>OY728166.1:1363908600-1366408600 GCA_963277665.1 Viscum album | reverse complement strand
TATCCACTCCCACAATCAACACATTTAGTTTGTTACATTCAGGCATTGAATTCCAAAAATATTTGAAATTAGGTTATGCGTATAAAATATAGATATATTTATGTGACACATTGTCTAGTTTACGGTATTTTGTGCGACCTCACATCATATAACATCACATGGTCAATGTAGCTATTATATATTCTCCATACTCAATTTTTAAAAAAATTGAGATTCTAGTGAAGCAACCATGTATACACATATTGAGTAGATAATTTAAATTGAGGTTAGTTATATCTCAATCTTACATTATAATGATAATAGTTTTTCCATGGTGGTAAAATGATATTTTCATTAGCTATATGAATGTGTATCTAGTGTACCTCTAACATGGACCCCTAAAGGATAATAGTGTTTATTGGATGGTATATTTTATTTTTATACAAGTTTATTTTGGTTCATTTATATTTTATAATCAATTATTGTTTCATTATGGATGATAACAATTGTAAAATGTTGGGTGGATCATCCAACTATATTTTCCCCCATCTTGAAATTATATTTCATTGTGTTAGAATCTTTGTACACTTAATGAGGAAATATGTAAAACAGACCATAGAAATCTATATCATCATCAAATTCAAGAGTTATGTTTTCAATAGGCTATGGTGTTTTACCAGTAATAAATTTTTTTTGGGATATTCTGGGACATTTTATTTTAATTTGATTTTAATATTTATTAATTAGAAAAAAAAAATTATTATTCAATCACATATTATGATATATCTTGGAGAAAATATTAGATGGAAATTTCAGTCCCTGAGTTGTGTCACAAATGGTGTGTTTTCCGTCATGTATGTATATGTTTTATACATAGTTATTGGGTAATTGACCTGACCATTTAGAATCATTAATTACAAATCCTAAATGCACTAATTATGGATTATAAAATCCGTGTAATTTCATTTAATAAAGGGTGACCTACTTTTTCAAATGATATATCCCTAGAGATTGCTAAATGGATTTTTGATTATCCAATGAGGTGTGTTGAAAATGAATTGTTATTGGAAGGAATATTATGGACTCACAATGTTGAAGATGATGCTATTATATAGCATTGGTGAAAATATTTATTTGAAATTGATGAATATCATGAATTAGGATTGTGATCATTATCTTTTTATATACTTTTTGATTAATGAGTTCGATATTACTTTTCCACAAAGTCAAATATAGAGTTATTTTCACTATAAATGATATATCATAATATTAAAATTTTCTATCATGTTAATGGGTTTTTATCTCATGTAAGTATCCTCTGATATATTCTCATTTTAGATTTATCCTTAATTAGTATAATACTATGCTTTATTTTTCAATCATTTTCTTACTCCATTTTTCTTCCCCTTATTTCCCTTAAAATTCATTGTTTC
The DNA here is from genome assembly GCA_963277665.1 of Viscum album. Taxonomy (NCBI): domain Eukaryota; kingdom Viridiplantae; phylum Streptophyta; class Magnoliopsida; order Santalales; family Viscaceae; genus Viscum; species Viscum album. The sequence continues at coordinate 1,366,407,188 of OY728166.1, read as the reverse complement.
TCTTTATCATGGCTATGGTTCAATGTTTTTGAACTAATATGATGAAAAAATATACAACATATTCACATACACATTTATTGTGTCACATAATTGGGATAAATGATAACATATATACAAGAGGAGGATAATCCTAATCAAAATGGGTGATGGTGGATTTATATGAGGATAAAGTTAGTAGATTTAAAATGAGAAATAACATTATTAGGAATTGGGGAATATGAAAAGATTCTTCTAGGTGGTTTTTATGAAGGAATTCAAAAAACAGACCCTACAAGTGTTATCGAGGAGATACATGATAGAGGTAGTATTATGGAATATATTTGAGGTATGTATAGTCAATGTGGACATAATATAATAGGATATATTAAATATGGATTACAAAAATAAATAAACAATATCTATTTCTAGAAATAACACATAAGAGAGAGTATTGGATGATAGAACTAGCATATTAATGGCTTATAAATATCAAATGGAATGTCACTCATGCCCAAAATCCAAATATGGTTATCTTAAGTAGACCAAATATAAAGGTGTATAGGTCTGGTCTAGCCTATTTGGATACAACCAAAATTTATTCCATTATAAAAAACATGTATTTCAAGGATTATAAAAAAATTGGGGTGGGAGAGTAGATAAAGGACCATCCCATTATTATATATGCAATTAATTTCGAGTTTATTCCATATAAGAGAAACAAAATATAAACAAGAAAGATATATAAACATAGGATTATCTCTATATATGACACATCATTTATTGATTTTGAAATTTCATGTATTATGGGACTACATGAATCTTGTTTCGGTGCGGATGTGCGCCGGGTTTCTGTTCCGACGCTGTTCCGCCAGGACGCGCTCGCGCGTGCACCCGTCGACCCGAGGGGATGGGCGTGCGCGGCTTGTGGTCCCGCAGTCCCGCTTTCCATGGGCGGGCGGCATTCGTCCCTTATTCAGGGGCGTCTGCTCCTTGATCGAAACCGGGATGATGGGATGTCGGCTCCTTCTTTCGTGGACGTCTCCTCGGAACTCGTTTCCTAATCCGGGTCTCCCTCATAGATTTAAGACGTCCTCGTGAATCTCGTTCCCGGTGCCATATCTTCATGGACACCGGTTAATTACGCTGCTTCCGCCCGGACGCTCCAAGGGGTCTGGTCGGTGCAGCAACCTGCGGTGAGGAGACCGGGTGGCTCTGGGTGTCGGGGGCGTGTCTTAACACTGCGACTCTGCATGTCTGTCTTCCGTCCCTAATAGGGCTTCTCAAAGGCGTGATGGCCTGAGGCATCCCGCGCTGGGTGCGGGGAACTGTGTTACCTGAGGTTTTCCTCAGCTTCCCATGTTTAACACGGGGTATGCCGCGAGTTTAACGTCCAGCGGGGACGGCATCGGACTGATCAACACGAGAAGTGGATCAGATGACAGAACCCCTTGCGAGGAACCTCCGACGCTGGGGCCAGCACATGGGCGGCTTCCCGAGTGGAGTGGAGTGGAATGAAGTGGAATGACCCCACCGGGATGTGGCGGCCCGGATAAGGATCAGGATGGATGATGGAGTGAAGAGCTTGGACCCCGTAGGGGCTTCCTACGTACCGCGCGTTAGCGCGGATCAAAGTCAGCGTAGTTCGGACATGCAGTTTAACGTCATGCTAGACGTCGGCAAGCCGACTCACGAAGAGGTCGAGGCCGCCGGGCGGAGGATTGAACCGAACCACCTCGCACATAGGGGGATGGAACGGCCGGGTGGATCACAGTTTCACGTCATGCTGGACGCTGGCAATCCGACTCACGAGGAGATCGAGGCTGCTGAACGGAGGATTGAACCGAACCACCTCGCACAGAGGGGGATGGAACGGCTGGGTGGATCACAGTTTCACGTCATGCTGGACGACGGAAAGCCGACTCACGAGGAGATCGAGGCTGCTGAACGGAGGATTGAACCGAACCACCTCGCACAGAGGGGGATGGAACGGCCGGGTGGATCACAGTTTCACGTCATGTTGGACGTTGAAGAGAGAAATAGAAGAAGGCAGTGGGGAAGTGCAATGGAGATACACATTTGCAGTCCCCCACAAGAGCGGATTCATAGCTGAATCGACGCGAAGGTGAACCCGGGAGGGGTCAACGGATGGAAGAACCGACGTGAGTACGACCGGGATGACCAGGTGGTGGGCTTGAACCTCGGAGAGGCTTCCTACGTACCCTGTTTAGGAGACATGGATCAAAGTCCATGTAGTTCGTTCTATTTGTAACACTATACCCCCGTGGGCGAAGGCCACTCCAATCCCGACATCCCTGCAGAGACGAGTGGGTGGGGGCCACATCCAAACCGGGAGGACCATGCGCGCGGGGCACGGGATCAGGTGATGCGGACGGTTTAACGTCTTGCCGGACGAAGTACAGTTTAACGTCGTGTGATGAGGACGAAGCGGACGGTTTAACGTCTTGCCGGACGAAGTACAGTTTAACTTCGTGTGTTGAGGACGAAGATGCTTGGCAGTTTAACATCTTGCAGCGCGGACGATATGCTAGGCAGTTTAACGTCGTGCATCTTGGACGTAGTGCAGTTTAGCGTCATGCAGGACGAATGCTGAACAGTTTAACGTCTTGTAGCTCGGACGAAAATGGTGCCACCATTGGGTCTGTGTCACGTCGCGCGTGCCTGGAGGGCCGCACGGGAAGACAACGCACGGTGCGGGCACCCGGGATGAATATCACTGGGCGCCACGCAGGCGAGTACCCTCAGGGGGTCAAAGGGGGTGACCTCGGCGGATTGCGCACAAAAGATGAGCATGGCGCACAATACTGCGGGCCGGCGCGCAAACGGGCGGGCTGGCGCACAATTGGGACAACGCTTTGCGCGCAGATGATTGAGATTGCGCGCACCGGGCTTCGAATAGCGCGCGGGGGAAACAGCTCATTCTTTGATGAATGGCCACTTTAAAACGGGGGGTGCGCGCAATCGGACCGGATTGCGCGCACCCCGGGGGCAATTGCGCGCAAGAGGCTTCTTTTGCGCGCTAATTCCTTTGGGTGAAGAATTATTCAAAGGAAAGGAGCCAAAGGGATTGCGCGCGAAGGCGAACCCCGAGGATTTCTTGCGCGAAAGAAAGGAGGTTACCTGAAGATCGGCATTTCGCGCGGAAGGGGTTGGATTGCGCGCACGAGAGACCTTTCGACTTCCGGCAACTTCAAAACGTCGGGGGTCGCCTTATATTTATAGGCAACCCTGAGCGCGAAATCCGGTTCGCGGGCGCGGAATTCCCTTCGCAGGCGCGGAATCGGGCCCGGCGCGCAAGGGAGTCGCGCGGGCAAAGGGCGCGCAAAATTGCGCGCCGGCCCAGCGCATTGCGCGCATCCCGGGAGGTTTGCGCGCGGCACTCCAACTTTGCGCGCGGCTCTCCAAAATTCCGCGCAAGGCTTCCGGGCCCTCCGAAACGGGCTTGCGACTCCAAATATGACCTCGCTTCCCGCATCCGGAGCTTCGTTTGGAAACAACGGACTTTTCCGGCGTCTACAAAAGCCCCCCCTAGGAATCTGATCGGCGAGAGGTCTCAACGATCGGGTTCCGAGGGAGACGCCGGAATGCCGAAGTCCTGGGTGGCGCGGGACTGTGGCGCGCAAAAAGGGGCGTCGGGTGCGAAATTTGCCGGTGCGGTCGCGCCAAGCGCTTTCCGCGCAGCGCGGACTCCCGGCCTTGCCTATAAATAGGGGCCCTGGGTCCCCCGCACTGTACACTAGCCTTCCGCGCGATAAGCATTCGAGCTCTCGTGCGCGAAATTGCCCTTTCCGGCGCGGAATTCACCCGTTCGTCGCGCAAAACTTTCCGGATTTCGGCCTGCCTTTGCGCGATTACCCGGGGTTTTACGCGACAGACTTCCCGATTGCACGCAGTCCACTAGGATTGCGCGCCAACTCCCAAACTTCTCTGCCAGCCTCGTCCGATTCCGAACGCTTTATCCCTTAACCCGCACGACTCCCGGAGCTTCTGAGATGGCCGCGAATCAAGGGTATGAGGGGGATGCCGCCACTCGCAGAGCTGAGATGGCGACGAACGAGGAGGTCTACGGAGCCAAGGAGATTGTTTCCAAAAATCAATCCTTGTTCGACTTACTGACGCCAGCCCAAAAGACATATCCGATGTTGGACAACCTGCCGCTCTGGAACTCTGGCATCCTAGATGAGGTTCCGGTGCCAGGGTTCGAGGTTGATGCGCCACGGACCTGGGTGACTCGGGAGGACAAGCTTCCCCGCTATAACATCACCAACAATGGGAATCCTGCCAGGGAGACCAGGCACTTATATGTCTATGTCCTGAACCCGAGGACGCGAACCATCGTCGGAAGTGAGCCTACTGCGGAGAACTCTTTAGCCCTCTACTCGAGCACATATCGCCAGAGTGTCACTGACGACACCAAGGGCTGGCTGAAGGACTGAGACTTGCGGTCTGGGGGCAATTTCACCAGTGAGTGGGCCTGGGCGTTCTGGGTACGCCACACTTGCGATCACTTCGCGGAGGAGCTGCGGTACATCGGCCTGTTTGAGGCGGTGTGGACGTCACAGTTCCACTTCTACCAGCAGTCCGAGCTCGGGCCGGAGCTGTTCACCCGCTGGTCCCCGGATACCAACACCTACCATCTTGACCATGGGGAGGTTAGCATCGGCCTCTGGGACATCCACTGCATCAGAGGTATCCCGCTGGAGGGTTACCAATACGATGAGTTCCTGCCTCCGAAGAACTTCTGGGAAGACAGGTCACAGACTCCCATTCTGACATGGCATCTGCTTGACCTGGCTATGCAGCGACTCGGGATCAAGGACTTCCAAAAGGACATAGCCTACAAGGAGTGGTTCGGCCAGTTCTTGGAGCATGACCCGGTGGTCAAGATGCCAGGCAGGGGGAAGCGGTGCCTGACCGCGGCTCAGAGGAGCCGGAACGGGTCGTACTGGCGGGTCCTGGAGACGGGCGACTACCGCTCCTGGGGGTACCGCGTCATCGAGGCCCGGGACCCAAATGTCCGGTACACGGCGTTCCTGGCCTCCTTTCTGAGTGGGTGGCTCCTGCCAGTGCGGGACGCGAGAATGGGTGTCCGCCCGGTGACACTGGCGATGGCGGGCGCCAAGGCTGCCAACAAAAGATACAACCTCGGGGTCCCAGTGCTGGCTAAGCTGTACGCCATCCTGGGACGCATCTCACGAGGGGGGTCGCCACGAAGGATCTGTGGGCCCTTCCAATTCTTCCACGGCTGGGTGGCTGCTCACCTTGGTGGGTACACGTTTCCGAACGCCATCATTCCTCCGGGAAACGGCTTGCGACCCTCCCTGCTGAACATTGCGGGGGTTGCTCCGATGACCCTAAGTGAGGAGGGCGTGAGGATTCGGATTGGCAATCATGCCAATTTCAACTTCAGCCCGTTCCCCACTCCCGTTGGCCAAATGATCGACAACGGGCAGGGTCCGTTGGAGCAGCACGAGTACTTCCTGAACATGCGGGGGGGGGGGGGGGGTGCTCGTGGCTCGGATCGACGGGAAGGTGATCTGCGAGCCCTACGTGCCAACCCGGTTTGCCAGGCAGTTCGGGTGCCTTCAACGGATGCCGAAGAGGGTATTCACTGCTGTCCGGGAGGAGACAAACCCTGGCGTCCTTCTCCAGATGTGGCTGATGTTCGCCGCCTTTAGCTCTGGCGACGTCATCACTCTCCCTCATACCGGGGTCGACGCAGGCTTGGCAACCGAGTACGCCGAACACTGGGCCATCGCGTACCCCGAGGGGCTTCTACGGAAGCCAGTTCGGCGGCTCGAGGTCACCCGTGCGGAGACCAGGCGTCAAGGAAGGAGGCGAGGCGCCGCCACACGGGGGAGAACGGAGGCGCGCCAAGCAGCGGAGCCGGCGCGAGCAGGGACTTCGGCGGCGGTCACATCGCAGGCTGCCGCTACGACCTCGGCGCCCAGAGAGGGGGCACGTGCGGTGGTCGAAGAGCGGCCCGGGAAGCAGGTAAGGCGTCTGCTCGAACCCTCCAATGATGCAGTCTTCCCGGCGCTGTGGTCGGCCTGGATGACCCTGCGGCAGTCACTGGGGACCGATGCCATCTGGCGAAACATACTCAGAGAAGGAATCCATCTGCCAGAGGTCGGGCGCCTCCAGATCACCGACAGGGTGGACTTCAACCGGCAGTATGCGTATTTGACGGCCATGGACGAGTACGCGTGCCAACGTGGTCAGCGTGCGGAGCCGTCCCTTCTGGTGAAGGTGATGCTTGGTCTAGAGCCCGCTCCAGAACAGATGCCGCCGGGGGAAGACGACAGTAGCAACGACTCCAAGGAAGAGGAGGAGACGGGGGAGGATGAAGGCTCTGAGGGAAGGTCCCATCAGGGGAGCCCGCGGGAGAGCGGCGAGGTGGCCGGCTCTGACAATGTCGATGTCACTGAGCTCCTCGAGGTCCGCTTCTATCCCTACTCAACCTGCTTCATCCATTCTCTTATGCAGCTTCTAACCCATTTCTCCACCTTTCTCAGGAGCGCACGGATGTTGGTCAGGCGTCCTCAGCGGGAGTAGGAGAGGCGCCAGCAGGACAAGGCGGGGGCCAGACACCCATCATTGAATTGACAAGCGCGGAAGGGTCCCCTGCTGCAACTGTTCCTGCGGCGGCCGGGGCAGCGGAAGATGACGCTCTGAACTCCCGTAAGTCTCCTTACTTTACTGCTGGTGCTTGCCATTGACGATCCGTGACTAACCACGGCATGCCCTGCGCAGTGATCTCAACACTGGAGGCTCGTCGGGCTGTCGAACTCGGGCCATCCACGAGTGGACCGGTGGCAGACATGCCGCCTGCTACGGAACAGACTTCCCACACCGAGCCGGCCCCACCAACTGCTGATCAAGGGGCTACGGACGCCGGCGGTGCTGACATCAGATAGAGGTCGGGGGCTAACGAGGGTTTCAACGCCACTGGGGCAGGAGAAGAAGGTCGCACAAATGTTGGGGAACCTATCCCCCGTGAGGACATCCCAGGGGCGGACCCTGCAGCAGACTTGCTGGCTGCCTTCCCTGCCTACCGGCCTGCCGACCCTGAGGAGATGGACGACTCGGATGCGGAGGCGGTCAAGGAGAGCCGGATAACGCGCCGCAGAGGGTGGAAGTTCATCCAGCGATTCCTCAAGCGAGACCCATCGGAGTGGCTGGGGCGCATGGGATCCCTTCAAACCTGGCTGTGCTTCCTGTGTACCGGGGGAGCTGATGCTGAATGCCTCCATCTGACGGTCCGTGATTTCATGGCCGAAAAGATGCGCGAGAGCCGCCGGCGTGCCGACGTCGCACAATGTCAGGACATGTCGGAGAGCACGCGGGCGCTCTTAGTGGCCGAGCAGGAAGTCCGGCGTCTCGAAGGGCAGGCGGCAGAGAAGGAGGCTTTCGTTGCAACGTGCACTGAGCTTGTGGAGCAACTAACGGCCCAGCTGGATGACGCCCAGGTACAGCTGACGGAGGCGGGCCAACAGATGGTCACACATCAAGTCGAGCGGGAGCGCGCACAGGCCAGAATCGACGAACTGCGTGCTGCGGCCGCCGACGAGGAGAGGGCACGCAGAGAGCGAGAGACAGCTCTGGAGGCCACCAGCCAGAGGGTAGCGGCGTTAGAAAGACTTATTCAGCACGCTAATCCCTAGGGACATTGTTTTTTCCATTCACAGAATATTTTGCTTCCGCTACTCAATACTTCGATCCATTTGTATGAACCAATATATTTATCTGCATCTTTTGGCTTAACATGCTCAACCACAATTCATTGTCTCGCAGGAGCGTTAACCAAGCTTCAGGCATCCATAATTGGGCCTGGATTTCTAAAGAAAAGAGGGAGGTCATTCCTAGGAAAGGAGACCTCAGACCTAATCAATGTATCATCCCCCAACTTGTTCCAACACACGAGCGGAACAACGCTAGGGGCGTTGAGATTTTATCCGAATATAGGGAAATGAGAAAGGGTGAATCGCGTGTCCCGAATTCAGAAATCCACAACGGTCGGCCTTCCAGGAAATGCCCAAGACGGCAAGCGGACAATGGATCAATCGACCATACTACTGCAATAGACGGACCGAAGGTCATCATTCATATTGCAGGAGGCGGATCACATGTCATCATCAATGCCGCTTTGGTGGTTCCTTCAGGCACAAGAGTGGAAATCCAAATCAACAGGGCATGCGAAGCGTGGGGCGAAGTGATGATTTGTTCGGACAGAATCCAACGCTCCCAAAATTGCGCCACTGTGGGGAAAGCGTATTAGGCGGATGCACTAATCTGGCCGTGAATCACCCCAATTCTCAGACAGAACCTCTTTGACGAGGAAACTGTCGCTTCCCATCATTGCAATGGGGCATCCCGAGCTGAATCGGGGAGAATATCACAACCGAACCACTCTACCAGAAGCCAGGCCAGACGGACGGCGACGAGGAGGGGTGGGACTTAGCGATCCCTGAGGCTGGACCCGAGTCGAGGTGCCCGGGCATTCCTACGTACTCCATCAGGCTGGAGATCAAGCCACATGTAGTTCTGAAAGTGCAGTTTAATGTCATGTAGGACGTAGAACCCCGATTAGGGAGATCTTAGTTTAAGGTCGTATAGCTTGGACCATAGGGGTAGATCTTAGTTTAAGGTCTTAGAGCTCAGACCATAGGGACCTCAAAGCATGCCACATCGTGGTCCCATCCCCTGGATATGCAAAGATGCACTGAGGGATAGTGTCAAGAGTGTCGGGGTTTCACCTGGTCAGAATGGGGGGTGGAAAATGTAATGTGAATCATGCGGCCATTCACTCAAGGACTGGGGGCACCGGCGTAAAGATATGGGAGTACTGCCGACCGTGGCGGAAAAGCAGCATCCATATCGCACTGACCGTTGATGGAATGAGGCAGCAAACGAGCATCAACCGCTCAAGCGCAGGATTCATATCGATTTGCTGCCCGAGGCCCTTGGGGGCACCAGCCCGAGTCGGTGGGAGAGCTCTGAGGCATTGTGTCCAGACCGATCACGGGGGCTCCACCCAGGGCGTAGGCAATGGGTCCGAATGAAAGGGAGCACGAAGCCTGAAAATTGGAAGGAACCTGACCAAGCTGAACCTGACCCTCCTGGCAATAAACCAGATTACTCATGACACCGGTGGACCACTGCAAGGGGTCGAGGGACACGCCTTGAGGGTGACCCGAAGGCGGCGGATTCCCCAGAGAAGGGAGAATCTCTAAGAGGTGGGGGGCTGGACCCGAAGTTTCAATCATCCGGGCGTTCCTACGTATCCCATAAGGATGGGAATCAAGCCACACGTAGTTATGGAAGCGCGGCGCAACACAATCGGGCACCAGCGCGGGGAGGGGTGCGGGTCTGGCCCTCGCACCCAGAAGAAGCGGCATTTGATATTTCTTGTTTGTCCTTAAAGATGGATGGTTTTTCTTTGTGCAGCGACATGCCTGTGATTAGGAAATCCCTAGCGTCGCCACAATAATCAAGCCATAAAAGGAATTGACAAATGGCGTGGTTAGTAACCAGCGCCCAACGTGAGTGTCCTCTGAGGAGAACATCACGATGCAGTGTCGTTTCTCGTCGGGCGGCCAAGACGATCACAGTTTACGGTCGTGTGGTAGGACCAGACAACACAGTTTAAGGTCGTGTGGTTCGGACCATGGAGGAATCCGCTTATTGCGATATGGCGGACCCAGCGGAGGTGGGAACATACCCAGCCCTACGGTCACGCACGATTCCAGGAGAAGAATCCTGGGATAGGGGCCTGCGTATGTCCATCACCCGAGGGGCAGAGATGCTAGCCTCCAGTTATACTGGGCCCAGAATGCGATTGTTCGGGCGACTCCTTCCTCCTTATGGGGACGCGGGTCCAGCTACACATGGCCCTTAGGGAGGACATCAGCATATATCCTTGGTGCTCAGATTGTGGGAGCCTCGAAAGACACCATTACCCTGGTTGGCCTGCCTAACGTGTAAAGGTGTACTGAAGGTCAGTATGAAGAGAGTGTCGAGATTCCACTACAACGCACAAAGGAGAAGTGTGATGAGGACCGTGCAACCAATGTTTAGAGCCTGAAAGAGCCGACATGGCGATCAAGGATTTCGGGGATGTCGCTGACCATATTCGCAACACAACATCCGATCGCGTCGGGGCAAGCAAACGAGCATCAACCGCTCAAGCACAGGATTCATATCGATTTGCGGCCCAGGACCCGCCGGTAAATCGACCCGGAGCGGTAGGAGAGCACTGAGGCATCGTACCCAAACCGCTAATGAGGATCCCTTTGAGTGAAGGCTCGAACAAGAGGAAGCGCGCGGCCCGACAAGCAACACAGGACTTGTCGGGATTGAATCCGACACCACGGGTCATAGACCGAAGTACCCAAAACATGTTAACAGATCACCGGAAAGGGTCGGAGGACTCATCCTGAGAGCAACCAAAAGACAGCAGATCCCCGTGATCAACCAAAAGACGGGGCTGGACCTGAGACACAAGCGTCCAGGCGGTCCTACGTATCCCATAAGGATAGGAATCAAGCCGCACGTAGGTCTTGAAGTGCAGTTTAACGTCATGCATGACGAAAAGAGAAAGGGGGGAGCAGAAGGCATCCCCAAACGTGGGGGGAGTACAGCGTGGCGAGCAAACCGACGTGAATGAGGGCATAGCCCCGCGTTCACACCATACGCCGCACACCCGGAGGGAACTGGGCCAAGGGACCGAGATGGGATGGAAATTCCCAAAGGATGGGGCTGGGCCTGAAACATGAATGTTCAGGCGGTCCTACGTATCATATAAGGATGGGAATTAATCCGCACGTAGTTCTTGAAAGGCAGTTTAACGTCATGCAGGACGATGATGCTTGGCAGTTTAACATCTTGCAGTGCAGACGTGGTACAGTTTAACGTCATGTTGGACGAATGCTGAACAGTTTAACGTCTTGTAGTTTGGACGAGGTGCAGTTTAGCGTCATGCAGGATGAATGCAGTTTAACGTCGTGCGGGACGAACTGCAGTTTAACGTCGTGCGGGACGAAGTACAGTTTAACGTCGTGTTGGACAAAGATTCTTGGCAGTTTAACGTCTTGCCGCGCGAACGAAGTACAGTTTAACGTCGTGTTGGATGAAGATGCTTGGCAGTTTAACGTCTTTCCGCGCGGACGAAGTACAGATTAATGTCGTGTTGGATGAAGATGCTTGGCAGTTTAATGTCTTACCGCGCGGACGAAGTACACTCAGGGAAAGTACTGCTTGAGGAACCTAGCGTTGGTGGGAGGAGTGACACGCTCACCATCCATAGTTGCTAGGGAGTACGCGCCATTGGGAGAGACTTTGTGGACAACAAAAGGTCCCTCCCACTTGGGCTCCAACTTAGGCGGCTTCCTGTCGGGGATCATCGGTGCTCTCAGGGCTAATACCAGGTCACCCTGCAGGAAGGAGCGGAGGTGAACCTTCTTATTGAAAGCTCGAGCCATTCTGCTTTGATGCCTCTCCATGTTGTGCAAAGCACGCAGTCTATTCTCATCCAGTGCTTCCAACTCGACTAGACGTGCATCAACAGCTCTGTCCGGCACTTGCTGGTCGTAGACCACAGTGCGCAAGGACAGTAACTGGATCTCGATGGGAAGGACGGCCTCAGCTCCATACACCAGGGAATAAGGGGTCATCTGGGTGGAATTGCGAGTCGTCGTCCGATAAGCCCAGTGGGAGTTGGGGAGCTTGTCCGACCAACTCTTCTTGTTCTGACCAACCATCTTTTGCAGAATGATAGAGAGGGTCTTGTTAAACGCCTCAATCTGTCCATTCGCCTACGCATGATAGCGAGATGTATGGTTCGAGCGAATGTTATACTTGGCGTACAACCTCTTCAACTCGGCTGCTCGGAAATTGGCTCCGTTATCCTTGAGGATAGCGTGAGGCACTCCAAATCGATGAATGATGTTGGAGGTCACGAAGTCAGCGATTGAACAGGATTTGACCTCTCTGAGCGGAATCGCCTCTGCCCATTTGGAGAAGAAGTCTGTGGCGGTCAGAATGAACCGGCACTGGCGAGCCGTCGCCGGAGGGTAAGGTCCCACAACGTCCACCCCCAGACTGCAAAGGGCCAAGAATACCTGGTGGTATGGAGAGGCTCTGGTGGCCGATGCACAAAGTTCGCATGAACCTGGAACGCATGGCACCTCCTGGCATACTCGATGCAGTCATGGATCATGGAGGGCCAGAAGTATCCCAACCTCCGAATCTGGTGGGACAGCTTCGACCCAGTCTGATGGGCACCGCATGAACCAGCATGAACCTCTTGCATGACTCGTGGGATCTAAACTCCATGAAGGCAACGGAGGAGAACACCATCAAATCCGCGTCTATAGAGGATCTGCTCCAGGCCGGGACTGCTCTGGAGGACAAACTGCGATGCGCGGCGTCGAACTCGCTCGCACTCAGCCCGATCCGACGGGAGAATGCCATGTTGGAGGTACTCAACCAAAGGCGTCCTCCAATCCGGGGCTGGTTCGACTGCCATATCTGGGGTACTCGGGGCTCCGGGCATAGGGGCAACCGTGGTGAGATTACTTACCGACGGGCCGCGATCTCCCTCCGGGATAACGGGAGCGATGAGCCTGCGGTGCGTCACGCGGATGATCAGGTTGTCCTGTTCAGGCTCCGCAAGTGACGCAGCAAGGCTGGCCAAAGCATCTGCTCGACCGTTCTACGACCGGGGAATATGGACAATTTCTGGCCGAGAAGGAAACTGGGCCATCAGAAGGAGGGTGCACTCCAGCAACGGCACAAGTTCCGGCTTCCTGACAACATAGTCGCCATTGATCTGCTTAACGACCAGCTCAGAGTCCCCTTTCACACACAGATGGGGCATGTCGATCTCGAGAGCCAACTCGAGGTCGGTGGTGAGGTCATGGTATTCCGCCTCATTGTTGGTACAGCCCTCTGACAACAGGAAAGAGTATGGCAGCACAACTTTCTCCGGGGTGATGAAGACGATACCCAAGCCCACTTTGTTGAGCTTAGGATTATTGAGCCTTCTACCAGTGGGGATATGGGAGGCACCGTCAAAGTGCATCTGCCAGCACGGATCGACATGATCGACCGAGAGAATGGCCTCATCAGGAAAGCCTAGATTCAGCGGCTGATCCGCGGAGGTCGGGTGAGCAGCCAGAAAGTCTGCCAATGCTTTCCCTTTGATGGCCTTCTGAGACACATACCTGATGTCGAACTACTGGAGAATCACAGCCAACCGCGCTAGACGGCCAGTCAACATAGGCCGGCTCAGGATATATTTCAACGGGTCTACCCGAGAAACCAACTGTACCTCATGGTGCTGCAAGTAGTGCCGTAATTTCTGTACGGCAAATACGAGCACCAGGCAGCTCTTCTCGATGGGGGAATACCTGACTTCCTCATCGAGGAGCATGTGACTGAGGTAATAGAGGCTATTCTCTGTTCCCTCGTTGTTCTTCTGGGCGAGAAGGGCACCCAGGGACCGTTCCAGGGCGGTCACATAGAGGACCAGCAGCTTCCCGGATACAGGCGGCATCAGAACCGGAGGTTGCAGCAGGTACTGCTTGATTTCCTCGAAAGTGGTCTGACACTCTTTATCCCATACATAGGTGGCACCTTTCTTCATGAGCCGAGAAAAGGGCTTACACTTGCCGGCCAGATTCGCGATGAATCGGCGTATATAGGCTAAGTGGCCTTGGAACCCTTGCAGTTCCCGGATGTTACCTGTGGGAGGCATCTGGCTAATCGCCCTGATCTTCACTGGGTCGATCTCAATACCCCGGTATCTTACCACAAATCCAAGGAACTTTCCAGAGGTGGCCCCGAAGGCACACTTCAACGGGTTCATCTTCAGGCAGCGAGACCGGAGGAAGCTGAACACTTTCTCAATATCTTTGAGATGGTCCTGACGCTGGCGCGATTTAACCACCAAGTCGTCGATGTAGCATTCCACCAGTGTGCCGAGGATTGTCTTGAATATGCGGTGCATCACCCGTTGATAGGTGGCACCTGCATTCTTCAGGCCGAAGGGCATGACCTGGTAACAAAAGATACCTTGGGGGGGCCTGAAGCCAGTGAACTCCTCATCCTCAGGGGCCATCCGGATTTGGTTGTATCCGGAGTATCCCTCCATGAAGGAGAGGGCTTGGAACCCTGCCGTGGCGTCAATCAACAGCTCTGTCACCAGAAGGGGAAAATCATCTTTCGGACAGTGGCAGTTGAGATCGCGGAAGTCGATACAGACTCTGATCTGCCCGTTCTTCTTCCTGACCGGCACAATGTTGGCCAGCCATTTGGGGTACTGAACTTCCCTCACAAAGTTGGCTTTGATAATCTTGTCAACTTCGGCCTCAACCATGGCACCGTGGAATGGGTGCATCTTCCTGGGAGGCTGCTTGAACCCGCGATGGTTCGCCGGGAGACCAAGGCGGTGGACGGCTACCTGAGGATCTAGCCCCGACATCTCGTCATAGCCCCAAGCGAACACATCACAGTGCTGCCTGAGGAAGTCCACGTACTGCTGCCGCTCCTCAGAGGGCATGGCGGCACTGACCAATGTGGGTCTTGGATCTGCTTCGGTTCCAAGGTTCACCTGTACTAACTCATCGACCGTGGCAGAGACGCCCTCCTCAAAGGCTGGGGGTGCGTCTTCCACGTCTTCTCCACTCGGGGAGGGATCATCCACGGGAGAAACTGCGTTGAAAACTGCATTGGGGCTACCAGATCCTGCTGGGCCGCTGGTGCTGGCATGGGCAGTCGCGGTCATCTCATCAGGAGACTCACAGGCCGTCGAGACCATGGCCATGTCCAACCGATGAATCGGGAGGACGTAAGCGTCATCCAAACTTGCCCAGGGATCACTTGCAACAGCGACAGGCTCAACCTCACCTGCCAGGATCTGCTTATCCTTGCTCTTGTAATAGTCCGCGTCCAGATAGCGGGCTTCACATGAGGCAAAAGGAGAGGCATCTCCCTGAAGCATGCCTACTCGACCGTTAAGGGAGTATTTGAGGCATTGGTGGTATGATGAGGGAACCGCCGCATGAAGGTGGAGCCATGGCCTTCCCATCAATGCGTTGTACGCAGTGTCTTGAGAGACTACCATGAATTCGGTGTTGGAAACCAAGTCACCGAACTGGTTCTTCAAGCGTATCTTGCCGACCGGGGTTTTCTCGGTGCGGTCGTACCCCTAGATCCTGAGGTCGGAGGGGATCAAGTCATCCTCAGACAACCCCAATCTCCGGAGCGTCCGAGTTGGAATCAGGTTAATCCCGAACCCCGTGTCGACAAGACAGCGCCGGACTTCAAGGCCATTGAACTGGCTAGTAACATACATCGGACGAATGTGCCCCTGTATAGAAGGGTCTTCATCCTTACCAGAGAATGAGATAACTGCCTGACATTCGGCGTCCTCAATCGTTTCGGCGTGAAAGGCCTCTGCAGCCGCAACCTCTGTCTCAAACTGGAGGGGGATTTTCAGGGCTTCAGCGAGTGCCTCACGCATCTCAGATGACATGCACAGAGCCTCAAGGATGGAGAGCCTTGCTGGGATGTCGGCCAAGTGCTTCAGGACATCATACTTTTTGGCCAAGCGCGAGCCCCTGGTTGCGGGAGGTTTCTCTGCGGTTGGAGGCATGACGGGCCTTGCTGATTGGACCGGCGACCGACTGGTGCTTGGCGCATCCCGCTGTTCATTGGTTGAAGCCCGGGAACTAGTCACTGTACTGGGGTCAGGAGGCCGGGACGGACTTGCGGTAGGGCGGAGCTGATCGCGACGCGGCTGAGGCGGTTCTTCCTGGTCCCACACCACAAACAGTGGCGGAGGCGAATCCGTCATCCCCGGATGGGGGGGCTGCGCACGCTGAGCTCGGTTTTGAGCCTGCTGCCTAGTCTCAATGGCGTGCACGTCCTGGCTGGAGGTACCAACTGCTGTGCCCCGGCGACTCCTGTTGTTGCGGTTCTTCCGACGGTGGCGACGACCGGGGACACTAGGGAGGTCCACCTGGTGTTCTTCAACGTCGGGAACCGAAAAGGGATTTACCAGCTCGACGGTATTAACCGAAGCGTACCCAACACTGTCATCAGACGAATCATCCATCACCGGGCGGATCCGAGGAGGGATCCCCATCTCCGGGGGCATGAAATCGCTGAGAGTTCGGGATAGTGGCGGAACTGGCGGGGCGCGCTCTTCCTTCTTGTGCCGCCGCCGTTTGCTCTTCTCGGAAGAGGCAGGCTGGGATGACGATGCCGAAGCAGCACCCGAAGATTCTGGGGGCTCAGGCTGATTCAAGCACGAACGGATGATTCCATGGGCGCGAATGATCGTCTTGCGGGCCATCCAGTTTTTATACTTATGGGATCCGCGGTCGGAGACCAGCTGCCATTCGTCCTCATTGCCACTATCGTCATCTGATCCCACGAACACGCCCGCCACTTTTGCTGGAGATGGACACAACCTGATTACATTGTTGTTAATCTGGTCTTGGAGCTAATCCTTAAACACGTAGCACCTCCGGATGGTGTGCCCCAGGGTCCGATGGTAAGGGCAGTAGCGGGGGTTATCCGTGAGATGTGCCTACTCTGGCCTTCAACACTCAGGCAGTCGCACAATCCTCTGCTCCAGGGCGCTCCGGAAATAACCGGGGACCTGATCCTCGGGAAATGAGTAAGTCAGGTATCGCGGGCCCCTGGGAGCGTGGTCTTGACGAGGGGCTGGAGGGGCCTGCCGAGGAGGTGGACCCTGATTATCTCTCCTGGGTTGTGGCGGTACATTACGCGGAGGGGCCGGCCGGTTCTGAGGCTGAGGCTACTGGGACGGGAACTGAGCCCGTGGAGGAGGACTCCTGTGAGGCTGTGGAGCTGGCCTCACCGGCAGCAGCTCCAACGGCCTGCGGGCCTCTATCTGGGCAACAGCAGCGGGCTCAGCCCTGCTGGCTCTCCTTGCAGGAATCATAGGAGGCAGCGGGTGTGCCTGACTAGCCTGTTGCAGGGCTTCCTCAAGACGTGGAGCTTTGTATGAGAAGTCCTGGAACCCTCCGGGGTAATTCTGAGTGATCAGGGAAGGGACCAGCTCGGTCTTGACATTCCCGACGCACATTGTCAGCAACTGCTCCTGAGTCAATGGCATGTCAAGGGAATACGTGAGACCCTTCCATCGGGCGACGAAATCCGCGACTCGCTCATCATGTCTCTATTTGCACTTGAAGAGGTCTGCGATACTCGTCTTCCGGGTCGTGGAACTGAACTGGTAGAGGAATTGTCTACGAAGGTCCTCCCAGCTAGCTATCGACCCGACGGGGACCTGGCTGTACCAGACAAATGCTGGCCCTTCCAGTGTCTGGACAAAGCAGCGAAGCTTAGCGGCCTCTTGCTGCGCCGGAGTTCCCAACATAGGCCCGCACCTCGAGTTGAAATGGGCCAAATGTTGTGGCGGATCTCCAGTCCCGTTGAAGGGGGCGAAAGTGGGATTCCCGAATCCCGGAGGCACCGGCATGTCATCCACCCATGCTGGGTATGGCTTGCCGTCCGGTGGGATCGCCACTTGCCGAGTCTCCAAGGCTTCCAAGCGGGCGATGAGTGCCGCCATCGGATCGTCCGGACATGGGTTCCAGTCCTGGCGAGGATCTCTAACCACGAGCGCATTGCATGGCCCTTGAATAGGGTCGTCGACTGGGTCGTCGAACTCAGCAGCTCGTGGGATGGCGGGCGGAGCGGCCCTTGGGGCAGCGGGAGGAATCCGAGCGGGGTCTCTCAGGTAGTCACGCCGCTCGGGAGGGTGCGGTGAAACATACCGCGCCCTCTTGCCATAGGCAATGGCCTCTCCCCTGTCGGCAAACACGGCATAATCACGGTTGCCCGGGAGAGCCTCATCGAGGGGTGGTTGTTCCTGTCCCTGGTGTCCTGGCTTATGATCACCGTAGTCAGGCCGCTGTTCTGCAGCGCGCTCGGCGAGGAGCTGGTCAACTAGCTTCTTCTGCTCGGTGAGCTGTTGACGTAGCATAGCCTTCTCGGGATCCTCATCCGCCCTCTGCATGGAGGCAGATGGGTCGGCGGGCTTTATAGCCCCGCCGTGCTCTTTACCTTTGCTGACGTTTCGGCTCAACATCAGTGCTTCAGTGGGTGTGGGGAGACCCAGGAGGTTCCTCTGGTGACGAGTAACTCTCGCCGATGGATCCAACAACGGCTTGTCTTCGGGGGGAGAGCCCCGGTCGAGAAGTTCCAAGCCGTTCCCCTCCCCCGACAGGTCAGCCATATTGACCGTTTCCGTCCCTGGGGATGTACCCTCAGGGCCACCCAGCGAATCGGGCTGTCGGCGAATCGCACTGAAGCGTAGGGCAGCGTACTGCCCCCATACACAGATATACACGTGGGGAGTGGCTCCCTCGATAACCTTGCGGAGTACTTGAAAACACTCAACGCATCGTTGTTGCAGGGCCTCGTGGTGTTCAAATGACCCGGGGTGCCGAACAGTGGGGAGCGTGGACAGGTCAATTTGACGGCACTGCTCACCAATATCCTCCAGGTGTGCTTGACTCCCGGGATATGGCATTTGTAGGCGGTGAAGACGGGAGTGAGTCTCCCGGAGAGTTCGGCGGAAGCATTCGAACTCATCCGGGGTGAGCGATTCGGGTGCATCAAAGTCCGATCCTGCGACTGGCCAAAACTTCTCAGGGAATTGGCCCTCTGCAAGGACGGTCCAGAAGCTCCACGACTCAAACTCGGGACCCAGGTCTCTTTGGTCATCTTCAATGACTGGGAATGGACGGGGAACCGGTAGTGGCGCCGAGGCAGGCCGCCGGGCCGGCGGGCTGGCCGGCGGTGAATACGGCGAGCAGGCCGATTGGCCTCCATATCCCGGGCCGCCCTCTGAGGGTGGCGGTGCCCCAGCTTCCACATCACGATAGGATGGGCCGGCGAGCGAACATCCTGCCATAGCGTCTGTGCTCGCCGAGGGTGCACTAGATCGTGGTTCGACCGTCGGTCCCCAGAAAAAGTCTCCGGCTTCTCCGATCGAGGCGGAAGGTGCTTCCGGAGGGGCCGGTACCAACCGCAAGCTTGATCCTTGGGGGTCTACCAGGCCCTCACTACTCCGGATATACCTTCGGAGAGAAGCAGGGATCATATCGATCTCGCTCTCGGGAAGTACAAGGCTGACGTGCCGCATTCCTACCCCTGCCCCTAACTGGCGGGATCGGGGGGAGGGCTCCGTCGCCGAATCATACTCCGCCTCTGTATCAGAGAAACGAACCGGTCGGATCTCTGTCCGGAATTCCGTAACATTCTTCCCTCGGCGTCGACGCCTCGCCTTCCTGCCCCTGGGTGGTTCTTCGGGGCATGGCTGATCTCTTTCCTGGCGTCCTCCGGCCGCACCGGTGTTGGGGCCAAGAGGACTGGAAACCAAGGTGCGAGGAGCACCGGGACAGATATCAAAGGGGACGCGGGGAGAGATGATTCCGGGCAGGCCTCTGGGCCGGGATCGAAAGGTGGGGTGACCCATGCCTCTTGGATCGGCCACGCGGAGTAGACCCTGTTGGTGAATAGCACTACCGCGAGGTGGTCCGCGGTGGCTATTGCATGTACCAGCGACCGGGAGAGTCAACCCAACCTGCCTTTGGGGCGGTCGGGGCCTCGATCCAGGTCGGGCATAGAAGTGCCCCTGCTCAGGATGCGCAGGGGCCTGGTGACTGGAGCCCGCAGTGGCTTGAGCCAACGCGGCCGCTGTTTCTAGGGCCCCAAGGTGGGCATCCTCTTCCGCTCGTGCCCGACGTTGGCGTCGGGACAAACGAGTCGGGATGAGCGGTGCGGGCAGGTGGAGAGTCCGTTCTTCGACTTGAGGGGCCTGGCGGCGGTGTCGCCGTGGCCTGACATGCGCCCTTATCGCGGATCCCTGGAACGAATCTCAGATAGGGTGGTCCCGGACATCTTCTACCTCATGCGCATAGGGGAATGAGTTGTCGGAGCACTCCGGGGATAAGCTCCCGAAGCGGTTGGACGTCGAGGTAGGCAGCGGTGCCTCCCTGCGCGGCCCTCGGGGGCGGCGTTGGTGGCGAGGTGCAGCTTCCTCGAGGTCTAGGTGAGCCATGTCCCTGGTGGGGATGACTCTATCTTCCTCATATCTCCGCACCAAGTTGTTGATCACCCTTCTCTGGATGACCTACGAGGGGGAGAGAGGGCGTGGTTGCCCCACAGCTGCGGCTGCTGGGACGACCGTGGAATGGGCGGGACCGCCCGGATTAGCCGCGTCGGTGTTTCCCCTACCCCTGCGCCAGTGGGCGGGCGGCGATCGGGCACTGGATTGGGCGACCTGATTTCTGAAAGCAGGGAGAAGAACCCATTAATACTGAAAGGAAAAGGAATCGGCAACCAATCATTAGTGCCATGACGCCTTCCGTGGGGGGGGGACCCAGGCCATCGACGTCGTGAGACGGAGTGCCCGATTTCCCTTCCCCAGCCCCTGGCGGGTAAAACTGAATGCTCGGTCGAGCAGCATGCTGGTCTTCCAACACCTCTGAAAGCCATCGGTCTTCGTATTGAGGAGAAGAGATTCACGTCGGGTTCACCATTTTTCTATTTCGGTGCGGATGTGCGCCGGGTTTCTGTTCCGACGCTGTTCCGCCAGGACGCGCTCGCGCGTGCACCCGTCGACCCGAGGGGATGGGCGCGCGCGGCTTGTGGTCCCGCAGTCCCGCTTTCCAAGGTCGGGCAGCATTCATCCCTTATTCAGGGGCGTCTGCTCCTTGATCGAAACCGGGATGATGGGATGTCGGCTCCTCCTTCCGTGGACGTCTCCTCGGAACTCGTTGCCTAATCCGGGTCTCCCTCATAGATTTAAGACGTGCTCGTGAATCTCGTTCCCGGTGCCATATCTTCATGGACACCGGTTAATTACGCTGCTTCCGCCCGGACGCTCCAAGGGGTCTGGTCGGGGCAGCAACATGCGGTGAGGAGACCGGGTGGCTCTGGGTGTCGGGGGCGTGTCTTAACACTGCGACTTTGCATGTCTGCCTTCCGTCCCTAATAGGGCTTCTCGAAGGCGTGATGGCCTGAGGCATCCCGCGCTGGGTGCGTGGAACTGTGTTACCTGATGTTTTCCTCAGCTTCCCATGTTCAACACGGGGTATGCCACGAGTTTAACGTCCAGCGGGGACGGCATCGGACTGATCAACACGAGAAGTGGATCAGATGACAGAACCCCTTGCGAGGAACCTCCGACGTTGGGGCCAGCACATGGACGGCTTCCCGAGTGGAGTGGAGTGGAATGAAGTGGCATGACCCCACCGGGATGTGGCGGCCCGGATAAGGATCAGGATGGATGATGGAGTGAAGAGCTTGGACCCCGTAGGGGCTTCCTACGTACCGCGCGTTAGCGCGGATCAAAGTCAGCGTAGTTCGGACATGCAGTTTAACGTCATGCTGGACGTCGGCAAGCCGACTCACGAAGAGGTCGAGGCCGCTGGGCGGAGGATTGAACCGAACCACCTCGCACAGAGGGGGATGGAACGGCCGGGTGGATCACAGTTTCACGTCATGCTGGACGCTGGCATGCCGACTCACGAGGAGATCGAGGCTGCTGAACGGAGGATTGAACCGAACCACCTCGCACAGAGGGGGATGGAACGGCCGGGTGGATCACTGTTTCACGTCATGCTGGACGCTGGCAAGCCGACTCACGAGGAGATCGAGGCTGCTGAACGGAGGATTGAACCGAACCACCTCGCACCGAGGGGGATGGAACGGCCGGGTGGATCACAGTTTCACGTCATGTTGGACGTTGAAGAGAGAAATAGAAAAAGGCAGTGGGGAAGTGCAATGGAGATAAACATGTGCAGTCCCCCACAAGAGAGGATTCATAGGTGAATCGACGCGAAGGTGAACCCGGGAGGGGTCCACGGATGGACGAACAGACGTGAGTATGACCGGGACGACCAGGTGGTGGGCTTGAACTCGGAGAGGCTTCCTACGTACCCTGTTTAGGAGACAGGGATCAAAGTCCACGTAGTTCGTTCTGTTTGTAACACTATACCCCCGTGGGCGAAGGCCACTCCAATCCCAACATCCCTGCAGAGACGAGCGGGTGGGGGCCACATCCAAACCGGGAGGACCCTGCGCGCGGGGCACGGGATCAGGTGATGCGGACAGTTTAACATCTTGCCGGACGAAGTACAGTTTAACGTCATGTGTTGAGGACGAAGCGGACGGTTTAACGTCTTTCCGGACGAAGTACAGTTTAACGTCGTGTGTTGAGGACGAAGCGGAAGGTTTAACGTCTTGCCGGACGAAGTACAGTTTAACGTCGTGTGTTGAGGACGAAGATGCTTGGCAGTTTAACGTCTTGCAGCACGGACGATATGCTAGGCAGTTTAACGTCGTGCAGCTTGGACGTGGTGCAGTTTAGCGTCATGCAGGACGAATGCTGAACAGTTTAACGTCTTGTAGCTCGGACGAAAATGGTGCCACCGATGGGTCCGTGTCACGTCGCGCGAGCCTGGAGGGCCTCACGGGAAGACAACGCACGGTGCGGGGACCCGGGATGAAGATCATCGGGCGCCACGCAGGCGGGTACCCTCAGGGGGTCAAAGGGGGCGACCTCGGCGGATTGCGCGCAAAAGAGAAGCATGGCGCGCAATACCGCGGGCCGGCGCGCAAACGGGCGGGCTGGCGCGCAATTGGGCCAGCGCTTTGCGTGCAGATGATTGAGATTGCGCGCACCGGGCTTCGGATAGCGCGCGGGGGCAACGGCTCATTCTTTGATGAATGGCCACTTTAAAATGGGGGGTGCGCGCAATCAGGCCGGATTGCGCGCACCCCGGGGGCAATTGCGCACAAGAGGCTTCTTTTGCATGCTAATGCCTTTGGGTGAAGAATTATTCAAAGGAAAGGAGCCAAAGGGATTGCGCGCGAAGGCGAACCCCGAGGATTTCTTGCGCGAAAGAAAGGAGGTTACCTGAAGATCGGCATTTCACGCGGAAGGGGTTGGATTGCGCGCACGAGAGACCTTTCGACTTCCGGCAACTTCAAAACGTCGGGGGTCGCCTTATATTTATAGGCAACCCCGGGCACGGAATCAGGTTCGTGGGCGCGGAATTCCCTTCGCGGGCGCGGAATTGGGCCCGGCGCGCAAGGGAGTCGCGCGGGCAACGGGCGCGCAAAATTGCGCGTCGGCCCAGCGCATTGCGCGCATCCCGGGAGGTTTGCGCGCGGCACTCCAGCTTTGCGCGCGGCTCTCCAAAATTCCGCGCAAGGCTTTTGGGCCCTCCGAAACGGGCTTCCGACTCCAAATATGACCTCGCTTCCCGCATCTGGAGCTTCGTTTGGGAACAACGGACTTTTCCGGCGTCTACAAATCTATTTACTTATGGAAAACTTCCATGTTTTTGTGAATCCCACTCATTTTTAACCAATTAGATTTGTGATTTTGGTTTACTTCACATGAATATACAAGGAAAATAAAAACCTGACTTATGAAGGATTCTTTAATGTTCTATGTTGGTGATCTAAATAAATGAAACATTCTTATAAATAATATTTTCTATAACTTCTCACCTAAGTGTTAGAATTAGGAATGTAAATAATTATTTATGGGTGATTTCTAGGATGTTAAATAGGGTATTATCTTCATGGACCTAAAATACCAATAATAAATTATCTTGGTATGTTCCTATATATTAGCTTTATAGAGGCACTGAATGGGTATTGGTGATATGTTCTAAGTGGAAAAGCATAGATGTACACCTCTAATGAGGTTTTGATTATAAGGAATGTGTCTACAAAATTATTCTTGGAACACATTATCCCCTGAGATAATCTGGTAAGGGGTCCTATTTAAGTAGACTTGATACTTTTTCCATTTTTTGTTCCTAGTAATACAATAATGTATGTTTATTATCAACCTAATGTAGGATTTGTTCCTATACATTGTTTTTCTAATTGGAGGACGAACAATTTTATTATGGTCTTAGTGGAAGTGGAGAATGTAAATTTTGTATATATCTTGTTCTCTATGGATATTGGTTATTCATAATGTTTTCGATAGACATTGATGTTATGGATCGATACATGATCCTTTGTAGTGAATAGGATCTTTCATGTGTGTCATGTTTTCTATCCTAGATATTTTCAGCTATACATTCTCTTTGGTGATTTTCTATATAGAGATGTGTTAATCATATTGGGTGTCATTATATTACAGTATTCAATATATATATTATAATTTTTATTGGTTATTTTTTATATTATAGATGTAATTTCTATTATTGGTTCATATATACTGTGTATTCTTGTGTGAAGTTCATCAGAAAGTGTAATCTAATGATAAGAGGTGGTGCTAAAATCCATTGTGATATTTTACAATTTCTTTATTCATGAAATTAAACACTACAACATCATAACATCACAATCCACTCAAATTTATAATAAAAACTAACTCATATGAAAATAAATTTTACTAACGAATGAAGAATATTTTTTTAAAGGTACAATACCAATATTGGTACCTAGTCCTTACCAATTCATATTCTACAAATAAATGGATATCCACTATATAATGAAGTAAATAAAGACGAGCCAACTCCCATAAATATCCTTCTATATTTCTACATGAAATTGTATTGTATCCCACCTATTAGATAGTTTGGATATCCTTTAGAGACAATAAAATATTAAAAAATTGAAATAACCTTCTAAAACATTATCCATAATCCCTATATGGTACACTCAATTCATTTCACATCTCTTTGGTACACCTATCTAATATGTTGTGTCTGGTAATCTACTTCATTAAAAAAATTACTTATTTTTTGTCTACCCAAAAACATAAAAACATATGTTAGTACATCTATTTTAATTGAAAGGAAACACACCATGATCCATATTACACACACACACAAACTCATAGACACACACACAAACAGATATATATGTTCACCCAAAAATCAACGAGGAAGTGCATGGTATAGTTTTAAATTCACACTAAACCTAAACATAATTTTCCTAGCCTTGAAGCTTCTAAAACATCATGGTTAATATTACTCATAAAAGTTTCTTCAAATTTTGGAATCAAACATATACTGAAGACATCAAAAAATAATGGTTCTATTTAATAATTTTGAATGAAAATGTTAGTATCATTAAAATTATTAAAATTATTATGTTTTCAAATGTTCCTCAAACATCTATCCAAAATACATAATCTCATGTTGCTACTCATAATAATATGGACATCATTTTATTTATCTAGAACATATGAAACACTTCTATATCTGATCATTGTTTTTAATTGGATCGACCAACTTAACATAATTTCCATCCATTCAGTTCTACTCAAATTTATCCTTTTCTTAATGGAATAAAAAATTATCATCATTCATTACCTATCTAAGGAGATGGACTGTCACTATCTAGTTATTTTATGTTCGACCAATCATATTATAAATCTTGATACATTAATATAATTCCAATAAGACATTATATATTTTTTCATATGATGTATCCAATCTCACGATCTTAAATTTTCTCTATCTGGTGAGATTCAGAAGAACACCTTTACTCTATAACACTTTATATTGTTCTACGTTATTCATC
The DNA here is from genome assembly GCA_963277665.1 of Viscum album. Taxonomy (NCBI): domain Eukaryota; kingdom Viridiplantae; phylum Streptophyta; class Magnoliopsida; order Santalales; family Viscaceae; genus Viscum; species Viscum album. The sequence continues at coordinate 1,366,381,592 of OY728166.1, read as the reverse complement.
TCTATATGGTAAAATTCATATATTTATTCTCATATATTTTAAAATAATTTATCTGATCATTCAGTCTCTGATCACATATTTAAATATCAAACATATTTAATTATTAAACTTCATACATAAAAAACTATATGATCTAATATCTTAAAATATTCTATAGTGGGAAAATTAATCATTTGAATTTAAACATAGTATAAATTGACTTTTTTAGGAAATTCATATTCTTCTATCTAATAGACATGTTCACATGGCCTCAATCTATAACCACCAACTACAACCAACATCATCCTTCTAACAATACATATATAAATCATGATCAACATATAGTTATCATGATACAATAAGTATTAGATATCATCAAAGAATCCATTTAATTACTATGATAAGAATCTCAAGCTTCATCAGCAATAATGTTGTAATTTAAATACAAATAAAGAAAAGAATGTTTTAAACAAATAAACAAATCATTAAAAAAATGACCAGATCTTCATTTAATCTACACCATGAATTATTTTGGTATGATTATCAAAAAAATATTATATAGAATACTATCAAACCCAAACCATTATCATAGATAATGTATAAACACCATAATTAAAAATTGGGAACTATTTTCCAAAATAATCACATCCTTATATGATAATATATTTTTGATTAATATATTGAATCCCCCATCAATCTCATATTATAAAATTGAAACATCAAGACCCTTTTTTTCTCCTTTTATTGATAACACTAGTTTTAAATTCTAAAAAATAGTGTACAATAATTATATATGTCTTCTCTCCCTTTTATTATTAAAACCAAATAAAGATAGGGGAAAACATAATTACTTTAATAAGTCAATAGTAGAGGAATTAAAATTTGGTTCATCTTATAAATCAAATATTATTTCCCTTTGTATATATTTTTGAAAATATGTCATAAATTTAATAATTCAATGAGTAGTGATAAAGATTTAAATACCCGTAATAAAACTCTTCCATAATTGAATGATATTTGATATCAATGAACTTATGATTATCATGATAAATATTTTTTTACATTAATCCTAAAATAATCAAGTGGAAACTTCGTCCACATTTTTTTATACATGGAAGGCTGGTGGAATTAAATTTCGATAAATCTATACATACATAAACATAATTTTTTTTCATATAGTAACATCTCACACAACTATCTTCCAAGAATAAAATTCATCCAGCTATTAATTTTTTATATTTTCAATCTCTTGACGAATCGACATCAATGAAAAAATATGGTTCAAATCATTAGTCTATTTATAAAACATGGAATAATTTTTTGTTCATTTAATATAACTGATCATTTTCAGAACTTACATCTCGTGGGATTCCTTTGGGCCACTCTGATATTTTTTAGGAAAGGTTACAAAATATTCAATTTCTAGTATTGAATTAGTAACATATCATTCTCTTATGATAAACTTCTGAAAGTCATTATTATTCATACATTTGTGAGATCAATATTTATTCATCTTCAATCCAAAAAATATAAGAGTAAAAACCAAATTTTAATTTTCTATTTCAAGGGTTTGAAATAAATTTTTAGAACACATTACATTTGTCTAATATATATCTTATTTTTTATTGAACATTTAATCCAAAAAATGACCAACTCTATGAGTATTGAAATATAAAAATTCTTCATAATTTTCTCAAAAATTTATTCACAAGAACAATACATTTCTCCAAAAAATAATGCAATCAACAAAGATAGTGAGGAAAAATGTACCTATGATCAAATATTAAAAATATAAGATTCTATCAAAAAGTTTGAATCCACTAATTTTCTCAATATAAACTACCATTATGATAGACCTTGTAATTTCTATGATAATCAAAAAAAACTATGGTAATCTCAATCCTTGAATTTGGGGAAATTTTTTATTCAATATCAACACCTTCAACAAAAAAATATCCATCACAAACAAGACACACCTTATTTATTTAATCATCTCTCATTTTATTAAGCTTATTTCTAAACCCCCATTTTCTATAAATAAAATTCCTTTATTGTGGATTAGTAAATATGACATTGGTTTCATTTTTCTCAATTTCGTCCAACTCTTCATCCCTCACATTTTACCACCATTTATGCTCAACTAATTCTAAAATGTATTGTCGTTCAAAACACAAGATATGTGATATATAATTATCACACTTCAATTTTAATCTGACTTTTACTATAGAATCCCAATAAATGATATTGTTGTCAGACTAAAATAATTTTTATGTTCTGAAACATCTTTTTTTCCACCAATAGTAATTTCCTCATCATTGGATTGGTTTGAATAAAGGTTACAATAATAGGATCATTATCACGTTTTGTCAAATTAACTTCTCTATAATCCATAATTCCCTATTCAATTGTGGAAAATTTGTTATTTCTCAATAATTTCATAAGGTGTATTTATTTTCAATATGGTTTATATAAATATAATAAACAAACATTTGTCTTTGTTTGTTCCATCATTTGTAGATTCAACCATCATATGAATATCCCATGAAGACACATTCTTTATCTTTTTTATCAAACATCCCAAAACCTATATTTTTCATCTACAGTTACTAGGGGATCCAAAAAAAACTTACTATATTTAGATATATAATATTCCATTAAAAATTTCTAATTATAAGTAATTTAATAATTTTTTGAAAGAAAACCTGTATTTTGAACATATAAATATATACCTATAGTTTATCTATTGAATAATTTTAAAAGTTTATATTCAGCGACCATATTTATTCCTATTTCAATAGAACTTATATTTTTTACATTGCACTACTCTATTTTGGTGTGGGTTATATGGATCAAGATATAGGTGCAAAATTCCATGTTTATTCAAATACGAATCAAAATAGTTACTTATTTTATTCATTTCACTTGATTTACATAACATAAATATATAAAAACCCATTTATATCACAACATACTTTTATGAAGATATTAAAAATTAGGTAGCATTTGATTTATATTCCATGAACATTATACTATTCATTTGAGTGAATTAATCAATGAAAGTAATAATTTAAAAACACCCAATGATGATTGAAATCTCATTTACCCATATATATTAGACTATTTTATCTGAATAGGTCTGGTCAATTAGATTTCAACTTTCTTATTTATTCTTTTAACTATCGATAATTTCTATAAAGTAGTGAAAACATCATCATATTTCATTTTTTGTTTTTATTTTTCACATAAAAAATCTTCCATTTAAATATTTCTCATACATTTTTAGACAATATACTCATTCATGTATTTATATAACATTTTTTTCATCCTCAACAGCTTCGTAATTATAATTGCAACGATTTAGAATTTTAAAAATATTATCTCTAATTCTCTCTCAATTATTAAACGAAATTTCATCCCTCAAACATTGGTTGATAAATTAGAATGTTATAAAGATAAATCATATATTATAATAAAAACGTGTAATGAAACATAGTAATTTGTTTTCAATCTCATCAACAATCAAAATTTAATTTCAGTTTAGCTTCCTAGATTCAATATCAATCTTTTCAATTCCACTTATTTTTTAGGAACTATTATGTCCAAAGTGAATAGTCCTTCATAATGGTAATTAAAATTTCTTTCACACAAACAGCCATATGTGCAGAACAATCACTTTACATAATCTATATTTTATTCAATTTTATATATTTTGAAGAATTCTCAATAATAAAATATTTCCCTTCAATTTTTTTCATGCATCATTTTCTTTCCCGATGCATGGTATTTTACCTCGAATATTTGTCATATTGTATTCACCATAGTGACCTAGTTAGTAAGACATTATATAAATTTTCTCTTGGAATTAATGTCAATTTATACATGATAGACTGTTAACTTATGATGAATTTAGTTTTAATTATCATATTAACATTAAAATGTGAATTTCATTTCAGTAACTATTTATGCCCTTTATTTTATGCATACTCCTAGTTAGAGATGGGTTTTACCTACATTTATACACCCCATGTACCTATCTCTCACAATACAAGGAATATTACATGATCCCTAATCATATATTGAGATATGTTTTTTATACGATAAGTTTTTTTTTTGAAATGTAGCATGATTTATAACTTCCAATTTCATCTATATTGGGGATCTATTCTCATAGTAGTCATATTTATCATTTATTGCTTTTTTTTATTTCTCACATAAATTTTCAACCCATTCCCTGACATTGTTAATTATTAAAACCTAAATTGTTTTCATAATCATCTTAATATTTATGTTCAATAGATTTAGATTTCATTTGATTCATTGGTTGAGTTAATAGTATTGAGAGATGTTTTTTCCTTCACCTTCAATTTTTTTTTTGAATTTATCTCTTATTCTTGCAATGTTTTTTCAACCAAAAGTAATCTCAATTTTTTTATATAGATTCAATTCCCTAGTATTATATTTTTTATCATTATCTTTAAATATTTTTCATTATTACTCATATTTCATCTTATGTTTCATAATGTATTCTATATAAGCATCTTTCTTTTTGAGATAATATTATTTTCTTACATTCTTATTATGACATTCCTTTATCAATTTTCTAGATTAAATATTGATTTTTAGGTTTTTATCAAGATGTAAAATATGTTCTGATATTATATGATATTCATAATAGGATTATTTTCCATAAATGTTTTCACTATTTGAAGCATATTTTTTTCATTCAATATGATCTATGATTTTACTAAGATTTTATTATTTTTAATATTCAACTGAACTATTTTATACAGTGTCAATCAATTCCTTCTTACTCAAGATATTTCTATTGTATCTTCACGTTAACCTTTTATTATTACTAGAAGAGTTCTTCACTTATATAAGAGTTTTCTCCAACATATTCTTCTCAATTTTTTCATTGAAATCATTAAACTATCTATATTTATTCTATGGATGGTTAATTGAAAAACATTTTATTCCAAAACACTCAAAATGTTTATGTGTGAGTTTTCCTTTATATATATTTCCACCTTTATTATAATATTTAGAAATAATTCAAAAAAGTTGATCATTTACATTTGCATCATGTTCCACATGTTCTGATTCACTAATGCCCATTAACTCGTATTTTTTTTAGTTTTTATTATTCACCATATATTCCAAATAAATCTGTTCCATAATTTTATTCTTTTATTGTAAGATATTTCCTTATTTTATAATAAAAAATTAATTAATGTAAATCTTGAGTGGATAAATCAAATTTAGCATCTAATGTAGAAAATTTAGGGTCAAACCTATATAGAAAAGGTACCCACCAATATTTTACTAATTTTTGAATCTTCTATGAAATAAATAAATACTCTAATGTTTATAATGGTTACATTTACACTAGTGATATATTCATTAATAATTTCATCTTTTGATATTCTAGTACCTTTAAGATATCATCTGAATAATTGAATATTTTATTTACTTATGTTTTATATTTACGTCAATGATTGTTGAGGTTTTCAATTTTTATTTTAGACCCATCACCTTCATGAAACCATTTTCAGGTAAACACATAATTGTATAATTTTGAGATCCTCCATCACTCTCAAAAAGCATGTTTATCAAAAAAATCCATATGGATTTTTTTTCCATGGTTGGAATCTTTATAGTAGATACATCAAAAAACTCCAATACAATAGATATAAGATAATGTATTACTATGTTTTCCAATCCATGATAATTCTTTTCATCATTTTTTAATAAATCCTCTATTAACTGAGTTGAGAATATCTTTGATTATAAATATATGGTTATTACATAAGGAATATAGTTCTAATAACACTTGATGTTCCCCAGAATATATTGATGACTAAGAAGGGGCAGAGAATGTAAAAATTGGGATCTATTATAATTTACTTATTCATGAAATTAACCCATAAAGTATGTTAAAGTTATGGTCCTATACACATTGGAACCCAACCTCACTTTTTTGTTATGTTATGAAAATAAAGATATGAACAGAAGTTTTGACATCATTTGACCCCAGCATGGGTGAATACCCTTTTCTATGTCACCTCCCATAGATCAATATATTTCTACCGCACAATAATGTGAGTAAAATTATTGAACTCTCATTAGGGTAAATCTGGTTCCTAAAAATTAATTTTAATGATGCCCAAAAAATTCAATAGTTTATTTATATTAAATAACCAATAGAATAATAATATTTATGAACATTGATTGTTTTTCGTCTAAAATCTATGTATGGTAAAATCATTCTGGCACACCACATTCCTCATTACCCCAGCATAGTAATAACCTTTTTAAAACCACTATTTGGTAATTCTATGTCTGACACACCTATGTCTAATAAACCATTTTCTTGAACACTATTTCCAACAATCCTATACTTTAATCAAGAAAATATATTATCAACTACAATGAATTAAAAAAATTTAGTAGTTCCACTCTATTTTAGTGGAAATAACAACTCTAAATAATCTACTAGACCTTTTTATAGGAATAATTCCCCAAAAATTATTGATGGACCACTTTCTTTACATTTGTAGAAGAATTACATCAGTGAATAGTGTCATCACCTCTATTTGAATTATTTTGTTATCAGACCCCATGTATCATAAAGTGATGTTGTGGAATATTGAGATGATGAATATTTCTTTCATATAGGACTCAAATGGTGAGGGAAAGTTCCACTGGGGTTCATGGAGAAGTATTCATAATTAATTGCATGAATTAGTAATCAATTTACTTAGTGTAGATGGAATAACATAGTGCGTATAATATAAGATGGTTTGTGAGGTACTTTATGGTTTTTAAATTTAGAGAAAAACTATATAGGGGAAATATGGGTACATTCTTAAGGATATGATGGGCAAGGTCTCGTGGATGTGGTTGTTTCTATAAAGGAAAATTCTGGATATTTAAAAAAACATTCAATGGAGAGTGGAAAAAGTGGAAATCAATTTCTGTTTTGAAAATTTGGGGGGGGGGGGGGTTCCCCACTCATCTTCCCAGGCTATCTAGTTCCTAAAAATTCATTTTCATATGTGATTATTTACCCCTTCTATATAAAATTCAGTCTCTACTAGAAATAACACGATTAGATTTACAGTAGTTAACTAACATCTAATGTGATTGTTTAATCATCACGAAGTCTTAGGTGGGGGTTTTCTCAAACCAGATGTATATTTATATCTATAAAAACAAGAATTTTATCATCGGTGGTGTGAAATGTATTGGTTTAAAGATATAACCAATATATATATATATATATATTTGTTTGGATGATTTATTATCAAAGTATTTCTATATATGATGTGATGAAAAAGAAATGGATTTACCTTACATAAAAATTTCAATTTTTAGTTAAATCATATTAGGGAGAAACATACCATATATTCTTTGATATGTAAATGGCTTGAAAATTATGTAAGAAATTTTGGAAAATTATTTTTCTTGATAAGAAAATAATCTTATGTGTTGAATTTTGTCAGAACAATATGAATGGTGTAGTCTTGAATGACCAGGAGAACAAGGAATGTGATATGTATATATCTTCAATATATTGGTCCATTAGGAATATAATAAATAAGGGCCATAGTAGTGTAAATATCATTTATTATTTATCTATATAGGTTTGATCTAGGTTTCTAGAAATGGAAAAAGGTTCACCGGTATAATGGGGGGAAAAACAAAATCATTAATGATTATTATGTTGGGTAGGAGGAACTTCCCTATCAAATAGGATTCTCTCAGATTAGGTATATGGGTTTGTTGGATTCCCCATGTTTTTTCCCTCAAGATCAATATTTTTGGTTTGGGAATACATGGAATTATATGTGGAGTTGGGATCCCTTGGGACCACAACAGTTTGTTATTTATTGAATTCATAATATTCTAATGTCACGGGATTCTATCATGGTTGAGGATGACACTCTTCTTAATGGGATGAAGTTTTTTCCTTTCCCAAGACTTATCACTTTACACTATCAAAACTAGCTCTTCAATGATTCATAATTCTATCCAAGGTAAGGTGAACACCCCCTGATCTATTTCTTATCATATCAAGAGGTGAAAAATTAATATACCTAATTATTTTAGTTTACTCAACACATGGGGATAAGGAAAAAAAGTCGAATATTTTTTAGACTCAAGAAAAATCATTGAAATCATCATATAATTTTCTCTAATGTTGAAATCCATCCCCTTGAATGTGTGTGTATTTCCATTTCATATGAACTTAGACTAAACTATTTTATACCTCCCGAATCACATGTCACTATTTATACATTTTTTGTTGTATTTGTTTCCTAATTTTTGATTTAATATAATAATAATGTTGTTCTTGTTAAGGAGGAATCATAGGATCTAGTTATAATTCCATGCTTAAAGAAAAATGTATATTACCATTCAAATACAATGCGACATCAATTTTAACATTTTAAATATTTTTATCTTCAAATAATTACTTCAATAATATCCTCAAAACATCCAAAAATATTTTCTATATTTATGAATTTATAAATAACATTTAGTATTTTCACTATTGTTGAATTTATATTGTTTTATAAAGTTCATAAAACAAATTTCTTTTATATTGACTATCATGTTCCTCTATCTAGTAATATTTACAATATTTCTTATATTCAAAAAATTTCAAATAATTTTTTCTCAATATGACTAGTTTGATAGGATAAGTATTGTTAGATTAGGAATTATGAATTTAGTTCTCCTCGCATTTTTCATCTATATGATTGACATAAAAAAGTTCATCCATCTTGAACTATCTGGTGAGATGGAAAGACTCCATCTAGTAATTCTATTTCCAATAAATCTATTAACATATATTGATCATATAAACAAATTCTTGTACAACATCATATTTTTCATCATATAGTGTATTCCATATCATGATATTTTTTTTATGTAGTGAGAATTATATGAACTCATCCATCAAGTAAGACTTTGTATGTTGCTGATTATTTCATGACTGTCTGGTAATATTACAAGATTTTTTATACTAAAATTTAAAAATTTCTATATGATAATTTTGTGTCTAATCAAATATTTAGATATAATAAAACATTAATGAAATACCTTCATAAAACATAATCTATATGACCTCATATCTTCAAACTTTATATATTTTTCAACTTCATCATTTTATTTGCAATTTTGATCAAATAATCTAGGTCAAGAAAATTTTTAGTCCTTTTTTAGAATACGGGAAACATTAATCTTAGTACATTATACACCATGGTCAATTAAATTATTTCTTCAGGCGAGTTCATCTAGAAATCATAAAAAAATTAGTGTTATTTTTATCTTTGTAAAATTAAGGATAAAGAACACATCTTTTAAATAGACTGAATTTTTTTTTCTAGATGACACTTTAAGGAAAAGCAGTAATGACATACAACACGAAGAAATCCAAAGTTACTAAAAGCTTAAACCAAATTTGAAATTCATAAACCAACACCAAACCCGAGTAGGCCTCGATCTGAGAGTCACCATGTCAACTGGAGTCACATCACTTCCATCCACCATCATCACCAAGTTATGCCACCGGTGTCGTCGATATTGACACCAGCGGACCGCCGGAGTAGAAGACTGAAGGGAGAACCAACCAGGATGTCACCGCAACCAAAACGAACTAACACAAGAATTCACAACAAACCTTCACAAGAAAATCTCTCCAAAGAAGAACAACCCCTGAAACATCAGAAAATCATTTCACATATCCCACGAAAAGATAACGAACACCCTTTGGAAGAACAAACAACCTTCACCGCTAATGTGAGAAGGGAACAGTAAACAAAACCCGAAAAACATAAACATATTGAATACCAATACCGATTCCAAAATCACCGATGTCTTAGACCAAGATAAACTGACAGAAGTCACCAATTACCACATCCAAAAGTCTCAAGATTAGCGCCACTCAAGGTCTAACTAGGAAAGGAGCAGGAGAGATTGAAACCAAAGCAGAGATTTGGATAGCTGAGGGTTCCAGACGATGAAGAAACGGAATCCCAATGCCGAACAAGAACAAACCATCGCCAGAACTCTTGAAGAGACCACCAAACAAAGAACCACAAATCCAAAACCCCCTTTTGAACCCCCGCTCTAGATCTGACCTAGAGAGGAGCAATAGAACTCGCAAACATAGTAGGTTTGAACAGTCAGGGGCTCCCATAGCATACAATTGTGACAGTTCCATCAAAACAACCTTAAAGAAACCACTAAGAATAGAAGATCCAAAAACGGGGAGCAAGATCCAGCCGTAAGGATGGAATAGAAGATAATGAAACTAGAAGAATTAAGGAAGGAGGGAGTGCCTCCGTAAGAGTATAGGGGAATCCCTAGAACCTGAGAGGGGGTGTTGGGAGAGATCGGAGAACCCTGGCGAGAAGGGGGCCATTCCCGGTTCCACATCTTCTAAATAGGTAATTGATGTAACTGAAACTTTTAAAGCCGCTCTATTTAACTGGAAACACAAAAAAAACATTTTTTTGGATAAAAATAAATTAAATTATATAAAATGAAATTAAATAATATTTACTATGTATGTTTAGTCATTTTTAGTGTTACTCTATTTCCTTGAATATATTGGAAAAATGCTTCGGGTACCACATTTGGATTACCATCTTCTATAAACTGGACAATGTGTGGGGTTTTCTGTCAATATAATCAATTAGTATAGAACCCTTACCACTTGATAATTGGAATGTTACCTTTTTTTACCATTTTTAATTCCATATATTTTATTATAAGTCAATTTTATGCATCAAAGGTCTCACCCACATCTCATTATCGACTCTATAAAGCTAGGGAAACCCCCTTAATGATAAATACACTGAAACAATCCCTATTAATGATGAAAAATAATATATTGTATTATATATCAAAAAATAGTCCAAATAGATTATTTATCAACCTATTATTGAGGAATATGATATATTATATATATAAACACCCAAATTACACCTACTATATATAATTTATTTACATGGTCATGGTGTGTGAGACTCATTCTATATTGGGTCATGTACCGCCATTGTAAATTCATATATGATTCATTTATATGGTGTATACAAAAAGTACATTATAGGTGGAAATTTTGGAATAACTAAGAATATAACATCACTGGAGTCCAAATCATGTCAATATAACACATTGTGTGTTATCTTCCCATTAATATTGTGGGGTTAGGGGTCTACTAGAAAATTACTTAGTTAAATTCTATTATATATTGTCCCTAAATATTTTGTGTGACACTCTATCAATTTATAATCACCTTGATAGTGTTATGACCTATTATTTTATGTGTAAATTATTTTAGAGAATATATTGATATACTATCCCACTTAAACTCCCAACCCTCAAGAGGTTGGATGAAATTATTGGGGGCCTTGTGCACATAATTCACTGATTTAAGAGAGATAAACCAAAATATATAATTGGTAATAGTACAATTCATTTCTAGCCACCAAAACTAACAGTTATGATATTAGTCCTTCTATATCATGGAGATATATATCCAACTGGGATGTGTTAATCTTCTTCAACACCACATCAATCAAGTCCACTAGGAAAACTGGCCACCCCTTAAAGAGGATAAAATTTTCTATGTTATTGGATATTATGATATGTTAATAAGTTAATAACATCGTGTCATACAAGATCTCATAATCGTTGTCTCATATCTATGTAAATGTCATTTCCCAAAAAATACATTATTAATAATTTTCAAAACGGAATATTTTATTTGGTTATGTTGTAACTGTATAATGAATAGAAAATATAATCCAAAAAATTATTAGAAAATAAAAATTGAAAAATTACCCCAATAACATCACATAAAATGAAATATTGATCATCATTCAATGTGTATATCAGAACTCCTCAAACCACATGCCTAGATGAAATGAACATACTAGTTTTTAGAGTTATGTTCATCATTGTAGAAACCCCTATTTTAAGTAATTGACCTTTTATTTATATATATTTTATTTATATAATATAATTGGGTTAGGTTTTGAGTGGTTTGGAATATTTTTGATATCTTTAAGTGCTTTTTTGGAGTTTCATGCTTTTAGAATTATTAGTAGAAATTATTCAAGACCATCTAGGAAACCATTCAACTGAAACTATGGGAACTGGTTAGGTACATGTTTAGGAACATAGTTTGGCCAAACATAGGGTCCACATAGGAGAAACTAAACCATGTTAGATAGAGGGATATATCAAAGGTTGGTTCATTTTTTTTCTAAACATGTGAGATAACAATTAGATTGTGTAAGAAGGTAAAAACTAACATAAGGTTATATCATGGTTTTCTTATCTATGGGCCCTTACCATGCAACCTTAAATAAAGAAAATGATTTTTTGGATATAACATAGTTTACACCCTTGAGTAACTTTTTCCCCTAATATTACCATAAAAATAATTTCCCACCATTTAATGTCTAGAGAGAAATTTCTTCTTGATATAGTAGGGATCCGTTGGAGAATTAAAGTGTTTTGGAGGCCTAGATTAGTTGGTAGGTTCACATTCTTGGTGGTTTTTTGTTGTTTTCTTCATTTACCCTTGCATGGATTCATAGATTTAATCCATTGGGGATAGATTAATTTTTATTGATACCAATTATGATGAAATAGGGTTATTTTTATTTAAGAGGATAATAGCTAATGTGGAATCTTAAATATCAAAGTTGGTTTTTATTTATTTTCATGGATCATTCTATATTTACATTGTTTGGTAGCTTTCTTAAATATCAAATCCTCTAGATTAGAACCTTAATGGTTGATTTCAAATTTATATATTTGGTTGAATTGAATTTGGAAATTGATGTTTAAATCTTGATTGTAACCCTATTTTCTGATGGTTTGTAAATTTTTTGAAATTTTTGTTCTCTCGATAGTGAAATTAATATCATGATTTTGAAATGTTGGTTTTAAATTTTTTAAATATTTTTTATGAATATAAAAAAGGATTTATAAATTTATAAATAAAATATTTGTTTTATTGAAATGGATTTCTTAGGGTTTTGGTATATATGGTTAGCCTTTCATCATGTGTATTTGAGACAGAATAGGGAATTATGTTTCCCCGATTAAAATAATGCGATACATAAGGGTTTAATGTTTTACCCAAAAAAGTATTCACCAAGTGACAACCTAGTAAAATGATGAATAACCAGTTTAAAGTGTAGAGAGTTCCAAGTTTTCACGCTTGTGTGAATGTTTGGATTGGAATGGGTTGTGCTAGATGAAATTAAGGAAAGTTTTGAAAGAGTTAGTTCATTTCTTCCCTTGTAAAATAGTTTCTATTGGAAAATTTTGTTGGATTGGAAATATTTTTGTATTTGATGTGATCGATTTTAAATTATTTTGTAATATTTTATATAAATGTTCTAACATGTTATATCCTAATATCTTATGTAGGGATGTTAGTGGAGAAATACTAATGCAATTTATATTAATCCCCTTAATGGTCACTTTTGGGTGTTTCATATATTTCATAGCAAGAAACAATTAATTTAAAAGTCGGTCATTTGTTTAGTGATTCATTGTGATTACTTGGGCATGGTTTATAGAGTTATATCTTGGAGATTTTAGGGAGTTTATATGTTGATTTGATTGGTGTCTTTGAGTTTTTTTCTTTTTTGTTTCTATTTTGTACTCTCATATCGTGGTCTGTTTTTGTTACGCCTAGAGTTGTATTATAATATAATGATTCTTCATTTATTTAATGTTTGGTTTTGGTTATATTTAGTTTGTTTATTTATTATCATAATGGAAACATGTCCCGTAATTATAAAATCCTATTCATTTATTTCGAGGGGTTGGTTCCATGGGGATATCAGCTAAGGTATATTATCACACTGGGCACTTATAAAGCCAATGAAGAGGGGTGGAATGTTATAAATGATATCATATTTTTTTGTTCATACAGTAGAAAATTATTCTATTTTAGTCTTTGTGTTGGATCAATAGTAAGGATAAGAATTACAGAATCATAATTGTAGAGAATAAAGGGTTGCAGATAACCAATTTATGTAGATCTGCGGGTTACCAAGGGGTTTTAGTATATGAGTGTTTTGAGACACTTATGGGAGTTATAACCTCTCATTCATTTGTATAGACAATTATAATAAGATAAAATGAATTGATAGAAATGGATTTATGGTTGGATTGATTATTTCATTTTAGGTAATAATTTATGATTTGTTAAAAAAGTCCAAATTTTGGAAAATAGTTTAAAATAGTTTTATTTTCAAGGATCATGGTGTAATATTCAAAAAATGGTGTTCAGGAGGAAAATTGATTAATTTTGGAAAGAATAGTAATATATTATTTTGTCTCATATATTTTAAATTTATTATCATTCGGTTTTTAATGATTATGAAAAAATGGATTTTTTTTATTGTTTGATTAAATGGTACCATTTAGGTGTAGATAAAACTAAATAGACGAAGATGGTGATAATGTGGTTGCAAATGATTCACTTTTCAACCAATAGATAGAAAAATTATTTTCCCATCATTTCAGGTCATTGATAGAGTGAATAAAAGTTAAGAACAAAAGAAACTGGATCATTATTTTAATTTCCAATAACCAGAATCCCCACATAATTTAGGGAGATTGAGAACCAAAAAAATCATAAGTTCAAAATAAAAGAATATGAATCAAGCCTTTTATTTCCTTTTCAGACAATCTAACCTAAATGTGATGTTGGATATATACATTTTAGGGATTATAGAAAACCAGTGGTGGTATTTATCACCTCATATAGTGAAACGACCATTAATTTTCTGGTCTAGTTTCTATTACAATTACATTGGAATGATTATAAGGAATTGTATTCTAATAAACCAAAGAATTTAGTATACACAGTAAACTAGATACATAAATCAGTATTACATTAAAAATTAATACACTAATTACAACATAGTTCTTATATTTGTTTATTATAATAACCTTATTCTATCTAGAGTAAACATTAATATCTTTCTTAGTATTCTTTAGGGAATCTAGAGGAACGAAAACATACTATGGGTTACCTCAAATGATTAGTAAGGGTAAATTTAACCTCAATTAATAATTAATCAATTATAATAGTCAATACATCAACGTAATAACTTAATATACATTCCATGTAATGAATAAACTCATAAGGAAGTGCATAAAAATATGTTACCAAAAATAACTGAAAACATATACCATTAAATAAACTAGATAAGGAATAATCAATATGAAATGGTAATAAAATAAAACACATTCAATTTAATCAATAAAAAGAAAATGAAATGTATCCATAGTTTTTTTTTCAATATAAAAATCACTTTCATAATAATGAAGGGAAAGATTAATTATTAGGCTTCAAGTATCTAGCATATAATCCACTACCATCAAGTCCTTCCATATGGTTTTTTATGTCTATGGGTAACAGCACATATATTCTAATTAGAATCATAATTAAAGGATTTGTTTCAAAATATTTCATTTCATTATACATCTAATATATTGAGGGGTAAAGGTTAAATGGTCCAAATCCCATAGGGCTTTCATTATTCAGTTCCCAACCCATAGGGATAACATTAAACTTCCCCAACAAAAACAGTTCATGTATATATAATTTGTCATATAGTAAAATAATAAATGAAATTAACAAACAATGTGCCTTACCAAATATCTTTATTTAATAATGCATATAGATTTAAAAATATATCCCCATATAATCTAATAACATTTATAGTAAACAACATCTATGAAACTAATATATGTTTTTTGAAAAAGACATATCAATGAAGAATGATATGGATAATTATGTGAAATTAAATGTTAAATTATAATTAAAAAATTAATATTTCAAGGGTACTAAAAGGAATCATGTTAGGTAATATTAATGCAATACGTGGTCAAATACAATCCTTTTCTTTAAAAATAAATTTTTGAAAACATTGTCATATAAAATTAACCTTTTAAACGTACACATGAATCATCAAAAAAATTACAATGGGTAATTCCATACATTTATTACACGGTAAAAATATCATTCCATCTATAAGATAAAATGTTAGAAAAGTTCCATGTTCAGAAAGAGAGAAGAAGATTTGATTGAACAAAAATTAATAGAAGAAATGGATGATTTTTTTAATAAATTATTTTGGAAATGTAAAATAAATTTTTTAAAAACTTTTTTAGAAAAATGGGTTGTATAAGAAAATGTCTTATCTAACTAAGGTGAGAAAAAAAGTTATCTTTTATGAAAAAATATTTTTTAAAATATTTTTAGTTATAAATATTTGGAAAATGGTACAATTAAATTTAAAAGGAAAAGAATAACTAAATAATAAAATGAATGGATTTATTAAACCATGATTCAATAATTTCATCTAATATAAATTCAAGTGTAAACAATACAAAATATGATACTATAAACAAATCATTTGAAAAGACCATAATGTTGATTTTAGAAATAATGAATGAATAGATTATGTGTATCAAATTTAAAACCATATAAAAAATGGAAATGAAACGACATATATTAAAAATTATTTACACACATAATCTTAGAATATTACTGACAATGAAGAATTAATATAACCCAATGAAAAGAAATTGGGTTATGAAATTAATTGTCACTTATCATTTATGTGATCTCCCGTTAGAAGAAAAAATTCAAATTGAAACTAAAAATAACTTGATCATAAAAAAATCATTCTATAATATATCAAAATGGGTTGTGAATACACCACCCAAAATGAGTAAGGGATGAATATAGTATATATTTCATGGATATAAAAAGTGAGATAAAAATTCATATCCGTGCGTTCCCTTTTCGGGTAACCATCCTATAAACTCATGTATATTTGTTTAAAAACATTACTATCTTATACCAGAACCATAATTAAATTCATAAAATCACATGTGATCATCATATAATATATTATTACTCGTTTTATAGTAAATTGTTATTATTGTCACTATTCTACGTGTTAATTTCCTAATTTCTCTAGTATTTTTTGAATTGTTACATGTTGTTCCTATCATGGTTTCATCATCTCTAGAAGGTAAAACATGATTTTAAAATCATATATATCTAGTATATATTTGTTTATAATAATCAATAATATTTGGATATATGAAATGAAATTCCCAGTTTATGGGGATGACAGGTCGTACGTACGCATGAACACTAGTTTCATTTCATTTATATAATTAAAATAATTAAAATTAGATTATATATATGTGTATTATAATTCATGAAATTTATATCTTTCATATATGTCACATGGTTTTCTTTAAAGTATTATTTATATATTATATGTATATTACAAAGTATTCACATATCTTTGTTGAGGTGGTAGTCTAAACTTCCGCAAACTATGTTTTCATATACCCACTAAATTGAAAGCATAATGGTATGTGTTATATAAAAATTAAAGAAGAATACTGATATTATTTATGTCATAGACATCATATATTAATATAATTTCTATTATAATTCCCACCATGATAGTTGTTAAATGAAGAGTGAACAATAATCATTTCTCATGGTGGTATATCGACGTACACATAAATGACATGTACATTAACCATTTAATGGAAGGGTGTGTAAGAGTAGGTTCAACCCTTAATATAAAAACAACTCAGTATATTTAGGGGAATTTTTTTTAATATAACTATGGAAAAATAATATTTTAGGGTGTAGAGAATGAAAATTTTATAAAAGAGGTCGAAGAAGAATGTTACTTATTCTTTGGGTATCTCAATTTTCTTTTTACCAAAGGTCTACCTTTTACAAATTTCTTACCTTGATGAGGATTTTGGGTTGTGGGTAGGAATTTTTTGAGCTTATTGGATCCAATTATGTGTGAGATAAGGGCATTAGAGGTGCTAATAATTGATAAGGGTGAGTACCATTTTATAGTGGAGGAGGATTGTCATTCCTGTAAATTTTTTAAAACGGAATTACATCCAAGATTTTACTATCTAAAGGGGATCAAATAATGAACAAAATTCAATACAATAGAGGATAGGGTAAAAATATTTCCATCTAATGGTTTTGGGAAAAGTATATAGGTCATTTTGGCCCATAGGATTAATTTTTTGTCCCTTCTTATGCTAATGTTCTCTCAATCGATGTAACTAATTTTCATTAATTTCACTAATAGTTTTTGTCTTATACTATTCTGAGCTTTTTAGACATTATAAATAATTATGATTCAAAATATAAAATCCATTTTTATAAATTCCAATCGAAGAAGTGCCATAATAATTTTATGTTTAAACCTGCATATGGGATGGAAAATAAATAATTTATATAAAATTGATCTATTTAATGTTTAATACCAATAAAAAATATAATATAACCTTTTAAGTAAATTTGATGAATATTAGTTTTGAATTAAAATTCATTATTTTCACTATTTTGAAAAAAATGACACCTCAATGAAGAAAAACTAAAAATTCTCCCTAACGTAATTTTGATATTTCTATAAAGAAAATTAAGTCTATTTTGACATATAAAATTTATAAAAGTTTTAAAAAAAATTATTTAAAATATTTTCAAAATTAAAATGTGGTTAAAGATCCCTTTAGAAAAAATCAATTTTTATGCATTAAATTGGATTTTTTCTTATATTATTTTTCTCAAGCCTATTGAATGAATATTAAAAATATATTTATTTCTTTAATATCATTAAGAAATAGTAATTAGTTTAATTTGTTAGTATAAAATACATTTATGACTATAAAAACATTTCTTATATATTTAACTTGTTTTTACTTTCATTTCCAATTAATTGTTAACCAATGAATTCATATTATATTTTTAAAGATCATATATTTTTATCAGTTAATTAATAATATTCAATACAAAAATTTTAATAGCTAAGTTATATCTCAATATATTAAATAATAATATGTTAATAATATGTTTTTTCTTAGTAATATAGAGTCTTACATGTAATGTAAGCTATTGAAGAAACTCGTTGTGGCATTTGATGGAAGATAACTTAGTACCACATTAATTACAAGATATATATTTGATTAATTTAATTTAAAATAGTAAATATATTATAATGTCTCAAGATACTGTATTCCCTTGGATGTTTGTGGTTTCGTGTCATAAACGATAAAAAAAAATTACTTTAGAATTTTAGGGTGTTTCATTCTCTGCACCTTAAATAAATTGCATCCTCGCAATTTAAGATCAATCACGATAATAAATTGGTTGAAATTTCATATATTAAAATCACACATCATGAGACAGATTTTTAAATCATCCTATAAAAAAGGTAATGTGAAATATAAGATCACATAGAATAACATACATATAGGTTTCTAATTATTATAACATTAGTGGAAGGTGTAGATATGGACTAGAATAACAAGAGTAAATATTTATAGAAATTAATTTAGGTGATCAATTTAAAAAATCTAAATATCAATTGGAATTTTATGGTCTTGAATTAATAAATATGTAATGATTTAAAAAACCATCGGTTCATCGAAAATTAATGTATTATGATATCATATTTTTATAATAATTTTCTTAATGTCGGGTAATAATTTTACTGCCTAAGATTTTATGGAAATATAATAATAAGAAATTATTTATAAATATAGTTTTATTTCATTTTTTTCGGATTTAATATATTATTTATTAATAAATTAATTTAGCAATTGGATATCGAAAAATTATCTTTTATGCATGATGCACTAGAATATATATTTAAAAAATACTAAGGTCCAAAAAATAGTGGAAAGCATTTAAATTTATCTATTATGATTCTCCAAACCTAATATGGTTAGTATATTAATCTCCTAAAATAAAAATTAACACTACTAATTCATCATTAATATTTATTCATCAAATAATTTTACTGAAAATTATTAAATATAAAATAGTACTTTTCATAAGTCAGTGGTTAGTGTGAAAAACATATAGTCCATCAGTTGTGGGTTCAAGTATTGCATCCTTTCCAGAAATGATGGTTTTTCACCTAACATAAATGTTTCCCTTTAAAAAAATTAATAATTGTTTTAAAAAACGTGATAGCAATCATTGAAATTTAATTATTAAATTACCTTTTATCTGCCACTTTTAATACAACCTAAATACTTATATACTTTATCCATTAATCTTCACATAGTTCCTTCTAGGGTTTCTATTTTATCTTATAGAGTATGGAATTTCCTAAAACCAAAAACCAGAGTTTGGGAATCAGTTATCATATTGTAAAAAACATATAATAATTTTTTTGATACTTTAATCTTGACAAATTATTTTCAATCTAAGACACATCAGGTTGAACCTTGGTCATTCATTTCCATTATCAATTCGAATCCTTCATAATGGGTTATAAAGAAAATATTAATTATTCTAAATATATCCCCTAGGAGTATCAAACTAGGTGCATAGTAAAGGATGTTGCCTTATACCAGGTGACACTTGAGTTAGGATTGAAAAACCTTTTCAGAGTTATTAATCCTAGGTACATCTATTCCAGAACTATATATACATGTTTTATTTAGACAATGATGTATTTATTGGAAGACCCAAATAATTTATACCTTTCCAAAGTTATTGGATATTATTTTATACTTATTCTAAAATTCTACCTTATGGACATGTTCTCTTGTCTATGTTTTCCTAAATCTTGTTCCAAAGGTAGCTACTAAAATTACATTGATGATTACTATAGTGACTTGACCCCAAAATCCCTGAGCTAATATCCACTACCATTAATTTTTCATGATTAGAAAGAAAATAAAACTGGAGGATCTAAAGGTTTAGTATTCTTGGTATGAAAGGTAAATACATGATCCTTATATTATAAATTAATACACTAAATAAAACATAATTTATTTTCTTTTTTTGGGACAATTACATTATATTATCTCACATAACCTTGAATATTTTTTTATTATAATTTATTTAATCATTGGGACTGAAAACATAATAAATATGAGATCAAATTTCTAGTAATGGGAATTTATAGTTGAAATAATAATGAATCAATGAGAATAAAAAATATTGTAAGGTAATAACAAAATACACATGCCATGAAATCATTAAATTGAGATGGAGGTTAGTAAAAAAATTGGAAAGGTAAAAAATAGAAAAAAAATTCCATTTAAAATACCAAAATAAGGAACAATAAATATGGTATGGTAAAAAAAAGAAATAGATTCTATTTTATTAATAAATTGAGAACAAAATAAATCTATTGATTTTTTCATTATGAAAATATCAAGGATAATAATGAAGGAAATGATAAATTATTATAAATCATGTATCTGGAATATCAAAAACTACCATCAATACCCCTATAAATATGGTTTAAGTATGTGCGTAGTAACACATCTATAATTATTAGAAGAACATTTGAGTGGTTTTCAGTCAACTAATATAATATCAGTAGACTATCAATGCATTAAGGGGATTACATTAAATGGTCCTAAACCTGTAGGGATTATATTATGTGGCCTCTACCCATAGGTCTAACCTTAATCAGTCCACAACCCATATAGTTCATGTCCAATCTAGTCCTCATATAGTGAATTAATAAATTTAGTTAATTATTAATGTTCTATAACAAATATCCCTATTGAAAAACATATAAATATTTACCAATATATCCTAATAAAATTAAATTATGATCATAGTAAACAACGTATGTGAAAATGATAAATATATTAGGCTATAAAAATATCCTTGATAAATGAAATTGAAAATTTGGGGGAATTCATTTTTTAAGGATCATATCAAATGGAATATTTCATGGTGACTAAAAAAATCTAGGTAGTGAAAAAATACCATCATTGATCAAATAAATCATAATCCATCCATAAAAATTTATAAGGATTGAATCAATAAAATATATTCCAAGTGGTTTAAAAATAAAGGGCAGTTTTCTTCAATGAATAAAAATACTCTAAAAATATTTGTTGATTTTTTTATGAAAATGATGTTATGTTTTGAAAAAAAAATTCTATAATATGTTTCTCGGAAAATTACTTTTTTAAAAACTATCCATTAAAAAATTAAACTTGAAAACATAAAAATTAAACTTCAATGAAATGTTTGTGGAAAATATTTTATATTTCATACAACGTAAAATGAACATTATTTTTGTATGATAGAAGTTTAGAAAAGTTCATAGTTCCATATGCAATAAGAAAAATCTATTGAAAATATTTAAATAAGAAAAAAAATGAAAATATTATTTAATAATTAATTTTAGATAGGTTAATCCTTTTCTAAAACCATTTTGGGAAATAGGGTTTTATTAAGAAAATAGGTTATCCTACTAAATAGATTTTTTTTTGTATATTTATAAAAACTTTAGTTTCTAAAACATTTTGAGTATCTAAGTGTCAAAAAAATGGAAACATTACTTAGAAAAGTGCATGAATAACCATAAAAATCTAAAATTAATGGATTTAGTACATAATGAGAAAATAATTTCCCCTTAGGGAAATTAATGTTTGAGTAGTCTCAAAAAAAACAGTAAATACAATAATAGATTGTAAAAATTGTATACAAACATAATCATAAAATATTAATAACAACATGGATTAATATAACCCAATGAAAAGAAATCAGGTTATGAAATGATTTTCTACTTGATAACATTTATCTCAAATAACTATAAGATAAATAATTCAAATTGAAACAAAAAATTCAATGAATAAAAATAATTCATGATATAATATATCAAAATAGATAGTAGATACAACCCAAAAAATATGTAAGTTGTGAATATGACATTTATCTAAAAGATGTAAAAAGTGGGATGAAAATCTACTACATTTTATATTTTTTCAAGTAAAAATACATTTACCTTATGTATAGTGGTGTAAAAAATATTTTTAATGAATAACATTACCACAATTATATTCATAATATCATATATGATCATATTATAATATCTTATTAGTCATTTGTTAGTAATTTTTCATTATTTTTTCTATTTTGGTTTTTAATTTCCCCGTTTCTAAATAATGTTCTAACATGTTTATTGTTGTTCCTATAATGGTTTCATAATATCCATCATTTAAATCATGATGTAAATATAATATATATCCAGTATATATGTACTTATAAAAATGAAAAATATTTCGAGATAAAAAATTAAATATATTGTTCATGGATATGGTATGTTGTACGTATGCATGAACACTAATCTCAATTCTTTTTCGTATTTCAAATAGTAAAAAGTAATTTATATATATATGTATATTATAAATCTAGTATAATTATAATGACCCATACTTATTACATACATAATCTTGAATTTATAAAAGAAAAAAATTCCTTTTACATTTATGATATTTTCATGTTTAGAGATTTAGTATATTGGGACATAATACATTCATAGCACTACACATTGTTATAGAGTGGATACCATAAAAGCAGTTTCATTTTTTTCAAAATTAAAAACATTAAACCTTAAAACATGATTCCTTGAAAAATCTTCAACATTTAACATGGATTTCTTCATTGTCTTACACATCCACTAAGCTATGAAAAATCATTTTTAACATTGGATGATCATGAAGACTTAGTAAGGGATATCAAAAGAATGAAAGAACACATTAGTCCATGAATACTTGTAACATATGAAATCATTTTTATAAGACATAATTATAACCTGTGTATATATACTTACTTTTTGAAACATGAGATTAAACAATACATAAAAACATAATTAGAACCATAATGGTATCTTGGGGAATTACTTACATAATCTAGTAACCCTCTCTACTACCTTATAATTTTCAACCCTCACGGATACCTTACAATTTGTGTAACCATCACAGTTACCTTAGAGTAACCATATGACCGACCTCCTACTTACACATAACCATTGCATTGGGGGGATATATAGGTCCCAAAATTCATCATAAACAATTACCAAGAACCAGAAGTTAACCATAAAACACTAATAATATAATAAAAACATTGCATTTTAATTTTGTAAAATAGAATTTTAAATGTGGATTTTAAAAGAAAAGCTACTTACATAAATCATATAATTGATGTGAGACATAATAGAGGGGATGGAATAGGTATATACTCTATAAATAGACATAATACAACATAATATAAGCAAACCAATCACACAATCAATTTTAATACCACATAAATAAAGAAGTAGAAGGTTAACCCAAAGAATAGAAATCGGGTTAAGAATTTCCTTACCTCAGGATTGTCTTACTTCAAACATGTTTAAACATACAGTATAATTGTTAAAAGAGTGTTATTAGTATTTTAAAGAAACATTTTCATGTTTATAACATATTATAAGATAATTTCATAACATCATTTCATTCTTTAATTGTTAGTATTTTTCTCCTTGCATTGTTTTTGGGTGAGTTCTTTACATGATTTCCAAGATTGGTTCATGAATGATGTTCTTGCCGATTGGAAGTGAAACTACAGATTTGTAATGGAGTAGTATTTACATACTTATATTACCATAAATTATACCATTTATCATTTTGAATTCTTACATGAGGATGATTCATTTGTAAAAACATTAATGATGTTCGTTTAGATCATTTTAGTTGTTCTTTGATAATAATGACCTCATTTTGTTTTATAAATTAAAACCATGTGTACAAAAAAAAAATTACAGAACCATGAATGATAAAAAATACATATATTATTACATTTTTATACCATAAAATGGTTTTATGATAATACTTGATTGATTTAAAGAAAATTGAAATCACATAGTCCATGATGCCGGTAATTCGACACATCATGGACAATGCTTTTAATTCCTTGAATAAGTGGGAGAAGAACAGAAAAATGATGTTGAATTTTCCATGAACATGAGAACATACAGAATATAATAGATTTTAGATCTTTCATTCTTATTGGTTAATCGGAGGTGAGTAAATAAGAAGAAAATAAAGGGCTATTGAAATAAAATAAAACTTGAGAAATTTCTCACGAAAATTCGACAGCCTAACAGTGTCTTTTAAAATTTCATAAAAATAGCTTAATGAGAGAAAGGGGATATATCTTCACTATTACATAACATGTATAGTAATGGGGTATATTTAATGAAATATAACAACATAATACAAAGGGAATGGAAGATAATAACATAAAACTAAAGAAAATATAGAAAATAAAAGAGGATGTTTACCATTTGATCTCTTCTCTTTGAGATCCTTCTTAAGGCTTTGTTTTTGGTCTTTTTGTCATACCAGAAGCTCTAGGACGTGGGTAAAAGCCTCTAGAGGAGTACAGGGTTGAACATAGGAATATATCAAGGCTTGAGAGGTGTGGTAAGAAGAGGGGAGTGAGGGTGGTATTTTTAGTGGAGGAGATGGGCTAATTTTCTTTATATTAATCATTATTATAATATTTATTCCCAAGATTGTGAATAGTCTTAGTTTATGTGACATAAAATAGTTATAATGGAATTTGAGTTCGAAAAAAGTGGTCTTACATCACTTATGATGTCATAAAGAGTGTATTTTACTAATAATTTGATTATACGGTATTTTATCATATTTCACTATTCATAAAAAATTCAAGAAGTTCAGAAAAATCCCCAAAAAATTACCCTAACCATTTTTCGACGTGTAGACTTCATATATGAATTATATCTTATGAAAATAATTTTCTATATATTATTAATTTACTTTTGAAATAAAATCATACTTAATTAAAAAATTAACAATTCTAATTCTATAACTACTTCTATATGATGATGAAAAATTAACCAAGATGTCATTATCTTAAAGCCTTAATAAAATTAAATAAGAAAAAAATTAACCATTCATTGGGCTCATATTACTATTCATATTAATATTCATAAGGTTATGATACTATTCACAAAAAAACAAATTGGTTTCATCAGAGTCCAAATAACATACTGAACACAATTTTAGATGACAAATTCTTGAAATTCAAAACATAGAAGTGGCAAAATTATGTTTAAAGGATAGTTATAAATATCTACTTAAAAAAAGTTCCATGAATTTCTATTTATTTTTGGAAAAATATGGGGTATTACATTATCCCCACCTTCTAGAAATTTCATCCTCCCAATTTTATTTACTAATTAAATAACTAAGGGTACTTTTCCCTCATAGCATTTTCAGACTCCCATGTTTCTTCTTAAACCATGTGGTTTATTCACAAAACCTTTACCTAAGGGATTACCTTATTTCGAAATACCTATTCCCTCTGATCCAGAATCTGAAATGGTTTCTCTTCATAAGAAAGGATCTCTTCCAACTGAACTGTTTCTGGGCTCAAGACGTGATGAATTTGGCACATACTTTCTCAACATCGATACATGAAAAACATTGTGTACCTAAGAAAAACTCGGAGGCAAAGCTACGTGGTATTCCACTGTTCCATCATTCTCTAAGATTTACAATGGATTGATTAACCATGGACTTAGCTTCCCTTTCTTACTGAAAAGAAGCACACTTTTATGAGGAGATATTTTTAAGAAAACATGGTCACATACCCCGAAAGAGAAGTATTTCCTTCTATTATCTTCATAACTTTTCGTCCTTCTCTGAGATACCCTCATGTGATTTTGGATCATCATCACTTTCTCAGCTACTTCTTCTACTAATTCTGTCCCCATCAACATTATTTCACATACTTCAACCCAAAACGCTGGAGTCTGACACCGCTTCCCATATAAATATTCAAAAGGTTCCATCTGAATACTACAATGAAAAATGTTATTATAAGAATAATCAACTAAATAAATATGTTGATCCCAACTTCCCTGGTAGTCCATTGAATAACCTCGAATCATATCCTAAAAAGTTTGAATCATTTCATTCTGACTGCCCATCTGATTGAGGATGAAATGCTATAATAAAATGTAATTCTTTGCCCAATGACTTCTAAAGTCCCTTAAAAAACATAGAAGTGAACATGGAATCCCAATCAGATACAATGGAAATAGGAACTCTATGTAAACTGACAGTTTCCCTGAGGTACAGTTCATAAAGTTGGTCCAAATACATTGTATCTCAAATATAAGGAAAATTTACAGATTTTGTTATCCAATCAAAAATAACCCAAATCACATTGTTACCTAAAGAATTGTTTGGTAGTCCCACCACATAGTCCTTGGATACAATCCCCCATTTCCACTCTGGCATTATCAAGCTCTGAATCATCACCTTCGGTAACTACCACTTTTCTTTAACCTGTTGTCATGTCGAACATTTCATGGTAAAATCACCAGTATCTCTCTTTAACCAATCCCACTAATAATCTGCATGAATGTCTCTGTACATCTTAGTACTACCATAATGAACTAGAAATGGAGAACAATGAGCTTTACACAACAATTATTTCTTCAACTGGAAATCACAAGGCGCACATAACCTTTTACCAAATCTTAAAACAAAATATTTATCATGGTTACATTCTGGAAACTTACCCACTTTAAACAATTATACTTTTTTTGTAGCTCATGGTCTTCCTTATGCGCTTCTTTAATCTTGTTTGATAATGATGACTGCACTGAAACATGAGACAAAACAGTGGTAATTCGTACACCAAAAACATCTAATCCAAAATTCATCAAATCGTTAATCAAGGGATCATGTACGAAATGTTGCATTGCTAATGATGCATGATGTTTTTGACTCGAGGTATCCACCAGTTTGATTTATTTTCTAGGATAGTAATTGATCATGTAATCATAACCCTTTATTAGTTCAGGACATCTTCTTTTCCTCATGTTTATTCCCTTCTGAGTGAATATATACTTCAGGCATTTATAGTCAGTATATATTTTACATTTGGCTCCGTATAAATGATCCCTCCAAATTTTCAAAGCAAAAAAACAGCTTCCAATTCCAAATCATATGTGGGATAATTTATCTCATGAGGTTTAAGTTGTCTCAAATCATTGGAAAATACCTGATCATTCTTCATCAAAACACAACCAAGTTTTTTCAAAGAAGCGTCACTATAGATGAAAAACTCACCATTCCGGGAAGGTAATGGCAAAACTAGAGCATTCACCAATCTCTTCTTCAGTTCCTGATGAAAACATCACATTGTTCTCTCCAAAAAAGATTAACCCCTTTCCATGTTAACTTAGTTATCGGGATAGATAATCGTACAATGTTCTTAACTAATCGTTGGTAATAACCTTCTAACCCATGTAAACATTGAATCTTTGTAAAATTAATGGGTCTTGTCCATTCATTAACTACTTTTTTTGGAAAGATCAACTATTTTTTCCAACATTATTTATAATGTTCCCATGAAATGAAATTTATTGCAACCCAAAATTACACTTGATGAATTTTTCATACAGTTTATTTTCTTTTACAGTTTTTAAAACAAACCTTATATTTATTTTATGATACTCTTTATTTTTTGAAAATACCATAATGTCATCAATAAATAAAACAAAAAACTTATCCAAGAACTCATGAAATTATCTATTCATAAGATTAATGAATAAAACAGGTGCATTATTTAACCCAAATGGAATAAAAACTAATTCATAATGCCCATATCTAATAAGAAAGGCTGTTTTTGGGATCTGATGGTATCCAAATCTTATGTAAATCATAGAAAAGTGCTGAGCTCCCTAGAGCTGATCAAAATAGTAATCTATGTGAGGAAAATGATACTTATTTTTAATAGTTATGTTATTCAAAGATATATAATCAATGAAAAGTCTCATGGAACCATATTTCTTTTTAACAAACAAGGATGGGGCTCCCCATGGTGAAGTGCAAGGACAAATTAAACCTTTATCAAGAAAATCGTACAACTGATATTTCAATTCAAGAAGATCAACTTGAGCCATATGATATTGGGGTTTTGAAATTGGCTTAGTATCAGAAACTAAGTCAATTGTGAATTTGAATTCCCGATTAGGTATGATACTGGCTAACTCATTGGAAAAAACATCATGGTATTCCTTTACCACTGACACAACATTAATATGAATAGTTCCATTATTCCCAAGAATATGAGTAATATAACATTCATTTCTATCTTTCAATATTTTCTCAGCTTCCTGATATTTTATCAATTGTATGGTTTCATTATTGTATACCAAAAAACACTTTCTAAAAAACAACTTCATCATCTCTATAGTGAATCTTTACAAGATAAATAGAAAGCCAGTCCATTCTCAGAATAACAGCAAACTCGACTAAGGGTAAAACAAAAAGGTTTGTAGGTAAATATTTTCCACATACCACAATATAAATATTCTTATAATTCCTCTATACTGTAATATTTCCACCTAGTGTTTTAACAATATGTTCTGGTCTCATTTCTTAAGGTGATATTTCAAATTTACCAGAAATTTTTTTAGAGATAAAGGAATATGTATACCCTATTTCAAACAAAACTTTACCAACATATGAGTGAACAAACAATATACCTGATACAACTTCATTGGATGGCCTGACATCGGCTAATTTTGTCCAAAAGGATCTTACTACACCTTTCTTCTTGTAGTCTGTCTTTTCTGCATCATTTAGATCTCTCTTTGGGAATCCATTTTCAAAATGACCCATCTCACCACATTTAAAACACTTTAATATTTTCTTATCAAGATTATTCTTTGGATCATTTTCATTAAAATATCGGGCCATATGTCAAAACATACAACATTTAAAACACTTACACGTTTTTATAAGACATTCCCCAAGTTGTTTCTTTCCACACTTTTCACAAACTAGAAATTATATTTTATTACCATCGTATTTATTTGATTGATTCTTACCCATTACATTCTATCCATACATCTTATTCTCCTTATTTCCAAAACACACGTGATCATCAGAAAAATCCATCTCTACCCTCTCAGCACATCAGACAAGTTTCTCATAACTTTTGAATTCACTGGTGGCCAATTCCCATTGATACCTTATCTTAATTCCTAAGTAAAAGCGGTTGACTTTGCTATCAAGATATAGAATAATAATGTTTTCATACCTCACCAATCAGGTGAAGTTCTCTGCATAAAAAGCCACTAAATACTCCTCCTTTTTCTTCAATTCAAGGAATTTTTTCTCCATCCTAAGTCGCAACAACTTAAGAAAATATTGTTCAATGAAAATACTTTTAAATTCATCCAAATCTAAGGCAAAACAATCCTTTATACCCATGATATTTCTAACCACTGACCACCACTGGTTAGCTTCATCTTCAAAAAGATAAATGGAAATATTTACCTTTTGATTGTCTGAACATCCCATAACATCGAATATCATTTCAAGGGCTTTGATCCATCTTTCAACTACTACTAAGTTAGAAGATACATTGAAAGTAAGAGGGTATTGTCTCATAAAATGTTCCACTTATTTCATGTTAAATTTTGGTAACTCTCTTTATTCTCTTGCATGGATGTCACCACCATTTATTGCATGTATTAGCTGAGGCATTACTATCACAAACTACTCGGTTCCAATCCATACCATTCCGAGCTGTAGATCTGGAAGGGTGTCATTCTGTCAGTGAATCTCCTCTTTAGCATCCCAGTTCCTTCTATGGAAAACCATTATGAAAATACTTATCTTAAATGATGCATCATGCTAATCATTAAATACTATAACATTTCAAATTAATAATAGAGTAAAAACATTTAGGGAATTCTTTTAACATCATCCTAACCCCAAATGTTATCTAAACCATCCTTTGATACCAACTATAAGGACCCTTATTATATAAATAATCTTAAATTTAGTCAAGAAAACAAATCCTTTTACATTAAAGATCTTTTCATGTTTATATCTTTAGAAAATTGGGACATAATACATTGATATCATTACTCATTGTTAGAGAGTGGATACCATAAAAAAAGTTTCCATTTTTTTCAAAATTAAAATCATAAAAACATAAAACACGATTCATTGATAATTATTCAACATTTTACATGGATTCCTTCTTTTTCTAACACATCCACTAACCTGTGAAAAATAATTTTAAACATGGTATGAGCACAAAAACTCTTTAAGGGATATAATAAGAAGGAAAGAACACATTAGTCCATGATTACTTGTAAAAAATTAAACCATTTTTATAAGATATACTTATCACATATGTATATATATTTACTTTGTGAAACATGAGATTAAATAATACATAAGAACATAAGTAGAACCATAAAGGTATCATGAGGCATTAATTACATAATCTTGTAACCCCCTCAGCTACCTTATAATTTGAAACCCTTACAACTACCTTACAATTTCTGTAACCATCGAAGTAACACCGGGATTAACCATACAACCGACCTCCAAATTACTAATACCCAATTCATTGGAGGGATATATTGGTCCAACCATTCATTATAAATAATTCCCAAGAACCATATCATAATCATAAAACATTAATAATAGCATTAAAAAATTTCTTTTGAATTTTGTAAAAAAGAATTTTAAAAGAGGATTTTAAAAGAAAATCCCCTTACATAAATCATATAATTTAAGTGAGACTTGATATAGTTGATGGAATATGTATATACTCGGTAAATAGACATAATTAAACATAATATAAGTAAAACCCATCACACAATCAATTTTAATTCCCCATAAATAACGGAGTAGAAGGTTAACCCAAAGAATGGAAATCAGGTAATGAATTCTCTTACATCGGGCTTGTCTTACCTCAAACTTGTTCAAAATTCTTGTATAATGATTAAAATTTATTTAGTTTTATTTTGGAAAAACATATTCATTTTTATAACATCTTATATGATCATTTCATAACATCATTTCATCTTTTAATTGTTAGTATTTTGCTCCTTGCATTGTTTTTGGGCGAGTTCTTTACATGATTTCCTAGATTAGTCCATGATGGATGATCTTGTCGATTGGAAGTGAAAATATATTATTGTAATGGAGTATTATTTACATATTTACAGTACCATAAGTTATACCTTTTATCATTTTTAATTCTTACCTGAGGATGTTTCATAAGATAAAACATTAATGATGTTCGTTTAGATCATTTTAGTTGTTCTTTGATAATAACGAACACATTTTGTTTTATAAATTAAAAACATGTGTACAAAAGAATACTAGAACCATGGATGAGTCATAATAAATATATTATATCCTGGTTATACCATCAAAATGGTTTCATGATCATAATTGAAGGATTTAATGAAAAATGAAATCACATCGTCTACGATGTCGGTAATTCGACACATCATGGACAATGATTTTAATTACATAAATAAGTGGGAGAGGAGCAGAAGAATGAAGATGAATTTTCCTTGAATATGAGAAAATCACAAATATATAATATTTTGTAGATTTTATTTATATTGGTCAAGAGAAGGTGAGTAAAGTAGATGGAAAACAATAATCTGGAAATAAATGAAAACTTGAGAAACCTTTCATGAAAATTTGGCAGCCTAACAATGTCTATTAAAATTTCATAAAAATAGTTTGATGAGACAAAGGAAATAACCCATTACACATATATAATATGGAAAATAACAAGGTATATGAAATTAAATATCCTAACATAATCCAAAGGTAAAGGAAGAAAATAACATAAAATGAATGAAAAGAATGAAAATAAAAGAGGATGTTTAACTCTTGATCTCTTCTCCTTGAGATCCTTCTTAAGTGCATTGGTTTTGGTCTTTTGGAGAGACCAGAAGCTCTAGGACGTAGGAAAACACCTTGGGAGGATTATTGGGTGGAACTTAGTCATGGATCGAGGCATGAGAGTTGTGGGAAGAAGAGGGGAGTGAGGGTGGTATTTATAGCGGAGGAGAGGGGGTATTTTTCATTATTTAAATCATTATTATAATATTTTTTCACAAGATTATGAATATTCATAGTTCATGTGACCTAAAATAGTACTAATGGAATTTGAGTTATAACCAAGTGGCCTTAAATCACTTATGATGTTATAAATAGTGTATTTTATTGATAATTTGTTTATATGGTATTTTATCGTATTTCACTGTTCCTAAAAAATTAAAGAATTTTAGAACAATCCCTAAAATTTACCCTAACAATTTTTCGATGTGTATTATTCCAAAATTAAGTCCATTTTTGGAAAATATTTTTTGAAATATTATTCATTTAATTTTTAAATAAAATCATACTTAATTCACAAATTAACTATTTTAATTCTATAACTACTTCTATATCACAATTAAAAAATTAACCAAGGTGTTATTATCCTAAAGCCTTAAGAAAATAAAATAATAATAAAATTTACTATTCATTAGTGTCATATTAATATTCATAAGGGTATGTTACTATTCAAAAAAAAAGTTGGTTTCATCATACTCCAAATAACGTACTGAACACAATTGTTGATGAAAGTTTCTTGAAATTCAAAACATAGAAGTTGGAAAATTATTTTTAAAGGCTAGTTATAAATATCAACAGAAACAAAATTCCATGAATTTATATTTATTTTTAGAAAAACATGGTGTGTTACAATAATATATATATCATATATGTTAAATAGTATTATTAAAACTACACATTATACTTTCCATGTATTGCGTGAATGAATCAAATCGCATTGGTGAGGCTGTAGTCCACACTTCCATGAATGATATTATTATATTCTAAAAAATTGAAAGACTTAAATTACATGTTGTATAAAAATTGAAGAGGAATTATGACATTATAAATATCATATATATCATTTATAAATAGTTTGACCATCATAATTACCACAAAGATGGGTAATCGAAGAACAAATAATCACCGTTTAGTGATGCTTTAGTTCGTCTTGCACATAAATAGTAAGTTCATGACCAATTTGATGGAAGTGTCTCTAAATATCGATAAAACTCTTAACATAAAAACATCTCTGGATATTAAGTATTATTTTTTTATTATATAAAAATAGACAAATAATATTTTATTGGGTGGATAATGAATATAAAATAATTGTTTGAGGAAGGATCTTACATCGTCTTTGGGTAACTCCTTTTGGATTGCACCAAAGGGATTCCTTGGATAGATTTATACCAAAGGTGATAATTATATGTTGAGGTTAGATTTTTTGTATTATAATTTGAAAAGGTTTTGGGCAATAAAATGGAATGATATGTGTGAATAGTTTGAGGGTGTTAGTTTTTTTATAGTATAATAGTAGTGGAATTTTTGTATATTTTAGAAAAGGGAATTACACCAACATTTTTCATTTTAATAGCAGCTAAAATAGTAAATGAAAAAAGATAAAAAGGATTATAGGGTAGATATATAACTATAATATTTTTTCTTAATGTTTCAAGGACATTTTTGAAATTTATATTAAGGTTTAGTCCCTTGTTATACTATTTTTTCTCTTAATCACTGTAATAAATTTTAATTATATTTACTGATATTTTTTTCAAATACTATTTTCACCATGTTTGAAATTGTAATGTATCATTATTAATATTTTGGAACCCATATTTCGAAATTACTATCACATAAGTGCAAGAAATTATGTTAAAATTAATCCCACAGATGAGAAGATGATGTAGATTTTTAAAATAAAAATGTTCAAATGATTACTGTGTTTTTATATTTAATTTCAATGTTAATTTTATTAAAATTACCTATGTTCAATTATTTTATATAAAATTGATATAATTTTACCTAAAAACCAATAAAAAAATATATTTTAACCATATAATTAAATTAGATTAAAAGGCAGTATTGAGCTAAAATTCATTATTTTCACTATTCACCAAACAAATGCAACTTTAACGAAAAATTCCAAAAATTAAAACTTAAATTTTTTTATTATACACTTTAAAAACTGAATTTTATTTTGAAAAATTATATTTATTACATTTTTGAAATTTTCTTTTAAAATATGTTTTCTATAAAAAATGGTAAAATTGCATTTTACAAATATATAATTTTAAAGTATCAAACTGGATTTATTCATATCTTATGTTTATCAAACCAATTGGATTAATTTCAAAAATAGTTTTTGAATAAATAAAATATATATTTATTTAATATAATTCAATAATTGTAATTAATTTAATTAATAGGAAATAACTCTTTTCTGAGCATAAAACTATTTTATTTATCTTTAATTTGTTTATATTATCATTAATAAATAGTTGGTAACCAATGAATTCATATTATATTTTTATAGAACATATATTTTTTTATTTATATAATTATATTTATAGCTGATAATTCAATTTATAGTTTATATCTTATTATATTCAATAATAAAATTTTAATAATATATATTTTCTCTGTAAACCTCGGTCATGCATGTAAAGTAAGTTGTCTAAGAAACTTGTTGTTCTATGTGATGAAAGCTAACTAAGTATTTCATGAATTTAAATACATGTCATTGATTAATTTTATATAAAATAATAAATATATAATAAAGTCTTTGGATATTATAATTTCTTACAAGCTTGGTGTTTTGTGTGATATATGCTAAAGAATACAATGTCCTTACTTTGTAATTTTGGGGTGCCATTATTCAGGATAAATTAAACCAAGGTATTATGATAAAGAAAATATTTAGACTATTTTTAATGTACATGTCAGTGATTTAATACCAAGAAAGTTTCCTTTTTTATCTAAATATCAATGTTTTTTGTTTTTATGGATGTTTTGTTCTGGAAATCGGAAATTAAATTTTTTTGGAATTTTAACTATTTTAAAGCATGTTTTTTTTTATTTTGGGAATATCTTATTTTTATGGATGAAAATAAGTTTATTATACTTTAGGCAATATATTTTCTTATGAAATATATTTTTCTACTAGGAAAAATATTTATTAATCATTCTAGATGTAAAAAAATATTCATTTTTAGAATAATGTTCTAGCCAATAGAATAAACACACCCCATTAAATGACGTATAAATCCTGATAAAGTGTCTGAAAGAATTTATTACATGTTTATATGAAATAATAATCAAATTAACCCATTAATTATGATTTTAATGGAATCATTCCCCCCTTAGGCCAGTCCTTGAGTGAGTGAATGAAGTGGAAGATGAATGGTCTCCCCAAAAATAAATAGTTTCCTTTATTAATTTTTTCATATATATTAAATAATGTGTCAAAATAATCATAAAATTGGAGGTTCAATATAGTATTTTACTTGTAAAAAACATTTTAAGGGTTTGGGGGAATATTCAGGTAGTAAGAGGCCCCAAACAAAGCCACAATTCAGGAAATATTATAGACGAAATATTTCCACACCCCTTTTCTTTATATTGTAATATTTATACAATTTCAAGGGGTTTTGGATGGAAAGTGGGGATTTTTTGGATGATATATGATATAAAATAGGAGTTACATTGATTAGAATTACTTAATGAAGGTTTAAACTCTATGTGGTTGTTGGAATTATAAATCCTAGGTAATTTCGTTTTGAGTTTGGTACTTCAATGTATTTTTATTATATTTTTATGGAAATAGTTTTCATAATAGAAGGAGGTATCTTTCAAATAGTGAATTTAGTTTCCTCTATTTTCATATATAATGTTTTTTCCTCAAGATAAATAAAAATTCGATTTCAAATTGTTTAAATTTCTTTGGTTGAGGTCTCCCCATTGACCATAATGAGTATAATATGTCTTGGTTTCTTGGGGGTCTTCATTTAATAAGATCACATTGATAAACATATGATAACCCATAATTGAGGTCCATAAATGGTATCTATGAAATTTTGGTGTTTAATTATAGGTCTTTGGGTTATCATTGAGAAATATAATTTAATAATTCAATTAAACAAGGATACATGGAGTGTATGAGGATTGATGTTTTTCCACTACTGCCTACTTTAGCATGTCCTTTACAATCTAGTTTTCTTCTTATTTATAATTGTTAAAATAGATTTATTTTTGAAATATTATTTTCTATAATTTGACATAGTTTAACACATATCCAATCCCAATTTTAAATCTTGAATATAAAAAAATATTAACAAAGTGACATTGGATAGCTTAGTCTGTAACCTCCTCATGAGACAACAATGTGGTCCCCACTGTGCTACATTTTGATGGAAAAAATATTGACTGATGTTTTTGGGAAAAAACCCAAGTTAAAATTTGGTTCCATTTTTAGGAGGTTTCCTATTTTTTTGAATTTATAGTATTTTAACAATTAATTTAGATTAAAAAATCGATAAAATAGATTATCATAGTGATTACATTTATGTTCAAATAATTATGAATAATATAAGGATCCCCATCCAATTAAGTTTTATAAATTTCAATTCCAACAAAATATTCTAGAAATGAAATGAAATAATTTATTGATTCAACAAAATATTCATGATTTAATCATACTAATAGGAATTGTTTCCAATCAATTAAAAGAATTAAAAGTGAAATAATATTCTCATGAAATGTAAAATAGTGTCCCATCTACTTTTTTTGTAAATGAACCCTTTTCGGATGAGTTGAAAACATATTTAGAATCAAATTCCTTGAATTTTATTTAATACATTGTTAGTTATTCCCCAATTGATGTGCATTTAGAAAATCAAATATATTTGGAAAAAGACTAGGATGAATTTTTTGAAAATGAAATTTCTTCTAAAGCCCCCATTTTTAAAACTGAAAATTAAAAACATTTTTTTAATTTTTCTAAAGAGGAAGATAAACATGAGCCATTCAATTTTTAGGTGTATTTGGAGGAACCAGAGATGCTTCCCAATTTCGATAGCTCTATTTTTGATATGCAGAATAAGCTATAACCCAAGAATTCACATATAGTATTCTTAATTTTTGATTCATATTTTCCAAAAACAATTGATAGTAAATTTATAATTTTTTCTCCATGTGAAGACTTAGATCCTATAAATTTTGAGTGTAATAGTCATTCTGATAAAGATTATTTCAAGGATGAAAAAGGTGAAATAATGGTTTTCCCATTCGAGTACATTTTCTTAGATGAGGATTGTTTTATAGAGATACCCTTCAAAGAAAAAATAATTTTTTATGATAAAAATGAATACGAATCACATCCTAGAATTTAACATCAATAACCAGTGGAGAAATTTTGTGCTGATAATATCATCAAATTTTCAATTGAATTTTATTCTATCTTCTATTATATTAATGAAAAATAAAATTCTTGTACATGAACCTTAAAAAATATGTTTTTGGTAGCTTTTAAAAGATGTGTGAGATGAAGAAGATAAGAGAAACTTGTTTTTTTTTGGTTCATGAGGAAGAAATTAAACCCACCTTCCGATTGGGAATGATATTCTAGAACTCCCTAAGTAGGCATAGAGTAATCCTAGCACCCTCATGGGGGTTAAATCCAGGTCTCTTTTCCCTTATATTTATATCTAGTTTATATTTACTTAAATTTAATAAATTTTGGATGCATTTTTTTAAAGGTTTCCAAGTTGTATCATTTCAGTGGCTAGCTAAATGCTATAAATTTTCAATAAAAACTAGGTTGTGTCATTCTTTATGAGGTTTTTTCACATGTCTTATATTTATTATTTTAATTTCTCATTTATTTTATGTATAATGTGGATATTTTAAAAAATAACTTTGGGGGATGAACATGTTTGTAGATTAGTATTTTTTGTTCTTTCCATTCAAAATTTTAGTTTTCATCATTATTCTAATTTTTAGTGTGTTTATTTTCCTCACTTTTATATTTTTTGTGTTTCAATTTGTGTTAGAAAATCATATCAAATCAAAAAATTATCATTATAATTTTTGAAACCAATGAAAATGAATAAATCGATTGATCCCTTGAAACTGAATCTAAATGAATGTTGAAAATGACAATGTTACAAGTTCAAAATTTTATAAATTTATAAAAAACGATTATTTATTTAATATAATTCCACATATAACTTTCTTTTTCAATTAAATTTCCATCCCTATGGGGCTTATAGACACATTTTTTACATCTTCTTCACATTCAACTCATTTATTTAGAGAACTAATCCATGTTTGTTTGAATCAGAACATGATTAATTTTTGTTAAAATACAAGGGTTGTGGTACTTGTGATTTTAACGAATGATGAATTTTTCTAGATTCTGGAAACCACAACTATTTTTAATCCTTTTAAATTTTTCCCTCCCTAAACATTTTTTCTTCCTTTAGACTTTTTTATCTACTAAAATCCTATTAGGTTATACAAATTAGCATCAATTTTCCCTTTCCAACATACTCAAGAAGTGAAAATGCATGATATAGTTAAACATAATTATATGGGGAAGATTAATTTTGTTTTATAACTCATTTATTGTTTATTCAGTTGGATATTACAATTTTGATGATTTTTTTTTTCTAGAAAATATTTTTGCAGTGAGTTGTGCGTGTAGGGATCTCTCAATAAAAGATAGATGTTCCCTATATGAATAATTTAATAAAGATAAGAAAAATTCTATTTTTTGTGATGAAATATTTATGTAATGGGATGGAAAAGTGTTTCTCATAGATTATTAGAAATAATGTTCTTTGGAGTGGAGTAAGGAGGAGACCATATTTGAGTGAAAATTAGAGTCATGCATTTTATCTTAAAAAGATCCAAACCATCCTTATTCATCCTCATAATTTTTCTTAATTGAATCAAACCAACCATAATCCATAAAATAACCTTGAAAATTTCTCATTATAATCACATGTTCATGGATCACATTGGTTTGAGATTTAGAAATTAATAAAACCTAGGGTGATTCATGCATGAGTTTGGATGATAAAAGCCTTGTTGAAAGTCCAAATTTGGGTGTTGAGTAAAAAATTAAGTGTAGTAAGAGTGTTGTTTTAATGGGAGTCGAATTATTTTTGAAATGGATTATATATTCTTAATTGAGAATGAAAAATAATTTTTTTATGAGGAACCTTATCCTTTGTTTCTTGGTCTTTAATTAGTGAACTTTATTGATTTTTTTCAATTTACCTTGATTTGATCTTGATGCTCGATTATGTAGGAGAAAAAGTGATATGTTTGTGAGAATTGATAGATATAATATTTGATTTATTTTTAATTTCTAGATAAATTATTTAAAACCCATAATTTTAAAAAATTTATCTGATTTGCAATGAATTTAGAATTGAAGGTTGTTTCAAACTTGAAATTGAAAACTGTATTATTTTGGAATTTTAGCCTTTTTAAATCACTTATATATTTTATCAATATATTTTCAAATATTAATCAAAATAGTTCGATTATTTTTTTAGTATTTATATGTTTATGTGCTACATATATGTAAGCTGGTGAAAATATTGATTCTTCTTTCTTGAGGCCCAAAAAACTAGTCTTTTTAGAAAGTTTTTCTATATTTTAGAATGGATCCCACATCATTATAAGATATATAAATCCACTTAATGGTGGAAAAAAACATTATTACAACTAGATAAGAAATAATATTCAAATGAAAATTTTCTTTTTGAGTTAAAAGGAAAACTTATATCTTAATGTTTACCTTTGATCTAGTCAAACAAGTTTAAGATGAAGGGTCTCCTTGAGAAGAAACAAATACCCATATTAATAAATTCAAAATCTATGCACCACAAGTCCAAATTAACTAAACATTAGAGGTTAGATAAGGATATTAATTTTAAACAATTTTTAGGTGTATGAAGAGGCATATCAAGCTTGTATGATTTGGAAAGTAGAGAAAACATTCAGGGGATAGATTTTAGACAGAAGAGTTCCACACCCATTTCCATTTTATTATCTTATTCATCTCATTTAAAGTTGGGTTTGGATTCATGTTGAGGAATTTTATGGAAGAGATATGATTTATAATATGAGTTCCACTGATGATAATGATGTAATTATGGTCTAAACTATATGAGTTGGTGTTCAACAGAAATCTTAGGTTCTCACCTTTTGAGTTTGGTACACCAATGAATTCTTGTTATATTTTTTTGGAAACTGTTCTCATGATTGGAAGAGGTCTTTTATAATTAATGAATTTAGTTTCTTCTATTTTGTTATATAATTTTTTTCAATATTTTAAATTAATGTGATTATTCTCATTGTTTATATTTATTTAGGTGATATGTCACCATTGACCATAATGTGTCTAATCTATTTTATTTTTGTTTTTTGAGGGTATTTATGTAATCAGATCACCTTAATAAGAATACCGACACCAATATTTTTTATATATATATATGGTTTTAATTAAATTTCATTATTCACATTATGTTATTTGAGTGATAATTTTGAAATATTATATTATAATTCAATTAATTAAGGATAAAGGGAGTCTTTGGGGATTTATTCTTGTCAACCACTACAATCTTTAGATTATCTATTTCAGTCCAGTTTGATTCATTTTTCTAATATCGAATGTAGGTTTATTAGTTAGATCTGATAATATATAATCTAACATTGGTAAACTCATTTCCAATCACCATTTCAAATTTTTAACCTTTAAAAAATGAAATTAACAATGTAATCATTTGATAGCTTAGTCAACAAACTCCTCATGGGATAACCTAGTGGTCAGTACTGTGATAAATGTTTATGGTGAAAAATATTGAGTATAGTTTTCTGAAAAAAACCCCAGATTCATATTACATTAAAGTAATGTGAATAATTTTTAACAAAAGATTCTATCCTCTCACATTCAAAATTTATAGAACAATTGTCTACTTCAAATAGAAGTATGGGAATATCTCAGTGAAAGAGTATATGTCTAAATTTATTAATTCGGTCTATATTTCACTTTAATGTGCTATAAGTGCTTCCCTGAATTCATTCATTTTTTTTTGTATTTGAATCCAATGATTCATTCAAAAAAAATTCATGCATTATATAAAATATTGTAAAAACATTGTAAATAGAGTGATGGTTTAAGAAAGAGACATATTAGGAACTTTTAGAGGAGGAATCATTTTTATATCTATGGGAAATGGTTAGAACTCTAATGCTGGTAATATACAGAAGATGGACACATGATTCCATGGTAATGGAAAGAATTAGTGACATGAGGTAAGATTAATGAATTCTCCCCCTCAATCTAGGAGTAAGCCAAGATATTTTCATTAGGTTTATTTTGACCAAATAAAGTGAAAATTTACAGAATCAATAAGACGGTGTTGCAATTACAACCATATGGGATGTATTTAGTTTTATTGTTACAACAAAACATGGTCAGCTACTAGGTTCAAATCTCATGTTTTTCTAAAGTCATATGTGCATATAGGATGAGGGAAACATAATATTCCTCATTTTTAATCCTGAAGAATCCATTGTGATTTGAGAAATTCTATGAATCCTCAACTAGT
Source organism: Viscum album (assembly GCA_963277665.1). Lineage (NCBI taxonomy): Eukaryota > Viridiplantae > Streptophyta > Magnoliopsida > Santalales > Viscaceae > Viscum > Viscum album. The sequence continues at coordinate 1,366,339,398 of OY728166.1, read as the reverse complement.
GCAATCTCAACACTGTAATAACGAGAACCACTAAACAAGTAAGCAATTGTATATATATAAGAAAATGATTATGGATGATCAATATGAAACATCAATAGTTTCAAGTAAATTTCTCATTAATTCAAACCTTATAAAATATTTGATTTATACACTTATATCCCATTCATTTATTGATTCTCATGTTATTGAACATTTGGGTTTTAATGTTCAGTTGATTCTTTTTATTTTGAAACATCATACACCTCTTATCCAAAGATAATTTTAGGACTTTATATGAAAATTAAGTTATGTGAATATATTTTTAGATGAATTGATTTGGGATTTCTATATGGTTGAGATTTATTTCTATGTCATTATCCAAGATATGAAATTGTTGATAATGTTTAAATATCACATTGATTTTTATACCTGATGGTTAGTTTTAAAACTCGTGAGTTAATCTAGAATCTATTTATTGGAGACTTGAATTTTAAGGTTGGTGAATCAATCATGTTAGTACAATAATATGTAATTTTCTCTTACAAGATGGTAGTGTTGAATTTAGAATCATTATATGAGCTAGACAATAGAAGTTTTCAAACAATTATAGATTATATTCCAGATTTTTTTTCATGTTTATTTGTAAGGGTGTCCACCAAAAATAGAAATTATCTTTAAGATTGATCTATTATAAGAGACCATTAATATTTACCTTATGTATTATTGGATATAATCAAAAGAAATTATATAATTGAAAGTACAATTATAATAAAAAAACATAAAGGTTTCATTTGTGCTTCTAAGTTTCCATGATCATCACTAGTATTGTTCATGAAAAATCTATATAGAGATCTTAAGATATGTGTGGATTATTTTAATCTTTACCAAGATAAAATAATGAATTGGAATCCTCATACACACATTGATGATATGTTAGATGAATTGAGGGGAATCAGTGGTTCTCAAAAATTTAATTACATTTTTGATATGACCAACTATGTGTTTATAAAGATAATATATTGGTGAAATATTTCAAGAGTTGGTATGTTGATTATGAGTATATATTTATGAATTTATATCTTATGAATTCACTATATATTCTAATGGGATTCAATAATTGGAAATTTTAAAGATATAATTATATTTTATGGTGGTATTTATGGATGATATATGACTGTATTCTAGGATAATGTTAGAGAATGAGAAACACATTGTGACGGTTCTGTGTAATTTATGGGATCATAATTCGTAAGAAAAAATTTCAAAGGGTGATTTTTTATAAAATATGTGCATTTAATTGGTTATTTAAGGGTTTTATATAGACCTGTGAAATATAGTAATTATGATCTCTTGGGATCCGCTAATGAATGGATTTGAGATACGAAGTTTTCTTGGTCTAGATGGTAACTACCGACGCTTCATTCAAAAATATTCATGGATAGATTCATAAATGAAATATTTGACAAGGAAGAGTGTTCCATTTCAATGTAATAGTTAATTTTATAAGACTTATAAAGAGTAATTTCATAAAATTTATCCCATGCTTAAATTTCAGGAATTAGGACAAGGTCATGTGTTGTATTGTGATGCTTTCAGATCTTGGTTGGGGTGTGTTATCGTGTAGGAAGATCACATTGTTTCTTATGTTTCATGTGAGTTATGTTTTCATAAATAGAACTACCCAAATAATTATTTGTATTTAGGTGGTGTTGTATATGATTTTAATAATTTCAATTACCACATCTATGATGGGAAAGTTACATTTTTAATTAACTAGAAGTATTCAAAAAGCATATTATAACAAATAGTTTTTAATCTAAGACAATGACATTAGATTGAGTACCTTCAAATGTATTATTTATTGTGATATATATACTAGGTAAAGTAAATGTGATGATGAATGACTTTATAAAAATGTTATATTTTCAATTGGAAAAAGAGTCTATAGATCAATGTTAGTCAATATTGAGAATAACTAACACGCACTAGGATTGTGAAGACCAAGGTAATATGGTGTCTTTTATTTTGGTTCCAGTGGTTCCTAATTTTTTTGAGATGGTTAAATATGAATAGACATCCAATTCGAAATGTGTTTCTATGAGGCCGAAACTAAATGGTTGGGATAACCATGAGGGTTGGAAGCTATATGGGAGTCTAATTTTAAATTTTCTAGATCAGATGATCATACCATTATCTTGCGAAAAAAACTCATCATACATACCACCATTCAAGATAGGTTGTTCATATTAGAATAAGAATACCAATAAGGAATTGAAATTAAAATTTTGGTGTCTCGGAAGGAAATGAATATTAGTCATGTTTATCGTGAGATGCCTAACCTGTCGATGGGTTAAGGCAGAGCACAAGTGACTAGTGGGTATGTTGAAACCTTTACTGATCCCCATGTAGAAGTATGAGTAGAAATCCATGAATTATGTTTCAGGTATCCCAATGATGGTTCCAAAACACTATTACATATGCATACATATGGATTAGATCATAATGTTGGCTCATTTTATCACTTTATGTGGATCTCATATGGTGGATGATTATCCAAAATATATATATCAAAATTTGTAAAGTGGAATGAAGTACCGGTTTCAATAGTGTTTGTTTGAAACACTATGTTTATGTCTTGGTTTTGGAAATCCTTATCCCAAGACATTGTGAATCAGTTGTCTATGATCATGGTGTATCAATATAAAATGAATGAAAAATATAATAGTATGATACAATAATTTAAGGACATGATTATGTCTTGTGTAATGAATTGTGGGGGCTCATTGGAGTTACACATACAGTTAGTAAAGATATCATATAACAACATTCATCAGGACTTGATAAATATGGGTCCTTTTGGGGCATTGTATGGTTATCATTTTAGTTATCCACTTTTTTGGGAGGAAGAATTTGAGACTTCACTGGTTGGACCAAGACTTGTGAATGAGAAAACAAATATAAATCAGTTGATCATAAAAAGGATGGCGATGGCTTCAAGTCATTAGAAATAATACTTGGATCATCATCAATGGCCATTTTTGTTTGAGGGGAGGGATCAGGTGTCCTTGAAAATCCTCCCACAGATTGGTTATCATCATTTACTGATATAGGTAATGTTATATCCATGACACATTAGCCCAATTGTGATACATCAACAAGTTTTTTTGGTGTATTCCTTAAAGTATAATATGTTTCACCTATCATAATTGAATAATTATGAGCCTGATCCTAACCTTGTGATTTTATGGGACCATCTTAACATATCTACAGATGTTATGTTGGTTCATGTTCTAGTATAGATTATGTAAAGGAAAGAGAATATATTTTAGGGGGAAAGTATCATATTTTTTTGGTTTTAGGGAAACATGGTTGGATTCATGCAGAATATTTTTATTGGGAGAGGTAAATATTTGATCAATGGCCTGAATTCTTTTTGGCCAATTGTGGGTTTAAACTTTTCAAGGATTCAATGAATAATGTTGGTGATAATTTATCATCCATGATTTTATTAAATTAACACATTATTTATATATTTTATGTATATAAAGTAATTGGGTAATGTTTCAGAGGTTTGAACGATTTGTAGAATGCTTTTTTTATCTTTTATGGAGGTGTATAGTTTGAGCATGGTTGTTCAAACCATGAAACACCATCCCAGAAACTATGTTCTAAAATATTGGGTACTGGGGAAGAGAATGGTTTAGAAAAATTATGTGGACAATAAAGATAAATCTTCTGAAGTTGGATATAGTGTTTTATTATAATTGGCACACAGTTTCTCTACCCATATGATCCAATCGTGCTAGGGGCTTTGCAAGAAGTAGAGAATACACATTTAGTGAACGATTTTCCTAATATTTCTCCCTAACCATCAACTGTTAAAAACAATATCCATATTTTGTGGATATAACATATTTTAAACCCTTTATTACTCATTTTCCTATGATATGACCACAAAAATAAATTCAACTCCTTTAAAAGGATGTATGTATCTTTCCACTTAATCCACAAGTGATATGTTGGAAAATATAAATGTGTTTGAGGCCTAGATATTTTGTAAGTGATCATCTATGGTGGTTTCCATTGCTTTCCTCAAATTACTTCATTTAGATTTTTGGATCTATTCTATTATAGATAGATTGATATTCATCGATTCCAATCATGATGTAATATGGTAATTTTGGTTTATTGTAATAATATCAGAAGTTGAATCATTAAGATCTTAGGTGTATTATTTTATGTTTTTTGGTTAGTTATCTATTTTAGCATAATTTTGTGAGGTATGTTCATTCACTCTCTTCAAATTATGATTTGAAATTGAAGGATTCATTTAAAAGTAAATTAATTAATAGAAATTGTTTTTTAAATTGATGTGAAAAGATTGATTGAAACACTATTTAGTGATGATTTGTAATAATTTTAAAATAGTTTGTTGTGTTTAATGTGAAATTGGTTTCTTGAATTTAAAATGATGACAATATTTTCTGTTATTAATGGGAAATTGTTTTGTATAATTTATTTCAGTTAATGAGTTATTTTATTAATATAGATTCATAAGGGTCTTGTTATAAATTTTTGTCTTGTGTTATTTTTCATTTTAGATGGATAACGGTGTGAAGTTTAACCCAAAAAAATAATTATACAAATAATGGAATAAAGATTCCCCTGTCAAAATGGTTCTTCAAGTGATGGATTGGTTAAAGGATGACATAAAACTAGTGAGTATAGGGAAGTCCATTATTACATAAATGTGTGAATGTATGGAATTGAATGGGATATTCCAAATGGATTTTAAGAATGGTTTAATGGTATTTTATGGTTATTTCCTTTGAAAAAATGTTTGATTTTGAAAATTTGGTTTATTTGGAAACTATTTTATATTTGTTTTGAACAGCTTAAATTATTTTGAACCATTTTATATAAATATGCTAACATATTTTATAATATTTCATTTGTTGTGTATTCAGTAGTTTAATCATTCTGATTGTTATAATCCCCCATTTTTTGGGCATTTTGGTATGTTTGTCTATATTATCTGTTGAGACATAGGTAAAGGAAAGGTATATCATTTATATAGTGATTCATTATAACTCATTTAGAATATATTCTGGTATTAGATCATGGATCATGTTGGGGATTACTTATTTTTTGTGGTTGGGGTCATGGAGATTTGTTTTTTGGTTTGGAAATTGTAATATGAAATTGCCTTTTTATACCTTGAGTTGTATTATAGTTTAAAAATTATTCATTTTAGTGGTTTTTTTCGTTATCGTGGGTAGTTTATTTCAACCTCATATGCGATAATTGACCCCCACATGGTAATAAATACATTTCAGTTAATTATCATCCTTTTCTTTCTTAGATATTTCACTTATGGACTAGTTTCAAACTAGTCCCTTCTCAAGAAAATTATGATTGGTGAGTTATTACAATCATTATCTTTGATCACCCACATGTTCGAGATCAAATATTCTTCTTATTACCCAGACCAATATCCATATATTTGGTGTTAAAAACGTCTAATTTTCCTAGTTTATTTGATACCAAATTAACAACCCCAAATATTCTCATTCAAATTTACAAAATTTAAAACTCAAAATTAAACTATTTCATACCAAATGAATTTTATATTTAGTTTGTTACATAATTAAAGAAAAACTTATATCTATTAAAATTTATATCTTTCTCATTCCATATAGAGTTTTTACACTATATTATGAACTAAATATTTCTTAATATGCCATAAAAAACTTCCATGAATCCTACCAAGAAATATACCCATGTAGATATATCTTACATAAGTTAATTATTCATAAAATTTGGAATTTAAAAAAAAACAAGGGTGTGATTAAACACTCAGTAAGAGGGAATATAATAATTAGAAATAAAATATAATATTCTATAATAGGACAAAAATGTTGGTATGATAACATAATAATGATATATTATCAATGAATAATGAAAAAAAATTCTGATTAAAAGAATATCATAAATCATGAGTCCTCATATGAATCATTGTATATTACATGAATATAATGAGTCAAAAAACATGAGTCAATAATCATGGTAAATGAAAACATACCATCAATACATTTAAACTCATTAGATATGGAATTATTAAATAAAATATTATATGTAAGCTTAATATAAATATAAAAATAATGATGGTTTCAGGGAATATCATATAAAAATAACCCTTTTAAGGTAATAACATACGCAATTCACTGAAATCACAAAAAACATTAATGGAATTACATAAATAGTTATTTGAAAAAAATTATTTTGTGATTTAATAATTAATAAATTCATTGGAGAGATATATCCATGGATCAAACATCATCATATATAATTTACATGTGTCATATCTTGAATATAACATATAAAGGGTTTCCATGATTAAAACGACCTCTATAAACATAAACATAAAAACATTATAGAATTAATCATAGCATAATAAACTAGTAGGAAAGACACGGGTTTCATAGAAATCGGTTTTAAATAACAACATAATGTATTTAGAGAAATAATGTTGATGCTATGAATATATCATATTCACTATAAATCATAACAATAATTAAAATATGATGAAATATATGAAAATAAAATTACAAAAGAAATAATTTTTTTTGAAGAATTAGAGGAAACCTATTTTTCATTTTATAAATGATTGAAATTAAAAATTGATAAAAAAAATGATTCTATGATTTTCTTATAAAACCCATGGAAAAGTAGAATGAAATATTAAAAAATTCATATTTATAATAATCTAAAAACATGTTCATTGGGAAATGTTACCAAATAATTTTTTATACCATTTTCATGAATGTCAAAAAAAAGACATATAGATAATTGTTGAAAAGATTATTTTTATATCAATTTTATATTAAGTAAAAGAAAACTACCAATGTTAGTAAAACAATAATTTTAGTATATAAAAGATTATTTTTGGAAAAATATATAGAATATGAATATCAAAGAGAAATAGTTTGCTAATAAACATCAAAAATTTTAAAGCAGTGATTTTTAATAAAACCACAAGATAATTTTTAAATAAAAATCCCCTCGAAAAAATGAATGTAACACAAAACTTAAAATTAATTGAGTATAAATATAATCTATAAATATATAAGTATATAAAATATATTAATGAAATTATATGAATAATATAAATCACGTCTCAGTGAAGTGACATTATGATAAAACCCCATTACAACATTCACAAAATTTTAGATAAATTTCCTTTGAATCAAGAAAATTATTTATATTTTTGAATGTGAGGAATTAATTTAATATATTAAAATAAATTCATTTTAAAATAATCAATATAAACCCATATAAAAGGAATAATGTTTTCCAAAATGTGACATGTCTCCAATAATTTAAATCGATACCTAGAAACCATTAACATTAGATTACTCTTAGTCATATACACTTTGGCATATAATTATAATAAATTTTTTAGTACTCATTTTAATAATAAAATTATTAAATTTTATATATAATTATACAAAAAAATTATAATTCTTTTTTACATATATATTAATTCATTAAGGTTGAAATTTTTATTCGATATCTCACTACTCTATTTTCCTTGCATCATTTTTTTAATTTTGGCCTTTGAGTATTTTTTATTGATTCATAAACATTAATATTATTTTTATATGTTGATAAATATTTTGATATAATTATATATTTTCATTTATAATTTATGGAATTAATAGATCTAATTTACAAATAAACATTAAAAATTATAATTTTAAGTGATTATTGAATTATAAAAATATTTTAACTGATAGGTAAATATAAATTTCTATATTAATCCTAAAAATTTATATATTCATAATATATTAAAAATTATCTATAATAATTAGCAGAATATATTTTTTGAAAAAATTAAGTACATAAATATTATAAAATTGTCTATATAGGTGGTAAAACTAATCCAAACATGCTGAGTATGAACAAATTATTGTATACTAACAATATGACTTTTGTAGATAATTTCTGATTTTAAATAATTAATAAATTTATAAATGATATCAAGAATATATATATGAATAAGATATATGATGTATAATGGTAAGAAGTTATTTCTTATAGAGTACTTATTTTTGATTTTTTAAGAAAGATTTTACAATGATGAATTGTTATTAAAAAATTTAATTAAATTTAAAATTTACCATTATTGTAACATAATATTGTGATAAATATATAATTAATTTATTAAAGTCCCATTTATATCCATCCATGAAATGTGGTGATGAAAAAATAAATGTGTGGTTCGAAGAGGTTGTAGTCCATATGTAACTGGCTAATGTTTAAAAATTTCTAATGTATTGTAGGGAAGGTAGATAATGTTTTTTCTATTTAGTGGAACTCATACATAAACATTAAATAATCATATCTTTGTAATCAATAATTAATTATACACTAGTTAGAGATATTTTCATGTTTTTATTTGAATACAATTAAATCAAAACTAATTTATTACAAAATAATATATTACAAAGTAGAAACATGTTAACTGTGTTAATTTTTTAATAATATGAAAAAATTGAAATTAAAACAATATTTAATTTAATTTAAATTCATTAAAAAATAAAACATCAAATATTATTTTTTATACCCATCCTTAATACTTTTGATAAATATTTTGAAGACAAGGGATGAGAACACAAATCTCGGTAATGTAAATAAAAATAAGGAAATGTTTTAGTCCATTAGAAAACATGATAACCCCTAAAATATTTACCTCTATCACAACATTCTTTTATATGGTGAAGAAAATAGTTTCCCTATGAATACCAACCATAAATATTTCGAAAATAAAACCGTTAAAACCTCATATGATTGAAATATAATACTTTTAAGAAATTAGTGTCATCATTTTAATATCACTCTTATATCTGAAGAAAACATAACGGATATACATGGAAAATAATCCCAATTATACATTGAGTAACCATAAAAAATAAACTTGAAATAATTTTTTTAAACTAATATTAACCAACACAATAATAATTGAAATAATCATCACAATTATGCTTTAAATAACCCTGATAATATTTTTCAAAAAATAAATCATACTAAATATATTATAGAGATATAATGGGGCCCAGAATTCATATAAGTTATATAAACCCCACCCATTTTTCATGAGATATAGTGGGGATATACACATAAAATAAGATAATTATAAATCACTAATTTCTCATATACTACTCTCAAGTTTAATATAATGAATAAATCATTTTATTATATCACTTTTCATTATAAAACATCGAAATAACTATTTTAAACCCATATGCAAACAGCTTTTTCATATCAAAATAATTTTTTTAAATACACTTTTTTTATAAAAAGATAAAAAAGGGACAAATGGGTTTTCATTTAATAAAACATGGAATATTGTAAAGGAATAAAAAAATTAAATAACGGTTACATCGCCATGAAAACTTATTGTCACCATATTCATCAAAAATAAAACACTTTAATCTTTATGAAAATAATGTAAAAACATTCCAAAAATATAATCATTTTGAAAACATTTTATATAAATAAAAAAATGAAGAAAAAATTCCTTTATAGTTTATTTATATCCATATAAATAAATCCATTAAATAAATTTAAATAATTATGGACATGAAATAATTTTTTTGATTAAAATATTAAATAAATATTTTTAAAATATTGTCTCTTAACTTGAGTTTGACTCATCACATATAATAGTTATAATATAACGTAATAAAAATAGATTAGTTAATTAATAATTTATAAAATATTTCATTTTTTGTTTATTTTTTTCAGTCACAAACTGATTGAAAATTAATTTTTTTTTTCAAAACCAACTTTTCAGGTAAAAGTTGGAAACCAAAGTGCATAAAAAATGGAAATTAAACATTTTTTGATAATAATAAATCATTAATGAAAAGATTAAAGTTATTAGAATTTTTCACCCTATATAACCCCAATTGAATTTCTCTTTTCTTCTTATTTAAATCATCCTTGATTATAGATTCAATGTGATTGAAAATATTATCCCAAGAATGGATATATTCCTTCAATATGATTTTCCATTCACTCAACGAGAATGCTCTGATATGATTATTCTATTGATTTATACTCATTGATCCTCATTCACATTAACTCAAAACATTGTATCTTATATTTTATTAACATCCCCCATAAGAAGCATTGAAATCAAAATCCCATTCAAGAATTGCTTCTTTACAATAAAGATCGAGCTTAATTGAATTTTATTTTCCCACATCCAAATCCCCTTCCATTCTAGCCAGATATTATTCACTAGATACCCTACAAATGGACATTCTAATTCCAGACATATTCTTACATTTCGGGTTATGAGTTATTACATCACTATTTTACACCATGATCATTTTGGAGAACCTTGTTTGTAATGTATTGGGTGGTTTTGAATAATCATTATGACCTTTATATTTCATTAAATTAATTTAAATTATTTCCACTTCATCCTTGATTCATTTCTGACCCTAATTCCTCATTGGGATGTGGGGACCTCTACCTCTCATTTCCTTTACACTATCAACTCAGAGTAGAGTAGTAGAATCATCATTTAATTCAACCTCATTGAATACTTGTAAAATATGGTAGATATGTTTAGTTAAATTGTAATATATTCTCATTTAAACTTATTCTATATCAATATTTATTCAATATTCTATCATTATATTTTTAATTACATAATCAATTAAATTCTCATTGGATATTTTGACGATATTTTATTCCTAACTCCAAAATAACTATTTCCAAATTGATCATTTCTATACCATATATAGAATATTTATAATCAAATAAATTTAAATTTTAAACATCATTTATAATTTTAGGAATAATCATGAATTATGTCTCTGAAAAATGAATAATCTTACTGTCATGGAGATGGTAGGTTGTATGTACGCATGAGTTACATTTACATTTCTCGATGATAATTATGGAAAGATGGTGTGTATTATTTAATCATTATATATTTAAAATTATATAAATAATACCATATTTAATTATTAAATACACACATATATATTATAAAAGTTATGCAGTGATGAAAAATGAATATTATTACTTCATGAAGGTGACAATCCAAACGTACACAAGAACGACTTCATAATATTTCCAGGAGTGGAAATGTAAAAAAAATGGTGTTATTGATCCATTAAAGAATGATAAATTTGAAATTAATATCATATATATACAATAAATCTAAAACTACTTCAAACTATGAAATTCATTGGTGTAAAATGAATTATATTGGTTCTCAAGGTGATAGTCTTCTGTACACATGAATAATGGATTCCATTCCAATTTGAAAAACGTTAGAGATTAATATATGATATGAAATTAAAATAATTACATATCATTATATAGGAGATAAATCTATTAATATGTGAGTATGGATTAAGAATATTTGATGAAGTTTAAATAAAAATTAAACAAAAATATTCTGTTAAATACAATGCATATTCTTGAGACAATATCCCTTACATTAAATGATGGGACTATATGGAATGTATTCATTGATAAAGAATACATATATACTATTTCCATTGATTATACACCAATATTATAGTAGGTACTATCTTAACCAAATTTTTATGTGTGAATAAATGTTAAGAATTGGTTCCCTTTTATAAGACAGTAGAGGGGAACTCTTAGAATTAATAAAAATTAAATTAATATTAAATAATTTTTATGTACAAGTGGAATCAAATTTATATTATTTTAATATAATATTATAATGGGTTTTATTATTTTTACACAATATGATTTTAAAAATATTAGATCACAATTATAAACATATCTTTTTCAGTTAACAATTGTTTTTCAATTTTTACAATTATGGTGATATCAAAACTTGTTACTCTTAAGGGGTTAATATCACTAGTATGAAGGGAAAAAAGAAAAACAAATTGAATATTTTTAGAATTTATACCATATCTAAATGACCCGTGTTTTTTTAATTTTAAATCATTTAATAAAATAATTTTTTATAAAATATTAATAATCCCAATTTCAGAATTATTCATTTACTTAGACATCAATAACCTCAAAAAAATTGAATAAAATATTCTAATTAATAGATAAAATTATATATATATATATAAATATAAATTAACTGATTTAATTAATTATTTGAAACTATATTATTTTTAATATTTCTAATAACATTAATCTTATTTTCCATTAGTTACAAAATTACTTCATCACCATTGTGTATGAATTTATGGTAATTATTTTTTAAATAATAATTTCAAATAAATTACCACGATGAAGATAAATAATTTATATTTTAAATTAATATTTGAAAGGGATTATACCCACTATTTATCGTCATGTTAAAAATATTATAGTTATAAAAATCTAGATTGTGACATTTTTTACTTTTCTTTACATAAACTTTTATAAAGGTGATAATCACATCCAAATTGAAACAAAAGATCATATAAATAATTCTTGGATGTGTTTGGATGAAATAGGTTCATTAAATAAATTAATGGAAAAATTTATGATCATGTTATATTACTTTTCATTATAATTTTATCTATAATTAACTAATTTACCATTTAACATGTTAATAAAAATTACTAATGTTTTTATTGATATTGTCAAAAAATAAAATGAAATTATTTACAATATTTAGATCCACATGAATCCTAATATTTAATATATTTTTCATGATTTATAAAATATAATGGAATAAATTTTTTATTAATTAAAATCAATATAATTTTATGAAAAATAGATTTTGTAGATTCACTATTAAATAATATGATCTCTTTTCATTCTAAATTCAAGTATAAAATTCATTAAAAATACTATAATTGTATTATATTTAGAAAAAATGAACTAATAAAATTTTAAAACAAATCCAAAATATAATATGACTTTATAAATTCAAATATTTAACCATAAAAAGTATTGATAACAATATCTAGAAAATGATTTTCATTTAATAAAATAACAATTCTACATTTTACATAAATTAATGAGAATATTCTCTCAAAAAATCTATTTTGAGGAAATCATATTTTTTGAAGAACTATATGAATTCAATAAAAACTGATTGAATATTTACTAATAATTTATAAAAAAAAATTATTTAATAGGTCCTTTATATATATATATTATAACAAATTTTATATTAGTCATATCCTCAAATTTAATGGTTATGTTATAATGATCACATTTTACTAAAACTATGTCATCATCCATTTATTTTCAATGATTTGTGGCATTCAAGCTATAAAAAATAGTTTTCTTTTTTAAATAATCATATGTTGTTACATTCATCCCCATTTGAAAACCTTTTTCTTCTAAATTATATATTGATCTCGGTAATCAATGGATAAAATATTAAAAATACATTTCATTGAATCCAAAATCATAGAATGGGTTAATAAGACATCCTCTTAATAAGAGAGAAAATTAGGTATGATGGACATCATCAATTACATGTAACTAGGCTTATATATAGTAAAAATTTGATGAAAACTAAAAATGTGGACATTAAAAAGAAAACTGACTCCCATGGGCTAATCGGGAGTGATAAAGAATATGGTCAAGGGTATGTTAATAACCAAAAAAATCATAAATCATTTATGGATGAAGAGATCATCGATTCATTTTAATTCATGGTAATATGAATAAATTTTTTTCAGATCTGTTTCTTAGAGTAGAATAATTCCATTACCATAATCAAATAATATTTATAGAAATATACATTAATTAATAGTAGTAGTTATTCCTTCAATCAGTTTTCACTACAATATTACCCTTTTCTCTAAATTATTTGTATCATTGAAATAAAACATTTAATCATGAATAAATTTCATCGAAACCTTTAATTATATGAAGGATAATAAGATATTTCACCTACCACTATACAATAAAAAGAAAAAATGGATAAAACAATGTATGATACTTTTCTAAATGATTACAACATTAAATAAGGAAATAATATATTAATCTCCAAAATTCTACAGAAATAACCAATGTTCCAAATAAATCTATCCATAAATAATTATCTTAATAATTCACCAAAATATTCCTAACCAATATTGAATCCAAAAAAATTAAAAATAATTTGATCTCTAATTCTTCTTAGATAATTAGTTTTCTTTTTCTTAAAATAAAATCAATCACTCTTAATGTCTCATACAAAAATGTATATGCCATAACTACATAAAATCCATGATATGATAATCATTTCTATAAATAACCAAAATCACTAAAAATTAAAATTAAAAAAATATATGATTCGAAAATACAATGCATCCATTATTCCTCAAATTAATATACTATATATTTAATATTAACATAATCATATCAGGTTCCCAAAATACTAGGTCACTTAAGCAGCAAATAACTATTCAATCCAAATATTATCAATATGAAAATTTATTTTCCTAAAATTAACATATAAATTATCTTTTAAACTATTTATTTTGAAAAAATAATGTCATACTAAACATGGACTAATATAAGAAAGTGGTACACACTATACTATTATTTCCCTTAAGTTATGGTTTTAATCCAAATGAACTTATCATATGCAACGAGTTTTCCACCGCACTATGGGAATTCAACTTACTAAACCTATATAAAAATAATTTAATCATAGTTCCCAAATATACAATTAATATTCTCAAAATGAACTAATTGAAAAAAGATCATATAATCCATAATGTGTTTAATATTTTTCCCACAAAATTGTATGAGAAATATACGGTAAATAAATTTTCACATTATAAAAGTAAGGGTAAAATATACCTCAAACATATTTCAAAACTAATAAATGTATCCCAATGTATTCCAACTACATAAAAACTTATAAAGGTATATATAAGTATTTAAATATATGATCAAACTAAAATATATCGAAACATCATAACTCGTTAATACATGTATTTAGACACCTAAATAATTCAACATTAATCCTTACCCATGATTTTTTTATATTAATCCATAATATAACCTTCATAAAAAAATTTAAATCATTTCCTAAGTTTTAATATTATCAAAACAAAATACATGATATAATCCATACATTTAATATATCAATTTATTATCCCCATATACATGAATAATTTCATTAGGAATTTTTAAACATTATTCTTTATAGTATTGATGAGATCATTCATGATCTTTCTATCTAGAATGATGATTTACAGAATGACTACAGTCCCCTCATTTAAAACATTCAATTTTTTAATTTGGAATATATTTATTTACCGTCATGTCATTTACTGGATGCTTCATTTTTCCTGGGAAACTTATTTCTTCATACTCTACTTTACCACAAACATAACATATTCCTATTTTTTATGAAATATTCCATGGTTATTATTCCCACATTCTTGACATATAGGCCATTTAATATTTTTACCTGTATGAGCTCTATCACATAAACATACATGAATCTTTATTTCTATTTTATTTCATGAATTATAAAACTCACCAAGGTACAAGTTGTTAAAGAAACTTATGGTATCATGTTAAGAATAACCATATATGTTTTAAATGTAATCCTCATTTCATTCAGTTACTTATTTATGAAACCACCTCATTTTCCTTCACATCCATTATTACTTTTCATCCTATTGGTTCCATCCAATTACTAAAACTAAAAAATAGCAGGAGAATATCTATATAATAATGATAAATAATAAAATGGTGAACATAAAACTATTATATCATTAACCAATATATCATAATTTTTGATTTGTTCCAAAAAACTATAAATATCCCCAACAAAATAACCATTTTGAATATATAAAACTTTTAAATTTTGTTAAAAAAAATCCAAACCACTAATTTTATCAAAACCATTACTCTGATTATAACTATAAGGACCCTACCTAAATAATTTAATTAAATTGATTATTTTGCCAAAATTATTTCAACTATAATTGAGGATATTTTAGGTTATTATTTTTAGAAAATTATGATAAAATCATACATGGCACCAAAGTATTTTAATTATTAGACACATATTATTAGTAAAACATTTCCCATGATATAAAATTTGAAAATAAAACATTATTTATTTCAATTAAGAATATGACTACCTCCAACATGACTTCGTTTTTATTCTTACCCATCCAAAAACCCTATAAACAATATATCAAAAACATGGGATGATCCTAAAATATTTAAAAAAGGATAGAAAAAAGTAGTAAATTTGTTATCCATGTGAAAAAATGAACACCCATTAAATGTTTAACATTATCTCAATATTCCTTGAGGAGATGTAAGAAAAAATATCCACATGAAAATATTTTACACATTTTCTGAAGCCATATCCCTAATAATTACATAATATTGAGTTATGTTAATGAATTTACAATCATTCTCATTAAGGATATTTTCAAGTTTATAGTTTTAGATAATTTTTTCATAATTAAAACATAATATTATACTTTCATACAATGTGGATACTATTAAATTATTATATATTTATTTCAAAATATAACCCATTTAAAATATAACATGATTTTTCATGAAATATATACATATTGTAAATCTTGACTTCCAACTTTCTATAACTCATCCCTATACCCTATGAAAAACATTTAAAAACATTGGATAAAGACAAAAATTTCAATATGGAACATAAGGAAAAATAAATAAATCATTATTCCATGAAAAATTATAACCCCATTAAAATATTTTCAAAAAATTAATATTTCACCCATAAAACATAAGCTTCTTTATCTTACCTCATGAAATAATAAGTTCCTATAAAACTATCTGGAAAACATAAATAATAAATGTAACAGGACTAATCAAGTAAAAATCTATCTTATAGTTGTTCTCACAGCTACGTAGGGAGTACCTTTTATGGTTACAATTGTAATACCTAATGCAATATATTCCCTCAATATCTTAGGAGAAAGAAACTATTTAACTACAAATAGTTACCAACAAATTAGAGAGATATATACGGTACCAACCTACCTAATTTTATTACATAACCACCCATATTAATAAAGGATTCCCATGAACCCTAGCATAATCATAACACATAAAAATAAGTATTAAAAAAATAAAATTTTCACTTTGAAAGAATATTCCATATTTTACATGCCACATACTCATAAAAACTCTTTATTTCAAAATAAAATTGAAAATTTTTTAATAAAATTATAAAAATATCAAATTAAAAAAAATCATAAAAATTCCATTATTTCATATAAGTAAAAAAACATTTCTTTTGGATTTTTTTAAAAATAGTTGAAAGAGTAACTTTAAAAGAGGTTTTTAAAAGAAAGTCCATTACCACGAGTCCAACTCATCACGTAAAATTTTTATCATATATAAAAATAATCATTTTTTCATTATATAATTGATTTATAATATCTTAAAATTTTAATATTCCTTTTATATGGATTATTATCATGTTAAGTATAATGATTCATTATTTATGTTTACTTCAGCTGCTTTGTTGATATTTAGTACTAAAGTCCAAAATGACTATCAAATAATGTATATAGACAAAATAAAAATAATTAAATAATATATATAATAATATTCATTAAATAAAAACTCCTTTTATAAATCAAGTATACTTTTAATTAAAACATTTTATTCTGGGTTATGAAAAATTAACAACGCTATAATCAAGGAAACAGTAGGTTGTACGTACGCATGTGTAACATTTCCATTTTTTATTAATAATTTATAGATAGAAGTTAATTGTTATTTTATATTTTAATAATGATAATAATATCATTAATTTCATATTACACGTTTAAGTATAGTTATATATTTCTTCCATGCGATGTGGTGAAGAAAAATGAAGCACATTGCTTCGTTGAGGTGATAGTTCACATGTATGAATGAATGACATTATCATTTTTAATTGCATAAAAAATATAAGAAAATAATTGAAATATTATTATTTAATAATGATAAATATTTCATGAATATCATATATAAATGTTAATTCCATTAATAGAACAATTGTTGAAAGATAGTGTTAGAAAATGAATTATTTTGGTTTGCGAGGTGGTAGTCATCCTTACACATGAATGAATAATTATCTTCCAAAGAGATTAAATTACAGATGGATTTAGTTGATTTCATTTAAATAAAAATTTCTATTTATATTTTGGATAATTTAGATATTTTTTATCAAGTATATATAATATATGAATGAAGTGGATGAAGAAAAAAAACAAAAACACTTAAAAACGACATATTTCCTTCAGAAAATCTCTTTTTATTAACACCATCACACCTCTTGGTTGTGTGTTTTCATTAAAAAAAGGCTCCATAATTTTGGTATGGATATTATAAAGGTATTTACAAAGATTTTTGACTATAAAAATGGTTTTTTGGTATGAGAAAGTGTCAAAAATTAGTTCCCTTTTATAAGATAAGGGATGGCAGTCTTACAAATATTCAAAGTAATAAATTAATATAATTTTATTTTATATTCCAAATGTTTCCAAAGAGGTTTTTTTAAAATATAAAACAAATATGGGTCAAAATAAATTTATTAAATGAAAATTAGACTAGTTTTCATTATTTTATAATCCTTATATTCTTTTAACCCTTGTTAATTCTTATGGTGATATCATGTGATTTATAATTTGAGGGTCCAAATAATTACAATAAATTTACCAGAGAACACTAAATGACTAATTTAATAAATTTAATTAATTATACCTATAATTTGGATGAAATTATGATTTTATAATTTTTATATCCATTATATAAATATTTTTATATTTTAAAATACCATTGTTCTATATTTATAAAATATTCTTTTTTTAGTTGTTAAAAATATCATAACAATATTATACCCTTGTAAAAACTAAATTAAGTAATTACTAACATGTATAAAGATTCAAAAAAATTAATTTATGTCACTAATTAAGTCAAATTATATTTATTTGAATGTTTATAATTTCATTTATTTGATCATTTTCTTAATGAGTCAATTACAACATCATCATTATGTAACCATTTGATATAATTATTTATATCCAAAAATTTATAAAAAAATTCAAATCATGTATTTAAACATTTTATATTTCTAAATACTATTTATATTCAGAGATATCGTATGTATAACCCCATATTAAAAATACTTTACTTGTTAATAACAAGGGTGTGACAAATATTTTCTTCAATTTGAATATAATATTATAAATATATTAATGACAGCCAAGCGACCTTTGAAAGATATAAGATATACTCAAGGATACGTTTTATCAAAAACGATTAATCTAATTAAATTATAAAATGTGTTTGTCTGATTTTATATCTGTTATAATATTAATTTTACCTTTAATTACCAATTTTACAAATATCCATGGTAATAAAAATAATTAATGAAGTTACTCTTTATATTTCAAAATTTATTTTGATCTTATTATATCATAAATATTATACTGATTAAAACCATGTCTGGATATTTTTCAAAATTCAAAAACCAGATGTTGCTAAAAATAATTTAAAATTATCCTGTTTATGGATCGAGAAATAGGGCTTTTAATTTAAAAATGTTCAAATGTTCACAAAGATTTAAATCCATTTTCAATATGAAATTGATTTTAATGACCAGAATTGTGTTATCAAATAAAAATATAATCTAATTACACATTAAAACCAATTAAAAGGATAAACGAACTATATCATAAAATTATATGAAAAATCAATTTTTAATTAAAATGTATTATTTTCAAATATTCATAAAAAATGTATATTTTTAAAAAACAATCTAAAAATTTATCCAAAGGAAATTTTGATACTTCAGATTCAACAAAGTAGTTTATTTTTCCAAATTTAACTTATAAAGGTTTTATAAATAAGAATTAAAATGGGTTCAGTAACAAAAGTTGGTAAAACTATTTTTTAGAAAAATTACATTGTTATCTAAAAATCTGTATTAATCATATACACTTTTGATCATAGTTTCTGTTTTATTTACAATATATTTAATAAATATGAAAATGAATTATTAAAAAATTACCTATATATTTACATTTATCTCCCCATTTTAGAAATTGAATCCTCATAATATTTATTCACTTATTAAATATGTGGGGATACCTTTCCATATGATAATTTTATGATTTCCATGTTGAATATTAAACTTTATATTTTTACCACAAAACATCAACCAAATGAATCACAATATTAAAAAACACCTTCCCTCGATGGTTAAGAACATGGAATGGTGTTCCTTATAAGTAAGGTTATATTCCAGTTGGACTACTTTTATACTCAATACATGAGATGGATCCAAAATTCCATTTCAAAACATGTAAGCATGAAAAAACTTGTCTAACTAGGATAAATTCAGATGAAAATCCACTCGATAGGCAACTGGTCCAACTTTATCCAAGATTTCAAAGGGTCCAATGAATTATGGACATATCTTTATTTTCATTCCAAAATCCATCACTCATTTCCATAGAGAATATTTGAGAATGAAATGATCATCTACCTCAAAATAAAGATCCTTACTCCATTTATCTGTATTATATTACTCCCTAGTATGAGTTGTGAAAAAGTTTTATGAATCAACTGAAATTTTTCTACCATTTCCTCCACTAATTATAGTCCCATCAACAACATTTCACCTACTTTATCCAAAAATTATGGATCTTAATACATTTCCAACATAATTCCACAAGGGTTTCATTAATATACATAAATTAAAAATATTCTTATAACAAAATTGTACAAAAAATTGTTTTTCCCAACTTCCTTGGTAATCCATTGAACAAGAACATATCATATCCTCTAAGGACTAAATTATTTATTCGGAATGTATATATGATTGAGGATGAAAATCTATAAAATAATTAAATCTAGTACCAAATGACTTCAGATGGCCTTTCCAAAATATAAGAGTGAAACTGGGATCACGGTCAGATACACTGGAGATGGGAACTCCATGTAACCTAAATATCACTATAATATACATTTGAGATTTTCAATCTAGAGATACGTTCCTCGAATAGAAATAATGTAATAACCCAAAATTTAATCAATGTAATTTATCCTTTATTATAGTAATTTCATATAATATTAATCACACAAAATCCCTTATAGAGAATAATAAAAGATATATAAATAAAGAATTACTGAAAAAAGAAGGTTTTATTGAAGTTAAGGAACCAATATTGATGAAAGGGTAACCTGACCATAGGAATAATAATATAACACTGATGAATAGTTATCTAGACAAATTAATAGTAGAATATCACATAAAATTATAAAAAAATTATGGGCCTTATATGTGAAAATATGATATAATTATATCATTGTAAAAGTAAGGAAACATTTTAAAAAATTTTAATTAAGTGTTGGTATTTTTATAAGTCATAAATATTTATTTATAATTTTTGGGGGTAATTTATTAATTTTAAAAAATAATATTTTCATAAAATTTATTCATAAATTAATATATTTATGTTTTATGATACGATGTTAATTTTATGAGACCTTAAGTAATTTATCAAAGTGTTATAAAAGCATTTATAATTTTAAAACCCATTTTTTCATGTAATGATGATTTTAATTAAATATTAAATAAAAAATATTTGAAAATTAATTTTTATAAAATGGTTTTCATTTTAAATTTTTCCATGTTAAAAAAGGGTTCGGGTGAAATTTTGATATTTTTCTGAAATACTTAGATTTTTGGTGAACACTAAAATATGATAATTTAAGTTATATATACAATATAAGATAAATACACTATTATTTGAGTAATCTCGGATATATGTGTCATAATATTTTTCTTACCCTTTATTATTTTAAAAACTTTCATGATAATTCTCACACTATTCATAGTCACGAGAAAAAATAATAAAATAATGATTAAAATAATGAGAAAACTCTCTTATCCTTCCATATATTTACCACCCCACACACATTCATATACTCAACCCTCTCAATTATTGAGACTTACCTAAATTCTACCTAATAATCTTCCTTATCCCCATATACATGTCCAGGTGATCGTTTTATCCTTAAAAGGCCAATACTAGGTGCTCTAAAGAGGATATCAAGAGAAGAATTCAAGAGGTAAATCCTTTGTCTTTTTCATTTAATTTCATTTCAATTTCATTTATTTTCTTTTATTATCCTCACCTTATCTTATCCAAGTGTAATTATAAATCCATTATGTTGGATATAATGTAATTATATCATGTTAATGGAATATTCAAAATTAAAATCCTCCCTATAACTCTTTTATTATAAAAATGAAATCATCTTCTATTATGTATTAATTTACTGACATCGTGGGCAATAAGTGGGTATTTTTCTTAAAAACATTCTTGGATGTTAGTAAAAAAATTAAATGGTATAAAATAGTTTTTAATTTTTATTATAAACTTCTATTTATCGTATATATCTATCATTTATACAAAATACTAAATGATAATAAAAAATAGTTCGTTGTGATCAAAAAACCACTAAAATTGACCTGGAAGGATCGTCATTAAAATTTATTTAATGATTCATCCTCGTGGTATATAAGAAATTATTAAAAAAAATAATGTTATTTAATATTTTTTATAACATATGATAACATGTATATATATTCATCCTCATTTTACATGAACCACCATTCATATATACAAGTGTACCAATCATCAAAATGGAATTTCTAATTATTGAATCTAACATGATTATATGAGATATTTACATGAAGGAATCTTTTAGGCACTAGGTGAGTTGAATTCTCGAATCCAACCCTCTTGTGTGGGGTTTCCCTCTTTCACACCATTTTCATAATGGATATTATATAAATTTAATATATACTTCACTATCATACCTTTACTAGAATATAAATGTTTTCTACTTATGTTTATGAAAAAACTGTGTTTTCCAAATAAACATTCTTTCAAAAAATACACCTTTTACTTACTAGAATTGTTTCTTCTTCACTCAAGGTTGATAATTATTAAATCAAATATTTTATTCCATGTTTTTTTATGGAAATGTATTTTATGAATTTATGATTTATGAAATGAACCCCATTCATTTACATGGCATATTTTATTTCCAATATTGATATACGTTCTCCATGGCATGCATGATAATGTAAATATTATGATTTTAAAGGTGCACCCATAAATATATAGAGCAATGTAAATGTTATATTGTGAGGGGTGCACCCATAATTATATATAGATACAATGAATTGTTTAATTTATATAACCTCGTGAGATAAAGTGAAATATGTGTTAACATGATGCTAGTTTTGTTGACAACTATGTATGGTTATGGACCACTAAGGCATGGTGTTTCATTTTTATGCATTACCACATTCCATGCATTAATCTAATGCTTCTTCTCATGATTAAGATCTACACCAATGTTATGATGACAATGATTATTCTCAACCATGTTAAATTTTTTATGCTGTTATATATCCTCTTACTAGGATTTTAGATCAACACTTTTTTGATGGATATCTTATGGAAATTACATGTACTAAGAAGAATTCAGGGGCAAATAAGAAGCTAAATAATAAAGAGTTAAATAAATTTTTATATTTTATTTTGTAAATGTTATGTATGGTCATAATTATCGCATAAAAAGAAATCTTTAGATCCTTATTATGTATGGATTTTATGTTTTTTCCATTAAATTGATGTAAAAGATATGTAAGAAAAATCAAGGTCACTATTGTTGGTATTAGAGGAAGGTTTAGTAAATTTGGGAATTAGAATTAGGGAACTTTTGTGAAATACCATAGTATAAGACTATGTATAAGTAAGAACTGAATAATCTTTATTTTAAAAAATGATAAACATAGTAATCCTACATGATATAACTTTAGACTTAAATTCACAAAATAATATATTATTTATTTTTTACTTGTTGACTTATGTAATAATCTAGCCTATTCTATTTTAGAAAAATGTGGGAACTAGGAGAAATAATGTTAACAACCCATGGGAGGGACAATATTGTGATTTCTCGAATGCCATATCCAATACATTGGGAGGTTTAGTTCAAAATGTAATGGCAATTCTTACCCAGTTGTCTTAGGTACTCAAAAATAACCTGAATAATGAGGAACATATGCTTTTACCTAAGAGGGATGAACTTGATATTAAGTGTTTTATGTAGAAACAAACACCTATGTTTAGTGGATATTCTAATCCACTTGTTATGAAAAATTAGGTTAATTCAATGGATAATATCTTTTTAGTACTTAAATATTCAAGGATGGATATGGTGAATCTCACAATTTATTTTATA
The DNA here is from genome assembly GCA_963277665.1 of Viscum album. Lineage (NCBI taxonomy): Eukaryota > Viridiplantae > Streptophyta > Magnoliopsida > Santalales > Viscaceae > Viscum > Viscum album. The sequence continues at coordinate 1,366,315,149 of OY728166.1, read as the reverse complement.
GATGGATATGCCGATCAATGGTGGGATTTGATTAAGAACACTAGGCTGAAAGGTGAAATAAAGAGATAGAGATTAAATAATTTAAGAAAATTTTTCTTAATAAGTATTTACATATAAATCATATTATAATGATGTAGAGATAATTCATAGAGCTAAATAAAAAAGAAGTATAATCTGTCATGACCTATGAACCAAATTTTACAAGTCTTATAAGGTATGATACAAGTTTTGTTATCAAGAATGATAGAAAATTGATAGATTATATAGTGCTTTAAAACCACGCCTTTGAATGGATCATGAAATTAGAGACATTGGGAGTTATTAAGAAGTTGTTCAATGTGCTATCAAAGTGGAGATGAAATTTTATAATTGTCCCATGGATATAGTGATAAGAAATTAAATATGAATTTTCATGCTGGAGGATCTCATGAGAATGGTATAGGGGAAAATCAACCACCCACATGTCAACAAAATGGGACCTATATTCATGGGAAAAGCCTCAAAGGGTGTGGAAAATATTCAAGGGTAGGAGAGAAGGAAAAAAAGCCCATGAATGTCAAAAATGAATGAGGAAAAATGATAATTTTGTGGAGGAATAAGAGAACCACCCATGGTCCAAGGATAAAACTGTATGAAGCAAGGGAATTATGCAATCTCGTTTACCAAACCTCAAGATATCAAGGGTAATCAGATTCATAAATCACTAAATAAAAAATATCCATGGTAAAATCATGTCATCACTGATGCATAAGTGGATAAATAAAATAATGTTGTACAAGGTACAATTCATATTAATTGAATAATGAAAAAAATTCTTATTTGATTCTAGTTCTACGCCTTCCCTTGTGTATTGAATGTTTCCACGAACTATTGAATGGATGCCACAAAATATGGAATTAGATATATCCATAAAAACTTCTAGTGCTGAAATCATTACAATCCAAGTATATGAAACTTTTAATGGTGGTGTATGTGGGAAGATTCATCAAGGAAATATTTTGATACATACATTACTGGAGTTTGATGCTATAATGGGAATGGATTAGATCTCATTAAATAGACTGACTAAAAATTATTTTCTATTAAAAGGAAATTTTAAGGTAAAAGTGAGAAACCAAACGTTACAACACTTATCGAACAGTAACAAACATAAAATCAGAAAAAACCTCTTCCAAGCATAAGCAGTTACCGTTCACCCCAAAGAAGGCCACTCGACGATCCCATTCAAGCATGGTCCCTCCCGATGGCAAGCCACCCCTCTTTATCCACCACATCCCAAATGACTTGTAAAGGGGAAAACAGAATGCTCTAGCCCAACTGGTCAAGCTGACCCCCCAACAGTTCCACACACAACCAAGCCAGTGACTCAACAAAGAAAATCTATGAAATAAGTAAAAAAGAGTCATTGCAAATTAGTTGAACTCTACTAGAAACGATGACTCTAAAAAACTTCCAGGATAACTTAGATACCTACAAAAGGGGATCCCCCCTTATCAGGTCTTCAAGGGAAGAGGACAGTTTATTCCATACCTGAAAATACTCCTCGAGACTAATCAACCCCTTATTGAAACCTCCGACCAAAATAGCATCCTGCTTGTCGAACCAACTATACTGTTCTTCATTGAGAACCACTTCAATAATTCGGCCCATCAACTTGGCTGCCTCCTCTTTCGAGGCGTTGAGAAATAACACCTTCTCGGTCAGCACATCACCCAAACATAAAACCCAATTCGAGGAGAGATCATGGTATCCAGGTGACTTTGGGCTACACCTACTCTCCTTGTATAGCTTCTCAAACATTATCTTCTTTGATGACCGTGTCTTCATAGGAAGAGGTAGAGAGGAAAAATCCTTCATACCCCTTCTCCTTATCTTACTCCTATTACTCCTAGAATCAGTTTCTGCTTCTGATAAGCTTCTGGTGGTCACAGGACATTCAGCGTCCCCTCCACCCTCCTCACACTCTGGATAAGCCTTCCCAAAGATCCGGCCTTCCAAAATTAAAACATCTGGGTTTCTCCCGTTGTCCTCATCCTCCTCAGCCAAGACATGTGATTCAACTTTGGATTCCTCCTCATCCAGCATTTCAAACCTGTTGCTCAAGACTACTGGGGTCCGGACTGGAGAGGTAGCCCCTAAAAAACAGGCAGAACCCGAACCCCTTAAATCACCCTGGTTGGTCTGGGCCTTCCCCAAGACACAAGTTTCCCCCTCCCCTGAACCCTCCTGAAGGGAAGGTTTCTTGAAACCCCTTCCCATAAATTGAGGCTGGGGATTCTGGTCCCCCTAGCCTCTGCCTGTACCGCCGGTGGCATCAGGGCTAGCAGCTACCCATGTGGGAAGAGAAGACCTCACCAAAGCTCCATCCGCAAGACCCTGGCCATATTTCCCCAAGTTTTTAAACTCCTGGAAGACACCCAAATCCTTCTTGAGACCTTCAAACCCAACCCTTACCTGAGGCTCCATAACCAATGAAGCCTCCTTCAGACCTGTATCTACAGACCCCGCCTGCCCCGAGCTAGAAGGATCCCCTGCCAAAGCAATGGGGGGACTGATAAACTCTACCCCAGGTTGGCCAGGAGACCCCTGCACCTGAACACCCTGAATAGCCTCCACAAGACCACGGGTATCCTGAGTGCCCTCCTTTGACTTCAGCTTGCCCTCCCTCGGCTCAGAGCCAATGCCAGGACCATTTCCCCCGACCTCATCTTGAATTGGGTCACTCTTGCTCAGCAAAGGCGTGTCAACCACAGTCACCGAATCCCTTTTGCGACACTCCTCAACCTGGTATCCCTATCTATGATAGAATGAATAGAACATGGACCATGATTCATAAAATATGTTTTTCACATACCTGTATTTCTCCTCAATCACAATCCAGACCTTATCCGGTGGGGGACGAGAGATCTCCATTTCAACGCAGATAAGAGCAACAATTAGATGTACCATTGAATCGGTCTTCCAATCCACATAGAGAAAAAGGACCAGAGAATTACAGATAGAATGGAGGAGCGCTGGATTCTGAAAAGGTAGCGGTGACCCTGGAAGTTGAATCCATATTGCCGACGTAGAGGAGTCGTGACCCATATTCAAATCAAACGTCCAACTATAAAGAACAAGAATCCTCTACCAAGCATCTGTGACATGTTAAATCTGCTAAAAAGACATCAGTAATTCATAATGGTGGATACTGGTCCTGGATATCAAAAATTAAAGTTGAAGAAGGAAGATATTCAAGAGACTTCCTTACGTACAAGGTATAGACACAACATGCTTATATTTAATCCCTTGATACTTACTAATACCCCTCCAATCATCATGTTCTTTATGAATAGTGTCTTTTGAAATTACCTTGATAAATTTGTGGTAGTGTTTATCGATGATATTCTCATCTACTTAAAGAGGAATGTGCAAAATTAAGAATATATAAAGATTGTGATGGGGACATATAGGAAGAATTAGTTGTTTTAAAAGGTTATAAAGTGTTAATTTTGGATATATCAAGTCACATTCTTCGAACATGTGATCATATGTAAGGAAATTTATATGGACTATTAAGAAACCAAGGCATATAAAGAAGGGACTAGACTCTCTACTGTCACAGAAATCTATAGTTTTCTTGGATTATTAGCATACTACCTATGTTTTTGTGGGAAATATATAATTATGGTCAATACTGAAATAAATTTTAATAAGGAAAGGCATAAAGTGTATTTGGACATAAGAATGTGAGGAAAGCTTCATAGAGATAAAGAGAAGTATGATCAATGAACCTGTACTCACATTACAAAGAATAAAAGAATGTTTTCTGATATAAAGTGATTATTTTAAAAAAAACTATTGGGTTGTGTACTCTTGTAAATGATAATGTGACAACCTATGCCTCATGTTAGTTGAGGATCAATGAGAAAACTACACTACACTTGATCTGGATCTAGAATCATTGATGTTTTCCTTGAAAATCTGGTTGCACAAGCTCTATAGCGATATGTCTGACATATATACTGATCTCAAGAGTCTAAAGTATATAATCCATAAAAATAAGCTTTACATGTTTCAATGAATATGGTTATAGATAATAAAATACAACAATTTATCTATTCACTGTCATTCTAGAATGGAAAACACAGAAGCTGTATCTCTAAGTATTAAAGAACCTACTAATCTATCCATGTTGCGGGTTGAGAATGAACCAATCTTATTGTACATGAAATGAATGGATTTAGAAATTATAATTGAAGGTAATAAACCCTAACTTGACCAAATAACCGACTAATAATTTATCCAAGAGATTATTAAAGAGGCACAATGGGATAATCTAGAGTTAAAAAAGAAGGTGAATGCAATAAGGGAAGGTAAACTGCAACTATTCCATATTGATGATGATAGTGTGATTTGATTTGGAATGAGGATCTATGTGAGTTAATCACCTGATATAAAGATGGAGTAATTTAATAAATCACATATATATAGTTTCTCTATCCATTATGAGGGTACAAAGTTATAACTTGATCTCCGAGAACACTTCTGATGGGAAAACATAATGAAACCAATTATAGAGTATATCCTAAGGTGCTTGATATGTCAGCAAGTTAAAGATGAGAGACACAATTATAAAGGTATGATGCAACTAATTCCTATACTTATTATCGAATATATACTATGATAATGCACTTTATAATTCAATGGTTGATGGGATTAACATCTCCCATTGTTTGTGTTCTCATACAATAATAGCTTCCTCTCAAGTATCCATATTTCTCTCTATGAAGATCTCTATGGAAAGATATTTAGAACTCCAAATTGTTGGGATGGAGTTAGAGAATGAATGATACTTATACCTGATATTATACAAGTGATTATAGAGAAGGTTCAAGCCATACAAAAACATATCAAAGCTACTCTAAATTAGAAAAAGATCTATGGTGGCAACTGTCAAAGGGACATAGAGTTTGATGTTGGAGAAAAAGTCTTCATTTCAATATCACTATGGAAGAGAGTCGTCTAGTTTAGAAAAAAGGGAAGACAATCCCAAGGTACATTGGCACCATTGATATTCTTGAATTCATAATATTCATGTCTTATCAGCTTGAATATCAACCAAATATGGCTAAATTTCTTGATATGCTTCACATATCAATCCTGATGAATTACATACCATATCCCTCAAATGTACTGAACTAATAGGAGGTATAACTAGATGTTGATCAATCTTATGAGGAGAATCCAGAGAAACTTTTGGACATGATAGACAGGGTTGTACACAACAATAAAACCCACATTGTCAAAGGGTTTTGTAGGAACCATATTTATGAATAACTAACTTGGGAATATGAGGATGCAATGAAGGAGAAGTGCCCTCATCTATTTATGTAAAACAAAATTCCGAGGGTAAAATTTCAAAAGTGGGAAAAATATAATGACCCAAACTTTTATAAATGGAATTTCTCCTTTATTATAGTATTTAATATAGTATAAATCTTATAAAATCACATAGATACCATAATAAAAGATTTATAAATGAATAAATAATGAAATAAAAAGAATTTATAGAAGTTAAAGAAACAATACAGATGATATTGTAACTTTACCTTCAGAATATTAATATGAACCTTTTGAATAGTAAACTAGAAAAATGAATATTATACTCACCCATGAAAGTGTTAATATAATTTAGGGATCTTATAAGTGAAAGCATGATATAATTATATCATAGTACTGGTATGTAAATATTTAAAAAATTATCAATCATGTGTTTGTATTTTTATAAGTCATAAAACTTTAAAAAAAATTAATGAGTAATTTAAAAATATAAAAGAAAAAATATTTTAAAAAATTTATTCATAGATTAATATTTTGATGTCTTATGATATTAAGATAATTTTATGAAACCTTACGTAAATTTTTAACGTGTCATAAAATTAGTTATAATTTAAAAATCTATTTTTTCGATATAAATTATGATATTAATTGAATATTAAATAAATAATATTTATAAAATTATTTTCATAAAATGGATTTTATTTTTGAATTATACACATTAATGAATGGTTAAGTTGATTATTTGTGATATTTTTGTAATACATTAATTTTTGGTGAATAGAGAAATATGATAATTTACAGTATATATAAAGTATAATTTTATTGTAATATTCATTGATTCATCACTAATATAAGGAACATATTCTCGAACATACCATCCTTGTTTCAATATTTTTTATGATAATTCTCACACTATTCATAGTCTTGAGATAGAATAATAAACTAATGATTAAAATAATTAGAAAACATCACTCTCCTCCAATATAAATACAACCCTCACACCCACATATCATCACACCTATCAAACATTGATCCCTGACTAAATTATGAGAAATATTATTCCCTAGACCCTTCCCTACGTCTAGGATCTATTGATCTCATCAAAATACTGATCCTAGGAGCCTTAAGTAGGATCTTAAGAGGGGACATCAAGAGGTAAATCCTCTCTCTTTTTCTTTTAACTTTTTTTCAATTTCATGTATTTTATTCTATTAAAATCAACCTTTATTATCCAAATGGAATGATAACACCAGTATGTTTGATATAATTTAATTATATCATGTTAATGGAATATTCATCATTAAACTCCTCCCTCTAACTCTTTTATTATAAAAAATTAATTAATCACCCATGATGTGTCAATTTACTGACATCAGGGGTGATGCACTTTCATTTTACTTAAACACATTCATGGTTGTTATTAAAATTATTAAATGGTTTAAAATATGTTTTAATGTTTGTTATAAAACTACACTTATCTTCTTAAACTAATATTTATACTTAATAATCAATGATATAACAAAACGAGTATGTTGTGATCAAAAAACCACCAACATTAGCCCAAAATGATCATCAATAACTTTTATATAATGGTTCACCCTCATGGTATATAACCATATTATTTATAATATCATTTAATATTATTTAATATTATTAATAAAATATAATAACAATTCTGTATATTCATATTCATTTTACATGATCTTTCATTCTTGTATACAAGTGATCCAATAATGGAAACCCTGAAAATGAATGCTCCCAAACGATCTAAATTAAATCCTATAACTCATCGAATGTCCCATAAAAGGACATAATAAAACCATAATAAATAATATTTTTGTAAAAAAGGTTATTTAAATGTTAATTAATTAATCAAATGTCATTATATAGGATATTAACATTATGGAATATTTTGGAGACAAAGTAAGTGGAATTCTCAAACCCAACTATCTTTCATTGAGTTTTTCCTCTTTAATCAAATTTTTTGTATGAATATTCCTTAAATATTATTTTGTATTCATTATATTAACTTTTCAAAGATATATATTTTTTCTACATTCATTCATTATAATAAAAATGTTCTTTCAAAAAACACACCTTTTACTTCCTGATATTGTTTCTTCTTCACTCAAGGTTGATGATTCTTATGTCAATTAAGTTATTCACTCTTTTATTTGGGACCCTGATGTTTTTTTAATTTATTATTAATGAAATGAAACAAAATAATTTCTATCGGTTGATTTATGTCAAATATTGATAAATGTTTAATGTGGTATGCATGATAATGTTTATGTTATGATGTGTTGTAGTGCCCTGAATTACATAGCATAATGTAAAAACGATGATGTGACGGGTGAACTTGGAATTATATAGTTCTCTAATGTATTGTGTAATGTTAATAACATCATGAGAAAAATTGAAATAAGTGTGAACATGATGCTATATTTGTTCACATCTATGTGTGGTTGTTGACCCCTAATACACGATGTTTGATTTTTATGCATTTTTAGATTCTACGCCATTATCTAATGCTTATTCTCCTAAATACGATCTTATGCCTCTGTTATGATGATAATTATTATCCTCACCCATGTTATATTCTTTCAATATCTTATCAATCCTCTTACCACGCTTGTAGATCAATATTTTTTTTTGATGTATTGTAAATACCCACAAATTTCAAGGGAAATTTTTATCCATAATTTATTTGGAATTTTACGAGTTTTTTGATTCTGACAGAACCTGATTCTGAGGCCCGGTGTGCCTGGAATCAATTTATAAAGATTATCTTGGGTACGTTCAGTGAACGAATGAGCGGGTTTTTCTATCTTTTGAACCGGTGCTAGGTATTGAAATCTGAGGGCACCAATGAACTCGCAATGCCGATAATTTCTTAAGGGGACCTTTACCGCAGATGCGTTTGTGAGGGAGGAGAAGATAAAATTTTTGGATTAAATAATAAGTGAATAAAATTGTAGAAAATTTTATTTTATATATAAGGTGGTTATATCCTACATGGGGGAGTTGGGGTGGGACCCACAAGAACCTAACTACCCATGTTAGGATACATGTGAGGTGGGTCCCACACGATCCCCAACCTTTCACCTACCCTAAACTCCTTAACCTCTTAAAATCCCTTGCATTTATTGTGACAACCATTCTCTTTATTAAGGGTGTTAATATTTCCACCTTCCTCCCAATTAAATTTCCAATACATTATAATTAATTAAGGGGATTCTCTAATTAATTAATTATAGTGTTTAATTATTAAATCAATTGTTGTGAGAATAAAATAATAGGAAGAACTATTATTTTAGTTGGGAAATTATGGTGCTGGAGAAAACCTGGGAATGCTCTGGAGATAAAGATAAATAATTTGTTCGTCTCTTCGATGAAGAATGACACCCTCTTCTCCACGACGCCGGTTCCACGAAGAATGATGATGTGCCTTTCTTTCTCTTCCTTGCGACGACGTTCTTTGCGACGCCATCTACTGTGACGTTTGTCTTCCGTGGATCGATGATGTGCGACGTCTTTGCAAGGTAAGGGAATATTGTATATTTCTCATTTATGTGTTTTATACCATCGAGAATGAGAGATTATGTGTAGTATTTATCTTTTTGGATTCCTTACCATGATTTAATTTCTCATGATGAACTCAAATTAAATAAATTAATTCGCAGATCGATAAATAGTTGTTTGAACTAATTTTCTTCTTGTTTATCCTGAATTTGAGATTCTTAAAGCATGATAAATATTTAAATTGCCAATCCACCATGTTATTGATTCTCAAAAATGATGGCCAAACTATCATGGCTATTGATCCGCACTTAAACCGAGATCCTTTATTATTCATGGTCAATGAATTCATCACGTGTTATGTATCCACAAATAGTTAAGTGCGTTGGAAACTCATTCTTTCCTTGAGCGCGGCATACAGACGCGAAGGTCTCGACCCAAGGATCACAGATCCACATTGTTTTCTTTTTCTAAGTTAAATAGAACTCAGAATGGCGTGCAGAACGATCCTATGGTGCTGGTCTGATGAGGGTTTCGGCTGGTGCGGGTTAGGCATGGTGGCCAGCAGTAGTATGAGTGTTCGGCCCAGCAGTGTGCAGTTCATGCAGGGCAGGCCGAGGCGGAATCCAATAGTGCGATAGGGTGGAGGCGCGATGACACTAGTAGGAGGCGGTGGAGGAAGTTCTGGTCATGTGGTAGAAGGCTGGGATTTGGTCGGAGAAGTTTAGAGATAATTGGAGAGAGAAAAATAAAATATAATGATGATATATTAATCCAAATAAATTAAAAGGCTAGACAACACGTGTTTGAGGGGAGTCCATGCCATTAAATATATAAAGATCTTTATATATATCTTATTTGAATAATTTGATAAAACAAAAGGAGAAGAAAGAAGATATGTATAAGGGGAGGCATTACTCGCCTGCACTAAAGCCTTAAGCATGAATCTCAAATGAGATTGGAGAGATAATTTTTAATCAAATGAAATAAGAATAATATAACATAATTATTATTATTTATGGTTTTCAAACCCATAATTCATCTGTAACTTCTTCGTGCGACCTTAGATTCATGAACAATCTGTGACAGTGCGACCCATATTCCGAGACGGACATTCCGAGTCCAAAATTGATTGTATTTTTCAGGTTTTTGGGTCATGAAACTGATGCGCTCAGAAAATAATAGATTTAATATTATTATTTAATCCCCGACCCACCTTAACTCTTGCATGCGACGTCCGATTAACTGGAAATCAGTGGAGACGTGACCCTATCTTTAAGATGGTCGATTCAAGTCTAATGTTGGATACTAAATTATGGTTCATGGCTCGGTTCCACGAAACACCAAATAATAATAATATTATTATTATTACGGGATCTTGTATCTGACATATCTCTCTCATACGGTGTCGGAATGATGAACCATCTGCGACGTTGTGACCCTAGAATTAAGAAGGATGTTTCAAAAACAATTTTGGATATTTAAGTTGAGGTCAAGGCGCGAGCCCCACGAGACCTGGTTCACGCGTGTTGTGGTGAAATATAACTTTTTCACAGGATATCCATTTTGGCCCAATGGGTATTCCATATCGTGTTTTTTTCAGTATGGATCGAAATGGTCTGACTGGTTTGATTAACCGGTTTCATTTGAAGTACGACCGGGTTGGATCGAACATGAATCCAACCGGGCCCTTGGAGCAGAAACACTCATAAATAAGGACCGGACGTTTGATTGATGTTCTGTCAACTATTTTGGATTCCTCTTGATGATATGGTTCTTTTGGTATACTTCACCTAAGGTTTGGACACAGTTGAAATATGGTCGGGTTGGATTGTACCTGAAATCCAACCGGTCCCCTCGAACGGTAATGCTAATAACTCATAGACCGGGCGTCCGATTGACACTCTGTCTATTGCGTAGAGACCCCTATGACGAGGTGGTCCTTTGAGAAACTTACAATTGAGATTAAGTGAAACTTAGAAGTATTTACCAGTAGCTCATGGAGCGGACCCTCCCAGAGACGATCGTACGGAGTACGGAGACCTTGTAGCTGGCTGAGACATGATGACTGCTTGTCCGATTCAAGTCAGAGTGACCTGTATAGCCCAGTGGGGAGCACTACTATGTTGGGGTGGCAGACCAATGGTGGGGAGCACTACTGTGTTTGGGTGTCAGACCCGCGGTACTAGACAGAAAGAGTACCTTTGTAGGCTATTAGGGGGAGCACTACTATGTTGGGGTGGCAGACCCATGGCGAGGAGCACTACTGTGTTGGGGTGGAAGACCCGCAGTACTCGACAGGAGGAGTACCTCAGTAATCTAAGGTTAGTGAGCAGCGCCTCGGAGTCATGACAAGTTCACTGTACTCGAAAGAGTAGGATCTATTCTTCAGTTGTTGTTTCGATATCATTAATGAAAATCCTAGTTTGAGCTGAGTCAATGACCTTTGTGTTTTCCTCATGTTTGAGATAGGTTATTTGATAACATAGGTATATGTATGGGAATATAAATAAGTAAAGGTTATATTTTGAGATCTTTCCTTTGTGGTTTATCCTTGTTGGATTTAGTGATACCTTGAGGGTCTTTGGGTCCCTACTGAGTTTCGTTATACTCACCCCTTCACAGGCTATGCCCGCACCTCGTTGTATTGGATGCCGATGACAGACAACGCTGATCGAGGAAGAGTTTACGAGGACTGGACAGTTCCCGGAGGTGGACACTCGGTGTGACGACACACGGAGCGAACTGATAGACCTGGAGTGCTGATGAGGACATCTGTACCTACCCTTCAGGTAGGAAGCCGGAGGACTATCCATGAGCTTCTTCCGTGTTCCAGATATTTGTCTTTTAGTTGTACTTTCTTTCAGTAGTAGTTGTACCTTTCTGTTGGGCTTGTATTTCCGTCCCCATTGTATTTTCAGCACTACTTTTGAATTCAGTTTTACCTAGTGTTTTGCTTCCGCTTGTACTCTGGTTGTGTGTGTGTTTACATTATATTTAGGCAATGCCTACCCAATTATAGGGATTTATTCCTTTGGTGCTAGTTGTCAGCCCCAGGCCTATGGAAGGGGGGCTTATGTAGTTACGACATGGGCCCCGGGGGATGGGTCGTGACAAATTGGTATTAGAGGAGTCGATTCTACCACAGAAATTATAACTCTAATATTTCTTTTCTGTGAAGAAATAGTGTTAATGGTACTGAGTGTGGTTTTTAGTTCAGGGATTCCAGTGTTGGTGAGGCGGCCAACGTATCTATACACCAATACCCTGACTACTGATTTCCGACTCAGTGCATGAAAACACGGATTGCGTGTGTTTTTTCAGAAGATTTCTTTAAGTCAGCTCAACCAGGTTAGCTTACCAGGTTTAGTCGATTGACTGTGACACATCTGTTCAGGATGCCTCCACACAGACAGTCAGTTGGAGTTCCGAGAGAGTACCCGATGTCGGCCCAACGAGCGACGAGGCTCCGGTGCAAAGCCCTTTTCTATGTCGACACCTTCGGGTGGTGTACTAGAAGCAGCACCACCCGATAGGTAGAATATGCCTCCAGCTGTACTAGAGGACCGTGCATGCTAACAGAGCGCATTGTACGAGTTCCAGCAGTAGATTCCTCTGAGGTTACGAGGCGAGACAGATTCCCAGGCATTAGTGTACTGGATGTAGATGATTGTTAGAGTTCTACACCTAGTTTAGACACTAGTAGAGAAGATGGTGATCTTCGCTACTATTTTTTTTAGTGAGTGACCATGAGGTTCGTCCGCATAGTGATGAGGATTTAGTATGTGGACCGATGCCTAAGATAGTACCTTCGGGTAGTGTGCCATCTATATCACTACCAATTGTTCAGCAGTTTCAACTGGCGGAACTGGTAGATGATACATGTAGACTTAGTGCCTTACATGTGTTTCAGCATCAGATACCCCTCAGGTTCCAAGGAGAGCCCGACTCACAAGCGGATGAGTACTGGCTCGAGGAGGTGGATGAGACTTTTCTAGACCTTATATAGCTTTGGAAGGTTGAAATGTTGGTAGATGAGTATTCATCGAGGCATACCAATTGTTCTTGGTACTTTATTACTACAATACGATCAGTTCTTTTGATCTCAGAACTCAGATCAAGGTGTGTTTAAATTATATCTGAGCCAACATTTTTCCTCATTGCATTGATACTTATACTACGGTGCTAGATTGAACCTTTGTGGTTGAATGTTCTTTGGCTGAATGGATACAGCCAGTGAATGCTAGTAGTGGGAAAACAGGAAACTGGCACCAGTCTCAGAAACCTAGGCATGTAAAATGTTTCAAGAAGAGGAATTGTTAAGGATAGATGAATCTGAAGAGCGGAAGACGTGGAAGCAGAGCTGGGACAGTAGCATGAGGTGGTGTACATTTCAACATGTTACAACCACCCGCCTTTGTATTCCCCTCCTGGCTCAGAGAGCAGGAGGGTAGGGTAAGAGAGTAGTTGTATGCGGTCAAGGAGTGTGACCCAAGGGCTCTAAGAATGATTCCAGGAATGGTCTCTGTCTACTATTAGCTACCATAACAATAGACATTGATACAAATCATTCCTCTCTTCTATGAATCTTGTCCCAGACCTAGTGATTCTGGTTAAGCTGTTGACTTGATCCTCACGTCTGAAGATACCATTGGGAGGAGACTTGATAATCATGCTTATGCCGACGGTGTGATCTAACCCTTGAGGTGACAATTTCGGTTGGAACTTCATAGTGGTAGCGTCGAGGCCTTATGACGTTTTTTTGGGTATGGACTTGGAAACCACAGTTCATACACAGATTGACGGTATTAGGAATAAAGGTTGTGGTTTACCTACAATGATGGGATGGGGTTTCCTTGGTCGAAAAAAAGGAAACCCCAGACAGCACAGGATAAACTCATGAATAGGAGGGTGTGGCCAATCACTCTTGAGTCTTCCAACCTTACACTTGTGGCAGTAGGAGTTTTCAGTTTTCAGTTCCAAACAGGGAACGAAGGCCTCTAGAGTTCGAGGATGGCGACCACGTATTTATACGGGTCTCACCTCGACGAGGTCTTTGGAGATGTGGCCGAAGAGGAAAGTTATCTCTGAGGGTCATTGGACCCTTCTAGGTCCATAGAACGGTATGCGATATGGCTTACCACCTGGAATTTCCACCTCAGATGCACCGGGTGCACGACGTCATCCACATTTCTCACCTGATGAGATGTGTGCACGACCTATCCATCATCATCGACCACAGGGAGTTAGACATCGATGACTGGGTGACATTCACGGAGGTTCCAGTGGAGATCGAGGATCGACAAAATCTGGTCCTATGTGGATGGTCGATTCCTCAGGTGTGCTTTCACTGGCAGCACAATAACCTCCAAGAGAGCACATGGGAGCGGAAGGCTCAGATGCACGCTTAGTACCAATTTTTATTCCCTAGTGTGTTTTGTAGCATTATGGGGACGTAAATCCCTGAGGTGGAAGTAATGTAAAGACTCTAAAATTTCAAGGAATGTTTTTTTCCTTAATTTCTTTTGAATTTTACGAGTCTGTGGCTTCTGATGACACCTGATTCCGAGGCCCGGTGTGCCTGGAATCAATTTCCGAAGATTAGCTCGGGTATGTTCATTGAATGAACAAGCATGTTTTTCTATATTTTGTACTGGTGCTCAGAATTGAAATTTTAGGGCATCGATGAACTCACAACGCCGTTAATTTCTTAAGGGGACCTTTATCGCAGTTGTGTTTCTGCGGGAGGAGAAGATAAATTTTTTGGATTAAATAAGAAGTGAATAAAATTGTAGAACAATTTGATTTTATATCTAATGTGGTTATATCCTATATGGGGGAGTTGGGGTGGGACCCACAAGCACATAACTACCCATGTGAGGATATATGTGAGGTGGGGCCCACACGAGACCCAACCATTCCCTTACCCTAAACTCCTTCACCCCTTAAACTCCCTTGCACTTATTGTGACAACCAGTCTCTTTATTAAGTGTGTTAAACTATCCACCTTCCACCCAATTAAATTTCCAACACATTATAATTAATTAAGGGGATTCTCTAATTAATTAATCATAGTGTTTGAATCTTAAATAAATTGTTGTGATAATAAAATAATATGAATAACTATTATTTTAGTAGGGAAATTGTGGTGTTGGAGAAAACCCGGGAATGCTCAGGATATATAAATAAAGAATGTGTTCTTCTCTTCGATGAAGAACGCCTCCAACGAAGAATGACACCCTCTTTTCCGCGACACCAGTTCCACGAAGAAAGATGACAATCCTTCCTTTATCTTCTCTGCGATGCCGTTCTTCGCGATGCCATCTACCACGACATTCGTCTTCCACAGATCGACGACGTGTGACCTCTTTGTGAGTTAATGGAATATTGTATATTTCTCATTTATGTGGTTTATACCCTCTAGCTTGAGAGATTATTTGTTGTATTTTTCTTTGTGTATTCCTTACCCCGATTTAATTTATCATGATGAACACGAATTAACTAAATAAATTCGCAGAACGATAAATAATTTATTGAATTAATTTTCTTCATGTTTATCCAGTATTTGAGATTCTTAAAGCATGAAAAATATTTAAATTACCAATCCCAAATGTTCTTAATTCTCAAAAATGATGGAAAAACTAACACGGCTATCGATCCACACTTAAACTGGGATCCTTTCTTATTCATTGACCCCACATTCTTCGTGTGTTCTACATCCCCAAATAATTAAGCATGGTGGAAACTCAATGTTTCATTGAGTGTGGCATATGGACGCGAAGGTGTCGACTCATGGATCACATATCCACTTTCATCTATGTTTTCTGAGTTAAATCGAACCCGGAATGCCATGCAGAAGGATCCTGTTGTGCGGGTCCGATGAGGGTTTTGGCTGGTGCGGGTTAGGCAATGTGGCCAGCAATGGTTCAGGTGATCGGCCCGGCGATGTGAGGTTCAGGCTGTGCAGGCTGAGGCAGCATCCAATAGTGAGATAGGTTGGAGGCGTGACGGCACTAGAAGGAGGCGGTGGAAGAAGTTCCAGTCATGCAGTAGAAGGCCGGGATTTGGTGGGAGAAGATTGGAGATAATTGGAGAGAGAAAAATAAAATATATTGATGATATATTAATCCAAATAAATGAAAAGGCTGGCTGGCGCATGTTTGAGGGGAGGTCATGCCATTAAATATATAAATATCTTTATATATATCTTATTTGAATAATTTGTTAAAACAAAAGGAGGAGGAAGAAGATATTTATAAGGGGAGGTGTTACCCGCATGCACCAAATCCTTAAGCGTGAATCCCAAATAAGATTGGAGAGAGAATTTTAAATCAAATGAAATAATAATAATATAATATTATTATTATTATTTATGGTTGTCAAAACCATAATTCATTGGTGTCATCTTCGCCCGACCTTGGCTTCATGAACCGTCTACGATAGTGCGTCCCAGATTCCGAGACGGACATTCTCAGTCCAATATTGAATGTATTTTTCGGGTTTTTGGATTGGGTACCTGAAGAACTCGGGAATGAATTGTTTTACTATTATTATTTAATCTCAGACCCACCATAACTCTTGCATGCGACGTCTGATTAACTGGCCTTCAGTGGTGACGTGACCCTGTCTTGAAGATTGTCGATTCAAGTTGAATGTTTGATACTAAATTCTGGTTCAGGGATCGGGTCCACAAAACACTGAATAATAATATTATTATTATTATTACGGGATATTGTATCTGACATATCTCTATCATACGATGTCAGAATGACGAACCATCTATGACGTTGCAACCATGGATTTAAGACAGATGTTTCAAAACCAATTTTGGATATTTAAGTCGTGGTCGAGGTGCAGGCCCCACGAGACCCAGTTCGCGCGTGTTGTAGTGAAATGAAACTTCTTCACCGGCTATCCATTTTGGACCAATGGGTAGTCCATATCATGTGTTTTTCAGTATGGATTGAAATGGTGTGACCGGTTTGGTTAACCGATGTCATTTGAAGTACGACTGGGTTGGATCAAACTTGAATCCAACCAGGCCCTCGGAGCGGAAACACTCATAACATAAGGACCAGACATCTGATTGACATCTCTTCGACTATGTTATATTCCTCTTGATGAGACGGTTCTTTTGGAATACTTAACATGAGGTTTGGACGCAGTTGGAGTATGGCTAGGTTGGATTTTACCTGAAATCTAACCGGGCCCCTCGAACGGTAATGCTAATAACACACAGACCGGGCATCTGATTGACGTGTCATCTATTGCATTCAGACCCCTAGGAAGAGGTGGTCCTTTGAGATACATCCACGTGAGATCATGTGACACTTGGAAGTATCAACCAGTAGCATGTGGAGCAGACTCTCCCGGAGATGAGCATACGGAGTACAGAGACCTTGTAGTTGGATGAGACCTGATAACTACTTGTCTGATTCGAGTAAAAGTGACTTGTATAGCCCAGTGGGGAGCACTACGGTGTTGGGGTGGTAGACCAATGGTGGGGAGTACTACTTTGTTTCGGTGGCAGACCCACGGTACTCGATAGAAGGAGTACCTCTGTAGGCTATTAGGGGGAGCTCTGCTGTGTTGGGGTGGCAGACCCATGGGGGAGCACTACTGTTTTGGGGTGGCAGAACCACGATACTCGACAAGAGGTGTACCTCAACAGTCTAAGGTTAGTGAGAAGTTCCTCAGATTCATTACAGGTTCACTGTACTCGACAAAGGAGGAGCTCTTTATCAGTTGTGGTTTCGATATCATTAATGAAAATCCTGGTTTGAGCTGAGTCAATGACCTTTGTGTTTTCCTCATGATCGATATGTGTTATTTGATAACATAGTTTTTTGTATGGCCATATACCTAAGGAAAGGTTATCTATTGAGATTTTTCCTTTTTGTTTTATCATTGTTGGATTTAGTGAGACCTTGAGGGTCTCGGGGTCCCTACTGAGTATCGTTATACTCACCCCTGCACAGGTTATGCCCGCACCTCCTTGTGATGGATGCAGACAACAGAAGACGCTGATCGAGGCAGAGTGTACGAGGACTGGACGGTACCCGTAGGTGGAAACTCGGCATGATGGCACACGGAGCAGACCGATAGACGTGGATTGATTAAGTGGACATTTTTACCTACCCTTCAGGTTGGAACACGGAGGATTATCTAGGATTTTCTTCTATCTTCCAGTTGTTTGTCTTTCAGTTGTACTTTCTTTCAGTTGTAGATGTACCTTTCTATTAGGAATTAATTTCTGGCCCCTTTTTATTTTCAACACTACATTTGTATTCAGTTTTACCAAGTGTTTTGCTTCCGCTTGTACTCTGGTTGTGTGTGTGTTTATGTTATATTAAGGCAATTCCTTCCTAGTTATAGGGATTTATGCCTTTGGTTCTAGTCGCCAGCCCCTGGCCTATGGAAGGCGGGCATGTGGTAGTTACGACACAGGCCCTGGGGGACGGGTTGTGACATTTATATCCTTCGGTGATTACATGTACTAAGAATAATTCAAGTGACAATAAGAAGATAGAGAAGAAGGAATAAAATAAATGTTTATGTTTTATTTTGTAAATGTGATGTATGGTCGTAATTTTCTCAAGATACTATAATTTTTTATCCTCATTATGTAATGATTTTATGTCTTTTGTCTTCAAAATGATGTAATATGATATGTAAAAAAAACAGGGTCACTATAAGGAATGTCACGACCCCCTTCCTCAAAAGATACCACAATGATGAGAGAGGGATAATGACCCCTGATTCCCACCTCTAGTAGGACCCAATATAGACACTAACACCAATGGCGTACAAATCTCACAATACGTGTGGCATTATCCTTTATATGAAAACAAGATCGAGAGATAAAATGAATCATCCACAATAACCCAAATACATAGTAAAAATAAATCCAAAACCTATCCCACTATGCACTTATAAAATAGACCTATTATAATATAATAAATTTTCCAAAGTAAATACCCAAAATAAATTCTAAATCAGCAACATGATAACTATCAGGGATCCTACCTAGTATGGTCCAGCTCTATACAACCCAAGATTAACATGCATAGATATTACATAGTTTTAGATGAATATTCAGTACATTACCAAAATACATGCCTGAGGACTATAATAGAATAGTATCTATGGAATCATTGAAACAAAATATTATATCCTAATGAAATATCTTCATCATCTTCTGTAATGATATAAAATATTAGTAAATATTCTAAAAACAATTCTTCATAACCTAGATAATGGAAATATAAGAAATATGTGAGCTCAGATGCTCAGTAAGGATAATTAATAAAAATGTGTAATCATAGCATGAACAAAAAGATATAGAACATGAGAATACCATTTTAATATTATACCCTATATATTAGAGATCATAATAATTATTGGAAGTTAAAATGTCGTGATTCATAAGGAAATAATCAACATATAGCGTGAAATAAAAACATATAAATAAAACAGGGAATTGTGTCAGACACATAATCATATAATATTTGGAACATTATAAGTAGAAAAAGCTTCACTGATTTGGTCAAGGAAATGATATCAGGCCCTCACATAAACATCTGGACATGCAACCGGGTCCATTCATAACATTTTGAACATGTAATAAGGTTCACTCATAGTATTCACATCATTTCTGCCAAGGCCATCTTGGTATTATGGGTTCACTCCCCATACCATCTTGGTAGTCATGGTTCACTCCCACAAATATCTTAGTAAAATTTGTTCTCTCCTCATACCATCTTGGTAGCCATGGTTCTCCCCAATGGCCATCATAGTTTAATGAGTTCACTCGTCATACCATATTGGTAGTCATGGTTCACTCACAGAGCCATATTAGGCTATCCCATTAGATATAAAATTTTACTTAATCCATTGGAAGGAGATATTTTTCCCAAACATGTCATAGTTAAATCATATATACATGAGCCACACAATCTTAAATAACCATATCTTAACCCATTCAATTAAATGGGTATAATAAACATGTAAATATATCATAACCCATGGAAAAAATATAATTTTTATAATCATTTCATCAAAATAATAAATCATGAAATAGAAACATATTTCAAAATCATATATCCCATAAAAGAGAAACATATCTCATAAACATAAAACCCATGAGATAAAAATAGATTTCATAATCTTAAAACTAGTGAGAGAGAAGATGATTTCTTAAAGACAATGAAATTAAGAATAACACATTCATATAAATAATCTTAATGGAATCTTCATATGACTTCTTAAATGGGAATAAGTAACATCAATGGATGTAATCTTAGATGGAAAATTATTTTTAAATATCATTCAAAAATTTTTAATGGGGAAAATAACTTTTCTTCCATGAAAAAATATTTTTATTACTTAAAACCATTTGATAATCATTTTAATAGAAAATTTAATTATAAATTATAAATAAGACATGTAATAATTTGAAATCAATTTTCCTTGAATACTTGTAAAATAATCATTTAAACATTTTAAAGGCCTTTTTATTAAAAAACATATTGAAAACATATAAATAATGTTTGAAAACGTTTTGAGGCCCATTTTTCTTGAAAACATATAATGGAATCTTGAAAGAATATTGTAAAACATTATTCTTGGAAAATATATTTTAAAAAATTTCAAAGAAAAACTTTCATCATGAAAATAAAT
Organism: Viscum album; assembly: GCA_963277665.1. NCBI lineage: Eukaryota > Viridiplantae > Streptophyta > Magnoliopsida > Santalales > Viscaceae > Viscum > Viscum album. Next base: position 1,366,294,629 of record OY728166.1, on the reverse strand, counting down.
CTTCACAAGATTTATGATGTATAAATCCAAACATGGCATACGAGGTAAAAAGAAAGTTCCTTTTTACTAGTAAAAAGGATTGTAAATTACCGTATTCATAACATAACAAGAAGATTTATTTTTTAACCCTATTAAATGAAAAAAGGGTATAGATGTATTTTAACAATCAAAGGGGTTTAGTAGAATACTCCTCAAAATTGTTTTTAGAAAACATGGTTTTGAAAGAGCATATATTTCCAACTGAATAGAGGGTATTGTTATGGATTATTAAAGACACATTCTTAAATATATTATGTACCAAATAGTATAAAATGGTATCACTAATGAATAACTCATGAATAACTAGAGGCTAATAAAATTCATTAATTTAATGAGATATGGATGTTATGAATTCACAAAATGAATGATGAATTATGTAGTAGTTCACTATCTAGTTTTAATGGGAACTTTCTGAGGAACCCTCGATGAGTCTTCCCCTTCGGTGACGACGGAGGCTGGCACGCCGGATCCTCCCCTCGTGGAGGGGGAGGGGGAATCGTCATTTTATAATAGCACAATGTTCTTCCAACCCTTCTTTAATCCGGATTTCCTCCCTTATTTTCCGAAAACAGTACTTAACCCTAAGGCTGTGGATCTAGTTGACGGAGTTCCAAATCATCAGCATTCCAAATATGAATTTTATGAAGCTTCGGGCATGTTAAACCTCACACTGGGGGTTCTTTTCATTCAAAAGAGGCCATCAGTTGATGCCTTCGATCGATTCGTCTTTGGTTCATGGGATCTCCTGGAACGAGCGATGGTAGGATTGATGGATACCAAGAAAATCACGATTCAGTTCAAGATAGTGGCAGATCTGATTTGAGCGTGGTCGAGAGGTCCTCGCATCTTCAATGGATATCGTTTCATTCTTCTTCGATGGACCTTCGATCTTCATATGAATCGTGACTCTCCTTCCATGGCGGTTTGGGTAAGTTTTCCTATGCTTTGACTACCATTTCAAAATCCTTCAAAATTACGTATATTAGGAAATCTGGTGGGTCGTTATCTTTGCTCTGATAGCCGTACTGAGGCTGTTTGACACCCGGTGAATCCTCAGGTCTGTGTTGAGGTTGATTCCACTCACAGCCCTTTTGATTTTGTCTGGATCACAATTGGTGATGAATATTGTTACAAGCATAAAGGTTATATATGAGAACTGGGCCAATTTTTGTAGCTCTTGCAAGAGGCTGGGACACTCGGTTGAGGTTTTCCATAGTGGTGTTTCAGCACGGTTGAGGGAGAAGCACTATAGGGATGGTGCTCTTGTGAGCTCAGATGCTGATTTTAGAAACAATGCTAGGGGGGATACTATGGAGATGGGCAGGGGCTCGACCCTGGCAGGTCCTAGTGAAAGAAGGGAGGTCTCATATGTGCCTGGTGCAGTTGTGGAGAGTAAAACAACATGGACCAAAAAGGATGCTCTACAAAATGTTGATGTTTCTTCTGGTTTAATGGTAGGTTTGAGTTCAGAGTAGGCTGGGGTTAAATGGGTATCAAATACAGAAGAAGTGGTTGTCATGATAGGTGATAGGATTTCTACATGTTTGGACCCTTTGGCTACTCCTTTTATTTCCTTTTGCAATAGGTTCAATGGATTGTCTAAGGATTTGTTGGATGAAGAAATGGAGGTGGAAGATAATGCAGGGAAGGGGGATGAAATGGTGGTCTTGGAGAAGCAGTGGGTGAAAGTCTTGGGAGATGAACAGGCAAGGAAGGGTAGGGAGCTTATGGAGGTTCAACCAGTGGATGATTTGGGGCAGAAGCATGTTGTCCTAAGCATGGGGAACAATGCCAGCTTGGACAGGAGTGGTTCTCTGGTGGAAGGTGCAAACCAGAGGTCTGGAATTCCACGGACTGGAGGTTCAGGGATGGAGGCACATCTCACAGTGGTAGAGAATTTTCATATAGAAGAGGAACGTCCTCCTTTGAGAGAGAATGTAACGCCAGACTTAAAGGGGGGAAGCAGTGTTGAACATCCTGTGGTGGGGAAGGAAATCTATAGGACGGGCAAGGAGATCCTGAGTGCCCCGGTTGTCCATTCATTCAATGATATTGTTCAAAATGGTATTCAAAAATACAATGTAGGTGACTGGAGATTGGCTGCAACTTCAACAAGGAGATCAAGGAAGGATTATTCCTATCTTCCGTGACGAAAGCCGACCAGGTCTACCTCAAAAAAGAATAACCAGTTTGTTTTTGCAGTTAATAAGGGTAGCGGGACCAAGAAGTATCCACTAGACATGGATCCCTTGGAACAACATAGAAATCGGGTTCATAGTATGAGTTTTTGGAGGATCCTGGAGTGGGAATCAGCCACAGGGGAAGAGAAATCCAGTTTGGGTTCCGGAGATGACTGTAGTTATTATGATATATAACTCTCTATTTGTGGTTTTATTTTCTGTTTTTTTTGCTTTGTCTTTGTGTGTTGGGCACCAGGCACCCTTAATCCGGCTTTTTAAAATGAAAAAAATTATTAGCAACAATCATAAACATAACAAATCTCAAAAAGAGATGAGATTGTTTGAATAAAATGATATAACCTGGTAACTTTGTATCATACACTCCATATAAGAAAATAAAATTAAATGAAGAATAAAATACCATTAAAATAAATAGTTTTATGATATAAAATGTAAAATTAATGTATACAAACATCAAAAAATAATTTAGGTGCATAAAAAAGTATTAGTCTCAAGGAAAGCCTGTTCAGACAAAACTATGTTACCAATTTTGTAACTTCTTAATGTTAAAATCCCTGAAATAAGGATTATATAATGGATATTTAAATACCCATAAATTTAGGTAAAATAATAATTAGATATTATCATGGGATGTATATACAATTCAAAAAAGGGTAGTGAATATAGAATGTATCTCATGGAACTAAAGAGTGAGGTGAAATCCTGTTACACTATGTATTGACATTCATTGTACTCATCCAAACCACCTATATAGTAAATATAAATTTATAATAAATATTTTTCATTGCCATTTTCTTATATCTAATACCATATAATATTTTATTACAAACTTATATTAACCTCACATTATCCATCCTATGTAAAGGATTCACTTTGGGTAATATTTACACTGTTTGTCATGTGTGTATTAATTTATTATATTGTTGGTCCTTATATGTATATAATTATTCCATAATTAAAAGCATGAGATAAATATGATTTATATAAATTATTATTTTATTGTAAAAATTAAAATAATATATATGAATGATATAGAATACACCTTTCATGGAGACTGTAGGTCGTACGTATGCATGAACACTGTTTTTGTTTAATTGTAGTGTAGAGAAAAAGAAATTAAAATAAATATATGTATATATATATATATATATATCAATATCATTATTATATTTTACTTATGATATCATATATATATGTATATATTATTCACTAAACCCATATTTAATATAGTCCATGTTGTGTATGAATGAATCATATCACTTTGAGGGGTGATAGTCCACAAATACTCAAACAAAATCACCATATTTATACAAGATGGAAAGCCTAAATATATGTTACAAATAAAAATTAAAGAAGTATAAAAACATTATAAATATTATATAAATCATATATAAAAATAGTTTCTATCATAATTTCCAACTTGATAGGTTTTAATGGAAAAAAGAACAATCATTTTTTCGTGTGGCAGCAGTTCACCGTACACAAAAACAACAAGTTAGTTACCCATTAGATGTATGTGTGTGTAAGTTTAGGTGGACCCATTTAAATATAAATATAATATTATATTGAGGATATATTTTTGTATATAATAATATAATAAATATAGTTGTAGGTGATGGAGAATGAAAATAAAAGAAAGGACTTCAGAGGAGACGTTACCTCTAAATCGAGTTACACCTTTTGGGTTGTGCTAAAGAGGCTTCCTTAGATTGCTTTATAACCATGGGAAGGCTTCTGGGAATAATGGAGTATTTCTAGGAAGTCTATTTAGTCGGGTTTGTCTGAACTTAAGACGTTTGAAAGGTGTGAGGATGGGGGAGTGGTGGTGGATTTTTATAGGGAAGAGAAAATAATCACTTGGAATTTTTTTAAACAAGTTTGGTGTACACATGTTATTACCTAAAAAATTTATAAAAAACAAAAAACCACTATAATTATATTAATATTACATAAAAATTGATATTAAATGGATTTTGGACAAGGTTATAGGTCATTTAGGCCCTTATGTTTAGTCCCTCATTAAGCTTAATTTGGCCTTAATCGAGGAGAATAGTTTTAATCACATTAACTAAACATTTTGACCAATAATTAACTTGGAATTATAAGAATATAAATATTAGACTTAATATAATTTATTAGGAAGTATTTTCATAATTACATTAATAGAAGAAGAAAAATTAAGATTATTGCTAACCCCTATATGGGACAAAATAACAAGGTTGTAATGTAGAATTTTTTTCAAAAGGTTGCTAAGATTTTTTATTCAATTTAAATGTGAAATTTATTATAATGAATTAAATTTTATAAATATACGTAATATTTATCTAATTGTACCATAAAAAATATATAATATCATTTAACTTTAATATTCTTTGAAATAAAATGCATTATTTAACTAAAAAGTATTATTTTTCTCTATTTATAAAAATTGACGTTTCTTAGAAAAAACCAAAAAACGAACCATAGAACTATTTAAAAATTATGAATTAAAAAATGATGTTAATTTTATCAAATTAATTTTTTTTTAAATTAATTTTTTTATTGAAATCAGTTCATTTAAAAAATATTATTTTTAAAATAAAAGGAAATTACAAAATCTCATATCTTCATTTATCAATATGTTTTATTTATTTAAAAAATTATAAAAATTATTTGAAAAGTATTTATTAATATTCCTATAATTATTTTTAATTGTTATTTTATAATTATTTCATTTAAATATTTACACATATATTTATATGTTTCATTGAAACTCAGAGTAGCATGCATCATATGCCCTATCAGTCTTTCATATAACGTACACCAAGAAGGTTATGAATGTAACGTAAAACTAGTCATACATGAATCTGGTTTTGCTTGTAATTTTTTACAAGTCATAATCCATGACAATATTTCATGTAACATATGCTAAGTTGGTGTTGTGAGTTGAGAAAGCCAAGGTGGTATTGTCTGTAGTGCCAGCCAAGTCGGTATTGCATATAGTGAAAGCCAAGGATGAATTGCGTTTGAATGGAATGTTTCACTTAGTTTTTTGAAATATAAATAAATATATATAAAGAAGTATTTCTAGTTTTATGTGAATTGAAATGTATCTAAAAGATAAATTAATTTGAAAACAATTATTTCACCAAATCTCACCATGTTAAATTCTACCCCCCATAAGATAAATTTCACCCACAAAATCTATATTGGACTTTAATGGATTGAAACTTGAATGATTCATCCTTTTAAACCAATTTCATAAAAATGAATAGAAAAACTCCCCATAAAATGGGATGGTCTGAACCATAATGTCTACCCAATGAAACATATAACTTGTTTTCCACACAAGAAAACAATAGTTGGGAGTAAAGATTGGACATAGAAGAAAAGAATAAATATGTATAGGGATTGATTGAGGTCATAAATCACAAAAATTTGAATGATAAAAGAAAATTTTAGGGCCTCATATTCATAAATTTATGAATACTTTTAAGGCCATCAATTCAACAGAGATTATGGTATTCAGAAAAAAAATTGTTTTATCATTATCTTGTCATTGAGTAATTCTTATTATTTCCCTATAATATTAGGAAATATGCATACATAGTGTTATTAGCTTTTTTACACACAATACCAAATATTTTTTATGACTTAATATATTTCAAAATCATCTCTTACCTAAATAAATAAATGATAATTGTTTTCCAGAAGTACTAATATATCACGAGATCCATGATAATTCAACCCATATATCACCAGTTACCATCAACATAGATAGGTTATCCAATTTTCCAATTTCCTCATGTGGTGAGATAATACATTAATCTCAAAAAAAATCTAATTGGTAACATAATCATTCCAAGCATGGTTAACCTTATAACCCCTCCCAAATATAATTAACACTTTGTTCCTTAAATATGCTCTTATATTATACCCAAAAGATTTATATTAAATACTTGGGTTCATCTTGGAACCAATAAAACATTAAATGTGATTTTATTATTACATCATGCATGTAGAGTATATAATCACATTAATCATCACTGAAGGATGAACAATAAGAATTTCATTGGACTTATTTATAAAAAATTAAACATGAACGTCCAAATAATGCGAAAAAGGATAATTTGTACATAATATTCATTATTCACTTAATCCAATGTGATTGAAAAATATTAACCTTTTTTATTTTTTCTTATTATGTTTTTGTATAATATTATCCATATTAGCTATTGGATTTTGGAATTGATTCTCATAATGACCAAATTAAATTCACTTGTAACACTAAAGTGTGGGTGGTTCATTGTATTGGGATTTTCTCCATTCATTTAATTGAATTTCCTCATCTCATCACTTATACAATATTTTTCATATTGGTCAGTCATCCTATACTTGAGACACCTTCTTATTCATTTTAGGCATTCACCTAAATTCTCATTCCCATAGTTTTTGCAAGTAGGAGTCTGAAATATTTTCTTCTCTCTATTTGTTATGTCATTGGATTTTCTATGGAACCCCATTTTCTTTTTTTACCTGAACTAATATGATTTATATATTCCATTTCCACTTATAGTGCACATAGAATGATTTATTCCTATCATTCAAAGTCCCTTATAGATAATACTCTATGGATAGTTGGTTTAAATCCAATTAAAGATCAGTTAATCTTACTTTTAGTATGAATTATATTACTAGAATAGTACCTTAAAAGTATTGAAAATATTTCTTCATACGAACAAAAGGATTTATCTTCCATCTTCTTATGATCTTGGAATTTCTTCTCCATCATAATATTATGAATAAATTGAATGTACTTATTTTAATATATGTTCTTTAATTCATCCCAATACATTGATTTAATTTCATTTTACCACCTCATAATATTGATAAGATTTCACCATTGATCAGCCGCACCTTCCTGATGGTAGATGTCCAACATGGAATTTTCATGTTTGAGACACCAAAGAAAAGAAAATATCATTTTAGTAGTACTAATCGATTATTTTGAAACTAATATATCAATAGAACCACTGAAGAAGCCGGGAGATGTCTCATAAATGACTCAATAGATTATTGTTCTATCCCTTGATCAGTTGGATGTTCACCATGATTCATGGCTTGAGAAATCCTAGTAACGAGGTTTCTCATTTTATATCACATTAAATTAGGTATCTTAGGAGGGAAACCATTTCATTGACCATTTCATTCCTTATAAATATGTTTACTTTGTGTTCCATCCATTGAATAAAATTTGAAACCATAGTCTGAGAAAAACATATCAAAGAATAAAACCACAGAATCATCAAAAATGACTTATAAGTTTTCTAAATAATGTATCCTACTTCATTAATATATAACACCTATGTTTTATCCTATGTTTTTCATATTCATGTTCAATTTGAATCCTTTGTGATGGTTTGTGAATTTTTGTGAATTTCAAAAGTATATCCCCTGGGAGTTTCAGACCAGGTGTCTAGTAAGTCCTATTATCCTGTACTAGATTATCCCAAGTCCTGAACATCTTATTAGAGATTTTACCCCTAGGTAAATCTGTGCTTGGGGAACATCCACTTGTAGTACCGAGACATGGTTGAATTTATTGAAAACTAGTCACTCTATCCATAACCAAAATTTGATAACAAATTCATATACGTTAAGTCATTATTATACTTCTCTTTAGATATATCCCAAGACATATCCTTATAAATATTACAAGGGTCTCACTAATATTTTATCATCCTAGTTTCAAATGTTTGACTATAACATTCCTTTGATACAAACTATAATGACCCAGAATTATCATACATGGATATTACATCATTCTAGATGAATATTCAGTATGGTAGAAAAATACATGCATGAGGAGCATAATATTTTAGTGTTTTTGGAAACATGGTAAAAAAAATTTATAACCTGAAAAAATATTTTAAACATCCCTCATAAATATATACACCATCAATAATTTTACCTAATACTTTTATTCATAACCTGGAGAAAGGAAACATAAGAAAGGGCTGAGATAAGATCCTCATTAAGGGTAAATAATCATAACATGGGAAAAGTTATATAATTTTATCATGATAGTTTAAGATCATACTCTACATATCAGAGATCGTAATAAATAATTTCAGTTCATAAAACATGAATCATAAAGAAATATTGTTCATAATCCATAAAATCATTACATAGTAATAAAACATAGAATTGTGGAAGAAAAATAAGAATATAATATTGTGAACATGTATAAGTAGAATCATGTTAACTTATTATATTAAGGACATGATATTAAAACCTCACATAAACTTATTAACAGGCAACTAGGTCTATTCATAACATTGTGAACTTGTAATCAGGTTCACTCATAGTAGTGAAGGAATTACTACGAAGGAAATCTTGGTAGTATTGGTTCACTCCCAATACAATCATGATAGTCTTGGTTCACTCCCATGGTCGGCATAGTAGCATGAGTTCACTCCTCATACCATATTGGTAGTCACAGTTAACTCTGATGGCCATATTAGTAGAATGAGGTCACTCCTTATAAAATAATGGTAGTCATAGTTCACTCTCATGGCCATATTAGTCTATATCAAGAGATATAAATCATTTCCCAATTCATTGGAGGGATATATACATATCACCCATCTCATAGTCAAATCATACTTACATGTTCCACAGAATCATAAACAGTCATATCTAAACCAATGAAATTAAGTGGGTATAATAAACAAGTAAATATATAATAACCTAAGGAAATTATATAGGTTTTATAATCATTTAATAAAAATAATAAATCATATAGTATGAACTTATATCATAAACATAAATCATAATAAATAGAAATATATTTAATAAACATAAAACCCATGAAAGAGAAATACATTTTGTAAACATTAAACACATGAACAAGAAATGGATTCCATAAATACAATGAAATTAATAATAACCCGTTCATATAAAGTATATTAATGGAACCTTTAGATCATTTACAATAAGGTAATGAGTAACATCAACATATGTCATCTTATATGGAAAATAATTTTTAATTATAATTCAAAACTGTTTCTTGAGGAAAATATCATTTTTCATGAGAATTTTTTAATAGATAAAACCATTAAGTAATTATTTTCATAAAAAATAACATTAAATATTATAAATAATACATTAAATCATTTTAAAGCCTTCTTCTTGAATTCATATAAAATAAGTATCAAAACATTTTAAAAACTGTTACATAAAAACGTTTTGAAAACCATTTTTCTTGAAAACATAGGAAAAAAGCATGAACATGTTTGGGAAACCATTTTTCTTTGAAAATATATTTTTAAAAAATTTTATTAAAAAAATAACCTTTAAACATGAAAATAATTCTTTAATTGATTGACGTTAGATAGATATGTAAGTGTAATATGAGGTAAAAAGAACATTCTTTTTTCACGGTAAAATGGATAAAAAATTGAGCCATTCGAAACACAATAAGAACATTACATTGAAAACATTGGTAAAATAAAAAAATGGAAGAATTTAAATTTAATAATCATATGATATTTGTATAATATTCATAGAAACCCTTTTTTGAAAACATGGTTATGAAGGAAAGTAGATTTTCGTCCAAAGAGAGGGTAAAATCGAGCATTCTTCAAACACATTATTAATTATCTCATATACAAATGAGTAAACAATGGTACCACTACATGAATATATAATTAATAACCAATGTTTAATAAAATTCATGAATTTATTTAGAGATGGAACATAATAATTCATCAATGGAATCATAAACATAAACAATCATGAAAAGTGATGAGATTATTTCAATAAACTATCATCACTTGATATCTTTGGATCATACTCAAAATGAAAAAAACTAAAATTACATGAATCTTAAAATATCTTGAAAATATTAAGGATCATGATATAAAATTTAAAATGGCTGTATATACACCTCAAAAAATTAATTTATGTGCATAAAAACATAAATATCAAAGAATGCTGGTTGTGACAAAAATATTTTACCTATTTGGAAAAGGTTGAAACATAAATCCCATGAAATAGGGATCATAAAATGGATATGTAAATAACCATATATTAAAGTATAATAATCATTTCATTTAATCATCCCTAGTATATAAACCACACAGAAATAAAGAGTGGTGAACCTAGCATGTATCTCATGGAAATAAAAACTAAGATAAAATCCTCTCATCTTGTGTCTTGAATCTCATCATACACAAAAAAACACATTTATGGTAAATATAAATTTATTAAAAATATTTTAAAGAACAATATTATTTTATCTAATAAAATATTTCGTTTGATTACAACCTTATATTACCTAGTTTTCATCCATCATATGATAAGTTTTCACTTAGGGTAATATTCACATTTTTCATGTGTGTCTTAATTTGTTATATTGTTGGTCCTTGTAATTATATCATTATTCATGAATTTAAAACATGATATAAATATAATTTATATACATTATTTTTGTATTTAAATTATATATATTTTATAATTATGAAACTAAATACACTGTTCATGGAGACAGTAGGTCGTATATATGGTTGAACACTATTTCCGTTTAATTGTCGCGTTAGGAGAATGTAAGTAAAAGAAATATATATATATATATATATATATATCTATAGTAATTAAAGTATCTAAATGTTATCATATATGTAATATATATTCACTAAAACCATACTTAACAAAATCCATGCAGTGTAGGAATAAAGCATATCTCTTTGCGGGGGGCGGTGGTCCACACTTTCTCTAATGAAATTATCATATTTACATAAAATGGTAAGAATAAAGGTATGTCCCAAATAAAAATCACAGAAGAATAAAGAAATTATAAATATTATATAAATATTATATAAATATATTTTCTATCATAATGGCCTCCATGATCAGTTTTAATAGAAAAATTAACAATCATCGTTTTGTGAGATTGTTATCTGGCATACACAGAAACCATACGTTCATTACCCATTTGATGGAGGTGTGTGTACTTGTAGGTAAAAAACATTAAATAAAAACATCATAGTATATTTATTAAACGTTTGTTTTTAAATAATCATAGAATAAAGATAGTTGGATGGGTTGGAGAAGTAAAATAAAGGAAAGGACTTGAGAAAAGTTGTTGTCTCTTAATCGGGTAATTCTGTTTGGTTTGCACAAAAAAAGGATTACATTGTTATCCTTATGAATAACGGAAGGATTCAGGGATTCTAGTATGATTTTTGAGAAGTGGATTCATAATTTATTTTCTGAACATAATTGGTTAGATAGGTGTGAGGATGTTGCAGTGGTGGTGGCCTTTTATAGAGAATGAAATGGACTCACTTGGAATTTTTAGAAACAAGTTAGGTGTACAAATGTTATTACCTAAATATAGTCATAAAAAAGCAACAAAAATAAATAAGTGAAGTTTTATGGAATATTTATGGATAGATAATTGGGTTTGGACTTGTGGTTAGGCCATTTCAACATTTAATTTCAATGTTTAGTCCCTAATTAAGCTTAATTTGGCCTTAATCGCTGTGATTAATTTTAATAATTTTCACTAATCATTTTGTACAAAAAGTAGCATGGTGTTATTATACACTAAATAGTATAATTATTAAAATGGTATATTTTTTTCAAAATTCATTCATAGAAGTGTAAAAATTACGATTAATGTTAATGCAATAAATTGGAAGAAATAACATGTTTTTTAAGTTGAAAAATGTTCATAAGTTTATTTAGATTTTGTATTCAATTTTAAGGTTAAATTGATTCAAAGGAATTAAATTGTATTAATAGATAAAATATTTTTCTAATTTTACCTTATTATTTATTATAATTCATCATTATTAATAAATTAAACTAAAGGTATTTTTTAACCAAAAAATTGTATTTTCAATATTCATCGAAAAATGAAGTTTATCAAGAAAATACAAAAACATAAAACTAGTCTAATTTTGACTTTCTATATTCAAAAATTATGATTATTTTATAATATTATATTTATAAATGTTTCTATAATTAATTTTATTATTTAAAGTGGTTCATTTAGGAAAATGTTAATTTTAGCATAAAACAACACTACCAAAAATCATATCATTACTTATAAATATGTTTTATTTATGTAAAACAATTAAAACATATTTGGAAGGTAGTTAGTACTATTATTATAGATATTTTAATGGTTAGGTTATATTTATCTCAATTAAATAATAATAAATATAATATTTCATAGAAACTCTATGTTGTGTGCATCGTGTCGAAAGTCGGTATTGCGTGTACCATATGCCATGTTATATGCCAAGACAGTGCTACATGTAACATAGGAAAATTGGAATTCCAATATAGGTTTTCATTTTACTTATTCCAAGTCATACTCTAAGCTAGTGTTGCAAGTAATGTACGCTAAGTCACTGTTGTAGGTAGCTCAAGCCAAGTTGGTATTGCATGTAGTGCAAGCGAAGTCCGTATTGCAAGTAGTACAAGCCATGTCCGCATTGTGTGAGAAATAATTTTTTTAAAAAGTATTTTAATTAATATATATATATTTATAAAAATATTTTCTATGTTATGGGAACTGAAAAATATAGAAAAGATAAATTATCTCGAAAAAAAATATTTCCAGAAATATCAGGGTGTTACATGCATGATTCGTGAAATCCTCATAGAAATGTGAAACTAGTTTAATATATGATGGTTGAGCATAAAATAACTTGTGTCAAAATTTATTTCCATGTCCGTTTTTACATATTGACGATAATTATTCACCTACTTCTATAAAGGCAACATAATAAATTAATGTTTCAACATCGGGTTTTATAAACCGATGTCAAATCGGCCCCCGAGGGTCTTTAACATCAGTTTTCATGTAAAACAACGTAGAAAGTAAGGACACAAAAGTCTTCAACATTGGATTTTTAGAAAAGAAACTTCTATATTAAGCTTCTACATGGGTTTTATGTCGATTTTGGATAAAAACAAATGAGAATAATACATTTCAAAAAAAATATTTTCACACAGATTTTGGTAAAACCCAACATTAAAACCTTGAAATTATTATTATTGGAATATGTATTGTGTTTGAATATTTGATTTGACATGTTATAGAGCTAAAAAATATTTACAAATCAAAATTTATGGTCAATGTAAATTATACCTCTTTATGTTTTGATAGATACAAATTGATTCAAAGAAAACATGAGAAATAAGAACCAAAATGTATATGCAAAATGAACAAAAAAATAATATACATAAATATTGAAACTAGTTTTAGTTATTTTATTGGATTAATATGACTCGATATTTTGTTTTTCATTCCTTTAAGTCTTTTTAAGGGAAAAAAGCATACGTTATTGAAAATAGTGAGTGATAAAGATTTTTTCACCTCAACTAATGGATATATGGAACGTTTTATTTTTGTATCTCGATCAGAAGAATATTTCATCATCCTTATAATAATATCCATATTTTTTGAGATCTTTTAAACAATAATAATGAAATTAAATCATTAAATTAAATACCTTGTATAAATTGTCAATTGAAGAATTGTATAAATATTGAATGTATCAAATATGTAAGAAATGATGAAACTAGGAGAATGAGGTTTTATATATTGTAAATGAAAATTGTTATGAAGGTGATGTAAAAAAATTTTGAAATGGGATTTTGAAAATAGAACATGCTTTGTGAAAAAATTAAATACTAAACTCGTTTATTTGAAATTTTACTTCTAACATCAAGTAAATATATAACTGGCATTAAAAATATTCTCATGATGGGGTTTTAACATCTTTTTTGGGAAAAAGATGGAAAAAGTGACTTTTAACATATGTTATTATAAGAAATGTTGCCAAAAAAGAACTATTACCATTGGTTTCTAAAAAACTAATGTTAAAAGTCATATCTTATAATATTCAACTTCCATCATCCATTACTTTTGATCCATACGGATTTGTTATCTCTTGATCTATAAAATATAAGCTTGTGAAATGATATACATATTTGATTTTATTTTTGACATCAGTGTTTCGAATAACTAATGCCAAAAAAGTTAATTTTAATGTCTGTTATAAAGAAACCCGACGTAAAAAATAATGTCTTATAATGTTAAACATCCGACGTCTATAAATTTTGGTTTATAGTCCCTTTTTTCTATAAGACCTAGAATATTAAAGCATGAAAAATGATATACAACATGGATTTTTATTTTGACGTTGTTTATTTGAAAAAATGATGCAAAAAAAGTGTGTTTTAACATTGGTTATTGAAATAAACCATCATTAAAAATCATATATTATATTGTTAAAATTATAAGGCCTATAAATTTTGATTAGTAAGTCTATTTTTACTACACAACTAGTAAACATGAATCTAAAAAATGAACTACAATGTTGTTTTGATTTTTAACATCAATTATTTGAAAACCTGATGCAATAAAGGTACATTTAATATCGATATTGAAGAACTAACATTAAAATTAGGATGTTAAAACCCATTTTTCTACTTGTGAAGTGTACATAGTAGAAAATACCAGGTCTCTTGTGTACATGAGAAAGAGGAATACTAATTCACCCATGGGTAAACAACAGAACCTAACAATACCTCAACAATTATACTAACCAAACCCCACCTCACTAAGGCATGATCACTATGTAACCAAAGTCATTTAATATATTGTAATGTAAATAACAATGATGATAAAGTACCCCAAATCACTTTACTACTAGTATTACACTCTCTCCCGATTTCATGCATCCTTGAAGATTCATCCATTCTATATACCACATCATATCTCGCCTGCAAACACATGGGCCTCCCAAAAAACCCCACCCTCACACACTTGGGTCTCCCAAGGTAGCCTCCCCAAACACACATGGGCCTCACAACACATAAAATCTCATCCCGAAGACATTTGGGAATGATGAAATCCTCACCAAAAAACACATGGTCTAACACATATCCCCTAAAGAAAAATAGGACGCAAATCACCTCAACAGTAAACACATGGGCTATCAAAACCACCATCTAAATAACTAATAGTCCTCTGGCCAACTCACCCTATTCCATACCTACATCACCTGGAAGATAGAGAGAGTAATAGAGTGGGTACCCATCAATTTTTACTCCTCAAAAGATGTTGGGAAATAAACCCTCCCTCACGATAATAGGGTTGTTCCACACATAGTTCTAAACTAGGGTGGGGTGCATATATAAATAAAAAGTTAATGTACAATAATATATATAATTAATAGAAAACACACAATCCCAACCAATGGGTGCTTAGATAAACAACCAAATCAAAACACCATCACCTTTTATTCTACCTTTAAATGCATAACACTACACATAAATCCAAAAATACTATTTCACATTAACATATAATTTAATTTTCAACTTCCATTCTATTAGTGAAATAATACCAATCCATTACAAAAAATATTAAACAATTATTTATTCATTCCAACACTACCAGAGAAAATATCAGGCAAGAAAAAAATAAGAAACACATTTTAGCGACTCAGATTTTGCCCCTGTCAGACTTTGGGTTATTTCTACGAATAATTCCAAAGCTAGGCGCGAAGACGGCGTTCGATTCCGAGACCCGGTGCGCCGGAAATTAATTTTATAAAAATATTAAGTATTTTTATACTATGCATGTGGCGGGGGTGTGTTATCTCCTATATGGTAGCTCAGAACGGTAATTTGAGGGAACGGTTGTGTCCGGAACGTTCCACTTGCCCAAGGTGAGGTGTAAACATTGCGGGCGCGGGCCTGCGATGGAATGCGCCACCAGGGGCATTTTCGTAAATAAGTGGAAAAGTTAGTTTTCGAGTGTCGGCTCGAATAACTTATGAACGGAGTCTCTGATCGCAAATACGAGTTCCTCGTTACGTTCAGAATGACATGTTTACCCTAGGGGTGACCTTAACTTTGTCTTCCTTAGGTGCTGGAATGGGGGGCGAGTTAGCGGGGGGTTAAATGGGTTGATTTATAAAAAAACTAAAATCATTTCATCTCCCCCCTATCTCAAACGTGCAGTGATGAACGACATCCCCTCCCCACGTCCGTTCTTCATCGAATCGAGCCCCGATCGTCCGTTTTCTGTGCCATTCGTCGACGGATCCAGCTTTAAGTTGTTGTTAGTGCTGTTCTACACCCAAAGCGTTGCTGACCCGCCAACAGGTAGGAGTTTTACGTTTTGAAAATTTCGGATCCCAAATTTCTGTGTTTTTCTCTATTTTGAACATGCAGATGGGTAGATCGGGTCCCGGGGGGCATGCAGATGCTTCCGGATCTACGTTTGCACCCCCGAGGTGCCTTTGGAAGACCTCGGAAGGTTCACCAGTGCGGCACCGATGTAGCGGTGCGGCCGGGGCGGCGTGCGGCGGTCTGCGGCGGTACTGGGCACTGCGCGGTGGTACTGGGCACTGCGCGGCGGAGAGCTGCGGGCCAGGGCGGGCCGGTTCGGCCACTTTTTGTCATACGTGGGTCTTTAAACCCCCATTCCTTGGAATCTGGGAGTCGGATTCACGTTCTGATTGTGGATACATGACCCTAGAGATGAGGAGAACCCTCCGGTGTGGGTTCAAGGGTTTAATGGTCTGGGATTGTGGTCCGGGAGTTAGAAACGTCATAGAAAATAATAATATCATATTATTTTATGACTTCAGGCCGTTGTAACTTCTACCCGGAGCGTCCGAATGACGTGCCGTCAGTGGTGTTGAGACCCTGATGGTATGATAGAACATTTGAGATGGTTTCCAAGTGTTGAGACAGAGAACAGGGTGTGGGCCCCACAAGGTCGGGTTTTTGCGTTTGTGGGGAAATGTAGCTTTCGCACTAGGAGTCCGATTTTGGCGGATGAATAGTCAATCCTGTGTGTTTTTCTGAGAGGATCGCAATGGTGAAATATTTTTGATGAGTTTTAGGATTGATGTACAGGCCCCACCTGGGCAGGCTTTGGTGAATAGTTCTTTTTCATCCGGGTGTCTGTTTTAGACGTACGAGTAGTAAATTCCATGTCTTTTTCTGAGGGGATCGTCGTGGTATGATCTTCTTGATGAGTTTCGGGATCATTGTGTGGGACCCACATAGGCTAGCTATAGTGAATAGTTCGTTTTCACCGGTAGTCTGTTTTGGGCGAGTAAGCAGCCTATCCTGTATCTTTTTCCACGTGGATCGCGAAGGTGGCCTCAGTGTCGGCCTTGGAGGTGCGCGGTGTGGCGTTGTGGCGGGTCGCTTGGGTTACTGAAATTTAGACCAACATTGGTTGAGGGTACTCCCTTGGTTCATTCCTACAAGGGTTTGCACAGCATCACAACCCTAGTGTAGGCTTGCGATCCTCTCGATGGAATGTTTAATCTGTTAGAGTTGTGGTATCCCTCCAGTGGGCTGGAGTGGGATCCTCTAGCATCGCTACCCTAGATCGGGTTCTTGGTATCGCTGTGATCGTTTATCCACGGGTGGTGATCCCCTATCTAGTTTGTTAGCCACGTAGGGTTTTGGAATTATCGGGATTATGATCCCCTACATGGTGGGCCGTAATCAGTAGGATTGTGGAATCATCAGGTATACGATCCCCTAATCAGCATGAGGTGTATAGTAGGGTTGTGGTATCATTGGTTGTGTGATCCCCTACTTAGCGCGTGGTCTCAGTAGGGTTGCGGCATTGTCGGTTCGATTACCTACATCGCGAGTTATACCAGATAGGGTTCCAGTATCAGTGTGACCATCTTTATATGGGGGATTATACTCTATCTGAGTGATTTACTTCTATCGAGTACCAGATCGGGTTGTGGTATCTCATATTGGATCCTGGGTGTGATCCCCTATCTGTGAGAACTACGCTTGTCATCTCGGGTCGTGGTATCCCCCAGTGGACCCTGAGAGTGATACCCAATCTTTGAGCTTCATATACCAGAGTAGGTTATGGTATCCCCTAGAAAACCCTAGGAGAGATCCCCTATCTGAGGAGTTTGGTGGTTATGTTTTTTCAGTAAGGCTTCCTCAGTGATGTTATCCGAAGAGCGTGAAATCTCGGGTGAGCATCTGAGAGGTTTGTGAGAAACCCGATGGAGTGTATCTCTCAGAAGAGTGTCATCTGGGAAGATAGTTATAATGGAGCATGTTCTCCTGGTTGTGAACCGTTGTTGGTGACGAGTTCATACCTCAGGTGGCTTATTGTATGAGCTGAGTATATCTGGATTGTTCAAGGTGTATGTATGGGTATACACCTGAGTTGAGCTGACTAGTTGTGTATTGCCGAGGATGGTTACAAGATGGACTCTATCTATCTCTTCTGGGTTCCTTCTGGCTGGGATGAGAGTATTGTTGCCTTTCAACTTCTCTCTTTTGTTTTGGGTTTTTGGGGTGCCTACTGAGTATGTTTATACTCACCACTGCACGGGCATCGCCAGCACATGTTTGTGTCCTATGCAGACCATAGGCCTTTCGACGGAGTCCCAGGAGGACCCAGAGCAGGAGGATCTTAGTGAATAGGTTTGGCTGAGGAGCTGACAAACTGGTGTTTTTGGCAGTGTTCCCCTTCTTCAGAGCAGTTTGGACGCGCTTTTGTAGTTTTATTTTGGTGCGCCCTGTTTTTCCCTTTTGTACTTCTGCTGTACTCTAGTTGCATTTGTTGTACTCTGGTTTTGGGATAGTTGTACCCATGAATTTTCTTTTCAGTTTTATATATCTCTTCACTATTTCATGGAGGTGTATGTTGGTGCATGTGTATAGGTACCTTAGGCTAATGCCTCCCATGAGTGTGATAGCCTACTCGATGATAGACTCCAGCCCGTGGCCTATTGAAGGTGGGCTTGGGGAGTCATGGATTGAGCCCCGTTGGGTCGGTTCATGACAGAGTGGTATCAGATGAGGTTCCCCCTTTGGGATCTCAGAGCGTATCTAGTCTAGCTATGAGTTTGGTCTGGATTTCATAGTGGTAGTTTTAGGGTGTTTCGAGCTCGGCTTTCAGGCCAGAGACTCCAGTGTTGGGGCGGCGGCCGATGTATCCATACACGAAGACTTTGATAACCTCCCTTTTGACTCGGGACATTTGTACACTGGAGGTAGGGACATAACGGTACATTCATCTTATAGGACGGGGTTTTCGGTTTTCAGTTCCTTCGTGAGTCATCTATCCAGATATACTATTTGAATGTGGTGCATCTTGAATGTATTTCAGGATTCATCCCAGACGACAGCCAGCGAGGGTTCTGCAATGGGATTGTGGTGATGATCCACCCCATGCAGAGGCTGTGGACTAGGGCACAAGTTTTAAGGCTGGACCTCCAGGTGGTCTGCCAGTTGAGCCACCACCTATCGAGCAGCTGGTTGTTCCGGCAGTGCAAGATGAGGATGCGCACAGGCTGAGTGCACTGCACGAGTTCCAGATGCAGTGAACTCTGAGGTTCTGGGGTGATCCAAATCCCTAGGTAGCTGATGACTGGCTAGAGGCAGTCACCCGAGTTTTCTTCCTAGTGAGGACACCTCTAGATCATATGGTGGTCCATGCAAAGAGCCTTCTATATGGTCCGACCAGGAGATGGTGGAGCCTGGTGATATAGTCCCATGACGAGGAGCCGCTCACGTGGGCATAGTTTGAGCGGCTCTTCAGGGAGGAGTTCTATCTGGTGACGCTGAGGTCAGTGTGGATCCAGTAGCTTCTACAGCTTAGATAAGAGGGCATGACCATGTCGGAGTACTCAGTGAGGTTTATAGACCTATCGCGCTACTCCCTAGATATGTTTTGAGACCTTTTAATTTTGGCTTGGACCTTCGAGTAGGGATTATGCAGAGACATCCGAACAAGTGTGGTTTCCTTTTTCCTGCCCACATATGCTGGAGTGCAAGAGAGAGCGTTGGTGGTGGAGAGCTTTCTGTCTGAGAAGATTCCCCCTGTTAGTGATGGCCATATGAGAGCTAAGACGTCGTCATCTGGTAGCCGATGACATAATCAGGGGTATGGACATGGCCGACGTTTCAGGAGGCGACCCCAGGATGGAGGATTTGAGGCTCAAGGCTCGCAAGCCAGTTTTGGTCAGTCGTAGGAGAGGCAGTGCTATGCTTGCGATTTTTGGGGACATCTTACTACTGATTGACCGACTCATCGTGATACTAAGAGGGATCCGGTCGATGGAGCACCTTCGCAGAGGCATCGTCTCGAGCAAGGAGGTCCGCAGAGCGGCGAACGTGGCAACGGAGCTGGTGCAGCAGGAGGCGGTGGTAAGCGGTATCAGTTGCCACCACCCCCACCCCATGGTGGTCCATGCCAAGCTCAGGGAGATGGTGGACGAGGGCGAGGATAACTGCATTCCCTGTAGACTGTTGAGCGAGAGGCTCCGCAGATGGATAGAGGTACGCCTTGTGTCTTTTCTACTTTCTTCAGTAGTTTGATAGACACTGTTTAGTGGTACTCTTTCCTTTTCGTTGCTTGATCGAGTTTTGTTCAGGGCGTTGGTAAGACCATGTGTGGGTGTTGTTCAGTGTTCTTTGAATGCGTGAGGAAGAGGGATCCTTCCCCCACTGAGACATGTTTTGGTGATGCAATTTAAACCATGTGGGCGAGTTAGTTCCACCCAAAGTGGATAATATCGAGGTGTGGTGGATGAGTCCCTCTAACTTATATGTTCGAACATGGGTGTTGGTTGGCGAACACGCTGGTGTGGGAGACCTAGTTGAGACTCCCATAAATTTCCTTGTACTTATGGCTTTCTAGGGAAGAAAAGTTCTAAGGGGAGGGGGGAGGATGTAGCGACTCAGATTTTTTCCCTGGCAGCTTTGGATTATTTCTTCTAATAATTCCAGAGCGAGGCGCGAAGACGACGTGTGATTTCAAGGCCCGGTGTGCCCGGAATTAATTTTATAAAAATACTAATTATTTTTATACTATGAACGTGGAAGGGGTGTGTTATCTCCTAAACAGTATCTTATAATGGGAATATGAGGGCACAGTTGCGTCCGGAACGTGTCGTTTAGCCAAGGTGAGGTGTAAACTTTGCGGGCGTGAGCCTGTGGTGGAAAGCGCCACCAGGGGCGTTTTCATAAATAAGTGGAAAAGTTAGATTTCGAGTGTCAGCTCAAATAACATCTGAACGGAGTCTCAGATAGAAAATCCGAGTATTCCGTTGTGTTCAAAACTTTGCGTTTAGCCTAGGGGAGACAATATCATTTTCTACATCATGTGCTGGAAGGAGGGGCGAGTTGGCGGGGATTTAAATGGGTTGTTTTAGAAAAAAAATAAAACATAAATAATTTCATCTTCCCCCCTTACCTCCAACGTGCAGCGACGAACAAAATCCCCTCCCCATGTTCGTTCTTGGTTGAATCGAGCCCCAATCGTCTGTTTTCTGCGTCGTTCGTCGGCGGATCTAGCTTCAGGGCTCTGCAGGCGCCGTTCTGCACCTGAAGCGTCGGAGGTCCACCAACAGGTAGGCGTTTTACATTTTGAAAATCCCAGATCCCAAATTTCTTCATTTTTCTCTATTTTGAACCTGCAGATGGGTAGATTGGGTCCCAGGGGGTGCACAGATGCTTCCGGGTCTGCGTTTGGACCCCCGAGGTGCCTCCAGCGGACCTCGGAAGGTTCGCCGGCGTGACACTGGCGTGGCGGCGCCGGTAGAGGCCAACAGTGAATCTAGTATGGGCAGCCCTCGGTGGTGCGTGGAAATCCGCGGTGACGCGGGGCGGTCCGCAGCGGCGCTAGGCGTCGCGCGGCGGAGAGCCGCCGGCCAGGGCGGGGCGGCGGCAGCGGGCTGGCCCAGGCCGGTCTGACCACTTTTTCTCATACGGGGGTCTTTAAACCCCCATTCCATGCAATCTGGGAGTCGGATTCGCATCCCGTTTGAGGCGAAAAGGCGAACTCTACAGTGTGGGTTCTAGGTTTTAATGGTTTGGGATTGTGGCCCGAGAGTTAGAAACGTCGTAGAAAATAATAATATTTTATTATTTTACGACTTCAGGCCGTTGTAACTTCTACCCGGGGCGTCCGAATGAAATGTTGTCAGTGGTGTTGAGACCCAGATGGTATGGAGGACTTTTTTAGATGGTTTCCGAGTGTTGAGACTGAGAATGGGGTGTGGGCCCCACGAGGCCAGGTTTTAGCGTTTGCGGGGAAACGCAGCTTTCGCACCAGGAGTTCAATTTTGGCGGATGAATAGTCGATCTTGTGTGTTTTTCTGAGAGGAACGCAACGGTGTGATCTATTCGATAAGTTTTGGGATCGAGGTGTGGGCCCCACCTGGGTGGGCTCTGGTGAATAGTTCTTTTTCCACTGGGTGTCCGTTTCGGACGTACGAGTAGTCGATTCCATGTATTTTTCAGAGGGGATAGTTGTGGTATGATCCTCTTGATGCGTTTGGGGATTGTTGTGTGGGTCCCACACGGGCTAGCTATGGTGAATAATGATTTTTCATTGGTAGTCCATTTTGAGCGAGTAGGCATCCCATCCTACGTGTTCTTTCGCGTGAATCACGATGGTGGCCTCGGTGTCGACCTTGGAGGTGTGTGGTGTGGCGTTGTGGCGGGTCGATCGGGTTAGCGAAGTTTGGAACAGCAGTGATTGAGGGTACTCCCTTGGTTCATTCCTACGAGGGTTTACACAACATTACAACCCTAGTGTTGGCTTGTGATCCTCTCAATGGGATTTTTAATCTGTTAGAGTTGTGGTATCCCTCTAGTGGGCCGGAGTGGGATCCTCTAGCATCGCTACCCTAGATCGGGTTCTTGGTATCGTTGTGACCGTTTATCCATGGGCGGTGATCCCCTATCTGGCTGGTTAACCCCATAGGGTTGTGTCATCATCAGGATTATGATCCCCTACGCAGTGGTCCGTACTCAATAGGGTTGTGGCATCGCCGGGTATATGATACCCTAATCAGCATGAGATGTATAGTAGGGTTGCAATGTCGTTGGTTGTCTGATCCCCTACTCAGCGTGTGGTCTCAGTAGGGTTGTTGCATCGTCGGATCGATCCCCTACATCGCGAGGTATACCATATAGAGTTCTAGTATCATTGTGACCACCTTTATATGGGCGATGATCCTCTATCTGAGTGATGTGGTTCTGTCAAGTGCCAGATAGGGTTGTGGTATCTCCCAGAAGATCCTGGGTGTGATCCCCTATCTGTGAGAGCTACATATGCCAGATCGGGTCATGGTATCCCCCAGTGGACCCTGGGAGTGATCCTCTAACTGTGAGATTTGTATAATGGAGTGGGTTTTGGTATCCCATAGTGGACCCTAGGAGTGATCCCCTATCTGAGGAGATCGGTGGTTATGTTGTTTCAGCGAGGTTTCCTCAGTGATGCTATCCGACGAGCGTGATCTCTCGGCTGAGCGTCTGAGAGGTTTGGGAGAAACCCGATGGAGTGTATATCTCGACAGAGTGTCATCTGGGTTGACAGTGATCATGGAGCGTGTTCTCCTGGTTGTGAACCATTGCAGGTGATGAGGTCGTACAATAGGTGGCTTGTTGTGTGAGATGAGTATATATGGATTGTTCAAGGTGTATGTATGGGCATACACCTAAGCTGAGCTGACTAGTTTTGTTTAGCTGAGGATGGTCACGAGATGGATTCTCTTTCTCATCTGGGTTCCCTCTGGCTGGGATGAGCGGACTGTTGCCTTTCAGTTTCTCTCTTTTGTTTTGGGTTTTTGGGGTGCCTACTGAGTATGTTTATACTCACCTCTGCACGGGCTTCGCTCGAACATGTTTGTGTCTGGTGGAGACCACATGCCTTTCGACAGAGTCCCAGGAGGACTCAGAGCATGTGGAACATAATGAGCAGGTTTGACCGAGGAGCTGACCGGCGGGTGTTTGTGGCAGCGTTCCCCTTCTTCAGAGCAGGTTGGACTAAATTTTGTAGTTTTCTTTTGGTGGGCCCTATTTTTCCCTTTTGTAATTCTGTTGTACTCTAGTTTCTTCTATTGTACTCTTGTTGTGGGATAGTTGTATGCATGCATTTTCTTTTCAGTTTTATATATCTCTGCACTATTTCATGGAGGTGTATGTGGGTGCGTGTGTATATGTACCTTAGGCTAATTCCTCCCATGTGTGTGATAGCCTACTCGGCGCTATACGCCTGCCCCTACCCTATTGGAGGTGGGCAAGGGGAGTCGCGGCTCGAGCCACGTTGGGTCCTGTCGTGACACACATCAATATTCATTCACGGGATAAATAAATCTACTGTATTAATGCACTTGAAATTATAGACACATCATACCAAGAACTCTAAATATGGGGTGAATCATTATGTATGTTATTAATGAAAAGACTCCAACAAGAACCCTTACAAATCAGTACTATCCTTTATCAAACTCATCCACCATGATTGAAAATTTCAAAAAAACCACCCCGTATGCACAACTGTTCCCCTAACCACTTCATTACACATACAAAGGAAAAAATAGATTTAGATTTATTAAGTCACACTTGTTGAATACCACTTATTATTTCTGGGGTTTCCATTGAAACTATATGATCTCGAGGCTTCAATTCATTAGATGAATATACATGGTTAACCAATTTTTATATAAATATGTGTTCAAAAAAACCAAAAATCAGAAATTCCACAAAACATCAAATGTCAAAAACGGATAACCAAAATTTATGCTTTTTATTGGGTAGGTAGCCAATATAAATCACAATATGAACATAAAGCAAATAACATAACAAGATCATGAGTCTCCATCCTAGCCCCCTATAAATTTATTTTTTAAACCATTTTTATTATTTTATTTTCCTAAAATAATATATTTTCAAAAGGTAAAACATATATATACCCATCCCACATTATGAACAATTAAAAATGAAAAGTAAAACCTACATGGGAGAAGATCTATTGACACTACCTAGTTGCACAAAAAAAGGGTGCGCATGAACTAGAAAATTATCTAGGGAATCACGAACCAACTGCAATTATAATTTTATACACTCCTAAAAGAAGAAGTATTCATGGAATACCATATCAAGATAATTAAATAAGGAAAAAATAGGGGAATGATATCAAAGATTTAGGAATAACAATATAGATTCACTAAATGAGATACATTTTTTATTTTCCATTAATGATGTGTCTAGTCAAGACAATATGTTTTGACGATTTAAAATAACTCAACATATTAGGGAATTAAATATATGATTCCATAATTTTGAAAAAATCTCAATGACATAAATATAATGTATTGAAATCATTTTTTTTGTAAAAAAAGAGAAATACTGGATGAACTAGAAACACTGTTCATAACGGATCACCAGACAATGCACCGCCAAACGAGTCACCGCTTGTGAGGCATCACTAGATGAGGCACCACCAGATATGGAATTTCCAGAATAATTGCCCTCAATGAAGCAATACTAGAAGAGGAATTGCATAACAGGACACCACTGTAAAAGGAACATCCATACGAGCAACCGACATCGAGCCACTTCCAGGGTGAGACAATGCCTTTGAGCCCCCACTCGGGTGAGTCACCGCTAGCAAGCTACTACCAGGATAAGACATTGTTGGTATATGACAATATTGGATAACTATAAAAATTATGTGTTCTTAAATGTGTTGAAATGAGTCACTGTAACCACCTAGTACACCCCAAAACCATATTTCCCACAATGTAATGGATTAGAGAGGTATGTGCCATTACATTAAATACCACTCAAACTATTATTGGCCTCAATATTTCAAGCACAGCCTATATGTATTAAGAGTAAATGCCTAGACAAACATCCTTTGATATACCTCTCAAGGATATCATCACACATCAAACACTTATACCAAATAAATACATCAACATTCAATGATAAACAACCTTGTGTTGTTTTGAAGATGGAGTGGAAACCTCTACACCCAAGAACTCATAATCGGATATTTGGAAACCATGCCTTATCATAATTGTTGTTGACATGTAAACCACAAAATTGAAAAAACATTCTACACAATCACAACTACCATGCCATACCGAATACATGAATTAGGTAATTCCATCCTCCATTTTGATAAACTATCTTATCTATGATGCACTGACATGCCAACACGGGTTTAATCACATCAGAGTTAAAGTGTATCAATTAGGACTAAGGTACCCACTTTTCAATATTTCATGAATCTATCAAAAATCACACAACACACATCACAAAACAATATAAAATAACTCTTATCACAATCCCAAACATTCAATAATCACCTCATAAAGGAAAATAAAAACGAAAAAACTCGTAACAACTATGGGTAATAGGAACACATCTTTGTCTCCCACTCCCATGTACACTCCTCTTGGACACCACACCTCCACAACAAACAAACCAATGGAATAATCCGCCCATGCAGTGCCTTCTATCAATGATCCTGGATCTATACTCGCTCTTCCAAAAACCCTAAGCACTATATGATATCTAAATCTACCTATTAAATGACATGGGAGTCATCATGAAGATAAAAATGAACCCGAGAGGTGTAGAAGACTTCATGGAACCTCTCTAACAGTGGTGGTAATACCAACAAGTATGACACATTTCCAACATTCTCCAACACCTCAAAGAGTCCAATGAACATGGGAGAATTCATTCATCCTTTTCCAGACATCCACTTCTCACATCGAGTGGAAATTTTCAAGAACATGTGGTCTCCATCGACAATATCCAAGGGCATCCTTCTGTGATCGACATAAGACTTCTTCCAGTACTATGGAAATTTTATCCTCTCACAATAAATCTGACCATTTTCTTTTGTTCCTTAATTCATATTAGGACCAGTAATATCTCACTCCCTAACCGTCATATAGAACATTGGAGAACAATCCACTCTCCAATAAGAATACTCAAATAGGGCTATGAAAATGGAAGAGTGAAAGTTAATATTATTGTAAAACTCTACCAAGGGTAAGTGTCATAGCCAAGATCCTCCAATGTCAAAGACGCACACCCTAAACATATATTCCAACATTTGGATAGTCCTTCCAACCTTCCCATCTGTCTGAGGGTGTAATGAAGTGCTAAGACATAAATTATTTCCAATATAAAGATGCAATCCCCTCCTAAATCATTAGGTAAATTGTGAATCCTTATCAGAGACAATAGACCTCACATCTTCATGTAACATCACCACCTTGTCCACTTACCTCTTATCCCTAGCTTCTACTACACCCAACTCCTTAATCGCTAAGAAGTGTGATGATTTTTTCAATCGATCAACTACCACCTAGATAACATCACAACCTTCCTAATCCCTAGTTAACACGGTTGAAATCTATCGATATGTCTTCTCATTTCCACTCAAAACATCACAGGGTTTCCAAAAACCACTAAGAATGTGATTATTATCATTTACCAATTGGAAAACCAACCTCTTAACAACGAACACATCCACTTCCAATTTCATCCCGGGCCATGAAAACTGCATCCCCAATCCACAATACATTTTTGAAACTATTGGTCATACTAACAAGGGTGATTTATGATTCTCATGAAGAACACCATTGTGGATTGCTACCGGAAAAAACACCTTCCCATGAAGCAACATCTAATTATGACCATCGTCCAATAATCCTTCTAGACCATCATCATGGGTAATATGATAATGCATCTTCTCTGCCACAGAGTCCCCCCACTGAGACTCATCCACCAACTACATTAGATATGATTACATTTCCATCTCAAACAAATATCATGTACCACAATCTAACATTTGTTCTTCGTTAATGGTGGAAAACTCCCCCATTTCTCTCCACGAATCCCAAAACTCCTGAACAAAACCATCCCATTGATTCCTTCTCAAAAAATCGGCTACAAAATTACCCCATCCTGAGGTGTAGGATATCTCAAAATAATTTTTCTTAAGGAACTCTATCCACCACAGTTATTGCAGATTGAAGTCACATTGTGAAATGAAATACCTTAAATAGCTGTGAACTGTGAGGACCAAAATGCACTCATCAATGAGGCAATTCCACCAAAAATTCATATACAAGACAACTGCTACTAGATCCAAGTCATGGGTGGCACAATCATGTTCATGGGTATGGAACTAACTATACCCATAATAGTTCAATTCATGATTCTACATCAACACACATCCCAAACCCTAAAATGATGAATCGCAAATAACCTCAAATATTACCCTCTCTTATTAAACTGGTGATCTATGTAGCTGACTAAATGCCCTTTCTAAAAACTAAATTCAAGCTATAAATGATCAATCCACACAAAATAGTGGTCCTTCCTATTAAAAAAATGTTAATTGGAATGAAACATAAGACAAATTGGGTAAAAATATCTGATAATATCCTTTGAGAATAAGGAATCTATGATCGTCGTCCATTTTCTAGGGTACATCTAAAAAAACAACTACAACAACCAATGATGGGTCTACTATCAAACCCTATTGAGATACCACATACCCAAGTAAATAGACATCTCATGTACAAAACATAAACATTGATGAATTTCCATAGATTTGGTGTTGTCGAAGGACATAAAGTATTGTTCAGAGATTCTCATAATACATATCTTATGACTTTGAGTTGATCATGATGCCATCAATGATTATGATGACTAACTATTATAGGAAATCATTGAACATGGAGTTCATAAGATTTATGAACACATCATGTGTGTTTCTAACATAAAAAGGTCATGATTAAAAACTCTAAGTTCCCTTACCTACTTATGAAGGAAGTCTTTAGTATATTTCCAACCTCTACACTCAACTGGTGATATCCAGACCACAGATCATCCCTAAAAAACCAACACTCTTCTCTCAGCTGGTAAAAAAAGTAATCTATCCTTTAAATATTGTAACGGTTCTTGACCGTCACATAATTAAACCTCCGGTAATCTATACACAACCTCATACTACCACCCGACTTCTTGGTGAAAACACTAAATAAACCCATGGTGACACACTAGGCCATATTAAACTGTTATTAATCAGATCATCTATCTGAATCATTATCTCCCACAACTCAAGAGATTTTATAAGATAAATATATATCTAAATTAGATAAGAATTAGTCTGTAAGTCTCTCCCAAACTCAATACTAAAACACGGGGGTAGTGTCACAACCTCCTTAGGGAAAACATTCACGAAATATACAATTAACCTAAAAAAATAACCATTATCAGTGTCTTTTAATTCTATGGACAACTCAACCAACAAGGAATGATGGGGCTCCACAAGCCAACTATCCACCTGACAACCCCTCTCAGCAACAAAAAACTACATATCGACCATCCACATCTGAAAAAAAGACTCTTATCATGAATAATTAATAATGGTACATAATGATTATAACCATTTGATATCATGGATGAAATTGTGTGGATACGTCTTTAACAAGAGGAGATATCCATTAAACCGAAGCGGTCACATATTCATTATACAAAGCTGACACAAATCAAACAAATAGTTCTGGCCTCCGAAAGGCGTACTCAACACTTGGGGTACGTGAATCCACTTTATGTCTATCACCATATCATGGTCTTGTGTGGGTGAAGCATAGGAGTGTGAAGCTACTGAATCAAACAATCCACACAAAAGGGTACTAAACAAAATAATTGTACCTCTGATAATCTCTAACCCCTATGGAACTGATGCATCTACTGCATGAAATTGACTACACCCAACTCATCTACCTATCTTTTGAAGTCTACATCCACAAAAACACATTATCCTATGTCCCTAAACATGAACAATGTATTGAGGTTGGACTCTACCTTGTTCATATACCATTAGAATAGAAAAATAATTGAGCCACTACTGCTGAAACGACATCACTGAAAACTTTTTCTGGGGCTAGAGTTGAACTCGTACACCTCCACAAAACCAATCTCAAGGTTTCACTGGGAACTGTATCTGGTAATGACTGTGAACCACACAACAAAAACAAACTAGAATGAAGCTCCCTAGAAAATAATTGAATCTATAGACATTATAAGGCCATAAAAGAAGATGTTGAGGTTGAATATATTCCATTAGAAAAAAAATAAGTCATGGCATTTGAGACCTAGAACCGAAAACTCTACCACATGAGGAACCCTACTAGCTCACCTATCATGGAAAAAATCCTCACAAGTACATCCTCTTGATCACCACTTCCTTTTTCTGAACCTCTAAATATGATGGAAATGTTAAAAGAGTAACTAAATACTAGATATAAGTATAGAGTTACACCTCAAGAAGTATCATACAAGATTCATCATCTGGAAAAAGGTCTATAAAGAAAACATAGGATGTATTTGATCTTGTTCTCCAACTCCCACACTGACATACTCTCCTACTCAAAGGAGAGTAGCTCGATCTTCTTCTCATCCATCATGGTCAAAAAAAGAAACTCTACCCGAAACTACTTCATGAAGTCTACCCACAAAATGTGTGCCTCCTTCCACTCCCCTAGATACATTGTCCACCAATGACATGTATTTCCCCAAATCTGTCAGACTGCCAAATTTTAAATAAAATACAATTTATTTTCCTTTATAAAAAAATTAATCATATAAAAAATTATCAAAAAATCATCCAATAAAAATTATGATACTTTGTTTCAAAATTAGAGGATTATTTTTTCAAAAATAACATGTAAATGTTTAAAAACATGATTTAAAATGGGTTCACTATCAGAATATGGTAAAACTTTTTTTTAGTAAAATAATGTTTTAACCGAAAACTAGATTTATCATATACACTTTTTAACATAGTTTCTAGTTTATTTACTATGTAATTAATTAATATTAAAAGTACTTATTTTAAAAGTACATTGGTTTTTATAAATTTCCCCAAAAAATTTAATTTTAATCGCATATTAATCATAGATAATACATGCAAGAAACATGAGGCCACATTTTCATATCAATCATACATATAGAGAAACCCCCATGGTAACACATTGAATAACTATAATGGTTATACAAGGAGTAACCATTATAATTACTCTTGAAATAGAAATAAAACATATACATAGAGTAACCGTTAATGTTACACATGAATGGACCATCAAAATTATACTTGAAATAATCACCATGATGAACTTCTAAAGAAAAATATAACCCAAAGAATTATATTGATATAATGGGACTCACCATTCATAGAAAATCTATCAGGATCACCCATTTTTGATGAGATATTAATGAAATCAACCCATTATATAAGATGTATTGATCTCTTCCTTTTATAATGTATAATTACGATGTTACATATAGTGAGTAAAACATTTTGTTCCTGTATTTTTAATCATAAAACCATTGAAAATTTATTGAAACCATATTAAAACACTATAATATATCAAAATAAACATTTCATATAAGAACCCATTTATAATGCAAGAATACTAAAAAATGGAATGCTTTTTATGAATTAGACATAGAATATTATAAATTAAACCAAAAATAATATAATAGTTATAAAGGTTGAACAATTCATTATCATCATATATATTAAAATATTGCATTCTATTTCTCAATTTGAAAAGAAATTAAGAACATTTAATAAAATTATTACATTTGGAACACTATGACATTAAGGAGAAATAGAAACAAAATTCCAGTTATAATTATTTAATGTTCATATAAATAAATCTAGAAGCTAATTGTTTTTATAAATATAGATAGGGTAGAAAAAAGCATTTTAAGGGAAATAGTAAAAGATATTTTTAAAACAAAGTCCCTTCCCTTGAGTAAGACTCATCACATATGTTATTTTTGTTTAAATATAATAATTATATGCAAATTATTTACATTTTTAAGAACATTTTAAATTCTATTGTTCTTTTTATATAATCACTTACCATGATATATTTATTTTCTTAATTAATTAATTTCATGTCAAACGTTTTGATGATGTTTGGTTCATAAGTAAAAAACTGAATTTGGTATGTTGACTATGTTAAAAATGGTCATTGAACCACCATACCTAAAATAATAATCATGAAATAATTATCATTGCAATACAAAAATTATAATTTTAAAACCAACCATGATATATGTTCATGAATAATTAATGAAGATACAATTGTGGAGATATTTGGTTATATGTACGCATGAGTAACATTTCTATTTTTAAAATTTCATCAATTAAGGAAGGTAATTATTATTCTATCATAAATTAATTGAAATTATATCAGTAATTCTATATTATTAAATCCATGTGATGTTCTGATTGAAAATAAATTACATCACTTCATGGAGGTTGAACTTCAGATGTTTTTAGGAACAAAGATATCATTTTTCACTAAATGGAATGGTAAAAAAATATGTTTTTATTATCTTTAAATAGTTTTAAATATTTAAACAATATATATATATATATATATTAAATCCAACACTATATCCATTAGTGAGAGACAGTTATGGTAAACGAATTACATCCTTTTGTGAGATGGTAATGTACCTTTCAAATGAATGATCAATTCTATTCCCATTTGATGGTGGTTGGAGATGGATATAAGTTTTTAAATTTAGACAATAATGTATAATTACATGTAATATACTAATTTTAGTATATTAGTATGGTTGAAGATGTTTTTATGGATGTTGACGATGAAATAAAATAAAAGCATCCAGTTAAATTCCATACCACTTCTTTGGGAATTCTATTATGAATTAAAACTTCATTACTCTAAGGATTGTGTTAAATCCAAAAATAAGACAACAATAATTTGTTTAGTAAAAGGAAGACGGTATTTTTTCAATTATTGAAAAATTAAAATTCTTTTTAACTATGATAAAATTAGAATTATTAGTTCCCTTTAATAATATATTGGAGGAGAACTCATGGAATTTTTATAATATTTATTCATCTACATTAATTTTGATGTAAAAATGATTCAATGTTGAAAACATGGAAAGATAAAATGTAGTGTCTCAAAATACTCTTACTAAATAAAAATCTGACAATTATGTAACAAAATTTTATCATTTCCTTTGTCTTATAACACTTCATTAATCCTATTGAAAATTATATTTGTATAAAAGTTTTTTTAAATTTATGGTCTACGCATAGTTACTATAAGAGAAAAAACCCATAAATGGACCATGGTCAATATTTTCAACCATATCCAAATCACATGGACATTTATATGGATTATAAAAAAATTTAAATCATTTTAAAAATATTATTTTCATAAAACAAAATATTGTTAATTTTTTAACTACTCATTTACATTGACATTAATAACATCATGAAAACAATATAAATTTGAATTAAATCATGAAATAAATCCAAAAAATGTTATATATATTTTTAAATTTCATTTATCTTGGTATTTATTTCACATTATATAACTTTTAATATTTTTAGAATGATTGTTTTTTTTATTTTTCTTTTTATTGAATGATTATTATGTTAAAATTGCATTTGTATGTAGAGAAATTAAATCATCAATAATAATTATAAATTAGTATAACATATCAAGTTAAATAAATTTTATTTAAAATTTATATTTAAATTAATAAATATCCACTATTTATCGCCATGATATAATCATTATAGTTATTAAAAACAAGGGTGTTTCATTTTTTATATAAAATATTATATAGGTTGTAATGTCATCTGAATAGAAAAAAAGTCTTATAAATAAAATTCAGAATTTTATGGATGAAATGGAATCATTCAATAATATTAAATAAAGTATTATAATAATTTTCATGACCTTATCATATTTTTTGTTGACTTTAATTACCCAATTTATTCATTAATGGGATAAAAAAATACTAATGAAACTATTAATAATGTCATAAAATGTAAGGTCCATATTTACAATATTTAGTCACCAAATTAAAAATATGGAATCTATTTTTTCACGATTCCAAAAAAAAGTTAATGAATTTAATTTTGAATTAAACTAGAAAAATGTGAGGGAAAGTGGGTTTTTAATAAAAATACCCTTTAGAATGTATTAAAATCATTTAAAATTAGTTCATGTATAATTTAAATAAAAAAGAAAATAAATGTATTATTTTTAAGAAAAATATTGATTAAATTTTAAAATTTATAACAAATTTTATTTCTCAAACACATCAAATGGAAAAACAATTGTCAACAAAAATTAGTATTAATGACTATTCATTAAAAAATATAATTTTCAAAAATAATCATAATTGAACCATTTTTTATTCATTAAAAATTCGTTTTTTTACCAATTCAAATATAAATTCAAGTAATGTATTTAATATTTCATTATGATAAATATTTATTCACTTGTATTCTATATTTCATTAAATTACAGAATCCCAGCAATGTCTTTTTATAAAGGATAATTATTAATAAAATATTATCTAGATAAATCCCCCAAAATAAATATAATCCAATAAATTTTCATTACATAATTTTGGATATATTGATAATTTATACATACCTTTTAAATATGAATCATCATTCATTCGAGTCCATGTTCTCATTTATAATTCCCCCTAATATACTTGGTCAATTACACGATTTTATAGAATAATTCAAAACAATTCCAATTCCTTATTTTTAATTTATCCCATGATAGTAACATAGATTTTGGATGTTGAAATATGCTTAAATTTAAAGACAATTTTATGTTTTGAATAGTTTTAAAACAACATATCGAACTTATTTTCATAACACATTATGATACTATTTCACTTTAGTTATTTGAAATAGGGATGAAATTTGTAATAGTGAAAACATTCATATAGTCAAGGAAAGAAATATATCACTCAATGGTCACCTTCTATTGTAGCTAAATATAGGGTCAATGTAACACCCCATTCCAAATCACCGATCAAAGATGGTGGAGCATCACAAGACCCCATTCATGCATCCCTCTATGAATATAGACACTAACTAACAACACGGTATTAATATGGAATATATGTTGACTATTAAATTTGGAATATATAATCAATAATAATACAAAAATACTAAAAAATTTGTTTATATAGTTGAATTGAATACAGAAGAGATAATAATAATCCATGTTATCATATAATTCTATATAGGACACAATAAAATACTCAAGAGATATTAATATGTGGATGATATAAATAATAAATAAACTAGGGAAAAGATAATAAAATCTATCTCCATAAGGATCCTAGAGTTTCTCACATCATCTCCTCAACTAACCTACTCCTCCATAATAACTACCCAAAACCGATAACTAAACTTGATTGGACAACATTACCAATAAAGGATTCATGTGAACCGTGATTCTCTTATTGGGGGTGATTATCAACCCATTAGGACCCCATATATGCATCCTAATAATAAATGAAATTGTTCTTATGAAATTTTACATGATTAAGTAAAAAAATTATAAATATACATTTAACTGAGTGGATACTCTTAAAATAACAAGTCTACCATGAACCCCATCTCTACATGCTCTAGATCATTGTTTTGAAGAATATTTGTATAAACTCATTTTCATATGTAACATATCGAACACACCTAATCATGGGTGATAACTTTATCAAGTACACTTACTTATCCTCAAAGACACCAGATAATTAAAAAAAGTATAGCAGCCTATCCTTGTAGACCTTTTGGGGGATATCCAGTCACACCATCTTATCCCAATGGTTAGTGGGAGGCCCAACCATCACAATAACCCATCCCAAGGTTTTTCATGGTCCTTAGTTATTTGAGAACCACTAAGAAAACTGGTTGAATAATTATTAACAATTAATAATTTTTTTATGTTCATATTTAACCCTGAAATATATTAGTGTTATAATCCATATCAAATTCTTATTAAAAAATAACTAATAGGAAAGGATAAGAAAGTAATGAAGGGAATAATACCATTATATAGTTCAACTTGAGTGTGATAGCCAACATCCTTTCCCTGGAGACTCACATCAGTCCATTGAATGTAAAAATTAATAAGAATTCAATTAAACTTCATCAAACTCACATTACACTCCTTCTATATCCTAATATGAATGATTATACTTATTATCATCAGTAATAAATGTTTTTATTATAAAACGAGGCCAATTTTTTTTTTTCGACTCCTTATAAAATAACTCCGCAATGTTAATTTGTAGATTATAGATCTATTTTCTATTTATAGTGTTTCATCTATCATCTAGTATTCCTCATATAGTGTGACTCAGTAAAACTACACGTATTTTCTAACATGTGTTCTATCTAATTTAAAAAACCAATTCACATCACATCCTATTCTTAAACACATGCACATGTAGTCCCTATCAGGATTCTATGACTGAATTCATTTTCAAATATACCTGAGATATATGTCAATTCAATATTTTATAAAAAAATCTTGGTCGGATGATTCTAACTCACTTCCCCATTTTATAACCAATTTGGTTAAAATACACTCACATATTAAAACATTAGTGTGTTATAATTCAATACGGTAGAATAAGGTTATTTATTTATTATACATTCATCTGTTATTATAGGTTATTTAAAAATATAAAATGAGTTATATTATTTATTTTACCTACTAAATGAAACCTCAATTATAAAAATGATATATATAAAAAATTAAATAAAATAATCTCAACAATTCCAGAGTATTCAGGAATATTATTGAATATTTATTATTATCTATTATTCATAACCATTTGAAAACAACCTGAAAAAAAATTAGGGAACATTTTCAATCCTTCTTATTTCTTCTAGGTGAAAGACATTGATATATCACTTTAGTATCCTAAAATTTATGGGATTTTCAATTATCTATAATACTTCTTTAATCTACTTCCAATGGTACTTCCTTAAGTGAATTATTTAAAATATATACCATCTAGTTACAAATATACACTTCTCCACACATTTAGTTTCCTAAATGAATCAATTTGGTTATCCTGGTTTACCTCAAACATTATCTGTTTCCTTAATTAGAAAACGTGGGATGATAAAAGTTCTCTAAATCATCCTTATAATTACACTATCATGATTTTCCCAATGTTTTCCCCTCTAGTAGAGGATTATATATTCATTTCACTTCTCAATAATTGTTCATATTTCCACAATGTAGTGGATTTGGTAATATATCCTTCGTACCCATATGTAAGTCACATAAATTATGAAATTCCATTATACAGTACGTACCATATATTTTCATAGCCTTCACATTCCATTGGTACTTTGTTCGATGATCATGAAATGATACCTTCATAATTCATCTCCCTTCAAAAAATTAAAATTGAAATAAAATATAACAATAAACATTTCCTTTTAAACTATGCATAAAAAATAAATCTAGATAATTGATCTACCTCAATCTATTTCACTTGACACATTTATGTGTTACAAAATTGTAAAAAATTCTAAAGGCTTAGGTCATAAAATATGTTCTTTTTCTAGATATAACATTCTAGTGCTATCTGGTACTATATGATAAATATTTTTTTGTAACTCAAACTTTGACTTATCCCTCTTTTTTTCTTCTCATAATATTATGTGTTCTATATTCAGTAAAATTAATATTTTTACTTACATAATAATTATAATATCTCAACCTCTACTTTCTTACCATTGTGTAAGAAATTTCATCAATGTTTCTATTTTAATGTTTGGGGTGTTAATCATTCAATGAAAAGATACAATTATCAACCTATGTATTTCATCCGAAAAAATTATTCCACTTATCTCACTATAGATGTTATGAAACAATTTATTCATCATATCAACTTAGTCCGTTGATATTTTTATAATGATTTTAATGTGGTAAATCATTTTTCTCTACCTTCATTTCAAAAACACAATCTCCATCATTGAGAAAAATCATAAATCAGGAAACATTTAATTTATTTATGAGTTTTGCGAAACAAAATAACATCTGGTGAATTACTTATAATGTTTCGTATAAATATTATAAAGTCACTCTATACTCCACTAAAAAATAATTAGTAATTTTTCCTTACAGTCATAGGACAAAATTCCTAACAAATTTTAAAAAATTATTCTCACTCATTTATGAAAAACATTCTTAAGAAAATAAATTTTTATAAAATATAAAATATGATAAAAAATCCTAAAAAATAAAAATTCTAAAAATTTGGAATTATTTGAAACATTCATTACAACTTTTTACCACATTTTTAAAATTCAATTTCCCCAATTTTCAAACTATTCATCAAACTACATTATTTCTAATTGAGATTTCCATGACAACACAATTCTATAAAATAAATGATTTGGTTGTAATTCCATCCCTCGATGAGTAGAATTTTTTGTTTATATTAAGATAAACCACAACTGATTTTTCTCACACATTTTATATTAAAAATGGAATCATATTCATATAATAATGAGTTGCACACGTTAATAATACCTTATACATTCCCATAACCTTTAACAGCATTATCGAAAGAATATTTGGATAATACCCTAAAATCCTTTGTAATAATTTGGATATGGATATACATATACATTAGAACAGAATTCATCAAATCTATCACCTGGTATAGATTTTAGAAAAACATAAAAAATTTGATACATTATTGAAAAATAATCTATCAACAAAACACCACAAAAAACATTATTCTTTTTGAAATGATAGCACATTTTGGTGTGTTTCTATCATGAATGGTTTACAGAGTTTTGGAATGATCAATGATACATTGATTATCAAAAATTTTCTTCAATTGATTATTTAACATTCACCCTCAAATATTCCAGCCAAATATTTATCTATATCATCATTGTACAAGCATGGGTGGTGGAAACCTATTCTGGTTCAGAATTACTCAATGTCACAGAACACTGATTTTTAATATACTAACACAAACAAAATTATAGTTATAAAAATTTCCTCATAACATTCAATTTCTATTATTATAGTCTCCAATACATTCGAGATCTTAGTATCTAGGAAATATTCTCAACATAATTTTAACATTATGTTGTAAGAATATGTTCATTTTAAATACCTGAGTATTCATTTTTTATTCAAGAATATGTGATTCCTTTGGATCACAAGTATATCATTCTCCGAATTTAATAACAAATAATATTTATAGACATGAATTTGTTGTATAGAGAATGGTTTTAATGAAAATTTTAAATTCATTAAAATTGACACATTTTCTATCTTAATCTATCCACATCTTCATTCGGATGAATAGAGAAGTAGAAACATATTTGGAACCATCCATGTAAAATTCATAAAACAAATACCCAGATAACATTATTTATGACAGAGAAATTTGTCTATCCATATATTGAAATTGTAATTTAGTAATGAATGTTAACTCT
Organism: Viscum album; assembly: GCA_963277665.1. Classification (NCBI taxonomy): domain Eukaryota; kingdom Viridiplantae; phylum Streptophyta; class Magnoliopsida; order Santalales; family Viscaceae; genus Viscum; species Viscum album. The sequence goes on along the minus strand of OY728166.1, from coordinate 1,366,255,215 downwards.
CCAAGAATACCAATGTGAAATGTTTTCTTGATTACTGCTATAAATTATTCACATTGCTTATCCGTGTAACATGGTAAAATATGACATCAATGTAAATAATATCAATTAGGGTAACTATGATCATCTACATCACAAATAAGCTTCTAATAACATTTAATTTATAAATGTTGATCTGTATTTTGAAACTATAATTTTTAGAGTTATAAGAACATGAATCATTTTTTAAAAAATATAAATATTTATTCACCTTACAGACCATTATTCAATTATTATCATGTATGAACCAACTATGATATCAACATAAAATTATAATAAAATTTATCTAATAAATAAAGATGACTTGACATACATCTAAAAAGCATTGTATAAATGTTGTGAAACAATTTCCAATAATATTATAGTATTTTTCAATCTCAAAAAATTAGAAACATTTTGTTTAACATAAACACCATCTTCCTATGAGTCTCATTTGAAAAAATTCATGTTTTGTTTCTTTAAAGTTATCTATGTTCACCCATCTTTTTCTAAACAACCATAACGTTTTTATAAAAGTTCTTCCTATTGATCATAAAATATGTTATGAGATTTCATTCTTCTAAATATGATAAAAATCATCATTCAAATATTTTAATCATTCTTTATGTTGACTATTATCTACAATGGATTGTAGTTATACATATGAGTTGAGTTTTATTTGATTTTATAACCTTAATATTCATTTATTCTAAACTGGTTCCTTTTTATATCCAATGATGTTGTCAAATTCAACCAATTTCTATAGGGTAAAAAAGTGATATATTTTTTAACAAACTCACTTTTATCATTATATGATTCATTTCATTCATTGTGTGAATGTATTATCTCACATTCATCTCCACGTTTTTCATTCATATTAAAAGTCTTAAATATATCAACCTTAATATTATCAATAACTTTTTTTCAGGATTTTATATGTTCAAAAAATTTAACATTACTAGAATCCCTTAACTTTTTTAAATTTTTTCTTATTATTCATAATTTATTTTGTTTGGGTAATATCCCACAAAAACGCCTTCAACTACTATTTCAAAAAAAAATCAAATATCAATTTTTTTATATTTAATAAGAATGGACTCCCCAAAAAGAGATGAAATATTTCACTAAACGTTCTTTATTATACCAAATATCATAATTAATTTTCAAATTCATCTATAAAAAACATCTAGGTTATACATGAATTGCATAACATACATCCTTTTTAAAAATATAAATATTATACACATGTTTCATGAATCTTTTCATTTCCACTAAACTTATATTTTTACATTCTTCTTCAAAAAAAATTAGGATTGTATAGAGCACTATTTTGGGCTTAGTTTTCCGGTTTCATTAGATAGAGTTTGGAATAATTAGTTGTGTAATACTATACATTTTTTTTTCTCAAATTTAGTATATATATATATATATCAATATCTAATTAAACTTTTGGTCTGAAATATCGGGAAATATCTATATATTTTAATTTATGCTTTGGTAATATTATGTTTCTCATTTGATTAAAGTCATAAATAAAATTGAAAAAGATAAATAACCTTTTTTCTTGATATATTTCTGATCATACCATCAAGATTAGACTATACAATGTAAAGAGTTCTAGTAGATTGGATTTCAAATCTTATATTTCTATTATTAACCATATTTACTTTGGGACAACTTATAGAAATTGCATCATCATTCCTCTTTAGTTGTAGTACATTTTATAAAAAATATCCATTAGAATGTTTTTTTCATAATTTACTTTCATGGACTACCATGTATTCTATTCCATAACATATTTTCATTCTTCTCACATATGTTATATTAGTCACAAAGATCCCAAATCTAGAATAGTTTTTTTGTTTCTTTTTCTCCCTTTATAATTTTTTTGATCATCTAAACAACATATGATATATGAATTTTTCTTAAATATAAATTCCATAATATCATCATGATGTGGAATAAAACTTATTATGTTGTGTTTTAGAAAATCAATATACAATTTCTTTTATTTTAGTTCATGTACTCCAATATGAACAAATATTATCCCACTCATATTTAGGAGACTATAATTTCTAAAATTTACTACTCCATATTCATGATCCTTAATATCATTCTAGATCTTTATATAACCTATCATTTGTAGTGGGAAACCACTAGCAATAATCCATTATTTGTTACTTTGAAATTTTAAAGATGTTTTTCATCAAAAAATCATCTTTCACCCTAATTATTCATTCCATACACCATTTATATTCTATCATAAGAATAATTTCATAGATTAGTTGATATAAATTTTTTAGAAAAGTGACCTTGTTTGTCACATATTCAAAACAATTTCTCTAGGAAATCAAAATGGGTTTTTGATGGTCGTTTTCATACATATAATGGTTTTTAATTTTTTTCAAGCAATATATTTGGATAGTAACTTCCTTTTATTACAAATTATCTTTAAATTAGGTCACTCTTTTTTCTAGGAAGAGACTTATTATTTCCACAGTATTATTACCCTTTCCCGTAAACACTATATCACCAATAATATATACTGAATCATGGTTATATGAAGAAGTAGTAACTTCTATTTATAATCTAATATAAGGATTTAACTACTTTTCATTATTTATTTAACCCTTTTATATTTAAAAATTATTATGTGCATAAATTTTAAATTATTTTTTTATGATGGATTTCCCTCATATGTTTTTAATGAAATATTTCCATATTTTTTTAAAACCTGTCTGGTTAGAATAATAATAGAAACTTTTTTGTTTATTGAGAAAGGATATCACATAATTAATGGGTAAAGTTTCTTAAAAACTTTAGATATTTTAGTTTCAACATTGAATCCTTCTTCATTTTTTATTCACATTCTTCAAGGTAATTTAAACCTTCATAAATCATAATTGAATTATAAAAACCTAAGTTTCCTTAGCATCATGTTTCTCACTGATATCATCCACCAACATTCCTTATTGTGCAATATCTAGTTTGATGTTATTAATACCCTCAATGTATAGATATTTCAATTTAAGATATTCATTTCCAAATTCTATTTCATGATTTATATCTTCACCATTATAATTTAATTATTATGATTTCTATTTTTCTTAAGGCATGAAGTATGTTTGGATATCTACTCATATTCTCTATATGTTTATTAAACTTAATATTCATTATTATTGGTGGAATTTTCATTTTTCTCAAATTTTTCAAAAAAGGTCCTTAATTTATATTTATTTTTTTCTTCTAAATATATTTTTTCTCTAGATTCATATTCATGATTCTTACACAACATAGTTATTTGGTTTATATTAAACTCTTTCTAATGTATATTGGATTTTTTTATCTTCCTTGGGTGTTTTTATCTACTTCTTCCACTAATTTTCTCTATTAGAGTAATATTTATATTATCCGAATACATTTTTATTTAAATTCATAGAAAACAAATTCAATTCCACCTCACTTGAAACAATTTAGTTGGAGTTTTCCAACCACTACACGGGTTTGCAGCTTGGTTTTCCTAGATGTCCCATTCCTGACATCAATGTCAGACAAGCTACTAGACATATGGACTTCATGTAAACCATCGTGGACATGAATAAATTTACTCTGTTTGATAATATTACCTTGAAATATAACCTATAAATATATGTGTTCTATTGTACCAACATGGGGGTTTTCTCAGCTAATGATTTCTAGAAATCTATATTGGTGGAATATGGTTATGCTGAATGGGATGATGTTCCCTAGCAGAAATAGATTCCATGGAAAATAAAATTTTTTGTCTAGAGGGTTTTAAATAATTCACTCCCCATTAAGGATAACATTAAAAGGATTTGTGTGCACCTAGCCTTAGGGTGCTACTTTGACAGGGAGCCACATTCAGAAAATTTCAAACACATTTTCATTGAATGAGACTGGGTAAGGATTATATGGGGTAACTTTGGAAACTTCAATGGATGGAATCCACAATATTAAGAGATCTCTACATTTATTTATTGGTGGTTCTAGGGGGACATATGAAACATACTATAGAAAATGGTGCATGTCATCATATTTGCGAAATATTAATGGTCCATTTTCAATGAACAAATGATGTTTGTCCAAGGGAACCATAGGTACAAGGATGTATCTTAATTAATAAAATAAGGAATGATATTCTTGATTTCATCTAACTACGTATCGAATATGAGTCTACTCTTCCGATTAATCAACTTATTGTTGGATTCTACACACCCTGTAATTACACTACAAAACAGAGAAAGTGGGTATGATGTCTTGCTATCTTTGGGGACTCAAAATTAACAAGTATGATTCATGTAATATAGGAATGATTCAAGGAAGTGGGGTGATCCAAGACTCACGAGGTTCTATGGTCCTTTCCTTTAAGGCCTTCATTGGTTGAGGGTACTCCCTCAATGGGGATGCACCTTCTATTCTCATGGGTCTCTAGTAGTGTAATTATAAAAGTATCCATATATCTGTAGTTGATTTTTGTTCTCATGCTATAAAATGCTCTATGTGGTCTATGGACTACACCTTGTTCTATTCAATATATTATACGATGGTGCAAAGGGTTGATCAACAGAATGGAGTTTCATCGTACAAGGTGTGAATAAAATATTATTGGCGACTTCTTGGAATCCAGGAAAAGACCTATAGTGAAGCTATCTTTTTTATAGGATCTCAAATTACTACCACTGATGAGATTAAATATAGTCTGTGTGGAATCACTAGAACTCCACTACTTCAGGCCTTAATGATATTTTTTCCCAATACGATTTTCCTTTTCTTTTTACACATTCCTTGAACATTAATATTTAAATAAAAAGGATGTTTTTTGGTAAATAACCAAATACAATTAACTTATGATCAAAATATTTATTTTCATTTTTTTCATATCATTAAAATATATTTCAATATTTATGTACTTTATGAATTTCGGATATTTTCTCATAACACATTGAATAAGAATGATATGTAATTTTTTAGATATAAATCATCATTATATTATAAAGAATACTTTTTAGAATCAAAGTAATCAACAAATTTTCCCATGTCTCTATAAACTATTGAATAACCGTCATATAAATATCTAAATCCTCATGTGTGTCTAATAAATTCATTTACTTTGTTGAATTATTAATCAATAGTTTCTAAAACATTCATTATGATATAATCTAACTCACATAGCTATATTGGTATCTTTTTCTTCCTTCAATTTGATAAGTGAATAATACATAATCCAAGACACATAAAAGTACTTATATATATATATTGATTGAAATGATTATACGTAATCCTATCAATTTTAATAATTTATATTATAAAACTAATCCCACAATAACATGGGATATATAGAAAAATAGATCCCAAAATTGCATACATAAATGGTTTATAAGATTTATACATCTAGTAAATGACCATATAGTGTTCTGTAATTCATCTAGTATTCAACAAATGTTGTGCCTCACAAAAACTACAGCTATTTTCCAATATTTATTCTATTAATTGAAAAAATCAATGTGCCACACAACTTACTAAGAAAATCTATCTGATTAAATTAATTTCCAATATATATGACCAAAAACCATGTCTAATGTCCCTAATCGGAATCTTTGGTTGGTGTCTCAGAATATATTCACTAACTGATTATTAAGACCAATTCTTCTCTTCCTCAACCAATTTGATAAGAAAATACACACTACTCAAAACATTAGATTGACATATTTTTCTGAAAGTTATATTTTTTTGGTATGGGTTATAATTACAGTACAATGTATAGGTATACATAAATGAGGAAAGACATGGCTTAATTTGTTCTACCAGACAATGACAACTAAATTTTAAACATAACATGTAAAAAAATGTGCTAATAGATTATCAATAATTTTATTGTATTATTTATATTTTGAATATTCATTAACTTTCTATAATCCAAAATATTGTATATATATCCTTAACCAAAATATAATGTTTCTTATTAAATAATAATTATCATATCTTGATTAAAAAGATAATATATTAGTTCAATATCATTAAATTTATATTCCTTACAATTTTATTTAAATCTCCATGAAGCCCCTTCTAGTGGTAGCTCATATGATGAATTGTTTAGAAACAGATCAATCAAATTACCAATCAATACTTATTTACTCTTCACATTTTCTATCGACATATATATTTTAATTTTACTTTATTTAAGACATTTTAAATTACATTAATTTCATTAATTATTCGAATAAAACTTATATTATTCATCCATCTAATGACATGAAGACTTTTTTCATGTTTTCATCCTTCTGAGAGATTCTTCATCATCTGTTTCCTTTCCACGAATCTATTCAAATTTCCTCCATATGATGTATTTAAAAGGAAAGCCATTAAAACCTTATAAAATTCACATAAGTTATGAATGAAGTTTATGTATCACCATTTATACCTTTATATATACTTTTCAATAAAATGGTTCTTCATTAGATGGAGTTGAACTCATTCCTTAATAATTGAATACCCTTAAAAATCTCAATATACCTATAGTATGTAAAATTAATCCATTCAATTTGAAATTAATACAAACTATATATCTAAGAAGTACATCTTCATCTATCCATTTCACTTGATCAGATGATGTGATATAAAATTATTTCAACTTTTATAGAATTCTATCACCTAATACTTTCTTCATCCAATGCAACAACGTTAGCTTTGTAATTCATCTTGAACATTAACTTATCCCACACAATTCATTTACAAATATTATTAATTTTTAATATGATAATGTTAATATTTTTTTCTAGTAACATTATGATATTTGAACATCTGACTTCATAATGATGCATCTCCATCCACTATCAGGTGCCAACCAACTGCATTTGGTGATCTGGGTTTGGTGGAAAAATATTATACCTATCTTTTTGTAGTTTTGTATATTTACATTATTTCATTTCTCTACTTATGGAATTTATAAAACCATTTCTTATCTCATCACATTATTCCTATAATCTGATTTTATTGTTCTCTATCTAGTAACACTATTCATGTTACGTCTAGTAGGTAAACTCAAATATTCCACATTGGAAAAAATCAGGTATAATGATAATCTCTATTATGATAATATATTTAAAGAAGAGAATATAATTATCTTACCCTATTATAATGTTTCATAATAATTATATACATATATTCTATCGAAATATGGAAACTCATTGTAAATGTTTTATAATTATCAAATAGAAAATGTTCATTCAATACTTTTATATACTATTTATATCTTATTTATGAAAAAAATTATTAAAAAAATATACTATCAAAAAATATTAAATATAGTAAAAAAATCACATTGGATCATCTATTATAGGGAGGCCCAACATATATTCTAATCATTTTTGAGGATACATGGGAGGTTTTTCATTTTCAATGGACCATTCCTGCATTTTCAATAGAGGCCACACACATGAACGAGAATAAACATCAAATGAAAATCATGTTGAACAACCCCATCATAACCACATCCCAATTCCTCCCTCATGAAGGCCCTCATAAAAAATAGACCCAATAACCCAACTCATGAAAATACTCATATAACACTTCATAAAAGGAGAAACTTGAACCAATTCAATTTTTCATTCACCCCGATCATCCGAACTCCCCATGCACAAAATGAACATTTGATGGTTATTTAATTTTGTGTAATGCCCAACCATTATATAATGGTAAAAACCTCCCACTCAATTTATAAAGTCATACATCCATGAGGATTCACCACTAAAACACCAATACCAATTATCCAATTCATTTTATACCCTTAAAAACTAAAACAAACCTTCTTATTCTATTATCCAAAGTAGAAAACCGAACAATAATCATATGAATAAAAACATTTTTCATCGATTCCATCAATTTTATCAATAGTATTCATTAACTAAACCCCGATGAAAACCATATTAGCCACCTTAGACTCAAATGATCTCAATTGGACTATTCTAAGGATAATCACCTATGTGAACATCTCCACTCACAATCCTATAACAATGATTGTTTTCAATATTTTAAATGGATTCATTAACTAATAAATCTGCAATGATACTTTCACAATGATACTAAACTCAACCACTCAAAATGACACATAAATTATATGTCTCATAGGGTTTTGAAAACATGACCATCAAAATAAAGGAATATATTTTTATATAAATTCTATAATATGGTAAGGAATTTTTACATCAACTACATAGAACTATATTTTACTTGGGAAATATATGAGAGGGTAGGATAAAAAATCATCATGTAAAGTGCCCCATCATTTAAAAAATTGATTTGGAATCATTGTAGAATAATGGAGGATAAATATGGGGTTCTTGGATATTATATAATTTTCCATAACTGGACAACCATCCAAAAATAAGCACAATATAGCCACTTATTAGCACCGTTTTGCTGGAAAGTCAATGTAGTGAAAATTAGATACAGGTAAGACCACTATATAGTTGGTGGTCCTCACTATATTTCTTGGGGGATTGAATTAGATCCTCTAGAAATTTCAATCCCCATTCACCTACTCCTAATCAACCTTTTTTCAACCCAACACCCATGAGGTCAAAAATTCAATGATATCCCCTAGAAAAGGCATTTGAATTTTTACTTGTATTACTCCACAAATAAGTTGGGTGTTACAAATTCCACATAAAATTACAATCATCATTTATAATGATATCTAATTGTATTTTTTGTACACCCAACCACTTGTCCTTCCATTAAAATCATAGGCTAATCCCACCTCCTATAGATTCTTGCTCAACCTGTTGATCAAACTAGTGGTTCTACTTTTCCTCACATCCATTTTCTCATTATAATCCCTAACATGAAATAGATTATCCTTCAGAGACATACATTCTCCAAAATCATCATCTCCCTAAAAATATATGTAAATTATTCTCACTAATATCCATGTTTCATAGAAATAGTATCCTATCTCATAACTGATCCAAATAAATGGCAAGATTCTCACTACAACGGTTAATGCTATCAGTTAAAAAAATCAACCAGTATTGATTTCTATACATGGGAATGTATCATTAACTACAAAGATTTTTAAATTTTGATGAAAACACCAAAATAAGTGACCTTTTATCATAAAAAAGGTTAACCTATAATCCATTTTGTCAGGGATGATGAAACTCCATCACCAAAATATTAAATGAACAACTCACCTTGATTTCACAAAACACCAACACCCATGTGCACTACTAACACTTTACAGATATTATCACATCCCTAAATCCTAGTAGATTCTATTCACTATAAAAACTTTTTATAATAATGAAAATAATGTAAAAACCCCATTACCACTTAAAAAAATCCACCAACCACTAGACACTCTAGAGAATTCTAAAAAAACCAATATCCACTAATAACAATGTATTTCCTATGTCAAAAAACTATCCCAATATTATTATTAAATCTCATCACTGAAAATCATGATGTTAATTCTCACCCCTCACATACAAGGGTCATTATCCACCCAACCACCTCCAATCATTGAAATTCAACAATAAAACTATGTTAAGCCCAATATTTAGACTCCAAAATCTCATAATGTAACTGATGTGCAACTCTAGACCCCAAGACTAGAAACCATGGTTTTCCTTTAAGTGATCTTGTTTAATTATCAAACCACATAACCCACATCCAAAATGAAATTCCTGATAATGTTCCCACCTCACTGTATCCACTTCTATGAAATTGAACTAATTGGTACATTTATAAATTAATTTACAAAGGCACATGACCACATTTGATTATGATCTTTCACCTTCAATCCAAGATTCCATAACTCTCGATAATGATGAAAACACTAAAAATAAAAAGTGGATTCTAAAACTAACACCAATTTAAACACCACGGTCATATCCTTGACAATCCCATTTAACTAAAACACTCCACTCATGAGTTCTAATGTACCTATATCATAAAAAAGACCTCAGATCATGCCACCACACTCCTCTGATTAAACAAACCATGTAGTGCTCTATAAATTTATTGCATACCTTCACCTATGGTAGCCCACTAAAGAAACCAAAACACTTACTGAGATCATGCTCCCTAAAACTGAATAATTTTCTAGAGAACCCTAATTGTTTATCCCAAACCAATAAATCACCATCATGAATGTTGTCTACAATATAGGTCAAAAATAAATATTCCACTAGAATAATAAATATCCCAATCCTCTTCCACCCAAATCATGGAAAACTACCCAGTCACACCCCATCTCTAAGACTATTATATTGATCATACCAATAACAAATTCAAAACCAAATTAAAACATTACAAAAAAAATTCATTAGTTTTTACTCATTTTACTTTCAGTCATAGAGACACATTCAAACATTTTCATTCAACATTACATCTAAAACATGGGTCACTTCTTAGAACACCTCACTAGACAAACCTAAGAGAGTACACTACAAGATCACAGTTCACATAGTGAACCATTTTCTAAATTCTCCTTGAATCACTCTAGAGAGAGACAAAAAGGTTTCTTGTGTCATATCAAAAACTAACTTGACCCTTTAAAGGGCCCATCATTACCCCAGAACATTAGGCCATAATTGGGTTGTCATATGTTATCCCAATCCCTAATGGATATTGCATGACAAACCACACTCAAAAACAATTTCCATATAGTCAATGAAAGAACCAACAAGAACTACCCATATGTGATATTCCACATCACACACAGTAAGACATAGGCCCCATAAGGTTCAAACAAAGACATCATTAAGAACTAGATCAAAAGTGAAAAAACATGCCTCTCCAGAAACACTTCATGACAAGGAAACCCATTTCTTCCATATGAAATCAATTTTGAAATAATATTTTAACCAAAATTTTTTGAAACAATTTCAAAACAATTTATAAAACATATATAACCAAATACATTATAACATAAAAATTTATTGACTAAATCCAAGAAACATTTTCCACATAAAACCATTTTATAAAATCATACACCATTATCTAAGTTCTAGAACCAAATGAGGCTAAAAACACATTAAAATGTAAATTCCAATTTAATATGCCATTGAAAATTTTCTATTACCATAAAAACCAATTTTCCCTAAAAAATAACTTGTAATAATTTTAAAACCTCTTTTGTCTAATGAATTTCTTATTTTTAAAACTAGTTGAAAAATCAAATGACACAAATCCCAACCATGGGAAGGAAAACATAAAAAAATACTCACCTATCCACTCAAAGATCATTTATAATCCATAAATACCAACATGGTAGTCACAACTACACATAAAATAATTCAATATTATTAGGATAAATTAAATAAATTTAAAAATGAATCTATTAGGGAAAACCCCATGTTTTTATTTGGAGGAATGTAATTATAATAAACATGTATCATCCCTAAAACCCGAGAACAAAATATTTGAAAATACATGTCTATCCATGATTAATGAACTCACAAACTCAGTCTGATCCATCCTAGAGGAAAATAAAATGAAAAAAATATAAAAACATCAAGACTAAAAATCATTTGAATCAATCGTGATGAAATCAGAAAATAGTAATGTTTGACCACAGGAACATCAATCTCATCCAGGGAAACATAGAATATCCATAGTGTGTGAGATTTCTACTCTTAGGAACATGTTCCTAATTATGTTTAAAAAACATATTTAATGTCTACGAAACCTGAAATAGTAACTCAAAATAAAAGGTCCCTTGATATAATATTGTAATTCATCATCCATGATCACCTAATTCAATATAAGGGTTATATCACATAACCTCATTAGTACCTCAGAATACAGAAGAGGTTATTGACTAGCTATGAGGGCCTATGCATGAATGTGGGCACACTATACCTTCATGAACTGATAAAAAATTAGAATACAAAGTAACTAAACAATAATTGGAGTACACAATGAAAATAATTTTAGAGGAAACAATAATACCAACCCATGCTAAATAATATTCCATACAATACCAAATACAATAGTCAATTTATCTCTATGTGTATACTATATATATATATTATATATAAATAAAGAGAAATAATAAAATGAATCTCACTAAGGATCATGGAGTGTAGACTGAAATCGCCACAACCAACCTACGCATCCTTCATAACATCCTTAAAAGGGGCTCTTACTATCATATGATATCTAAACCAAAAAATCCTTTTTGTGTAACATCCTGATCATTAATCTCATGAGTGTAACCCCAATAGGACATGAAAAAATTATTGGTATCATAAATAGTCATAATCATATAAAATTATATGTGATGAAACAAACAAATGGATAAAAAACATTCACCTCACCATGTCATCATATACTAATCTAGACACTATGAACCCCAACCCTACCTTCTACATCTCTTAGGTGAAAGGAAAAAATTTCAGAACACATAATGAAATATAACCCCTAGTCCATGATTGATCATAGGTCACTCCCTAATTATGTATCTTGATCCATACTCTTTGACTATAAAAATTTAAATCATGCACAATGACCCATCCACACAAGTGCTTCAGAGGACAAACATTCACATAGTCTCATCTCGGGTGTTCTTGGAAGGCCTAACCATCTCACTATACCATAAGAAGAGTTCTTAGTAACAGAAAAATATATGTCTATAAACCTCAAGTATTATTGGTTTGTTAATCCATTAAATTATTCCATATGTACATAGTCATGGGATACTACAAAAAGAAAGAGAACAAGCATTAATATCCACAACAATGTGGAACCATCCCATCAAACATTTAATCCACCACTGACTCGTGAACTCTCTCCTGAAAAAAATCATGAACAACTCTCCAGGTTTTAATCCTCATATCCCATATCAAGATAGGTAAAATATCACTAAATTCCATGTGTCAATCACTACAATCACACGAACTCATCCTACGCACAAACGAAAAATTCTTATCCCATTTATCCCAATGTATATCCCAACCCATATACCACATTAAAAACATCAAACTCACCAATTCGAGTCACATATCCACAAATAATCACCAAAATAATTTATATATTAATTATAAAAACGACATATACCATTTGAACCAAAACTAAAACATAGAGTTAGTTTCCCAATCTATAAATCCCTACAATTATCTACGACAAACGACCCTCATAAATCTTTTCCAATAACACACTCAAGGTGATTCACTACCAGAACCGTTATGTTTACAATCTCAGACACCCTTCCTCAATCAAGCCTTAACAAATTTTCATATTCTAAAACTTCAAGGAAAACATAACTATGAAGAATATGGATTTTAGGATTATTTTCACCATTTATAATACATGCACACCATACTCCCCATATAATGAGACTATAAAATCAATAAGGACCTCACATTATTAAAATAACTTCCAAATTAATAGCCTCAAATTCGTACGCACACAGAAACATGAAATTCAAGGGACAAAATCTTTACAAATGTCATAAAATGTACAGGCCATGTTACATCAACCATGGAGAATCTGATTCCATATAATTCTCCACTTTTGATGATCTTAAAAAAACAATTCCAAAAAACTAACCATAAAAATATAACATTTGGGTTCCATCGAAGGGGACAACAAGAGAATAATATTCAAGGTCCTTAATATGATTTGACATTATGAGTGAAGCCAGAAAATAGAATAAAACATCTACCAGGTAAGATGTAATAGAGGATGACCAAATTCACTAACAAAGGAACCCCTTCATTGATTGGTTGAAGTGGGGTCTTAGGATAAGAAAAAATGGGGAAAATAGGGATACTATAAATTTATAAATTTTCCCAAACTAAAAAACATAACAAAAAACTCTGTTACTATCCATTGGACTTCACTACATTGATGGTGGGTTTAGGAGGTTATACTAGGCTATTAGGAAGACAATAAATTAGGATAAAACAACACCATCTACAATTTTGAGCTCCCATCACTTACTCACTGTCCACCGCTGAGCTACTCGACACCCCGAAAATAAAAAAACCCAACAACATCCCCAAGCATTGGCTAGGAATTAATACCATTAACACACCTTCAAATTCAATGGGTGTTATAGTTGATATCCCTTTTTCTCATTAATCCATTATAAAAACAATATAATGTACCTTATGGTATTTTTGATAACATTTTTTATGATATAGTTGGTTTTTTAAAACATGTGGTAATGAATCAAACTGGGGTTTCATATTATGTATCTGATGAAATATACCACAAAACTACCCAAATGGAATTCGTAATCCCTATGTGCTGGAAACTAATGTCTGGGAATCAAAGAAAATACATTGTGACTCTTTTAGTCCTCATGTAACAATATAAATAATAAATGAAAATACAACCATAAACAGTCCAAAAAGAGAGGAACAAAAATGATCACCTAATCCATAATATAGAACTACTACATTAAAAAATATAAAATAAAATAATATAAAATTAAGTTGAATCATAATATTTTGGATGGGAATTTGACAACTATAAAACCATAAGCTGATGAAAATCACCATTATCTTGGTAAGCCTTTAGTGACCAAAAATCAACAATAAAACAAAAAAACACCCTCAGAAGACCGAATAAAAATGAAAGAAGAAACTGGGGCTCATCATTATATAGAAACTTATAAAATATAGTTATAAATTATATATCCCTATAGGTCTCCAACCTCTAAATATCCACCTTCTAAATCGGTGTATTCAAATTCACATTATTTTTTACTATACTAAATTGAAATATAGATAAAAATATACATGTTTCATAAGCCATTACAAAAAAAATTAAAAACACATCAAAATTGGATGATGTCACATTGTAATTAAATTTAATATAGAAATATAGTCACATGAAAAACACTTTTCCTTAACTGAAGACACTTATTATAATCGTACCATTTTACAGTTCCACTTTAGCAACATATTATAAGGACTTGTTTATAAAGGCACATCTTAAAATTCAAATAGGTTTTCATGTTCATTCAATTTTCTAAAACAACAATGAAAAAGGAACTCCCAATGAGAAAATAGGAACAATGGCCTAAAACAGTGTTTCTAAAACCCAATATAAATCATAATTATAAAAATAAAAATTCATTGAAAACAATCCCAAAATATATTGAAAACAAATTTTAATATCTAAAGAAAACCATTCAAATACATTAATAACAATGTTTTAAATACAATTAAATTCACATTTTGAACTACAATCATAAAAAAATTATTAAAATAACTTTGAAAAGAGTTAGGAATATGAGAAACAATAATACATGATTAATTCACAAAGGAAGTAACCACTATGATAAATTCACTCAGAAATATGAAACAAACAACATGAACATAATTGAAATTAAATTCCTTAGTAAAGGGGTAAAATCAATGAAAAAGGGTAAATCCTCTAGAATGATACTAAACATGATCCTTTTCTTTAGGGATCTAAACAATGGCCATTTCCATGACTTAAATCACTATAGTTTCACTAATCACTAAGATTGAAAAAATACAATTTATAAGATCTATTATTCTTCCATGAAGATCACTTGGTCCCTTAGACTATCTAAGTTGAAATCTCCAAAGATCTCTCTAACTCTAATAGATTACACTACTCATTGGGTTCTATCGGTGGAATATAGAATGTTACATCCATGGGATCTTTCATTCCCATGAACAAATTTCCTTAACAAGTAATAATCCTATTTTAGGGAATAAACTCCTATGTCTTATATATTTATCCACCATATACACATTTTTATGTTAAATAGAGGTGAGAACAAATGAATCATTACATAAGTCAAATATGAATCATTTTAATATCATGCACCACACCTATGATCCCCTCATAATAATAAACCCAACCACACCAATGCATATCATTATAAAATGATTCCTCTATCTACAGAATACCCCCATGGTATTTCAAACACTAAGTGTATAAAAATAATCAAGAAGGGATAAAGCAGGTCCAACACCTATTCCTGAAAACTAATTTTTATAAGACTCCAAAAAGACCTTCTTATAGTCAAATCATTATTTAAATGCTAAACCAATATCACACTATTTCCTACTCATTTCAATCTACTCATATTCCTAAATTTCATTACAAAAATTTGAAACTGAAATAAGAACTTAAACTTATCATAAAAAACCACTGAAATAAAACATGGTTTAAAAGATCTTTAAAAATATTATATAAGGATTAATAACACCCAATCATCAAAAACAGAGATGGAGGAGCGGGAGAGGAACCATACGGAGACTCTTGGAGCTCGCGGCGACTGCGATTATCCCCGTAGCCTCAACATGTGTTCATATGTGCCCAATCATCGCGTCATAAGACATTAGATGTTTTTCATGGTCGAAGACAATGATTTCACAAAATTTTTCACTCCGCATGCTGGTTCCTCAGGGGCATCATTTTTATTTTTCAAGGATCATATTGGCCAGTGGATCATTAAAAAATGTTCAACGGCACACGTCTCAGCCTTTGATGGAGCTATTTCTGAGAGAATTGAGATTTGTAAGTTTTCTTTTATTTCACATATTTCGTTATCGAAGGGTATGAAGTTGTGGAGGGTATCTGATTTTGTTTCTAGATTAGCTATGATTTGGGGTTTTTCAGACATCAAATGTGTGTCCTTAGGTCGCAGATTCTTCCACATCCTCTTCCCATTTACTGAGTTAAAAGGGATTGCTTGGGGTGTCAGGTCGATTAATCTCAAAACAGGTGTTCTTCGAATTCATGACTGGAATATGAATTCTAACCTCAATGATTTTAAAGAGTCATGTGCTCAGGTATGGGTTAAAGTACATGGACTAAGTTGGGAACCATGGAACCCAGAAATTCTCTATGACATAGCTTCGACTATTGGTATCCCAATCTATATGGATAATGCAACAAAAATGGTAACATTCAGTTACTTTTCAAGAATTCTAGTAGAAGTTGATCTAAGTACAGTTCTAATTGACTATGTAATTATCTCAACCCAGATATATGATGTCAATTTGAGAGTTGAAAATGAAAGAACCCCTCCTTTAAGCACTATTTGTGGTATTATAGGCCACCTGATCTCTAATAGTTGAAGTAATACATTCTGCTCAAATTGTCTCTTAAAGGGGCATGAGTCCAGCCGATGTAGAAGAAAGAAAATTGTAGAAACTGGTTCCACTACACAGATTAAAGAGCCATATGGAACTACTACTAAACACTCCTCTAAAAAATTGAATCTGCAGACTAATGCTATTCATAGTATTGCTGGTTTAGAGGGGCCCCCTAAGTCCTAGGTTAGGGACAGAGCTGAAGTTCCCATTAGGCCTGATGGGGGCATAGTTGGCTGCACCCTATCCTATTGTTAATGTTATTTTTCTCAAGGTTAAAAAAATGTCTTGGGTTGATCTTGTAAGAGAGTTACAACTCTCCATGTCTCGGAAAGAAGCTTCTCATTCTGGTTCAGAAGATGAACAGACTGATAATGATTCAGATGAAAGTCAGGGTGCTAAAGAATAGTCTATTCAAGCTGATGTTGATCTCGAAATATGGAAACCACAATAATTAAAAGCCTCAAAGGGTTGAAAGGGTAAAGAAAAAATGGAGTCTTCTTTTTATTTGAAATCCAAATGCAAAAGGGATACCTCTAAACAAAGGAAAACAAGAAACCCTTCACCTGAGAAATACTCTTTGGAGGTCGGTTTTAATAATCAACCACTGGAACTCGCCTCCCCCAAGTTACATGCTTGGCATGGTGAAACTAATCATAGTATAGATTTGATACCTGCAGCTTCAGTAGCGAGCCTGCAATCACTCTGCAATCATGTAGTGATTCAGCAATTGACTTATCCCTCAGTCTCAAAACAAAGGCTGCCGTCGGTTCCAGATCAAGTGCAAGGTAAGGATATTTATATTCATGGTAAGATAATTGATGTGGCTACTAAAAAAACTCCAAGGAAGAAGGATGACTCTGGTATTACTGATATGTTGGATCCCTGTAATCAGCCAATTGATTTGTCACATGACATAGGAGGGTTGCAAACTCCTAATGCGGGCTTTTCACAATCTTCTAAGGATAGGGGATCAAAAAATGAACCTATTGGATCCCTTATGTCTCATGATACCTCGTAATCGGCTAAGAAAAAATTGAATACCAAGGTAACCAAGCACAAAGCTTTTTCTCTGCTTGTAATTGGGAGAAGTGAGGAGGATGGAAAAGAATACAACCATGAATTTGAAGATAAAGAAACAAAGGAAGTTGATGATGCTAGACTCTCGGATGACGGAGGAGGACCATGGGAGCATGTGAAAACATGTCGAAGAGGGAGGCCTGCTCGTGGTAGGGGTGGGCGTTCCCCACACCCCAGCATGAACACCTAGTCTCGTACTACATGAATTGTTCACTGATTTTGATTGGCTTGTTTTTTTGGACATATTCTACTCATTTTCCCTCTGTACTTTTATTTTTTATTATCTTATATAAGGGGCCTTATGCCCAAAAAAATAATAACACCCAATATCTTTTATTGAACATTACTTATTTAAAAATATCCATTTAATAATATATTTTATCATGAGAATTTCTTTCAATACACTCACAAGACATGAAAATATACTTTGGGGTTTTTATATAAACTCGTATCATTGAATACAAATCAGAATTAAGGGTATACTACACATTTGATAAATATTGGTTCCACAAGGGACAGACATATTGAAATAAATTAAATAATTAATCACTGTAAAACACCATGAAATTATTTAAAATGTAATATAAAGTGATAAAAAAAGAAACACCTATAACATTTCAATAAAGAACAAGCATAAAATTATTTCCTATAATGTATAACAAACCCAATGAAAAGACAATCCCTTTAAAACCACTACACAAGTAAGGCCTCATGATTTAAACAAGTCCCAACACTTAAATTTTCCAACAACCATAGTAGGGTTCGTGAAAGAACATATAAATTAATGGAAAAGAGTGTAAAATAAAGGATTGGATTGAATGTGATTTACCAAGGATTTATCCCCAATAAAATGTTGGGATGTTGCACAGAATGGAGGGTGGAAGGGATGAGAGTCCCATGGTAGATTTTACTTGTCTGTTAAACTGATTAGGGAATTTAATTAAGGGTGGGAATGTTAAAATAATGTGGGGGAAATTGGAACTTCAAATTTTAATGAATCCATGTAAGTCATATGGTTTGGACGAATGGTTTATCAAATGGTGTAATAGACACTATAATTCATTTGGGAATCAAAAATGTTATAAAAATATTCCACCAACCATGCTAAATGGATATGTCTAAGTATTGATATTATTCAACTTCTGGTTATATGGTTTAAAAAATTATGTAAATGATATGTTTTATCACACTTATATGAAAAATACCTTATACTATTTCCCATAGGATCCACATGATTTTGACTCAACCATGAAAAATTTATGAAGAACAGCCATAAACATAACAAATTAAAAAAAATTAAATTGTGTATGTTTACCAATATGGTTTCCCCAAAATCAAGTTTGGAACTTATGTATATAAATAAAAACCTCAAAATTTTAATTGTTTTGGGATGAAACTTCCAATAAACAATAAACTCCCTAATCCACTTAAAGAATATAAATAATTCCACAATTATATCCCAAAAATTAATAGTTAACATCAAATAATGTATAAATAGATGAAATATGATTTTGAAATATCACTTTTATCATATCTTGAGCAAAATAACCTTTCCCTTAAAATCAGTATTTTTATATTAAGAATAGAAAATTCATAAATCTTTGATAAAATATTTTTTTTGGAGAATAAAAATGATTTTTCATAATATTAGGGAAAAAATATTCTTTAAAAATAACCATATAAACATCCAAATGGAGCTTTGATGAAATTATGGTCATCATAGTTGGTAATTCTATACATGCCTTATAATTTAAAAAGGAACATTAATTTTTATCAAAACAGGATTGGAAATATTCTTTTCATAAAAGGAAATTACTTGAAAAAATACATGAAAGACAAAAGTATAATAATATATATTTTTTAAGGATATAAATATAAAATAATACCCTCTTATGTAAAAAATAAAACAATATAAAGAAACTGTGATATTGTAAAATGAAACCTTACAAATTTGGTTAATTTTGACATAGAAGTTCCATGATAGAAAAAATTGAAATGTAACAATAAATAAAATTAAGATAAATGAATTCATAATATAACTTTAAAATGTATAGTATATACACCACAACAAATAATTAAGGGATCAATATTTAATATGTCCTAGGGACGCAAAAGTGAAACAAGAAACCATAAGCTTGAGTTTTAATCATCATATATGTTCTTTGTCAAACTAAATAATAATAATTATGTTAATTATTTAATTTATTAATAACCTTTTTATGTGTAAAATCCTCGACTCGGAAGCCACTAATAGTTACCTAAGCTAGGTCGCCACATGACAAGAAGCACCCCCACCCCCTATATGAGAGAGGTTATAGACTAGTAGTGGGGGTCTAATAGGATACGTGAGGAGGCTATAACCTCTCTTCTAGAGTAATCCAAAACATAAAATAGATTAAATAACAAAAAATAATGGAGAAAAATTAATAACATTCATAAATAACAAATTCCCAAAATACTAGGTACAATCATATACAGTAGTAAATATTTCATGCCATGCTAAAATGCCAAGTAAAATCAACCAAAATAATTGAAAACAATAAAATCCCTAAAATGGTCTGGACTCTATGTCTGGAACCTCACCCACACATGCCCCAAGCTCAACTCAACTCCCTAGTATTGGGCTCCTACCCTGTCCTTGACCTACAAGCATGCAATCTGCTTGGGTACCCAATGGTGGCCCGAGCCGGGAGTGAGTATAACTTAGTTGGCCACCATCAATGGTGTGTACAAGATATCCAGTCAACAGATAGTGCATGAAAATGTTAAAAAAAATAATGTAATGAAAACAATTCAAACTCCATTTTTATTTATGTTCATTTAATTTAACAAAAAAAATATCTCATGTTCTTTTCTAAGATATTTCATTTAACATTTCACTGTTTTCATGTGTTCAATGTATTAGGTATAATCAACATTCTCAACAGGTGGTAATTAAAAAATTCATATTTCACTAGGAATCATATAACAAAAATTCCCAATATCTTCACCTCGAAGCCTCAGTCATGGTGTAATTCAACCGTTAGGCGAATATAACTCTGTCCCCTTCCCAAACACATTCATTTTTGGATGGAGCTAGAACCTATATCAAACACTACCTGTTGGCATAAAAACTCAATCCAATACCCCACTCTATGAATCCCCGTGAACATTCTTTTTTATCATTCACCACAATCAACCATATCAAAAAAGAATATCTAATATAATTTACATCATCAAAATAATATCAATAAATGGGAAATTAATATTTTCCTTAATCCATTAACACATTCTTCATTTATATTAAATAAATAATTTTTTTCATTTCCCATTTCCTATTCCTATATCGCTAAGCATATTCAAGTATAAAGATTATCCCCTATTATTTTTTTATTAATCCATTTAACCTTTTTTCTTGGAAACCAAACAACCTCTTAGGACATTACCCAACCAAAGTGTATTATTAAAACTATAATTCAACATTTTTCAATCAAAGTAACATATTCATCATTGGATATATGTTCTCTCACAATATCCTTACACATACTTAGCTAAACTCTTAGTCCGGGGAATATCGACACACCCCATGGGTGGCCCTAATCTCATTTGGCCATTCACCGTACATCACGTGTGAACTATGAGGATCTAAATTAATAATTTAGACACCCACCATATCTAAATAAATTCAAGGGAACCAAGAAAAGAATAATTGAAAATTACAAACATAACCCTACATGCACAAATCCACTTAAAACACAAGTGGTACAACTTCTAGACCACCTACCTTTAATAAGTTGGTGAATTCCCCCTTAATCAAGTCCTTAGATTCCAATTCAACAAATATTTAAATACTCAACCAAAAACACATTTAAAATAGGGGTTGATTTCTTTGGATGGAGAGAAGAGGAAAATACCAACCTAATCATGAAAAATAATCAATGCGGGATTTATCCTTACCCAGATCTTTAATCCACAACCAACAAAAATTCAAATGTCCCTAAGATGATGGAGATCAATCATTTTATACTCTTGCGAGCATTGGTTCATTCCTAGGGTCCAAATGAGGATTAAAGGAGGAAATTATGAGTTGGGTATAAACATATTATAATGGAATTTTTGTAATTTTTTAGAAGTTTCTCAGCAGCACGATTTACCCACATGGTTTTCCAAACCATGCACAAAATGTGTGGATGTTACTATCCAAAAATATCCCCCCCACATGGTTTACCTGCAAAGTTTTCCAAAAGGTGCATAAATTTTGTGTAGACTGCTATCTAAAAATTCTTCTTCTGTACAATTTTTCTGGGTTGTCCACACAATCAGGACTAACCGTGTGCAGACCATGCGGTATGCCTAGAAAACCCATTTTTCCACTTTTTTTGTGTCACAAACCCCTATAACACCCTAAAGACTTCTTAATTACTTGGGAAAAAAACTTAATTGTACAATATGATGGACATTAACTGAAATGTGAGAAAAACATACCATAATAAGAAATATGGTATCTTACAACCTCCCCACCATATAATGGCTCATTCTCAAGTTGCTCTTCCCACGAATCATCGTGTCCCTAAAGAAAATAGATCAGGCCACCAGGCTAGCATATCTGAATCTCTCGCCTATGTTTCTTTCTGAATATTTCCATTTTTCTATAGAACATGAACTAAAGGAACAACCTTTCCACACAAAACATTCTCACTATGATCCACAACACTAATTGGGTGCTCCAGGAAGGACACATCAGCCTCAAGATCGACATCCCTTGCATTTAACACATGATACAGATTGGGGTGACACAACCAGAGGTGTCATTCATGAAAAAAATCATTCATCATACTATACATCTATGAAAGAGATAATCAGTTTGCCACATGTTTGACCCTCTACACAACCTCAAATTCCCCCACATATCTAGGTTTTAACTTGCTCTGATTCTAAATTTTTATGGTGACCCAACCCTAGAGACACCCGAAGAAGCAAAATATAACCAATAATGAACTTAAGAGGTCTATGACATCAATCGACATATGACTTCTACAGACTCAGAGATTTTCCATATTCTTTTGATTGAAATAGACCTTCTCCGACATCTCCAACATAAGACTCAATCCTAACAACTCATTCTCTTATGCCTCTAACAAACACAATGGAGATCTACACGGTCTCCCATAAAGTGCCTAAAAATTTTCCATTTGAACTATATAATGAAATTTTTTTTGTATGAAAATTATACTAGTGAGAATTTCTTTTCCCAAGAACTACTGAAATCTTGAACACATGCTCCCAACATGTATTCTAATAACTAAATTGGACACTCTGACTACCCATCTGTCTATGGGTGGTAAGCCATACTCAAAAAAACTTGGGTACCAAGTGCCTTCTGTAATACCCTCTAGAAGTGTGAGTTGAAACATCGATCACGATCTAAAAATATGGTTCTCTACACAACAGAAAACCATACTATTTATTGAACATAAAATTTCCCCAACTACTAGACTGTATAGGTCTCCAATATTAGTAAGAAATGGGCATATTTTGTCATCTAATATACCACCATCAAAATTGCATCTTTTTTTGAGGCATCCTTGGAATACCCACTACAATGTCCATCATGATGTCATTCCACTTCCACTCACGAATAGTCAATGACTGTAACGACCCACTTGGGAGCTAATGTTCAGCCTTCACCTACTGACAGGTAAGGCATTGTGCCAAAAAACTCAAAACTACTTTTTTAATTCCAAGGAAAAAAAACATCCAGTGAAGATGACATAACATATTTGTCATGCCTGGATGAATTTCCCACATTGCCACTTGAAACACCTACATCAACTCCACCCATACATTTTTCATCACCAGAACATGACCATGAACATCAACAAATCCATCAGCATTTATTGTCCAACTAGAAGGTGAATCCCCACCTTTAATACATTCCTTTACATCAAAACACTCTCAGTCTTCCAACTATCTCTCTTTATCTCGGATCAAAAGTGAAAACTCAACTACAATAGATTCAAGGGTCATATTCTCAAGCCCATATTGTACCTCCAAATTCATCTCAACAAACAAGGCCATCATCATCCACTCTGTGCTATATTTATAAACTACCTAATTCCGAGTCTTCAGTCTTAGAGCATCAGCGAATCTATTCCATTTCCATTTTGTGTACACCAACTAAAAATCAAATTTCTGTATGTACTCAACGCACCTTCATTGTCGAAGATTCAAATCCCTTTAAGAGAAGATAAATTAGAGACTTTTATGTTTGGTAAACGCAGTAATGGGATCTCCCATAAAATGATGCCTCCAACAATTTAAGGAACGTTCCATTGATTCTTGCTTCAGGTCATGAGTTGGATGATTTCTTTTAGGCAGCCTCAAATGCCTTATCCCATAATCTACATCCCGATCCTCAGAAATCAAAACTACCCCAATTCCTATGATGGATTCATCATAGAACAATGTGTACCTCTTATCTAGTTTGGGTAAGATCAAAATCAGTGCGGTAGTAAACCCCTTCATTAGCTCCCAAAAAGATCTCTCACAAGACTGTAACCAATCAAACATAACCCCTTTCATTGTTAGTCCTGTGAGCGGCCCTGGAAAATGAGATAAATATATAATAAACATTCAGTAGTAACCTTCCAAACCTAAAAAATTTGATCATCTGAGACATTCTTAGGTTGCTCTAAAGACACCATAACTTACTCATTTTTTTGGGATCCACCAACACACCTAACTCAGAAATGATGTGTCTATGAAATTACACCACATCAATCCAAAACATACATTTTGATATCTTGTTGAAAAGCCTATTCTTTCTTAGTGTATGAAAGATTATTTCAAGAAGTTTTTCATGATCGTCTGGAGTTATAGAGTACACCAAGATTTCATCAACGAACAAAACTAAAAATTGATCTAGATAGGGGTGGAATGTCTAGTTCATCATGGCTATGAACACCACTGATGAGTTATTAAACCCAAACAACATCACCATAAATTATACAACTCGTACTATATTTAAAAATATGTCTGTTGTATGTAAGAAGGTATCATCCTCAACTAATGGTATCGTGATCTCAAATAAATCATGGAAATCATCGAGGAACCTCTATACTAATCAAACATGTCATAGATTCTAGGAAGAATGTATGAGTTCTTAACTGTCATTTGGTTCAGCTTCCTATAATGGAAACGTAGCCTCAGTGATCCATTAGCCTTTTTAGAAGAAAACTTCAAAGATCCCCAAGGTGATGTACTAGGATTTATAAACCCATTATGGTCCTATTACTATAAATGTACCTTATTTTCTTAGAGATCTACTTGATCCATTTGATAGGGTGGAATGGAAACTGGAACTGCCCCTAGAAATATTTTGATCATAAATTCAACATCTACCTTGGTTGATAACCCTTAAAAGTCCTCAGGAAACATTTCCTAAAATTGGTCCACTAAATAAGGCAAGACTGTCTGTCCTTTGTCCCCATTATCTAACATAATACATGCCAATTGGCCTCTATGTTTCCCCAACTCCTTGCATAGTGTCCCTATATAGATCGCTCGAGTATCACACTAACCATGAAAGACAAACGTGCTTCCATCGAGAGATGGGAATATTACCCATCTACGGTAATAGTAAATATTAGCTTGATATAACACCAAAAAATCACGTCCCAAGATTAGGTCCAAACTTGACGTCTCTAGGATGAACATATCCTACAAAAAATGATACCCACCATTCTCCAGAGCACAACCACTACAATGCCTGATGTCTTTAACTCGTACCCCCCGTGGAGTATCAAGCGACAATACCCAATATTCAGTATCCATGGTTAAGCGCATCACAACTATGAACCAAGAAGAAATAAAGGAATGCAAATATATTATATAAAATAAAGAACTAGAAAGATTGGAAGACACAAAATATACCTCGAATTGTAGATGGTCCTACATCACCAACTTCATGTGTACCCTGAACTGCATGGAGTTGACCTTCCCCTTTACCCTGGGATCTGGCTGGAGTACCCCACACTGCACTGCTCTGTTGGTAAGGATGATATCACCCCAAGGTTCCACATATACTACCTCTAATAGTATGACCCGTGGAGATCAAACTACCTGCCTGATAGGGGTTAACAGATCCCCAAACCGAACTCAAAATTTTCTTCTGACCTCCATCATTCATTGACTATCGCGATTTCTAGTAGAACCTCTTCACATGGCCTAACCTTCAGCCTGCTCAGCACTCAACCGGTGGGTGGGGACACTGGTCATGATTGTTCTCTGACCTACCAAACTGATAACAGAAGACTTGGTATTCCCCCTGAGAAGTATGCCCCTATTCTGATTGCTATATTCCCTTCCACCATACTAGATGATTCCAAAGTGGTCTTCTTACTTTCAAAGACACACCACTTTCTCACCCAGCTAGTGAGAAATGATCACTACCTGAAGCAAACATATTTACCCCTATGAGATAAGGGATTGATCCACCACTTCAAAAAACCTCTTTAGATGAATTATATTCACCGGAGATCTGATCTCATGTCTCAACCCATTCTGGAAGGATTTTACTATGTTCGCGTCTTCTGTAGCCTATGTTATAATGAAGATTCTCAGATCGGTGAAATGAACAGAATAGTATATTAGGATACTATCCCCTGAGTTAGCCTCCTAAAATATATAACCTTCTCATTCCTCACTGCTTCGAGATAGAAGTTCTGAAGTAACTTTTCATGAAAATACTTCCACATAATTCCACAAGCCTTCTCCATTTGGACCGTGATGTCCCACAAATGCTTTTCCTAGCTCCTTAGTATATAGGTTGATAACGTGACCCGCCTCTCTAACGAAGTCTATAGATGGTAAATAATAGTTTGTATATACTCTATCCAGAACTATTATATATATAGCCTCCCCTCTCTAGTAATGGTGGGAGGGTGCTGCAACTGAAACTCCCTGGTCAGCTCAAACATACTCGGTAGAAACCGCCTTGGGTATCATTCCATCATCTGCATAAAATGAGAAAAAATCTCTCAGAAATATCTCTTCTTAATACCGTTGGATCACAATGTTCTCTTTCTTCACAACAAGAAGAGTGTTCCCATGAACATTCTCATATCGCCCAATCGGAACACATCTTTAAGGTGGCATTTCTCTACAATGCCAAAAATAAGCTTTAGAACATAACTATAATGATTTTATGAGATGGGAAGAGATACGGGTAGGCTCATCAATTTCCACCAAACTAGTTTGTATACACTACCAAAACAAGTACACTCATAATTAGATCACCACCCTTCACCATCTCTCCTTAGTTCATGGCTAACACGGGTATCTTATTCACACAGTTACAACCCTTATCTTTAACCTAATTAAAAACAATTTCCATATCCCAATTTATTCTTACAACAGGTTAATCCAATTTTACTTCTTTATCAAGAATTATTTTCACCTTACTACATGGCATTGTCACTTCCCTTTTAACCCATTAATATCATCTTATTAGGAATTATTTCATTGATTTTTATGGTAAACAAATTCATCATAACATTTATATCCTGAAAAACCATCCTGTGTGTGTGCCTACCATGATGCATGTCACTTACCTACATAGGTTCCTAGAATGATTCATGAATGCACACCCTCATACATTTCTATACATAAGATAAATATCATAAAACTATCAAATAAAAAAAACATGTGCATCAGCCGATGGTGAAATAACATCAAATATAAAAACACACATCAAGAAAAAAAATTCCTTCCCTTGATGACTTGGGTTTCCCCCTGTACATGGGTTAGCTAATCCAAAGAAAGATCTCATTACCAAGGCCCAATAGTTTTTTAACCTCCAGTCGGCCATCCCCAAATAGTAATAATGAGAAAATAACTCCTCTGACACAACTTTGTAATGGCTTTAATCCGGAATCCACTAATGATGCCTTGATCTGGGTCTCCACATGACCTCAATCACACCTCCCCATATGCCAGAGGTTTCTAAATAGAGGTGAGGGTCTAATAGGATACATGGGGAGGATATACCATCTATGTCATAGTAATCCATATCAAGAAATACTTTAAATAGAAAAATCAATTTAGAACAATCAATAACAAGAATAAATAACCAAATCCCAATAAAACTGGGTACAATAATATACTATAGTAAATATAATATGCCATGAAACAATACCAAAGGAACAAAATTGAAATAAAGGAATGTATCTGAATCCCCAAAATGGTTTGGAATCCATATCTGGAACCTCACCCATACATGACCCATGTCCAACTCAGTAGTATAGAATAGGGCCCTTTACCTTGTCTTGGCTTGGACGAATGAAATCAAACTGGGTACCCAATGGCGGCCAGATCAGGGTGTGATTATAACTTATTAGGCCACCACCAATGGTTTCTACAAGATATCCAGTCAAAAAATAGTGCATGAAAATAGAAAACAACAACATGTAAGGAAAATAATTCCAAATCCATTTTTATTTATGTTCCTTTATGTTTACCTACCAAATATCCCATTTTCATTACCAAGACACCTCTTTTTATCACTTCACCCTTTTCATGTGTTCAATGGATTAAGAATAATCAACATTCTCAACATGTGGGAATTGAACAAGTCTAATCTCATTAGGCATCATATCATAATGATTACCAATATCCTCACCTTAAAGCCTTATTCTGTGTGGAATTCAATTGTTAGGGTAATAGAACTATGTCCCCTTCCTGAACCCATGCATTTGGGGGTAGATCTAGAAGCTTGTTCCTACTCGAACTGTGGGTGTAGAACCTCAAGTAAATACCCCACTCTACCTAGACATATGCACACTATTATTTATCATTCACCATAATCAACCATATCACTACAAGAATATCCAATATCATTTAAAACATAAAAAAATATCAATAAATGGGAAAATAAAATTATTCATCAATCCATTAACACATTCATCATTTATATTAATTAACCCTTTATCCTTGTTTCCCATTTCCCATGCATGTTTCACTAATAATATTCAAGTATAAATCTAATTCCCTAGTATTTTCCCATTAATCCATTTAACCCTTTTTCATGCCAACAAAACAACCTCTTATTACATTACCCAAACTGAGTGTATTATTAAATCTAAAATTTGACATCCTTCAATTATATTGACATATTAATCGTTGGATATATGTTCTCGCACAATGTCTGTACACTTACATATCTAAACTCTAAGTTCAGGGAATATCGCCACACCACATGGGTGGCCCTAGTCTCATTTTTTCATCCTCCATGCATCCCATAGGGATCATGAGGAGTTAAATTAACCATTTAGACACCAAAAATCTCCAAATAAATTCAAGGGAAAAATTAATAAAATATTGGAAAATTAAGAAAAAAAACATAGTGAAAAAATCCACTTGAAACCCATGGGATAAAGCTTATATACCACCTACCGTGAATCTATTAGTGAACATACCCATAATCAAGCCCTTTTGTCCCGATTCATCATAAATTTAAAACAGCATCCTAAAACTCACAGAAAAAAGATGGGTTTGAGTGCTTCAGTTGGAGAGAAGAGGAAGATAGAAACCCTAAACAAGAAATTGAAGCAAGGAGGGATTTAGACATACTTGGATCTTAAATCCTCAACTAACGACACATCAAACTGCACTAATATATGGGATATTGATACATGGATGCTCTAGGGATCTTTGTTTCGTTCCTAGGGTCCAAATGAGGAAGAAACAAGAAAATAACAATTTGTGTACAAAAACATCGTATTTCCATTTTTGTAAATTTTTAAAAGTTTCTGGGTTGTACGGTTTACTCGCACATTTTTGGAAACCCTGCACAAATTATTCAGATGCTACTGTCCAAAAATAATACCCTCACATGGTTTACGGGAACAAATTTTCAAACTGTGTGGAGGCTATGGTCTAAAAATCCATCTTTTTCAATGTTTTACTGGGTTGTCTGCACCGTTAGGACTAAATATGCGTAGATCATGTGACTTGCCCAAAAATTTCTTTCCCCCTTTTTCATGTCCTAAACCCCTGAAACACCATTGAGCCTTCTTATGAAATTGGAGAAACACTTAATTAACCAAATATAAGGACATAAACTGAAATGTGACCAAAACATACCTAACAGAGAAATTCATGATCCTACATTAGATTTATTATTCATTTTATTTCACTTATTACTTTTTTATATGTAATTACTTAATCAATTTAGTTTATGTTAGATATTTAGATGATATTTGGATTCTATTCTAAAAATGACATTGGTATATTTACTACGGTCAAAGAGGTTATTATTTAAAATATCCATAATACTATTAAATCAATAATTATAATATTTATAAATCAAATATAATTTTAAACCCAATAATTAGATATGGATATTAAAAATTAACTACACTAAAATCATGGATATTTTAGGTCATACAAATTCATGAGTGTTATTTTAAATTTTCAATGATCATTATGGAAAGAAGATATGTAATATTTTAAAATTTTAAATTGTTAATAATATAAAATATATATATATACATACCATTTCATTACTTTATATATAATTATATATATCATCAATGTGGTGTGGTGATGAAAATATATTCACATTACTTCATGAATGCGGTAGTCTCGACACACACGAACGACATTATAATTTTTCATTGAATGAAATAAAATGATATTTTATTAATTCATAATGATAAATATTTCATTTTTATCCTAATTATTTTATGTATATAAAATATATCAATTAAATGTATCTTAATATACTTCCATGTTAATCATTATTTAAATAAGTATTACATTGCTTTGAGAGGAAGTAGTCAACTGTACACATGAACAACATTAAAGTTTTAAATCTAGAATGAAAAATAAACAATTTATATAAGATATAATGTCTCAAAAATGGAAAATCATCATAAAAATCCAAAAAATTCACCATAAGATAATTTTTTATACTTATTTAAAAAAAATAAGATTTTTTTCAAGTAAATATTATAAATGTTTTAAAAATGAATTTCAAAATAGGTCAACAATGCATGAATATCATTCCTTTATAAAAAATTAGTTATTTAGAAAATGTTTCATTCTATTTCAAATTGTTCTTAGTTTATTTCTATTCAATAGACTACCCTTTATTTTATACATGGATAAAAAATAAATGTGTTAATATTTAGATATTCAAATTCATACCGACATCTTAATGACTATATTGTAATTTACATATTTGAATAATAATATTTTAAAAGAGTATCATGTTTTATTAAAACTCGATATTTTATGTGTATAAAGATATAGAAAATATTGAAATTGACTAAATACATTATCTTAAATTATATGGGTTTTATGTTCTCTTTTATACATACTGTTTTATTTCACACATTATATTGAAAATGATGTTATAATTTTTAAATATTGGGGTGATAAATTCAACCCTAATTAAATAAATTCTGTCATATAAATTTAATCTTGACCTCAGAATTCATTATATTTTATTTTGACTATACATTTACTGAAATAAAACATCATGAGAAAGGATAATAAAACATCTACCTAATAAGAGAGAAATGGAAGCACAATTCTCGTATAGAATAACACATAACTAGATTTCTATGTAGAAGAACATATATGGCAGGTGAAGATATGGGTATTGATGAAAATAACAATTAATTATAGATAATGATAGATTCCATTGATCATAATAAAGAGAATTATCAATGGAATGTTAAATAACTCAATAAAATTGATCATTAATGATTTCAGAGACAATTGGTTCAATATTAATGAAGGTATTAGGATATAATTTTTTGCAATATCCTTTTACAAGAGATGATGAATGACATTACCATATAAATTGAGAATATAATAACATTGAAATTCATGATATATCTACATGTAATAGTCACAATTTCATATTTTGGTTGTCATTTGGTCATTTTTCACGTCATTTCATACTATATGAAATTAATATCCGAGTTGTTTTTTTATTTTGAATCATCAAAATTAACTTTTATTGTATTTTAATATTTATATAATAGAGATAAGTCATTCAGTCTATTTATAAAAATTTTCTATAACCATTGGGGTTATCATAAGTTATCCAATATAATATGTTAATCTATAAACAACAAAAGTTACACCACTGCGTCCAAATAAATATTAATCCTTAAAATAATTTATCTTAAAAAATGATATATTTACCATGAAATCACGTAGATTATTGGTAGATGAAAAAGGATTATATTCATTTGGTTATGGGTTTAACCCTAGTGGCCTTTATATTTGAAATGGGTTGTCATCCAGCATGCATGTTTTCTTTTTTTTACATAATCTCAATATAATGCATATAATGACACCAAATTTTAGAAGAACAAAACCACCAAATCAAATAATTGATTAAAATTAATAGTTTAAAATACCACAATCAAATCATCATTATCATTATTATATCAACATATATCATATATTAACTCTTATCCTCCCTCGATTAGGTGATTTTTAGGAATTTGAAATTTCCACTGAATCACTTTTCTTAGTAACATTCAACAAATTCCTTTAAATCCATAATGAATTACTAATATAGTGAAATATATATATATATATATCATAATTCTTATAATAATAATATGATTAATTAATATACTATTATAAAATTGTTATTAAATCTAAACAAAATCATATTAATCATTTCACTTTATATATAGTAACAGAAAAAGATTCACCTTGATAACATAGATTATTTTGAGGTATATTATGTTTTGGATTGGGGAAACCATTTTAATAGTGCCCCATATCCTTACAGTTGAACCATTTCGTATTGAAATTGTCATCCATTCCAATTAAATCATGAGCATGGTATACTTTTATCCCATGATTGAAGAAAAGTCATTTTCCTATTAAGCATGTACCAAGGTGTTTCCCACAAAAATTTTGAAATTTTGTAAAATCATTCATTCACGTCTTCCATCTATAGATATTTTTTTCTTTATCCTATTCTATTCTTTATTCCCTTTAAATCTATAATACTTGGATGTTTCTCTTTTTGTCTTGATATAACCTGATATTTAATCCTTATATGATGTTATGGTATGGGAGCTTATTCCCTTTGTAGGATTGGCTTAAATCCATCATAGAAATGGACAATCATACTCTTTAGATAATTTACATAGTTTGAAACATCCCTTAATAATGTTCTAATGTTCACTTTATACATTTATAATCTTTTATATTATTTATATCATAGAATTTAAACAGCCTTTCCATATATTCTTTCTTCACGTGAGGATAACACTGTTTCAATAAGATTACCCTGAAATCAATCCACTCCATGCTTCCTATTTACACCTCATTATTAGTGTTTTTAATTTATAACAACTAAGTAACCACATCTTATTAGAGATAGTAAACTTCCATAACAACATTCTTCCATTCACTACTTCCCTGGGTGACAAATATCATATCAAAGGAACTTAAAAATTACATAGCTAAAAAGGGATTTTTTTCCCATCGAATGATGGAGGTAACTGATGCATTATCTAGTCTAATATAGTTTTACATTTCCCTAGAATATAAGGATGATCCATATGAGAATGTTTATTACTCCTAATCTGGGTAATATTCAACAATATGGTTATAATTTAACCTATTATAGCAATAGATCCAGCACCATCTTCATTGTCTTCCCTAGATATTAAATCCCCACATGGATTATGATCATTGATATGGTTCTAATTCCTTCCACTAGTAATATATTATAAGTAATGGAATACATATGATTAGGTTATAATATTATGAAATGTAATTTATAATCCCAAAACTGGTTTAATATATAACATAACTTGAAAAAAAAACATAGCTAATCTAACAGTCATAAACAACGATGCCTTGGGATTATCTTCAAATCATAAAAATATTTTAAAATCATACATAATGGTTTTTAAATAGTATGTGAATTTAAATTTTGAATATCCCTCATAATATTCAACAAGGTGTGTATTATAGACCATTTTCGTGCACCAGGTGATGATCGGGTCAATCCCACTGTGACCTTTTTAGAGTTGTTACCACTAGGTGCATCTGTATCAAAACTATGTACAATAGTAATATCCAAAAAGGGATATATTTTCTAATAAGAACTCATAATATCTTACTTTTCCAAAACATTATGATTTTCTTCTCTAATTATTCTCAATATATGTTATAATGTTATTTTCCCCAATCAATGTTTTCTTAAATATAGTTCCCAATGTTCCTGATTCACTTACATTGATATATACTATAGGGAATTTACCCAAATAGCCTGAACCTGATTTCCAATTTAAATCTATGGAAGATGATATATGGAATTTTATCATGAATGATTTATGAATTTAGTCGCCTGAAAAAACTAGGTACATACCATAAATTCATATTATATTTTAAAATATTAAATACACAAAGAACATTATTTGAGAATTTCTTTATTACCCTTAGTTTTTTCTTTCATATTTAATCACAAAACACTTCATCAAATAATTTTTAAAATAAAAGAGATGTAATATGATAAATTGGATTCTTAGTAAGGGTAACCGTATATTAGAATATAGGAGAAATAGTTAATAATCAATATGAAATTTTAAATAACTAAAACACATGGAATTTGTAAGTGATCAGGTCTTCTTCAGGTATGGATATATTTTTTTGTTTGGGTATAAATGGTATTTAAGAGTTTAATGAGGGTACAGATTGAGTTCATGGGAGTATAGGGGATGTTTGAGGATTGTTTGAATCCTTAACTCCAATGTTTTTGAAAAAAAATGTAGGCCACATGGTTAGAAGAAAATGTTTGGGGTCTGACACACTGATAGAGATAACCATTCAAGGTGGTATCAGGAGGAGAACTATTTATGAAAACCATGTAGATGGGGGTGAATACCCATGAGAGGGGATTTAAAGTATTTTATAGTGGCTGAAACATGATCTTCCTACAAATTTATAAACCATACACACTAATTATGTGAGGTTCTCCTTAAATTAGTAAAGGGCGCACAGTTTGTAAAATCATGCATTCAAACCATGTGCCAAGTTAATTCCCTGAGAAATTACCATTTTTTTCATTATGACTTTAAATTATGAAACTCTTTTACCTCTTCCTCCATTGGACAATATTTCACACATGGTAGCACTATTGAAGGCCATTTGATAGGCTTCAATACTGGTTTTCTATCCGAGCATCTATACAAACTCTATCAGTCTCATTGGATTCGTGCTAGTTAGTTCTCTAATCAACATGTGTCATTATTATTTTGAACACACATCAGAGTATTTATTTATGTGAAACACAATAAGTTATTTTTTAGGTTATTTTTCTATTCATCTTTTTTCATCTGATATAGATTGAATCAGAAGATGATACATGATAAGTTCTCTATCATAGGCGAATCATTTGTTTAATATACCATGTACCCAATAGGTTTTCAGTTTTAAAGCATTATATAGTTCTTCCACATGTTTTAAATTCCAATAGTGCACCTTAAATTAATAGAATTATTGAATTGGAAAATATTTATTTCTTCTACTAGTAACTTAGAGTTTTTTGAGGTTGTTTTCCCAACCTAGGATAACCATAGTGTGAACCTTTGTATCTACAATTTTGTTATACCACCTATGGGGTGAGTGTGAGATTTCATGGCTAAAGGAGGACCTTTTGACTAAAATAGAATCAAATTTTATAATATTTG
Source organism: Viscum album (assembly GCA_963277665.1). Lineage (NCBI taxonomy): Eukaryota > Viridiplantae > Streptophyta > Magnoliopsida > Santalales > Viscaceae > Viscum > Viscum album. The sequence goes on along the minus strand of OY728166.1, from coordinate 1,366,219,304 downwards.
TGAATTAATTACTCCTTTTTATTTTATTACATGTTATTATATGTGTTTTGTTTTTTATTAAATTGTTTATATGGGAATTTTGTAAATTAGTTAATGAAATCATTAAATTAAATTGTTTATGATATTTTTTAAGCTAAAAATGATAAATTAAAATAGTATAGATACCTAGGTTTACAAACCCTGGGTCTTGGTTATATAGGATTTCATGGATGTTTCCCCTATTTATTTCGATTTTCCTAGTGTAACCCTTAGACTTACTTCCTCCCTATGTCATGAATTCTAAGGACACCTTTGTCCTTTCCACCCAATAAATCTATATTTCATTTCCTCATATTAAAAATGCGATATTAAAATTCTCCTTGGACACCACCTAGGACTTTATCGATTTTCTATCAAGATGATCCTCAAACTCAAAAAGGATGCCTTCTTCTTCTATAAATTGGGCCTATCTCTTCCGGGTCTGACACTTTTCATTAAATGGTAAAAAATATTTTGATTCCTCTAATTATATTGCATGGAAATGGTAAATGATATAATTTATTGTAAGAAATTATTTAGTGGATCTTTTGAACTTATTTACAAGGAAAATCTATTGTGCATTCTTGGAGGGTTTTGTAGATAGCCCTAGTCTGGGTATTAGAATCCAATGGGTACAGTGTAATGTATTATTTTTTATTTATTTTACCTTTAACATTATTTTTGGAGATTAAATATTAATTGTCGGGAGCCTTGGTTAGATAGATAGTGTCATTTTACCTTATTTCATATTCATTGGGAACATTAATTTCATTAATTTTTACATGTGATATATTGCACATTTATTATATTTGTATAACATGGAATGGATTTGTTATAGACACCATTGGTGGTGGCATAAAAAATTATATCTCACACATATTTTAGTCCATTTTGTGTACTTGGATAGACTTCATGGATGAAGGTAGTGAATGGGGAAGGAACACATTATAGGATTCCATATTTTTTACACGTTTCATAGGATGTGGAGAGTACATGACTAAGATAGGATCATGATGCTACCTGGGATACACAATTTTGGTCTTTTGGTATCTTTTTACATGTATTGTTCACAGTGCCTGAACACATGATTCACTACTTTTTAGAGACAAGGCATGATTATAATTGTATAAAATACCATTATGTTAATTGTTCAATTTTCCGTATCTTATTAGTTTATATTATATCTAGATGATTTAATGATTCCTCTATTAATCAGTATGATTGAAAATTCTGTGTTTCCCTCTAAAAAAGATTATCTTATCCCCACAAACACACCCAAATACCATGGTTATAGTTTTAATCCTCTATTTTTTAGGATAGCGTGTTTGAGGCAATGTGACCTATCATCATAGAGAAAATTTTAATGGAATCCTCATTGGGACTTTATAAAGTTGTATTATATTAATTTTATTCAGGTTATATTTCCAATTTTGAGATAATAAATTGAGATTATTATGGATTGAAATTTTTTAATGAGTTGTTCCAATAAGTAGATAACACATGTACATCGAAAATCCAAATTTCCTAGAATAGATTATGTATTTTTTTATTTTTTTTATTTCTATAATGACCCATAATTTACATACAAGGTGATTACATCAAAATTGAATCATACTTATTACAACATATAACAAAACCATGATAGGACCGTATAGGTATAGTGTCTTTAGAAATTGGGAAACATAAACAATTGGTTCATAAATCGTCTACATTGTCTCCCATTTATTTCATCATATATAGAGTCCCTTTTTGGCATATCCTACTTAATATCCTTCTTCCTGACCTGGGAAAAATAAAACATACAAAAGGGTGATCTCAAATTCTTAGTAAGGGTAAACAAAAGAAATATCAAACATATCATATTTATAAGATCAAAACATTTTGAAAATCTTATCCTGTAAAAGAGATCATAACATGGGATAAATCATAGAAGTGAAATGTAATCCCAATAATCATAACTTAAAACATGATGCTTTGTGGCATACACATATAATCATAGAAAATCATTTCGTAGTAGTCAAGACTCATTTCCAAGACTATCTTAGTGGACAAAGTCCATTTTTGAACCGAGTTCACTCCTCGTTTCAGTCCTATTTCACTGAACCGGTTTAACCTGACGTTCCAGCCATGTCTATCTCATGAGATATAAAATCTTTACCCAATGCATTGGAGGGATATATAGGTCCCACCCATCTCATAATGATACCATTCTTATGTGTTCCACAAAATCATAAATCATACATCATTGCATAACCCATGTAATAAAAATGGGATTTTTAAACATCGTGACATCATAAAAAAATTCATATAAGATAATGGAATTCATAAAAATAATTCCATCACAACATTATCAAATCAATGTAATAACAGGGATTGAAACATAACCCTATATTATCCTAGATGGAAAATAATTTTGATAAAACACTTGAACTCCATTCTTGAGGAAAATATCCTTTCTACTTCAAAAAGATTTTTCCTTTATTAACATGTCATACAATTTTAAACTAAAAGAAGTTGATTAAAAATAATCATGAAAACTTGAAAAGAATTATTCTTCTAAATAATGTTTCAAAAATCCATTCATGCAATATAAGTTAAAAAACATTCTTCTCGTACTTTTGTCGGAAAAGTCAAAAAGTACCTCGTACGAAAAATGAAAAGAGATTCCTTTAATACCCTTTACTAAAAACTAACCAAAGGGTAAAATTGGATTTAAACAATTTTAGGTGGATGGACACAATATTACATATTGAGGGAACATGGATGTGGATGATAAAATACACCCCAGTAAATACCAAAGTATAAACAATCTAGGATAAAAATGAGATTGTGATATTTTCCCTTACCTTAGGTTCGATTTGCTTCGTAAGTGTCCTAACCTCCAGTATAATGATTTAAATAATGTTATTGACTTATTAAAGGATCATAATTATTGTTATGATATCATATATGGTCATATTCTTATCATATTATTAGTAATATTTCATTACTACTTTATATTCAGGTGTTTATTACTTTTTGTTCTTATGCGTGTTTTGTCGAATAAATTCTTATTCTTCTCATTAGGTTATAGATACCTCATTTACATAATGGTATTTTTATACTATATAACATATTTATTCATTCAATTAATTTATATAATCATTATTCAATGAATATCATGTAGAACGAATCGCATCACATCGTGGAGACGGTATTCCGTACGTACGCAAGAGCGATGATATCGTTCCCATGATCATGGAATTGTATTGGAGTGTATGTATACTATTTCATAATCAATAAAACATTACAATAATCATATATAGTTATTTATTTTCACCATTATACCCATCAAAGTAAGGTGGTGATGGAAAATAGATTACACCACGGCGTGGAGAAGGTATTCCGTACATACGCACGTGCGGTGATTTAGTTTTCCGTTGGATGGATAGATGGTGAAATAGGGTTGTTTCATAATTATAATAACATATAAATATATGAGTGATACTGATGTCATTAATTCATAATGAAAAAACTAAATAAGAATAAGTGGAAGAAGAAATAAAGTTGAAAGAATCGGTAACAGACATTACCTCTTCTTTGAAGCGCCTCTTTGAGACCTCCTCTTAGGGCACTACACTTGGTCTTTGAAGAAGACCAGGACATCTAGGATGTTTCTAGGGAAGTGGGGAAGTGAAATGGGAAGGTATTGGCCGATCTTGAAGGCTCCAATTAGTGTGAGGAGGAGAGGGAGGAGGTTCCCTTTTAAAGGGAGGAGAGGGGCACCTTTGGAAATATAAGAAATATTAGTTTATATTAAATCTGAAACCCACTTAAAAACATCCAAAATGACTCATATCCGAATAATAGATGATATATGGTTGTAATCTCATCAACTAATAAAATTTAGACATGTTAGGAATTTATTTTAAACATTATAAACTTGATTTATCTTTATTTATCAATTTGATTTTATTTGTGGTAAAAATATTATAAATTTTAAATTATTATAAATAATTACATATGTGTTGTGAATTTTCAATAATTTGACACTTTATGACATTTTAGATCATATTAATTTTAATTTATAATTTTTAAATATTTTTGTTATTTTTAAACAATTTTATAATATGTTATCTTTATAAACTACAATAGTGTCAATTTTGACACTATTCATTAATTTGAATTTAAATAAAATATATACAGAAGATATGTTCGAAATAAATGCTTTAATAAATTTATAAAATTTCATATGTATCTACAAAATAATTGGATCATATTAAATAGTTCATATAATATTTATTTTAATATTTTTAAAACTATTTATTTGGTATTTTAATTAATAAAATAATTTCAACATCACTATTGTGGCATAATTAATGATAATTATTTAATCCCTAAAAATTCTAAATAAATTCATATGATGTAGATAATTTTATTAGCTTTCTGGAGACTTTTCATGTTCGAAGTTTCATTAAGTGTATCACTAAATTAAAATTATTATACTTATAAGATTTAAGAATGTGACATGTTGTCACATTCTTTGGTTATAATAATAATTACATTATTTTCATGGAACAAAGTCCATTAAATGAATCTAATCTGACCCTCAGGTGATATGGGTCGACTTTTAGTCATCCAATAGGATTTGGCAGGTGTTAGGGTAACTTTATAATCTTATATTTACCCTTAATTACCCGATTTACCTTTAACGACAGTAAATAAAATTTACCGTAGTTACTATTCATAATGCCCAAAAATAAAAAGTAGCATATTAACATTATTTGGACCCGCTGATTTCAAATATGTAATAGATTTTTCAAAATTCAAAACATATAAGTTGCAGTAATTAATTTAAAATAAATCCCATTGTTATGAAAACAGGTTTTATATGTTAAAACATTGCCAAAGATTGAAATGTTTTTACCTATGAATTAAATGTGAAATAAGTTCTAATGACATACATTATATTAAATGGTAAAAATATATTATATTTATACTTTAAAACCATTCAATATTATAATTTATCCATATAAATTATCTCTATTAAAAAAGTTGTTTTTATTTAAAAATCAGTGTATTTTTACTATTCATCAAAATAGGAAAGTTATCAGAAAAATATAAAAAAATTCTCCAAAGTAAATTTTTATACCCTGATTCAAAAGAAGAATTTTATTTTGTCAAATTGAACTTATAAACATGTCAAAAACAATATTTAATGTGGGTGCACCATCAAAAGGTGGCAAAACTGCATTTTTAAAAAAAATACTAATTTTACCTAAAAATTTTATTTTGTTCTATTACCATATTATAGAAAATGTGTAAGATGAATAATAATGTTATAAAATTCAAAATTTAGTCAATACTATTCATAACAGCTAGTCCATAATAATATATTGTTGTTTAGTGAAACCCGGTATTGCGTACTACACACGCTATCGAGGAAGGTCGTGATTGCGTGTAATGAAAGCCAAGTCCGTATTATGTGCTGTGAAAGATTACTTTGGTGTTATGTATAAAATAAGACATAAAAAACTATTTCTCATAAAATCTGAGGGTGTTACATTCTACCCCACTTAAAATTAATTTCGCCCTCGAAATATGTTACTTCATTACAAACAAATGAGGATACATGTCCCTCATCATATCCTTAAGTTCCCATGTAGCTTCTTCTAATTGGTGGTTCCTCAATAAAACTTTCACCAAGCGAGTTTTATTGTTCCTTAGGAATTTTTTGCTATGATCCAGAATCTCTATTGGTTGTTCTTCATAAGAAAGATCTTGCTCTAGCGGTACAACTTCTGAGCTGAGTATATGTGAAGGATCAGTTATGTACTTTCTTAGGAGAGATGCATGGAACACATCGTGAACTTGAGAGAGATTCAGTGGAAGCACCAATCAGTAAGCTATCTTCCCAACACGATCCAGAATTTTCAAAAGGACTGATATATCTAGGGCTCAACTTTCCCTTCTTTCCAAAGCTCTTGACCCTATTCCAGGGAGATATTCGTAAGAATACTTTATCACCCACATCAAACTCTAGGTCTTTTCTTCAGTTGTCGCCATAACGTTTTTGTTGACTCGGAGCTGCTCTTATGTGTTGTGGAATAGATCTGACCTTTTCTGCCATTTCATCAAAAAGATCAAGTCCTAATATCTTTCTTTCCCCAATTTCATCCCAGCAAGTTGGAGTCCTTCATTTCTTTTAATAGAGAGCTTCATAAGGAGCCATATGAATACTGGAGTGAATGCTATTATTATAAGAAAATTCCACCAAAGGTAGGTATTGATCCCAACCACCTTTGAAATCTATAGAGAAAGCTCTCAACATATCTTATAGAGTTTGAATTGTCCTCTCAGACTGACCATCTGTCTGAGGATGATAAGCAGTGCTGATACTCATCTCTGTATCCAGAGTATGCGGATGACGTTCCCAGAACATTGATGTAAACCTCGGATCCCGATCAGATATAATAGAAAGTGGTACTCCATGAAATGTTACCACTTCCTTTACATATATCCTGGAAAGATGATCTAGAGAGAAATCCTCTCTAATAGAAATGAAGTGTGACGACTTTGTAAGATGATCAACTGTAACCTAGATAGCATTATTGCCTTTGGATGTTTTAGGAAGTCCAGTGAAAAAGTCCATAGTGATGTTTTCCCATTTCCATTCTGGAATGGGTAATGGTTGTAACATCCCTATAGACTTTTGTCTATCAGCATTAACTTGGTGACAAACCAAGCATTGAGAGACATATTCAGCAACATCTATTTTCATTCCATCCCACCAGAAGTACTCTTTCAGGTCCCTTTACATCGTCGTGCTTCCAGGATGAATAGAGAATGAAGAACTATGAACCTCTTCCAGTAGCTCCTTCTTTAATTCTAGGATGGGAGGAACTCAAACCTGATTCCTGAACCTTATTATCCCATCACAATCAAGGTTGAATTCAGGAACATTTCTCACCTTCTTTTTTAACTCGACATATTCTTTCTGTGGCTCTTGAACCTTCACATTTATAGATGGTTGAACATTCATTTGAGAAAGATAAGATTTATCCCCTTCTATTAAAATTCCAAGATCTATCCTTTTTAAATCCATAAATATTGGATCTTTTGTGATCCTCATTATGCATAATCTAGCATGGTCTTGTCGACATAATGCATCTTCCACCTTGTTTGCATTTCCATGGTGGTAATGAATTGAGCAGTCGTAATCCTTAATCAGCTCCAACCATCTTCTTTGGCGCATATTTAGCTCCTTTTGTGTGAAAATATACTTTAAACTTTTATGAACAGTATAAATGTCACACCATTCTCCATAAAGATAATGCCTCCAAATCATTAATGCAACGATTACCACAGCTAACTCCAAATCATGAGTTGGGTAATTTTTCTCATGGATTTTCAACTGTCGTGAGGCATAAGCTATCACCATATCATTTTGCATAAGCTCACACCCCAATCCCTTCTTGGATACATCATTGTAGATCACAAACATTTCTCCACTACAAGGTAGTGTGAGAACAGGTGCACTGGATAACCTTCTTTTCAACTCCTTGAAATTCTCTTCACATTCCTTCGTCTAAACAAACATAACTCCTTTCCAAGTCAACATGGTGAGTGGATTAGATAATTGTGAAACATCTTTCAAAAAACGTCGATAATATCTATCCAAACCACAAAAACTTTGGATCTTGGTTACTATTGTTGGTCTCGACCATCTTTCGATAACCTCTGTTCTTGCTGGATCCACAGATATCCCCTCTTTTAAGATTTGTGACCCAAAAATGCAACTTTTTGAAGCGAAAATTCACACTTGGTAAATTTGGCATAAAGCATCTCCTTTCGTAGGGTCTTTAATACAATTCTAAAGTTATCTTCATGTTCTTCCTTACTCTTTGAATAGACAAGAATATCATCTATAAAGACTACCACAAACTGATCAAGATAGTCTCTAAAGACTCTATTCATCATATCCATGAAGATAACAGGGGCATTAGTAAGACCAAATGGAATCACTATAAATTCATAGTGTCCATAACTTGTACGGAAAGTAATTTTTGGTATATCCTCTCTTTTGACCCTTAATTGATGATACCCTAAACGAAGATCAATCTTGGAAAAGTATTGATCTCTACGTAGTTGGTCAAATGGGTCATCAATGTGTGGGAGAGGATATTTGTTCTTGATAGTGATCTTGTTATGTTCTCGATAATCAATGAAGAGTCTCATTGATCCATCATTCTTCTTAACAAAAAAAACAGGTGCTCCCTAAGGTGACACACTAGGGCGTATGAAAACTTTATCAAGATTCTCTTAGAGTTGCTTCTTCAATTCCTACAACTCAATTGGGGCCATTCTATATGGTGTCTGTGATATAGGCAAAGCACCCGGTACGAGTTCTATTGAAAACTCAACATCACGATTTGGTGGAAGACCTGGAAATTCCTCTGGAAAGACATCATCAAATTCCTGTACAATGGGAATATTCTTAATCATGAGTTTCTCTCCAACCATTTGAGATAAATAAACCTCATTTAGTGGAATCAAGACCCATAAGATGGATGAAATTTCCACTAGAAGGTTATGTTCATCCTTGCATCGATAGACGATCATAGATTGATCTAGAATATGAAATGTGACTTCGCTTCTTTGGAAATTGGTATGATCTCCATATAGAGAAAGCCAATCCAGGCCAAGAATTACATCAAATTCCACTATAGGAAGGATCACAATATTTGCAGGAAGCACTTTCCCACAAACTTCAATCGGAGAAGAATTGTAAACTTTTGATGCGACTGTTGTGCCATTAGGAGTTGTCACAACCAACTAAACATCTAATTATTGAGGTAATACATCGATACCCTTAGAAAATTATTCATAAATAAAAGAGTGGGTGGATCCAGAATCAAATAAAACATTTGCTACTTTAGAGTGGACGTTAAGTGTACCTCTCACCACATCATTGTCGTACTCCACATCGCCGATAGTAATTGCATGTGACTTTCCTTTGTCTGTGGCCTTAAAAGTTTGTTGACGTCGATCATCATCATCAACCCTTGGATTTGGGAATTGATTGTCATAATTCCCCATCTCCTTGCACTTGAAACATTGATGTGTATTAGGTTCATTCTGTATATCCCTTCCTTTGTTTTCATCATTAGACATCTTCTTCCCATTATTTCAACATTCAATTACCCGATGACCTTATTTTCAACACTTATGACATTTCCTTGTCCCCTTAAGACAATTTACTCCATGTTTCTTTCCACACTTTGAGTATTAGGGAAAACTCATCTTATTTTCAGTGTGGTCTTTATATTTTACTTTGAATTCCATATTCCTCTTCTTATCAAACCCATGTGACTGATGGGTTACACCAATCTTCATCTCAACCATGAGAGCACATCGAACAATTTACTGATAGCTATTGAAGTCCCTTATGGATAACTCCCTTTGAAGACTTGGTTTTAAGCCCCTAAATAATCGATCGATCTTACTCTCAGGTTGGATAATAATTCTGGAGGCGTACCTTGAAAGTCTTGTAAAATTTTCTTCGTAGGTACCAATGGATTCATCATCCTTCTGCTTCAGTTCAAGAAACTCCTTCTCCATCTTTGTTCGAAGAATACGAGGGAAATACTTATTGAAAAATAAGTCCTTGAACTCGTCCCATTCCATGGACTCAATTTCATCCATTTTCCTTGTATTCTTAATAAGATTCCACCATTGATCAACATCACCTTACAAACAATACACTACTAAGATGATTTTATCATATTCAGAACATTGAAGAACTGAAAATATATTTTCGGTGGTACTGATCCATTGTTCAGCCACTAATGGATCAGAAGACCCGCTGAATGAAGGTGGACGCTGCCTCATAAAGGATTCAACAGAATGTTTCTCCTTCCTTTTCTCATTTGGAAGTCCTGAATGATTCATAGCTTGAGAATGTTGTGCGAGCATGACTACAAGATTTTTCATTCCAGCTCCCATAACGTTTGGTTGCTCATGGGGACAATCATTGCATTGCCCGTCGCATTCCGCATTAACATGGTTTATTCGGGTTCTAGACATTGACTAAAACCAAGAAGAATTATGTGAGAAACATTAATTATAATATGAAAACCATATAATCAAGAATAAAATTTCACACTTAAGGACTTATAATAGGTTGTTCATGGTCGTTTCTAAAACACTAAGATTGTGTTCTATGCTTATACATATCCTTAGGTTTCTTACTAAGGATTTCACATCCTAGTTTACAAAGGTTGACTATACCATTCCTCTGATACCAACTATAGTGGTCTGGAATTACTTTCAGTGGACTATAATTGATACCTATCAGGTCACTCCATGGGAGGCTACACCCCCTGGGTGGGACACACCACCACCCCCAGTGGCAGACATTTCCTCATGACGCCCTTGGGCGGAGAGCCATGCTTCGTCAAACGCTCACAGGTGAGAGTTCCCATGGATCAGATACATTCCTAACTCCTTTGCCTCTGATACCAACTATAACGACCCATACTTTACATAAATGGTTATTACTTCAAAATTGAAGCATACTTATTACAACATATAACAAAACCATGAAAGGACCATATAGGTATAGTGTCTTTAGAAACTGGGAAACATAAAAAACTGGTTCATAAATCATCTACGTTGTCTCCCATTTATTTCATCATATCTAGAGTCCCTTTTGGCATATCATACTTAATATCCTTCTTCCGGACCTGTGGAAAAGAAAACATACAAAAGGGTGAGCTCAAATGCTTAGTAAGGGCAAACAAAAGAAATATCAAACATATCATATTTATAAGAACATAACATTTTGAAAATCTTATCCTGTAAAAGAGATCATAACATGGGATAAATCATAGAAGTGAAATTTAATCCCAATAATCATAAATTAAAACATGATTCTTTGTGGAATACACACATAATCATAGAAAATAATTTCTTAGTAGTCAAGACTCATTTCCAATACTATCTTAGTGGACATAGTCCATTTCTGAACCGAGTTCACTCCTCGTTTCAGTCCTGTTTCACCGAACCAGATTAACCTGTCGTTCCAGCCATGTCTATCTCATGAGATATAAAATCTTTACCCAATGCATTGGATGGAGATATAGGTCCCACCCATCTCATAATGATACCATTATTATGTGTTCCACAAAATCATAAATCCTACATCATTTCAAAAACCATCTAATAAAAATGGGATTCCTAAACATCGTGACATCATAAAACAATTCATATAAGATAAAGGAATTCATAAAAATAATTCCATCACAACATAATCAAATCAATGTAATAATAGGGATAGAAACAGAACCCTATATTATCTTAGATGGAAAATAATTTTGATAAAACACTTGAACTCCATTCTTGAGGAAAATATCATTTCTACTTCAAAAACATTTTTCCTTTCTTAACATGTCATACAATCTTAAACTAAAAGAAGTTGATTAAAAATAAACATCAAAACTTGTAAATGAAGCTTCTTGGAAATAAGGTATTAAAAATCCATTCATTTAGTATAAGTTAAAAAACATTCATCTCGTAATTTTGTCGGAAAAGTCAAAAAGTACCTCGTACGAAAAATGACAAAAGATTCCTTTCATATCCTTTACTAAAAACTCACCGAAGGGTAAAGTTGGATTTAAAAAATTATAGGTGTATGGAAACAATATTACATATTTATGGAACATGTATGTGGATGATGACATACACCACAGTAAATACCAAAGTATAAACAATATCGGATAAAAATGAGATTGTGATATTTTCCCTTACCTTAGGTCCGATTTGCATTATAAGTGTCTGAAACTCCTGTATAATGATTAAAATAATGTTATTGAATTATTACAGAATCATACCTATTGTTATGATATCATATATGGTGATATTTTTAGCTTCGTATTAGTAAAATTTCATTACTACTTGTTATTCGGGTGTTTATTACTTTTTGTTCTTATGCATGTTTTGTCGAATAAATTCTTATTATTCTCTTTAGGTTATAGATAGATCTTTTCAAGAATGGTATTAGTGTACTATATATAATATTTTTTCCTTCAATTCATTTGTATAATCATTATGTAGTGAAGATCATGTAGAACTAATTGCATCACATCGTGGAGACGGTATTCCGTACGTACGCACGAGTGATGATATCATTCCCATGATCGTGGAATTGTATTGGAGTGTATGTATACTATTTCAGAATCAATATAACTTTAAAATAATCATATATATTTATTTATTTGCACCATTATACCCATCCAAGTAAGGTGTTGATGGAGAATAGATTACACCACGGCGTGGAGACGGTATTCCGTACGTACGCACGCGCGGTGATTTCGTTTTCTATAGGATGGATAGATGGTGAAATAGGGTTGTTTCATAAATATAATAACGTATCAGTATATGAGTGATAATGATGTAATTAATTAATAATGAAACAACTAAAGAAGAAGAAGTGGAAGAAGAAATAAAGTTGAAATAATCGGTAATAGGTATTACATCTTCTTTGAAGAGCCTCTTTGAGACCTCCTCTTAGGGCAGTACAATTGGTCATTGAAGAAGACCAGGACCTCTAGGATGTTTCTAGGGAAGTGGGGAAGTTAAATGGGCTGGGATCGGACAAGATTTAATTCTCAAAGTGGTGTGAGGAGGAGAGGGAGGAGGTGCCCCTTTATAAGGGAGGAGAGGGGCACCTTTGGAAATATAAGAAATATTAGTTTATATTAAATCTCATCCCCACATAAAAACGTCCAAAATGACTCATATCCGAAGATTAGATGAGATATGGTTGTAATCTAATCAACCAATAAAATTTATACATGTTATAAATTTATTTTAAACATTATCAAATTTATTTATCCTTATTTATCAATTTAATTTTATTTGTGGTAAAACTATTCTAAATTTTAAATTATTATAAATAATTACATATGTGTTGTGAATTTTCCATAATTTAGCATTTTATTACATTTTTGACCATATAAATTTTAATTTATAATTTATAAATATTTTTGTGATTTTTAAAGATTTTTAGAATATGTTATTTTTATAAACTACAATAGTGTCAATTTTGAAACTATTCATTTATTTGAATTTAAATAAAATATATAAAGAATATATGTTTGAAATAAAAGCTTTAATAGATTTATAAAATTTCATATATATCTAGAAAATTATTGGAGAACATTAAATAGTTCATATAATATTTATTTTAATATTTGTGAAACCATTTATTTGATATTTTAATTAATAAAATAATTTCAACATCACTATTATGGCATAATTAATGATACTTATTTAATCCCTAAAAATTATAAATAAATCCCTATGATGTATATAATTGTATTAGATTCCTGGATACTATTCATTTTGGAAGTTTCATTAATTTTATCACTAATGTAAAATAATTATACTTATATGATTTAAGAAAGTTACATGTTGTCACATTCTTTGGTTTTAATAATAATTAAATTATTTTCATGTACAAAAGTCCATTAAATGAATCTAATCTGACCCTTAGGTGATATGGGTCGACTTTTAGTCATCCAATAGGATTTTGGCAGCTGTTAGGGTAACTTTATAATCTTATATTTACCCTTAATTAACCGATTTACCTTTAATTACAGTAAATAAAATTTATCGTAGTTACTATTCATAATGCCCAAAAATAAAAAGTAGCCTATTAACATAATTTGGACCCACAGATTCCAAATATGGAATCCCTTTTTCAAAATTCTAAACATATAAGTTGAAATAATTAATTTTAAATAAATCTCGTTGTTAAGCAAATGGGATTTAGAAGTTGAAACATTTCCAAATATTGAAATGTTTTTTACCTATGAATTCAATGTGAAATTAGTGCTAATGACATACATTATATTTAATTGTAAAAATATATTCTATTTATAATTTAAAAACATTGAATATTATAATTTAACCATATAAATTATCTCAATGAAAAAAATCTGTTTTTAATTAAAAATTACCGTATTTTTACTATTCATCAAAATATGAAGGTTATCAGAAAAATATCAAAAATTTATCCAAGGTAAATTTTTATACCCTGATTCAAAATAAGAATTTTATTTTGTCAAATTTAAATTATAAATTTTTCAAAAAATAGATTTAATGTGGGTGCGCCATCAAAAGGTGGCAAAACTGCATTTTTTTAAAAATACTTATTTTACCAGAAAAATTTATTTTGTTCTCTTACCATATTGTAGAAAATGTGTAAGATGAATAATAATGTTATAAAATTAAAAATGTAGTTAATAATATTTATAACGGCTATTCCATAATATTATATCATTGTTTAGTGAAACCCGGTATTGCGTACTACACACTCTGTCGAGGAAGGTCGCGATTGCGTGTAATTAAAGCCAATTCTGTATTGTGTGCTATGAAATATTCCTTTGGTGTTGCGTATAACATAAGACATAAAAAAACTATTTTCATAAAATCTCAGGGTGTTACAATTACTGTTGATTTGATACCACTATTGGGTGATGAAATCGAATTGTGATATTATTGTTGATATAGTAAATTATGTATTTACCATTTCTAAATGAGATGTGGGTATGTGTCTAATGAATACGTTTTTAGGAACTTTTATATTATTCAGAATCCATGCATCATGTCTTTCATTTTAAGATGCATTTTCTGAATGTGTGAGTATATTATATATTCTTTTTTGTGATATAGAATATTTTATATAGATGTTTTTTAAAAAATATTGAGAAACATGTTTTCTACTTATATTTCATTCCATAACCAAAATATTGTTTCGTTATTAGCGTGAAAAAGACACTGAATGTATTCAACTATAGTATGCTGAGTCATGAAACATTTATTGCATTGACTGGAATGTGTTATGGTATGGATTTCATGGAGGCCATATTTTTGTTCATGAGGTGCATGAGCCATTATTATTTGAAAGTGATGAACCATTTAGTTCACACATTTAAAGATAAATTTTAAATGTATATGAATTTAATTTGAAATTGAAATGATTAAATATAGAAGTTTACAAGGACTTGGAATTTGAGTGGGTAGTATTCTGTGTCTCTAGTGATGTTTGTGATTTTTTTATTTCACATAGTCCTAGATTTTGGAGCATCCAGAGTGTTGTGACAAGTTTACAAGATAATTTTGAGTTGTCCTATCTTTTATTTGGGAAATTTTAGAAATAAATATTTTCTAAGGATTTTTTTGGTATTGTATTGTGATTCTACCAAGAAGACATCCAATCGTACGCTAGGAGGGTAAAATGACCATTATCCAAAGGTAGTGGTAAATGGGATACCAGTGGATTATCCTCTAGTGTTAGCTAAGGAACCTTTATTTTTATTGAACATAGGTGTGGATACATAATTCTGTATGTGGTTTCTATGTTCTATACAGATTTTTAATAGAGAACTAAAACCTAATTTATGCATGGAATATCAGAGGCATATTTTCTAGTAAGAGGATCCGTCCACTCTTTGGAAAGATGATGGTACACAACCAAATAATTTTTGGGTTCATACAATTTTTCTATATTTGTGCATATGGAGACACATCATGATAAGATTGTCAATCTAACTCTATTTATGAATCTGAGTGTAGTAAAGCACTGGAGGGTTATTTTGAACAAGGTTGATAGGCTTTGAAATATGATTTGGGGTTATTTCCAAACCATATGTTACAATTACTATATAAATGAGACTATGATTGATGATAGGGATACCAAATTGATACATATAGAAATGTCACAATGACTATTATGGAATATTGATTAAGATTTATAAAGATGTATCGTTTTCATAGATATAGCTTGTTGACAAGGCACCGAAGGTGATATGTTTTGAGGATGGTATCAAACATACTATTCAATATCAGGTCAATGATTTTTTGTTGAATAATATTACATAGATAGTGAATTATGAATTAATTATTGAAATGAACCTGAGCGGAACAATGAAGGCATTGAGTGGGGTAGTTCGCCTCTCAAACTAGTGTCTTAATGTATTCTACCAATAACTATCATTTGGAGGATTCTTCGACGGAAAGTAATATCTAGGTTATGAGTACTAGTTGTGTTTTTATCTATAACCAATATGGGAGAATTTAACATATGAGGAATTATTGTGATCAAGATTGATTCATATACTAATCATTCTATGTGATGGTCCATGTATAACATTTTTTTAGAAAATCACTCAAAACATTAGTGGAAGGTTGTAGGGTCTGATTTCAGGATCAGGATAATGTTTCATAGATTTGTGTTAGGATATAAGTTTTATCAGTTCCAATTGTTCTGGATGAAGTGGTGGTTATGGTCGAGGAGGCCAATAACCGGTTGTACCTCGATAGAAGAGTTGGTCTACACTGGGTATTAATGTTTTTTTATTGGGATGTATTTTTTCAGGTCTATTCTATATAGTCTACCCCTAAGGAGAACAGTTTTGGGTTGTCTATGGTGAGAGGTCTGATCTTAGAAGCATATTTTCTTGTATCTTATATTTTTTATACAGTTCCATAAAATTTTTCTTTATCTTTAACTATTCTGGAATGACTTGATATTTTTTTGAGATTATTGAGTTTCATATGAAACTTGATACTTTTGGGGGGATCAAAACCTAGTTTTTACTGTAGAGAAGCTAGTTCCCCCGTGATATTGGTTTGTTTAAAATAATATTGAATATTGTTTCCTCATGAAGACAAGGGCTGACATCATACTATGGAAAGAATAGATGGTACCATATCGAGTCAAGTATTATTTATATCACTAAAGGGTGACATTCTCTTCTTAATGGAAAAGAATGTTGTTCCAAAATATGAATGGGATGTACAGAAAATCATATCTATACCATAGCATTGTGGGTTGGGTGGGATGATGCCCTTGATTTTTTAGTATATATCTGGATAATCAGGGACCATGTTTGGTTGATTTCCCATATGTTTTTGATCATTTTAGGTATGTTATGTGAAAAAATATTCTGGATTACCTCTTGAGAGAGTGGTGGAGTTCTCCATTGATATTTTTCTAGGACATACAATAGTATCCATTCCTCCTTATTATATGGATACTACGATGTTGCTATAGCTTAAGAGGCTTCTGGAGGATTTGGATGAAAAGGGGGATATCTAGACAAGTACACCTCCATGGGGTTGGCCGATAATTTTTCTAAAAACATTAGATTGTACTTTTAGTCTATCTTTAGATTACCAAAAATTTAACCTTTTGATAATTAGGAACCATTATAATTTTTTCAAGGATAGATGCACTTTTTTATCATCTCTAAGGATCACTAGTGTTCATCAAAATTGATATGATATATAAAAAACATCAGGTATGTTTTTGAACTTCAAACATACCTTATATAATGTTTCATTCTAATTATGGTCTATATGAGTATCTAGTTATATCAGTTGGTCTCATGAATGTAAAAAATGTTTTTTGGATTTTTGAACTGTGTTTTCCTTCGTTATCTGGATTTCGTGGTAGTTTTTTTGGAAAATAAATTGGTGTATTGTCACATTCAAAATTACTATGCCAATAAAATTGATATCATATTGGATACCGTGGGAGTGAATTACTTATACACTAATCTCACAATGTTACACTTCTAGAAGGATGTGATTCACTTCCAAGGTCATATTATCATAGATATTGGGGTATAAATTGACCAAGTGAATGGGAGTTCTGTATTCTCCTGGGAGAATCCCATGACATTATTTGATATATAGAGTTACTTGGGGATGGAAATATATTAATAGAATTTCCTATAGGTCTTATCACACGTAGAAAAACCATTCACAGGATTGAGTATGAAGAGTGTGATGTTTGTGTAGTTAGATACCTATGAGACATCATTCGGGAAGGTAAATGAGAGACTGACTTTAATGTTAGTCCTGATTCTACTAGATCTGTTTATAATATGCACTATCTATTATGATGCATTATATATTGGACTACTATTATTTTTCTATCAAGGGGGATTTAATTTTGACATAAAAGTCTAATTAGTTTAGGTTACATGTGAGAAATTTCAAAATTAAAGATCTTGAGTAAGCAACAGTTGATCAAGGATTATGCTTTTGGAGACATTTCATTATAAGAGAACATCTTGTGTTGTATATAGACCATAGAATTCCACAATTACATATATTTACAAAATATGAAATTAATTTTAGGCAGTAATGGTTGGATTATTACCAAAAATATTTTTTACTTTGATCATTCCTCTATGATTGGAAAGGGTAAGGTAGTTTCTAATGGACTAAGAAATAGGACTCAGATACATGCAGTTGGTGAGGCTTGTAGTGGGGGAATATTATAGACAGGTTTTTTGATATGAACATGGAGGTGTAGGATGGTCAAGGGAATACCTTTCTTTCATCTTCAACTATGACTTATGCTCTCCTTTGTAGAGTAAATATGAGACAACAATCATATTTTGATGGCCTATTCCAACAGGGGAGTGTGGCAGGTGAGAACATGTCTGTTGGTAGAACCATGGGAAATTATGATATTATATGTATCCTAGGTCATGTATGGGTTCTATAAAATATAATCTAGAAGTGGATACATTACATTCATTCGTTATTTTGGGAAGTTGATCTTAGCATTATAATGTTTAATCATGATTTACATCATCATTGTTGGTGACCAGAGAGGGAGAATGATGTAGATATTCCTGGTACGAAGTGTTCTACTCATCAATTGGAGAAGACCAAATGTTATTGCCTCTCCAGAATTGTATGGTAGTTACCCATTCTTGAGTAAAAGTTGGATTATTTCATGTCGGATTTTTTGAACTGTTCCCCAATGTCTCCTCGAGGTAGTGGTTTGGTTTGATTTATTTATTGACTGGCTCATAAAGGTTTCCCAATTCTTATTGACTAGGGATAATTTATCAGTTGATGATATTGGGAGGATATAAATATGTGATATAGTGAGGCTTCATGGTGCCCCCCATTAAATATTTTTAGATAGGTATTTTATTGTTATATGTAGTTTTTGGAAGTCATTATAGAGGTCTATGGGTATATAGGTTCTTTCGAGAACAAAATACAACCCTTAAATAGATGGCCAATCATAGTGCATGATTCAAGAACATGATGAAATGTATTGAGTATAAATACTAGATTTTATGGGCTCTAGGGAGAGTCATATTCACCTAGATGATTTCTAAAACAATAATAGTAATCAGGAATCTATATAGATGGTCCTTATGAGGCTTTGTGTGGATGGCCATTCCAATTTCCCCAATGTTGGTTAGAGGCAGTTTGGGTTGCCTTATTTGGACCCCATCTCATGTTGGAGACATATGAGATGGTCCAGTTGATCAGGGTGTGGATGGATACTTCATAGTCTCAATAGAAATTTTATGTTGATCACTATTGACTACCTGTAGAGTTTGAGGTTGGGAATCACGTTATTTTATAAACCTCATTAATATGCATCCTTGATGAGGTGTAGTTATAGGTTGATGTGTCTATTGAGTAGAATCACATTAATATTTTTGATAGTTTCACGAATGTTTTATGAGGATTCTAGGTTAATCTTTTATATGTTCTATGGAAGCATGATAATTTCTAGGAACAAAATTTGGAGTGGGAGGCCAATGTATGTGCTTAGTGGTTATAACAATTCCTAGAAAAATCATGTCTACCCCTGAGAGGGAAATTTGTGGATGAAATTATTTAATGGGTATATTGTAAGATCCCATGTCCTCTTATTGTATGGATAATTTTTTTTAAATTATTCTCTATGTAAATATATGTTTAACCATTATGTTATGGGTGTACTGGTGAAGTCCAGGGCTTGTTCGGATCCTAGAACCAAAATTTTTGAAAAATATGGTAGGATGCATGATTAGACTAAACCATGTGGGGTAGACCACATAGTAAATTATAACTATATGAGGTGGTCCATGCCACTTTTAGCAGGTGAAAGGTTTAGAAAAACTATTTGGATGTGTAATATTCCCATGAAATGAGATCTATTTTTCTACAGTGGATCGCACACAGTTGTTAGATGATTTTCCAAACTATTCCCACTAACTATGAAAGGTTCCCCTTAATGTCATGAAAGATGCATGGTTGGAGCATAGTATCTCTGACCATAAGTAAAAATCATTTTTCCAATGACTCCATGGTAAAATTACTATTTTACATTTATGTGTTTATGTTTTAACACCCTTTTATTTCATCCTTATGTGGACAATATCTCACATTTGGGAGCTCCTTTGATGCCAATTTAATACAATTTTCTCTTGTCTCCATCTATACATAGATAGAAAGACTTTTGGTCTCATTTGATTTTCACTAGTAAATTATTTTATTATCTTTTGATGTACTTGTTTTGACATCATAAAGGGGGAGTTATTTATGTGAAAGATAATATTCCATTTTCTTGGTTCATTGTCCATTCATCATTGCTTTCTAATGTGGAACAAATCAGAAGCTGATACTGGATGAGTACTCTACTGTGGACCTATGGTATGTGATCTATACGTTCTCCCATATAATTTTTCTATTATATAGAATTTCATAGTTATCTAAAACATTGAATATTATGGTAGTTCCTATAAATAAAATGAACGATTTAATTTATTGAATTAGAACATATTAGGTTTCACACTACCAACTTTATGTTTTTTGGAGTTTGTTTCCCCAACCTATGACACCCATGGTGTGAACATTTTTATCATACCTTTTCTTATACAAACTATGGAATGTGTGTGAGCTATCATAGATAGAGAAAGTAAATTTAAATGAAATGTCAATTAAATATGTTAATAATAGATATTTTATGCCTCCTTTTTATTTGATGAAAATGGATGACATGTTTTTTCATTGTGTCAAATTGTTTATATGGGAATTTTAGACATTGGTTGATGAGATTAGGAAATGTAATTGTTTAAATAATATTGAATGATTGAAATTATGAATTTAAATTGTAGTGTATGAAATGGTTGGTATAATAAGGATCAAAATTCCATAGGAATCCATTATCATTTCTCCCATGGGTTTCAGTTATAGAAGATGATTCCTTCGAATTTGTGCCTCTATGGGTCTTGATTCTTTAGGATGCCATGGGCCTTTATACACAAGGGATCTAGGTTTCTTATACTCACATTGGACATGTGTTATTTTCATTCACATTGGACTCTACCCAATTATTTTATATGTTTCCATTGAGATACTCATAGGACTTGAATAGGATACCAAATTATTTTATAACATGGATCCACCCCTTCATGGTATGACACTTTTTATTACATGGAATGTATAATGTGGATAAATTTTACTATATTTAATTTTAATGGTAATAGTTATATTATATTATAAGAATTTTTTGTAATGGTCATGTTACACCAATTTACATGTAAATAACATTCTATATGTCTTACATTTTCTTGCAGATAGGCCAGGTATGTGCATTTTATTCAAGTGGGTAGACTAGACCATACTATTGGTTTATTTATTTTACCACTTCCCCAATTTTTGAATACCTACTATTAATTATTGGGAGACTTTAATGGGTATATTGTTCCACTTTACCTTAACACATTTGTCCATGTGAACATTACATTTATCACGTTTTACCTTTAGTAAATTACACACTTACATTTAATGTCACATAGAAATGATTTTATATATACACCATTTGTGGTGGCCAACTTAGTGTTATTTCACACCCTCTTTAGGCCTCCGTTGGGTACCCATCTAAAGGTCATGGATATAGGTATGTACTGGGGAAAGAACCCATAGTATTATGATTGTTTTTTTCTTAATTCTTTAGAGAATGAGAGAACGATACCAAACCATGAATATAATTCTAACTAGGATAGTTTTTTTAGTATTTTTTCCATTTAGATATACATATTATACAAGATTCTTGCACACATATTTTCATTCTTTATAGTGATATGAATGATCATAATTCTATATTATATTTTTATGTGCATTGTTATTTTGTTCCTTCTTTGGGTTTTTAGCATGTATCTGGATGATTTACATATTATACTATTATTAAAAATGATTTTATCCATTTTTTCACACTCTAAAATTTTTACATAGTCTCCCTAGAGACACACCCTAGTCCCTCACTACTAGTTAGCTGTATCTGGAATTTGAGGAGGCATGCTTGAGGCCATTAGACCTATTGGATCGGGGAACCATTTAGTTGAATTTGGGTCGGGGAGTCAAACATTTAAAAAATAGCATTAATATAATATGATTTGAATAAATTATTTTCAATTTGTAGGATATATATAATTATATTATCTTGAAACATAATAATAGAAATTCTAATTAATCGAATAATCAAAAGGAATATCAGTAATTATATTCATAATGATTGAATGCACAATATTGGACATCTAAATCAAATCGTTGATGACTTGGGACGAGATATATAATAACATCAAGAAATTATTCAAATTAAAATATATAAATGGGTAATACCTCACCCAAAAACAAGTCTATTCTATCTAATGATACATACATATGAATCAAGGGTCAATATTGTGTTCTTACCTACATTTACAAAGTCAAGTGCATTCCTCATATGAAAGGGGTGAAACATAATTCTCAAAACCATCCATATTTAAACTATCACACAATATGTATATACATTCCCCAATCAAAATATATAAAGATAAATATTTTAGCATAAAATGAATGGTATCAAAATAGTACAATCCTTGAAAAACTGATCATAACCTATTTGGAGAAATAATATGAATGTTATCCTAAGAGTATATCCCGAATAATGAATAAGTATCATCAATGAATGAATTATTAGATGAAAAATAATTATTACAGATCAAATAAGGCAATTATGGTGGAAAATAACCCATCCTAGAAAATCACCCATTTATTTTGAAACTAAAAAATTCATAAAATATTGTAAAAATTTATTTCACTGAAAATTACTTTTTAAAAAAAGAAATTAAACAATATAAATGAAAATAATATATTTAAAAATAATTTTATAATTGATTAAAGGAATATTAAAATAAATTATGTCCATGATTTCTAATAATTACATATATTCCACACAAGTTAAAATTAAAATTCCTTTTGCACTATAAAAATGACTGAAATATGTCCGATTTTGAATATGACAAGAATATTCCAATCAAAAAAATTTGAAAACATTTAAATATTGGTAAAAATTCCTTTGAAGAATCAATTATATAATTCTATCACATTTTATAAATCATTTTTAGAAATCATGTTTTATGAAGAAATAGAATTTTTGAACCATGTGAGAAATAAACTGAGATTTTTTAAAAGCATTGTATTAATATTTTTAATTAGAAAATAATTGAAATATGGTAATATAACTTGAAAATTTTGGGACCCTTTGTTAGATAGTTTTTTTAATAATCACTAATCAATCCAATTTACAAATCTTAATAATTCACAAATTATGTTTTATGTAATGTTAATCATGCCAGTGAATATTTATAAATGAATAAATTATGTCACATGGTATAATACATTTCAATAAGTCAATAAATTATTTATATTTATGTTTAAATATATTTAAAAATGTATTTTTACATGAAATTATGAATTTCACTTAATTTGGTATTGTTCTGTATATGATATACACATTGTAATATTTTCAAAGTCCCTGACACCGATTGGTTCAAAGGATTCACTGATGGATGAATCACCGATGATGACTCACTGATCGAGAAGTCACCAATGAGGACTCACTGATAGAACAAACGATACCCTAATTTAATACTAACTGATCATGGGTGTCACACCATTAGTTTTAGAGACATACCGATGGATGACTCAACAATGGGCGATGCACTGATAGTTCAAAACGAGTCAACAATGACGACTCACTGATACCTAGATAGACCAACAGTATGAATGAATCACTGATACCTAGAGTCTCGAATACCTACAGAAAGGACTCACCAATACAGAGAGTCACCGATGCAGTAAGGCTGATGATAATGACTTCCTAATACTTATGACTCAATTATATTCATAAAAAATATTTTAATTTTATTAATTTATATTTATATATAACGGTCATATTTAAACAAGCTAATGATTATAACATTATTTACTGTTGTCTATAGGATATTCAGAGGATTGTACAAGGTATATGCACGTTGGGATATTATTACATCTGTTAAACCTCGAATTATTAGAGGATAACAAGCTTGATCTTTCAGTGATGCGCATAAGAGTGGAAAAAATAAGAAACACTGAGAACTCATGCAACTCTGGAAAAAACTCCCAAAACTCAAGAACACAAAAAGAAGCACATATGAAGAGATAAAGGAGTCAATATAACTCTACCAAGCTGAACTGGTCATCTTTGGAATAAGAAGTTGATCATCTAATTCTCTTAGAAGGAAGTACACAGTGGGTACAACACTTTGTTTTGGAGTGAAGTTCTAGAGGAGGAATCAAACTTCAATTTCACTTCATCAAATGAGTCCAATGATGCACTGCAAAACACAAAGAGACTTCTAAACCATACTCTATATCATTTCTCCACTGTGTTCAATTATTGACTTTTATAAGCAGTGTCTGTATCTATCAGTTATACACACAATGACTCATGTGTATAACTAGAGGATTATTTATATCCTCAATATCATAATCTATTTATCCTTTTGTATCCCACATAAAACTGTGGAATATGTAAAGTGTGAAATTATTGTTGTTTTCCCATGAATAACTTTGGTAGAGGTCATGTGTGACCTGGAATTCCTTCTGTGCTATTATGAACCCCGATCCAGGGTGTGGATCAAAAATGTTTATTAATTTCAACTACATAGTGGAAGGTGATCACCAAGTGGAGAGGACCATGTATCAACTTGAGACTAAAACTATTGTTTTTAATTTCTAATATGCCTATCATTTTGTTTTTTCTATGTTTTATAAAAACTTTCATTCAAATAAAGTCATGCACTTATAGTTAGATTAAAAAGTTCTTATAACGATTTTCAACTAGTAGGGTTGTTTAAAATGTTATATTAATCATTAGATTAGTATAGCTGAGAACTAATCAATATTTTGAGAAATTAATTGAACATTCAGAACTGTTATAAATTCACTAAAAACTGAATTAGATTATATCTAATATTATGGGAAAATTATCAAAGAACCAATTTTAAACGATTTTTTATAGATACACAATTACCCCCTCTTGAGTACTCTGCTTTGATCATTATTTGGTATTATAGGATTTGGAATTTTTCATGTTCAAATCTATTCCATTATTTTTCAACTGTGATTGTAGTTGTATTTCTATGATCTTAAAATTTATGTTAATACTAAATTTTATATCTCTTTGAAATATTTTCAAAATTTATATTATGGAAAATAGATTAGATGGAGATGCTACAAATAGCCAACCTTTTTTCAATGGAACCAATTATGCCTAGTGGATAATTAAAATAAAAATACATTTATAAAGCAGGTGATTTCAAATATGAACTGCTAATGAAAGTAAATATGAAATCCTTGAAACTACTATAAAAACATGGGATAAAGCTACCATGACTGCCTACAACAATAACTGTAAATATATGAATGCTCTATACTAGGAATTAAGAGATGAAGATTTTAATCGCTTTTCTACCTGTAAAAGTGCTCATGATATTTGAGACACTTTGTCAGTTTCCCATGAGGGAATAACTAATGTGAAGGAGAATAGATTAAACACTTATACTATTAAATATGAAAATTTTATAATGTAGGCTGATGAATATATTTCTGATATGTATCTCATGTTCAATGAAATTGTGAACACCAAGATTTCTTTAGGAAGGTGGTCCTAGGAAAGGAACGTATCCTACGGATTCTATGATGCTTACGAAATAGATAGAGAGGCACATTAGTATCTACAAGATAATCATGCGACGTTGATAAAATGATAGTAAATGAACTAATTGGAAACTTAATGTTCTCTGAAGTAGAAATAAAGGTGAGTCTAGGGGAAGAAGAGACAAAGAGAAAATAAGTAGCCTTCAAGACTATAAAATCTAAGAGAAAATAATAAGATAATGTTAAAGTTGTTGTTGATAAAAAATTTAATAAAGACTCATATTCAGATAGAGATGAGGAAATGTCCCAATAGGCCAGAAGATTCAAAAACATTTAGAGAATGAAAAAGTTTTTCAAGAAACAAAACATTAATGGAAAATATGACAACAAAGGCCATTGGAAAATGGATTGGAATAATCCTAACAAATCAGATGAAATAGTTTACTATGAATGCAAAAGGAAAGTTCATGTTATGGATGACTATCCTAAACAAAGGTATTAAAAAAAGTATGAGTATAAAGATATAAAATATAATAATGAAATTAAAGTCACCTAATGTGACTTCTAGGAAAACCCTATTGAATCTAATTCCTCTAATAATGAGAAAGAAGATACAGAAAACATGTGATTTATGAAAAATACCTTTGATGTATTCTTAAACTCTCATTTACCAAAATACTATTATTCTAGATATGAATCAGAATACGAAAATATGACAAATGATGAACTATTTTAATATTATAACATGATGGAAGAAAAATTTAATAAATTGAAGGAAAAATATAAATCCTTAAACAAACGACATGCTCTCACTATAACGGTTAAATCTAAACTCACTACTGAAAAGGAAACGAATGCTCCAATTCACAAAGAAAACAATGAGTTCAAACTTTCTAATTAGAAATTGATGAAATATTTAGAAAATTTTACCATTGGGAAAAACACTCATACTCAAAATATTGGCAAACTGATATCTCCTAAGTAAAATTATGGAATTTGATATCATCCAGGTCATTGAAATTTATCTAAAACACATTTTATAACTAAATTAGTAAAATTTGATTCTCTATCCAAAAATCATGATTTTACTGCATGTTCCTAATAAAAAAATATATATTACTACATCTTGTTTTTTATACCAAATAATGTTTATTTTTCAAATACATTACATTATACATTTAAGAAACCCATAAGACAATTTTGGGTACATAAATATTTTATTACTAATGTTTTTGGACCCAGAAAAATATGTGTACCAATATCGTTTCTTGGATGAATTACTTTGTAGGTAAACTACCTAAAGAGTTACTGTTGAAATATTTGGTACTTGTACTGTGGTAGTTCAATACATATGATATGAGATTACTCAAGCTTCAAAAATATCATCAAAATTGATGGAGGAAATGTCACATTTGGTGACTATAGTAAATGAAAAATCCTCGTCTTAGGTTAGATTTGTAACCCAAACTCTATTTCAATTTCCAAAGTACACTATATTGATGTATTAAAATATAACTTTCATAGAATATCTCAAATGTGTGATGATATATTTAATTTCAAATTTAAAAATGACTCATTCCATGTTTTTACGGAAAAAAATACATTGTATTTACTTCTCTAAGAAATGATTATGTATATTATGTAAATGTAGACACACTAGCATCATAGAATGTTTTCGGCTTAACTAACTTTCACAAAGATTTTTGGCACTGTCACAGAAGATTTGAACATTGTAATGTACACTCTCTTAAGAAATTAATCAAAAAATGATTAGTTAAAGACCTTCTGAAACTATAGCTTCCAAACAATAGAGTGTTCAGTCATTCTCAAAAGGGAAAGTAACACAAAATCTATTTCAAACCAAAGAAATAAGTTAAAACTTCTCAACGTCTCAAGTTGGTTCACATGGACTTATTAAGACCATTTAGAGTTTCAAGTCTCAATGGGATGCACTATGTATATGTTCTTGTAGATGACATCTCAAGGTATGCTTGGAACTTTTTCTTAGCTCACAATTGTAATTATTTCTCTCATTTTTCCAATCACTCTAGGACTATAAAATATCTTAGTAGAATTACACATAAATATTTAATTAATGACTATGTACTTGAGCTTTAAAATCAAGACCTTGAATTTTTGTTTCAAAAATGGATATATTTATATCCTCTATGCACCTTGGAAACCACAATAGAATTGAGTTTTAGAAAGAATAAATATAACCCTTCATGTAATTACGTGAACTATGCTCAATTAATATGTCCTACGTATTTATTTCTGGGCTGAAGCTGTTGATATAGTTGTTCGTATAATAAATAGTGTACTAATCAAACACATCCTTATAAAACACTTTAGGAGTTGTGGAATGAAATGAAACACTTGGTAAATTATTTTAATGTGTTTGGTTTTAATGTTTATATACTAAATACTAAATATAAGCTAGATAAGTTTTCCTCTAAAAGTGACAAAGGAATATTCCTAGGATATTCAACATCAATAAATTCATATAGATTCTTTAATAAAAGAACCAAATCTATGGAAGAATTTGTATATGTCAAGTTTGATGAAATAGACCCACTTGAACCAAATACCTCACTTAGGAATCTTGAAGAGAATATGTTCAATCTATATATTAATTCTAAATCCTATAACCATCCTATAAAGGAATTTGTAAAAACATCTTGTTCTCAAATTTTCTAGATTCTATCCACAATGAACCAGAACCAAGTGATGAACCTGAAACAACTAGTTGTGCTTTTACTAGACCAACTAGAACCCTTAAAAACTATCGCTTAGATGTTGTAGATAGATATTTAGATAGAGGAACACAAACTAGATCATTTATGGAAAATTAGGGTGAACATCAAGCATTCATGTAACAAATTGAACCAAAAAATATCAATAAAGAAATCACTGATGAATTTTGGGTGATGGCTATGCAAGAAGAGCTTAATAAAATTGAGAGAAATAAATTTTGGAAGCTTGTTGATAGACTAAATGATACCTTGACCATAGGAACTAAATGAGGGTTTTGGAATAAATTAGATGAATATGGAAATTTAATTAGAAACAAAAATAGAATGGTTTCACAAGGCTAGAATCATGAAGTGAGAGTTGATTATAAGGATAGATTTTCACAAATAGTTAGTCTTGAAGCCATTAGAAGATCACATGCCTATGCACTACACATGGATTTCAATATTTATCAAATGAATTTCAAATGTTCATTCTTTAATGGTTATATAATTGTTAATTTTTTTGTTGAAAAACACCTAGGATTTAATAATCCACTTTTTCCAAACCATGTTTTCAAATTAACTAAAGCCTTATATAGTCTTAAATAAGCCCCAAGAGCTAGGAATGATAGGTTAAGTAACATTATTATTTCCAAAGTTTTATAAAAGGAGTTTTAGATCCATCATTATTTACAAAAGGAATTTCTAGAGATGTTTTAATAGCTCAAATACATGTAGATGATATTATTTTTGGATCTTCTAAGAATTATTTATGCAATTATTTTCCAAAATGATGCAATGTTAGTTTTAAATAAGTATGATGGATGAACTTAAATATTTTCATGGATTTCAAATATTTCAAAAAAATGAAATTATTATAAATAAAATCAGATACACTAAGGATAATTTGAAAAGATATGTCTTTGATGTAATTAAGAGTAATGAAACACCTATGAGTTCCACATGTAACCTAGATCATTTTGAAAATGGGTACCCTATTGACCAATATACTTATAGAGGAATGATTGATAGTTTTATTTTCTTAACTAATAGTTGGCTAGAAATGTGTTTTGTATGTGTATGTATGCAAGATTTCAATCAAATAAAAATAGTAACATTTAAATGATGCTTAATGAGTTTTCAAATACCACCAATATAAAAAAAATTTAGAATTGTTCTACCCAAGAGGACAACCTTTTGATATGGTCAGTTATTCTAACGCTGACTTTGGTGGGTGTAAATTAGAATGAAAGATAACCTTTGTAAAAAGTCACTTTTTGGGAAAGTCTATAACTTCAAGGTATATTAAAAAGAAACATTTTGTTGCATTATACACATCAAAATCAGAGTACATTGATACAGGTAGATGATGTGCACAAATATTGTGGATGAAACACACTTTATTAGACCGTGGATTTCAATTCAGACATATCCCCATAAATTGTGACAATACAATTGCTATTAACATTTATTAGAATTCAATTTCTCATTCCAGAAAAAAATAATATTGTTGTAAGACATCACTTTTTTCAAGACCTCTATAAAAAAGGTGATATAACTCAGATTTTGTTGGGACTGAACATCAACTTGCTGACATTTTAACCAAACCTATAAACTCTGAGAGAATGATGTACATCAAAAATTAAATAGTAATGATAAATTTATTAAGAATATAAAACCATATTCCTTTAGAAAAAAGGTTATTTGGGACACCGATCAGTGAAACAGATCTAGTGAAACCAATTAGTGAAACTAATCAAGTGAAACCATTTAGTGAAACTATTCAGTGAGACCGATCAGGTGAAAATTATCTGTGAAACCGATCTGGTGAAACTAAACAGTAAAACCGATAAGGTGAAACTGATCAGTGAAACTGATCAGGAGAAACTGATCAGTTAAACCGATTAGGTGAAACTGATCAATGAAACCGATCATATGAAGCTGATCAGGTCAAATTGATTAGTGAAACCGATTAGATGAGACCTATAAGGTGAAACTGACACTGATAGGGACATTATAATAAATCAATTTATTTTTTTATCTTTAAGTAAGATTACAATGTTTCATTATTTTTATTTTACCATTATTATATTTTTTTTTACGAAGTACAATCACTAAAAGATAAAATTAATTTGATCCACACTACATTTACCCTTCGACCCTTCACTACCCTCACTTTACCTTTGAACTTTTGACCATTTAACTTCATTAAAAAATAAACTATTAAAATGTCGAGGAAAAATCATGTGATGGAAGTACCAAGTTAATCATCATCATCCAATCATATTAAAGGATAATTAAGTGGTGCGACATGTTTTTTGAATCTAGGGTTGGGAAGCTGTATAGTAACTCTAGAGAAAGAAGTGTCTGCCAAGTGGTTGTTTTCAAGAATGTATCTCTATCTAAATATTTTAGAATCCCAAGGGTGGATTAGTAGGTTTACAGACAACAGGAGACATTTCTATCCCAATAGGGTACACCAATTTTATCTTAATTTGAAAGTTTTTTTGGAAAGAGAAGAGGAGGCTCGGATGTAGTAAGTGGTAAATAGAAATTAGATATATTTTTCTTCAAAAGATTTGTCTAAATGCTTAGATATTCTACGTGAGGGAATATTTTCTAATTACTAGGGTGAAATTCCACCAAACTCAGATTTATTTTCTTATGAAAATGTGTTGAAAGAGTTGACTAGTAATGATGAATCAAGGAGAGAAACAAATTTTGATTTAGTTGGAGAGGCCATAATTCAATACATATTTATCCAACAAAAAATCATCCCAAGGAAGTTAGATTTTTTCTGCCTTGATGTATCAGGATGTATTCTAGATTTATCTGTTGAAGAATGGGGTGAATGTGAATCTGTGTATATACCTTATGGTACACATTTGTGATATTATCAAACCCTCTAAAAAGGTAACTTGTATATAGTACCCAATGACGATTTCTATAATGATGAAGAAGCTAGGATGTGTGGAGGTTGGAGAAGAGTTGATCATTTCTTGTAGTAGTTTCTACTTGGAAAAAGATATCTACAATTGGATGAAGATCATTTGGAACCCATGGAGGGGAATGTGGGTAAAATATGGGGAGAAACTATATGAGAATTATAATCCAATTTATCATTCCACCAAACCAAGGGATCAAGCTGATCCATGTATTAAACCTGGTGAGTAGGTTGTGTATTCAAATGAAGAGCAAGATGATCCTGAGATTCTAAGATATTATGTGTATCTTATATACGATAGGAGTGACCCAGATATTTCTGAAATCTATATAGACTTGTCATGTGGACCTAGAAAACCGCCATTATAATTACCGTCTCGATAACCTTTGCCGGAGGATGAAGATGAGGAAGAGGTTGAAGTCTCTTGAGTTGTGGGTTATTTGAGAAAGTATGATGTTGATAATGACAATGATAATGATGATGGTGATGGTGATCATATGAGTTACTCACTAAAATCCAGACAAGATGTAGTCAGTTCAAGTGAGGAGTCTGTATATAGAGAAGATAGTAAGGCTAATGGAAAGGATGATGTTGATCTGGTTGGACCAGATGCTACTGATCATGATGGAAATGATGATAGAGATGCTTGAAATAAGGATGGACATGACCACCCTGATGATGATCAAGGAATTATTTAGGAACTTCATGATATTATGGCTTGAGGTCAAGAGGAAGAAGCGGAAGAACATCCAGTTCTAGTGCCTCAGAATGATGGAGAGTGTAAAGTGGTTGGAGTAGTTGGAGATCAAGATGAAGATGATGTTCTGATAGTATCAGTTCCTCATATTGTTATTTTGGATAGATTACAAGAAGAAGAAGAATGTGATGCTCCAAATAATGATGAGACTCTAGGTAGAAGAGTATGAATTGATACTATTGAGTCTAGACATTGGACCTATTCTAGTGAGTGGAATATTAATATAAGATATGTCTTATTTGGGATGGATTATGAATCAGATTAGGAGATAGTAGCTCCTCCTACTTCACAAGCTGTTGTGGAACATATTTCTCCCACTTCACCTATCTTACCTAATGCTGATGGGGTAGTTGTACATTTAGTGCCAAGTAACTCTGTATCCAAGGATGATCTCTAACAATTAAAGGATTTTATATGTGAATATGTGAGATCCTCTAATGGAGTCACAAATGAATCTTCTTTTTCTGGTAGTATTTCAGAGGAAGATGCTGCTAGGTTTGCTAGAATGGTGATTCGAGATATGTAGCCAAACCTAATCACTAAATTTAAGACCATTATTAGAAATAATATAGTTTTGGAAGAAGAAGGGAAAAATGAAGCATGAAAGGATTTCTCTTTCCAAGGATTTTAGAGCCACACATGGAGGGTTATGGAGGTTATTAAGAACCTAGTTATACATCTACTGGGTGAATAATTTAAAAAAATGAAAGTGGATCATGGAAAAATTACTTCAAGTGCATGAAATTTGAGAGTTACCAGTCCTGCTATTCATATGGAGTCCCTTGAAACTGTGATAAGTGAAGAGATGAGTTATATTAAAAATTACTCTAATTAAGAGACTCTTTCAAAAGATCAAAGGAACAATGAACTTGTATATAACATGGTGACTTCATTGTTCATGTGCACTGTGGAAAGAGTCTCTAAATCAGAGTAATTTTTAATAGACCTCGTCTGTTCTCTTATCACAGTCTCAAGGGACACCATATCAACATAAGGCCAGGTAACTCCTGAACTGGATGCTTTTGAAGCCATTTTTCCAAGATCCGCTTTCATTTTTTATCAAATATGCACTCAGTAGATGTATAACTAGGTTCCTATGAACCTTTATAACCCCACCAAGTGTGGTTCTAAAATAATTGGAAAGAGATAACCTTTCATGATTAATTTTGGCCCCTTTTTCTCCCAAAACTATATTATTTATAATATTGGTCTCAGCTATAGTGATTAGGTTGGGCTGTATCTCTCGAATCACCATTCTAGCAATGCTAGTAGTATCTACCTCTAAAATACTCCCAGATAAAAAGATTAATTTATGAATCCAATAGAGGATCTCACATATTCACATATATCATCCTTGAATTGTTCAATATCACCCTTGGTTACATAGTTACTAGACAATAAATTTACAACTTGCTCATCAGCATTAGGTAAGATAGGAGAAGTGGTAGAAATTGGTTCCACAATAACTTGTGAAGTAGGAGGAGATACCATCTCTTAATCTAAATCATAATCCATCCCAAATAAGATATATCTTGGATTTATATTCCACTCAATATAATAGGTCCAATCTCTAGGCTCAATAGTATCAATTCATACTCTTCTACCTTGATGCTCATCATTATTTGGAGCTTCACCTTCTTCTTAGAATGTTTTATTAAACAAGAGTTAGTGATCTTTATCAATGCTAACATATATATATGATATGATAAAATTATTGATGGGGTGAATGAAATTTATCTAATAAAACTCTTGTAAGAAGTCTCTATATATGATCTGATACCATTATTGTGGGGTGGCATAAAAGGAAAGACCTAATAAATGTATTGAGCATTCACACTCACTATTTGGTATGTTGATCCAAGAAATTTTTATTACATAACAATACGTATAACTCATTAATTCCTTGATTTTTTATTATCAAATGGGGGAGATTTTTGTATCCTTTGTGAGATATTTTTTTAATAATCACTGATCAAGCTAACTTACAAATCAGGATATTGCACATATTATGTCATAAGTAATGTTAATCATGTCAATGGATATTTATAAATGAATAGATTATGTCACACTGTATAATATATTTCAATAAGTTAATAAATTATGTATATTTATGTTGAAATATTTTTAGAAATATATATTTACATGAAATTAGGAATGTCACTTAATTTGGTACTGTTTTGTATTAAACTGATACTTTTTAATCTTTTCAAAGTCTTTGACATCGATTGGTTTAAAGGAGTCACTGATGGATCACTCACTGATGATGACTCAGTGATCAAAGAAGTCACTGATGAGGACTCATCGATAGGACAAATGACACAATGATAGACAAGTCAACAATGATGTGTGTCACACTGTAAGTTCAAGTGACATACTGATGGTTGACTCACCGATGGGAGACACACTGATAGTTCAAAATGAGTCATCGATGGTGACTCACTGATTCCCAGATAGACCGATAGTACGAATGGCTCGCCGATGCCCAGAGTCACTGATATCGATGGAAAGTACTCACCAATATATAGAGTCACAGATTATGATAGACCGATGTTAATGACTCAATGATACTTATGACTCAGTGATAGTCATAAAAATTGTTTTTATTAATTGAAATTTATATATAACAAATATATTTAGATAAATCAATGTTTATGAAATTAATTAATGTTCATTATAGGATATTCCGAGTACAATATGAGGTACTTGCACATGGGGAGATAATTATGTCTGCAGGACCTAAAAGTATAAAAGGATAACAAGCTAGATCTTTTAGTGACATACAACAGAGTAGAAAAAATACAAAAAATCAATAACTCCTTAAACTCTTTAGCATACTCCCAAAGACCAAATAACTCAAAAGGAATAACATACGAGGAGACCAATTGGTCAAGCTAAACCTACTGTGTTGAGTTGAACATCTTTCAAAGAAGAAGCTGAACATCTCATACTCCTAGAAGTCAGAACACAGAGGCTATGACACTGTGTTTTGGAGTCAACATCCATAAGTGGACTAAAACATCAATTCCACAACATCAAAAAAATTTAGAGATACACCTCATAACACACAAAGACTTCTAAAACATAATCTACATCTTTAGCTATATTGTGTTCATTTATTTACATTTCTGAGCTGTGTGTGTATTTTTTTGTTACACACACTAACTCCTATGCATAATAGGAGGATACTTGAAATCCTCAATCTCACACTCTATTTATCCTTTTGTACCCCACATAGAACTATGTAAGAGATCATATGTGACATGTTTTTTATTTTCCCATGAAGAACTATGAAATAGGTCATGTGTGACCCAGACATCCTTATGTGCTATTGTGAACCCCGATCTAGGGTGTGGATCAAACATGTTTATTAATTTAAACTGTTTGGTGGTAGTTGATCACTAGGAAAAGAGGACCAAGTATCATCTTGATATTGAACCTATTGTTTTATTTTACACTTTTTCTATTATTATTTTATTTCCCAATATTTTATAACAAATTTCTTTCAAACAAAGTCATACTCTGATAGTTATTTTATCATGTGTTTATAACTATTTTTAATCAGTAGGTTAGTTTCAAAAGTTATATTAATCATTTGATTAGTATAGCTCATAACTTATCAATCTTTTGAGAAATTAATTTAACATTCATGAATCTTATAAATTCGCTACAAACATACTTAGATTATCTTTTAAATTGGGGGAGATTTTCAAAGAACCAGTTCTTAACAAATATTTTTATAGATACTCAATTAACCCCCCTCTTGAGTACATAACTCCGACCAAAAAAAGGTTCTTGAATAATTATAATTGATGACAATATATTGATCTTACAATATAATTATCAAATAATTCCCCCATGGGGTACTTATGAAGAAATGATCCCAACTAATGATGATATTGTGAAAGAATCCCTTACCACTCTGAAAACTTTTGGATCATAAGACCCATGAAAGAAATAACACTAATTGAGTCTATGAATACAAAGAAGATAAATTATATAATTATATAACAAAAAAATAGTATTATATATAATAAAATAAATAAATAATAGGTGAATTGGGTGTATGTCTCACAGAAATAAAGTGACACGAGAAAATAATACCTTGGGATTGACTCATAACATTGGTTCTTTATAATCATGAATAATAAACTTTTTTAAAATTTTTAATATAATAATAATAATTTTCAAGATTATTATTTATTTTATTTCACTTATTGTCACATTTTATATGATCAAATAATCAATAATATTTACATCATATGATTCAATGACATTTGGCATAACTATCAAAAATGATTTCTGAAGGATGAATATGGTTAAAGAGGTCATTATATAAAAGTTTAAATAATCCTAATTTGTAAATAATTATAATAATTATATATAAATTATAAATTTAAATCCAATAGTGAAATATATTTCTGAGAAATTTACTGCGTTGTAATCATGTAGATGATAGCCAATGCTAACACATGAATAAGGTTTCCAGTTTTCAATGATCATTATGGAAAGAAGATAATTAATATATTATATCAATTAAATGTGAAAAATATCATATATAACATATTATTTCTTAAAATATTCTTATATATATCATCAATGTGATTTGGTGATTGAAATAGATTAGCATCCCTTTATTTGGGTGGTATTCTGCACACACAGAGATGTCGTGATCATTTTTATGTGCGTGAAATAAGATGATATATTATCTTCTCATAGTGATAAGTATGTGACTAATATATTAACTATTTAATGAATATAACAAATGTCAATTAAAAGTTTCCTTATCATCTTCATGGTAAATCATCAATGAAATAAGAATCACATAGCTTTATGTGGGGGAATTCCGCCACAGACACAAATGAAGCTATCTTATGCACAATAAAATGAAAATTAAGAATATGTACATTATATAATTTATAAAGTGGTATATTTATTATAATTATAATATATATATACATCATATATCCATAATCATACCAAAACATTACTGGTGGTATTGGAAAAAATGAATGACATCGGTTCTCAAGGAAGTAGTTCATCAAAAAAAAATAAGGATGGTTTCATAACACATTTTAAAGATGTGGGGATGGTTATGGGACATTAACATGACATAATATTATATCAAAAAATTGAATATATATATTTTATTATATAAATGTTTTTTATAATTGCTTAATGACAAGGAAGATGAAATAAAATAAGAATCCTCATTGAATAACACTACCTCTTCTTCAAGATAGCTCAGGTATTCACCAAAATGATTTCCCAGATGTATTTATTCCCATAGTAAAGATTTTAGGATGATAGGATGGAAAATGGGAACTTATTTGCAAACTTATTGGGTCCTAAAAGGGTTTTAATTTTGGAATAAGATTCTAAATGTGGTGTAATTGTATAAGTGATGTGTGTGACAAACTTTTAATATTTTGAAAGAAAAATGTTTACACACATTTTTTCCATGAAACAAAGGTACAAAAAATAGATTATAATTGAAAATTAGACTTTATAATGTAGAAACATGGCTATAAAATATATTTTATTTAAATTTATGGGTTATGTTAAACCTTATTATTTTAGTTTAAACCCCTGTTAAACTAGTTTTTACCCTAACATCGACAAATAGTTTTTACTATTTTTACTATTCATTGTCGTAAAAAATTTAGTTAAACCTATTAGAAAATATTTATTATTATGATTAAAAATATTTTATACATTTTTCATATTAAATTAACATAATTCATTAAATATTATTTAAAATTAATCCCAAAAAACACAATGAGATTTTTTTTTCAAAAATAAAAGTTTAACAATTTGAATTTTTTGAAGACAAAATTCACTATAAAAATAATCCCAAAAACCTAAGTTGGTTTAATATATATATAAATAATATAATGTTACTTTAAAAAAGTATAAAAAAATACAATTTTAAAATAATTTAGATGGAATGGGAAAATTCAATTAAAATTCAGTATTTTTCACTATTCAAAAAAATTACATTGTTTACAAAAAATAACCCTATGATAATATTGATATGAAGATTTAAAAAATGAAATTTATTTTCCAAATAATTATAATAAAAAGGGTAATAAATAGTTTTAAATTATTTTCACAATGTAAGACTAATATTCCTTTCAAAAAAATATAGTTTTTGAGAAAAACAGTTCAATCTCCTTTAAATCATACTTATATTATTTGTAAAAAATATAAAATCATTATTTTTATTTTATACATTTTTTAAAAATAAAATTTTTATATTTTAGGTTTTAATATTCATATCTCCATCTTAAAATCGTGGTAATATTTGTTATGTTTAAAAAATAATATTTTAATCGAGTATTGTGCCTCTTTAAAACTAAGTGCTACATGCATTGCAAGTTATCGAATGGAATGAATTTATTTTTTAAAAAAAATTTATCATAATTTATTGGGTGTTATATTTTTTTATCACAGTATTTCTTCTTATAAACACTATAAAACATTACTTTCCTTTCTAATATTCTTTCGGTGTTACATTATACCATCCATAAATAAATTTTTTCCTCATAATTTTCTCTTTACCTTGGTAATCAATGGTTTTTCATTTTAATGAAATTGTTTTAAATCATCATTATTATAATGGTTAATAAAACATTATATTTATAAGGTTGAATATTAAGTACAAATGTCATATTATATAACAAAAAACTAGGTTTATTAGTAGTAGAACATTAGTGGAAAGGGATAATGTGGCCGTGGATGAAAATTTTAAATTATTATATTGAGTGATAAAGGTATTTCATTATAAGAAAGTGAATGATTACGGAGATGTTAATAGCCTAAAAACTGAAGATATTTGATCATTTAGAAGATCTTTAGTTCTATATAAATAATGATTTAAGGAAATCATTTCTCTCAATATCATTTTCCAAGAGACGAGGAATTACTTTACCCTCAAGACTGAGAATATATGGATATATACCTATATGGTATATCTCTATATCATGGGACACTTTCCTAAATTTTTTAATATTTGATCATTTTATACATCATTACTCAATATATGAAAAAAATATACAATATGAGCCTTTTATTCCCGAAGTAATAAAATTAACCATTTTCAGAACATTGGATTTTTAAAGATAAAAAATTATTCATTTTTCTTTATAAATAATAAAAAAATAAGGTTTTAATAAGTTATCATATTTAATACATTAAAATCTAAACAAGAAATGTAACACTTCTGGATCAATATTAATATTTATCCAAAAAATTGTTTGATTAAAAATAATGACATATTAACCATGACATCAAATAGGTAAGTGGTAGGCACCAAAATGTTATTGTCCTTATGTTGAGGGTTAAAGACTAGTATCTATTATGGATGTGGTGGGTTTTGACCTAGTATAAGGGTTTTCCTTTCCCTAAATTTTTTTGACATAATATTTATAATGTTACCAATTTGTAATAGCCCAAAATAAAAAAAAGTTAACTTTTAGATTAAAATTAATGGTTACTAATAACATAAAAAACATTCATATCAATATTACATCAATGTCAGGTACATAATAAGTGGTATACTCCCAAAATTGTGTGTTTTAAAATAGTTTAAATATTCTAATGAATCAATTTTTTGGTACCAATCAACAAATTATTTCAAATACTTAATGAAATGATAATAAAATATAGTACTTATATATAAATCAATTCATAATACTAGAATATAATAAATTACAATACTCAAAAAAATACATCATGTATCAGGAAACAATCACATTCTTCATTAAACTTCGTATATATTTATATCATAATATTGACCTTAATCAGTTAACTTATTTTGAGGTATATTCTTGTAATTCTTTGGACATTCATTTTTGTAATTCCCCTTATCCATTCAGTGGATGCATTTAAAATTTTATTATTCTTCATTTCCCTTAGATTAATGATCATGATAACTATTTTATCCATGAAAGAAGAAAAATCATTTTCCTTTTAAAAATGTACCGTGGTTTTTTTCCTTCCACAAGTCTCATATGTTGAAAATTTATTATTTCCCTTCTTCTTATATTCCATTATTTTATGTTTATTATATTATTCTCTTACATACGTTTTAATCCCAATGAACTAGATAAATAATTATCTTTCATGATAGAACATGTACTATATCATCATACAATGAATTGTTTTGTAGAATTGTCTCCATCTAAGGATGGGATGAATTCAATCAATACAATGGAGAATACTAGTCTATGTATTATGTATGTAGTCAATCGAATTACATTCTACCATTGTAATAAAAGTATCGTACATATAATCAAGTTGTTATTATTTATTTATTAAACTCATGAACTTACACTCCATATCTGATCGTTTCACATTAAGAAAATAGTTTTTAAATAATATTACCTAGAAATCCTTCAACTCCATTCTTATAATATTATCATTATCCATGGTGTTTTGAATTAATAACTACAACTAATCTGAAAAACATGGGAGATGATAAAATATATTGATAAATTTATCTATTTTACTACATTATAGAGTTAGAAATATCTTCTCTATGGAACTTATCAATTTATCAGATGAAAATATATTTTTAGTCCCATTGAATTATGATGGTTTTTGACATATCAAATTGTATAATATTGATTACCAACTTTGATGATCAATATGCTTCTCTATACCAGAAATTTTGTTACTCATAACTTA
Source organism: Viscum album (assembly GCA_963277665.1). Lineage (NCBI taxonomy): Eukaryota > Viridiplantae > Streptophyta > Magnoliopsida > Santalales > Viscaceae > Viscum > Viscum album. The sequence goes on along the minus strand of OY728166.1, from coordinate 1,366,178,356 downwards.
TTTCATCCTTCCAAATATTGTTATAATTTAATTAGTTCCGACTTTAGATCTATCTAAAGCTTAATTATATTTACCATGATCGAAATAACTATGTAGCATTTGTACATTTATATAGTTCACATTCCTTCCATTTGGAACCCTTTTTAAACATTGGAATACACTGCATTAGATAATAACATTATTAAAAATAATGTATAATCCCAAAACTATTGAATTAGTTAACATAAATTGAATATTATATGTATAGATAATCTTAATGTCATAAACATGGTTTATTTATGAAATAATTCAAATTATAAAATTATTTCGAAATCCTTAATAAATATTTGAAAAAGAGATGTGAATTAAACCAACAATATCATATGCGAGTGTCAAACCATGTAAAATATAAGGCATGTTTTCAATCACTAGGTGATGATTAGGTCAATATAAATGTTCCATTTTAAGATTTATTAACCATATGTACATATGTGATAAAACAACATACAGTTTTAATATATTAAGTGAGAATTGTTAAAGGAATCAAAAAAATTTTCTTTACCAAAACATTATAATGTAATTATATACTTATAGAATATTTCTATCATTGGGTCATATTTTCAAATCTATTTTTTCCTAAATCTGGATCCCAAGGTTCCTAGTTGACATTACTTAATATCATATATACCATACTAGCCCCAGTAGCATAGATTATATGTATACTTTATTAAATTGGTATACTATACAAGAAATTCCATCTCAAAGTAAATAATATTTTATTAGTTTTTGTAAAAAAGAAACATACTTGAAATAAACATTTAAATTTAAAACATAAAATATGAAAAAAAAACATTGAGAATTCCATTATTCTCCTCAGTATGTCGCTACTTATCAATAAAAAACATCATCATATCATGGGGAAAATAAAACATACTAAAGGGATGAGAACTTATTTTCAGTAATGGTAAGTATACATATAATGATAAAAAAACATTAAATAATCACAATTTAATGGTAAATAACAGACAAAATCCCATTTTATCAGTAAATTGACCATAATATTGAAGGAATGAATGAAGATAAATTAGTGATATATAAATTTTCATATGATAATTAACAACAAAATTGGATATTCTATCTAATCAAATTATCAGATGCAATATCAATAACTAAATTAATAATTATGTACTGTACAATGATTGACATCAAAAATATACCATTAAAACCATGTGTTAATATGTCTAATACCATCGATTCCTTGTTCACGGACATCTATATATGTGGGTAAGACCTTGGAAAAACCTGTTCCTGTTTTTATCATGATACATTTTGACTCATAGAGGCACTATTGTATGCCCCAAACATCATCTACTAATTCAAATGCATTCCTTGTAAAGAAGGGGTGAAACTTAGTGAACCTAAAAATTCATATTTAATAATGAATATTATTTTTTTTATAAATTCTCTAATAAGCAAACATTACCATAAAATTTATAGAATAAAATTATTTTTATCCACTCAGTTTATCACCAGTCAACCTGTTCATAAACCATCCAGAGAAATAAAATTGATGGTATATTTAGAGTATATCCCCATTAAAAAATATCTAACATAAAATGTCTTATTATATGTAAAATTATTCCTAAAAATCACATCGAATGTTTCATTAAAAAAACATTTATTTGAAATTAATACTTTTTATTTAAAAATAGGTTAATTCATAAAATTATTCTTCAAATAAATTTCATTCAAAATCACATTGAAAAATAAGAATTACCATAATATTAGAAAGAAAAAATTTTCTTTAAACAATTTCATATAAACTTGTAATGGATGGTTTAAATAAGTGATGGTAACAATGACAGGTAATTCCATATAGGATGTATAAGTTAAAAAAATATCCCATTTAAAATATAAAATTTTTAGAAAAGTGACTCATACCTAAGATGAAAGGAAGGTTCATCTCAAAATATTTTTTAAAAATTAAATAAAGGGTAAAATTTTTACAAATAATTCATTTGTAACCTGCTAATTTTTTTAAAATAAATTTCTTTAAAGAAAATTGATATTCAAATGAAGATAAAAAAGGTTGAATGTTATTAAAAACGTTTTATTTGATATTTTAACGAAATGTTTTGGAAAATATGGAAATATTAAATGAATAATTTCATAAAAAAAGATATGAGAAGAAAATAGATTAATTTTATGATAGAAATATCCAAATATTTTCTTAAGGGATACTTAAATAAAAAAATCCTCAATAATGGTGAGATTTTAAGATAATCCCTTACATATTTCACAATTTTTAAATTGTAAGACCCTTGGAATGAATAACATATAATTAATCATTAAATACCATTATAACTAATTAATTAATCATATATCATAAAAAATGGTTATATATACTCCACAAAAAAGAGATTAGTGGTGATTTTGGCACATGTATCATAGAAATAATTATGATATGAGAAACATTACCTTGATTCATACTCACCACGTACATTCCTTATATTCCTAAATAATAAAATTATCTTAAATATTTAATTTATTATAAAACTGCCTAGTGTTATTTATTCCATTTATTTGAAATTTTATCAATCTATTTTTGATTTCATAATCAAATAAGTTAACAATAGATGTTTCAATGATACTTGGTTTATGTGTCATTAAATGAATTTGGTAGGATGATTATAGTCAAAGAGTTAAATATTTAAATATGTAAAGAATAATAATAATGATTTTTTTTATAATGGTAAATCAATTACATTTTTTAAACAATTTTTGAATGTTGGTTGGGAGAAATGAACTACATTGAAATCATTGAGATAGTATGTTATACGTACACATGAGTATTATTTACATTTCTCAATGATCATTATAGTGTGAATATCAGTAATGTTTTATTTCAACATAATGATAATAATATAATATATTCCATATTATTAATTTTAAATATACATATATATATATATCATTCATATGGTGAGGTGATGATAATATTTTCACATTGCTTTGTTAAGGCAGTATTCCACACATAAAGAAAGAAAGTTATCATTTTTTAATGTAATAAATAAAATAATATATTATATATTAAAAATCATAAATTAGTCATGAATATAAATATTATTTTAATTATATAAAATATATTAATTAACATTATCCTCATCACCTTCTATGTGATGTGTTAGTGAAAGACATATCCCATTTATTTGTGAGGGGTTAGGCATCCATAAAAATGAACGACGTTATTGTGTCCCACATAGAGTGGAAAATAAAAAAAGTTATATATGATATTGTTTCTAAAAAATTATAATTATTTTATTATTATCATATATATAAATTATATCCTTCATCATTCTCAACAATGATATTTGTTAATGAAAAAATAAATAAGTTTGATTCATGAGGCAATATTCAGACGTATACAAGAATGATGATTTTCTAACTCATTTGATTGAAGTCGGGATGTTTATAGGTCATGAATATTACATAAAAACATATCATTGTTTATAATATACTTAGGTAAATATATTATAATTTTATTTAATAATTGACTTATTTTTAGAAATAAATAAAATAAAAATGCTCATTGAAGAATGATACCTCTTCTTTGGGTAAATACCTTAGATATGCATCAAAACCCTTCCTAAGTTTGATTTATACCAAGAATAAGGATTCTAGGATGAGTATAGATATGTTTTTACGTTATCTCGGAAAGAATTTTCCAAAACAGAAGGGTTTTATGATCTGAAAAAGATAGGAAAGTGGATGGAGTTTTTAAGTGAGGTTAGTGGAACACCTGTAATATTTTGAAAAAAATAGTGTACCCACGTTTTGTACATGCCACATGATTCAAAAATAAAGTATTATAAATAAATAAAAATTATAAGGTCAAAATAATGACATATAATAAACTTATTAAAAGTTATTAAGTATTTTTAATCATTTTAATTTTCTTTTACCCTTAGTATGATATGTTTTTAACTTAACCACAATATATATATTTTTTAATACTTTTACAATTTATAATGGTAAAAATTTAAGTTAAAAGTATTTTAAAATATTCACCAATCATATAACAAAACATGGAATATATTCCACCATGTTTGATTAGAAAAATAGGAAAAAACTAATTTAAAATTAATCCCATAAATGAGACTAGATAGCAAGTTTTCGAAGAAAAAATTTTCAAATTTTTACTATGTATTTATATTTCAATTAAATATAAAATGTATAAAATGTCATAAATATGATAAATAGATATATAATTCATTTAATGTTACATTCAATACAATTAAAAATGTATTTTATCTTTATAAATAATTTTAACCAAGATACATTTATAAATAAAATTCAGTATTTCTCACTATTCCTAAAAAATGAATGCATTTATGAAAATTAAAAAAATTCACCAAAATATAATTTGATTTTTTGATTTCAACAATGAATTTTTTTTTTCAGTAAATCCTCTAAAATTAGTAAAATTAATTTCATATAATTTTCTTAATCCTTGAAAACCCCACATTATAGAAAATTATTTATTTAAAAAAAATATTTATTTCCTTTTTAAATAATTCTTATTTTAATTGTAATAATTATATTTTAATTAAATTTATTTTATACAGGTGTATCACATAATATATTAATAAATTTTTATTACAATTTATAATATTAATATGCATTTATAGGTTATAATGTTCATTTTTAAATGATATTATTTTCATAGAGTCATATTTCATTTAAACATGGTGTTTCACACATTAAAATAAATCAAAGAGATTGGATTTATTTTAATAAATAAATATTTTATAATGTCTCAAGTTTTTATATTCTCATCTAAGATATATTCCATGTTATATCAATACTATCAAACACGATGTTCTAATTTTAAAATCTTGGGGCGTTCCATAGTTAGTATGAGGTCCAAATAGAGGAAAACCATATATAAATAATAAAACATTCCTATAAAAGAAGAAGTGTCCTCAACCAAACTAAAATGTCCCTAAACATACTCTTGAAAAACTTATCAACTCTTGTTCAAAGAGAATCTCTAAAAAGAAGAGACCTTTCAAACATCTCCCCACCCTTTAGAATTAACTTATAATGGTCGAAAAATGAAACCATTTTTTCATATAAAATGTGGATGTCATAGAAAAAATGTATTGCTAAACTCTAAAAAAGTAATCATTTAATATATATTGTCATAGTCAACCACTAAAAAAATGCTTCAAAAAAATCCAACTAAATTTATTAAAGCACAATACATACTTATTTACCACAAAACCAAATCATTGTACCTAGGGTATCTCAAAACTATGGATAAAAACAACTGGGGACTGACCTCATATTGAGACATCACATCTCTAATATTAGGATCAAAACCTTCATTTGAGGGTTTTTAGTTCTAAATATATGGAATACAATCCTATGGATATTATTGTAGAAAATATAGCTTGGAAGTACCCCAATACAACCACAAAAAAACTACACTACTATTTATCTATGAATGCACCCATGGTTCTTCTATTTTCTAAAGAAACCCAGAAAAGTAGATATTAGTCTTCTCTATGTGAAATACATCAAAAGGACCTATGCCATGTAGCATTGATATTTGAAAAAATCAATCATTCATATATATCAACCAAAAAATAACCAACCAAAAAATTGGGTAAGGACTTCCATAGTCCACAAATTCTCTAAATTCAATGATCACAAATTCTAAAAACATATCAATATCCAAAATATAAATATTAAATACTGTAAAGGCTATAACCAAATATGGACACTTAATCAACTTCAAAAATCAAAAATTTCAAAAAAAACCTAACACGTGAGATTACAAAAGAGTCGCCAAGGAATATATACCCTCACAAATACAACCATCAAAAAGGAACACAGACTAAGCCATGTTTCTTACACAATTTCCCTAGAAACACACTTAAAAATAATGAACTCATAATAATACAAGACACATAAAAATTTATAGAATAAAATAGCTTCTAAATTATTCATAACATGAGTAGAGATAAAAATAGAAAGAGGGATTAATCCGCAATAGAAAAACACTACTACTACTCTATGAATTTTTGATAGGTTAACATTAAACAATATAAGAAACGAGATCACCCTTGTCACATCACATAAATTATACCATGAAATCAAAAAATCAAACGAGGGGCAAATCAAATGACACATTTTCATGAAATGGGATGAAATTTAAAAAAATCTATTTTAAAATTACAATCCTAAAAAAACCTGTGAACTAGATTAAAAATTAATCGTACATAAAAACACATTCCAAATTTCAAAATTAAGAAAATAATTTCATAACATTTAATAAAAAAATGTTCATAAAAATATATATTTTAGGACTTATTTTAAATACAATAACATTTTTCTCATAAAAAACATTTTTCACATAGAAAAAAATAATTTAATACAACATGTTTAATTACTTAATAAAGGAATAAAAAATCATCAACCAAAACCCAATACCATGATACCTATATTTCAAAAGATGAACCATTAATCATTTTCTAATTACCTTATACACTAGGATATTAAACAGTTATAGGTTATACATAGAAAAATTTACCATGACAACAAACCATGACTGATTAGGACATATGGTTGGTGTCCACATGCCAATTTAGAATTCATTCCTACAATATATAAAACATAATGAATTTTTTCATAATATGGTTTGATAGACCTTACAATCTTACCAAAAATAAGTTCCCCCTTTTTGTCTTCATCCCAAACACTAAATATGATCTCCCAAGTAAATTTAAGCTAACTCAAAGAAGATTAATGTCATAAAACCATATCTATCAAACCATAATACAACAATGTCAACAAAAAATAAATCTATAATCAAGGTAAAAAATCACTAATATCATTGTAAACTATTATTATAAAGAGAGAAGAAGCTCATGAAACTCTCCCAACACCTACCACAAATGATCTAACGTCACGTTTTTTACACTAAAAATACCGAAAATAAAAATAGTGTGCTTAAAAAACCTAGGTCCCACTTATAACCTAATGAGATAAGATTGTGTAACATAATTTATTTGGCATCCACCTTAACTAAATCTTGAACTAGATTGTTACATGGTAATAATGGTTTTCCTAATTCCCAAGGGAGGGAGACTACTTCTGTGGAATCACAGAATATACATTTGGAATGATTTACCCCTCATGAAAATATATAGATTACTTTTAAAAACAAAATAATATAATATAAAATAATATATTAACAAAACTCAATAACCAATTTAAAATATAAAATAAATACATAGTATTTCAACAAAGTAATCATTAAAATATTATGATAAGGAATAAAATTACAATATATAATGTTATCTATACGAACCCTAATGAAGAATAAATTACCCACTTCTCTGATAATACATTGGTGGTCTATTTATAAACTTGAAAATGAATCACCCAACCCACTCAAAACTGTAGATAAAACTGAATGAAGAAATTTTTTTCAATCTATATCCTAGATCATATAAAATATAAAAAACTAAATGAACTTATAGGTCTCTATCATTTTATTATATGAAGTCACATTCATATTACATCTTATAATTGCATATTTTAATACACTAGAAAAATATATATTTTTCATAATAGATTATATTAAGAAACATGGAACACATCATAACTACAAAAAAAAATTGAAATTGAAACATTAAAAATATTTTAGAATATCATATTTATAGAATTTTTTTTAAAAATTATAAGTGGTTTACAATTGCAGACACATGTTCAATTTTTTTGGAAAAATTATTCCTAATGGAAACCAAGGATCAATGGCATTAAACTGTGTTTTGAAGACCCACACACACCAATGTTTTAAAAACAACCTATTTCAACAGTATAATAAAATTATATTTAAATATATTTATAAAAAACTTTTCACATTTAAATAATAGAGTTGAAAATATTTAATATAATTTTTTTTTGATAAATTTGAATACAAACCCCACATTACTAAATTAAAAACCTTTTTTAAAAAAATTCAACTCATTTTAATAGAAATATACAATAATGACGGTAGAAAACCCAAATGAAAATACATGTTCAAGTCACACAATAATGAGAATCAAAATAATACGGTCTTAAGGTTAAAATAATAATATATGAAGCATAGAATGAAATCGTTGAAAAAATTTAAATCCCCTAGACTGATCCAAAATATCACCTTAGTGGAATGTGGTCTAACCAATGGATAACATTACTCTTATGTGTTCTCAAAATATCATGGAGAGCCTTCCCTCATCAGGATCTATCATTACCATGTAAAACATTCCTAAACAAGTTAGAAGCCTATTTTTCAGTCAATAACCACTAATGCCACTTACCATGATCAAAATATTCCCCCATAACAAGTCTAGTGTAGGTGAGAAAAAAAATCATTATATAAGTAATATATAATTAATTTTGAGATAACTCGAACCCAACCTCTGACACTAAAACTAGATTATCCATATCCACATAAAATTATGAACATCAAATAACGATTCATCAATATATGAAAGGCCATCCTAAGATCACAAGACACTATGAGAATAACATGAATCAAAATGGGATAAAGGATGCCTCACACCATTTCAAGAAAACTGGTATTTTATACTGTTCTAGTTGATAATTTTCTTTTCAAGAGACACATAGAATTCGTATCTAAACACATTATTTAAATAATTAATAGTCAAATTATAGGAATAAAATTCAATAAAATATTCCTGAACCAAAATTGGAACACATGAATCCCTTCAAACAACCATTAAAATCAACCACGGTTTTAAAATTGTGTTAAATATCACATTTAAGCGTTAAAAATCAAAATTAAAATAAAAAAACATTTTAAACATTATGAACCATTATAAAATAAAAAATCACTCAGATTAAAAATAATTAGTGATAAGAAACCCCTTAAAATATTAGATAATATATGATGATCAACTTTTAATAACTCTATCTATGAAATTCCACATGAGGATTTTTTTTATAAACACTTGTCCTAGAATACCATTCCACACCAATGATTAACTCAACATGAAATGAAATTTGGTCCCTAATGGGACATATATATTAGAAATATTTCATACATAACCACTTTAAAACGTATATTTATTCATTTTAATGTAGTATAAGGCACAAAAATAGATAATCCTACACTGGTTCAATGGAAAACAAGATAGATATCATTCCCTATGATTGAAAACACTCAGATAAGCCAAGACATGAAATTTATAATGCCTACATAGGAAAAATGCTTTATTGTTTAACAATAACAACACTACAATAGACCAAATCAAATATTTGGGTTCATGTGTGGAACTAAATTTCATGGGAAAGAGGTAATATAATAGAGGAAGGAGTTTATATGGATTTTATAAGAAGAAATCCAAAAGCATCCAAGGAGGATACCATAAAAATAGTGGTAGTATAGGTTGAGATTACCAATGGAGGTTTGAATGGTCTATTAGAATAGTAAGAAGGGTAAATTATGGGATATAGGGTTTGTATCAAGTGAGGGGAATTGGGAAATTTTACATTTAATTAATTTTGATAGGTTTCATGGTTTATCAAGATTTTTTACCAAACTATATACTTACCATGAATGAGACACTACTTAGGCCCAACCCACTCAAATATTTCATCTAATGCATTACACGATTTATAAACACTTTTACCAAAATTCCCAAATGGAACTATTAAATTACATATCTAATTTACATTATTGTCCCACAATTTTCAATACTATGTATTGGACTTGCACCCTCACCTATATATACCAATGGTATATCATGGATTCCCCAAGGATATGATTGGTTTTGAATGTGCCTTTCCCACCAGTATATACCCAAAAATCTATTGATAAAAATAAACTCAAAAATCTATATGTAAGTATAACTACATGGTTTCTTCTAAATTATACATGAGAACTATACATAGAAATGAAAAATCCAACATTTAAATGTTTTAAGATAAAACATCTAAAAAACTAATAACACCCCAAAATCACATAAAATAATATAAAATAAATAGCATGGTGGGATGGTGGGTTTCATAAATGGTAAAATAAATCCCATGAACCAATGGGATATTATGTTATACAAGAGGATTGAGATATGTAATAATGTGTTATTATGTTGAATAATACTTATGGTTTATTAATCACTTCATAAATATTTTTTAATTATTATTGCAATTGAACCCTCTTAAAGACAAAAGGGGGGTTTTTAAACTTCAATCCATCCATATAGAGAATTAATATTAGCCTAATCAATGAAATTTGGGAGATAAAAATTATCAATGTGAATTAAATGGTTTAATAATTGCTATATATATATTTCATTAAAATAATAAAATATATTAAACGTATATCTTAATGTATGTATTTAAAGTATTCAATCTATGATCACCATGGAAATTTTTATATTAGGTCCACTTAATTATATATTACATCACATAACAATATGTTCATAACTTTCATAATGGTTTATAAAAAAATATATGATAAATCCAATTCCTATTACCCAAGAGTTCCAAACCAGCAATGTAGTTTGACCCTATTATTTTTGCAGTGGTAAAAGATTATTTTAATACACACCCATTAATTTTTAGTGTCATTAATTCTAGGTAAATTAGACCTAGAGCCTAAAACTTCTTATACTATGAAGACAAGGATTTCGCTACTTGGATGTCATAGGCTTATTTCATTGTAAAAATGATATGATGTTTGTGTTAAACATAGAAATATTTGTAGTGTTTCAACTAATTGAGTATCATCCAAATTTGCAATAGTAATTAGATAAATACATTTTATATGATATCTTAAACCCCAAAAAATTATATTCCTTTAATAATGAACCAATTTTTTTTCCTAACAACATAAAGCTACGAAACATTCACACATTAAAAACATATATATTCAAATGTAGTAATCTTTTCCGAAAATATCAAGTATCACCATGACATAAATACATAAAACCATTATATATTATTCAAATAATAACATTAATCATTATCCCTCAATTAATGTCACCCAATTTTATATAAATTAAAATAATATAAAAAACAAAAATATAAATTTATTTCATTTAAAAAAACAAGCCATTCCAAAAAAAATTCTTTTATTTTAACCGCATCACTTTAAAAGAAAATTATATATCTATAATTCAGCACATATTTTTCAATGAATAAAAAAAATAATTCATCTAAATTTTCTATAATTACCATTATATCAGAAATCTAATTATCCCTAAATATTATCAATAATATTTAATTTATGTCCTTAAAAAATAAAAATTTTATTCCTAAACTCATAACACACAAAATCAAATGATAAACCTATGGTTTATAAATACATCAATAATTTATGGTTTTTAATACCAAATGAATTCTTCCCATAATATATTTACCTACCATAGAATCCAACAAAATAATTCAAAAACAGTATTAAAATTTTATCTTATCATCAACCATATACTTATTAACCCATAATGGTATCCAAAAATATTATAATATCCTCATTTTTTCACATTATTATTTCAAAATACATCTAAACCATACTCAGATTCCAACTCTAACACCATAGACCTATAAACTCTTACCTAGTTCGAGATTTAAATTATTTTCAAACATGACTTGGTACTTAGAAAAATGTCACTAATTTATTCATTCAAATAAATAAATTCAATAAAAAAATCATGTCACATACATTGAAAATATTATTTTGGTTTATATATTTAGATAATTAGTCATGAAATTTTGACTAACCTAACCCCTATTGTTATCATCAAATGGATATTTCTTCCACTGTACCTATAAAATGTTATTTCAGAATGAGTCTTTGACCTCTCACAAAACATTCTTTATACAAGTTAAAATTATAGAAATATTTAACCTAGATTCATTTTTTATGACGAGGGTAAATGGAAAATAAGTTAAGTGAGCTCCAAAAATAATTCAGGAAAACAAAAGCATTAATAGTTAATGATAAAAATTGGGAATATTTATATCATGTGGGTATGATAACTTAATATATATTCTTGAACACAGAATAATTAAATCATATAAAATAAAATACATATCATAAATCATGAAATAATGCATTATTAAAAATACTACGAATTCATTACTTAATAATCCCAATCCATTAGAACATAACATAGATATATTTAAAATTATTAAATAAAAGATTCTAAAAAATAATATCATAGGAAATAATTAAATTAATAGAATAATATTGAATGTTACTTGGATATTAGTATTCATATCTTTCTTTTATTGGAATAATATTCCATGTTAATTAGAGCCTCATTAAATTATAATGGAAAAAAATAATATACTGATTATAATATAATGTATCTAAAGAATTATTATTTAATAAAAGAATTGGAGAGATATATCACATATTACATCCTAATCATATATAATTTCCATGTACCATAGAAATCATACAATATATAAAGTCATTTCTTTCCAATTTAATGAATAAAAAATATGTTTTAACCCATAAATACATGAACATTAGGTAAATAATCAACACATAATTATCTAACATTAATGGATTATGTTTCATGAAATTATCTAAAAAACCTGAGAAGGCATTCGTTGAAATATTTTTAATGGTATCATTAGATCATATCCTCATTGAAACATAATAATCATTAAATTATTATCAAATAGTTGAAAATTAATTTATCAAATACAATAGAGATTTTACTTGGAAAAAATAAGATACATGATTATAATTGTGTATATTTATAAAAATTAAAGCTATAATAATAAATTTTTTGGGTATTCTTTAAAAAAATGGCATCCTAGAATGTAAATTTAAAAAATGAAGAATGGCCATTATAAATTTAAAATGTGGTAAACATGTAAGGTTTGAAATAAAATATCTTTTAAATCATTATAAATAATGTAAGAAAATACCCATTATGAAAAATGTTATTTGATTCATTTTATAAACATTGTAATTAATGTCATATATAATTTAAATTGAGCTTAAAAATTATTGAAGTATAGATAGTAACATTCCAAAAATATTGAACAGAAAATTTATATGGTAGATATTTATTTTTTAAAAACATAAAACATTTAAATTAATTATTTTCAATGAAAAAACATTATCATTTTATAGTTATAACACTTGAATGAATTAAATGATAATAAAAATTCAAATTCTATGATTATAAAGACAATATCTAAAACTAATAGTATATAAATCATGTAAATAAAAATATGATAAGAACATGAAAAAATTTTCCATGCATTGAAATTGATATTAAAATAAATTACAAATTTTATAGAATTATGGATGAAAACAGAAAAACATAAAAGGGAACATTTTCCATAAAATTTAACACATCTGAAAGAAGTGAAATGTAGAAAAAACACTTATCTTGGAAATATTCTTAGTCAGATGCACTTAAAATTAATTTTATTATATATTATGTTTTTATATTTATATTACTAAGATAATTATTCATTGATATTTAACATTATATCATCCCATTATAATTCATTCTAACCAACTTATTAATTGTTAATTTATAAAATTAATATTTCGGTGTTGACCATTCCATTTTCCTTATATGATCTGGTTTGGGTGTTTTGGTCACTAATAATATTACATTAATTCATCACCTACACAATTTTAATCATTAGGTGATAATTTTAATTTTATTTTTTAGACTTCCATGGTGACTTTATTAAACTCATAGAAAATATTTTCACAAATGGAATAAAAATTCAATTTTATGATGATTATTGAATTAAAACTATATTAAAAATTATTATAAAATATAATTTTGAATCATACAAAAACTTATTTTGAATAACATATAAAGTTATTAATTATTAAATATTTTTAACAATATATATGTTTTATTAATAATTAATGACATCAATATTATAACATTGTTCATATAGTTAGTAAAATTGACAAAAACAGAAACACAGTATAATGGTTAAATGAGTAGGAAGTTTCTATTAGATAGTGATAAAATAATTTCAAAGAAGAATTATGATTCTAACAAAGTGTTCTTAAATTTAAAAATAAGATTCAACAAGAGGTAGATAAAGAAGATAGATAAAGGGTAATTTTAAATTATTATTAGATACAAAGTGTATTGGTAAACTTGTTTTAGTTGGTTAAAAAAATTATAAAAATTTACTATTAATATGTTTATATAATTTAAAAATTACCTTCAAATTACCTTATTAATATAAAAAAAATCAGATTTATTACTCAAATCAACTTCTTTAATAGGCCATGTGAAGCGGTGATGAAAAATTTGAAACCTCACCCATGGAAGATTTTCATTTAATTATTTCAAGGATGTTACGGTAGATGATGGTTTCTCCACCAACCAAAATAAATAATATTAAAATAATAATAATTATGATGTTATGATATAATTGTTATATAATATTTGGAGGAGGATTGATAACTATAAAAATTGAAAAAAATCAGTTAAAACAATTACCTCTCTATTGAATATCATCATTTGGAAGTCTATTAATGCCTCTCTATATTTTATTCATGATACTAGAAACTATAATATATTTTAAAGAGATTTTATGAGGGATTTGGTTGAGTTTGGTACAGCTTAGGTGGTTCATCTTTGTGGATATGTAAGGCAATTTATGTCTCCTTTTACATTGGAGAGGACATTAACTAATCGAAATAAATGATTCCATAATATAAAATAAATTTTAATGCAAGGATATGTTAAAAAAAATATTCGACTTAGAATTTAATATAATATTGCTCAGTATTACACTCAACCAAACAAATTTAGACATGATTTTGTGCTATTGTTTTCCATTGTCCATAGTCAAACCCTATTTTTAGTCATTTTAAACATTATCATGGTCACAATTGTTTATGGAATCATATTTTTATTACCAAAAATGAAAAATAACATATTTTTAAATTAAATAATTATTATTCGAAATTTGAAAAAAAGTTATTGTATTAAATTTATATGCATGTTAAATATTAATTTTAATCATTGAAAACATACAATGTTAATACCATCTTTGCAAAAATAATTATCCATAAGCATGAATGATTAATTTATTCTCATTAATGGTAGTGTAATAAAAATAATTGGATTATTAATTTATATTATTGGATAATTTGAAAATATATTTTATGAAAATAATTCATTAGTTGTGATCAATATAATTTTTTACCGTAATAATACATTATAACACATAAAAATAATATTTCAATAAATATTTTTTTAAAATATAATTATTTGATCATCATTTAAACCAACTGTTAAAAAAATTAATTCATTATTATATATATATTGAAATTTAAAAATAATGAATTTAAATACATTTATTACACTAAATTATGAAAAATATTTTTTCAGATAAAAAACAAGAAATGATATTTTTTATCAAAACATTTTTGTGAAGAAAAAAATAACTTGATTTTTATTCATTGTAATAAATTAAATAGATCATGGATGTACTTAATAGATTTAACAAATTTTTAATTGAATTTTTATTATCACCTTTTATTTATAAATTCCTCAAAAATATTAAGTCTATGAAAAATAAAGAAATAGTTGAAATTTTTTTCTATAGAATTAACTATATTTTTAATGGATTTATATCTGTTTCATTTCTAAAAGACTCTCATTTTATTATTTTTATTTAAATATCTAGTCTTTATTTGATTTGTAATAATAAATCATTATTCACATTTTTTATGTTTTTTGTGATATAAGTTACTCAAATATATATACTAAAATCTTATTTTATTATAAATATACTAATAGTATAAAATTTTAGGATGTTGTAATCTTATGAGAAATAATCTACTCATTTTTAAATATCTCAATGAAAATATATATGATACACTCTTATGATCTATGAATACTACCAATTGCACACTGAGGTAAATGTTTCTTAACATTTCAAAGAAAATACATCTTTCACAATATCGGATTCATAGGTAAAAAATTCCTTCTCATATGGTCTTAATAACATAGATGCATAATACATCACTATTAATCTTTACGTTAGGATATATACAATTCTAGACCTAGAATCATTGTAAAATAGATCATACTTAACACCATCTTCAACTAACTGCAAAACATGGGCACTAGTCGACACTTACATTAGCAACATGAATGATCTATTAAAATGGTAATAATAAAAAATGAACACACCTTTCACCTAAGGAATGCCATTGGTTACACTATCATATATATTTCCAATTAGATAACTAAAAATATACTACTAAATGAATAAAACTACATACATAAAACACAATGTTAAATGGATCCCAAGACATAACATTATCATCATACACAGGATCCACCTACAATATATCCTAAAGTAAGACATTCTCTATAAAAATAATTTTAAAAATAAAGAGAAAGAATTTAAAGAACCTTCCACATTTATGGTGATCATAGAGTATGCCTAATATAATCCTAAAATGTTACGCATGCTTATATTTTATCAGATACTACATTATGATCTTATCAACATAAAAAACTAAAAAAATTGGTGTAATATCTATGGACCAGTTGGCCTAAATTATGTTATGATGTGTATATCCCCAAGTCCCCAGTTATTCTTCCCCATACACAAAGTTTATCTAAGTTCATTAGTCTTCTATCCTCAAATGAGAGTTTTTAAATTATTGTGAACACCACTATATTCTATAACACACTTTGATCTAATAAAAGAGATAAATTATGATTGAAACACATGTCAAAATATAGTTGATGATATTAAAAATTATGTCCATTAAATAATAATATATAAGAAGATGTAAAGGGATTTCAAAAATGGATTAATCATATACAATGAAATCAAAAAATGTAAACTAAATAAAACATCTAAATCTACACTAATGATATATTGGTCCAATAAAAAAATGATCCAACCCCATATGTATATCCAGCAGACATCCAAAACCAATTAACTATTAAATATTCCATGTCCCACATATATGATCCATTAAACACAAATATTTCATTTTATATTTGAATCCTATAAATTTTGTATTGGAATCTCAAAAGGGCATCATTTTTTTCAATAATAATATACATTAGGAATAAGTTCATAAATTAAATCAAATTTTCAAAATAAGAAAAATATCCTAAACCCATTACATCATCGAGTTCTCCGAATCCATCCCATGTACGACCCAACATGCATTACACAATGATCTCATGAAATTATGATCCTATATTTCAAAAAAACAATACTATAAAAATTACCTATATCCATTGATATATTTCCATGAATTGATAAACCATGGTCATAGGTTATGCTATAGGCATTGAATATGTATTCCATTTCCCGTAGTGGGAATCCTAGTATGAAAAATATGATTCAAGGATATAGGTTGACATAATAAAGGAATTACCGACACATGAATTTTATTTTTACAGGGTGGGAAATACATAAATACACTAGTAATGTCACTTGTGGACCTATAAAGATATAAAAAATTCATTTTTTATCTTAATGTTATGTAAAAAATATACAACCATTAGACGAACTTCCCCTAATGCAAGCGTGTCCCAAGTATTAAGGGAATGTTTCCAGATGATGAACCTACCCACAGTGGCATCACTGATTCCATAGGTGACATTATTATAGAGTTATGTAACCTCATTATAACCCCTATGATGATGGGAACACATTTTTGTGGTATTATATAGCCTATGTGGCATCCCTAGTTCAATGTGAGATTATCATGTGGAATTTGATTATCACTATATATGGTACCCCTACAATAATGGGTAATCATACTCATGAAAGTATCTGCTTTAATTGAATCATCTCTAACCTCATGGAACATTGAACACAGCCCTAGATCTTCCTCATAGGCGAAATATCACCACAAAACATTTTTTAAATAGAATATAAATTTTCAATGTTAGTTCTTATGGCCATTATCCATGGTAAATATTTATTTAATTTTTTTAATTATGGAATATATCGACATTCTACATTTCCCATGGTCACAGGGATCCCATATCAATGATTTGGTGCATTAGAATGAATATTTTTGGAATATATTATAATAATTATTAAATAAAAATTATAACATTATTATTTTGTCTTTATATATATATATATATATATATATATATTAATATTCCTCATTTTTTAAATCATATCACGGTGATGTTGGAAAGTCATTTTTCAAATACCAGTGAGGTTACAAGATTTAAAACATATAACTGTTTAAAATTTCACTAAATATACAACCACATACATAGATCATGGCCATAGCCTACCGATATGACCACTAACTTTTCTCTTGTGGTCATTTTATCCATGGAAATACCCCAAGAGAGTTATTTCCATGGCCATTACTCAAGGACGTGGATTGTATGGTAGTTGAAAAAAAGTATTCCTATTATTCTCATAACATATTATGTTTCTAATGTGATATTTCCATTGGACGCTATTTTTTCAATTTGATGAGCTACAACCACACTCTCAATTTCCATGAGTACTATTTACAGAAATATCTATTTTTGGTATTTTCACTTCTATAACCCCCATATGTAAAAGTATCAAACACATAGACTTTGACCATTGGAATTGGGACCGTGGACACCATTTTTGCTGATGATCGTAACCTTTTTTATAGTAGTGCAACGACAGGATTTGAATGTCGAGTTCTAGTTCCCTATATCAATCTAAATGAAGATAATTACATAACCCTTATTCAGTGACACTAGTCCATCATGATTCACAATAACCACCTTATTCGACATAAAGAATTCATCATAAAGTTAGAATCTCAGCAATGAATAATGATTAAAATTCACAAAAAATGCCTTATTTATATTAATAGAGTATCAATTTATTCGATTGATGGTTAATATCAGGACCCAAAGCTACTACAATAGTTGTGGATATCAACTGAAATAAAGTTTTAATATCAACCGTTATGTGTAAAAAATCTATCAACCTTATCCCCAACGGTGATAATAATACCAAAAATAATTCAATAATTCACCCAAATATCCTATGTATCCACCATCAATGATTATCAACATTACACTATCTCATATTGGGAAATATAATCACCCAATAATAATGGATATTATAATACTGGCCAGCTGAGGACACCCCTTATAGATTAATTCATCATTTCTACCTTACATTACACGTGTAAAATGTTCATTAGTAACCATGATTTTAATTCACAGCCCCAAAAAACCTCTCATGGCCATGTTTGTTCATAAAATTACCATAGGATACTCAGAAACCCATTTTAAAATAATTTAATCAATGAGAACAATGTTTTCACTTATTAAATATCAAACAAAACACACAAATGTGTAGAAAAAGTAATAAACTAATATTTATATGTGTAATACTCTTTTAAATTAATACTCTATTCTATATTGTGTACCACATTCAACACTGATCTTTAACATGCCGTGATATACTAGAAAATTCATTATTTACACTTTACTATAATAACATGGTCATTGGTTTAGAAGGTGCGAATAAAAGTAAAACAATTATTAAATATAAGATGCACAGTTATATTTATTCAAATATTATTATTATTCTTTTGGAAATAAATAAACAATTTTGAAGAATAATAATTAAATCAAGAAATTGAAATATCCAATTAAATTATAAAAAACTTCATTTTTCTATAAATGATAGCCTTCATATTATTTTGTATTTTCACTTAAAATATAAATTTTTAAAATTATATTTTATTGATAAAATTTACACAATTATTATCATAATAATATAAAATATATCGTATGGTTATGTTTTTGTAATTTTTTTGAAAAAGATTAATTTTTTGATAAATTATATAAAGAATGATTTTTTATAAAAACATTTATTTATTTTAAAATATTTAAAAAGACCAAATATGTTTTGGAAGTGGATTATTATTAAATTAATCCCATTTTATTAATCATAATAAAATTAATTAAATAATAATTAACTATATATAATAAATTAAAATGAAATCATTTTTATTCTTAAATTAATTGTTTTTCAATTTTTTCATTATGGTATGTGCAGTTATATTAAAATTAATATTTACCACATTTTTTAGTTAAATATTATAAAACGTATTCCATATATTTAATAATAATATAAAAATTATGTAATAAGATCAATTTATGTTTAGTCCTAATAAATAGAAACCATAATAATATTTTTTCACCAAAGTAAATCATAAAATATTGAAAAAGTATTAAATAATGGGTTAAACCCATAAAACATCACAGAACCCCATCAAAACATGATTGGATTAGTTTATGATAAACCTACCTCAATATTATATTCACTAATATTTTAATTTGGAGAAAAGTTCTATGTTTATGGCTTCTCATTTATATTAATAATAACATATTAAAAAATAACACTTTATCTCTATTATTATGTTATCTTGATGAAGGTATAGATATAAGTTATATATATAAGATTATATATTTTAATATTTATGATCTATAAACTATATTAATTATTTAATTTTATTTAACTTTTTTGGTGAAGATTTAATTATCTAGAACGACTTCACAATAATGATGCACTACTTGTGAAAATTCTTCAAAAATTTGGGAAAATAGTTTTCAAAATATTGAAAGTGATGCATTTTGGAAAAAAATAGTATATCTTTATTTTAGAGATTAATATGAAACTATATTATGGTTTTAAATATTAAAATTCTAAATATATATTTCAAATGTGGCCTATAACGTCAAACTATGTGAATACATTTGAAATTGTCTTTAATGGTATATAATGTTAAATAATATCTTATCAAATGAATTAAAATCATAAAAATCCAATAATTATTCAATTGAATATTTAAATTTCCATGGAAACATTTATTTTATGTTTTTAAAAAACGTTTTAATTTTAAATAATGTTTTTATACCATCAATACTATGTATCCATGAAAAAAAATTTCATTTTCCCTATAAATTGGAACTTCATATTACCATTTCAAATATGATTATGTGTTAAATTTTAACATAAAAATTTACTAAAATACCACTATAAACATCCATAATATCTTCTTTATTCCATATAAAAAACAAATCCACTTCTCTCAAGAATTTATGATTAATAAAAAAGTGGAGTTTCGATGATCTTGGTAAGGGGTTTGATGCCTCTTCAAACTTTCCAAATTATGAATCATTATCATGAAACCATATTAATACATAACATATTTTTCTACCATGATTTCATTAATATTTTTTTCTAATCTATTTTAAAAAATTATAATTGGGTTTTATTTTTTAACTCTCAATGAACCCTCCTCCATGAGGGGTTATTATATCAAAATAAAGGTTATTCGATGATTGTAATTTCTTTTTTATTATACTCATAATTCTTTAATAATAAAATAAAAAATGTATCCTAGTTTAATTATTTATATAAAATATATTTTCCATCAAAAAACTCAAATATTCACTTTTTACCATTATTTATATCAATTTTGAAATATATCACTCATCATGGTGGTTTTACATAACCTACACGAATGATGATGTGTTCATGAATTTATGTCTTCATTAAGATATGTTTTCCAATAGTATTTCTAAAAATTGGTTATGTGATTGAATTTATCATTAATATAAAATTAACATTATTATTTTTATATTCTATTTTTATATTATATATTATAATAATGAATGTAAAATTAAACAAACATTGTTATTTCTAACAATCTAATCTTTGATTATTGATGATTGTTTTCTAGACGGTGCTAATTTCAAAACATATTAAACTCCATTGATATTGTAATATTAATGGACCTATTACATGAAATTTATAGTGTTAATTAAACCATTATAATGATCATTGAATGTTGAAAATATACCGTACATGTTCTGAGATTATGAACTGATTGATCCTGAAATGACTAAGGTGAACTATACTAAATAACTAAATGAAAAAATATAACAATTGTAATATTAATTGAATGAACACAAAATATGTTTTTAATAAATTATATAATTAATATATTTTTATTATTCTATAATTTAGATCATGTACAATGAATTTCAAGACACTTGGTATGGGGTTTCTAAAGTAAATTTTATTTCATTGAGTTATATCGATTTTTCATTAACTATTTTATTCTAGGATTATGTGTGTTGTGAAGTATGATTATTTAATTTTTTTAAATGTATTTTATGTTTATTTCAATTTTTCAAATAATCAATTCACTAGTTTATTCTCATAATGATGTTAGAATCATTTTAAGGTTTTTAAATAACAAATTTCTTTTCATTAGATATTTTTTTAAATTCTACATCATTTTTGTTGTATTATGTAACTATATCCAAATGAATATATTATGAAATAATATTTTATTTAATATTAAGTATTTACATAACCATATCATTTTTTACAATATATGGTGTATTATTTTAATGTTACTAGAGACAGAAGTCTTTATGTTTCATTCCCTTTGTTACATGGGGTTGTTTATGTGTGACTGTTATTTGTGGGTATTATATCATATTTCTCTCATAAAACTCAAATATTATCTTATAATATATCTTTTTTAGGGATTAAAAGTTTTATATCAATATAACCCTATTATTTTCTCAAAAACACACAATGGTTTTTCATAAGTTAATTTGGAATTATTTGTCCTAATTTATTCAGAACGATTCTATTCAATATCAAAATTTAAAAGAAATTTATTACTATACAATAATTATTTATCATGTTAAATTAAATTTAAGTTTTTTTTCTATTGAATGTTTTAATGGAATATATTTAGTGTTTTCTAAAAATTTTATTAGGTACATTAATTAAAAAAATTGTGAGAATTATATCTTTTACATGTTTTCTATATGAACAAATTGTTACACCTTCTTGATCCTTATTCATGATTTTTATTATTTCAAATTTATAAATAACATTAAAATTAATATACATTTCCATTAATCTATAAATTTAAAAATGGTAAATGATATTATTTTTAAATTTTTTTGAAAGATACATCAATCCAATTATGTATATTTTTATATTACACTCAATATTATATATGTTATTTTGAGGATTCTATAATTGTATATATTGTTTAAAATTAATGTTTAAAAGTATAATTTAAACCTCATGAAAATAATTTTATATTTGATTTATAATGTTTTATTATGGCGATGTAAAAAATTATTATTTTGAAATTCTTTTAAAAACATTATCATCTTTTTCCTCATTATTTTCTAATAGATTTTTCATTACTACATGTTACTCATTTTTAATAAATTGAAGGTCTTCATGATGTCATTATTATTGATTTTAATGGTTGTTTCATAGATCCTTTATTATATTGACTTAAATATTTTATAATTCCTATATTCAATAGAAACACCATTTTTTATAGAAATCCTATCATTCATGTTTACTAAGAAGGATTCCTCATTAATTAATTATAGAAGCATTTCCAATATTTGTACATATTATCTATATATTAATGTTTTTTATATTATAAGGTGTATGTATTATTTACTTGGAAAATATTGAAATATTTCATTCCAATTCCAATTTTATAATATGTGTTTTTATAGTTAATACATGTTTATTATGTATTGAATGGGTATTCAATTTTTTATGAGAATTCCTCAAATGTAGTATGTGTGTCATAGGGCCTCATGTTATTAACCCTTAGATTCATTGATGGTTATTATGGGTCAAAATCAACGGGATAATTGGTTTACCCTACCCAATTATTCATGTTGTGTTATAATATGAATTTGAAGGTATGTTATGATGTCTTGAAACAAGGCCATGATGGAATGATTAGGGTGTATGAAATTATAAATTCAATCTCTATGAAATTAGTTATAGTTATACATTTGAGTAGTTATATTTTTGTGTCATAATTTTATATATTACCCATTTTATGATGATTAGTTATATGTAATTTCGAATTATTTCATGTCCCTTACGTGTTTTTTCCTCATGTATTCATGATAGATTTCACTTCATAATTTTCTTTAATCAGGGTTTTAGCTCACCAATTATTATGTTTCCATTCCCCATGATATGAAGATAAATATTTTGAATGATACATCATGATGATTATTATGAGTGTAGTTTTATTAATTTTTGAATACTTATTAGGGAAAAATTAAATCATGGTGTAGTGGAAGAAATCTTGTTGGATGATAATGATATGTATTTTATTGTGTAATTTGTTTCATAATTATTAATATATCCAAAAATAAAATGATATTGGGAATATATTTGATTCATTCATTTCATTGATTTTATAATCATGGATCGTCCAAATTTGGTGACAATTAATTACATATAACTAGTATATATAGATTGAATCATTATCAGTTGATATAGGAGTATAGATCTTAACAACTACATGTTGTATCAGAGATGGTTTTATAAAAAATTTGAGTTTATTATGTTATCAAATGAGAAAAAACATTTCATGTTCGGAACCATAATAGAATAATAATTCTATTTCAAATCATAAGATTAAATTAATAAATATCCTTTTGTTGTTTTATATAATTTATGTTTATGATTATTATTGATATTTGGGAGACATTTATTGGTTTTTTTAAAGTAACAAGATTTTTATATAAATGAAGCATACAATAAATTTTATATTTACTATGATTTATGTTTGTAAAGAATGTTTTTATAATTCGGAAAATATAGAAATTAATGATAACATTTATTGTTACTGTGATCTTTGATACTGAGGTAATTATTGATAAAGGTATATATAATTTTTTATAACATTATAATTATTATATAGAGTACCATTATACTAAAAATAGAAGGATTTAGTGATTTTGAATTTACTTTTATTTTGGATGAAGTTCACTATATTTTTTAAACATTAAATAAATCAAGATAAATTTATAATTATAGGATAATATGGAATTTTATGTCAAAGTGTCAGATATTATTTTATAATGAATGATCATGTCATATTTTGGAAGTATATATGATGGTTTTTAAATATAATAGTGATTCAGGTTATTTTCAAAAAAATATTATTACATTTTTTTGAATATAAGTATACTTAAAATACATTTTTATTATGTGAATTAATGGTTGATGAATTCTGATTGATGTTAAATGTTAAATTTATTTTGGAAACATTTGTGATCAAATATTTATAATTATTATGTTTTTAAAATTAATAGGAATATTATAGAAATATTTAGTGTTTATTATATTTGTTAATTTTTTTCTAGACCACTGGGTTTTATTTGAGTTTAATCTATTGGGTATTAAATTATTTATTTATTTATACTTAGTATTATCATTATTTTTTTAGCCAATTTTTTAATTAAATTTATAAATATATGTGAAATAAAATGTCATCATTTTTTATTGGATTTTATATGTTACATCTGGGGTGTTATGTTTAGTTATTTCATAAGTAATTTTCAATCCAACCATTATCCCATATACTTCCAAGTATATTTGGATTATAATGGTGGTATACAGGCCAGATAGAAGGATGTTTATTATTAGAGCACAATTAGTAGAAACCATGCGCTATCCTATTTCAAAACATGTTCCAAAAATAGTGGCACTATCTAGGACACAAGACCTAGTTCCTGGAATTGTACACACCCTAGGAAACCATGTTTCCCCCTTTTCCTCTTGAAAAGATGTCACACACGGTTACGTCATCATTTGGGGAACCATGTGGCCTATCAGAACATTAAATTTTTTATATATACATCTTTTTTGCTACCCAAATTTAATACCAAAATCCCCATTCTCAGCCCATTTGATCTATTATACCCCTGGAACACCTCACTCTCCTCTTCGCTTCCTTAGGTATCAATTTTGGGTGGATTTGCCTTGGAATATTGATGAAACATACATGTATGTCCATTTTATATCCTCATTTCCATAATTTGGTCTCCTATATCATCTTTTTCATGTTATCACTACCCCAATATAGGGTTTACAAATTTTGGGTTGAATCAATTTTCTTTGTGTATTTTCTTTTTGGTTTTGGTTTTTTCTTGCTTCCATAGGATCTCTCATTTTTGTTAAGTGTGGTTCCCAAATGGTTTAAATGTTTTTCAATAATGTGGTATGTGGTTCCATTCATGGTAAATATTTTATTACATTATTAAGATTTATTTAGATATGAAATGGGGTTTTCATGTTTTTTGGGTGATGTGAATGGTTTTTTCTATGTGTTCAAGCATGAGTTCATGGTTCGGTGGTTATTTTACATTTATAAATAGTAAAATTCCATGTTTAGATTCATGTATTCAAAATATGACTATATAAAATAGGATCCCACTTCAAATATGGATTAGAATAGAGAACATGGAATCTAGGCTATCTAGGTAGGAAGAATAGCTCTAGTAGTCTAGCTAAGTTGTTAGAGACATGGTCTGGTCTCTTTATAAGGATTATATCAAAAAACTAACTAAAAATTTATTATAGTGATTAGTTAGGTCCTATGGGAGAAGGACCTTTATGTCCCAAAATAAATCAAAAAGACTAACGGTATCATATGAAACTATTAACCCTATTTAAATCGGAAGTTATCATTATTCTCATATTCTATTTTCTATTTATTCTTTTTCACATTCATTTACTCCTTTATAAAAAATATGGTTTATAATTAAATATTAATCCATTTTCCATAAAAACCAATCATGTTAACTTTTCTTTTAATTTCATTTCATGGAATCTTTTAGTCGGCATCGTACATGTTAATTAATCTCACAAACTTCATTAACCCTCAAGTGTATACAAATATTGTTTTGCCTTAATCAGGTAAATTAAATGTCATTCCATTGTGGGAAAAGTGGTCCTATGTGCTAGAAGTGAATTTATTAAGGCATTGGTTTTAGGGGTTTTTTTCATCCAGTTAGTCTCCTTCTATGTTTGGATATATTTTCTTTTCATTGTACTAGATATATGAGTAACAAACATTTGTAATATGGAAACCCTTTTTACAATTGAATGAATTGGATCTCTCATAGTGGAATTATATTATTTATTTCTTATGGATTATTTTTTCATGGACAAAATTATAACAAAATTTTCTATGTGATATAAATAAACTAGTTTCTAGCCTATAAGGATTAAAAAATGAACATTGAAATCATTTTATCATGAACCAGACTAAGTTGCTGGAAATAATTTGGTCTTTAATGGCGATTTGGAACACAATATGGGTGAAATTGAACTCCACTTATAGAGTTAGCAATCCTTATTTTCAAGTTTTTTTTGAGATAGATGAGCATGCGGGATCTAAGATTGATAAAACAAAAACATTACACAATATAAAATGAATTCATTTTACATTTTTCCCTAGTATAAATTGGGATCATGTTACTAGTATTGGTGTTGATGTGGATGTCCCCCTCTGCTAACACCCCTTTGTTTCCATGGCCATCCGCAAGGTAGTAGATGAGTTTCTAGTGGTGTTTCTAGAGGACTTCTTGTGTTTAATTTTAGAAAAAGATTCCTGGATTACCATCAATTTGGTACTAGGAAAACAACCAATATCTCCTCCATCATGTCACATGGCCCTATTGATTTGAGGAAATTAAATTTATTGATGGATGATTTGGAATCCAAATTATTCATTCACTCGATCATCTCACCATAGCCCTCCCCATTCCTATTTTCAAAAATTTCATATGTTACATTTGGTATTGTATCTATTACGGGAAGTTGAATAGGTCCATAATCAAGAATTAGTAAACCATTATAAGAATTAATGACCTCTATTATCAGTTCAAGGGGGGTAACATAAATTTCCTAAATTTATCAGTACTCAGGGTATCATCTATCCATGGTTAGAGCTGTTGAAATTTTCTATACTGCCTTCTAAGGATGATATTTACCATTTAATTATTTTCTTATACCATTATTCTTGAATAATATTTGGGTGGATTTCATGGATAATATGAATTTAGTGTTCCATCAGTACCCCAAATCCTTTGTCACTGTGTTCATAGACGCATCATAGTCTACTTTAGGATAAAGGAAGGGCATGGACCACACCTGAGAATCATCTTCATCATCCTTAAAGATTCCCTTCTCTATGATAATCCCTATAAATCCACTATCCAGATCTAAGAAGTCATGTGTCTATGTCACATGGTCTATTAACATGGGATTTCAATGGACTCTAAGAATATTAGTAAAGTAATTACAAGGGGAAATCGAGGAATATCTTCATGTTCATGGTATTTTTTACCTAGTCAAGATATGTTAGACATGTGTTTATAGATTTAAATTAACCTTATTTAACCAATTACATGCTCACCTTATAATGGTTGATATTTTAATATATCCCAAAATGCCATGCATCATGATTGAATCTCCGTTGGTGAATGACCACTGCCCATGTTTTCAACCTTCCAAATTCGAGAAAGTGATATGTGGTATACTGTGATGCTTCATGTATGGCTCAAGGGTGTGAGTTAATTTAGGATTAACATTTGGTGGTGTACTTATATTTCCTACGCCAAACAAATGAAATAATTTACCAACCCCATGAATTATAACTATTAATATTAACACATTCTGGGAAAACATGGAATCATAATCTATTATTAGATAAATAAAATCTATTCTTAGAGGAAAATATCATTTTATATATTTTCTCTAAGAAATAATTAAATATGAGGCATCTTTATTGGGTTTACTACCTTAATGTGTTCGGCACTAAACGTTTCTACACCCCTCAGATGGATAATGAGATAAAAAACCCTGAGTAGGAAGATAATGGTGTTATATGTAAAGGATTAATGTGATGAGTGAATATTTATTGGTATTTTATCCCAGAATATCCGAGAATCCAAGCAGAGTAGTGGATGCACATTATTGTATATAATCTAGTTGGCATCCTCCCTTAAGGAAACAAATTTAGGAGGAACAACCTAATCATGAGCTATGCTAGTGTTTTATACATCTTCTATATTACTTGGTGGTGCCATGTGGGTAGTCATTATCATGAGAGGTATTTATCTATTTCATGTTTTTCTTTTTGGATATGTTTTCCCTAAATAAGGAGGTGATGGAGGATATCCACCAATATTAGTGGTCCATTCATTCAAGAACCACTAAGATGTTTTATGAAGTGCGATGAAAGTTTTGGTGTCTCGCTATGAGTTGAGATATAGCTGATATTATAGGTAGGTTTTAAACATGTTATCTAATTAAATATAATAAGTAAAGTCCCACTAGATTACTTTATCCACCCCACATTCCTAACTAGAAGTGGGACAATGTTACCATGGAAATCATCATTGGGTTTCCTCATACTCACTAGGTGAGGAAGACCATTTTGGTTTTTATACATCATTTAACTAAATTAACCCATTTAATTGAAATCAAGGATGAAAACAAAGTAGATCCATTGGGATAGTTATATTTATATTAATATTTGAAGCTTCATTATGTGTCTTTATATATTTTTTTACAAGGAACCTAGTTTTACCTCTCTATTCATATAATTCCTTCAAAAGAAAAGTTTACCTCTCTATTCATATAATTCCTTCAAAAGGAAATTATA
Organism: Viscum album; assembly: GCA_963277665.1. Classification (NCBI taxonomy): domain Eukaryota; kingdom Viridiplantae; phylum Streptophyta; class Magnoliopsida; order Santalales; family Viscaceae; genus Viscum; species Viscum album. Next base: position 1,366,148,826 of record OY728166.1, on the reverse strand, counting down.
TCTTAGATGAAGCACAGTATGTAATATAATCCTCAAATGGAAGGTTGGATCAAGTAGTCAAAAAATATTTTAAGGATTTTCTTGATGCACGTGTGATCAAAATTTGAAGCTCATGGGATAAGCATATGGGATTGGTGGGATTTTTTAACAATAATAGTTAATAATACTCAATAAACTTTGCTCCATTTAGTGTTATTTAATGTAGTCCTAGTAAATTAACTTTGTGTTTGGGGAAGTGGGTGATAAATATTTTCTGGGATAGATCCTTTTTAAACAAACATATAATAATGATTGAGTCACCATACAATAGTTTTTTATAGTGCAGATTCAACGTAAGTCTTATTTCCATCATGGGAATCGTGCCTTATATTTCTCTATGAGTGATAGGGTGTTTCTTAAGATACCCCCTCACCTATGTCACCATTTTCTTGGTATGTATGGGATTCTTATTCTATAGTCTATCAAAATATTAAATATTACAAAAATCATTAAATTTTTATCTTACTTATTGGATTTAAATTCCTAGTTATGGTCGATCAATGATGTGTTCCATGTAACAAAATTAATTAATATAACTATTACCCATATCACATGTATAACATAAAAGAGATAGAGATGAAATATATTTTTATATGGTTGAGAAAATGGTGTGGAAAGTCGATTACCATGTTAAAGTGGTTTCTAGTAAGTCCATAACTTTGGTTTAGGTCCTTTTGAATCATAGAAAGTGTGAGAAAAATAAATGGGAATGAAGTTAATGTGTGGTGGAGTAGAATACTTTTTTGTTATTTGATCTGACATCAATTTGCCTTTCTAAATGAGAAAAACTTTCATGGTTGAGATAATGGTCACATACTAGCTGTTATTTTGAGGTATTTTATCGTTTATATTCTATCTAAAATTTATCTTATGCATTTACATTTATTTTTTGAAAAATATTAATTTTAAGTAAAGGAAAAAGGTGGGGCATGATTAATAGAGTATGTGTGCCATACCAGTGCAAACCTTTCCTATCATAAAGTGGATCTATCCAAGATACATGTCCTATAAAACATGGGTCTTCCCTCCCCTAGAAAAAATGCATCCCCCTTATCCTTTTTGATATATTAGACACATAGTTGGTGCACGATTCATAAAATCCTAAAGCCAAATTTTGATGTCAATGAGAACTATAACATTTTGGGATTTCCATATTTTCACAATATTTGGTTATATGAATCTAAACACCCATTCTCATCACATTCAGCCACCTCTACCATAAGAGTTCCTCCCCCTATACATAGCTCATTTGGGATAAATTTGTTATCAGTATTGGGCTTGAAATATTCTATAAAACCATCATGTAAGTTCCACATATCTTGTCATTTTACCACTAAGTGGTATTTTCCCTCTTATTTATTATAATCACACTTCTGTATCTATTTATTTGGTTCAATTTTATTTCATTCTATTGAATATTGTTTTGTATGTGTTCATACTTCCATTGGATCCATCCAGGGTGTGACTTGTGGTTTCAATCCAATTTCTTTTGTTTTTAATAAATAGGTATGTGGTTATATGTTTGGACATTGTTTTATAATTTTATTATAATTTATATAGAATAAAAATGGGTTTTAAAAATTGAAAAGGTGGTGCATAATTCATTTTCCTTAGGTTGGTTATTAGTTAATGCTTTCATGGTGACATCCCCTTTCAAATTATTTCTTTTAATGTGTAATTTTAGGAATTGTAATTTTGGATTTCTAAAAAAAGGGTCTCACTTGATATAGGTATTAGAATAAAGAACATGGGAATCCTTATATTCTTGGGGGAATGACTAGGTCTTATACAGTAGGAGAGTCGACAGGGATGGGGACCAATTTGACTAGCAGAATTACATCATAATACTAACTAAACATTTATTATGTGGATTGATTAGATAATGTAGAAGGAAGATATTCGTTTCCATGATTAGATCATTGAGTGTAATATGATCCTTGGAACCCTTTAAACCATATTACATAGGGATTTATCATAGTGATCATATTGTAATTTTCTTTTATAATTTTTTCACATTCTATTCCTATTTTATTATAAAGCATGATTTTAATTTAATTGTATTCTTACTTTCCCTAAAACTTCATCATGCTAATTTATCAATTTAATTAATTTCATGTAATATTTTTTGTTCTATCCTAGTTTTAAATTTATCCCGCACCCTACATCCACCTCCATGTGGATTTTTTTCTTTTAATGCTAACTAGGGTAAATCCATGTCCTTCTATGGTGGATATGGTGGTCCTATGTTCTAGAAGTTTCTTTTGGTGAGATGTTGGTGGAGGTTTAATGGGGTGTTTTCCACATGTTTCCTAGAGTTTTTGTTTGTCTATTTTTTCCCATAATTATTTAGAAAAATTATTTCTAGCATGAGTTTTTAGATGTGTAACTCCATTTTTAGTGGGAATCCCCATTTAATTATGGGATGGAATGGATTTTTAATATTTTTATAATTTCATTTCTTTTTTTGGTTAATTATTTAGATGGCTAAAACATTCACTAAGTTGTTACTCAATTCCTAAAATCTTGTATCCAGTATGTGGGGTACATGGATTCCCTCTGGTACATGCCACATACCATGCTAGGTGTTTGGTTAGATTGTATCTTACCCAAACATCCTTCAAGAACACACTCTTTCTCTACACTAAAAACACCATATCCATGCATCAAAATAAATTTCAATAACCCCATTAATCTAATAGTAGGGTATCCCCACATGAAATATATAATGAAAATTTCAATATCATATAAATCCAATCAATAAAAATATCCAAATATCTCTAATCAACATTGGATATCTATACATATCATAAATTAGGGGATAAACCAAATATAAATGAAGAAAACCATAAGAACCCAATGATTGAAGTTTATCTAAGGTGAAAAATGGGATCACATTATAGACATCTTGATGAACATTACACACCCTATCCTCTAATTTTCTTGTAGATGAACTATAATGTAAAGACCCGTAAATTTCAAGGAAATTTTTTTCTTAAATTCTTTGGGATTTTACGAGTACGCAGCTTCTGAAGGCGCCTGATTCTGAGGCCCAGTGCGCTTGGAATCAATTTCTGAAGTTTAACTCGGGTACATTCAGTGAACGAACGATCGGGTTTTTCTAACTTTTGATCCGGTGCTCGGAATCGAAATCTGAGGGCACCGATGAAACCGCAACACTGGTAATTGCTTAAGAAGACTTTTACTGCAGTTGCGTTTGCACGGGAAGAGTTGATTAAAAATGTGGTTTGAGTGTTTGTGAAATAAAATTGTGTTATAAATTTTATTTCTCCTTTCTAGTTGGATTATTCCTATGTTTGGGAGTTGGGGTGGGACCCACTAAAATCCTAAACGCTCTTGATTTGGATATTTGTGAGGTGGGGCCCACACGAGCTCCACCCCTTGAAATTATTCTAACTCCTCAAACCCCTCATTAAAATTTTCCAATTTTTCATCCAATTAATTATTCTATTAAAGATTAATTAATTGTGAAATCAACTTTTGAAATTTTAAAAATTGTTGGCATAAGTAATAAAATAGGAAAAAGCCTTATTTTATTGGAGTGGTTTTATTATGTGGAGATTTTGGAGAGAATACTGTAAGTCTTTGATGAACTTTATCTTCCTCATCGTTGATGAAATCGAAGAACTCCGGTGTCAACCTCAGCTTCCTTTTCTCGATGCTTGACGAAGCGACGCCATCATTCCGCGGCAACGTCTATGGAATAACGGAAAGTTCTCATTTCTTCACCAAGCGATCAACCTTCATGAATCGAGGTAGGGGTTGTTTTCATGATCATGATTATTTCGACGATCATCATTAATATTGTCCACCTGTTATCAATATAATGGGAGGAGTTCGGACCACATGAACACGGCCTAACCTCCTCCCCTTCTTGTTGATTGATTTTCTTCGTGGCTTGAAACGGAGGTGGAACCTTTGCACCGGGCTAGGTCGAGAGAACTGCGGCCGGAGCAGACCACGGTGGAGGGGCGAGGTGCCATCGCGCTGCGCCGGACCACCAGGAGGCTGTGGGTGGGGTTGGACGTGGTGGAGGGGCACGGCGCTTATGCATCGCGCCGGACAGATAGGGGCCACGACCTTTGACCGTGGCGGAGCAGCAGGAGGCGGCCGGCCAAGCCAACCGCCGGCACTCAAGGAGGCGGGACCCCCTACATGTCCTGCATGGCACATCCTGCCAGCCGTAGTGGCCGGCCATTTCTAATGAAGACCAGGGGTTTCATACCCCCGGCGGTCAGCTAGGGAGGACCCCACAGGGGTCCGTCGTTTCTGGAAAACAGGGGGACGACGCCCCCCCACCCCTTCCGCGTCCGCCCATGCTGGGTCAGACCTTCCGCGCCGGGCTGGACCGCCTGCGTTAGGTCGCGCCGCCCATGCCAGGTCGGGCTACCCGCACCATGCCTAACTGGGCTGGACCCGGACCCGGGTCGGATCGACCTGGTTCGGGCCGACCCAGGGGGTATTGGGCCGGGTCGGACTGGGTCTAAACCACCTACTTTCGGATAGATCTGTTCAAATGACCATAACTTGGGCTACGAACATTTGATCGACGCACCGTTAGTTGAGTAGAGATCCATGGATAGAGAAGGTCGTTTTGGTATATTAAACACAAGGTTTCGGTGACCATTGTGTGTGGCCGGGTTGGTTTGGACACGAAGCCAACCGGGCCCTCGTAGCGGAAACGCTTATAACATGAGCTCCGGACTTCTGATTGACGTGTCGTCAGCTTTGTTGGATTCTTCATAGTTAGAAGGTTCTTTTTTCTTAATCTTCTCAAGGTTTGGACGCAGATGGAGTATGATCAGGTTAGTTTTGATTTAAAAACCAACCGGGCCCCTGGGACGAAAAAGTCAATATCTCTCAGACCGGGAGTCTGATTGACACGTTGTCTGTCACATTGAGTTCCTTTAGATGCGACGGAACATGGTGATAAATTAACTATGGACTTCATGATAGTTGATGTATCGACCCCCTTGGCTCGTGGAGCAATCTGTCCTATAATCGAGCATGCTGTGTGTGGGAATCCTAGAGCTAGATGCGACTGCGATGACGATGACGACTATACTGGAATCCTACGTGGGTTCGGTAGAGATGACGACTGTACATGGATCCTACTTGGGTTTGTAAGTGACAAAGAATGTACTAGAATCCTTCGTTGGTTCGATGGTGATGACTACTGTTCTTGTATCCTATGTGGGTCCGGTAGTATTTGACTATGTACTTGTATCCTATGTGGGTCCAGCAGAGTAGCTGGTATTGTATCCTTTGTTGGTCCGACAGCTTATCTTTTCTTGTATCCTATGTGGGTCTGATAGCTTAGATGAATCTGTGGATATATCTGATCATCTCTATCACCTTACGACGAGTATACATGTGTGAGCTGAGTCTTAACTTACAATCAATATCATCTATATGATTGTTGTGCTTTCCTGTGTGGATTGGGTTGTGCATTCCTATGTGGATTGGGTTGTGAATTCCTATGTGGAATGGGTTATGTTTTTCCTGTGTGGACTAGGTTGTATTTTGGGCTTGTGTGCTGGAGTCGAGATGGAATTGATGACTTAGGTATATGTATGGACATATACCTAAGTAGAGTTAGTTGTTACATCATGATTGTATATTTTATTTTGTGGGTTATCCTTCATGGATTCTAGGAGACCTTCGAGGTCTCGGGGTCCTTACTGAGTAGTGTATACTCACCCCTACACGGGTGATGCCCGCACTACGTTTTGTTGGATGTAGACAACAGGTAATGCTGATTGAGGTGGGAGCTCATGGAGCTGTACGGTACCTGGAGGTGGATTACTGGAAGGGACGTACACGGAGCGAACAGCTGGAGCCAAGGAGCAGAGGAGACTATCTGTACCACCCTTCAGGTGGAATTTCCAAAGGATGGCTCAGAGTTGCTACTTTACTATTTTTTGTTGTACTTTCTTTTTAGTTGTACTTTACTTTCAGTTGGGTTTGTATTCTGGCCCATTTACTTTCCAACACTTCCTTTTGTACTCAGTTTACTTAGTTTTTACTTCAGCTTGCATACTCTGTGGTGTTTGTCTACTTTTTAAAGGAAATGTCTTCCCTTTAATTGGGATTTACGCCTTTGGTGCTAGTCTCCAGCCCTTGGCTTATGGAAGTCGGGCTTGGGTTAGTCCTGACACGGGCCCCAAGGACGGGTCGTGAAAAATTGGTATCAGAGGAGTCCGGTTCTACCACATAACTTAGGACTCTGAAATTTCTTCTATGTGAAGTAATAGTTTTAAGGGTATTGAGTGTGGTTATTAGTCCAGGGAGTCTAGTGTTGGTGCGGCGGCCGACGTATCCATACACCAGGACCCTGACTTATGATTTCTGACTCGAAGCACACAAAAATTGATTGCATGTGTGTTTCAAAACTTTTATTTGTAATTACTTTGTGTCAAATCACCAGGTATACTGTATAGACTGTGGATCACCTGTTTATTTTCCTGATGGCCCCACGACGGAAGCCAGCTAGGGTTCTGAGCGTTGTGCGAGATGGCATCCCACCGAGAGACGAGGCCTCGGGGCAGGGCCCCTTTACAGTGGAGGCACCAACAGTACCTCTACCCGTCGAGCCACCGATTCCACCAGCCCCAGCTGCTGAGAGTGCACATCGACTTAGTGCACTGCATGAGTTTAAGTGTCACTGGCCGCCTAGGTTCCACGGGGAGATGGACCCTCAGGTAGCCGAGGATTTGCTAGAGGCTGTTGTTCGTGTCTTCAGTTTAGTGGGGACACCAGTAGACCTCATGGTGATCCTTGCAGCGAGCCTCCTGCATGTAGCAGTAGGTAAATGGTGGAGCCTGATGATCCAAGTGCACAACAAGGCATCACTTCTTTGGACGGACTTCGAGATCCACTTCCGCTCAGTGTTCGTTCCAGCCACCCTCCGTGCGGTGCATATTCAGGAGCTACTATAGTTGCGGCAGGGCAGCATGACAGTAGCCGAGTACTCGGCGAGATTTAATGATCTACCACGCCACTCCACAGACATGGTACGAGACCCATTCTTCCGGGCCCGGACCTTCGAACGAGGACTGAGGCATGAGATCAGGGCGTCGATGATCTCCCTTATCATTTTGACACAGCAAGGAGTACCGGAGTGAGCCCTTATTGTAGAGATCTTTCTTGCTAAGCCTACACCAGTAGTGAGACCTACTGTAGGGCGGCATGTAGAAAAGTCTTCTGCAGCTGGCAATCGACGGATGTCACAGGGGTCCAAGAGGACCAGACCATCAGGCGGACGACCTCATGATACATGCTCAGAGGTGCGGGGCACACTGTGCAGAGATAGCCTTCTGAGGAGTAAACAGTGTTATGAATGCGGCGGGCAGCACCACATGGCTCGTGACTGCCCGACCCGCCATGTAGAGGACCAGCAGACGGTTGAGGGACCACCCAGGCAGAGGCAGAGGTTCGACCGTGGCAGTCCATAGGGAGAAGGAAGACGAGGCAGAGGAGCTGGCTGAGCGGAAGGTGGTGGACGCCGTTTTGAGGCTCTACCACCACCACCACTAGGATTTCCCCCTCAACCATAGGGAGCTGGCAAACAGAGGCAGGCTCAGCTTCAGGAAGCGGAGGCCTACAACCACGGCGTACTAGAGATGATTCGGGGTACTATCTATGTCTAATCCACCCTTGCTTTCGTTCTTATAGACACAAGAGTGAGTCATTCATTCATTGTCGCTGCCCTTGTTCAGATCAAGGAGATTCTGACGGAGCTGTTGGCTCGATCCTTACGGCTATATACTTCTACGGGAGCAGACTCGATGATTACGCACTGGTGCCGGTAGTGTGAGAATACTTTAGGAGGTGAGAGCTTCGGCTGGGATCTTCTTTTAGTGGCGTCGAGGCCTTATGACTTCATCTTGGTCATGGATTAGTTATCTACAGTACATGCTCAGATCGAATGTATTAGGCGCATGGAGCGGTGTGTCTGCACCGATGGGAGCAGGTTCACCTTCACCGGCGAGAAGGAAGCCTTTGTAGTGCAGGATGGACTCACACAGAGGAGAGGAAAGACGATCACTCATCAGTTGGCTAGCCTCATCCTAGGAGCAGTGGACGTGCGGAGTCCGAGTTTTCCTATAGTGGTGGATTAGTATGCAGATGTCTTTCCTGACGATGTTCCAGGACTACATCCTTACAGAGTGGGAGAATTCTATATTGACCTATACCCCGGGACAGCCCCTATATCTACTCCAAAAAATCGGATGGATTCCACTGAGCTTCGAGAGCTACGGGTACAGCTGGAGGACTTGCAGGGCAAGGGATTCATCCGACCCAGTGTTTCACCCTGGGCTTCCCCAATTTTGTTCGCCAAGAAGGCGGACAGGAGCATGCGACTATGTGTCGATTACTGTCGCCTGAATTAGGTGACCGTCAAGAACAAGTATCCACTTCCAAGGATTGACGACCTCTTCGATTAGCTCAAGGGAGCATGGTGGTTCTCGAAGATATACCTCAGGTCAGGATATCATCAGCTCAGAGTTCGAGACGAGGATGTGCAGAAGATGGATTTCAGGAGTCGGTATGGCCACTATGAGTTCTTGGTTATGACTTACAGAGTAACCAATGCTCTAACAGTGTTCATGAGTCTCATGAACAGGATCTTCCCACCATACCTCGATCGATTTTTTGTAGTCTTAATCGACGACATATTGATATACTCGACTACTAAGGAGGAGCACGCCTACCTCTTGTGGGTTGTACTGGACACACTCAGAGAGAACCATCTTTATGGTAAGCTCTCGAAGTGTTAGTTATGGATACGTGAGGTCCACTTCTTAGGTAATTTCATCTCTGAGGTGGGAGTTTTGGTGGATCCTGCAAAGATAGAGGTAGTGCTAGCTTAGGAGCCACCCAGGAGCGTGACGGAGGTGAGAAGTTTCTTAGGTCTTTCTAGGTACTATCGGAGATTTGTGCCAGACATCTCCAGAGTTGAATCACCACTTTCAGCTTTGATGAAGAATGGGAATCTTTTCATGTGGTCAGATAGATGTCAGTAGAGCTTCCAAGAGCTGAGACAGAGATTGACCAGTGCACCCATCTTGAGGCTATAAGAGGAGGAAGTAGGGTATGTAGTCTACTACGATGCATTAGAGACCAGACTTGGGTGTCTCATGATGTAGAAGCAGGCAGTGATTGCCTATGGATCATGATAGTTGAGGTAGCATGAGCAGAACTACGCTACCCAGGACCTGGAGTTAGCAGTAGTGGTCTTCGCCTTAAAGATGTGGTAGTACTATCTGATGGGAGAGCGCTTTACAGTATACTCTGACCACCAAAGTGTCAGGTACATCTTCACGCAGAAGGACCTAAACTCGAGACAATGGTGATGTCTCAAGTTCCTCCAGGACTATGACTTTGAGATATTATATACTAATGGGAAGGGGAACGTAGTAGCTGATGCTCTTAGCAAGAGGACAAACATTCAGCTTCTTGGAGAGGAGACAGAGTAGTTAGCCTCTTTGCATATATCCTTCATTGATAGAGATGGGCCAACCTTCCATCAGTCGCTCATAGTCACACCTCCACTTCTTCAGTGGGTCACAGTGGCACAACGTAGAGACGTTGACTGTGAGATGCGAAATGCACTGATTTCCACAGGACAGGACCCTGATGGTTTTTCTATATGAGGAGAGAACATCATACTTTTAAGAGGATGTACCATGGTACTAGCTGCATTACAGGAGGAGGTGCTGAGAGATTTTCATACTTCCCCTTTGGCAGTACATCTAGGGGTAGCGAATATATACAAGTATCTCAGACGACAACATTGGTGGCTGGGTATGAAGAAGGTTGTGGTAGAGTTTGTTTCTCGATGCCTCACCTTTCAGTAGGTGAAGGCAGAGCACCAGGTACCATCAGGCATGGTACAAACCTTGGAGGTCCTGGAGTGTAAGTGGGATGGGATATCTATGTTTCTGTGACTGGGCTTCCATGCACATCTAGAGGACACGACTCTATTTGGGTGATCGTCGACTGACTCACCAAGTCGGCCCACTTCTTACCCATCGGGGAGTAGGGATCAGTGGAGAGCTTGAGACGCCTCTACATTCGGGAGAACGTATAGCTTCTTGGTGTTCCATCATCTATCATCTCTGATAGAGATACTCACTTTACTTCCCGGCTTTGGAAGGGGTTGCAAGAGTTATTCGGGACGCAGTTATGCCTGAGCACTGCCTTTCACCCCCAGACAGATTGCCAGATGGAGATGACTATTCAGAATATCGAGGACATGTTACATGTATGTGTCCTTTACTTTGGTTGCATTTGGGAGGATCACCTACCTTTGGTGGAGTTTGCGTACAAAAACAGCTACCACTCCACCACCGGGATGGCACCATACGAGGCATTGTACGTCCGACCTTGCAGATCACCTCTGTGCTGGACGGAACCTTAGGAGTCATCAATTGTGGGACCAGAGATGGTCCATGCTATGACGGAGAAGGTCCAGGTCTTCCAGGAGTGGATGAGGACAACTCAGAGCCGACAGAAGTCTTATGCTGACAGGAGGTGGAGACCACTATAGATCGAGGATGGCGACCATGTTTTCTTACGGGTCTCACCTTGGCGTGGATTACAGAGATTTGGTCGGGGCAAAAAGATATCTCCATGCTTAATCAAACAATTCCAGGTTCTCAGCAGGATAGGTGAGGCGGCTTTTCTCCTGTCGCTTCCACCTCATTTGCATAGGGTGCACGATGTCTTCCACATATCTCAGCTGAGGATGTAGGTGCACGAACCGACGCATATCATCGACCATGGGGAGCTACACATTGATGATGGAGTGACTTTTGAAAAGGTCCCGGTGGAGATCGAGGATTGACAGGAGCGGGTCCTACATGGATGGTCGATTCCTCTAGTGCACACCAGGTGGCAGTAGAGGAACCACTAGGAAATCACCTGGGAGAGAGACGCTCAGATGCGTGCATAGTACCCCCATTGGTTTCCCTAGTTTGTGATGTTTCTTTATGGGGACGTAAAGCCCTGAGATGGGAGTAATGTAAAGACCCGAAAATTTCAAGGAAATTTTTTTCTTAAATTCTTTTGGATTTTACGAGTACGCAGTTTCTGTCAGCGCCTGATTCCGAGGCCCAGTGTGCCCGGAATCAATTTCCGAAGTTTTGCTCAGGTTCGTTTAGTGAACGAACGAGATGGTTTTTCTAACATTTGAACCAGTGCTCGGAATCGAAATCCGAGGGCACCGATGAAACCGCAGTGCTGATAATTTCTTATGAAAACTTTTACTCGAGTTGCGTTTTCTCGGGAAAAGTTGTTTAAAAATGTGGTTTAAGTGTAAGCAAAATAAAATAGTGTTATAAATTTTATTTCTCCATTCTAGGTGGTTTATTCCTAGGTTTGGGAGTTATAGTGGGACCCACTAAAATCCTAAACCCTCTTAATTAGGATATTGATGAGGTGGGGCCCACATGTGCCCCACCTCTTCAAATTCTTCTAACTCCTCAAACCCCTCATTAAATGTTTCCAATTTTTCATCCAATTAATTAGTCCATTCAAGATTAATTAATTGTGAATTAAACTTTTGAAATTTTAAAAAATGTTGGCATAAGTAATAAAATAAGGAAAAAGCCTTATTTTGTTGGAGTGGTTTCGTTGTGTGGATATTTTGGAGAGAATACTATACGTCATTGAAGAAGTTCATCTTCCTTATCGTTGAAGAACACAAAGAATGTCGGTGCCAACCTAAGATTCCTTTTTCTCGACGCTTGACGAAGAGACGCCATCATTCTGCGACAACTTGTACGGAACAGCGGATCTTTCACCTTTCTTCTCCAAGCAATCAACCTTCGTGAATCGAGGTAGGGGTTGTTTTCATGTTCATGATTTTTTCGACGTTCATTATTAATATTGGCCACCTGTTATCAATATAACGGGAGGAGGTCGGACCGCACGAACATGGCCAAACCTCCTCCCCTTTTTCTTGATTTATTTTCTTCGTGGATTGAAATGGAGGCGGAACCGTCGCACCACGCGAGGTTGAGAGAACCGTGGCCGGAGCGGGCTGCGACGGAGGAGTGCGGTGCCGTTGTGCCGTGCCGATGATGCCGAAAGAGGACGTGGCCGGAGACGGGCCGTGGCGGAGGAGCGCGGAGCCGTCGCACCACGCCAGAGCACCCGGAGGCCGCGGCCGGGGTGGGCCACAATGGAGGGGTGCGGCATCGATGCACCGGATAGGACGGACATGGGCCGTGGCGGAGTAGCAGGAGGTGGCTGGCCAAGCTGGCCGCCAGCACTCAAGGAGGCGAGACCCCCCACGGGTCCCGCATGGCACATCGGTTCGGCCGTAACGACCGACCATTTCCAATGAAGACCAGGGGTTTGAAATGCCCGACGGTCAGCTAGGGTGGAACCCACAGGGGTCCGCCGTTTTGGGAAAACAGGGGGCGGGCGCCCCCCCCCCCCCTTCCGCATCAACCCGCACCGGGCCGGAATGCCCGCGTCGGGCCGGGCCGCCCACGCCAGGCCGGGGCGCCCGTGCCGGGCCGGAATCCCATGCCGGGGTGGGCCGCACTAGCTGGGCTGAGCCGCACCCAACCGGGCTTGTCCCGGACCCAGTTCGGGTCGACCGAGGGGGTATTGGGCCGGGTCAGACCAGGCCCAGACCCCCTGCTTCCGGACAAATCTGTTCAAACGCCCATCACTTTGGCTACAATCCTCTGATCAATGCACCATCAGTTGTGTAGCGATCCTTGGATCGAGGCGGTCGTTTCGGTATATTACACTAAAAGGTTTCGGAGAATTGTGGGTACGACCGGGTTGGTTCGGACACGAAGGCAACTAGGCCCTCGGAGCGGAAAAGCTTATAACTTGAGGTCCGGACATCCTATTGACGTGTCGTCAACATTGTTGGAGTCCTCTTAGTAAGAAGGTTCTTTTATATTACTCCACTCGAGGTTTGGACATAGCTGGAGTAAGGTCGGGTTGGTTTTGACTTAAAAACCAACTGGACCCATAGGACGAAAAAGCCAATAACTCTCAGGCCGGGCGTCTAATTGATGCGCCGTCTATCACGTTGAGTTCCTTTAGATGAGACGGAACTTGGTGATACATCAACATTGGAATTCATGATAGTTTATGTATCGACCCCCTTGACTCATGGAGCGGACCCTCCATGAATCGATAGTGTTGTGTGCGGGAACCCTAGAGCTGGCTGCGACTGCGACGACGATGACAATTGTACTTGAATCCTACGTGGGTTCGGCAGCAATGATGACTGTACATGGATCCTCTGTGGGTTCGGCAGCGATGACGACTGTACTGGAATCCTCCGTGGGTTCGACGACGATGACTACTGTTCTATTATCCTATGTGGGTCCAGCAGTATTTGACTTTGTACTTGTATCCTATGTGGGTCCGGCAGAGTAGCTGGTCTTTTGTCCTTTATGGGTCCGATAGCTTAGCTAGTCTTGTATCCTATGTGGGTCCGACAGCTTAGATGAATCAGTGGCTACATCAGATCATCTCTATCACCTTACGAATAGTATACGTGTGTGAACTGAGTCTTAACTTACAATCAATATAATCGATATGATTATTGTGATTTCCAGTGTGGATTGGGTTGTACATTCCTGTGTGGAATGGGTTATGATTTTCCTGTGTGGACTGGGTTTTATTTTGGGCTCGTGTGCTGGAGCCGAGCTGGAATTTTTAACTTAGGTATATGTATGGGCATATACATAAGTAGAGTTGGTTGTTACTTCGTGAATGTATCTTTCCTTTGTGGTTTATCCTTCATGGATTCTGGAAGACCTTTGGGGTCTCAGGGTCCCTACTGTAGTGTATAATCACCCCTGCATGGGCAATGCCTACACTACATTGTGTTAGATGCATACAACAGACAATGATAATTGAGGTGGGAGCTCGTGGATCTGGACGGTACCTGGAGGTGGATCAGTGGGCGGGACGTACATGGAGCGGACGGCTGGAGCCAAGGAGCAGAGGAGACTATCTGTACCACCCTTTAGGTGTGATTTCTAGAGGACGACTCAGATTTTCTTCTTTACGTTTCCACTGTTGTACTTTCTTTTCAATTGTACATTACATTCATTTGGGTTTGTATTCTGGACCATTTACTTTCCAACACTTACTTTTGTACTTAGTTTACTTAGTGTTTACTTCATCTTGCGTACTATGTGGTGTTTGTTTAATTTATACAGGCAATTGCCTCCCTTTTATCGGGATTTTCCCCTTTTGTGCTCGTCTCCAGCCCCAAGCCTATGGAAGGCGGGCTTGGGTTAGTCACGGCATGGGCCCCGAGGATGGGTCATGACATATAACTACTAACCAGATGCATTTCTCTTGAGCATAACATTGAACCTATATTTAAACTAAATTCATGATAATTTGAAAACCATGTGAATACTTTAGAAAAATGCTTCATGTTTTCCATATTTTCATTATCCCAATAAACATTGTTTGGTCAATCATAATAATCTCAAGTATTCCGTGAGTATCTAAATTTATAGCACATGGAAACTGAGCCTCTCCGAGGTAAAAAATATTATCAAGTACTCTTTTAGAATGATGGGTTATTATCATAACCCTTTTAAATAATTCCCAAATCACTACTATCTTATATGCCTGATAGTTCTATATGGATCATCTCACAACCATCAATCAGGTTTTACTTTACAACTAATGATTCGTTCACTACCTAGTAAAATTATCTCCGCATTAATATTTTCACATATACCATTGTTAGATGTTGAATATTGTCCTCAATTCACCACACATTAGTTATATCATATCCAACAAATATTTTCATGGAAAATAAAATATTGATGATAAAATTAACATAGTCATTTACGAAAATCTCCCCCAAAAAAATTCATGAAATCCATTGCTTAGTCTTCTGTCTGCATCTAAATAATAAATTTATTGAACAAAATCACCTAAAAATATTTCCAATAAATCCTCTTATGACTACAAGATCATACCATTATACACCGAACAATGTTTTTTGTAGTATCCTATGAATAGTTTTTTACAATAAAACACTTTATGCATGTGAAAAATAAATCTTGGAAAATATGTCCTAAAAATATTAATATATAACGCTCATAATCCTAGGGTTCACCCTCCACCAAGAATAATAAGAGATGTTAAAATATAAAAACTCTAGTGAAGACATAAAATGATGGATCAACATTCCGTGTTACCATGTTAACACTCAGTGAGTCCCAAAAAAATATGACATTATGATAATCCTCAAAATATTTTGAAGGCTCAAATTCAAACATTAGAATCCCTGGAGCCTCAATATATGGTACATGTAGGTATCTTTTCTCAAGGGGATAACATGTACATTTCCCAGCGTATTCACACATCTTCCCAATGGGAAAAACATGTACATGATATAGTGCTATCACACTCAAACCATAATTAAATATTTAATTCATATATCATAGCTCATAATTAAAATATAAGAAAATATATTCAATAAAATCTATCAAAATAGTGCATAAATGTTATAATTTAATCCCAACACTCAAGACATCTAGTTATACTTTCTTGAATACCCATTTCCAAATTGTGTACAACACCCAATGATAGAGTCAATATTATAAATGATACCAAAAATAAATGAAGCATAGTTTTTTTAGTAAAATCCCACTTTAAAAAATGTTTAGGAAACATTTTTTATCTTTTTATTGGAGCAATAAAATACAAAATAATTTAACAAACATATGATCAAGAATATAAATGAAAACACATATCAATTCCACAGAATGTGACTAAAATTATGTATAAGCACATACACTCTTTCCTATCTTAGTAAATACTTTAACCATAATCCAAATAACCATAAAATATATATCCCATTTCCATAATTAAAAAAAGTTAATATAAAAACATAAAATAAACATCAAAACAATAATTTAACCTGGGAGTATCCTATAGAAGGGTCATAAATTCATATATATAATGTCAATTTTCATGTTGTTCATATTCAAAAAAATAAATCCACCATCCAAACTGTTTTAATAAAAACATTATCTGAAACCCCATTGTATGATTCTTTACTCATTCATCCTAAAAAAGTTTATGTATTGTCGAACTAGGTGTCTTCAGGAATGCTTCCTCATATGTCATATGATGTTAACTAAATACGATCTAAAAAAAATCCCATATTATATAACATTCAAATATGATAAAATGAAAAATAAAATTGCAAATTAAACATATAAAAATATACAATTCATTATATATAAACTGAGATAAGTCATAAAATAATATAGAGTAATTGGTACTGTGTTACCTATAATTGATAAATTATTGGAAGAAATAAAATTGGTACACAAAAGAAATGTTACAACTCATCAATGAGGGTCCTCTTAATCCCCCTTCAAAATCCATTAACATAATATTTAAATATCTATCAAATATTCAACACCTAATCATCAATCCCAGATATCTTTCCGATTCATGAGTCATGAGACACAACAAATGAATACGTTGAGAGGACCCTATGTGGTGTGTTATTAAAAAATAGTAAGTTGGTACTAATTATATAACTAAAAAATATTATAAAAACATGGTGATGATCTGTATAAATTGATAAAACAAACATGTAAGAAGATATAATTTTCGCATCATGGAGTGGTTAGTAGTCACACCATGTGTTGTCTTACATACTCCAATCTGTATCAGAATGGAACAATTATTCCTTATTCCAAAAACATAGATATTATCTTTTAATTATATAATTATTTTCCATATGAAAGTACTATAACATATTTACAAAACTATAGTTCATCCATACAACCCATTAAATGTCAGAACCACTCTCTCAAAATTCATATCCAATCCCACAGGTAGCAATAAACTATTCCTAGAATAGTGAACTAGAATTTACCTCTAATACCATGGAAATATGTATGAAATATCCCTCTATCAATCTAATGATTAACATCATCACCATATGTCACTACAACTACAATGGTCACCACATGATATATTGGGTTTAAAACACCCCTATTGTGAATATAATAAATCGCACTCAACCCTAATGATGAGTAGTATCACCAATATCCTATATCCAGGCACAAGGGAAACCAAAATTTCCACCATAAGTATTGATTATTGATACCTTTCCTAATACTAGTCAACATCATCAGCTCGTAATCATGGGTCGAAAAATACTATATATACAAGGGAAAACCTAATAGCTTCGTACTAAATTTCTATAAAAACATTATATTGGGATCATTGTAATTAGTGGTCTTGGTATTGAAGTGAAACACTGTAAAAAGAAATAAACACATTTAATAGCCTTACACATGACATAAAAATCTAATATAAATAAATGATAAATTATTTAAAAGCATTTAAATATAGTCTTATCTTCTTTAATATCATATGACACATGAGAAACATGTATAAACTACTTTTGGAGTTTACAGACCACATATTTAGCACTCATAGAATCCTTCTCATCAATTTATATATTTTTTATTGAAATCCAAAATGAATATAAAATTTCATTATAATTATTTTATGTCATAAAAATTCAAAACATATGAAACTCCTTATATTTATAATAATTGATATTAAGACTTTCTCATGGAATCAAACATGTATAGGCCACATAATGGTTAGAAATTAAGCAAATGAAATTATAGATTGGAGGCAAGTAAATGAAAGGGAGTAGCATGGGGGTGATCAGCTATAGTGGTAATGTTTTTTAATTTTCATATTGAAATAATTTTATAATATTTAATCAAATTATTTAACATTAGAAAAATAATACAGATAGTCACCAAGTATCTGAGCCCCTATAAATTGGGTACCTATTACAAACCATATACAAGTCAAAGGCCCATAAGATTGTCATTATTCCTTGAATAAATAGTCCCAACACCTATACTCATTGTCTACTAGGTACTAGGAGAAATTGTACCTTAAGCTATCTATCTTCAAGGGAATTTTTCATGAACCATGACCAACTCTCTAATGCCCTAATCATTGTCTTAAGAAACACATAAAATACATCATCAAAGAAAAAATAAAAAGTATTAGGTAAAATTAATATCAAAAGATACATATATAAAAGTTGAGGTCCTTACATCAGAAAAGTATTGAATATATTTTTCATCAGTCGTATGACTATTAATGGGGAATTACTCAAATCAAACTACATCTCTAGAATGTTATGGTGACCATTCAAACACCTAAATGACATATTCAAGAACTCTTTCCCATGAACCTAAATCTTGGGTTATCCAAACCTATGAACAATATTTGAGTACCAATTCTCTTGTTTTATTTTGAAATAAATTTCATTTATCCTTGAAATACGGTATTTGATCTTGATTTTTAGAAAATTCAATTATTAAATATTAAAAATTAATATGATCCCATCTTCTTTACGTTTGATTATAAATGCATCTTCCATGGAGTACAACGTTGGTCGATCAAATAATTTTTATAAAAGGTCCTCAGACTATAACTTTGTCCCTCTAATGAATGTTCGATCCATATAACCTGAATTAGACAAAAATAATTTTTTACTAGTGATAAAATCCTGGAAGAAATTAACCTCTTTGTTATAGGGACGTCTCAAAAAATCCTATGGGAATAATTTTTTGTACTATACCAATATAATGTGTAACCAATCGAATATTAAATCTATTATTAATAGAGATAATTTCACCAATATGTTGGTTGTTGAATATAATCACCATATGGTTAGAACTAAATATCATTACTAAGGGTCTCACTCTTTAATTTAAATGATGCTAAACCAATCTAGTCATTAGAATAACACAATGAAATGATAGAAATCTATTCATAACTATACTTCATATTGTTAATCCATGTGAAGTATAATATTATATTTTATAATCACTAATAGTTTAATATCCCATTAGAATATATCATTATCAATACTAATTTGATATTGATTGTAGATGTGGGTGTGGTAGTGATTGACAAAAGATATAATATCAAGATAAGGTGACTGAGATTGGGGCTTTACTGGAATTTCTAACAACCATAAAATGACATATTATGAAAATAATAACTCATTCTAATGCTAATGAGTAGTATACAATACTTTAATAGGAATGAATTGTTTATAGAACAACATTGAATATAACCAAATAAAACCCCTCTATTTATCACATTTTACCATATCCATAACATTTAGTATTCTATGTCTGGCATGGTCCACCAGGTGGTGGTGTCTAAAAAAGTGGATTAAAGAACCATCCACCCCATGATTCTCTTATAACACTTTATATATTCCCATAATCACCTCTATAAGGTCCATAAGGTACAGAATGAGTAGGAACCCAATCACCACAAAAAATTGTTGGAAAATTTTATCCATAGTGATTCTATTACCAACGTTATCAAACATGCCTAGTTGGAGAAATGTGAGAAAGGAGTTCCCCGTTATCATAAGAATAACCTATTATATTTCATTAATATGTGGAACTCTTGTGGAATAATTTCCTTATTGGTAGTCTATACTGAAATGAAGAGTTTTTTTAGATCTGATGGAATGTATTTATTTTTAGTGCTCGATTAGATTCCATTTATTATTAGGCACTTGGAAAACCCTAACCTACTGCTGAAAAAGACAACACTTCCAGAAAAATCATGATCACTAAGGCACACAATAGTTCTATATAATATGCGGGGTTACAAAAGGAAGGAGTTGTAGCATCAATACTCCTACCAATGACTCATTCGAACATTGAATACCAAATAGAATGGTCATGAATCATTTTTTTTTGTTATTATAACATGTAGTTCATGAATATTAATTGATTTTAGGAAATTTCCAAGATAACGTACTTAGGATCCAGTATCTCTTGAACTCTTACCATTCATAACATGAATATATAAATAACCTTACCAAACAGACTCTCAACTCTAACCATGGTAGATTTTTATCTTTATGATTTTATAGTATTTCCATCAACCAATGGGTAGATGCATCATAAAGAAGACTCATGTAAGGAAAAAAATAAATTATGGTATTGTGTATAAACTATATGAAAAGTTTGAATCACTAACTCTAACCAATACACTTACACCTGAGGATATATCTCACTCATAACCATAAAGGTATGATATTTTCTATATTCCCATGTGTAGATGATATTTTAATTTATTACAGTCCTACATTCTAATTGTTTATAGTTACTAAGACTCTATTTGTAAAGCTTTGTCTATATAGAGGATGAGTGTATGAGTAGTTCTAAATATATCAAATTTATGGCATGTAATTAACAATATTGTGTCTCTATTATAGATTAAATAACTATTCCATAATCTTTCTTTGTAATAATAATAATTAACGCTTATAAATTGATTGAAAGAAAAAATATGTTTATATGTAAACTACACATGAGAATTATATTTTCCATCATTAGATCCATGTATGGGTTAAATCTATAGTTTCTATCAATATATACTTATATTATAATGTTTATCTCAATTCATAAAGGAATTAGGATTCAATGAAATGAGGTTTGAAGTGTTATAGTGTTGGGATCTGAACTATTATATGGGATTCCTTTATTTTCCAACTAATGGTATACTAAACCAATTAGATTGGTCTTTCTTAATAGAACCTATCACACCATTTATTTTTATGTGGAACAGAATATTTGGTTTTTCTAGTTATTCATTCATAACCACTTCCAACCATTCTTATATATTACAATGTGTATTACGGGTTTAAGGGTTATTATAAATGGTTATTGTGGGGAATATACATAAGAAGACCAGTTTGGTTCAACTTTTTTTGGTAACTAAATAGAAGAATGTATAGTTGGGGATTACAATTAGTAGGATTCCCTTTCCCAGTCATCAACCAACAATGTTTTTTAAATTATATGTGTATGTGAGAATTGAAGGTTTGGAGCTTACAACTAGTTGGAGTCCCCTTTATGATTCTTTATATCCTTTTTTTGTAATATGGTGATGTTCGAAGATGTGAAAGATCATTTATCACAAAAAGTAAGATTTAATTTTATTTTTTTCATAAAAATTTATCAGTGTACCTTTGTGAGAGATGAAGAATGTATTGGTTGGATTTTACACCCCATAGGTGGCCCTTTACTATTCTCAGGTCAGGCCACAAGGGAATCCTATGCTCGTCTCATAAGGAATTATTAGTCTTACATTTCTAATCACATATTAAAATATTTTATTTTAATATAATGAATCCCTATATTATCATATGAGGTTTCCTGATTTTATAACTACACGACACCCTATGTCACAAATAGAGCCATCCATGACGAGTCAATAGAGGAATATGTAACATATCATGAATGTAATACATGAATCATCACTAGAATCATCTATGTCCTATCATAGAATGAATCAGTGGATTGTCAAAAGTGTGGGAATTAAATATCATCACATGAGTCACAATAATTTTATCTTAATTAGTTGAAGGAATTGTTACCCACTTATGATTTTTTACCTATGGGAGGTCATGGTTTATCATTTAGTGGGTACGGTCTAGAATGTGTGGTTATATCAATGATGATAACCAACCTTATTAGAACTAGCTCCCGAGGGGGAGTTCTAGGGTTTAAAATATTGGAATTGAACCTCCATGATTCATCATACATATCTTATGGGATCATGAATAAAAAACAGCATATAACAATTTTTACAATTTAAGGTCATCTGACTAGAGAAAACTATTTTGTATAACATTGTGTTGCAGGGGAATACATTATTCTATTTGTAGTCATATAGTTTAGACATATAAGATAAAGATAACAATTAATGGGGTTGTTGTGTGACTTATGAATGAGAATCACATTATGGAACTTCCAATACATTAGTAACTAAACAATAAGTGCAATGATTCTAGAATATGATCATTAGGAGAACCATATATGGATATTAATCTCTTATCTTTTGTAAAAATAATGAGGAACAAAAATAATATAGGTTGGTGGTTTACCCCAAATATGAGACCTCTTTATGATCATTTGAATCAGTTTATCCCAATTAGATGACCATGGTGGAAGAAAATAAATTAAAGGGGACCTGTTGTCCATAATTGGGCTTCTTCATGATGTTTCGTAGAATGAGTATCACCCTTTATAGTCACTAACATTGGGGATTTTGGTGAACTCAATATGAAACCCCCAAATTACAAATAATTATGGTTCTATTCGAATAGAGGAATGGTTTTCATGTGTTTTGGGTTAAATATGTCTGCTGAAAGGATTTAAATGATTGTCCCACCATGATATAGTCTTTATGGAATTCCATCTCGATAGATTTTTAATAGGAATCCATAGTAAAGGGGCCTTCATTGGATTCCTTCAAGAAGATAGCTTCTAAATATTCCATAGTGTTATTAATTTTTGATGTATCATTATCATGATTAATTAGTGAATTAACCATCATTAATATCCTTCATGAAGTATTTATGAATATATTTTCCTTCACTCATGAAAACCCTATAATTTAAATATGTTTGAACTTTTTTAGTATAAAGAATTATTAATGAATTTATGTTACATGAACTGTCAAAATCATTATGAATATATATTCTTATATAATTTATATGTATGTTTTCTATAAATATTGTGATGATAGTAATAGTAATTTCATTCCATGAATTTGCAGTCATACAATAATCAAGTGGTAAACAAGTGTATGAGACTACAAATTATTTTAGCATTCTTACTAATTTTTTTCCTTCTATAAAATTAGCACAATACCACATAATAATCCCATCAACAGTCTTCAAAAAACAACCCATTGGGATGAAATCTAACTATCCTGAAGGGATAACAATTTATTGGCTAGAAATATTGAATAATTTAAATGGTTTTATAGATATATCAAGTAATATAATTAAATTTAAAAAATAATGCATAGAAATTAATGATTTATATTATCTTGTATGATAATCCTTTCTCTTAATTATTTTCCTGATCAAAAAGTAATTATGAATCTAAAGGGGTAATTTTTGAGATCTTCCTTCATAGGAATTACTCATCTTTAATTTTTTATTTATAATAAAATTGATGCCAACACAAAACAACCATAAACTTTGATCAATAAGTCTATATTGGATGTATGATAAATAAAAAAATACATTGAAATCATTAATAACCCTTACTGTATATTTCTACTATATTAGACATTTTGGATGAAAAAAACATCCATGATTACTCTAAAAACATGTATGTGGATCTAGTAGTTGTTGAGAAAGTAATTGAAGAAATAAATGGTCTTGGACAAATGGGAGGTTCAAACCATATTTTTCTTAGATTGGGAAAGTTTTTTTGGAGATGTTTTCCCTATATGAGTAAGAAATCGTCCAATAAATAGTGATCCCATTGGGGATTTTATCATGCACAAGGTTACTCTTATCCCAAAACCCGACTTCTCTTATCATAGTCAGGACCGTATCATGGATTAAAATATATAAAGCATGGAACTCACATTGAATTCCAATTATTTTTTCATTAAAAAATATAGATCATAGTCCATTTTTGTGTGTATTGTTCATGAATAGTTTGGATTACTATCATCGCAATGGGTGGGATTTATCTTATTAAAACTATTAAGGTATTTTCCCTCTATACTCAAGGTGGTGATACCTCTTTAAAAGTTATTTTTATAGATAAATTTTTTCTAATTGATAATATACAAGATGCTGAATAAATTTCATTGGGTAATCATGACCCCACCCATATATCCCATCCTTCTATATACAAGGTTTAATCCAATGCCTGACATGATGAACCCATATTTATTAAAGTATATATGGTTGAGTGATACGTTTTTTATCTGGATAAAAATACAACTAACATTGAATATGATGTGTCAACAATACCATTATTCACCTTATAAGATTATGTAGTGTTCTATGTTGGATTATTCATTATGAGATACTTAATGAATAGATATGTTGACCACCCATACCAATAATTACATCATCTAGTCTAAAACCAAAACATGAAACCATTAAAATAATTAACCAATGTTAAAAAAAACCTAATGCTAATACAAACTTTAATCATTTTTCTTATAATATATATTATATTGATACTATTTAGTTAAAACATGAATGATATAGACCACACTAGGTCTAGTAATAGGCATAGTGTTCCACAGAAATCCCTCCATCAATAGGTCATCAGTCATAGGCTATCTACTATCACAATGAGGACAAAAAATACATTTGATTTAATATTCTAAAAAAACACATCAACATATCTAAAATATAATAAATAATAATGTAATAATATATAATATATTCATTTTCATCATAACATGGAAGTCACCCCTGTTAATAATTCACATAGTATTAAAAATATGACACCTAAAAGGATAGGAAAATACAAGTGAATATCCCCTTAAAATAAAAAAAATTAGATATAACACGAAATATAAAATGTAAATTAAAGAATTTCCATAATGGTTGAAAAGTAAATTTTTATTAAAAAGATATGAAAGGTTAACTTTTGAAATTTAAGCATGCCTACAATAATAAAAGATGTGGGAATATTTAATCACAATAATATTATTGTATAGGGATAGGTATATAGAAGAAAAAAATATTTTATAATCATGAAAAATATAACAATTATTACTAAAATGTCCATAAATATGTTATCATATATGAATGTGTATCAAAAAAAATACTCTAATATTGTGGTTTCATTCATTATTAATGAAAACGGTTGAATAATTAAATCATTATAATCCTTTAATGATCCTGATAACTAATATTTGATTATATTTAATCACTTTTATATGTACACTATTAAATATTCAAATAGTTGTGGTGGTAAGAAGATCCCTCATGATAGACTGTCTCACGAAAAAATTACTAATGGAAATAGTGAACACTACACACTGCTATTATTTTTCTCTACTAGAACCATTTGAAAAAAGTAGCATAAATACACTATGTCATCTATAGTTAAAAAAACATGTTAGAATGAGAATGTAATGTGGTTCAGCATAAAAATAAAATATATGATTCATTAAAAACAAAAAAGTGTAAAAGGTATCAATATGTCAACTTATAAAATTAGAGATCCCAAATATTATTTTAGTTAAAAAATAAAGAATTATTTTAGAGAAACTAGTTGTCTACAGACCATGTAAACAAATATAGGACACCAAGGATAACCTATAAAACCCTTAATATTAGAAGGTATGATCAATCCCATTACCTAACTACACAAATATAACTTCATCTCCATGAACCGTGGTTGAAAAAAAATTGGATATATTTTATTGTAAGATGCTGAAAGAATATTTTTATTATTTATAATTCTATTTTCATTTAGAAAAACTAATTTCAAATTGTATGTTTTAGTAACTGGATGATTGGAATGGAATTATCATAATAATCCAAATATCAGATGCATTTTTAAATGAAATTTCAAAAGTTTCAGTTTTCTATTCTAATGATTTTTTGGGTGAAGTGGTTTTTCAGACTCACTATGGATCTTGAATAAATGTTCCAATAGATATATGAAAATGTTTTGGATCAAAATTGTATTCATTTAAATTATGATGATACATTTTTGGTTTATAATTATAAAATATCATATGTTGGTTATAAACATGTGATTCAATATTTTTGTAAGAAAAAATGGAATGGTGGAAAATGAAGTCCATGTGGTTTCAATCAGATTGGGGTTTATATTAAAACATATATGATGCTTGAAGGATGATAAGTCATCAAACATTTTCATGATAATAAAAAAATTCTATTTTGATCATAATGTTATTATTTTCATGAAGGAATAATGATTAAATAAGAATATTTTGGAACAAGGTTTGTTGAAGTAAAAATAAATGGATCCACTAGACTATCCAATCAATTAGACTGTGCGATTCATCAAACTCAAAGACTCATAAGAATAAAAAAAAAGTCGGAAATAAAATGAATGAAGGAAGTTTATTCTTGTACATGTCCATCTAACACAATGTTTCACTCATCCCTCATAATAAATTTAGGACTGATATATTGATATATATTAATGTAGGGAGTTTTTTGGGGCTGATGATTATGAATTGGATCAAAGACTGACCAATTGGATGATTTTCATCAATTTAGTAAAACTTTTTCATTAGGTTTAATTGTTTTTCTTCATATGAATCATTATAAACAATAGGTGGTTTTTATTTCTCATATGGGTCAATATTTATTGGAAATTAGTGAATATGATCCATCACCCATAGGATGAAACTTATAAGTTATCAGACACTAAACTATACCAGACATTATTTTATAATGCTGTAACAATTGATGAAAATTTTATATCATTCAATGATTTTTGTTAATGTGTATCCAAGTGCTGATGATATATTTATAGTTTTTAATCATTTTTATTAAAATATAAAATTTATGTATAATTACGTATAAAAACATATTAAGGAATAATGGTTTCAAGTTTCTATATCATTATATTGGTATAGTGAATTAGAATAATAATCCATTTGTGTGTTTTTTAAATGGTATGGACCAACATAATTATAGTCTTGAGTAACTATAGTTTTTCATCATAGTGGGATAAACATATGAAAAATAAATGGTATTTGACTAAAGAATGGATTTAAATCATGATGTTGGATGAAGTAATTATAAGTTTCAATAATGTTCGAGAAGAATATTGTATATTTGCGAATCATTAAAAGGTTTAATGATGAAGCTGAAATCGATGTGCAATTTATGTTATAGATTTTTGTTTTGTGCGGGAACATATTTTCATATTCGTACCCAAGACACTTTTTTCCCTCTTATAAAATATAGTAATTACATTTTACATTATGAAACTTATAAAATTATCATGTGATAAGAGAGGATATAGATGAATAGAAATTTATATGAGATAAGAAATTTACAAACTAAGATTTGATTGGGAAGTTTTACATATCAAATAAGAAATAAAAATTATTACTAGATCAAGCTAAGAAAATGTACATCGGTGCATGGGAAAAATTGAATTGATTCAGAATTTTCTCTAGAGTATTACATCCTTATTTGATTTCGAACAAAGGTTTCCGACAAGAGTAATATAATTTATACATTAAACTATCTTTTTATATAATGTATTTTGGTTTTGTTTCTACCTACCTTAGAGAACTAATGTGAATATTTTTTTCACTAATCATTAAAGTATATGTTTATGAGGAATTAGGTTAAATTTTTAGAACTAATTCATTAATATTTATAAATTTTTTACACACATAGTTTTTACATCATTCATGCTTGAATAATCACCAGCCCTATTGTGTAGATCATAGTTCCACATAAGCGTAAGGGTATATCCTAATTTTTTTATCCACACAACTGGATTATTATTTTGTATATTGTGTGGGTTTTTAATGTTTCTAGAAAATTCCATGGGTGTAGATACTCTTCTTGAGTAGTGATGCCGTTACATGTGTGTGTCGAGGTGAATGTGTGAATGATTTGGTTTCAGGAAATGGATAAATATTTAAAATAAGGTGATATTTGTTTCAAAATAATAGAAACATAAATGTAAATAATATCACTAATTCAACCTTCCCTCTCTGAGTGATACACCAGTCCTGGTTGGGCCATTTCATTTGTTATAATAGTGAAGGTTCCCTTCATTTTCATTTAGTTAATGTTTTATAAGAGATGTTGTTATGGAGAATCTGAAAAGTGTGAAATGTTCTGGGATTCCAGTTTTGGATTTTTAGAGTAATCATATATATAAAAATGAAATATTTTATTATGTTATATATATTGGGTATGACTTTTTTGAAGAAGATACGTATATATTTCCTCCACTTGATGAAAAAATTCCACTAACTTCTATGGAAAAGAACAATCCATTGAACGATGAAAGATCTAACAATGATTTACTATCAACACATTTTGAATGTTAATTTGTAATATTTAGGGGTGTTTCTACTACATAATGTATTTGGAAAAAATTGAATAAAACTTATGAAGGAAATCCGAATGTGAATAAGATTAAAATAGAAATATAGAGGAAAAAATATGATGATCTCAAAATAAGAGAGTATGAATATTTTATTGACCTCATTACAAAATAGAATTATATTATTAGCACCGTAATATGCATTTTTGAAATGATGGAATACACAAATGGTGTTGAAAGGATCATGA
Source organism: Viscum album (assembly GCA_963277665.1). NCBI lineage: Eukaryota > Viridiplantae > Streptophyta > Magnoliopsida > Santalales > Viscaceae > Viscum > Viscum album. Next base: position 1,366,120,610 of record OY728166.1, on the reverse strand, counting down.
CAATTCTTCCTCACTTGTTTGATGCCAAAGAATTATCTTCAGAAAATAGAGATCATAAAACTCTATCTTTAGATGACTATCATTGAAATCTCATATTTATGAAATATAGATAGAAAATGTTAACAAATATAAAAGAAAATTTGATATATAAAATTTCATTAAGGATGTCGATAGAGGAATGTCTAATAATATTCTTGGAGAATAAGAAGAAGATAGTGACTATGAATCACAAAATATGGAATGTAACAATATTTATTTATTTTTATCCATTTCTTCTAAAAAAAATGAACAGTGGTACATGAATGTATAAATGTAAAATTCAGTACAGATTATTTTAAATTGGATACAATTGACACATTTTCTATAATATTATTCAAAAAAATAATGAAGAAGAAATTAATGAAGATGATATAAGATTAATATTATCCTGGGAGAAACACGATGATAATTCAAAAAATAATTCTAAAGGTATGGATAAATAATTTCCAAACCAGCAAGGATATTATATTTTTATAATAAGGATGAATATGAAGAGATTTATGTTATGGAAAAAATGATTACTAGTATTTATAGAGAAAATAAATTTATTGAAATAGTTAATGAATAATAATTTAGAGGTAGTAGTTATGAATTTGATTAAAATAAGATATAATTTCATAAAGAGAGGGAATTAAAATAATGTATGAGAAAATTGTGAGACATGAAAAAGAGAGTATGAATGTTAAGAAAAAAATTCATGTATGAAATATTTAATAATTATTTCGGGATTATAATTCAATGTAATAATAATAATATGATATTATGAAGAAGTCTATATCAAAAGAAATGAATCAGAATGTAAATATTGAATTGAAGTCGAAGGAAAAGGAATTAGAGTTCGAAATTATCCAAAAAAGGACATCTAAATCTATTCAAGGAGTTACATGTTTTAAAAACTCTATATCTAAAGATGGTGAATGTTCATGAATTGGTCAACCTGAGATAGATTAAAACTTCCCATAAATGGACCGAAATAAATATGAAACTATTCATAAGAAGAAGAAGTATAAGAAATTTGTGTATGTGGGAAAACCTAGTAGTATTGGAAGTTAATAATTTTACAAAAATTATGAGTCTAAAATATAAAATTCTACTACTTATTATTTATATATGTTGGGAAGGAGATTTGAATTTAGTGATAATATATTGGGTGATAATAGAAATTTTTTGGGACAAAAATGTTTTGATGGGAAAATAATGATGATTCTTAGAAAAATTTTCACAAATCTATATAGTATGAAAATTATAGAGAAATTTATTATTTATGTGATAATTTCTGGAATTGTGGTGGATTTGGGAATATAGAAAAAAAAATTCATTAAATAAAGAATAATTTTTTTCCACATCTTATAAAATTAAAAGATCGAGGGAGAGTCTCTCTTCTCAAGGGAAGAAATATTAGAAAGCTTCTATGATGAAATATGAGAAGGTTTTTCTGAAGGTTGAGAATAGATACTAGGTTATAGAATCTATTTTTGAAATATGTGAATAAATTTTAAATATTTCAAAATGGTTTCTTTTTTTACCATACTAGAACATTTTTTACAAAAATTCATAGAATATGTATTTGAATAAATATAAAGGGAAGGAAAAATCATATATTGTTGAAACTATACTCAAATATATAAAAATATAATGACCATAGATATATTATATTTAGTGTTATTCTCATATTATATGAGAATTTAAAATGTTGAATAATGTGAAAGGATTTAGATAATTAATAGTGATGTTTGTTAATGATGAATCCCTAAGAATTAAAGGAGTGGGATTATCCATAATTGTGGAAGAAACGTTGAAATCTATAGAAACCATGTTTGTTTATGGATAAACAATTATCAGTTCACTATTTCTTATATTTTTTTGAACAAGTTTATTTAAAAACATTGATGATTTTTTATTAAAATAAAGGATTATAGTGGAGTTGTTAGAAGGGTCCATTGAACTAAATAAAATTAATTTTTAGTTGGTGAGGTTCATAATTTATGTTGCTTAATCTTGAATCAAGAAAATAAGTAATGGAATAAAATTTGTGGACATATGTATCAAATAAACATGATAATGTTGTCAAATCAAGGTATTGTTTTTTGAATTAGTAATATTTCAAGAATAAATGATTAGGGATGCACAAATTTTTAGAAAGGGAATACTCCAAACACAGTGCATAATAATGCTGATATTCATTCAACATTTTTGATGGGAATATTCAGTCAGATATCTATCAGATGATGAGAAAAAATAAATATTCTAAGATAATTATTTAATTTATATTATATATGATTTCCCATTAATTGCATTTGAAATATATTTAAAAAATAATTTGGAATATCATGACATATTTAATAGTTTTAAAATATATACTGAGAAGGAATGTTGGAATTTCATGGAGAATTTAAGAGTTGATAATGGTTGTGACTAAAAAATTAATATTAAAAAAAGTCAACTTGATAAACATATAAATTTTTATAAGTTAGTTACACTATAATATCCTCAATAAAATAGTTTCATTGAGAGTAAAAATAGAAGTTCAGTTTAAATGGGGCATACTATGTTACTTTAAAATTGTATTTCTCATTAATTTTGGTGGTAAGGTATCAGGATAATTATTTATGTTAAAACATTGTATTTATATAGGACACATTTTTATTTACTCTTTATGAATTGTTTTGACAAAACTCAATGTTTGAAATATTTTTAAATAATTGACAGTTCATGCATCACAAATAAAAAAATTATGAAACCATGGTTATTTGATCACAGAGGTGATGATGGAATCTTTCCTGCCTATACTCCAGATAGAGGAGGATATAGATGTTTCAACAGTGAAATATGGATATTATTTTATTTATTTTTTGTAAATATTGTTGAAAAATATTAGGAGAATGTTTCACATTCACATGAAAATCATGATGATAAATATGATTAAAAAATTTTCATTAAGAAACATGATATAGATTCTCACAGTTTTGATGAAACATAGGTGGAAGAATTAGACTCATTTATTTACAAGGATGAGGAAGAATTTAGAATATCACCAACTAGAATAAATAAGAATATGTAAGATCAAAACATTGTTGGTGACTAAAATCCGAAGGATAAAAAAATATGAATATCAAATGTTTCCACACATGCTTCTCTGTATTTAAAAACTGAATAATTTAATTTAAGCTTCTAAGCATCCATAATGGGTTATGGATGTGAATGAAGACTTAGATAAAATTTTGAAAAATTGTACATGGGAACTCATACCTAAGTAGACTGGTGAAAATTTTATTGGTACAAAGTGGGTATTCTGGAACAGATTGAATGAAAAAGGTGAAATGATAAGAAATTAAATATATTTTTCTGAAAAGGTTACTCTAGGATTAACAATATTCATTTTGATGGAAATTTTATTCCTTTTTAAATGTTATAAACAATTATAATATTTCTTTCTATTAATTCGAAATTAAGATAATTTTTTTATGGATGTGAAGTCATCCTTTTTTATTGAAGAACATAATGGGAAAGTTTATTTAGAATAGACATGTGGTTTTTTATTATGAGAGATGAAATTTTTCTATGAAACATGAATTAATCCTTTACTGATTATTCGATCTCCTAAGGAATGTTATTACAAATTTTTACATGCTTAGTTTATTTGAACATCATGAAATTATATATTAATATTAATATTTACATTAAAAATGATAGAATACATCAATCATTGTAATTTTATTTATTAATTAAATTATATATTTGGGCATGATGAGAGAATTAGAAAATGATTCTCTAATGAATTGAAAATTGTTTTCAAATTTTCCATTCTTAGAGAAATAATATACTTTATTAGGTATAAAATTTTACAAAATAAGAAATGCACATTTATTTATCAACAAAAGTACGAAAATGAAGTTCTTAATAATTTTTGAATTGAAAAATTTAAACCTATTTCCACACTAACATTTGTAGGGGAAAAGTAGACTATATATTAAGGAGGTATGGATGTTTAATAGAATGTTATTTGGAAGATGATTGGATATTTTTTTTATATGAAATCCTCAAGACTGGACATTTTTTATATTTATACCTTATTTTAAATATTATAAATTGATCCAAATAGTAACACCTATTGGTTGGAAAAATAATTTTCAGTTATATGAAAGGCACAATGAATTTGGAATCAGGTCTGATATCTAAGAATGTATTGATTTTTCTGGTAACACATATGATGATTTGGAAGGATGGGTTGATTATAGAATATCCATATCTACTAGAGTTCCCTTTCTGGGTAAAACTTGTGTAGGTTGGAATACTATGAAACAAAACTTATTTACTATTATCATGGATGATAGTAAATATTTTTCTACCACTAAATCTACCAAAAAATGTGGATAAAGTCTATGTTGTAAGAATTTATTATTGAAATAAAGATACCCTCTCTCTTTGTTTGTGATAAATAGAGTTCCATGAACACATGCAAGATATACTCTAAAACATACTTGTTAAATTCATTTCGATATAAAATATCATTTCATCCAAGAGTAATTAGACAATAATGAAATCATGTTGGATTATGTTCTTATATTTAAACAAGTTGCTGTCTTTTTAAAAATACCTTTAATAAAAGAATCATTTTTTAAACTAATGTTGAACATGGGTGTCCTTCCACTTTCTCACTAAGTTTTAGGTATGTGTTTTTATAAAATCAACCATCTTTCATTTGGAATATTTTTTCATGGGGGGTGGGGATTTCACAAATATATCAATTGATATATGCTAAAATATTAAAGAATCATCTATGCAGGGAGAGTTTTGGGTATGCAGAGAACTCACCATGTATGTTGGTGGACTATTCTAACTATTTTTTGAAGTGTATTATAATATTTTCACTATTGTATGGTTAAAATAAAATATGTTTTGAATGGTTAAATAAAATTATGTTTGATGATGTTTTATAAATCATTAATTTTATATAACATGATTTATCTTTCAGTGATTATTTTTTAATACAATGAGTAAGATAACAAAGTATTCTATTATTGATAAGTGATCCATATCTTAGGAATACAATGTTTAGTTATTTATGAACCTTGGTTGATAATAAAATCCAAAGGGTGATATTGTTGGAAATGTATTGTATAGAAGTTGTTTTTAATTCTAAAAGAAGATTTCGTTGATTTTTATTCAACTTTTATTATGAAATAATCATTTCAGTTTGTATGTTTTTTAGACCAGATAATTGGAATGAAAGGGGACTCATAATTAGAAGATGAGATGCAATTTTGAAAAGTGTGTTCACCAGTTTTGGTTTTTCTATTTTGAAGTTTTATTCTAGAGGATGTTGTTTTTTAGACTCACCTAGGTTCCATAATGAACGTTTCAATTTGTATAAGAAAATATATTAGAGTGTGAATGTCTCCTAAAAAAATAGATGCATCTTCTCCGATTTTTATTTATCATGTATCATAAGTATGTTTGAAAGAAGATATTCAATTTCATAGAAATAAAGGAGAAATAGTGTCCATGTAATTCGATGTGGTACCAATCTGATTTACATTAGGATATAAATATGGATGATGCTAGAAGGATTGGAAGACATAGAACATTATAGTGACAATACGACAATTCTATATTGATTCTAATTTTCTCAATGTCTTTAATGAGTAATAATACATGAATAAGATTGAGTAAATAGTTTTTCTTAAGTACTGATCAGCTGATCCATCAGTCTATTTGAATCATCAATAAAAAACTAATAAGAAGTAATCGATAGTTATAGGGAAACTATATTAAAGAGGTTGATTATGAAACTCGTCCACTATATGTTGTTTTCCATGGATCCATCATAGGCATTCTTCAATAGATATAATGATGCATATCAGTAGATGAATTTTCTAGGACCAATGATTATAAATGGGTTCAAACATTGATCTAATGAATTGTGTTAAACAATTTAGTATACTATATTAATTAGGTTTCATTTTTTGGTTTTATTTGGGTCATGATCAAAACAAAAAAAATTATCTTTGATTCTAAAATTTCCAAGATTAATCATATGGAGATAGAATATATTCTATCAAATGAATTTTGACACTGATAAGTCATTATATATAGTCTGTGGAAGTTTTAAAAAATTGATGAAATAGCGAACTGTTGAAAATCCTTTTTCAATGAGTTTCCAACCGGTTCTGATTTCATTAGAAGATTAAATGTTTTTTATTTTAAAAAATAAATATAAGTCTGTTGCTATTGTAAAAATAGATTATGTACAATGCTTTAAATATGTTATATCATTTAGTAGTTATATATATTCATTATTATAATTCATTATTATATTTTCAAATGATATGGAGTAATATAATTAGAGTTTTTTTTCCTATATGTTTTCATTGTAAATTCAACATGATCCAAAAAATATGTATCATACTGATTTTTTTGAATGTATGATGTTGGATGATGTGCATAGAATATTCACCAAGGTTTGATAATATTTGAGAAAAGATAATAAGTGTTTAAAGAGTAAAATACGAAGTCCAATTGATTGTGGAATTTATGTTTTGGACATTTCATTGAGTGGGAATGCATTTTATGATTCCTTACCAAAATATAATTGGATCTCTCATATATAGTAAGAAGAAAATTGTACTTTATTGACACATGTACTATTCATATATGATGAGAGAGAGAGAGAGAGTCCAAAAATAATAATAGTACAAATATTTATATAGTATTATTTATATGGGAATTTTTCTAGAAATAAGAAGGAAATAAAAGTGTTTCTAGAATAGATTGACAAATCAACAGAAGGTTTCAGGGAATTGTTGAAGTGGTTCAGAATTTTTTATAGTCTATTATTTCATTATATGTTTTTTTTGTGAGGTATCTGATTGAGGAATCAAACTGAGCCATCAGACATAGTTTTTTAATGAAGTGCATACAAATTATTTTGATATTTTACTAGGTAGGTAATTTATGATTTTTCATTTTTATGAATCATTCATGTTAATGTTGATAAGGCAGTGTAGTAAAAAAAATTAACTCAGAGATTAATGTTTCTAAACTTGGTACACAAACGTTTTTAATAACATTCATGATATAAGAATCAAATTTACTACTGAATTGATCATAGTTCCACATAATTTTAAGGGAATATTCAACATGTTTTATCTGCAAAAAATTATTTCTTCTAGTTGATTATGTGACATTATATTGATTCTAATCCATTAAAATGATTTAACTACTCCTGTTGAGAATTGAACCTTATAAATAGTTATGTTCTTTTGGATATGTGCGTGTTTGGTTTTCATCAATGTCATGAATCATTAATAAGAGGATAATATTTTTTCAACTGAATGGAATCTTAAATAAAAATGTTATCATTGATTATCCCCGTCCCCCTCTCAATGATACATCAATCCTAGATAGGTGTTTGTACCTATTAGTGGGAGACTTACCCTATTCAAAGTAGTACCTATTTTCTGAGTTACCAACCCCTACGGAAGATCCACAACTCATTATATAGAATATACATCAAATGAGATGGTTAGAAACTCCATTATTGCACTTACATCAAAACACAAAGGGGGTTACCTAATATACCATGTGTATTGGGGACCCATTCCTTAGAAGCAATTTAATTCTAAGGTTTTACTACTCATGTATCTTATTTAACCATATCTTTTACAGTATATCATATACTATATTAATTTAAATGATTCCCTATTCATATAGAGACTAATAATAACCCCTAACAATGTTGAAACTGAAACCACAATGTTTAATTTAATGTCACACTCAGAATAGTCTATTAACCATTCTATTTCAACTACCTATAAGAGAAGATATAAAAAATAAATGTCATATAATAGATGAAATTTTCTTCCCTAGATGTGGAATGTGTATTATAGATAGTACTCCAACATGTACTACTAATGTATAATTATCAAATGTACACCTATATTTAATTTTAAATAGAGGTTGATTGTGTAGAAGACCTATAGAATAACTAGAATTGTACTATTGTGTAAGCATATGTTGTTTTATCAAAATACCTGGTGTGATTACTAGACACCATGGTGTGTGGTACAACTAGTTTTTTAGGGAATTTAAAAAGATACACACTGATGTTTATAGTTAACTAAACACATCTTTAACACACTATCAAAACCTCTATTATATTTATCAACAATCTTAAACCATATCTACTATAATAATAAACATACATGGTTCTTTTATCTATCAAACATCACATGGATGTAAATTAAAACTATAGAATCTTTAGTTATGCTCTATTAAAACTGAATCAATTTTTATTTATACTTATTTTTACAATGCCTCCACTATCAACCACAAAAAAACATAGGATCCTACACTACTCATAATAGGAGAAAAATTATATAATCCCATTACCATCATCAACTCCAAGATAATCCACTATTTTTAATTTTCCTTATTATTTATAAATAGGATACTCAACCCATCCCATATATCCTCTACTAATTCATGTTTCCCTCTTCATTTCATTGATTAAAAAGAATCTATAAATTCATGCATCACATGTAATTTTAACGCACCCATAAGCATAATTAATTCATCCATGAATGGATCAAATTTGAAAATTATTTTTACCCAAACCATACTATCTACAAATGAATACTATAGTAGAAGTGCAGGGTCGAACCCACAGATAGTGGGTTACACAATGTTGAAAACTCTTAAGTATTGGTTAGGTCACTCTAATATAAGTTCAATTTAATTAAAATAATGGTGAAAATTAAAATAAATGAAATAAAATAGAAAAATAGAAGATGGGAAATTAGATTCAGGGGTGGTTTTTCTAAATAAATTTAACTTCACTCACAAATATAATTATATTAAATAGCAACACATCCAACTTTTTTTATCAATATATGAAATTTTAAAACCCTATCAAACTAACCTAGAATACCAATTCATCTTGTTTAGATTAATCAAAATAGCTAAAGTTCATTTAGTTTAGATTTCCATACAATGAAGAGTATTTCAATTAAATGATTATGAAAAAACTATCTAAATATTATTAGGGTTCGTTCATTAGTGAAAACATCTAGTGAATGATTAAATGATGAATACAATATATTTATAGGTGAAACATGATACCATAGAATAAAATATGTTTTTACGAGTGAAGGAATGTCATATCTTGTTCATACACACCCCATTTTTTCTGATCCTTCTCACCCCTATACGTTTTATCAGACCATTTTTGGGTGGATTCTAACGATTAATAAACAATTACCCATATCATATAAATTATAAAAGAGATATCGAGAATGAGAAGGAATAAAAAGATACATTATAATTAAAATATAATGCTTTCATTTTTTATGTCAAATAAAGGAAAAAAACTGAAACAAAAAGGTATCTACAGTAGGATGGAACCCAATGATAGCCTCATGGTGGTTGTGCCTCAGGTTTGGAATGAATTACTAACTCCTATTACCAAATATCATATATATAATCCAAAATGTAATTCTCAGTCCTCCTTTGGTAAAACTGGCCTTTAATGGACACTATGGATAAAAATAAATCATAAAATAAGGTTTCAAGATTTGATGGAAATCAATGTTTTTTGTTGTATACGGGAATTACATGAAATTTAATGGGTATTCATGATCTCCCCATGCATTTTGAAACTATGTATGTACCATGTCAATCTCATCTGAGAATTGAAATTTTGACCCTTCTCCCATTATGTACATAGATGTCGTGTCCTCTAATGATATTCATGGCTTGCTTCACAGCAAGAAGCATGTGATGAAATGAAATTAAACATCGTGTAATGATGGTTCAATACATGTAAAATTTGATTTCAGTAATAGAATATATGTTTTATACCACTTCTTTAGTTTTCTTTCTTGGAAGTTCTCTATTATCATCCCCAAAATCTGGAGTCGTGTCGCTTCTCTTTGCTCATGGAAAAAAGTATCTTTTTATTTCCTAATTTACATGATGTATTTTTTTGATACAAATGTTATTTCTATATAATAATTTCCAAAACATGTATATAATGAAAATATATTATACTAAATCAATTAATTTATAATGAATTAATATATAAAACCACATAAATTTATGTATAAAAAATATATTTATCACATATGGCCAGATCAATCAGTAATCGTAATACCAATATCCATTGTAAAGGACACTATGTATGTTTATCATCAAGGGAGTTGGATATGGAGATTAAAGTTGAAATTGATTTCTAAAAATCTAATTTTAATCTATTCCTCATCATCTAAATAATGATAATAAAATTTCTATATCATAACAATGGTAATTAAATTATGCAATTAAATGATAGAATATGATTATAATAATTTTATTAACTACAAAAAATTTAAAAAATAAATTATCAATATTCCATAAATGATAATAAATTACTTGTGATTCTAACAAAACATATGGAAGTAGGAATAATATTTCATAAATCATATGTTATATTTTCAACACATGATAAAAAATTATCAAATAAATACTGAAATAATTTTTAAACAACAATATAAATAAATTATTAATAATTTATTTCCATGAGATGATAAGTAATCCAATCATGATAAATGAGAATTTATTCACATGAAGAATAAGGTTTTGATTAAAATTAGTGTTCCATGTGTCATTTTGTTAATTTCATTTCATTAAGAATTCTTCTTTGATTTGTGATCATTGTCAATTTCCCTTGATATATGATTTTATTCAATAATAAGTCATCAGATAATTTTTATTGGTTTGATATTTTCACCTATTGATATACCCTTTAAAAATATTTTAAACAAAATATTTGATGGTAATATTTCTGTGTAAGGGTTTTCAAAATAATTGAGGTTTTATCATACTTGAAATATCATATTTTACGGAGCCTGGAGACTTAATTAAAATTACCCATTCTGTAGGGGTAATAACCTACTCCATATTTATTCTTGGTGTTAAAATTTCCATTCATGGTGATTTTTAGGTTGTATTAAATATTCCCATTCATGCATCTGAAAATAATATTTTGTAAATATACATTGTTTTTTAATCACCCTCACCATAAAGATACTAAATCTAATTCAAAACCAATTTTCTCTAATATATTGAAAAATAATATAAATGATAAAAAAAATATTACTAAATGTAAATAAATATATATAATATGTTTATCTTGATAACTACTATCTAATTAAAATATTAATATATATGGTATTCCTATAAAATAAAAACAATTGTGTTTACGATTAAGCCAAAAATTATACTGAAATAATAAAATGTATAATTATCTTACTAGATAACCATATATATATAGATAATTAATTACTGGGAATTTTATATGAATAGAAAATTGTAAAAATATTATAATTATTTATATTTAATAATAATTCAATACAAGTATATTTATTGATCAAACCACTCATAAGGATTTTATTTTTATAGTACTATAGACATATATATATTTGATAATTATTGGACTCACTAAATAATAATCAAAAATAATAAAATTTCTAATAATAGAGTAAAATATATAAGTTTCTTAAAAATGTTGAAAATATAAAGATGAAAACTATTTTTCAAAAATATAGGAAAATTTTAAATATTTTTGAAAAATATTCATTTCCATTTATTAAATCTTGAAATAATCCAATGCGTGGGGAACAATTATTTTAATAAAAGCATAAAAGTATGTATTATTTCAAATTAATATTTTTTAAATATTTTTAAATGCTAATGTTATAGGAATAACTACCCAAAACAATTATCATAATGCTTATAAAATTAGTTTTTAAATATATTAAAAAGGTATTATTTATCATTTTTTAAAAATTACAACAAATAAAAATAATTGAATAAAAATAATGGAAAAAATAGAGTTTAATTAAATTATGATACATAAGATTGAAATAGTCTAAATTCATTTTCCAAAATATGGTGAGAAAAAACATATATATAGAAGGAAATTTAATTTCATGAGATAGGGGTGGGGAGTAATAGAAAACCAAATTAAAACAATGAGAAAATGTGGACAAAACCCTTCTTGCATAATATAATATTTGACAAAAAATTATAAAGTGTGGTAAAGAGACAAGAATACTGAAAATATAATGAGAAATAAATATCTTATAAATTATAAAACTACAAATGATATATAAGAGTAGAAAATAATAGAGAAATGTTTTTTTTAAATGAATTTATTTTCAAAAGTAAACTTCTTATAAACAAGATAAAATAATCAATGTTAATATTTAAGACTTATTATGATAAGATAGTACATATATAATAAAGGAAACAAATTAATTAATACTTTATATCTTTTTTAGAAATAATACATATAAGTGATAATATACACTAAAGAAGAAATAAATTATGTGAATTTATATTTTGATGAAAGAACTAGGAAAACAAATCAATTAATAAACTATTAAGGTATAATAATAGAAATGAATCAAGTAATACCCTAAATAATATAATAAAACCATGGTTTACATTAATGAATTTGGAGATAAGAAATAGAATATATGATAGAAAAATTAGAAGTAATACTTTAAAAGGCTAAGGAAATGAGAGATAGGCCCTTTAAAATAGGTAAGATAAGAAATTTGGATATAGAATAGGATGATGAGAGGAATAAGCCTCAAAATAAAGAGAAATAATAACAATAATTCTAAAACATTGGAGATAATAACTAAAAGATAAGATAAACCATATAGGATTAGTAAATGGAACAAATTAATAATTTTGAAGAAAAACAGAAGCACCCTAGGTTTTAAGAAATATTTTATTTTCTTAAGGAATATGTACATTATTCATTATTGTTTTCTCAATTATAATAAATGATTTTATATTATATAAGAAGAAAATACTAAAATATATGGATTAAAATTACAATTTTTTATTACCATTAAATATATTACAATTTCATAATTAACAGTATATATATGTTATAAATAAATTTCATTTATATGAAAATATAAATTTATATTGTTGTTTTTTGGAAATAAATAAAAAAAACATTAAAAAATTGTGGGATAAAAAATATTTACTTTATATTTTTTAATTGAAATAAATACTTTTTTAACTAGATATTTCACACACAATGCTAAATTAAATCAAATCGTGATATATTTTATTAACAATAAATTTTATAACATAATATAAATATTAAAACATTATAAGAGTGAAATAATAAGACAAAAAGATTATAATTTATTATGATATTTTACGATAAAAAATATATACTTTTATACAACACAAATTATTACTATATGATGTCTTTATAAAATTTCAATAATTATTATTACATCAATGGATTAGAAAAATTAATATTTTGGAATACAAATAATTAATTTCAATATTATTTTATGGAGTTTATTTAATAGAAATGCAACATTTTTATACAATTATCTTAAAACTTATTGTGCATTTGTAATTACAATAGACTAAAGGATGGTCTTAATGAAATTTATTGACAATATTATTTATAAAATAAATTAACATCCATCTAATTATTATATTTAGTCATGTAAGAAGAATAAATTAATTTTATTTTAAAATTTTAATTTTACAAAAAAATCCCTTTTATATGCTAGGTGTTTTTATATTATGAAACTAAATATATTATATTCAAATGAAGAGAACATATTTTATTAATATTAATAATAAATTAAAAGTAATTTTTTTATTTAATTATAGGAAATGATAATATCAATAGTTAATATTTAAGAAATTCATTTTTCTATAAAAATAGCTATTCGTTAGGTTTTTTCCAATAATAAAAATTCAATTAGTAAAATCTAAAATATCTATCTGAAAAAAATGAAATTTATTTTTGGAATTATTATAAAAATATAATATTTTGATGAAATATTTTGATTTTTATACAAAAGAAGTATTTTTAGGTGACTAATACAAAATACCCTTTCTATAGTTACAAAATCGTTTATGACATAATTACGATATAAATCATCCCTAAAAAATATATAAAACTTTATTCATAATCAAATAAAAATTTAATATCTACAAGTATTAAATTTTAAGTATATTTTTTATCTAGGAATACATGATTTACATTTTGGAACAAAACTTATTTTTCTTCATATAATATAATTTATGAGTTACAAATTTATTATTTGAAAATTAATTTTTAATTATTTTAGAAAAATATTATTCTAAAATGTATTCAAAATTTTCAATAATCATTTATGATTTTTTATTATGAAAATTTTCATTTTAAATCTTAAAAATATGTTACCCATTTTATCAAATGAGTTTTCATGGTAAGATTATATTATGGTAAAATGTAAAACTATTGGAAAATTACTAAAATACATTAATAGATATAACTTATTTGTGATTGTGAGGTTTTCCTCAACCATTACTAACAAACACACTCTTATTGTCCACTTTTACATCAATTTTACTTTATAAAAGACAATATTTTAATCTAAACCTTAAAATATATAGAAAAATGTTACACCACTCATGGATAAGCAAAAACTATTAATTACATAAGTTTAATAATTATAATTTAATGTCATTATTTTCATGGAATTACCATTTTTGACCTTCCTCAAAATTGATTAAAAAATTAAAAAATTAGTTTATAATATGTGAGGATAACCACCTCCAGGAAGGATGTATTTTTTTAATAATTTCATCACATCTCATGTTATTAGAATGTATTTAATGAATAAATATTATATAATTTATCATATAATATTTCATATATAAAAATCAATACTTACCTTCATTTGATCTCATTCATGAGAAATTTAAGATGTTTCTCAAGAATATGTGTGTAGATCGTCCCCCATCAAAGAGTTTTTTTGTTCACATCAACATGTTATGTGGATGGTATAAAAATTTCATTGAAAATATATAGGTTATTAAGGATTAATATATTTCATCAATATTTATATTAATTATGACTCAAAATTCAATGATCATTATAATATAATTTTTTAATATCGAGAAATTATATGAAACAAACTTGTCAATGATTTCATCACCATGAATCATAGCTAAAAACTCATCGAATTATATTTTCACTTTATAAAGCATTTGAAAAATATATTATTATACTATGAATAATCTATAAACTATTAATTTTATTAAATAATGATAAATTTTATCACTATTAAAAATCTCGATAGAAACTATAAAGGTTACTAATATCTAATGATGAAATTAAATAATAATATACTAATATAGGTAAAATAAATGATAATAATTAAACAATGGAAATGTTAATGGATATGAATAATATTATAATATGAGTTATTAAGATAGTTGTGTTTATTATACATGAAGTTAGAAATAATTATTTGATGTTAAGTGTTAAGGTAATGGTTTTAATTTCACTTTTTATTTTTTGATACATAGTAAATATTATGAAATTAGTCTAAATAGTGTGGAATATGAACCTTATAATTGATTTTTTCTCAATATTTATTTAAAAAAATTTATATAAAAATACTTTTAATTTGATTTCTTTTTAGGAATTTTATTGACCATATATTTATTTTATAAATGATTTTGATTACTGAAATTTCATTTCATTTTGTTATAATTCATAGAATTGAAATTACATCTTATAGGTTTTTTTTCATAAACACTAATAATTTATTTGGTGAAACATTATAATTTTCACTAGGTAAATTTAATATTGATTTCCATTCTTTTTAGTTGTTGAATTTCCCTCACATTAAAGTATAATGTTTTTTGAAATATTTTTCATCCTCTCTAAACACTATTATCTCCATATCTATATTCTATCATAGAAAAAAATGATATAATTTCATATATTGAAATAAAAATATTAATTATATATTGATATCATAATAATAATTTTTTACATCTAAAAAAATTGAATCTCTTTTTACATTGTGGATTTTAATAAAAATATTTTAAAATATTGACTTTTTTTCATTCCAGGACCATATGATATATATTACCCAGAAAAAAACTATTGAAATAACTTTATACCTCTATTAAGTCTCCTTTATAAGGATTTAATTCAAATTAATGTTTTAAAATTTTATCATTTTATATTCTCAAAATAATATTTTTTTATTGGACTCACGGCATAATTTTTTCAATAATGGTACTAAATGTTTCTTGATTAATCTTTTTACAATTCCAAATATGGTTTAATACTTATCTAAAAATAATATATATATTTTTGATGTATGTATCATGAATAACACTATGAATTCCTTTAAAAAAATCTATTTTTTATTTATTATTACCAAATGAACTAATTTTGGATGTCATTTTATGTGATATGATTTTGAAATTTTATAAAACACATTTTAATTCCATGGTTTCAATATTATATGTTGATTTATTGATTTATTCTTTCACAAATATGTATTTATTATCATTGTGTGATCGATGGGGTGTTATATTTCCATCAAATGAATCTATTGATGTTTTCTTTCTCATTATCACGAAAGTTTACATTTGTAGTTTTCTATTCCCATGTTGATATCTTGGTTTAAAGGATAATCACAAAAATGGTTCTTATGTTTTTAACAGTCCCATGATGGAACATTTTTTTGCACAAAAAAAATGGTACAAAAATTATATCTCATATCCAAATGGTGTATATGTGTTATTTTCCCAAGCCTATGATGGCACACAGTTTTTCAGACAAACCCCAATTTTTTATGGGAATTGTTTTCCAATGCTTCTCACATAATATTATCATTTAGAATTATTATTCTTATTCCACATTTCTGTATTCCTATTTTTTGATTCCTACCTCATGTTTGTTATATCAAATATACTCCCACTTATTCCATAATATGTGTATGATAATTGAAGAATATATCTCTTTCTAATATACCTTATCTAAAAAATAATTTTTCTATATTTTTTTAATAAAATATTTCTCCAATTCCCATGCCTTTACACATTATTATGATTTTACCCTTTATAAAATGTTCATATGTTTTTTGTTACTCTAAATTTGAAATCAAGTCTTATTATGTTTTCCATTACCATTGAATTATAAAAGAGTATAATAAAAAAATTGTTTATAGTTATTTCTAGAATGATATGATTATGAAAAAAATTCACAAAATATGTTTTTTATTTTTATGAAGTTATTATCCATTAACAATAAACCATTAGGATTTGTGGTTGTAAAATTACTGTTGATGGTAATATATACCTTTGGGAAATAATTTAAAACAAATATATAGTAATATATAGGTCCAATCAGTTAGTATAAGGGAAAATATTCAAAGAATGTGTTTTTAGTACAATAATTGGGGGTGTAGGTCAAGGTAACCTCAGTGGGTATCATGTAAATATAGACTAACTTTTCATTATTAGTCTATTTATTTTATGCATTAAGGTGAGAAAACATTAGTATAAATACAATGGGATATGTCTAAATATAGTATGATATCTTAAATACATAGTAATATAGATATTATGTAGTTTCCCAGGAAGTATTACCATTCTAGTATAAAAAAAGTTGATGCATGATCTAATACATATACCCCTAAGGGTAACGACCCTAAAAAGTCTTGTTGGGTATTAACGTATTCATAAACAAGATCATCAAAATTAATACTAACTTCCTACATGGTCTTAAAATTTTGAGGTATTTTATTTTCTGATTCATAAACTCAATATTATGCATTAATATGGATGATATATACATTTATGCATAAATTTTTTTATAATTTATTATATTATTTTTTTTAATTTAAAGGAAAAATCTATAAATTGTATTCATATTTAATTGGTTTTTTATTTCTATAATAAAACTTTTATTTTTTGATTTTTTTTAAAAAATTGAATTTATAATAAAATATAGACTTTCTATCATGACATGAAGAAACATGGATTGAAAATATAAAATTATAAAAGGATTTTAATGATTTTGGATATATATAAGATGATATTAGGGGTCAAAAATGAATAAGTGAGAATAATGTAAGGTCTCAATGATATAAATTTATGTTTCATGTCCTGAATCCAATACACTAAATGAAATTAATATAGGTTGTCAGGTAAAAATCGTGAATTAATTGAAAAAAGAAATTAGTAGGAGATCTTGAAAAAATAATAGTGTGAAACCAATACATATCAGGAACCATCATATATAAACCCAGTTACAGTGGTTTTTATGAGAAGTTTAATTTATAGTCAAAATTAATGAATTTGGACCCCCATATAACGCCCAAGATGGAACCACCACTCCTAATATTATATATTAATGTATAATTATAGAAAAAATGATAACATGAGAGATTTTATAAATAATAGTATAGGTTTACAATTAGTTGATTCATTGTGAAGGCTCCACTGATTGGATAATGGTCTTCCACTATTATGATGATTCAAATATGACATTTCTTTTCCTACACCCACATGACTAGCATGAGGAAGATACTTTCTGAAAATATTGTAATTAAAGATGATTTTTTATTAAAGATATTTTATATTTGTAATGAAATTCATTTGGGAATATTTTCAAAAAAACATTATCAATTTCTTTATTTTCTTTTATCATTAATTACTTTTGTGTGATCATTGTGGGAGTGATAATTTCAATGCATTGACTATTAAATGACTATTATAATGATCATTGGGTGTTTTTTTTCTTTGTTTAAAAATTGTTCCACATTTCCAAGTAATCAAATACCAAAAGTTACATGACCATTTTGAAAATGAAAGATCAATCATTTGGAGGTTTGTCTACTTGGACTATTAAATTTTCCATACCTCATTTTTGCAATCTATGATTGATTTTTCATTATTTTTTACATAATAAATCATGAACCAATATATACATTTCCCAATAACAGTATCCATTTTCTTTAAACTAAAAAATCACCATTCTCTATAGTAAATCTAGTTATTATTCATCACATTTATTAAATAGTTATTACATTATTTTTAAATTATTATTTTATCTAACCTTGTCTCCTCGTGTTTGACTAATTATATTAATATCCTACACTACCCTATATTTTAGTGGTTCATGTTACAAATTTCGGAATTCAGTAACCATGTGGTAATTAGAGATGGTTGTGGGTATATCATTTTATTTGAAAAAAATTAGGTTAGAAACCCAAATTTGAAACAACAATAGGTAAAATGGATTAAAATATTGGGATTAATGTGTTAATATATATATTTATTTATTATTTACATTCATGGATAATGGGTAATTTTAAATATTAGAGTATAGATTTTTTTAGGTTTCAATTAATTTAATTATATTCATGTTAATGTTTGGATTTTATTGGATTTGTTTCTAGTTTAAGTAGAAATACTAAAATAAATATAAATAAAATAGAATTAAATTAAATTTATCACTAGATAATAAAAAATTTATCATAAGAGAATACATCTTATAATTGATTCAGCTTTTGGTAATTTTATTTATTATGATATTATAATAATAACTAATTTTTTAGTATTAATTTTGAAATATGATCATCAAAATGGATCTATAAATTGCATGTCTCTAGAAATAATAATTTATTATAACCAATTACATGGAAATATAAGGGAAAAATTGTTGATACCAAAATAAACACATTATATGCTTAATATAAAAGAGACAATATTATTTTACCTCTACTAATAAATGGTGGTTTTTATATCAGTTGAAACTAATTATTAAGCCTTTAGGTTATTAAATATACCCTTAGATATTTTCTTATATGAGCAATAATGATAAATTGAAAACGTGTATTTTATTTCATGGGGATTGAACGTAACACCCTAATATTTATGAAAAAAAATTATTTGTTTAAACCTTATGTATATTATTCATTGATTGTTATATTCTATTTAAAAAAATTTAACAAATGTGAAAATTAAATTGTACAATATATGATTCATATTTCAATGTTTATAATGTCAAAAAAATATTACCCACTCAAAATTAACTATATATAGTTGATATTATAAAATTTCACTTATTTAAATATATATTTGTATTATTAATAATTTATTTAATATTAAATAAATAATTTTGTTTAAATAAAACAAATATGACATGCTATAATTTTACAGTATATTTTTCTCTTTTAAAAAATAATATATTAAATATCTTGTTTCCAGAAAAACACAAATCGTGAATAAGCATCGATATATTTTATTGAGATTAATTATTACAACATAAAAATAATTTTATTATACTTTTATAATACAATAATGTAACAAAAAGATAATATTTAATTAAGGCAATTTTTTATAATATATATATACATATAGTTCTTTTAATCACTTATTAATATTATTAGATATATTTAAAAAATTACATGAATTGTTTTATTATTTTAGAATTATAAAATTAATGTATTAAAATATAAATAATCAATTTTAATGATATTTCGAATAGATTATTTAATATTAAAGTTATTTTTCGCAATGTACTTCTTTTCTAAATTTTTTTACTTATTTTTTTAATAATCATGACTAAATAATTATATCAAATAAATTTATTGTTTATATTTACAAAGAAAATAATTAATATATAGTTAATAGTTTTTACAAGTAATTTAATATCAATAAATTAATTTTATGCATAAAAGTTTATTTAACAAAAAAATTTAAATCTAATGTGTTATGAATTATTAGTTAAAGATATTAAATATATAATAGTATACTGATGATAAATTACATTTTTATGTTAATTATATATCAAAGTTTAATGAAATTACTAATTGATGTGAAATAACAATTACAACCATAAATATATTAATCTATTATTTTCCTGTAAAATATATCATTATATTTTAGGTTTCTAATTAAAAGATAAAAAAAATAATAGAACTTTAATTTTAAAATAAAAACTAAATGTTTTTTTATTATCATGATTACATTATATTATATTGAATGTTTTGGATTTTAATAATGATTTATTTTTAGGTGAGGGTAAAAAAATCTATTTTCACTAACATCATGGATTTTATGGAATCATTAAGGAATAATATTGAACTAATTTTTTTGAATCCTTCTCGTTGAGTAATTATAGGAAACATCATTCATTTAAAATATGTTGAATAATTATAAAATCTATTTTTAATATTTTGGAACCCAAGATATATATTCCTCTAAAAAATTTATTTACTATAAATTTATTATTTGAGATTCATTTTTTTCAATTATAGAAATTTAATATTATAATATTGATTTCAAAAAATTAATGTTAATAAAAAAATAAGTTAATTAGTGAATATTAATTTTTATCCAAATAAAAAGTTATTGAGGTTAAAATCTGAGTATTCATGGTAAAAACTTATTATAATAAGAACATATATTAATGGATAATGGATTAATATTCATCAAAACCTAGCACTTATTTTTGTATATGAGAGAGGGATTAACAAAGACAAAACCTATATCTATTATTTTCTTATTTTTCATCCACTTTCTTTTTAAAGTTAATGAAATTTAATTTACGGATATGAGTATTTAAATAATTTCCAGTACTCTAACTTTTAAAATGACATATTAAATACCCAAATGTTATCATACCAAAATACCATTATTTATTAAAAAAATATCTCAAAATTAATCGTTAACTCTCTATCCTAGGATATATTGGTTATGGTATCACCAAAATCTTATTATAAGAGGTATCAAAGGGGTTTTCCAATGATTATATAAAAAACTCTAAATTACTCTTTTTATGTTCTTATTTAGTTATTCATTCTACCACATCCACTAAAAAATTCTAGTAATACAAAAATAATTACCAAAATATAAAATTTGTGGTGTGATTTATTTATCTTGGTGGAATAAGATCTTTTTCCATCCTTCCAACTGATTCAAATAATAAAACATCACTTGTGTGTATGTGGTGATGACCACCTCAATGAACAATGAATTATGTTATTCTTTACAGCCTCAAATGGATGTTGAAAATAATATATTTATAAGATAAATAGATTATTTATTAATATTTTTATTAATAAAAATTTATCTTCCTTTACCCATTCCAATTTAATAGAAAATGAAAACCATGATCAGGTATATGTGCGGACTACCACCTCTAATAAAGACGTGTTTCATTTTCATCAACACCTTTTCATGGTTGTCTTAATAAATATATATTATGAATATATATGATATTAATTAAAAACTATATTCCACTAATATTGTTCTTAATGGATTAAATAAATCAGTCATCATTATCATGTAATTTTTTGATATCAGTGTTTTACATGAAACAAGATCGTCACCAATTACATAATAATGGAATATAAATAAATATCTCAAAGAATTATATAGAGATGTTATAAATAATTTTGTGAAATTAAATATTATTACAATTAATAGACTTGTAATGATTAAATTTTAGAAAATATTGTGGATCCTTTCTTACATTATGAAACTCAGAACAAAAAATAATCATTACTATCATATGCTAATGAAAATAAAAATAAATAGACAAATAATGGTATAATGTGTAATTATATTAAATTATGGTAAAGTAAATATATATTAATATTGATATAAAATGAGTTATTTTTATAGTAATTTTTACTATTCAAATATTTAATGTGGTTTCATTTAATCAGATAGTTAACATAAGAGTTTCTCATCTCAATTTAATTTCACTGAGACAAATTCCATATTCACCACTTATTTTTGTATTTTTTGTACATAATGACACATGTATGTTTTTTTTCATAATCTCATGAAGTTTAATGGATACTAAATTCCATATCATGTAAAATATTTGGTTGTATTTTTATTAAATTTATAACAATGTTGTAAAGGATTTTGTTTTCTCAATTGAACATTTATTGAGTTATAATTCATATTTTTGAACGTTTTTCTTATATTTTTTTACCAAAATAATTTTTTTCAATATTATAAGTAATATTTTTATATATGGAAAATGATATTTTTAATTCCATGATTATATCTTGTAAAATTTGTTCCAAAATAAAGTACTACACTTTTAATGATGATTTTATTTCTCTTCAAAAGATGTTTTTCATTAATAACCATTTTATTTAACTCCATAATTGTATTTCATTTATTATTTCTAATTCAAAATATGAATTATCTCTTATGAAATTTGTATTCTTATCTATGAATTTTAAAAAATAACCACTATTTCTCTTTTGACAATGTGGGTTTTAATAATTTTTTATTGAAATATTTAAGGGTTTACCTCTGATGATTTTTTGGTTAATCTTCCACTCTACTTCAACTATAGAAAAACAGTATTCATTTTCCATGTACATGGTATTTATATTTCGAACCATTTAATGATTGAAAATATTTTTCATTAAGCATAATAAAATATTTATTGGAATATGACACATAATGATGATTTTTTAAAATATGATGAATTATTTTTTATTAAAATAATTTTTATCTTTTGAGATCCATTGTTCTATTTATATGTAAAACTAGTACTTCGGCCATGCGATGCACGGAACTATAAAATAATTCTTATTATTAAATATAGAAAAATATCTATAAAACATAATAGTTCATATTAATATTGAATATATTTGAAAATAAAACGACACACATAATAAAGGGATAAAAGTTACATAAATTGAGGGAAAAAAGTTACATAGTGAAGGAACAAATAGTTATATAAATGATTAATGCATAAGAATAGAAATTACAGAAATTGAGGAAAAAAAATGCCCTCTATAGATAGAATAGCATCTGATTTCTCAAATAGAAGAGCTTTCGATTCCTCATTGGCATTCAAGAACGTCTTATACCCGCTCCTAGTTCTTTAAAGTTCAACCCTTAAGTCACTTAAATGGGTATAGTGATTAAGTTGATTACATGGGATATGAGAGGAATCCCCCCCCCCCAAGCATCTCAAAGAACTCTTTGAAACTAAATATGTTTTATCTTATTTTGTTGTATGACATATTAGTGGAGGATTCATGACCAAATACTTATTATAAAATGTCTGGTATGATCTATATAGATATAAAAATGAAAAAAACATCAATCAAAACTACAAACCAATAAATCATGGTCAATGTGTTCCAAATATCATCAGTTCATAAGAGAATTATACAATCAATGCAGGGTTATATCCAGAATCAATTTTTTTATTTTATTAAAAACCCACTTTTTGAGGGTAAGTGGGAACCTAAAGAACTACCTTCATCATCAATTCAAACCCATAAAAAACACACGATATAATGTTCAGATTTTAAAAAAATTAAATTGAGCTATTCACCCCCGCCAAGACCAACATATGCTCATGTTCAAAATTCAAAAGATACTCAAGTCCCACAAATCCAGCCGACTATGCCACTAGAGAAACCTACCCCACGTCACTACCATCATTACATTGCAAAAAAACCAACCCCTCTAGAAGTCGGAGAAGCAATGAAATTTCCCCTCATCTAAATGTATGAACATAGACAAATCAAGGGTAATCATGGCCTTCAACAAGTTCACAAGACCTGTAAAATGAAATAGAATCAAAAAATAGATTAAACAAAATGAATCTTGATATATCATGAGTCAGTATCACTATTCTATATAAACTCAAAGATGTATAAAGTATAAGTGAATATAGAACATGATGACACATAAGTGATACAGATTCTAGAAACATTGATTTGGTGTTCAACAGAAAATAATGAATGGATGGAAGGGGAATAGTATAATGATTGAAAACATTTACATTAACACCGTACCTGATTTATGGAGACGTCCTTCTTGAACATTGTTATTGAAGGATTAAATGACATACATAATGAGAGATAAAAGGAAATTAGAGGGAAAAGTAAATTACATGAAAGAAAATCAGCATTATCTAGTTAAACGATGTAATGGAGACAAAAAAAACAAATAATGGATGTAATACACTTAATGTCCAAACTAAAAACAGTTCAAAAAACACAGCTATTGTTTAACTTGGAATTATATTTCTGAGTTTCTGTGGTGGAATTAGAGGTAATAATCCAGGAGCTCAAGGCCGAAAAAATCATCCAACATGTCTCTGTAGATACAAAGACCTATTTACAATTAATAGTGCATAATAATAAATAATGAAATTATTGAATGGAATGTTCAAATGATAGATATCAGTGGATAGAGAAAGGGATGTATTACTTCAACATGGAACCATGAAAGGATCCAACAGTGAACTTGGACTTCACCACCACATCAGTTTTCGCTAGTGTGATATCCCCTAAATGAATTGAAGATGCAGGAGGATCTTGGCATGTGATTAAATTGTTGTAAACTTCATTTTTAACATAAAAAACCAACTAAAATGTAAACTCCCCATGAATTAAAACAATAAAACAGTATCTATCTCAAAGAGAATTAAACTGAACTGGAAGAAAAAAACAATATACATATTGATGAACATATGATATTGTTATTTCATGAAGAAATAAAGTCAACTAAAGGCAGTAAACATGAAACAACATCACACAATGATGCTAAAAAAATGGACCAACTGAAAATAAATAAACCAATTAACAACTAGATACTATTGTAAACATCAAAAATTTCCTTCTAAGAAAAATAAATCAACCGAGTAAGGTTTCTAATTCACATGAGGTTCACAGAGAAAAAATTAATGCAAGGAAGAGACATAATATCCAGCCCCTCCCTACATTATAGCCCTCACCTATCCATCGCCCCTTCTGTCCCCCCCCCCCAGCCCAGCCTCTCCCCTCCCTCCTACCTAGTCCATCCCCTCCCCCACTACCCAGCGTGTCACCTCCTCCTTTCCCAGCACCTCCTCACACCCACATGCCCAGCTCTACCCCTCCACTCCCCACTCCTCCTCTTGTCCTCCCTCCCCTGCCCAGCCCTTCCCCACCCCCACCCACCCTTCCCCAGCTTGTAACCCCCCCCCCCCAATTTCCCAGCACATCCTCCTACCCCCTACCCTGCACTACCCCTCCCCTCCCCTCCTCCTTTTCTTCTCTCCCACCCATCCCAGCACCTCCCCCTCCCACATCAGCATTCCCCCTACCCATCCCCTTCCCCAACCACTCCCCCTACCCAACCTCTTCCCCCACCATCCCCTTACCCCCTGCCCTCATCTTCCCCTCCCCTCCCATCCCCTCCCCTCTAACCTGCCCAGCCCCTCTCCTGCCCTCCCCTTCGCAATAACCAGATATAACAAACACCACATATTGTAGAAATCTATAAAAATAGATTCAATGCTCAATTAAATAAGAAAATATTCACTACTCAAAGAAATGCGTCCACTTCACTAAAAATAATCCAAAATATCAATTATAGTTTACACTATAACCAAATCATTGAAAGAATAGAATAAATCTACAAGGCACATGCAGTTCATATAAATTCTCAAAATTACCTTGTGTTTAAATATTGGCACAGAGTCATCCCATGATCCCAAACTGAAATCGGACAACAATTAAGGAAAATTTATTTAGCACTAGCCTAACCAGATTGGTTAATCATTTGCAGAACACTCCTTTATTTAGTTGATTCAATTCTACTTTCCCATAGGCAGTATTCATTAATTATAAAAGATAATATAAGGTAAATGTTAAGGTAAAAAAACTAATGATTAATTCTATATGTTCAATGGATTTTAACTATTTTCTATAATTCCTTTTAAACGGTTTTTTATTAATTTATATTTCTGATTGGATATTAGTAGTAACAAACATGGAATGTTATCAGATACCCACAACATAAGAAACATGCATCATAATTCTAAGGCAGTGAGGGATATATGAAATACCTTCACTACTGAAATAGCTTCTATAGCATCTGAAGCTCCAAGAAGGAGACCGGTCATAAACCTTGTAAATTTTACTTTTAACTGAATATATGAAACATGCCTTGAAAAAACTTCTTTAAAGAAAAAAGGTTCATAAGTGGATCAGATTGCACTTAAATTATGTTCCATACACACTAATTTAATAATTATTGAACTATCATCATACCCCAGGATTCTAGACAAAGCAGTTAATTAGAGCTTCATATTTTATCAGGTTGAAAAACATTGCATTTATATGTAACGTTATATTTCCAAAGCATAGAGTCGTGCACTTCAACAGCCTTGCAACCATATAAGTGAAATGATGGTTACAGCGCAGTGGACATCAATGAACATAAAAATATCCAATCAACAGTTATAAGTAGAGTAGGTTTTGAAATAACATGAATTGGATACATGCATATGTGAAATGATGGGATGGAGAGGGGTCATTCCATTCTAGGATCGCTTCTTCTATTATGCCCCCGGTCTGAAGAAAGCTATAAATGAAAAAAGCTTCTATCATGCCCCCAGTCTGAAGAAACCTATAGCATAAAAAACTCAGTCCGATTATGTTATTTCTTAATCTTAGTCAATTGGAAACATTTCTATCAATCAAAACCTGATATGACACCATTTGACCAAAAACAATTTTATCCCTGCCTTAATGCATGAAAAGTGGTTAATGGTAAATGAAAAATGTTTCCTATTATAGAATGTTGAATACTTATTTTTAACATGATATATTGATTGATATAAAATTCAGTTTCCATGTTTTCAGTTAAAAATGAATTTTCATATGTTACTTTGATTATAATGATGATAATGAATGAAAGTGTTCAAGTTATTAGAATGACATACCATGCCGCAATTGTGAATAAGTCTTTCTTCATGATGATGGTGGTGAAATGAAGTCAGTGATTCAAGCTACATACCATAAATATGTGAATGACAAATTTTTGAAGACCAGTTATTGTAAACAAAATGTGTGTACTGAAATATAGTTGATTGAAATGATCCAATTCTAAATATGTAGGACTTTGCTCAAATAACCTTTTCAGATTGGGGGTAATAGAACAACAGTAATGAATGGACAGCTATAAAATCTAAAAAATAAAAAAAGAATAAACTGGATAGATATGAATTTACAAAGATAAACAATTTCATTAAGATGATTAAAAATAGGAAATTACGTGCCGACCAAACCTATTAAGTATTTTTTTATAACAGAATATGTACAATGAAAATAATAATCATAAAAACAATGAATACATTCAAATAATCAGAATTTTGTAGTCAGTAAGAGTACCTGCAAATGGAATCTTCTTCAACATAGGTATGATATACCAATATGATAAGAGTGAGCATCACATTGATGTAGTTGGACACAATTAGCGGCATTAAGACTGCAGGCAACCAAATTTTTCTTTAACATAAACAGAAATACACACGTACATTGAAGTGTGAAAATAATAATTGTAAGCTATAACTGCATGAAAAGAGATTGGATCACTATATTAAAGTTGCAACACATTTATAAGTATTAATACTGCCTGCAACTTAAATATACTTCATCATTAACAGAATTATAGACATTCATGGACATGGGAAATTAAAAATTTTAAGGTATACCTCCATGGAAAGAAGCAAGATCACTGTATTTAAGGTGAACACATTTAGAAGCAGTAAGGCTATCTGCACCTGAATTCTACATCAACATACACGGAATTACACACATACATGGATGTGGAAAATTAGAAATCCTAAGGTATACCTGTATGTCTAGAACAACTTAATTTTCATTTTCCCCCTTGGATATTGCTACCACTGCAACACACATTAGTCGTGATATTTTCATTTATCTGCAATCAGATGGTCAAAAAATTCAAATAAAAATGACCAATCAATTCAAATACCATGATTCGTCCCGGTTGACTTGTTTGGATCATAAAGATAGGGTTGTAAACTTTGTCTGGGGAAAAGTTACCATAGCAGAACCCATTGCATGTGCTAATCTATAGTCACATAAAAGAAAAAACATATTGAAACATCCCAATAGGAAACACATGTCACATCACAATCAAACATTAATATATATTTTTGAAATATTTAGAAAGTATGAAACCATAATTTTTTTAATATGAATCACACATATAACAAATGAATCACATGTGATTTATATGATCTTCAAAACATATTATTATATATATATATATATCATACCATTTATGTTCTATAATGTTAATAATTCCCATAGCATTACCATGTGATTCATAATTCCATCTACTTCTAAAATCATGTTTTAGACCATTTTTATACACAATCATTTAATTCTTGCAGAATGGTTATATTCCTACTACCAAATCTCATCCAAGATTACAATATGAACATTAACATTATTCTATATACAACACAATACTACCAAATCTAGATATTGATAATAAAAAAATCAATATTCATGACTACCTTTCTATTTTAATCGTTAAACTGTAATACACTTATTTAGGTAAACAACTAATTTGAAAACAAATAAGAAAATTTAAAAAACAGTCAACAATGAGTATTACCTTTCTGTTTTAGTAGAAAACGTCTGTCACTTTTTTAGTCTTATTGTACACTTCACCCATTCATTCGGGTGTGAAGTTTGGTGGCATGGATTGTTGTGGCCACGGTGTCTCGAGACAATTAAGGATTATGTTCCACCCCATCCCCACTATCAAAATCGCACGACAAGTTTTTCTACATATAGATTATAGTTAGATGTTTAATTAGAAAATATTAGTGAGAAATAAAATCATAGATTCTAAATTTAATATGAAACATTATATTTCAAACCTACATACAAAATTATGGCTTATCATAGAAAACAATTAGGGGTTACCATAGGTAGATGGAACCAAAATTGCAAGACAGAGGTGGAATTGAAGTGCATCAAGTGTACAATAGTGTAAATCAAGGGAAACTATAGATACCAGTGACGAAAATCACAACCCCAAGGTAGAGGCTGAAATATATGGAGGTATGGAGGAGCCCGAGGTGGAGGCAGAGAAAAATATGATCCTGCATATTTCAATAAATATGAACCTACATATTTAAATTCTGAACGACCATTTTTTTGGATTCATAATGCACAGAAACTTGGTTGTAGATCCGAGGATCTGGTAACAAAGATGAGGTGAGGCCATCACAGAAGAAAAAAATATAAAAACTAATGGGAACTAACTAACAGTCAGGGGATAAGATTAATTTTTCAAGAAAGAAACCCAGTATCTTAGATGTTCTTTGGGGTTGAAATCACACTCACAAATCATTAAAGGTTTATAGGATCATCGATGATTCCACCTTTTAAAGGATATAGATTTAATTTAATAACCTCTATTTTGAAAAAACAATTTATTATACATGAAAAATTGCTCCAGTGTTTGCTCAATATCAATAAATCACAGTAAAAGATACATATAATTAAAGCAGCAACAATTAAAAAGAAATGTTGCTTCAACGGAATGGTTCTGATAGGAATTAGAAACTTTTGACGAACTAGAGAGCGAAGAATCCAAATTTAAAATGAATCCATTGATGAGAGGCATGAGGGACTTGATACATACATGTATCCAATGAGAACAAACTTATAGCTGAAGGATTTGTAGATGCTGATGAAGAAAGACCAGATTGTAATGGAGGTCTTCCATTGTAAGGGAATATAGGATGAAGAGAGGCGTGAAGCTAAGGGATGAACAGATGAAAGAAATTCCATAAAAATTAATAAAATCAAAGAAACCCTACCTGATGGATATGTAGAGATTGTGGGTGACCGAGGAGGAACAGTCGGTGGTGGAGCAGGCGTAGGCAGAGGAGGGTCGCGGAAGGCAGATCGATTCGCTGAAAGCCGAGGGATGGAACACGACTGATATGCGAATGTGAGGGAACATAGACAATGATAGAGGGAGAGGTGAGATAGGGTTGTTTCAGTCGATAACAGATCGAATGATGGGAGTCGCAGAAGACAGATGGAACAGGGGGAGTCGCAGAAGATGGATGGATTTACTGATAACCAATGGAGGGGACGCGACTGTTCTTCGAATGAGAGGGAACATAGACAACGACGGAGAAGGATGCGAGGTACGGTTCCTTCAATCGAGGTTGGATGCCGCAGGCAGAGTATTGGAAGCTATTCAAGGGACGTCGGGCATCGGAGGGAGGAGACTTGAGATATTTTGGCTGAGCGGCGCTGCACAGGAGAAACCCTAAACAGGAGGGCGGGTATGAGAGGAATCGCGTGGAGGAATGTGATTTTAGTCACGGGAGGGATGAAATAGAATGGAGGTTCAATCAATTAGAGTTGATGTGGAGAAGTGGGAGGCTGACGCGTAGGCAAGGAGGAAGCCAAGTTTAGTAAAGATAATTGATATCTATCATTTTTACGTTTTTTTCAAAACTCTCTAACTAAATTTTTATTTGAAATACACAATTTGGGTAATTGAATTTTTTATATCATTTAATATAAATTTTTTTGTCCTTTTATGTGATACCATATTGAATTTTCATGAAAATACTTTTATTTCCATTAGTTCATAATGATGTAATGATTTTTTAATTTGATGGTAAAAACATATACGTGGAAAATAATTTAATATCCATTGGGTTCCTAAATATTCCATAGATGCATTGGTTGATGTCATATATATCTTGATCAAAAAAGTATAAATGGGTAGTATCACATGATTAATAGGGTGTAAAAGTTCTTATCTTATGCCCAAAATGGTACACTTGTTATTAGTCCAATACCAGGGTATTTCATGGTCATTTCCCTAAGAATACAAGGTTTTCTTATGTTATTTTCATATCTTGTGTGGGTAAACATGTGGTTTTTCTAATCCCTAGAGGGTATCTGTGTTTTCATTTCACATCTAATAGGGGAAACTATTTTTCCCAACCATACTATGTTATAAAAATCATTTAGAAATTCATGATACTATATTTAATGATTTTGTTTTTGTATGTTAATACCAAATTTATATAATCCTTTGTTATGGTATATATATTATTCTTATGTTTCATTTTTATTTACTCTTATTCTAGGGTATATGTTTAATCATTTAAGTTTACATGTCTTTATATTATGCCTTATAGACAAATGTTATTGTACTATGCTATTCTCATTAATATATTTCTCATATTCTCTTATTTTCATGCTGAAAAATTATTTAACCATTGATTAAATATTTATATATGTTTCTATTTCTTTGAATTGTATCTCATAATTTTTAATGTTTTCCATTCCCTCAGTTATGAATACTATTAAAATAAATGATTTTTCTATAAGGAATCCTAGTATATTGAAATTATCGAGACATGTTATTAAATATTTAAAATATAGATTTTTGGAAGTTAATATCCAAACACAAGAAACCACTAGTTCCTAGGGTTTCATGATAATATTTTAGATGTAATGTGTGAATAATGAAAAAATATGAAAATTATAAAATATTATATTTTTTATCTTACATGTTATTGGATACAATATATGATCATTCTTTTTTTATCACCGTACGTTGGAGTACAGGTCTAGGGAGCATAAAAAACCCTTACTTTGAGTCCCATATTTCATTGAATTTTCTATAAACCCATTAATAGAAAAGATAACTTTTTATACTTGATAACAACCATTTTTTTGTTTATTTAATTATTAATAATATTAGTTTAAAATAATTTTATATCACCAATTATTCATTTATTAGATTAATTTTTCTTATCTAAAAAATTATGAGGTGGTACAGATGAATATTTCAAAACTATTTTGATATAATGGGTGAATTAAATGGAAAATGTACCATGTCTAAATAATCTAATAAAATTTTATGGTATATTATTCATGTCATTCAATAATAATTAAATGAAAATTTTTTTGTATATGGTAAAGACTAATAGAATCATTCTCAATGATCTTATGTTAGATGTTGAAATATAGTATGACTAATTATAATCAATATTACAAATATAATTTCTATTTATCATTCAATAATCATTAAAAAAAATTAGTCTATTATTTTATATCTATATAATAATATTTATTTTAAAAGAATCCATGATTTTAATATTTGGAAATAAATTATTCTTATTCATTTAGGTAGTATAAAATTACAATGGATGAACTATGATTATTAATTAAAATTTAATGAATAGAAAATATTTTAAAAATATTAGTTTAAAAAATATTAGAGTAAAATTTTACTACTATTTTGATGATTATTTAATTGTATTTTTTTGTTTATGGGGTAAAAAATTATTTAATTGGAATTTATTGGGTTTTAAAATCCATAATTGGAATAGTAATAAAAAATAAAAACGGTTCTCTATAGTATAATGGATAATTTCTCATTTATTATATGTCAATGAAATGTTTATACCTGGAAAATATAATCATGGAATAAAATTATAATACAATATAAAATATTTTATTTCTAGAGAATCTAAAATAAGTTATAGAAACTGGGAACTAATAAAACACATTGTTATTTTATAGAAAACACTTTTGGAGTAACCCTTAAGACTATGGAGTATAAAATTTTGGATACACTATGGGATCATCTACATGATTACAAGGAGTAAATGTTGGATTTGGGTAGATATTTTTCAATGGAAAATTTTTCACATATGAGGAGAAAAGAGTGGAAGAGAGGTGTTTATATTACTAAAAAGGATTTTTATATTTGAATAAAATAATAATTAATTTGTTATTTCGGGACTAGACCATGAATATTATTGATTTTTTAGAAAATTTATATTTTTCATACTAAGAAACACTTATTGTCTAAAAATTTAAACACAACAAAAAATTAACACAATATTTCAAATATTTTATTTTATGTATAAAAAAATATATAATTTATTATAAAATAAACTATATCATTGTCTTTGAAAATTTAACTTAGATTTTTGGAAAAAAAAATTTTCATTTTTTAATTAATTATTGGAATATTTAATGACATGTCATATTCAAGAAAATATCTATTTTTTAGAAAATATCCCATTATAATGATGTCACAGAATATATAGTGTACACATAAACTATATAATTTCACTATTCACCTCAAATCAACAATTTCAGAAAGTAAATTAAAATTAAAATGAACATATTTCAACTACATTAAAAAAAATAAACTCAATTTTGGAAACATACACTTCTAATTAAGGGATTATTTGAATTTAAATATATATATATATACGATGAGTGTTTTTGTGTGATAAAAATTTTAACTCTAGGTATAGGTGTAGATTTATTTAATTCCCAAGAACATATTTTAGTAAGTTTTAGATTTATTGGGAAACCATTAAGTGGATATATCTATGGTCCAATTCCCTCTATCATTGATATGGGGTTTATTTAAGGATTCTTGATATCTATCATTAATGAAGTTTAAGGATTCTTCCAAATACTAATCTTGAATTTTCCCTATGATACTCTCGATATATTCAGTCTGTTTTAGGGATGTTGGTTGTAGATATTATTTATTTACTTTATCATGAGTTAATTGTTTTAACTATTCATATAAGTATCATATTCATTTTTTCAATTCACTAATGTTTGAGGTTAAAAAAATGTTTGTTTCATTCTGGGAAAATTAAATAAAAAACTTAATAATAACCATAGTGGGATATAGACATCTTATTAAACTAATATTTCATTTTTTATGTGATGGATTTCCTAATCCATATCCAAAATAAAATAAAGTAAATTATTTCACTTCATTTGGGAGACACTCCAAAAGGAATGTTTTATTATGATTGAAGAAACATTCTGGTTGTTAACCAGACTATAGGGTGGATGGAAATAGAGTTTCATCCTGAATGTAATAAAATTAGTTATATATAAGAACATAGGTATCCAGTTATTTTTTTTATTTAACTATTACTTTAATATTATATAACTATATGAAAATGTTTTTGTGATAGTACCCTTCATTGGAAGGGAGCTGGTGAATTAGTTTTAATGAAATTAGTAGACGATCGAGGCTTCATCGGTTAAAAGTTTTTTTAAACCTTTTAAACTATGAGATTGCTGCCAAGATGGTATGATGTATTACACTTTATAGTATATTAATTTTTACTTACATTTTTATTATATATTATAATTAAATAAACTCATCATTATAGTATCAAAAATTGAAATGAAATTCCATGAAAACCATTTCATATATAAATGAATTCATATTTTGTATACTACTTTATTCAGGATGAATCCTTTTATCAAGAGAACATTTTACTATTTTTATGTTTTAAGAAACTACCACACATTCTAAATGATGGTAGACTCTTTATCACTTAGTGTGGTAGTGAAAGAAAATTTTTACTGATGAGAGGATTATTGGTTGACTTATCTCAGTAGGAATTATATTTCATAGTATGAGACACTGATATAGATATTATTAATTTTATTGAAATACTTCATAAGAAAAAATATATGTTACTGTTTTGGTGAATATTATTAAATGACAATGTACCAATAAGAGGGAATTATGTAATGGAATTACATTACCAAATATTCGATAAATGTAATTGGTTATTATATATATTAGAGCCATATAGAAAAAGACTTGATAATGTATCCTCATACAAGGAGGAATTTAACTCCAATGAATGGTGAATGGTATTACAGAATGGATCAGGCCCATGAAAAGGGATGTCTATATGTCCCAGTTAAGTGAATTAGATCACATGAAGTTTAGTTCAATTAAATAACTCATCTCATAAATTTAAAAATCATGTGACATTGACTATAGTGATTCCATTAATGGACACAAATCAAGGAAAAATTTAAAATATTTAATTTTCCTATTAAGAAGAATATATGGTAAAAGTAATCTTGAAAGGTTTTGTTGTGGGACTCAAAAAAAGGAAACCATTTCTATTTTAACCACACATTTTAGTTTGTATGTTTTAGGACCCACGAAATATATCATGACTAATGGTATTCCAATGAACCAATAAGTGCGTCAAAAATATGGGTAATTCAAGAAACCCTAGGAGGAATCTCAACAAAATTAATTTATGGATTTTTATAGGAGGGTATCGAACCAAATAATTTAAAGAAATGTAGAAGAGGATCTGAATTGATGGTTTTTGATGATTCCAATGATATAATCACTATTCATGGTATTTGATGAAACCATGTGGTTAATCAGGACTCAAATTTTTTATAGTATCATGGAAGGGGGATCTAGGTATATGAAAAAATAATGTTGTTTCTAATCAAATATTTTCTTGGTGAGACTATAAATCATTCATTGGGAATACCATTGGAAGTCGATAGATTAAGTAAAAGTCCCAAGGTAAAAATATATAATTGATCCAAAAATGGTTCTTGATCGAGTCCCCACATTATACACCATTGATCACCCAGGTAGAAAAATAGGGTGAATGTGTTCCAAGGGAGATATCATAAGTGAAGGGGAACCCATAAATGTTGATTGTGTGAATGGGACACCTGTATTAACACTTGGGTAGGGAACTATATAATTTGACTATATCTATGTGTTATGCTGATTTGACTAGATAAGGAAATGGGGGATGATAACTACTTAATTTTAACGTAGTCTGTGGGTGAAAAGAATTTATCTATTTCATCCCTTGATGGGTGGGTCAGATTTCCTTGATATCAATTCTCAATAGATATTTATTCTGAAATCACCGTCAGGTGAATTTTAGAATACATTTGTATGTAGTGGAATGCAACATGTTCTAATGTGATTTAGGGGTCAAATTCCTTCAAACATTTCATAAACTAACAAGTGGGTGTGTGGTGATTTTATTGGAATTTTATTTGGTATCCAAGGAAATAACTCTCAATTTCGTCAATAAAATAGGTATGAGAATGAGTATATGTGGTAGAGTGAAATGATGGGAATGAATAGAAGTAATAAAAAGATGGATATGGTTTATTTGATAATGAAAATTAATTGAAATAAGAAATAGATTGTAAAATATAGAGATTCATATATATGGGTGATAGGAATATCATAGTACAAATTGGATTTTTCTTGTGCTAGGCATGAGTATGGAATTTTGAAAATATCTTCCATAATAGTATTAATTTGAATATATGTAATTTTTTATTTATGTGCCTTTAATCACTCCAAAAAAAATAATATTGTATAATATAAATCAAATTAAACAACTAATTAAAGGGTTTCCACATATTTCGGAATTTAGAAAGAATAATGTGGCTCAATGTGCCCTTAAAATGAATCTAAATAATAGGGAATCCATTTTTTCAACAGAAGATGATATCCAAAACCAAATATTATATAGAGGTTCTCAACACCATGTAATAAAATATAGAAATGTTATAAAGGTTATATACCTATCATTGAATTTTATGTAATGTTGAAAATTAATATCTTAAAAATGTATTTATCAAAGTGTGTGGAACCATTTTATGTTCATCTCAACTCATGTAATCTGAGAGAGGAATATATTATTATCATTATAGAAAACCGTGTGCTACATTTTTCAACACCAAAAATCATAAATTGATAATGTGTCAATATATGAGGGTTTTCACTAAACATTTTATATGATTAGAAAATGTTTTCATGGTCCTCTAAAAAAATCAATTTTCACAATATATTTATTTCTATCCACATACTACATCAGTAAAGAGTAAATAATTATAAATTAAATATAGTCCAGTCTTATAAATTTATCTGAATAATAAATATTCAATCACCATTCCAAAATAGTTAGTTTCATCATAATTGTACATTATTTATCACATTTTAATCACCAAAGGT
Source organism: Viscum album (assembly GCA_963277665.1). Taxonomy (NCBI): domain Eukaryota; kingdom Viridiplantae; phylum Streptophyta; class Magnoliopsida; order Santalales; family Viscaceae; genus Viscum; species Viscum album. Next base: position 1,366,083,065 of record OY728166.1, on the reverse strand, counting down.
GTCATACCATTCCATATTTCTCCTTTATAAAAAATCAAGATGCCTTAATCCTAAATAATATAATTTCAAAATTTCGTGTCTCTATAACTCTATAGTCTTACCCTCTAAATATGAAGACTTTAATCTAAATATCTTATTTTATACAAAATTCAATGTGAGAGCCTATAATACTGATTTAATTTTTTCCACTGTGAATAATATATTATAACCAATAAACTGTAATTCTTTTTATATTAAAAATATTTTGACACATTAAATTATCAATTTCTTCTTCCCCGACTATGTTTTCACAACCCAATATATATTTTTTGACTATAGGATGCATTATGATCCTAGTAAGGATGATAATAAACTATAAAACAAAGAGTAATTTTATCTATTTTTTTAAAATAAATTCATCTTATTTCGACTCATTATATTTTGTTTCCATATAATGAATTATCATAATTATTGAGATTTACATCCAAAAAATCCCAATGAATAATTCCAATTGGCATCTTCAAATAACTATTTTTCTTATGGAATAGATATAGAAGTTTCCAATTTATAAAAAAAAATAGAAAGTAAATATTTTTTAAACATCACATTTAAAACCCAACATGAACTACTGAATTTTCATCTCAATCTCTATGTTCTGCATTCACAATTTTGAACCCAAGTCAAAACTCTACACAAAACCACCATAAGATCAATGTGGTTTTCATTCCTACCAAACCATGGATTTCATCATGACATAATTAACCATCTCATGGATTATAGGTATTTTATAAAAAAGTATATACTTAAAGACAATTATTATTTTAAGTATTCATAATGGTCATCCAAAGCCCCATGTTGTTGAAACTTTTATCAAATTTTTTCTCCCCCTTTAAAATTAAACACATCCAAAACATGGAAAACCAAAATAAATCTTATGAAATATGAAAAAAAATGATTAATATTGTTCCTTACACTGAATTTATATCTTTTTTGATGAAAAATATTTAAATTTCAAATCGTGACATAATTACTAACTCGATATAAAACATTATTTTATAAAAAAACAATAATTTTAATACTTTTAAAAAGTATTAAGCTTAGATACAAAAATTATAAAAATTTTCTAAAAAAATATTCTCCAAACTGTGACTTGATATCTAAATTCATGGATCTCAATGGTTTTTTTCTAAAGGATTTAAAAACAAATCATTTTTTATGGTAAGAAGATGGGGTAAAATTGACATAAATTTATCTCTCATTATTGTGGATTTATAATTTCATTGTTGAAAATATATAACCAATCATTCATTAACTAGGTTTAATATGTTATTATATATTGATGTGGAAGACTAAAACATAATGTATTTTCTTTCCCCTTAGTAACAGGAAATCCTAAAAAAATTAGAACAAAAACACTACAACTACCATTTTTTCTTGACTAATACCAATACAATTCTTATAATGATCATTTTAGGAACACATTATCAGTACCATTATTATTTTGTTTTTGATTATTTTCAAATTTTATTCAAGTTTTGGTTTGAAAATCCATTAAATTTTAAAATTATAGGTTTTTTATGTTTCATGGTTCTTATAGTCTTAGTACTAATTGTTATGACCAACCATTAGAAATATATATCTAGTTGCAATGTTATTCCCATGGTTAGTGAATATTTTTTTCTAACCATGCATTCAAACCGTTCAGATACCATATTGTGTCCAATATAATATGTATTATCCACAGATAATTTGACATCTGAAGAACCAAAATCTTGCATATCACATAAAATTACAAAATTTATTTTACCTGACGTAATTAAATAATTTTTAAACCTAATAACCCCTCTAATCATCCACAATTATTCAGAATATCATAGGGGTTCCCTAGGTGCAATACCATTCTTTCCTAATATACATTTTGGACTTGTTCACTTGGTTTTGTTTGATTCCATTTAGGTTGCATCAAAATGTCTTTATTTTTTTCATTCTCTGATTATTTTCATTCCTTATCCTTGTTATAGAATCTTTTTAATAAAACTCTAGGTTGGTTTTTCATTTAATCCCTCATAGTTTTGGTTCTTAGTATTTTTTCATTCCTCTTGGGATATTCATAATCTTATTATTGAAGGATTATATCTATACATTGTTTTTATGTTGTGATTCCCATGTTTTCCATCTTTATCCATTATTACATATGATGCTCTATTTTTTCAAAAAATTGATATTACATATGTTATGTGATTTCATAAATTCTTACACATAATTATAAAATGGGATCATATTTTTAATTTTTGGATTTAACTTTAAATAGTTTTAACTTTGATAATTCTATTTTCATTATGGGGGTTAATAATTGGTACTTTATTTTAATGATATATTACAATGTGTTTAGAGTTATTTTTTTGTGTTTTTAAATGATTATTTTATTGTGGTGTTAATCTAATTTTTTAGTGATACTTTTCAAATTTTTATATGGTTTTTATGGGATTTTTTTGTTTGAAATATGAGTATCTACCTATGTTTCAATGGGTTTTAAAAATTAAACTTGATTTAAAAATAGATTTTCAAAAACAAATTAATGCACACATACACAAATGAATATATAAAAATATATGTAACTATTAGTTTGAAAATAGAAGAATTTTTGAAAAATGGAAAGGAAAGTCTAGAATTTTATTTACTTAGATATTTTTTTTAAATGTTATTTTCGAAAAAAATTTATTAGTTTTAAAATTCATGGCTCGATTATCACTCTATGTAAATGGTTTTACCAAATGAAAAACACAATTGGATAACAAACCATGAATTTATATATGATGTAATTTTATTATTTCATTTTATTTATTTTAATTTATATGTGTTTTAATTGGGGGATTAATTGATATGGTTTTGTGTGGGGTGGTTTATGATTTTTCATGGGTCTATTCTACCTTATATTCTATTAATAGTGTGTGTTTGGTATAGAAAACAACCTTCCTTTCCCTATATTTTTAATACTATCATGAGTGTAATAGGAAGCATTAAAAGTGATGTATTATTTTTTATATACTTATTCCAATGAGAAAGACTGGTATCCCCTACATTCAGTCCAATATTTACTATAGGGGTGAAACCAATGAGGTCTATTAAGGGTAGGACAGTTTCTTATAGGTTAGGAATGCATCAATAGGTTGACAAATGATTTCACTTAAGTACATCATGAATAATATTAACTACTTTTTAGAATATTCCATTTATGATACATATAGTGGGATTATATATCATGATTTTTATAAGATTCCCATGATTATATGTATTATATACCAACTTCCACACTTATGGATCCTCTGTTAAATCCATAACACCAAATACCATGATTTGATGTTGATAATTGTGACCCAAAATTTTCAACACAAACTTAAAAAATAAAAAAGTAAAAAATGGATCAAAAACATAACAATGGACATTTTAGTTTTATATTTTTATATAATTATAAAAATGTCTTACATAAATATCTCATATCAACATGGATTTATAAGACATCAATAGAACATTTCTCCCATTTGTCTCATATTTTATTATTTCAAAACATCTCATCAACATCATCCATTTGAAATCATTTATATATTAATATATAAGTATAATTATTTAAAACCTAGGGAATGGTAAAAATAAGAAGGGGAATCTCATATTATGAATAATTGTGATCATAAGCACTAGAAATTGATTTCCATTAATGGGAATATGATTGTATAAGGTTATGAAGAAATAATAAAATTTCATAATAAAATCATAAAATAAATAAAAACCATATATACATAGACCATCAAATATGAAATCATAGAAGAGAAAAGATTATCCAGAATAAGTAATAATGATCCATTTTATCTGAATACCAATCATTAGAATCATTATAAGCCTATAGAAACCATTAAGAAACACATATAGTTATTTTGGTACATCATTATATTTATCATTCTTATAAATGGAATAACCATGTTGTCAACATCAATACATGGAACTCTAAAAAATGGAATAGAAAAATAGACAACATCCATACCCAATGCATTATAAAGATTTCACAGAACCACCTGTCCCTGGTCTATCATGGAACCACCTATCATTGGTTTATCATATAATCATATATCAAATTTCTATGTACCTTTTCAAAATCAACAGTCATAAAAAGTTTCATAAAATCTTTGGAGCCACCAAACAGCATTTTCATATTTAAAATAAATGGGTTCTATTGAAATATTATTAAAAGATGATTAACCAATAGAAAGGAAATGAGTTTCATAAAAATCTCTATGAAACATGAATATCCCAAAAAAAGATATAGGGTTTTATAATAATATCACTGAAACACATATAATACATGGAAAATAAATGGGTTCCCTAACAATATCATTGAAACATTATTGACCCATGAAAAATAAATAGGATTAATCACAATCTGATTAAGAGGTAATCAACCAGAGGAAAATAATCTAGTTTTATAAATATCTATCTCTGACAGTCACAATTCATACAAAGTAATAAATAGGTTGATTTCAATAAAAATATCTCTAGTGGATGTTAAGTCACAACAATGGTTGTTGATGTTTTTGAATTTAATTTCCCATAAATCCTAAATAAAAACATTCATGTGGAAAATAATTTTAAACATTCCAAAGCATCCCATACCACCTGAATCATTTGAATCATTATCCCCACAAGGGAATAAAATTAAATAAATCTTCTAAAATCATGTGAATAAGGATATCTATGAAATATCATGTAAAATAATAATTATATACACCTCAGTGAAGAATATATTTTTATAACATAACAGACATCTCAATGAAGGTAAATTGTGACAAAAGTATATTACCACTTTTCTAACATTTATGATGTAAAACCCATAAAATATAGATATTGAAATAGATATATATAATCCTATAAATTTAATGATAATATTAATACAATAATTTTAGGGGAAATATATACACCATTCAACAAAAATTTGTGTTGAATATATAATATATTTCACAAAATTAAAAGTGATATGAGAAAACCCTTACAAATATTGTTTCATTGGAGAGAGAATAATTCAATGAAATAATTATGAGTTAATATTTCAAATAAATAATACATAATTTTAAATAATTAATAATAAAATCATAGGCCATTTCACAAATATTCTTGGAATAACACAACCGAAGAGATTGACATTTAACCCAAAGAATGGAATATGAGTTATTAAATCCATTACCTTGAAGTTGATTTGACATTATTGTCCTCAATATTATGGAAAAATAAAATTATATTAATTTTTTAATTTACTGATATTAATTTACATATTTATTATTACTTTTACATCACATAGTATCATGTTATATATAATCACTTAATTATAACTATTTAATTTATATGTTTTGACTATATTTCTCTTATGTGTAAAAACGGACCATGATAGGTCGACTATGGTCAATTGGTTCATTATTTAAATATCTACAGACTAAATTTCCAAGATAAAATTATAATAGTTTTAAATCAATTATAATTTTAAATTCATTAATTAAATATTTTTAATGAATAATGAACCAACATTACAATCATGGAGATGGTACGTCATACGTATGGAGAAGTAACATTTTAATTTTCAATGATCATTATGTAATAAAGATAAGTAAATTTTACCATTAAAAAATAAAATTATATCATAAATACCATATTATTTAGTTATATATATATATTAATCTCTACACATTGTTCTTCTCATGCGGTCATGTAAAAGGAAGAATCACATCACTTTGAGGAGGATTCAGACAACACGTCTGAGAATGACATTATCATTTTTCATTGTGTGAAATAGAAATTAGAAAATGATATGTCATTTTTAATGATATATACATAGGTCATAAATAAATCATTTTTATCACATATTTATATTAAAATCATTTTTTATAAATTCCATGTAAAGGGTAAACATATGACATCACTTTAATGTGGCATTAGTCCAGACATCCACTAATGATGTTATCATATTCACATAAAATGGAAATCTTGAATTTACATTTCATATGACAATTAAATAGTAGCAGGACATTTTATATATCATATATATAATATAAAAATAGTATTTCCATCATAATTTTGAACTATAAGAGTTAGTAATGGTAAAACGAAATACATCATTTCATGATGTGATTGTTTGTCATTCACATAAATGGTGATTTCCTTACTCATGTTATGGATGTGTGCATAGTAATATGTTAATAAAATAAAATAACAACATGTTTTTGTAAATATTATATTATTTGTATTATATAATAAATTATTATTAAAAAATTAAATGGATGGATAAATAAGTAAAATAAAAATGTTTGTCTAAAAATGTCACATATATTTCGGTTAACTCTTTTTAGTTTATAGTAAAAGAATTTTTTGGATTCATATGATCCAAAAATTATTCTTATAGGAAGGTAGGAGGTCTTTTCGAATCATTATTCAGAACTTTTTGGAGGATAATAAATGTCTTGGGAGGTGTAAATCGAGGGAATGGTTCACTGTATTTTTATAGTGAAAGAGGATTTACATTATTCTAAATATAAAAAGATAAACACTGTTAGTCGGGCTCCATTATATCTTGTGAATCAAATAATAAACCTAATTCTATCCAAATGGTTATATGGTAACATCATAGAAATAAATTGTGTTTTAGAAAATATTCTATTTTATTTGGGCGCTCAATAATAATGTTTAACCACTAAGTGAACAAATGTTTTCCATAATCATTGTAATTAATTTCAAAATAATTTAGTAATGTTTTTTAAAAAAATGATTAAATAATTATTCACTATAAATTCTTATTATTAATAATATGTAATAATAATTATTTTTGGAAATTGGAATTAACAATCTAGTAGAAAATAATTTAAAATTAATCCCATAGACGGAATAAGACCACCAGATTTTCACGAATGAAGCTCAAACATTTTAACGTTTCTATATCCAACATCAATGTAAACTTTCTCCCAATGAAAATAAATTATTTAGATAATATAAAATAGATATAATTATATTTTGAAACTAATTATAAATATAATTTAAACTTATAAATAATTTAGAGGAAAAATATTTTAAAATTAAATTATTGTGCAATTTACAATTATTCAAAATAAGTAATTTCTTATGAAAATACCAAAAAATAGCCCAAAGTAAATTTTTATATTATTCTTACACAAAATAAAATTACTTTTTATAAATAAAATTATAAATGTTTCATAATTAAGTTTTAAATAATGTGTTATATTAAACGGTGGCAAACCTGTCTTTTAGAAATATACAACATTTTGATGCTTAAAATTGGATTTTTATTAATTTTAAGCCTATAAGACATATCAGATTAATCAAAAAACATTTGATTAAATATTGAACATAAAATTCTCATTTTTATCAACCACTAATATATATAAATTTAATTTATTTGGCCAAAAGATCTTTGTGGGAAAAAAAAATTCATAAAAAACATCTATTATATTTAAATGGTTTACATTTTCATTTATAATTTATTTATTAATAAACTATTTATTATAAAAAAATGTGTAATCTATATATCATTAATATAGTATATAATTTACATAGAATTCTTTCCAATATCTAGGTTATGACTGTTAATTTGAATAAATCATATTAATATTATATAGTTTTCTATTAAGACTAAGAATTGTGTGTAACACAAGTTATCGAAGAAACAGAACGTTACATTAATGATAATATAAACATTATGTCCTTTATAATAAAAGATAAACCTTCCATTAAATGTAAAAATATATATAAAAGACTTAAAATTTATGAGGAATAAAATATTTCTAAAAATCATGGGTAGTTATAATCTACCCCACTTAAAATTAATTTCCACCTCAAAATTCATCTTGGTTATATAAGGATTAACATTTTTAGTTCCTTAATTGAATCAAAAATTATATAAAAGGTTGAAAAAAATTCTTATTAAAAAAGGAAAGTGTAAAACCTAAAGGTCTGATAATGATTTCCATTACTATAATTCCACATAGAGAGAACATATGTGGAATCTAACTAATTTATTTAGAGGGAAAAATTAATTCGGATGGACTAATAGAAAGTTATAGATATTTTTCTCAACAATAATTCAATGAAAAAACAATAACCTAAATAGGTTTGGAAATGGACATTTATATCATCATAAAACATGATAATAGGATAAAATGTATTTCAAGATCCTATTTCTAAAGTTGAAGGATTTCCATAATGATATAGACTAATAAAATATTGAAATATACCTAGTTTTCTGTTAGAAAATGATTCTTTATTAAATCACTACCACAGTCTCACCATTTTCTCTAAATGATGAAAATTCAAGATAAAACTATCATCCTTGAAGAACAAAAATAAAATTTAAAATACCACATTACTATAAAATGGATAACATGTTGTTCATCTTATCTTTATAAATTAATGAAAAAAATGTTATCACATAGTGACATAATTATAAAAATTGAGCTAAAACTTATATTATACATCAATAAACAAATGTTATACTAAAATATGATGCCAAATGATTCGATATAATCAATTCTTAAAAATCAACAAACATTTTCTATCAAATTTTGAAAATGAAAATTCATAAGGATTTCAATATAAATTGGTATAAAATAATCCAACAATTATTTCTAAAATAAAACCCCATTTTATTTTTAAATAAAAGTAATATTAACCTATAATAATTTTCATTCTAACCTGGACATCATGTTGGATAGTATTAGGTACAAAACCCTTATCTTCCTTTAGCTGTGGCTCTATTCACCTTGTCCTTATTGGGTGTTATGGGTTTCCACCCATCATACTATTTTTCTAGTTTGTTCATTAAAACTTAAAAATAAATTCCCTTAATAAACATAATTCTGATCATAGGGTTTAAAAATACCTCATCCTAGAAAAATTCTCCAAAAAATCATTAATCAATTCATCTTATTATCATACAAATGCTTATATACCGATGAAGTTAATCCTCTATCATAAGATTACCTCACATGAAAACATCCTATTTTTTATGAAAAAGAAAAACTGATACCAACTATAATGGCCCATAACCCTCACTCCTATATGCTTTGATTCAATAAAATTACATTCTCGGATTTGATTTCGATAATTGTGACACAAATAATTCATCTAAAACATACAAAATAAAAATTAAAACATTTACCACTTAATTACTGGTGGAACATATAGTATTTTTTATAGAATTAGGAAAAACATTACATGAACAACTCATATGAACTTAGAATCATAATTCATAAATAAAATCTCCCACTTAATCATGATTTTATTTTTTCACCATATGTTATAAACATCATTCTTGTGAAATCCATTATAAAAATAAATCATTCAAAATAATTCTTTCAGACATAAAGAAGGGGAAATATATGAATAGTGATCTCATATTATCAAAAAAGGTAAAAATAACTATCAAAATTGAATTTCATCAATGATCATAAAATTTTATAATGGTATGATGAAAAAAATAAATTTGAATAACCTAATCATAAATGAACACATATCCATAAATACATATAACATCAAATATTATTACATGGAAAATGAAATATTATTCAAAATAAATAATCATGAGCAGTGCGATATCAATATAGATCAGTAGAAACATTATAAAATAATAGATAGCATAAAAACCAAATAATTGTATATTGGGACATCATTATACTTTTCATTATTAAAAATGGAATAAACATGTGGTTGAAATCCATACATGTCACTCTTATAAATGGACCATCCATATAGATTACTTCTATATGTAATGAATTAAAGGGCTATCATGGTCCCCCTGTCATTGGTCAATAATGAAAAAACCACACATACCTTTATCACGTAACCATCAGTCAAAAGTATAAGAACCATTGCAAAAAAACACATAAAATATCACATAAAATCATTGGAGAAACCAAAAACCCTTTTTATAATTTTTGTAACTCATGAAAAATAAACATCTTCGACAACAATCTTATTCAATCATGATTGTCATGTGTAATGGAATTGGTTAAATAATTATATCATTGAAACATGAATAATCCATGGAATGGAAATGGGATTTATAATAAATTTTTTTCAATTTGAATAACCCATGTATATTAGTTCTATAGAAATATTTTTGAATGATTAATGTACCGTAGAAATGGAAAGGGATTTATAAAAATTTCATTAGGACATAATCAACTCATGGAAAATAATCGAGTTTCATAAAAATATCATTGAAGTAAACATAATCCATCCAAATAAATAATGAGGATGGTATAAATAAAAAATATACAATGGGTAGGATAATTATTAATAGGTTTTGTTGATGATAATGAATTTAAACTCCCATAAATGGTCATTAAAAACATTTCTGTGCAAAATAATCATTAAACATTCTGAACTGTCCCATAACACCTTAAAATATTTGAATCAGAACCCCTATAAAATAATAATATTAAAATAAACATAAAATATAATTAGAATACATATATTCATGATATATCATGTGAATGGAGATATAGATATTTCATAATAGAGATTTTAGGTTTGTAATATAATAATTATCTCAAAGAATGTAAATTGTGACAAAATCCCATTATGGATTTGGTATCATTGAAATCATAAACACCTTGAAAGAGAGATAAAAAAATGGATATATAAAAACCCATATATATATGGATAATAATAACCTGATACATTCATGGAATGGATATAGACCACACACAAAAATTAGTGTGAATATGGAATATGTCTCACTAATATAAAACTAAAATGTCAAAAACCATACAAATATCATATTATTAGAGTGAAAATTAACTAAAGAAATAATTATGTGATAAAATTTAAAACATAAAAAAATATTTAAATAATTTATAATAAAATCATGTTTCAATCCACACATGTTATTGGAAAAAAATAACCAATGAAATACGTGTTTAAACAAATGAATGGATATTGAGTTAAGAAACCCCTTACATTGCGTCTGGTTTGTCCTGCATGTACTCTATCTTCATTCATAATAATTTTTTTAATTATTTTCATTATACATAAAAAATTTAAATTCCTTTATTAATTTTAGTTCACAAATAAAAAAGTTATATAAAATTACATAATAAATAATATTTATGTTGGATGTTCTGACCATATTTGACTTATGTGTCAAAACTAACATTGATTAATTGACTATTGTCAATGAGGTAATTATTTAAATATATAAAAAATAAGAACCGTGAAAAAATAATCAAAATTTTACATAAATTATACATTTAAAATCATTCATGAAATATGGTTATGAAAAATGAACCAATGATGCGCTCATGGATATGGTATGTTGTACACACGCATGAGTAACATTCATATTTTTAAATGACCATTCATGAAATAATTAATGTAAAATTTGTATTTAAATAATGAAAATTATCAATTGTATACCATATTAATTAATTATATTTAATTTTTTGTATCATTGTATTGATCTGGTGAGGAAAAATGATGAATCACATATCATCAAGGAGGCGGAAGTGCATACATCCATGAACGATGTTATTGATTTTTTAGTGTATTAAATGGAATAAAAAAATGATAATTTATATGTCCAAATAGATAATTATTTCATTAATATAATAATTATTTCATTAAAATAATATTTTTTTTAATAAAATAATCGTTAATACATTCCATGTAAAGGGGTGATTGTACCACATTCATTGAGGAGGAAGTAGTACACACATCTATATACAATGTTATCGTATTCCCACAAAATGGAAATCATGATGGTATGTGTAATATAATAATTTAAAAAATATGATTACATTATAAATATAATATATATCATATAATAACAATACTTCAATTATAATTTCCAACTATAAGAGGAGGAAAAGAAAAATGAATGACATCATTTCGCAAGGAGGTAGGTCCCCAAACACACCAATGGTGATTCCATTGACCATTTCATGTAATTGTGAAAAGGTTTAGGTCAAAATAATAACATAAAAGAATATAAGTGTAGTTGATGTACTATTTTTATTATATAATAATATAATAATAATAAATAAATCGGTGGATAATTAAGGAAATCAAAAGTGATAATTGAATAATGTTCTCTATTTTTCGGGTATCCTCTTTTGGATTACACCAAGGGAATTCCCTAGATTTATTTGTGGCCATATTGAGGATTCCTGGATTAGAGGTTTGATTTTTGAATCTTATTTAATCAGAGGTTTTATAACATATAATTTCATGATAGATTTTAAGAAAGGGGAGGTTGAGTGCAATTATATATTGGAGGAGAAGTGGTAGTCTTGTAAATATAAAGAAGGTAAAAAAAATATTAATAGGTATACCATACATAATGTGATACAAATAATGGAAAATATTAGATTAAATTGGGGATATAGTGTAATAATTTTTCTCTAATAGGTTTTTTACAAGTTTATATCTCATTTTCCTCTTAACAATAATGTTTAAGCACTATATAGACTAATGTTTTGACCATAATCACTGTAATTATGTTTAAATACATTCCCTAAAATTTTTAGTAAAAATTAAAATTAAAATAATATAAATTATCAATTATTTTGTCTTAAAATTTGGAATCCATTTTTCTAAATTGTTATCACGCTTGTGGTGGAAATTAATTTAAAATTTTCCCACACACGAGATGAGACAATGGGTTTTTCAATATAGTAGTTCAAAATATTGGAATTTTCTTATATCCTATTTCAATGTGAAATTGATTCTAATATAATTTATTTCTTTAATGAATATATAATTTATAAAATTATGATTTAAAAATATTTTATAATATTATTGACCGCTATAAATTATTTATAATAATAACTAGTTTTTAATTATAATGTTATGTCACTTATTATTAATAAAAATAAGAAAGTTCTTAGAAAAGTACCAAAAACTAATAAAAAGTAAAAATTTAGATTCTAATTTCATAAAAGAATGTAATTTTTAAAAGGATATTTATTAATTATTCATTATTTATATTTTATTAAAGACTCTAATTAAAAGGAGGAAACCACTTTGAAGACAAATAAACACTTATAATACTTAAAATTAGATTTGTTCTTATTTTATTCCTAAAAACATATCATATAAATTTAAAAAAAAATTGATTAATTTTATAACCTGAAATTTTCATTAATATATTTCAATAATAGTTATTAAATTATTTTATTAATATAAAATGCCTTTGTGGGCCAAAAATTAGATTCCAATATATACATTTCAATTATATTCAATTGGTTTTTATTTTCATTTCAAATTAATTTGTTAACATAAATTTATTATATAATATTGCTTTAAATATATATTCATAATACAATCAATAATATGGATTCTAGCTAATACAATGGCTAGGTGATAACTATTACGTTAAATAAATAATATTATTAGTATATTTTTTTCCATTAGGACTCGAATTTTCAGGTAACACAAGTTATCGAAAAAACTCAATGCTACATTCAACAAAATAAAAAAAATGATGTTTTTTTAAAAAAATATAAACAACGAATTTTGAATAAAAAATATATTAAATGAATTAAATTAATTTGAACGATGATAATTCTTAAAATATCAGGATGTTACATTATGCACATCACATTGTAATTTAAAATATTGTACTATATAATTCTTTCTTTTTTTGAAATGTTTTTCTATCTATTTATTATTTAATTAAATGTTTCATTATCTTAATGTTTATTCATTTACACCTAATAATGTATTATTTTTTATTTTATTTTTATACATTATTTTCCTATTATTGTTTTATTTATAATGTTTAATTTTATATTATAATTTTTTTATTTCACCGAGATTATATTTTAAAGTATTTTTTAGGAAATAATATATATATAATTATTAAAAAATGATTTTCAAATGGTATTTTAAACATAGAGAATGATGAAATGGTTTTAAACAATATATTTGATAATTTGGATTTTGTAAGAATCATGTATTAGTGGATAAATGTTCTGTAAAGATTATTGGTAATTTTTGTATACTAAACTATTGTTTCCTAAATGATATGGAAAAGTAAAATCATGGAATCTTTTGTGAAACACATCTACTATTCTATGATAAAACCACACATACACCCCTTGGTGTCTGTAGAGAATTTTGATTTCTTATAGGATTACGAGTAACACTTTTGGTAGCTCAAGGGGCAGTCATGTTAGTCTTGAGTAGGGATGGAGACTTTGTGTCACATGGATATTGTGTAATGTATTTTTAATTTGGATTCATTATTTTATACATATTGACCAATTTTTCCTTTATTGTATTTATATTCTATGCATTTCATTATGATTATTATGTTTAATTTTTATTTATATTTATTCCATATTTTCTATCTATTATCATAATATTTTATCTTATATTTATGCATGGATGCACCATGCCATATTCATGTAATAGTTCTAAATTATATTGAATAATATTTCTCTAGATAAAATGATACCCAATTTTTTTTCAATTCTTAAATAACAAGTTTCCCACCTATATAGTTAAAGAATACACATTGAACAATTACTCCAGAAATCCCAATCGGCCATTTGATTTGTGACCTAAGCTTAATATGTAAAACAATAGTAACATATCACCCTTTTAAATAGGTAAGTATGGTATATTTGAGATTATATAATAAAAAATAAGATATAGATCATGTGTAGGGAATATATCACCACCTCCCAAAAAGAAATATGTGTTCTTATGAGATATAGGGATATGATTCTTCATACTGATTATTAGTATTATTCTACTTAATAAATTTTTATTATAATTTATTGTGTTTTTATCCTTTTGGTGGTTAAAAAGCTTTTTTTCAAAATTTGGAAAATTTTAATTTTAATATAGAAACCTAAAATTCCATTTTATGTATGTTTGAAACATTATATCAAGCTCCTAGTACTGTGTTAAACATTAGTTGCACAATATTTCAAAACTTATAACCAAACCAGGAAAAATTATTAACCCATTTTAAAAAATTAACCTCATTTGTATTTCTATTATATTTCTTTTATTATTTTTTATTTCCATATAATATAGAATTTGTGAACTTGTTTATGCTATTAATGTTATTTTTTATATAAATTGATATTTGGTATGATAGAAATTGTTTAATTGAATGAAAACATGGTTTTAAAATACTAAAAATGATTTCTCAAAAATAATATAAGCTAAATTGTTGTTATTAGTTTTAAATGGAGTATTTAAAAAAATCATTTAAAACTCACCATTCATTAAAATTAAATGATATTAAAATAGTCTTAATGGATAATCTTTAAAATGGTAATAGGAAGTTTTTTCAATGAGGATTTATGTGGTGATGTCATGGGTTATTATTAGAGTGGGTTCATGTTTGGTTGTATTGAGTTTCTTGTTTTAATATTTAATTTAGGTGATGCCTTCAAAAATATTTTTTTGAGGTCATAGAATTTCTCAGTTGTATATGTTTTCATAGATAAACACATCTTAGGTTTTGAATGTGGTCTTTCAAACTGCCATCCCTATCCATTGTCAAGGTATTGTGGTATTGTCATCAAATTCATATTTTTCACTAATATTATGTATTGAACATAGACCTCAATAGGTTAATTTGTTTCTATAGAGGATTTAAGTAGTATTAAATCCTATGCAAACTCCATAAGACACATAAGTGAAAACTATATTTGATATATTCAATGTACCGATTCTAGATTCATGGATAGACACTGTTACAATTAAGATTCAAAATAGCATTTCATGTTAATAATTTAAACCATATTGATTAAGCAGGATTTTCCAAATATTGTAAAATTTAAGAGTGATATAGATATTATGAACCGCTATCAGGGTTATCAAACACGAAAAAATTATATCACTAATTTTAATGATTTTATTCCTTTATCCCATGAATTGTTCTTACTGGAATTCATATAGGTTCCAACTTTCCTTATGGGTCCTCATTATATCCCTAGTTTTAAAATTTCAATAGATAATCTATCTATCTTCACGGATGTGCTCAATAAAGATGTATTTCTTGAATTTATCTTTTTCATCCAACCAAATAGGACTTGTGACCTAGTTCATTTTAGAATTATTGATGGTTTAATATATTACAAGAAGTGGATGTTGTATAGACCTAATCTAGGAAGTCAAAATAATAGAGGAGACTATTTTTATACTACTTCCATTGACTTTTTGATGAGGTGGCATCCTATATTAGATTACTATTTTCTATTTGGGAATTATATTCCATATTTGTAAAACCACAAAATATCATCCATATATATAGCCTCTTAGACCTTATACAAAAATTATATATGTTCATGCATCGATAGTGGAAAGAATCATCACCATAGTTTGGATCCCATTTGTAGTCTAGAGTCTCTCTATCATGTTTAATTCTTTAATTAACCCTTTGTGTTTTTTGTTTTTCTTTTTTCTTAATATTCGTTAATTTTGTGTGTTATCATAATATATAAGTTATTTTAGAATTTTTTAAATATTTTGATTGAATTATTATTGAATTCTATGTTTGGTAATCATTCTTTGTCTCTTTTAGAAGAAAAGTGTATGACAAATATTTGAGGTTTCATCCCCTAAGTCCATTGACCTTGTTAGATAAACCATATTTGGTGAAATCCTAATGTGGTGGGGGACCTATTAAAGACCTCAAATTTGGAATGAATATTTAATTTTTCATCCTATATTTATTTTTAGGTTTATTGGTCAGGTAATCGTTTTCTTTCATATGGTATCCTTCCAAAACCTGAAATAAATTTTCTTGAATTTGATATCCATTTGACACTTAATAAATTTTTAGGATGTTCACATCTATATTTCCTTATATCTTCTACACTATACCATATATTATGTTCTATGATTTAACTCTGAATAATTATTTATTACATTGGAGAATTTTTTTGAAACAATGTGTTACAGTAGGGAAAATTTTCACACTTCAACCTTCACAACCATCATTATATTATTTAGACATAAATTTCTATCATTTTTCTTGAGCAACATGTTAAAATTACGCTTTCTCATAATTCTAATGATTTTCACAGGGTTAGTACTAACAATTCATCCTAACCATAAAAATCCTAATGATTTTTGATTTGTTATTAACATGGTGGATACTTAGTTTTACTAGTCATTCTTTTTAAATATTGTCACTATATAGCCACATCCTATATTGGTTGCTTGGTTGGTGTAAATATTAGAAATATATGTGGTTGACCCATATAGATCCCTTAGCATGTTAAATTTTAATTTTCTCAACTATCATTATCTATATATAACCCATTAACACTCTCCTATCATCCTTACTCGCATGGTATATCCCATGGGTTCCCTATATGCTACCATATATTCCTTCCCATTCATATTTTTCCTTCATACTTTGATTTTTGGAAATTCTCATCATGTCAGGCCAACTTCGTCTTCTTTTTCTTCATATTCTTCTTTATTTGTTTTTGATCATTTCCCATACTATATTAACTTGTTAGATAATCACTTTGTGTTATTTATATGTAATACATCTTGGTTTTGGTTCATATTGTGTGATGATTCCATTTGGGGATTTCCTACTTATATTCATAAAGAATTAACTTTGTATTAACTTGAATTGATGTTGTAGGTTCCATGTTTTTCCATTATAAATGATTGGATGTTTGATTTTAACTTATAATACTTTTATTGAAATTATGGATTTTATATACTTATTTAAATTAATAATGGATTTAACAACGGGGATGCGTATTTTAATGTATGGTTTTTAAAATAAACTAGTTTTACTTTGAAAACATTGTTTGTATTTAGGGGGTTTTAATTTGACAACATCATCAAAAGAATTTAATTGTTTTCATTTTATTTTGTTTTATGTAATTTTTATTCTTAGTATTGTGTTTTTAAAATTTTCAATGGGTTTTTAAATTTTTATATGGTTTTATGTTACTTATTTGGAATAAATAGGGGGATTCTACTTTTTTTTTTTTTATTTCTTCAAATTTAATGATATTTAAAAACCCTTTTTCAAAAAATTATTCATTATATAAAAAAATATTTATAATAGTGATTATTATACTACATTTTGATGTACTAATTTGAAATTTGAAAATATATTTCAGATAGTTATTGTTTTATAAATGTATTCTTAAGGATATATTAGAAAAAAATTAAAATAGTCGAGGAATGATTGGATATTTATGTAAATTAATGTCCCCATTAATATAATATTTTGACTAAAAGACGCTAAAATTTTGTTTCAATACGTTTGAAATTGATTTTTGTTTTCATTTTGATGATTGTTTACTAGGTTTTTAGTGATATGGGTGTCTGTGAGGGTTTTTAGGGTATTGATATGAACATGGTATTCTGTGAACAATAATTCTAGTTATTTTCAAAAATTACATACTCACTCACCATTTTCAATTGAAATTATCGTTGGGATCCTATGTATTTTAGTGAGAGATAATGGGATGATTACTTTGCTTTCCCTGATGAGACAGACTTTTATAATCTATAATCAGACTAATACTGATTGTTGGGGTTCCACAGGTGAGTCTATTTTAGAGTCATGTAGTTGGTTATATATTATAAAATCATCAACAGAATAAATAATTATTCCACCTTTAACCAAAAATGATCATTTAACTATATTTTTCAGTGCATCCCGTGATTATATACAAATTAAAGTACCTTATTACCCACTAAAATGGTTAATTACGTAATATTATTAGTTCATCATGTTCCTTACATGATGTGTGCTATTTTTTATTTCTCTTTATTGATTTTTTAAATATATAATTTTATTAGCCTTTATTCATTGACACCTAATTCGGGGTTATAACCAATTTGATATTTTTTATTTAGTTCTTTTATCAGTCATAATTTCTTTAGATTTGTCATATATTTTTTGATTTCTTCTAATCTGGTAGTGAATGTAATTCAAGGTATAATTCCATAAGTGACATGGAGACATTTTTAGAGAATATAATTTTTAAAAAGTGTTTAAATGAAATTGTTTTAAAAAAATTATTATTATCTTAATTTCAAAATGGGATGTCAGTAAGGCCCATCAATATTTCTCATAAGTGTAAAAAATATTATTTTAATATATTTTATTTCATATATTTGTTTTGTTACAAAAACTTAAATGATTGGACTCCTTGGAAAAATATTATGGTTTAATAATTCTCACACAATACATACAATACTCATTGTCAGTAAAAATATTTGATTTCTTAGAGGATCAAGAGAGGCTTTACAAGTCTCTCACTTATAGTTTATGTTTGTCTTGAGGATTTATTATCACATAAAGTAACCTTGATTGTGTGTTGTGTATTACTAGTTTCAATTTGATATTATTGATACATAATCCAACTAATATTTCTTTGAATTTGGATTCTATATATTTATTTTTTATTATTTAGATATATATTTATTTCTTATTATGACTAATTTTACTAGTTTTGTATTTTATATTTCATATTATATTTATTTATTATTTTTTAATGTAAGGAAGAATCGTGTTAAAATTATATAAAAGTATGGATTCATGTGAATAATATTTATCATGGAGAAATTATTCTCAATGAGTTTGTTTTTATTCCGTGGAATATGTCATAAGTCCATAGATATGAGGGACACCCTTTGGCCCTCACCACCATCTATATCTAATAGGTAGATAAGAGATGTCACCAACTAGTTGTGAAACATTAACCATGTCATGGTTAGATGAATTCCACTATATAGTATATATTCCATTTGATATTATTCATTTATTATTATAATCTACTTCAAAAACCATTTAATGATTAATTAATTATAATAATGATAATAAAGACTACAAATGAAAATATATCAAACACATAAGTGATGAGAACACAATAATAGTAATTTCATGCTCACAATTTGAGATACAATAAAAATACACCCCATTTGATATAATAGAGTTATTTAGTTTTCTATATAAAATATTGTAAATAATAATATTATACTGAATACGTATCCGTTTATATCTTCTCACACACAATTTTTCAATTAACATCAATAGGCATCTTTAACCATCAAAAAAGACTTCAATAATCATTGTTTAATTTATCTTATTGGGTGATATAAAATCATTATTATGTTTATAACAAATAGATTATAAAGTCATATTTTAAGCCCATTAATGATTATTTCATTAAATGAAATAAAAATAAAACCAACATAAAAAATATCTAAAAACCACACCCCTACACAGAATATTTCCTTTGAGAGTTCTCTAAACTATAATGTAAATATAAATATAATATTCTTGAGATTTTAACATTAATATAATAAACCCTACCAAATGTAACATCACTTCATGAGGGGACTAACTCTTCCATGTACACTACAATACTCTACTTTTTATATTATCACAACATAGTATTTTAACTGAATTAAAAAATTCATCATCCATAAAAAGTTTTCGTGTACCACATTTCAAGGAAACTCCCCCTAAAACATTTTTACATTTCATCAATACTAATGTGATAGTGATTGGAAAACCTTTAATATATGTTTTTCTTAATTATTATCAAATTTTGTAAAAATTGAGATTTAATGAAATAGTTTAAATAATCCAATGAACTCATAATAATTTTCAAAAAAACATTCTTCCCAAAAAATATATATTTATTAAATGGATCATTCATAAAGAGATTTATTCTAATATTTTTACATTACAACATCATTTAAAATTTTCTATAATCATACAATCCATGTCCCAAATTGTCTTTGTTAAAGTGATATTTTTTATCATGATTTTGTATCATGATTTTTTAATATATTGAAATTTTCTTATGTGTAAAAATTAAAAATAAAATGATATGTGAGTTCTATATTCATTTCATTTAGTTATGAATAAACCCACATCATTTAATTTTTGTCTATTTTTCTTCACATTTACATAATATTTTAATGAAAACAAACAATTTTTAATTTTGAAAACATTTTTAATTGGGTTACATTCGGTTTTTATATCTTAGAGTGGAGATATGTTTTAAATGGACCAAATTAAAAATTCAATGTGATAGAAGATTACAAAATATGGATATAACATATTTTTCTAATAATGGTAAAATATTTGGTGTTATTTAAAAACTCTTGGAAATGATGAAATAACCATGTCCATTGAATTATCATCGGCTACCTAGTGGAGTGTCCTCAGAAATCCAGTGGCACTAGATAGAATCTAAAAAACAACAGGTCGCTCACCAGCTACCCCCTAGAAACTAGATAATACCCAGTTGAGTCTGTAATAGACCAATAATCCTAAAAAATTCCTACTAAAAATCAAATAGTATCAAGAGGAAATCCGTGAAATCCAAGGAGATAGAAAAGGGAAGTATTTATTATCATTAAATATCATTTAATTCCTCCCACATGACATCCTTGACCAAAAATCAATTCAAGAAGATTCTCTAAGACCCTATAACCAATAAATTGACCCTTTTAAGGAATGTAAATATAAAATTCTCAATAAAAAATATCTACAATCATAAATTGTATCACAGTTACATGTGCATTGTCAACTCCATTAAAATGTTATCACACTCTATAAATGATTAACACATATTCCACATTATTATTTGTTTAAATAATAGTTATTTATTCATCATTGATATATTAATACTGATATTTAGTGGGATTTTGTCTAAAAAAATTACCTTGTTCGTCATATATTTTGGTTCCCACAACCATTAAACTTTAGGGATTCTGGATTCTTTCCACAAAAACTAAAAGTAATGGGATTTTATTATTTTTTAGGTTTCAAACTATAATGTTAAAAAAAATGTTTAATTTGAAATTTCTTTTTTTATGTACAATTAAAAATAAAAATATATATTTTATCGTAAATACATGTTAATAAAACGACTAATATAACAAAACCCTCAATAAATTTGTGTTGGATATGTAGGGAATCATCAATGTACTTTAGTGAAATCCTTTATAAAATTATATTGCATATTTATTTAATAATATACTCACATATATGTTTAATTTCAACAATGTTATTAATTTATTCTTAAATAATTTTATTTAAAATATTAATAATTTTTACATAATTATATCACTTATATATTTATATATTTATATTCTAAATAATTCCATATCTGTAGTGCGCAAATGTTTGATTTCTCAATACAATTACTTTTATGCTACTAAAACCACCTTTTTATATTTAATAAGACATGGTTAAACATTTATTCAGGTATTTAATTTTTAAAAATTCATTATTCTTTATGGTTTTTATTTTCATTGTTAGAAGTAAATTAACCACCTCAACTATATCAATATCATCCAAATCAGATATACATTGTGTATTATATCCAACCATAAATTGAAATTTTTTATTATTTATTGGTTTTCTATTTTTATAAATTTATTCAATTCCTAATTATTATTCAAGATGTTTTAAAATATTTAAATAATGTTTATAAATGTCTACTACATCTTATAACTATAGTGCCCTAGAATGGAAATATATTGGCTATAAATTTTTTTTTGATTGTTACAACTCTAGTTTCTAAAAGTCTCATTTGATAACCATTCATATATTTATTAGAAATCAAATATGGAAAATTTACATGCATGGTTATAATCCAAATGGATACATTATTGTATTTTTGGTATTGAATTATTTTTTATTTATATACACACCACAAAGATTCTTTCATAACCAAAAGGGTTTAATTGTATATAATCACAATAAAATGGATCATTAAATAGAGATTCTCATAGTAAAAACATGTGATGTTATGAAAACAATTTAAAGATATTGGAATAGATATGTTCAGGGAAGACATTAAAAGCAATTGTATATATCCTAATGAGTCTATTGTTGTGAAGTTTAAAAACTTTTATGATGTTTAAAATTGTTAAAAATTACATGATGACTCTAATTAAATATAAATATTAATCTGTAAAATAATTTTTTACCATGTAATTTGGAACCAAAATTTATGGTGATAGATGAAGTATATAATCTAAAGAACGTATCAATCAAGGAGGTAATCAGATCTCAAATGACCTACGAGAAAACTATGAAGTGATTCGTAGGAAAAGGGGTAAAAAAACAAAGAAGATAATACTTTTGTTTCATTCAAGGATATAAAGGATAAATCATCAAAAAGGGAGACAATAATTTCTCATCCTTCTATGAAGAGAAAAACATTCATAACAATTATAAATTATAAATTTTTAGAAATATGAGAAAATAAAAAATGAAAAGTAATTTGGTATAGATGAAAAAGGAAGGGCCTTATCCAGAGTAATTTTCCCAATAACAAGAATAATGATTTGGAAAAGAATAAAGGTAAGAATTACCATAAATGTTATAACATTGAGTGTTAGCGGTGACTCTAATTAATTATTTTAATCTATGAAAAATAGTGAAAACGTTCCTTATGGGTGACATAAAGATATGATAAAAAGGCAATTAAATTAATTATACTAATTATTATTATTAATAAACTTATTATACATCCTATATATGTAATGAAATCTCATTTATGAAATAGATAAATGTAAACATGGATTTTTAGAGCCATCCTAAAAATTAATGGACCATAAAAATAAGTACAATCCAGTTGTTCTTAACAATGATCAAATTTTAAACGAAATTGAAGATTTGACTTTAAAATATATAGAATAACTAAATGATGAGAATATTGAATTTAAAATTACAGATTATAAAAATGTTATTTATCAATCAATGCATAATAATCAACATTTAAATATTTTTTGGGCCCTTAATGTTTTAATAAAATTACTTCTGAATTTTTTTTTCAAAATAATATTGTCATTCTAAAAAGCAAGAAAGACCACTTTTATAAACATATGATCCTAAAAATATATATATATTATCATTATATTATGAACTTCATCTTTTATGAAATTGAAATAATGAATGATATGGTAAACAAAATAGTATTCATCTAATATCTCACATTTAAAAAAAATTAAACAAGTATTGATTATAATTTCATTATTATTTAATTATATGGACCCAAAATATGATTACCAAAAGAATTATTCTCATATTATTATATTGAAAAATTATTTCAATGACACCCAATAAGATTAATTGTATAGCTATAGTTTGTTTTTGAGGCACATCTGCTGTTAACCTTCAAAATTTAATCCTCGTGAAAAATTTGATGGATGGCATGTCACATTTAGAGATGATTCAAAAATTCAAATGATAGGTTTTATTATAATTGGTTTCTCTAACTTTAAATTAATTATATATAATTTATTAATAAAACTATTCAATCATAATTTAATAATTATTATTGTAATTCCCCACAATTTTATAGTATGTCTCTTTTTAAATTTAACTTCTTCTATAACGTCTATTTCACATAACACAGATATTAAACAAATGATTAAATTTTGTTATATAATTGATGTATTTATCACCTATAAATTTTAATGATGGTAATAAATGTAATTATTTAAATTATGAAAATATAATTTATAATTTCTAATAAAATTAATTCATTGGATTCCAATTAAATAGAAATGATAATAAAAACTAATTGTACAACAAGGAAGTGTTTTTATAAGAAACTATTTTTATAACCAAAATGAAATTTTATGTTAATAAATTAAATTAATCACTATTACTAAAATATCATAATGAATTTTATTTGTTTAAAATTAATTTTTTTAATTTAACCAATATATTTGATAGGCTTAAGAACAAAATAAACCCAATTTTATACATTAAAATTTATATTTTCTCAAATGCAATTTTATAATTATTTAGTGACTTACTAATTTTAAAAATAAGATTTTACACTTTGATAAGTGATATTTTACAAAATAAATTATTTTTAAAATTGGATTTTTAAAATTATATTATATTGTAATTTTGGTATTTCTCAGGTTATATTTATTTTCCATCGAATAGTGAAAAATAATTATTTTTATAAAATTTTCAAATTCAATGTATTAAAGAAACATTATGATTTTATAATGATATAAATGGAAAATAATAAAATATTATATTATAAATTAGCTAATATAGATCATTTTAATATGTCTTATATGTTTTTTTGGGATAAGTACAATTTTAGTCTTAAAAATACATTATTTAATAAAATTTTAATCGTTTCATTTTACAAGATTAATTATAAATATTCTGAAACTAAAATGTATTAAATATTGAAAATTATATAAAATATTATGTATTAATAATTTAAAGTGTTTGGTAAATTGGAACCACTTAGTTTTGACCAGTATGAATAATAATCTCTCTAATTTTTTGTTACCATGGTAATGGGTAAATTGGGTAAATTGGGGTTAAAATAATATTATATGGATTAATAGAATTCCCTAAAACATGTCAAAATATTATTTGATAATTTACATTCCACCAATAACAACTAAGGTTCAAATTTTAGTTATTAAAGTGACACATGGACATGAAAATGACTTTAATATTATTTAAATTAATGAAAATCACAAAATATAACTTTCATTTCTATAATAACTATTTTTTTAATATTGTTTTATTCATAAGATATCGTCAACAAAAGATTATATTTGTAAATAAAAAAGATTTATCAAAATCATTTAATTTATTAAATTTTTTTATGAATAAATAAATACCATTAATAATTTTAAAACTTTGATAGATTAATTATTTTAGTTTTAAAACAGTCAAATATTTGAGGATTTTAATTAAAAATAAAATTTATTGTATTTAAAAAACTTATTCTCATAAAATGGATTAATTTTTGAAATCTATATGTAAAAATGTTTTCACGGTGAATTTGTTGTATTTTTATAAAATTGTTGAATTTTTAGGGGACGGTGATATACAATAATTTACAATATTTACAATTACAAGATAGATATTTGAATTTTTATGTCATTTATGTTTAATGGATGAAGTATTTACCATTAGTTCGATATCACATGCACTATTTGTTGTACTTAATCACAATAGTAATTAAAATTGATAGTCTTTATCCAAAATAATAAACTAATCAATAAAATATTAAAAAAACATACCTCTCCTACTATAAATACTAATATTTCTGTTCACATATCCAAAGCCTTATAGATTTCCAATATTCATACAATACCCTTTTTCAATACTCATCCCAATGTCCAAGGAATTATGGTTTTACAAAATATCCATATCCATGTGCCTTATAGAGGTCAGCAATGAGATGATATTCATGTGGTAAATCCATATTCTTTCTATTTTATTTTATTTTATATTCTTATCCTCTCCTCACCTTCCGAATTAAAAGTGTCATTTTAAATTAATTATCATATATATAATGAAATTTTATTGAGATAATAGAATAACCATCATCAAATCTTTTCTTTTATCATCAAATTTTAATAAAATAAAACCATCATCTATGATGTGTTGATTCACCACCTTTGGGGATGATGAGTTCTCATTTTCCATTAATACCAACAAGGATGGTCATAAAACCATTATTATTGTTAAATAATATTTTCATATAAACATTATAAGTTATATAATGTTATTAATGAAATATAAAGATGTTATATTATATAAAATTACACAAGTTCATGATCGTCTTAAAAATGAACAAAGTATATTAGGAAATTTTCCTAAACTTGTTTGTAAAATGATTCAAACTAATACAATATAAAAAAGGATATATAAGAACATTAAAAATTGTGGATTTTAGTTAATAATAATTAATTTCACTACATGAGTTTTTCTTCTATTTCACATGAACTCCCATAATTATATACAATGGAACATACCGTAAAACTATGAAACAAACGCTCCGGGAACAAAAATATTAAACAATATAACCCACAATAATAGCATTTAATATACATAGTAAAATTAAAATAAATAAAATATTTTTTTAATTTTTCTTAATAATGTAATTATAAATATAATTTGATTATCCAAGACATTAAGTACAAGTGCATTAGTTTTTCAGAAACAAGTTAAAGGTTTTCTCATATAACTTTTATTTCTATAAGATAAGCATTTTTCAAATATTGTTCCATGTGTGGGGTGTATGCATAATTCCATTTAATATATCATATAATTAATTTCATTATTTTCAAGTTATTTACTATTTCAATTGAAAATTATTACGCACCTTGGGAATTCAATTTGACTGATTATATAGTGGTAAGGGATATCTTATCTCAATTTTCATTCTTTGGTTTAAACGTCCAGTTCATTAATTATGTCATTATAAGGATACGGGTAAAATAAAATTTGATTTTCTTATTTTTTATTTCAATATTTTATGTGGATTTATAGTGAATATACATAATCTATTGATTTGATAAATGATACAATCCTTTTATGGGATTCCATCTCAATTTTCTTTCGTTGAAGTATATTTTTGATTTCTTGTACATATTTTATTTCATATGGTATATATGATGCCTATTTTTTATGATCATTACTCTTTGAATATTTTATTATATATAATTATTTCTTTATCATGGATATGATTTCTTTCTAATATATCTAACATTTTTACATATGGTGTTTAGCAAAATAGTTATTTGATTAAACATAAAAATATTGATGAATCAATATCTTTTATATAGTTTGTATATTTGATGATAAGAAACATTATTAATTCATTAAATAGATTATTCAATGTATTAAGATTTATTTGGAATAGTATAGAATGTTTTTAGACCACTTAATGCAACCCCTACAGTTTGGGGTCTGATTAATGAAATCCCAATGATACAATGCTTGTCTCATGAGAAAATATTTGTTGGCGGTAAACCATTCACATATGTTTCCATGAAGTATCAGATATGATACCAACCAGAGACAAAAAACATCTTATGAATGTTCTTAACGTTACAATGGTTCATGTTCCAGATATAATACAACCATTATTTAACTATTTCCTGTATTTAAGATTTAAGTATTGTTTTCCACAAGATTTTATCATGAAAAAGTCTATATATGTGTTTTTATTCTCATTTTAAAGATTGGAATCTATTATTTTAGTTATTTACATTACCGTTTAGATTATAATTATTGATTCATGTTATTTTCCACCATACCTAAACCTTACTGAGAATTTCATCTCACCCATTTTTTATGTTTATTTTTTTATGGTTTACCAGATAAAATTTATGAGAGCTATTCAGGGTTACCCTAATGGGAATAATAGTATTCCCAAATAAAATATTTTTTTTATTTATGCATAATATTATTTCTAATTTCTAATATTAATCTGGTTTAGCAGAAATAAAAAACTATTAGGACATTAGTTCTTTGATTTATTGTAATCATGACAATGTAATAATGTAATTCACTTTCTCTCGGATATTGAGGCCATGGTCTTGAAAGCTGGTATCAAAAATGGTTTAATATAATCCTAGGTAACATGATTTATAAATTACTATATTAGAAATAATAATATATTATTGATTTTTAGTGTATATATAAATGACCCACCCAATCAACCCATTTTTATTATATTAGTTTCTCAAAATAGTTTCAATTTATGTAATGTATTTTCCTAGTTTTTAGATTATATATTTTTCTCTATAATGATATGATATATTCTAATTTATGTTTAATTTTTAAAATAGAGCCTCACATATGGAATGGTAACTTTACAGATGTGCATGATCCATAATGTAAGTAGGATCAAATCTTTTGTAGTATTATTCCAAATGATCAAAAGGAATAAATCTACCAAACATTCTTATCATACGAGCCCATAAAATAATGTTCTAACGAGTCAATGAAACAATTCTACTTGTATTATGGATTTGGATTGAATAATGGGAACAAGAGTACATCTTGGAATATTTTGGATGAAATAATGAAGGGAAATAATTATATTCACACATGTGATAATTTTTTAAAGAAACACCCTTATACTGCTTAAAATGAATGAGAGACTGCTACAAGTATAGGGAGAATTTCCCACATGATTTTCATTTCATAGGTATGAAAAATCTGGAATTGTACAATTGTCAGCGTCAAGGATTTTGGACACTATGAAATTCAATTTCTGAAGTATAAAATTAATATACCCAAAAATAGAATAATGGATAATAAAAAAACTTATTATACTATCACAAATGAATGGGAATAATTAATATGCATGTGTTTCGATTCAAGAAATGTATTATTTTATTATTTTATTAATAATTTATAGATTATTAGATTCATGAGATATATAATTCTTCTACTATAATTCTTATTCATTATGTAATTTAAATCATGTGATGAATAACACCAGTAATCAACAGATATGATTCTTCTATAAGATTATCTTCTTAAAAACACATGGATTGGGAATGATAACCCTAAATAAATCCTTAATGTTGATATAATAAGAAATAGGTGTTTATGGGATATTATTGGTGACCGTAATGGTGGTTATTGATGTGATTATTAGTTTTATTATATAGTTATTAGATGTTTGTATTTAAGGAATATATGTAACAACCTAATATTTTATACTAGATGAATGTATGTTTCATAATGTTTTAAATGATAATATGGTTTCTATTTATATGGTATGTGAAAATATGATCTTCATTATTTGGGGAAATCGTATGTTATGTTGATTTTGGAAATATAGTGTCCTTTCATCTCAATTTTTTTATTTTAATTTGAATGGACATATTTCAGATTAGTCATAAGGTTAACTACTTATAGAATGGATTAACAATGTTATTTATTGAGATTAAAGTATGATTTATCATATTAGATAACATATCCTATTCATTTTGGTTTCAGTAAAAATTTAATGAATAGCGTAATAATTTGTGTATTTTAAGCTTCTTAAAAAAATTGGAGATGAATTGTTTTCGTGAATTCCAATATTCGATGTTATGAAATTTATTGGAGATAGATCAAATAACAATCAAATAATATGATTTTGACATGGAAAGGAATCAAGTAATATTATGTTCTAAAGTGATTCTATGGATTGTAAATGAAACCCTAAACAATTGGAAAATGATTTGGAACAAATACTTCATATGTTTTCTTTCTGTACTATGAAATCAATTTTCATATAACCAATAAAAAAATTAAAGTTTTGCGAATATTGAATTTTTGATGAAAATTTTCTCTATCACCCCCATTATAATATCATTGTTATATTTTTATTCTGTTAACATATTTTCACTTCCCATTAATGTTATCCTATATGGAAATATAGTTTCTTGGTGACAGTCACGTGGTCCTTTCCCTCCATTTAATATGGAGTTTTATTAACCCTATTGATGATGAGGGATTCCCACAACTGTATTTTAAAAAAACTCTCTGATGAGGAATAATATTTTTAAATTATGAGGATTCAATTTATATAATGAGGGTGGAATTTAACACCACAATATTTTATGGTCTGTCTCTTTTTATATTTACACTCTTATATTGTGTGTGTTACATTGAACACCCAGCAGAAAAAAAATGATTCAATGTTATTATTTAATTTTTATTATTAACTACTAGCCATTGGATTTCATGAAATGAATGATATAAATTAAATTATTAAAAAATAGTTTACCCAAGTTTAAAAAATAAGTTCATTAGTTAATAATTAATTATAAATTCAAATAAAAACTAATTGAACATAAAGGATGTGATTTTTAAAAAATATAATTTTAGGACCAAAAAATAATTTTATATTCACAAATTAAATTAATCACTATTATCAAAATATATTAATTATTTTTATATGTTGAATATTCATAAAAAATTTTAAATTAAACCAATGTGTTTGTCAGGATTAAGATAACTGTATATCTAATTTTAAACCTAAAATGATATTTTTCTAAAAGGCGTTTTCATATCAATTTAATGGAATGCTATTATCAAATATATATTTTGAAAATTTAATATATTATATCGTAAAAAAGTAATCATTGTGAAAACTAGAATGTAAAAAAATATCATAGGGTGAATTTTTTGTACTTCTCAGAAAAACAATTTTCCACTAAATAGTGACAAATAACAGTTTTTAAAAAATTATCAATTTTATTATATTGAAGAAAATTTATTATTATAATTTGATATATACAAAAAATAAAAAATATTTAGTTTTATATAAGTCAATCGAATTTATTTTAATCATCCTTAAATCTTATTTTTTGTATAAGTACATTTTTAGGCACAAAAATATATTTTTCAATAAAACTGTTTTTCATTACATTTGGCATGGTTGATTTTAAAATAAATATTTAAAATTATAGGTTTTGAATATTGAAAAATTTATGATATATTCAGATTCATAATACATTAATTTAATAAATATGTCCCTTTTAATTTTGACCAATATGAATAGTATCCTTGGTAAATTGTTTTCCACGATAAAGTGTAATTTGGATAATCAAAGGAAAATTAATAATATATAAATTCTAAAATTACCATAAAACATAAAAATATATAATTTTATGATTTATATTTTACCCTTAACACCTAATTATTGAATTTGAGTTATTTAATAGACACATTTCCATGAAAATGATTTTTACATTTTTTAAATTAAATAAAATCACAAAATCTAACAATCATATTTATAATAACTATATTATTTATAATATATTTTTATTAATTATAAATATTTTATTATAGATAATATTTCAAAATTTAAAATATTTTTCTTCATCATGATATTTTTGTTATTTTACTGAAGAAATTATTACTATTAATAATAATACAATGACTATGCATTAACTATTGTATTAATGAAACAATCAAATAAATGACCATTTTTCTTTCATTTAAAATATAAATCCCAAAATAATACACAATGGAACTGACCATAAAAATATTGTGATAAACGCTCCTAGAACAAAAACAAACAAAAGTAAACATTATTACTCATCATAATGGACATAAATGAACTTACAAAATTATAATAAATAAAATATATTTTGTATATGATTTGAATTAACTAATTAATAAACCTAGTTTTATTATCTAGTAAATTATGTAAAAGTGGATAACTCATCCAGATATAATGTCAGGGTTTTTTTATATCAATATTATTTCTTTGAGATATGCCTTATGAACAACTTTTTCCTCGTGTATGTTTTATGTATACTACCCTTTGACATATAATATCATGAATTTAATTATATTCATCATATTCAATTTTAATTTGATAATTGTTACCTATATGGAGACTGTAATTCGATTAATTATGAAGTGGAAATTGATTTACTAACTTAGTTTTCATTAATTTGGTTAAACTTCTATTTCATTGATTATGTCATGTTGAGCTTATGTGTAAAACGAATTTTTATTTTCATATTTTTTATTTACATTATTATTTGGATTTATATTTAATAAACATTACCTATTTATTTCATAAATTATATGATCATTTCAAGGGACTTCACACAATTTTATTTCATTGCGGAATAATTTTAAAGCCATTTACTGATTTCATTTGCTATGATATATGTACATCCCATTTTATTTGTGATCATAAATATTTAATTATTTCATTTAATATTTATATATCGTGAATCGTTTTTATGATTAATGTCTAATATATATACAATTTTTCGATATGGTGTTTACCTTGTTATCTATTTCATTGAATGGTGAAATTTTTATAAATCTGTATCTTTTATTTGATATAGATATTTGATGATAAAAAATTATATTTAATTATTAAATTGACTATTCTATAGATGATGTATTATTTTTACTCGTAAGTCATAGGATGTGGAATTTTTAATGAGTTCTCCATGGGTTTGGTGTTAGTTAATGTAAGCCCATCAATGCATCAGTAGTGTCATGAGACAAAATGAGTTAAAAACCATTCAAATTTATTTCCATGAAGAATTAGATGGATTTAGAACCACATACATAACTAATCTTAGGAATTACCTTGAAATTTACATGGATAATTTTATAAATATCTGAAATAAAATAATTAATCGTATCCTGAATTTAAAATTCATAAATTATTATCGAAATTTATGGTATTATTTTAATTATCATTTTATTTAATTGGAATTTTGATTTCAGTTATTTACCTTATCATTTTGGTTATACATTTTTATTAGAGATATATTCTAGTGTACCAAACCCTAACTGAGTATTTGAGGGACTCCAGTTTTTTTGTTTATTTTTTTTTTCAAAGTTTCTATTATGTTTATTATGTTTTCTATGTTGGGTTACTCTAAGGGTAAAAATGGTGTTCTCAAAGGAAATACATTTTTTATATTATGTATAAAATTTAATTCTAATTTCAAATATGAATCTGGTATACCAATAATACTAAATTATTTCTTCCTTCAAGATATGATTCTATGTAATCATGGAAATGTAATAAGGTAAGGCATCAACTCCTTGGTACTAAGTTCAGGATCTTTACATTGAGAGAATTATAAGATATATTTTTAGGATTTCCTTTAGTAATGTTTTTGTAGTGATTGTAATTATATTAGAAAAATATTTATCACTACATCAAATTTTAAAAATATTAATATTGTATATTTAAAATCTATTTAAATTAAAAATGTTGTGTTTTTATATTCACAAGATTGTGAGTCATACCATTATATATAGGCCTTGCTCATTATTGATCACACACACTAGTAAATCTTAGTCATAACCCTGTATTAAAATATTAAACAATTGTTTTCATATATGAAATTATTCAGTACCTTGTCAATGTGATATGATACACAAATCATCATTTAAATATAAATAGGAATTTATTAACTCTCATTAATTAGAAAATTTTCACCATGATATTTTTACACAAAATCAATTTATCTAGTATAAGTGGTAAATAAAAAATCTTTTTAAATATCTAAGATTATTCTATATATGCTTTTATTTTATACATGGATCCTATACTTGTGGTATGTATTTTTTTATAAATTATTACTAGATATTAATAAAATAAAATGGATAAAATATCATATCCTTTGCAAGTGACCTTAGCGGGGAGTTTGATGATAAGTAATTTGATGAAATTTATGCATCACAATGTTATCGGTATTCTATCTACACTTCTAAAACACATCAATAATAAGGGTATGAAGTAATAACCATGAAGAGTTTATTGGAACACTTTTAAATGATTGTAAAATTCATAAATTCATTTGTGTTGATGAATTCAATACTAATGGTCATATTATTAACAGTGTTCTTATAAGGGAAAATCATAGAAAACCCACTTATAAAATCATGGAAGTAAAACCTCTGAAACGAAAGTTATTTTACGATATTTGGGTGTAAATTTCTTATCCTTAATACCAATGAAATCCAAGTATATTTTTACCAAAAATATGATAAATTTATATTTCATGGGTAATCTAACTCATTTAAATCATATCTTGTATTTAATATGAAGATGAAAACCCATAGAAGATTAATCTTTAATCGTGATTTATGGGAATATTCCTATATTGTTTCTGTAGAGTAAGGTTCAGGTTGATAAATATATAATTACCATATCTAAACAATAAAAATATAAATAAATTAAAGTTTAAAAATAACCCACATAATATTTTTTACCCAAATCAGTGGTTGAATCGAATTACCATCCCTTAGAAAATGTTATTTGTAAGATAAAATATATAATTCCTTCTAGAAAGTAAATCATAGATGAGTTTGAAAATCAATCTTGTATCAGCTAAGTTTATAATGAAACCATTCACGATGCTATTAATTATGAAAATTAGATACAATAGATATGATAATATTTGAGATAATTTTATTGTAATAATATTTGGAATAACTTGATAATAACCTAAAATCATCCCATTAATGGGAAAAATTGTTTTTCCAAATATGTTTTATGAAAAATATAATATCAAACATAACAAGTCTAGATTTCTTTTGTTTTGTATATAATAAAAAAATGGTACTCATTATGGGGAATCCTTTTCAAACATTTATTGGATAGTAACCATTAGAACCATTTTGTCTCTTATGGATAAAATTAATTAGAACCTTTTAAATAGATATTTCAAAATTAATTTGCAATATGATTTTACTATGGAAAATAATTTTCTTGAAAAACCCCTTTGAATTCAAATAATATTGTTTTCAAAACTATTTTTTCATGTCAGACAATTTTCACTATGATTTAAAAATACTCTATTAGACTTAATATTAAATGATTTCAAATTTAACTAATATAATGAATTTATAATATGAAAATATAATTCAAAAGTTTTTATAAAAACCATTTCACGTTATTTATTAATTTTTCAAATTTATATTGGTGGTGTTATTTTTTCCTATACTAAAAAATATTTTTATTTAATTTTTTCATTAATTAATAATGAGTTTGAAATGATGTTTTTGAGAGAAATTCAATTCATCCTTGTTTTTCAAATTTACCAAAATAATGATTGAACATTTATAAACCACATTAAATTATGTAATGATATTTTAAAATCTTTTGGGATAGATCGTGACATGTAAATAGGTAAAGACATGAATCCAACTTGTAAACATACATTAAATGAACCCAGTAACCTAGTTGAGGTTAATATTTATATATATGTGATTCTTTGACATCTAGTCCTTTATGGGAACCTACCAAACATCATTTTATTGTTTCCCAATACTCATATTTTCAATAAAATCTAATGAAATATCATTTAAAATCTCTCAATAGGTTTTATTATGATAGAATGGAACAAAAAATAATTTATTATATTATATAAAGGATACATTATTTTACATTACATTTTTTTTGTTATTTTAATATTATAAGATTCCATCTAGACAGTTTGTGTACTAGTCGGGGTTTTCACCAATTTGAAAAATCCATTATCCCATAGTATAGTAATATGAAAAACTATTTTCCTCTTTCTTCAGATATTTCACAATATATTTATTTTAGTGGTTTTTGTGACCAAATCCTATAGATGAAACATAATATAATAAACAATAGTATTAAATAATATCCCAAACCTATAAATTGGAGAATACTACAAAAATGATAATCTCTAGAAATACAATTCCATATTCTTTCACTACGTACATAGTTCTGAGACCCCTCATTCATAGAGGTTACATTCTACAATGAGATAACATGCTTGATTTTTCTTCCCCAAACCCTCGATTAATATATATATATTCACTAACTCCATCACTCTTGTTCTATTTTATTTTATCAATGGTTATTTGGTTATGAATATGTTTGCATAATTTCATTTTAATATTATAAATCTTGATTCATTTAAAAATGATTTAATTAAATATATTTTTTTCAAAATATAAAATTTTTAAAAAATTATATGCAATTTTTTCTGATATGAAACTATATTTATAATGTTAATTGACTGTGATAACCCCAAAAAATAATGTTAAAATAAAATTATTTATCAGGTTATAATGTAGATGATCATAGGGGTTATTACCTTGAAAAGGGTGGGTTTGTTTTATAATCTAGTCTCCATTATGGGAATGAGATTTAAACCATTAATACAAACCTAGTTTAACAATAACATGAAATTTCATATATTTTATAAGAAAAATATTTTCAAAACCTTATTTATTGATTGAATTTTATAAGATAAAATATAACACTATTTCATTACTATTTATTTAATTATTTTACATTTGCTTTTAATATTTTAAAATTTTAAATTATCAATCATCTATCTTATTTATCAGCGTTTCATTTTTTTCTTTAATGAAAATAGATCAATGGATCTTCTTAACTATAATTCAATAATTTAGGGGGATTTAATCATTTTTTCACAGAAATATTTTTGAGGAGAAAAAATATATTCAAATTCTATGATTATTTGATTTGTTTGTTATTTATCTCTTGAAAAATATAATAATTTACCCTTGAAACTGATTTTATAAAACATTTTTCTTTTAAAACTATTTATATTGTTTGAATTTATTTTTATATAGAAATATATTATAATAAAAATTTATCAAAATTTGAAATGTATTTTCTCATTATCTTTTTTCTATCACTGGATAATTAATGATGGGTAAATATTTTTTTAAAAATAATTTTATTCTATTAAATGGATTCATTTTATTTATTAGATTAATTCACTAACCCATTTAAACATTCTACTTAATAATCACACATGTGGATAAATTATAGGTAAAAGTTATGCACTATATCTAAATGTTTTTAATTTCCTTTTTAAAAATTGATTTCCTCAAAACTAAGATAATGTATGGAATTATTATGAATTTTTTGTTTAAGGTAACGATTTCTACCAAGTGGTGTAAATTTATGAAAACATATTTTGTGGATTTAATATTTTGCTTTTTTAGAAACATTTTCAAAAAGTTATCACTTGATTTCTTTTGAAAAAATTTAATTTTTTCATTTGTTAGAAAATTATGTTGAAAATTATTATTATGTTTATATTATTTTAATATCATTATTTACGTGTAATATTTATATTCATGTTTTTTTGATCATCCAGATGTGGGAGATTGTTTGGTTTCTTACTTACTTAATATATTAGTGATCACGAAGACTTTTTAGTGTTTTTTCTTGTAAATTATGTGTATTTATTTATATAATTTTGATTATAGAGAGAGGTTTTCAAAAGAACAAATAAAGACAGTTAATTGAATTAATAGACCAGAGTAGTTTTTCATACTATCTTCTTCCACCAATTACACATTTGGGTTTCTCAGGCTAACCAGATATAGTGAAACAAGCACCCTACATACTATAAACTCACTCGGTACTTCATGAAGTTTTACCATCCAACTGGTGGAACTATATAAAACTTATAGATTTATTGGTACCTAACATTGAATATTGTAAAATATTGAAGTTACCAAATGGATTATATGGAATACTAGTAATACTATAAAATAACCACTATCTAGTCAGTGGAATCAAGAGGCTAATTGATGGCGTTGAAGTAGGCAGTGATGGACATATTTATTATGGTAAAATTTCGATAAATTTATCCTACATGACTTTCTTTGTGTCATATCAATTATAAATGATTATCTACATCCATAGATACTATAAATAAGCTCCTAAATATCATGATAACATAGAGTTATAAAAAAATATTATATATTCATCAATTTCTACTCATTTACACAAGTACAGTTAATGCAAAACCAAACATAGGAACTCCTTTTAAATCCTTCCCACATCTTCTACACAATCCTTTATTATTCCTAATATTATTTCTAATTACATAATATATTGTTTGTGGGTTCAAGTAGATTATGCCTAAAAATGAATCTTTTATTCATTCTACTATTTTAGTGCTCACAAGCATTAAATTTGATGGGTTTTGGTTTCTTTGGGAATCCAGTTAACTGAAAGAGAATCCATTCATTCTCAAGATTCTATATAAAGCCTCTGAAAATATATGTAAAATTTTTATTTTGGATTATTTTAATAACCTATTAAAAGATAAAGTTAATTTTGGTATCATTTTATTATTAAATTTAAGGGTTGATACAATAAAACCTTGTGAAATTGGGGTAAGGGATATAGTGGATCATCAAAAAGATTTATTTGATCTCATTAATTAAATTTTATTTATTATTTTATGTTATTATTTACTATCTTGTTTAATTAACTTCATAAAAATTAAATTATTTATTCTTTTATATTCTTGTTATCTTTATGATTAATTAATATATCATTACTATAATTATATATTTAAATTGTCACAGGAATAATAATTTAATTTATATAGTTAAAAAAATGGTTGGATTACCAATATTTTTAATTATATGATTCTTATAACACCTCAAGGTTGTAAATATAATTTTAAATTCTTAAATCGTTTTTAAGGGGATAGTTATAAAATAAATTTTAAACAAAATATTTTCTATTATATTATTTTAATTTCAAAAAACATGAATCTACGGTTATGATTAGTAAGTTATTCGAAGTATGATAGAACTAACTTCTTTTTTGGTGTATAGTAACATACCCTTATAAATAGTAATAGGAATATTAATTTGACCATTATAAATAGTAAATATTATTATTATTTTATTTTCTTAAGGTTATATGATTATGAGAAATTGATTAATTTTTCAAGGTTATATAAAATCAGTTAAACTTTTAAAATTCATATTTTTTGAATAAATTATGAATTTATTTCAAAATTAATTAATCATATGTAGAAAATTATTTTAAAAAAATTGAGTGAATTTTTTAATTCTATATTTTATAAAAAGGTTATGGTGAATTTTTTGGATATTTCTAAAATATATGAATTTTTTGTGAATAGTTAAATATGATAATTTACGAAAAAATACTAAATAAATTAATTTCTTCATCATACTAGAATAATGGATGATGTAAATGGACATTGGTTAAAAATCACATGAACTTATTACTGTTTTCAATTACATTAATCAAGGATATTCATAGGCTTGAGAAAAAAATATTTATTAATTATTTTAATCTCCCCTCTCATCCATTGTAAATACCACCCTCAACACCTCTTCCTATCACACTTTTCAAGCTTTTTGAATTAGATAAATTATTCCCAATAACATTCCCATGGCACTTCCCCATGTCCAATACCTACTGTCCATACCAAAAATTCAAAACCAAGGGCTTTTAGGAGGATCTCAAGAAGAAGATATCATGTGGTAAAGACCCTCTTTCATTTAATTGTGTTTTCTTTTCAATTCTATTTTTTTCGTATACTCTCTTCCCCTAACCTTATCCAAGAGACATGAAAGATAAATAATTTTATATATTCAGTATTTTATCATGTTTATGAAAAAAAGCATCATCAATATCACTCTCCTCTTCCTCTTATTATAAAAATAAGAACACAGTATGTGATGTGTTGATTTATCAAAATCATGGATGTTGTGTTTTTTCGATTTCCATTACTTCATTAAAATCTATTTTAAAACAATTATATGGTTAAAAATATTTTAAATTGTATTATAAATTCCATTTTATGTTCTATAGTTTAAAATATATATATATAAGTTTGTTATATAATGAAACTACTTCGTGATTTTCAAAGAACATTCAAAATGATCTAAACAGATATCAGTAATGATTTATCTAATGATTCATCCTCATAACATAAAACCTAAAAAATTTATATCATGATTTAATATTTTCTAATACAATTAACACAATTTAATTCCACTTTTGTTATTTCGTTTCAATTTGTCAAGGATATCCTTTATGATTTGACTATGAAAATCATGTAAAGAATGAACCCATAACCATCCAAGGGAAGAAATATTAACATTTAATGGGTCAAATGATGTTATATAATGATCATATAAGGTTTTATAAACTATAATATGGTTATATAAGATATTAATAACACTTTTTAACCATTATATAGCACATTTAAACAAGTTGAAGTAAGACAAACCCGAACTAAGGGAATTCTTTACCAAATTTCAATTATTTGGGTTAACCTTCTACTACATTAATTATATGTTACTAATATTATTTTGTATAAAGAATTTTTTTATCATGTTATACTAAGTTTATTTACACTATATTCACATATTAATTTCATTTTATTTTTTTATCATATCAATTATATGTTATTTATAAGGGCCTTTTTATATAAAATCATCTTTTAAACTTTTAGTTTTAAAATAAATCAAAGTGAATGTTTTTATGAAAGTATTATTGTTTGATGATTATGTTATGTTATGTTTCATGTTCATTTTTTATGATAAATTTTATGACCTATATCTCCATCCAATTCATTTGGGTATGTGTATATTGGAGGTCGGTCGTATGGTTACTCCATGTGTAACTGTGATGGTTAAACCGTAAGGGAGCCATGGGGGTTGAAATATAAGGTAGTCGTGAGGGTTAGAAATCATAAGTTATATCTGAGAGTTAAAAAATTAAGTAAGTAATTCCCCAAGATACCCTTATTCTCTATTTAATTTTTCTATTATTTATGGATTTCTCATGTTTCACAAGTAAGTATAAGATTCTTTAGGGGTGAGAGGTATGTCTTTGTGAAAATGATTTATTATGCTTATAAGAATTCATAGACTAATGGTTACTGTTCTTCTTTTTATATCCCTTACTAATATTTTGGTCTCATCCCATGCTTTATGATTTTCTTAATAGCTATTAAGGATTTTTATTATAAATGGAGAAGTAAAGATGAATGTGGTGAAGACTTTTCAGGAAAAGATTTCATGTTTTCTTAAAAACATTTGTATAATGGATGAAATTGATTCTGTTTTAGTTGTAACCACTTTGCATTATTATGGGTTTATATGAATGATTCATTTCCTAACATTCTAATACTATATACCAAAAATATATTTAGGAATATAATGAATTAGAATCTAGTTTAATTAACTGGATCATGTAATGTTTAAGGTTAGGTCCTTATAGTTGGTATCAAAGAACAGTTAATATAACTTTTGGATTTAGTATGATTTTATGTGAATACCATAAATTATTTTTACCTTATAATTATAATAAAATTATAGATAATTTAAAGATTACAATGTTTCATCATCAAAGATATTTCTATTCTTAATGGATTTTTGTAGACAAAATAGAAGAGTTGAAGTTGGAAGGAATTGAAAGTCTGATATCTTTTAGAATACACAATCTATCATGTTGGTTATTTGAACCGAGAAATTTGTGACCTTAATGGATTATAAAACATGGAAAATAAATGGGCATGTAATCTATACAAGATAGAAACCAGATCCCCCACAAAGGAACATAATGATAGTAGAACATTTCAGGAGGAAAAACCCTCATTCTTACAATGGAACTTCTTACTCAGTATAGGCTAAAAGACGATTTAAATATGTTGACAACATATTGGATATTATAGGATGTTCAGATAATCAATATATAAGTTGTTATAATAATCATTTTGAGGTGAAGTTGATTATTGGTAGTCAATGGTCAAGAATATCAGGGATATAGAAGAGATTAATGCCTTATAGTGGGATGAATTTAAAAGTATTTTCCTAGAAAAATATTTTCCTATGGTGGCTCGATATTGGATAAAGAGATATTCCATGAATTGATTGAAAATAAAGAATATTCAGTGGCTTTGTATGAAACAAAATTCACCTTACTGGTGAGGAATACTCCATATATTGTTCTGGATCATAATAAAAAACTCAATCATTTTTTACTTAGGATTGTGGAAAAGATATCAAAGTTCATTGGCATCCCGTCAGTTCCGATGTTATGAGAAACATTATCAATGTACAGAGAGGGTAGAAAGGGAGTTTTTTGATGACTCTATGTACCTTGACAATAAACAGAAGAAGAGGTCAAGATGTCCTGTGATAGATAAAAATCAATCAAAGAAATATAATAGTAAGATAGTTCAGTTTCTAGTTTGTGAATATATGCAAACAAGAACTTAGGGGAAATACATTATAAAAATTGGGAACAATTTTCAATGTGCTATTTTTGGATATATGGCCCGAGATTGTAATGAAAATGTTCCAAAGACTAATCTTAATAATAAAACTATAACGTTTCTTAAATTCGGTGAGATGGGTCATTTTGAAAATGTATGCCCAGTGAAAGATATGATTGATGCAAAAAATCCAGATTATAATAAAAAAGATGTAGTGAGATATTTTGAGACTATGTCAGTAGATATCAGGCCATCCAATGAAGTGGTATCAGGTACATTAGATGTTGACTCAAATTTTGCATAAATTCTTGTTTTAAACAAGGTCACATATTCAATTATTTCATATAAATTTTCTAATAAATTGGAAATATCACATCAACAAATGAGACCAAAACTAATTGTTAAAACACCAGTGGAAATGTTATAGTAAGAATGAATTGAAATAATGTTTCTTTTGTTGACTGTGGAAATACATTACATTAAAAACATGTTTTTGTATTAGTAGAGTTTTATATAAATCTGGGTATTGATTGGATTTCCGTTTATCATATTATGATTGATTATAGATCAAAAGAAGTTATTTTTTAGAAATATTTCAGATTTTTATACGAGAATGAACCCATATAATTAATACCATATCAGGAAACCAAGAAACTGTTGAAAGATGGAATTGAAAGTTAACTTGCTTATATTTTTTAAAAAAGGAAACTATTTAGATAAATGATGTGTTAGTGGTAAATTAATATCTTGATGTTTTCCTTGATGATTTATCTGGTGTTATACCTTGTCAAGAAGTTAAATTTACTATTGAACCGGTTCTTGATTCTATGCTAATTTCAAAACCCTCTTATCAAATGGCTCAAATGTAACTTTTAGTATTGAATAAATAGTATCATGAATTATTAGATAAAGGCTTCATCCGACCTAACACTTCACCATGGGGTGCACTGTTGTTTTTATTAAATAAAGATGGTTCAATGAGAGTTTTAAATTATTATAGATCCTTGAATAACATCATTTTTTAAAACCAGTAACCTTGGTCTCATATCAATGATTTGTTTTATCATCACTAAAAGGAATATAATTTCTCAAAGGATGACCTTAGGTCGGGGTATCATCGGTTGAAAGTAATGGAAGTAGAAAACTGGAAGACTGTTTTCTATACTAATTATGGGTGTTATGAATTTGGGGTTATTCTATTTAGGTTAACTAATTCATTAGATGTATTCTTGGATTGTATTAATAGAATATTACATGAATTATTGGATAAGTTTGTGGTTGTGTTAATTAATGGTATTCCAATATATTATGAAACTAAAGAAGAGAATGAAAACACTTATGAGATGTTTCTAAAAACATAAAATAAAATAAATTGTTTGAAAAAATCATAATGTGTGAATTTTGGTAGCAACATATTTATTTCCATAAGAATAATGTAAATAAGGATGGAATAAAATTTCATCCTACTAAACCAATTTTGGTTGATGAATGGACATGAACTAAACAATGTTACAGATATACATAGTTATATTATATTAGTAGGATTTTAACAATGGTTTGTTAAAATCATTGCTCAGTTATATATCCCTCAAACTAAGTAAAAATTAAAAGGGGTTAATTTTTTTGGATAGAAGAATGATATTTATTTTCAGAACTGAAGAAGAGATTTTTGAATTATCCTATTTTTGACATGACTTCCTGAAATTGTGAGTTTTTCATCTATAATGATGTTTCATTGAAGGGACATGGTTGTTTTTTGATGCAGAATTATTAGGTAATTACCTATGCTTTATGACAACTAAAACCTCCCGAGATAAATTTTCCCACACTGGATTTTCAATTAGCATTATTAGTTTATGATTTGAGAATTTATAGGCATCATTTATAAAGACCCAAATTTAATATAAATAACAACCATAATATGAAGTATATATTCAATTAGAAGGAATTAAACATTAGACAAAGAAGATGGCTTGAATTGATAAAATATTATTATTGCATGATCAATTAAAAACCAAGAAAATAAAATAATGTGTATGATTCCTTGAGTCATAAACATCCTGCATCATTAACCATGTTACTTTTGGAACATGACCCCTTGATTAATGATATGATTAATTTTGGCATGGAATTTGTTGGTGCAGAAAATTACTCTATTTTTTCAGGTTTAAGTGCAATCATCATTTTCAGATTGAATTAAGAAAGTGTAGAAGGAAGATGTTGAGTTATATATAAAGGTAGAATTGGTTAAAATGGGAAAGTTTATAGAATTTATCAATGATAAAGAATGTGTTTTGAGGTTTTGAAAAATTTTATGTTTACCTCATAATTTAAAACTAAAGAAAGAATTGTTTTGTGGAGCTCATAGCTCCCCATTTTGAGTTTATCCGAGAAGTACTAATATGTATAGAGTCCATCAGAAGTATAACTAGTGGAATAAAAAAAAGGAGATATTGTTGATTTTACCGTGAAATTGTTTACATGTGAACAGGTTAAAGAAGATAAAAAATTACAAAAGGGGATGCTTTATCCTTTTCCAATAACATAGTTGAAATGGGAAAAGATATCCATGGAATTCATGGTGGGAATACCAATAACATCTCAAT
Source organism: Viscum album (assembly GCA_963277665.1). NCBI lineage: Eukaryota > Viridiplantae > Streptophyta > Magnoliopsida > Santalales > Viscaceae > Viscum > Viscum album. The sequence continues at coordinate 1,366,038,129 of OY728166.1, read as the reverse complement.
GTAAAATGTGAGTTGGTTTATTAATGATTGACTGGATAAATCTCTACATTTTCTTCCTATTTGAGATAAATTTCCTTTTGATCATATTTTACTACTAAACCATAATTTGGTTGTCAGATTACATAGAGTTCCCCATTCCAATGTATATGGCCAGGTTCATAGGTTCACTTCATACATTTATAAAGGCCTAAAGAAGTCATTAGGCCCGGAATTATATTTCAGCACATATTTTCATCCTTCATCTGATGGATAGTCCTCGAGAAAAAATTAAACATTAGAGGATATACATAGATCTTGTTCGATGGACTACTAGTGAAGTTCTGATCAACATATTTCATTGGATTAGTTCCCTTATAAAAATAGTTTTTATTATAGTTTATTGATGAGACCTTTTGAGGCTTTTATGGGATGTAGTATTGAACTCTAGATTTTTGGGATGATGTTGGGAAAAGGAAGTTGATGGGACTATAATTAGTAGAGTAATAGTATGATAAAGTGAAGATGATCCAGTAACACATGAGGAAATCTATAATAAGGCAGAAGAAGTTATGCAGACAATTAAAGGAAAGACATTTCTTTCAAGGCATGTTTCTTATAGAATATCACATTGGAAAAGTGTTATATGGTTTGGTATGAAGGGGAAGATAATTCCATGGTTCATTGTACATTATGGAATCTTGGAGAAATATGGACAAGTGGCCTACTAATAATACCTTGATCTGAATTTATCTCAGGTAAAAAATATTTTTCATATTTTGATGTTGAGAAATTATGTTCAAGATTCATTTCATGTTTTGATCCGAAAAGCAGTTCTGCTGGAAGAGACATTTCTTATAAAGAGAAACCTATTCAGATTTGTGATCGAAGAGAACATGTATTTCGGAATATAGTAATACAACATGTTATGATTTTCTAGAGAAACCATATGGTTGGAGAAGCAACATAGAAATATAAAAATTCTTTGAGGGAAAGGTACCCTCACTTGTTTCATAAGAAAATAAAATTGCATGGATGTAATTTCTAGAAGTTTGGGAGAATTTTACAATACATTGTTGAAAAATTAATTGAAATGTGTGAAATATTGTTTTAAATATATATTTATAAACTTGTCGTTAACCATAATTTTTATACTTTTATTATTTGAATTTTAAAATTGGTAATCTATGGTTGTGATCTGTAAGTTATTTGGAGTCTTATAGAACCAACTTTTTTTGTGAATATTAACATAAACTTATGAATATTAATATGATATTTATGAATAGTAAACCATATTATTATTTTATTTTCTTAAGTTTATAATATAATGAGATATTGATTAATCTTCAATGTGATATTAAATCACTTATGGTTTTAAATTTGTTATTTTACGTATACATTATGATTTCATTTAAAAAAAATAGATTAATCATATTTAGAAAATTATTTTCTATAAAAAAGTTTAATTTTCTATTCTATACATCAAAAAATGGTTGGGTTTAACTTAAGTGATTTTTATAAAATACATGATTTTTTTGTGAATATTTATATTTGATAATTTAGGAAAAATACTAAATAAAGTAATTTATACATTATGATCAAGACATGGCTGATATAAATGGCCATTTGTTCGAACTGACATGAAATTATTACTATCTTTTGTCACATGAATCTAAAAAATTCATAGTATTGAGAAAAAATATTAATCAAATGGTTAAAATCCCTCCTCTCCTCCACTATAAATATCACCCTCACCCCTTCTTCCTCTCACACCTCTCATGATTTTAGCATTGAAAAAATTATACCCAATACACTTCCAAGGTATCTTTCCCATTTCCAATACCTGATGGTATACAAAAAATACCAAAACCATGGGCCTTAAAGAGGATCTCAAGGAGAAAAGATCAAGAGTTAAAGATCCTCTTTCAGTCTCTTATTTTTTTCATTTCAATTTATTTTCCATTCTTATACTCTCTTCTCATCCCCTTATCCAAGAAGCATGAAATATCAATAATCTTATATATGATGGATGTTATCTTGTTTATGGAAGAATTCATCATCATTATCACTCTCCTCCTCCTCTAATTCAAAAAAACATATCATCCCTAATGCTCTGATTTATCCAAATTGTGGACGATGTGTTTTTAATTTCATTTATATCCTTCAAATATTGTTATAAAACAATTTTAATGGTTTTAAAATATTTTATTTTTTATGATATATCCCATTTTATGTTATATAGTTAATATATATATATATATTAAGTTATATAACAAAACTACTTCATGATAATCGATGAATCTCCAAAATGATCTAAGTAGATATCAATAATGATTTTTCAAATGAACAATACCCATACCATATAAAAAATATGAATTATGGAATAATTTAGAATTCTGGAAACATATTAATACTATTTCATTCCACTTATCATATTTCACTTCCATTCATCAATGAAATCCTCTATAAACTGACCATGGAAATCATTTAAAGATCGCACCTGAAATAATGACAAGAACAAAATATTAGAACGTAATGGGTGAATGTATACTATAAATTGATATTATAAGGATTTATAAACATGAAAGTTATTTTTTAAGATTTTATTAAAACTTTTAAAACAAGAATAAAAGTGTTTTAAACAAGTTAATGTAAGACAAACATGGAGTGAGGGAATACTTAACCCAAAATCCATTCTTTGGGTTAACATTCTATATCATTAATTATGTGTTATTAAGATTATATTTCTATAATGAATTTTGTTTGTATTATGTTACATTATGTGTATTTAATATTTATACACATATTACATTAATTCTAATTGATTCTAATATCAAATATATTTTATTTGTGAGGTAATTATCTTATAAAATCTTCTTTTAAACTTCCATTTTTACAAAATTCAAAATGATTTTCTTAATACAAGTATTCTTGTTTAATGATTATGTTTTGGTTCTTTTAAATTATTTATGATGAAGGGTGGGACCTATATATCCCTCCAATGGATTTGGTATGTGGAAGTTGGAGGTCAATCATATGGTTACATCAAGTATAACAGTGATGTTCACTCCATAAGGTAGCCTTGAGGGTTTCGTTGTAAGGTAGTTGTGAGGGTTAAAAATCATAATTTAGTTTTGAGGATTACAAAATTAAGTAAGTAATGCCCCAAGATACCCTTTTTCACTATTTTTGTTTTCTATGATTTATGGAAATATCATGTTTCACAGGTAAGTATATAGTTCTTTATGGGTGAGTAGTATGTCCTTGTGAAAATGATTTCATATATTTATATGTATTCATGGACTAATAATTACTCTCCCCATTTTTATATATGTTATTGAGATTTTGTTCCCACCATAATTTTTAAAATGATGTTTCTCGTGGATTAAGGTTGGGTAAGAGAAAATAAGAACCCAAGATGAATGTTTTTATTACCTTTAATGAACAAATTAAATATTTTATTGGAAACTGTTGTATTATAAAAGTAATGGATACAGTTTTAGTTGTACCAACTTTGTTTTCTTGTTGGTTGATATGAATGATTTATGTCTTCACATTCTAAAACTCTAAACTGAAATGATATTTGGGAGTATAAACAAGTTTAATATAGTTGAATTAACTATATTATGTAATGATTAAGGTTGTTTCCTTATAGTTCCTCTCTTATATATTTACTTTTAATCAAATTAAATTACTATTTTTTTAAATCTTTTAATTTTTAGAAATTGTTTTCCATTTAATAATTTTTTTCATGGTTAGTTTCGTGAAATTCAACTCACCCCCTCATCTTACTTCGTTATCCTTATCGAATCTAATTTATATTTCAATGATAAAAACTATTTAACTTCAATTGAATTTAATTTCATATAGTTTAACTTATTAATAAATTATTAAAACAATCCTCTATAAAATATTATTTTCCTCCAAAACAATATTTATTATATATCACATCACCTTTCCAATCCCCATTGAAAAATTTAAAATTGGTTTAGATTAATCTTCATTATTTCTAAAAAAATAAATATAATTTATGTTCAAATAGTTAATGATAAACTTTACTACTATAGTGTATTTCACATGTTTTAACATTGAATCAATGAAAATTGTAATGGAAAAAATAATTTATGGTATTTATGTTTTCAATATAATATCTCTCAAAAAACCCCCAATACGCTTTTTGATACAGTACTATTATATCATTTTTAAGTAAAATATAATTACAAAATACATAAAAGTTGAATCCTCTGTTCAATCAATAATTTTGATCCTTTCAAATAACTCATAATAATAAATTTTATTTAAAATAATTATACTTCATGTTATATTTTAGACCATAAAAATAATAGTTTCATTTAACTAATCAATTAATTTTCAAAGTTATTTTAATTTTTTATAGATAATACAACATAATTCATATCTTATTTATGTGAAAAAAAAACATTCCCATAATATTCAAACTCCAAATAATTCAGCTTTTTTAGTTTTTATTTGGAAATAATTACACACCAAATCATTCATAGAATTATTTAAATTATTTTTAAGGATTATCACAAAAATAACTATCATAATTTTGGTTAATATAATAGTTTCAATATAGATACTAGTGGATAACCAAAAAACAACCTATTTTGGATCGTACATTAATGAATTCTTATAACCCAAACTCATATAACATAGTTACCAACATACCATTTAAATTAAACATATTAATTTCTATTATAATATTATATTAAGGATCTTATGAATAACTATATATATTCTTTCTAAAACTTTTATCATAATATTTCTAAAAAAAATTCTTTCTTTATTTGTATCCATTCGCTGATTGAAATATTTAGATATAATAATTTATTTAATTTTTATAAATCTATCAAATTGAATTGAACTTATCAATAGAATGTGGGTTAAGTATATTGAATTAAATATAATCCATAAAATTATAATACTTTTAATATAATTAAATTAATATATCATCCTGGATAATTGCATTCATATTAGACAAAACCCATATTAATGAATTAAAAGAATTAGTGTCTTAGCTTTAATATCTATTAGATTTTGACCTTTTTACCATATCTTTACATGGAGAACACATCAAATAAATTGATTCAATATATATTTATCTTTTTAATCACTCTAAAAATTGATATTTTATATTTATTGTCTGGTTCTATTATCCCAAATTCACATTTCTTCCATTTCAATGAACATATTCTTCCATAAAAAAATATTGAAATTATTTTCATGCATGAAAATTTGTATTAGGTTTAAATTTTCCCAATTCCCTACCATTATTATAGTGTCACCCTTAATAAAACTGTGTATGTAACCATTTTTCTAAAAAGTAACTTTATTTTATTATTTCATTGTTTAGAAACACTATTCAGGTTTGTTCTTAATCAATCAATAAAAAAGTATTTGTTTAAATTAAAACCACTAAAAACATTTAATATGGTAACAATAACTTTTCAATTTAGATTATAATCACTATAAAATAATACTATTTCTTTCAGATTGATAAATTTTATGAAACTATATTTTTTGAATCATATTCATTGAAGAAACTTTAACCCAAATATATATGATTTATTAATAAAATTCATTACAAGACACATAAATAATTATTACCAACCCTTTTTCACACATCTTAATTTTATATTTAGTTTTTTTAATCTCATTAATCATCTATTGATGTAATGTGTGACACCTATTAGTTGTATTTTATAATTGAAAAAATATTCTTCATCAATATAAGAAAAGGATTATTATAATTTTAACATCTTGTTTAGATTTTTTATTAAATTTATCGCTTTTCTATCCTGATGTATTCCCATAAAATCTTTGGCTCTCTATTATTTGGATAAATATTTGTTTATCTGAACACATTGGACTTTTTCTATAGAAACAAAATAAAAAAAACATTTTTTCAAATCCTAAAAGGACATATTTTATTAAAAAAAACTCATAATTTACTTGATGATTTCTATTACAATGAGAACTATTATGATCATCATTGATACTCTCATGATTTGGCTAATAACCTTTTTAAATATAATTTACTCAATATAGTTTTAGGGATATATAACCATGATATATTGCATTGGAAGTTACTATTAGGAGATCAATATCATAACAGAATAATGAAAAAAATGATTTAAAAAAGCACAATCATTTCTTATTAGACCATAAATCACATAATGTAGATGAAAATAAATTTCATGAATGACCTTGTAGCTAATTTAAAATGTATAGAAGCCTTGTAATTTTAAAAAAAATTCATGATTAAACTTTTTATTACAAATTTATAGAATCCACTTATATGACACTACTTAATTCCACTCTTCTACCTCCTCTACATTAATTAAGAAATTTTTATTTCGATTCTCCATAAATGATATTGGTGTTGGGAATAAATTAAGTTTTAAAAAAATCATAGTAAATATCATATTTGTTTTAACACTAACACATATAATTTAATTTTAATACCTTCATGGGATGATATTTGTAATGGGGAGGAATTTTTTTGTTATCCATGACTGAAATCCCATTAGAAAAAAATAAATGGAAAATAATACATATAAAATTTGGACCTCTATAATATAATACTAGAAACTTCTATGGTAATTTGAACCTTTATATTGTAATCAATGACTCTATTTTTTGTATCTTTAAATTACATTTTAAATTGGTGGGTAGTGAATATATCTTTTGGGAGGATATCCATTTATCCTGAGAAGGATTTTCATACTCAAAAAACCCCTAATCCCTTCCTTAATTGTTAACTATTAATCCCTGAATAACACCTAATACTATTAGTTTATGATAATTTATTGTTCTATCATCCTAATTCATTATATATTATCAAAAACTTCATCTTCAATGCATGTCCATTGAAATTAATAAAAAATTCCCTATTAAAATCCCTTTATAGGGCCCCATTGAGGGACTTATAATTAGTTTAAATTTCACTAAAATATTATTATCCCAATTATACACATGTAAATGATTAAATGATAGAGGTATATTTGATGAAAATAAATTTTATCCTCCTTGGAATTTTTATTGTATCCAAAATTATAAATGTAGTTAAAATAAATATACTGGTTATTATAAATTCAATTTTTTAATTTTTAATATCCAAAATCTCCACATTATCAGTTACATAAATATTTTTTGGGAGAATTTCTTATCCTCATATTACCCCTTTGTAACTTCTTTTACTTATTTCTTCACAAAATCCAAACTAAATTTTTATTTTATAAAACATGATATTTTTTCTGTTTGAGATTGACTTTTATTTAGGGACATTAATATATGTTCAAAATATTCTTATATATTTTATGAAATTTATTATATTATATATTATTTTCGATCTATGTTAATTTTTGGAAAATTAATAGGTGTTTAATATAAGAACACTCATTAAATTTTTTATACAAATTCTTTCTGTTATTTTGTAAATTTTGGTAACTCAAACATAATTGCTTCTCAGAGGTTTAAGATTGATGAATTATTTCTTTATAGGGTTTATCATTTTGATTCTAATAAACATATCTTTTTAAATTTAGGATTATTTTTGGTAGCATCAGAATATATTTTATTTTAAACTTTATCACTTGAAAATTTCCATCTTTCTCAATGCCATCCATAAAAAAATTACATATCTATGGAAATATTTAAATAATCATTCTCCTTTTTCTAGAATTAATTTTCCAATTTGGTTATTCTATTTTAATTCATGAAAAAATATTTCTCTATTCATAATTGGAACACTATTGGATTTTCTTATTATTATATATCATCTTTAATGATATATCTATCACTAAAAAATCAATATATTTTTTTGATTTTAAATGAAATTTAGAAATTCTTAAACCTTAAAATTCATTGTATTTTTCAATTTTATCATTTCAAGATAATATATCATCTTTTAATAAAAAAAATTAACAATTTTTTTGAATTCTACATTCCACATAATTTATATTAATTTAAAATATTCCAATAACATACAACTTTTATTCTTCTTAATTATATTTTTGTTTAATAATACTATTCTTGATAATTATTTTTATTAAGGAAGCTTAAAAAACAATTCTAATTATCCATTTTCTAAACATTTAGATGGGTGTTTGAAATTGTATTTACCATTATCTATTCTCATGAATCAAGAAAAAAGTGATATAAATTATTTGACGAAAATAGAATCATATCTGGCTTCTAATTCTTCTTTATAATACATATGGTGTCATTGATTTTTAATTTAACATACACCCCTAATATAATTACTCCAGATAGTTGAAACATAAAATGGATTCAAGTGAACTACATGATAAAAAAATTTAGAAATTAACATTAAGGTCTTATAGTATAACTTATTAAGTGATCTACTCTATAATAGAAAATATCATGTAATATAAAAATAATGAGAAATAAGTAATTTATAAATTTAAAAATACATAATCATCAATTCAACAAGTTCAAAATTATATCTCAATGATTCAACATATGTATTAATACTAAATATGATTCCAATGTATTTCATGAATTTTAAAACATAAATAATATAAATGATAATGGTATGAAATGAAAAAAGTGGACATCAAACTCTATAATACATTAAATGTGCATCAACTCACCCCCAATGTTTCTCCTAATACCAATTTTTAGCTACTGAGGCCACATTAATATACCTGAAACAACATTCACAATTATTGTAAAACATTAGACTCATATGTGTGTTCTTGTATTAATTGAGAATATATTCCTTAGTATAAACCATTACAATTACATCCACATTGAAGAGTTAGAATGTGAATATTGTAAAATTGTGCAAAGAGAATACCAATGAATTTCTACCAATTATAGTAATGAAATATATTAGTAGGTGCAACAACGTCCCCAATATATATTTCACCTTCTTTACCTAAGGATAATTCTTGTATATCAAGAATCTTGTTCATAGTTCATCATCAAATATTAGCATTTCCCAAGTCCATCCAGTAAAATGGAAGTGGTCCATTAGGCTAATCATGGCCAATAACATTATATGCATCTAACCCCATGGGGTTATCCATTACATATCATGGAATATAAATTATATTACAATTTAGGTATATCTAGCCAATATCATTACACAAAATATATTATTCCCCTCCCGAAAAACTATTTTATATCATAGAATTTCATATTTTGGCCCACTAAAATCCATGAGTAAGATTTCATAGTCATGTTGCATTCATAATTTAAAAATGCATTGGAAAAAAATTAATGAATCAATCAACCCATCACAAATTTTAAATTATCAACTTGACATATTCCACAATTAAAATTTAATCACATTTCAAACTCACATGAAATTAGTAATAATCACAATCATAAATCCATGGATTTATAAAAAATATATAACTCACATTTACCACATAAAAATCCCTATTTTCTATCACATAATCCAATTTATAAATTACACAACATTTAGTAACTACTACCCATTTATCGCAACAATTTATTTTCATTATACTAAATTTATTTATTTTTTATCCTCTTAAAACAGTTTTTTCAAATAATATATTTTCTATGACACAAAAATAACATAATAAAATTATTTGGATTATTTTCTGTCAATACATAACTATTTTACCTAAATAAACATTATATTAAACAAAACATATCTTATTTAAAGATATCTACTATTCAAGGAAATCAATTTTTTAATATTATAGAAACAAAAGTTCTTTTATCTTCAATAGTATTTTTTATATGAAACATCATTTTAAGTATCATACTTATAGTATAAAACTGCTTTTATAGTCCCTTGAACACACTCCCATTCAATGTATTATTGAGAAACCATTTCTCTTTATTAACCAAAACATCAATTCATAAAAATATATTTTCATTAATTAAACAATGACATTAGGTTGAATTTTTTACATCTAGAAAACAACAAGTTCCATGAATTAACTCCCCCATTTCATTAGTCACGTTTAACCATCATTATAATTGTTTTCACTCAAACATGGTAATAATAATAAAACCATAAGTCAAGATAATAATAATATAAAATAATTGTTTCTAATTATTAATACTAAATTCATATTAATTTTATATGAATTAATAGGGTTGGGAAAAACACTTTAAGATAATTAACTATTATTAAACCAGCAATTAAAAATTCTATTTCTCTTTAATTTAAAACAGCATTAATTTTTCTACTTATTTCATAATGTGATCAATCATATCTCTCGTCAATACCTCACATTAATAATGGAAAATAGGTTTTTATAGATTAAAAAAGTTAATTTAATATTATAAGTACATATAAAATTATTTAAAATTATGCTACATAGAATGAATAAAATTTTCACATCTAATAAAAAATATGAAATAATTAATTATTTAAACACTTCAGCAATCACATAAAAGAATTTTTTAAACCCCAAAAAGAAAAATGGTCACAATAGAAAATTTTTCATTAATTATTAACTATGAATGAAATCCTAGTAAAGGTCAAATCATTTGATACTAGATTTAAGATAAATAAAATAACATATAATGATTAATTTAAATCATGAAAAAGTATTTAGATTACCTTAAAATATACACATTTCATATCTTTTACTCATTAGTATAAATCTAATTATATCGATGGTGCATCAATTAGATTATTATCAAAGGATATATTAAAGAGAGAATATTGAAGTAAATTTATATATAGTGAATATAATATATGTGAGAGGGAGTGAGTCATGTGAATAATATTTATTTTATCATCAGGATCCTACATTTTATTGATTCAATCTTATATTTTTTATTTTTTAATAATTAATTATATATATATATAGTTTTCTATAAAATAGTTCACATGTATTAATGTGTTTCTCCATTAAAAAAGTAATTTAGACACATGATCCACTTCCGATGATCCCACATGTTTTGGCCCCACCCTCATATTCATGCATCGAATGATGCATTGGAATGTTTGGTAGTTTAAATAACCCATCCTCTGCTTCATTTCATATAAATGATTATCAAACCACCAGACTAATATTCTTGGATTACCTACTCACTAACCCTTGTCCCATGCATATCTAGGAATATTCTTTTACCTTCACCTATCTCCCACATGGTCGGGATCCCTTTTTGGTGCATGAGGACCCCACATTGTCAGAAATCAACAATTTTTTAGAAACATACAATTTATCATGAATTACATAAAATAAAATAAAATCGCTACACCCATGACTAATAAATCAAAATATAGAACATCAGTTCTCCAAAAAAAATAACATTATTTTATTTTCCCATTTTAGCTAAATTTATGATATTCATTTTGTATTCCAATTACACACATTGTTTGTAGTTTGAATGAAAAATATTCAACAGAAAACTGAACCCCATTGAATCATGTTAATATAAATATCCACAATAATATTTCTCATTATTGATAATGAATTTTTTTAAAATAAACATACATCATTGACTAAAATAAAAAACAACAATACAAATGATTCTTCAGTTTTATCCCCTATAAGAGTTTCCATTGTAAAATAAAACCACCAATAATATTTATAACATAAAAAATCTCAAAAAAATAAAATCATATAAAAACATACTTCCTTAAAATTACTATCATGTAATTAGTTATTTTAAATACATAAATATTCTCTAATACCACATATTATCTCCATTTAATTCCAAATCACAGACCAAATCATTAATCCCTAAAAATGAAAACAACACGTAAATTGATTTTTTTTATAACATATAAATAATATGATAGTATAAAAAACAATTTAAATTCAAATTATAATTAAATTTTCATCATAAAAAATCTTTCAAAAATTAATTCAAACCTACATCATATCAAAGTATAAAATTAATCATCCCCCATAATGGGAATAATACATTCTACCAATAATCCCCATGACTCTATATTTACTAAGTATCCAAAAAATATATTAAATCTTACTTACTCATATAATTATTATGGGACACAAGTAGTTAATCTGACTAAACAATACCATAATTGTTCATTAGGATTTAATTATAGATCTCACACATTTAAATCACCCATAATATCAAATTATTCACCTATTTTGTTCAAACAATTTCATAATACAATTCAATTTAATCACATTTAACTTATCTCACATTATCCTTACCACTATGTAACAACAATTTATAAAGTATGCGCCTCAACACTTATTTCCATTTTCAATAATAATTTTTAACATAATAATTAGACAAATTATTACATGAATAAATATTCATCACAACCAAATAAGGTTTAAGAATCATATTATTTGAAATTTCTATCCAATATAGTTTTAAAATAAAAATAAATATATCCACTTCGTGAACATTGAAATCAATAAAAACTATAATTTTTTATTAGAACATTCCATTAAATAGTTAGAACCGTAAAATAAAATTTGACTTGAACAATGAGATCAATATTTTAAAAATATCATTACATCATGTTCTAGGTAAGTGAAATGAATTATAAATCATTTTAAATTATAATCAATTAAATAAACAATCATCAATGTTTTAATATGTAAACCAAACATGGTCTAAATTCCATTATTATACCCCAAAAATTACTATCATTGTGTTTTCATTTATGATGATTCAACAATATTATAACCATAATCATGCATTCAAAAACAATTATCATAATAAAACATGACATGTTCATCAAAAAAATATTTCATTTAATCTAACATAATTCAAAAACATGATAAAATACAACATAGAATTTCATTGTAGCATGATCTTCAATTAATTTTAAAAAATTGAAAAAATTAAAATGCTTCAATTAATCACATCCTTTAAAATTTATTTTTAACAAGAGAATCATTTTATATTTATTAACACCTAAATAAAAACCCACTGCAAAGAATAAACCATGACATAGGTTCAATAAAAATTCAATTATTCTTTCATTCTATATACCACCAACATTATATAACAATTCAAGAATCAAATCCATCGTATTTACCATCAAAAATAGAAAACAAATATTTCCTTGTGATTAATACAATAATTAATTAATTTATCATAAAAAATACCTTTCTATAACATTAAATAATGACTAATTATGACTCTATATAATGGATGATAAAAATATATATATTCCATGTTATATAATTTAATCCATTAGAATGACCTTTCTCCCACATTCACAATTACATTAATAATATAAAACATTTCATATTTCTATGATTAGAGAAATTAATACATAAAAACAACACAATCATGCAAGTAAGGATTAATCAAAATCCTAAACCAATTGATATGTGATTCTAAAATATCAGAAAAATCATTTTCTTTACTCTTGGATCAATTCAAACATTTTATAAAGATTTACTAACATACAATAAATGAGAAAATAATCTCCATTCAATTTTAAAATACACAAATGGACTCCAAATAATTTCACCATCCATTGTTATTAATCCATGAATAGATTCTAGAGATTTTATTCATTATAGACACATAATAATGAATCAAATTAATATATAGAAACTATTCAATTACACTTTTAAAAATAAAACCACATTAATATAAAAAATATAATCACGATTTAAATATTTTAGATGACTCTAATTTTTCCATAAAAATCAATCTTATACATATAGTAATATTTTCTGATCCAGGAACATTGAAATTATAATATTCAAAGGCCTAATGATCCCAGAAATGGTATAGAAAAATTTTATTTATATTAATATCATGCATGCAAAGTTTATATGAAATAGTGTAATCATTCCAAATTAAGGACTTTAATGGAAAATATAATACCTTAATTAAGATAAGAACATTGGTTTTACCATATGTGTTACAAAAAAAATTTATGGAATTATTTATTTTGATTATATGTTTCCATGGGTAAAAATAATGTTATAATTTATTTAATTTTAAATTCTTATTATTTTTATGATGCAGTAACACATGCATCTAGTTATAGAAATCCTATTATGATGAATACCTATGTTTATCCAAAAAAAACCTTCAGGCTGATAATATCTATTGTAGTAGTGTAATTAAACGATTCATAAATTAATAATTGTAGATTGAGGATTTGAAATTGATGTGGAATAAGTGTTGTGGATCTCAACAATCTTAATGAAAAAGGACTATTGTTTATCAATGATCAACCCTAACTAAGCCTAGGGAAAAACATTATTGTTTTATATCCCCAAATGATTTGTCATTATAAATATGAATCCAATCAACGAACACATTTCCCAACGGTCAATTGTGGTACAGGTGTGGGATTATTTTCCTAGGATTTAAGAAATTATTATTTGCTTTATATAGATCATTTTTTGTTGTTCTAATTGAAAGAAAATCACTTAAAACCCAAACAACATCTAAATTTCATAACATATTTTTGGTATTACATTTCTCCCATGTTTTCTTCACATGATTTAACACATGTATATCATAGGATACTAATTAGATGAATACATAGTATATGATTTTATAAAATTTTCTTCAGTTAAATAGATTCAAACCATTTGCGAGGTTCATGGTCAATGGTGGTTTTAAGGTGTGACAAAAATGGTAGATAATTTGAAGAGTATCCGGATTGTATTGGAGATTAATATTTTTCTAGTTTGACGGAAGGAATTTTTGGGATGTGATAATGGTAGTTTTTTATCAAATTTAATGGTCAGAATATTTACACTAGTGATGATGATGCATGATTGAGGCCTAATCAATGTTTCATTGGAATGAATAATGGAAATGGTGGAGAATTCAAAGGCTGTGTGAAGGAACCATGGGATTTTCTAAAAACCTACGTTACAATGTATATAACTTAAGGAACACAAATCCTATGGGTCTATATCTATGATAATAGGTTTTACACATGAAATTGATTATCACATGCCTTTTCGTCCCAACCACATATTGTGTAACCTAGTGTTCAAGGCTTGGTATATATCCCACTAGATACATAGGCATTGACTAAATTAGGCTTATGTTGTATAGGAAGAGTACATGGGAATATACAAGTACTAGGAAATGGCCTAGCACACATGCATTTACAACAAACATGGGAACAACTGAAAGTAAAAAATAATTTTAAATATATATATTTAAATGGGAAGGAAGAACGTAAAGTGCTTTCTCAGCCTCTATAATCCATATACCCCTAAGGGACACAACTTGTATGTTTTGGTTTACATGTCTTGTAAAAAAATAGAGATATAAAAATACTCAAGGATTCCATTAAATTCCATGTATTGCTTTTACATGTCATGTACATCCACTGAGGTTGTTTTTAGGACATCATTTCATCATTATAGACCCCATTCATTTGATTAAGATCCCATGTATCATCCTGAGGAGGTTATAGTGTCATATTACATCCTAGATAAAGAAATTTTATCTAATATATGGTTTTAAATAAAGTTTATGATACACCTCCATGAGTCATTTGGTGGTATCATCTATCATATCATTACTAAGTGGGGTTTTTTGTATCAATGTGATGACTGTGATGAGTGTGTCAATACCCTTTTGAAATGTTTGATTATACAGGGTTTGTGGAATCCTTCAGTGTTTGTTGGTGTTATCCCTTATCTTTGTAGCACGATATTTTTTAAACGATGAATACATTTAGGTGGGGATAGATGATAATTACCTATCAAATGAGTGTCTTTAGTGACTTCATGGATCTGGGAGCAAGCACTCCCCGAAAAGTGAAACCTTGAAACATCATGATGACTCCTATGGGAGGCTCTGTTAGTTGCGACCTATCTATACATGGAGTATTTTTAATATATTTAATTTACCTAGATTATAATTATTTAACATGCCTTAACTTCTACACCTTTATATTGATAATCTACGTACTATTGATGATTTATAGTTGGTTATTTTAGAGATTCTAATTAGGTATCTTTATACCCACACATACATGGGATCCCAATGAAAATATTAGGTCTTATGTAGATTATAGAACTTTTGATGGTTACTTGGGTGGCCTGGGAGTATGGTGGACATAGTTCATGGATAGAGAAACTATTTGTCTTACTAGTGTAAGATTTAATAAAGTCCCCTCTATATGTGGAATTAGGATTATTTTATATTTCTCATTTTTTTTAGTTACCCCCTTTACCTCTTTCAGTACATTGTTTATACTATAGTTGTGGGATAATTTAATGTACATATAGGTACTTGGGATAATTCCTCCACTGTTTGGGATATGCCTACATGGCAGTAGTCGCCCTCCCATATCTAATTGGAGGTGGGATTGGGTTTGTCACACTCAACTTTTTACCAACCAGGAGAAAATTAGTGGTTGAGGTCATGATAGAGTTGTATTAGAGAATGGATCTACCTAATGAATGGTTTTTTGAGACTTTATAAAGGTGAAGATTGTTTTTTGTTTATGAAAAAAGTGTTAATGTGAATCAATTTTTTATTAGGGTTTGATCTCTATTATTAACATGAAATTTGTTCTATCCATGAATATGGACACTGACAATTTAAATGTTGATTCTATACCTATATACATTGATGGTAGATAAATATATAGGATAATAAATATATATAGTAATTATTCAAACAATGAGACAACTCTAGGAGTAGATGGTTCCTATAGTAGTGAGTCTTATTTCGGGATGTGATTGGTGATAGTGGAGTCTGATGAATTAGTCACACAATGAGAAAAATATATCCTATTTTAGTTTAAAAAATCTATTAAATATAGAGTTTTTAAAAACATGTTATATTCACCCCACAAACGATTTCATTTTCATTTATTATCACTCAGTATTATGGGGTCATTATACACATTAAAGTTCACTGCCCTTTCATGATACACATTTTATATGGTTCAAGATCCATTCTTTAGAGCATGGACCTTATAGAAAGGATTATGATGATATATTAGCATTGTATTCATCACTATTTTCATTACCATGTACAATACAATTCATTTTTAGGATTTATTATAGGATATATTCAAAGATGAAAAATCACCAATAGGGGATTCTGGTATAGGGAAACCAGGATCTAAGACAATGGGAGTAGGTAGTCGATGCAAATCACATGGATTTGGGAAACTGTGGTGATTTAATATTCAATCATATCGTAGAGGATCAATATTTCAAGTACCTATCTAAATCAAGATTCATCTGATGGATATTTTGTTCTTATTGTGATGGTTGGGTAAATCTCACTCAGGATTTTCGGAACCGTCGTATAGATGATATGCTTGACCGGGAAAAGAGTAGATTCATGCAGTGGTGGTCTAAGACATCAAGTATCTAGTGATTATTAGAGGTGTAATATTTTCCAACATTGATTTATCTATATTTTTGATAGAAACATGTGAAAGACACTATTTTATTTCCCTTCCACAGGTTTAATATTTAGAGATTCTGATTTAACCCATATCTTGAGACTTGTTCAGGGAGACTTTGAAAATGGTGACATAGTGATCACACAGTTATGCTAAATGTGTTATAAGACTCTTTGAGGAGAGATATTCTTATGTGATATCATTTTAGTAGTGATGAGGTAATACGACACCATGTTATGTAAGGATTGGTTATCCATATCTCATATTCATATTGACTTTTTCAATTAGGGAATGTGATGTATCTGCGGTGATAGATAAATGATATCCATTTTTTGGGAGATGGAAACATATGAATATCAAGATGGGATCATACATATGAGGATACAATACATTACACATTATTTATATAGTATTAAACGTGGTGTATTTATTAGCAATAGATTTCATCTTCCTATAGTAGTGGAATGATATGAGGACATCATTCTTGAGGACCTTTCATTCTTACCTTTTTACTGATAGATATAAATCTTCATATAATTTTACCCATAGAAGGAAATTATTTCTTTGTCAGTATGTCAGATTGATCCCATAAAGCTTTATTATCTGAAGGAAGAGTTGGAGGACATGAAGAGGAAGGTCTTTGTTTGACCTAGTGTCCCCTCTGTGAAATGTCAGTGTTATTTTCCAAGACAAAATGAGAGATATTTCCATTTTTTAAGATTATTAGTTCCATGAATAGGTAACTATGATGAATAATTATCTACTATTATTGATCAATTATAGATTTAGTCATTTTAGGGGGGTGATACGTTTTTCAAAGATATACCTCAGATCAGGTTATCACTAGCTTTGAGTGGGAGATGAGGATATATTATATATGTCATTATGGTGCCTTTTCAATTAATATTATTACTTGGTTAAGTTGTTAAGAATTTTTAATGCCACATCTGACATAATGGTACTTCTTAAATGGATATTTTATTACTTGTAAGATTGGTTTTTTGTGGTATTCGGGGTGATATCATATTGTACTAAGAATCATAAAAGAAGAACACAAGACACTTGAGGATGGACATGGACATACTTGGAGATCACTAACATCATAGGAATATATAAAAGTATAATTTATGGATAATAGAGGTCATATTTTTGTGGCATTTCTACTTAGTAGATGGTGTAGCAGTAGACCCTATGAAGGTTGAGATGGTGTTAGCTTTGGATCCACCAAAGAGTGAGACTAAGGTATAATGTTTTCTTGGGTTAGTTATCTACTATCCAAGATTCATTCCGTATTTCTATAGGATATTTTAACATATTAAATATTTATCATTTTTGGAGATTCCAATAATTTTATATGGAGTGTTGAAGAAATGATTTTTAGGAGTTACAGTATAGGTTTATGAGAACCCCATCATGAGATTTCCAAATGAGGGTGTCGAGTACATAGTTTCTTTTTGTTCCATAGGTATTAGGATGGGTTTTTATAATGTTTAAAAAGATGGTGATTTACTATAGGTCTTTTCAGTTGAGACCACATGATAATAACTCCATGAAAAATGATTTAAAGTTATCTATTGTGGTCTTTTAAATGATGATGCAGAATAACTACATTATGGGTTAGATATTTATTATCTTTTTAGTAAAAAATATTATTAATAATATATTCAATGAGAATGATATTATCTTGATAAATATGTTCTAGGGTTTTGGAATTGATATATTCTACACTCCTTGGAATGGTAGTGTAGTGTCAGATTCTCTCAGTAGAAGATCTTGTTAATAGTTATAGACCAAGGCTTCAGAGCGGCTAGCATCATAACAGTTGTCCCTTGTGGATAGGATGGTGCAGCTTATGCATAGTCTATGGTTTTTATCCCATCACTTTTACATCATTTTATGGAGTCGTAATAATGATATATGGACTATTAGAACATTAGTTCTCAAATACCCACTAGATGTTCTCCGAATGGATTTTATAATGGTTGGGAGCATGTCATACATTTGATAAGATGAATGATCGTTCCAGTGAAGTTATGTGGGGTGGTTATGGGGGAGTTTCATATATACCATATAGTGTTACATAGAGTTGTCAAATATTTATACTAGGACATCCAAAATCTATTCTAGTGGACAATGATAATGAAGTGGGTAGCAATGTTATTATCTTGATGCCCTATTTGTCAACATGTGAAGGTTGAGAACCAAGTCCTAGAGGGTTTATCTCACCCATTAATTTTTCAAAGTTTATGTGGGATGATATATAGAAGAAATTATATAGAGGGATTCCAATAACATCTGGGGGACACAATTAAATTTGATTGATTTTAGGTTGGATCACCAAGTTATCCCAATTCCTAGTTAATTGAGAGTTGTGTTCTGTAGAGAATGTGGGACACATTTTTTTGTAGGTGGTATTCAGGATCTAAAAAGTTCCCATAATAAACATTTCAGTAAAATTTTATCACATTAAATAATGATTATAGAGTTTATAGAAGGATTCCTTTGTGACTTAATTTAGTTTTCTTCCAACATTTGACACTCATACTGACAGCCATCCTAATAATATTATTCTTGTAATGGAGGAAATGATGTGATCTTCCATGTTAAACTTTTACATAGCTGGGAGGATCACCTACCCTTGGTAGAGTTTTCATAGAGGAATAGATATCATTCCACCATCATTATTAACCCATTCCTGTATTTTTATGGGTTCCTTTGTGGGTCACCACTATGTTTGACTAATCTCATGGAGACTGCAATCATGGTCCCCATGGTGGAGTAAGATATGGCTGAGAACGTTCATATAATTTTGGTGTAGATGAAGACTTCCTAGAGAAATATGAATCCAAATATAGACTAAAAACAGAAGGCTTTCATCTATGAAAATAGAGATCATCTATTATTATAGGTCTCATATTGATGTGTATAATCGATATTCTTTAGGGTGGGAATTTATCAGTGAGATTTAGTGGAACTTTTTGTTACTATGTAGGGTATGTGTGGTTGAGTACCTCTTACTATTCTCACCAAAATTAGACAAGGTACATGTAATCTTATACAATCTGTATCTGATGAGGTATATGCACAACCTATTTATTGTTATCTAATGATGATATCAAGATATTGATGATGTGGCTAGCATTTCAGAGTACCCAGTAGAGATAAATTATCTACAGTAGAAGATCCTATATGGGTGAGGTATTTTTTGGTTCATTTCTCGTGTAATAATGAGATTTTATAAGAGATCACCCAGGATTGCGAGACCGTGATGTGAGCTTACTACCCACACACATTGTAATAGTATTTTTCACTTTCCATGAATAAAATCCTAATATTTTTTAGAATATTACATTAAATATTTTTTCTACGAAATAATTTTTAATATAAATATATAATCATAATTTAGGACCCAGGAAATGAGATGGGATGATATTCTATGGCTATATGGGCCCAAATATTATATAGTAAATATTGTATTCATAATAATATCACGTGAAAATATTATTCTATAAAAAATGGAATAAATCTTGAATTTGGACTCAGATGTGAGATATAAGAAATTTATTGAGTCTAAAACATGAGTTTTACCATTTTGTCGTATAACCTATATTAGTTCGTGGTGTTTTGACAAATCAATATCTGAGGTGATAATTATAAAATAAATTAATTTATTTACATAATTTATTATAAAGAGGTACCAACCTAATACCATATTTATAAAAAGGTTCTTATGGACATTAACTAGGGTAATCTGCATATAACTAAGGATTGAGAAGATTTATTGGAGGAGTATACTTGGGGGATTATCTAACAAACAATGGAAGATTAACTATTAGATATAGGTGTGCCAATCAGAGTTCAATATGTCACCAATGTCGAAGAAGTTAGATCCTTATTTGATGGGGGTTGATCCTACCCTTATGTATGTAATTGATGATCATGGTTTATTTTCCATTTTATTTTCCAATATGGACAAAAATTAATCAACTAGTAGATTGATTAAATGTTCAATTGTATTTCTAGTGATGGTCTATTTTCCTATGATTTGAGGATATTAATATTTTTTAGGTTTCTTTCTATTCTACATTTTAACAAAAAAATAATCGAGGCCATAAAAAACTATAGACTAGTTTCATTCCATATTTTATATTTTTTCATTTACCACATGTTTGCTTCATATGATCTATCACCAATGTTTCATTAGCTTTATTTTGGATGAATTCCCATTATTGGATTGTTGTGAGAAAACTATTAGGTGTAATGGATTGAAATTATGGTGTGATTCACTATTGGTTCGTGCAATCAAGATATGATAATAATGGATGGATGATTATTTCATCATTGGAATTTGACCAATGATTCATGTTTTTCTATATCGACACTTTTTCTCAAAAAAATGTGATGGGGGTGGTTGTTTGGTCCAATAGGGTACCTAGAATCCATCCACTATTTGTGGAATGGATTGGTCAAAGTCTAATCCTCGATTCATGGTAATGTTCAACAAAGGTGAAGGTGAAATTGAAATATGGGTGATTATGATAATGTGTGTAGGAAAATACCACATCATACTTCATGTAACACAAGTAACACAGACCATATAGGATCCCTCGCTTCAATTATCAGATTATTTTAGAAATAAAGGATGAAACATCATGTTATATATAACACATGATGTTTCACCTATTGATATCAACTCTTCATGTTAATTAGAGGATATAAGGGAACAAAACTGGTAATGCAATGGGGAATAAATATAGTACACTACAACATCCTCGTACATAGACATAGACTTTCCTCATCTGTGGTGTTATTTTGTGGTATTTTCTCCATTATTTTTTAACTTAAATTTATAACTTTCCCTTCAATTTTTTCAAAAAAGATAGTGTTTTGGTCTGAAAATAGGTGGCACATGGATGGAACACCTTTATTAGAACTTTTGTTCTAGCCCAATGGAAACTGTGTTACATAGATAAAAGAAAATTCAATGTCACACAGCTAGGTTCATAGTCATAAAACCCTCAATGAATCTATTTGGAATCTTTCCCGTTTGGGTAGAGGATTCATACAGTAGGTCAACTGTCAATATTAATATGTGGAAAAATAACAGGGCATGTGAGATCATTAAAAGTATTGAAATTAAAATCTCTCCCCTCCATGAATTTTAATCACAATCCATCATTACATCCCTTATGCCCTATGTGAAGCTCCCCCACCTCTCCCTCTCCCTTTGGCTACAATATATGGTGGATTTGGCCATGGATATCCATGGAATCATCATATATGCATACCCACTCCAATTGTATTACTTATCCTTGGGAATCTCCTTATTCTTTCAAGGGTACTCTTTTTATTGAAATTATATTACATAATTTGGGATCAATCGTTATTCTTCGAGTGAAATATTGATGGATGTAATGTATTCAAGCATTTATATTGTTTCTCCTTTATGAAGTTGAGATTTCCTACACATTTTAAAATGTTTTTTATTAAAATGAATGTAGTTCCATGCATTTATATTGTTATATTATTTTATTTGTAACACTCCATGATATTTTGAATTAGTTTTTGAATTAATTTATATTTTTTATATGGTTCAATTCATGTGAGACTAGAAATTGTTCTTTATGTGTATATATATATATTAACATAGTAATTAAAACATACATTTCACATGAAAGCAACATGGAATCCACTACAAACAATACCAACTTGTCTTACACTACATGCTATAAAGATTTGTCTTGCGCTACCCATAATATCAACTAGGCGTACATTACACGAAACACTGAGTCTCTATGAAGCTTCATTTTATTGTACTTTTTTAAATGATATAAATATAAAATATTCATTAAAATAATAATATTAATAGTAATAACTATATTTCAAATATGTTTTATAATGTTTTTATATAAATAAAAGATAATGAAAATGAAAGATATGATTTATGGTAAAGTCCTTTTATGTTTGTAATTACTATTTTTTAAAGTAAAGCATTTTTAACCATAAAATTTATTTTAGAAACATTTATAAATTGAAATCGAAAAAATAAAACATAATTTTTTAATTTATAATTGAGAAATGATCTTACTAGGATTTTTTTTGTGATTTTTTAGAGAAACATCATTTTTTGATGAATAGTGAAAATTTTCATTATCGGTTAAAAATTGCTTTCTTGATTAAATAATACATAATGTAAAATTATATTTTAAATATGATTTAAGGTCACATTATATAAATAATACATCTATTAATACAATTTTGTCCATTAGAATCAATTTGACTTTGATATATAATATAACAATTCAATAACCTTTTGAACTTATTTCTACTTTAAAGACTCGTAATTTCACCTCGTCTAAAGAGCATAAAATTAAATTTAATTTTGATACTTATGTGATTTGAATTTTTAAAAACTAAAATACACAATCATAATAATTATAATATTTATATTCAAATATGATCAAAAAAATTGAACATAAAGACTAGTAAAAGTGATTAAAATTTGTCAAAACAATTATGGTCAAATTAATCTTAATTAAGGACTAAACATTAATATTAGGGGGACCAAATTACCTATACAATTGTAAAAACATAATATATATATGTATTTCATCTATAAACCATATATATTTATTTTGGGTGGGTTATTATGACTCAATTTAAATAAATAACATGTTTACCCATAACTTGTTTTTGAAACATTCAAAGTGATTCATTTTCCTGCATAATAAAAGGACACCAACACTCCCACATACTCACACCTATAAAACCTATTTGATTTGGAAAATATATGAACCATAAAATTCAATAAATGTCTCCATTACCCCTATAATATTTCATTTGGGAAGAAGGAAATACATGGAAGCCTTTGGCACAAACCAAATTGAGTGACCCAATTATGAGGTAATGTCTTCTCTCAAGCCCTTTATTTTATATTCCTTCTCCACCTCCACCAATATATTTATTAAAAAGAATATATATATAAACAAAATTATAATAAATATAATAGGTTTTTTATTTAAATGGTTCTACCTTCACTTACACACACCTCCATCTAATGGGTAATGAACATACTGTTACAGTGTACAAAGAATTACAACCTCACAAAATGATGATTTTTTGTTTTTACATTACCACCAATCTTGGTATCCATTATGATGGAAAAATTAGGTATATATGATATATATTATATTTATAATGTCTTTATGCTTCTCTAATTTTAATTTATTGCATACAATTATGCTTTTAATCGTATTTGAAAACGATAATTTCGTTTGAGGAAGTGTGGAATACCATCCACTAAAAGAGATATGATTCATTAATTTGATACATGGATTGTATTAAGGATAGTTCTAGTAAATATATTTAATATATATGTTATCATAAATCTTAAATAAGAATTATTTATATATAAATATAACTATTTAACATTGTTCATTCAACACAACAATTAAATATGAGTAACATTCATGCAAACATACGGCCTACCTTCTGCATAAGTAGTGTATTCCGTTGTATAATTTTATATTATATAGATTATTATAATACAAATATAATTTATATACATGATATTGAAATGATTATTTACTTTTATTAAATCATGACATAATAATAAGGACCAATGATATAATAAATTAACAAATATGTGATGAATAAAGTGAATATTACATGAAGTGAAACCATAACATATGATTATTGACAAGAAGGTAATATATGGTAATAATAAAACCATATATAGTGTTACATATATAATAATATGGGTCCATTAAAATATTTTTAATAAATGAATTTTTCTTATACGGTTTTCTTGAAAGCGTAGGATGAGATTCAAGACCCAATGTAGGAGGATTTCATATCACTTTTTATTTTCGTGAGATGCATGATTCATTTTCCATTCTATCCTTTTGTGTTTTTTATTTAAAAACCATTATTATTTTATATATATCATGTACATAAAAACATGGGTATTCAAATATAAATTTTATGATCATTATTTCATGGGGTATAGGTTTCAAAAGATAACTAATTGGCATAATTGTTTTGTCTGAATTTACCTTCTTTGAGACTCATGTTTTGTTATGCACCAAAATTTACATTCTAGGTGAATATAATTCCATTTTACATTTTATTTCATTAATTAAAATATATTAATGATATTTTTATATTCATTTAGTTTCATTTTCTTACATAGATTATATGATCACATGTAACTAACTTATAAGAGTTTATTAAGACAATATTATCTCTATTCAATATTGTTTAAATTTATTCTTCCTTTTATGAAATATTATGATCCATAACTCAAGAAAATTGATCACATTTAATATCCTATCTTTATTGATGATTTATTCGTATATAGGTGCCATTTCTTCCACTATTTGATACATAATATAGTTAACAATGCGTTTTTAAGGATGCCCAACATTACCATCTCATCAGTTCAAAATATATTTTCCTTCAAAACATGGTTTTATAAAAATGGTTTCCAAAAATAATGTAGCATTATCATTTAATCTTTAAAATAAAAGTTTACCCTTTTTTACCAATCTATTTAAATGATGTTTCTTGTCACTTTCTGAAAAAATTATTTTTCTAATGTTTTTATTGTTCAATAGTAATGTCCTTTTTACTGTGTATGACATGTATGGATTTACTCATTGTCATTTCATAGAATATTCCAATGAATATTTAAAAGGATAATTTTTAATAATTTTTTTAAAAGTGATTTCAAAAAAATTACAAATTCGTTAAACCTTCCGGTATATGTTTTCAAGGAAAAATGGTTTTAAAACCTTTTTAAGTTAGAATTATATGTTTTCAAAGTATTTTCAAATAAATGGTTTTCAAAAAAATAATCCAGGACACTTTCATATGTTTTAAAGTAATCAATGTTTCAGAACATTTTCAATATTTCATTATAAGTTCTCAGAAAAATTTCAATGAAAAATTTTTTTTATTTATTTTGAACTTATTTTATAAGATTTTGGGGGAAAATGTTTTAAAAATGATTTCAAGTCTTCTTTATATGTTATATAGGAAGTTTTCTAAGAAAATTATTCTCAAATTGTTTTATATATTAATATTATATTTTATTATATGAATGGATATTTTATTCAAGAATTATTTTTCAAATATATTTCAAAATTATTTTCCATATATGATGATGTTTGTTGATTTTACTCATTCCCTTCTACTAAATTATATAAATGTTCCATTAATATATTTTTTATAAATTAGTTATGATTAATTTCATTGTATTTGTGATATATGTTTCTCTTTCAGGGGTTATATGTCTATGAAATATTTTTTTTCTTTCATGGGTTATGCTTTATATTAAATGGTTATGTAACTGATATCATTTTCCATAGTATATGATATGTTTAAATGTTTATTATTCCTATCTCATTACATGGGTTATGATATGATTGTCTATTATTTTTTGGAACATATATATAGATTTCAATATGATATGGGTCGGAAATATATCTACCTCTAGTAAACTAGGTAATGATTTATATCTCAAGGTACATACTAAGATGGCATTAGGAATAATCCCTGACTACTAAGATGGCCATGGAAGATAACCATTACTACCAAGATAATTTTAGGATTGAACAAATTCTACAAAGATGTCCATGGGAGTGAACCATGACTGCCATGATGGTATGGGTAGTGAACCCATATTACCAAGATGGTCTTCGTAGCAATTCCTTGGACACTATGGAAATCATATTATATGATTATGTGTCCACCACAATTCCATGTTTTAATAATATGTTGTGATTTATTGGATTGTTTTCTTTATTTCTTTATGAATAATGCCTTATGAATATCCAATATTTATTCCATGATACATTTATATGACCTTCGATATGCATGGTGTGATATTCTATTTTGATGATCATGTTATTATACCATTATACTCAATATTGTTCTTACATATCACCATTGTTTACCATTGCTGACCATTTGAGATCACCCCTTTATTCTATTTCCATTCCCTATGTTATGATTAAATGATTTAGGTTGAAGTAATAAAGGATGATATATTTATGGGATATGTGTATGATCTTTCACTAGGATGAATTATTTTTTTCCATGCCTCTAAATACACTAATCTATTATTGTCCTAAGGGGTGTGTTTTTCTAATGTAGTGAATATTCATCTAAAATGATGTAATATATATCTATGTCAAGCTTGGGTAGCTATAGTTGTTATCGGAGGAAAGGTTTAGTCAACCATTGTAATATAGGATGAGAAAATTTAGTGATATGATTGGGTATATTTCTATGTATATTCCTCGAGATGTCTCTATGGATAAGTATAAGGTGGAGTTAATATTTATGAAAATGTCCTATAAGATTTTTAAAGGATAGAGTGATCAGTTGCCTTTAAATACATCCATGTATAGATACTACAATTTTATACATCTCTAACATAGATGTACCAAGGGGTAACGACTCTGAAAATATGTTTTGGGCTTGACATAGTGTAATTTAGTACATGAGAATAGGCCTTGTTGCACACCTAGTTTGAACCTCTTGTGGGATATGCATTGGGAATTTACTAACACATCAAAAATCACCATGAGTGATTTAAATATAATTTGGATATAAATAACATATTATAATACAAGTTAATCATTGAATAAGAAAGATATCATGATTTATAAATCTTATAAGTAAATATTTTCAGGACTGTGAGGATTTTTTTGATAAGTAATTCTCAAATTGTTCTTTTGGATTAAATATATGGCCTGAATAAGAAGGAACTATATTAAGGTTAAATGTGATGGATTATTTATTTATTATTATTAATGTGGGATAATCACATTATTGAAATATTTTGTGATCAAGCATAATCAATTTTCACCAAACATGATTAACAAATTGTAGATTAAGAAAATCTCGAAATCACCCAGAAACAAAAAGAAAGTATTCATTTAGATTTTGGGTAATAGAGATCATGGAGGAAAATTTATTTAGTTTTCTTTTCTTTAATAATGTGAACAAAATCACCTATGGTAGTTTATTATAGGAATATAAATATGTTTTGACTATGGAAAATAAAGACATAAAGTAA
Source organism: Viscum album (assembly GCA_963277665.1). Classification (NCBI taxonomy): domain Eukaryota; kingdom Viridiplantae; phylum Streptophyta; class Magnoliopsida; order Santalales; family Viscaceae; genus Viscum; species Viscum album. The sequence continues at coordinate 1,366,009,753 of OY728166.1, read as the reverse complement.
GTGAATGTGAGGAAAAATGAAGAGTTTAGTCAATGAAATGGATATAATGTAGTCCTCCCTAAGGCATCATCAATGGTTAAGTGCTTTAAGAGTAGATGAAATGGTCATTAGGAAACTCAATGTCCAATGTTGAATGCTCCAAAAGGGAACCAACAAGGGGTGTGAGTAATGGTTAAATTGGTGATGATGAAGATACTACAAAATAAATGTGAAAGAAAAGAGGTATTGGTTAATAGTATGAGGTATCCTTGTTAATTGAATAATAATGATATAGAATAATAAATTATTTCACCTATTTGGTGTCAAAATTTATGTTATATGAATGATTAAATATACAAGTAATTTTGTTGTTGTATTTTTTTTTGGAATTTACAAGTTTATGTTTAATGGTAACCATTAATGCATTCGTTATGATAAGATAATGATTTCATGACTAAGTAAATCGGGTTGTTCTAATAACCTTGGAACTCATTAAGGAAACGTTTCCAAGTAGTTTATTCTATCATGGATGACATTTATAACTTCATGGATTTGTGGAATATATCAAGTAATCCGTCAAATAAGTAATCAATAATGTTTTCCCAAATGATTTATTTCAATTCAGGTTGTTACCATGTTCTAGGTTAATTTACCAGGAAAGTATTCACTTGTTTCATATTTGAAAACCAAAAGATACTTTGTGAGATATGGGAGATCTATGTTTAGATGATTTTGTGAATTCATTTCTATGTTTTTTTTATTTTAGTCTTTTAGAAAGATTACATGGTTAACTATTCAAGTAGATTTTCAGTTAAACATCAAAGGAATTATTTATGCAAAACGTTTGTATTGAAAACCTAGGATAAAAGGATGTTTAGTTACTAGCCATATTTATAGGGTGTCCATCATATTTTAGAAATTAGATTATTGTTGTTTTAAAAAATGAAATAATTTATGTCATTTGAAAACCAATCATGTTTGGAAATTTTGTGGGTCATGAATCCATGAAAAAAGGATGATAACAATTTCACAACTACCACTGCCCTATGTTATGCCATGGTTAATGCATAATTTTTTTTTAATGAATAATTATTTATGTTGAAAAAATATTGTTACTTTTTATTTTTAGATATCAATGTATTGAAAATGATTATTTTTAAGATTTGTTATAGATAAATGGTTGTGATATTTATTGTTTTATTTTCCTAATTATTGGATAAAATTATATTTTTTCACATGAGGAATCATTGTTACTTTCTGAACATTACATGAAGTAATGGATGACTTCGAAGTTGAAAAATACATAACTAATGAATTGATATTTATAATATTAATAAATCAAGAAAGTATATTTTCTTTTATTCATTCTCAAAAAAAATAATTACCCAGTGTTTTGATAATGATCAAAACAAAATGTGCTTTTATAATACATTAATTTTTTTTAGCCTATGGATTTATAAATATTTATTCTAAATTTTTAATGATATAATTATAACCTAGATGTTAAAAATTGTAATATTAATAGTAATAAATACTTTCTAATTGTTTTTTATAATTTTTTATATAAATAAAACATATGGATAATGAAATATTTGATTTTTGGTAATGTCCTTTAATGTTTTTAATTATCATTTTCTAGAATGAACCACATTTAATAAAAAAATTAATTTTAGACAACATAATAAATTTAATTTTATAAAATAAACTCCATTATATAATTTATAATTCTACAATTATCTTATGTTGAAATATTTTGATTTTTTTGAGAAAATGATTTTTTTTATGAATTGTTACAATTAATTTTTATGTTTAAAATTTCCATTTCGTTTAAATTATAATTATTGTTAAATTATATTGTTAGTTTTTAAGGTCAAATTAGAGGAATTATATATCTATTTATATAATTTTGGTCATTATAATCAATTTCACTTTGAAATTCATTATAAATACATAATAAACTTTTGAACTTATTTTTACATTATAGACCCGTAATTTTGTCCCATCTGCGGAATTAACATTAATAATAATTTTTTCTTCTATGAGAATTGAATTTAAAAAATACAAAATAATTTTTGTTAATAAATATAATATTTATAGTTTAATTATTTCAACTTATTTTTCGGAAAAAAAATATTAGTAAAAGTAATTAAAATTAAACATAGTGATTGAGTTCAAATTAAGATTAATGAGTGACTAAGTCATAATATTATGGGAACAAATGACCTATATACTATTAAAAAACACATTTTATGGAAATATCTATGATAAATACCTTCCAGTATTTATTTATTTTGGTTTTTAGGACTTTTTAGGTAGTAACATGTTTCAACCTAACTTATTTTAAAAAATTCCAAGTGATTTCCTTTCATTCCCAATAAAAGAAAACTACTTATCTCTCATCCTAAAACCTCTAAAACCTCTTAGTTTAGGAAAATATATTATCTATAGACTCACTAACATACCTCCCTTCCTCTTTGAATCCATCCCATTGGAAGAAGTTAATCCAAGGAAGTCTTTTGGAACAAACCAAATAGAGTTACATGATTAAGAAGTAATGTCTTCTCTAAAGTCCTTTCTTTAATTTTACCTCTCCACTCCTACACTCTGTATATTATATGATTATATAAGATAAATTTGTCATCAATATACTGGTATTTTTTAGTTATATGGTTAAACCTACATTTACACACACCTCTAATGAATGGGTAAAAACATATTGTTTCTTTGTATAAGAAACTATTGTCTTACGAAAGGATGAATGTTCATTTTACATTACCACCTATACTGGTGGCCATTATGATTGAATATATATTTATATAAGATATATAATTCATTTAAAATTTCATTATTCTTCTATAATTTTCATTTATAATATACTTTTACGTTTTCCATCTTGTGTAAATATTATAATTTCATTTAAGGAAATGTATACTATTTCCCCTTCAAAGAAATATGATTATTTCATAAAATACATGGAATGAATTAATGATGGGTTTTTTAAATATTTATAATATATATGATATCTAAATATACTATAATAATTATATATATATATGAGTGTTATATTTTTTCTTTTAATATGACAATTAAAGAGAAATGACTTTCATGCATACGTATGACCTACTACCTCCATGAACAATGTATTGTATTTTAGACTTATATATTATATAGATTATTATAATACACATATACATTATCTAAATTATATTTATATAATGGTTCAAACTTTGGAGATCATGATATAAGTATAAGTACTAAATATATAACAAATTAAGACACATGCGATAAATAAAGCGAATATTACCAGAAATAAAACCATAATAAAGTATTGTCAACAAGAGGGTAATAGAATGACATAATAAATATATTTTTGATATTAGATATAATAATTTAGTTTTTTATAATATTTATTACAGAATTATATTTTTTTAATGGTGTTTTGAATGAGTACAATGAGAGTCATGATACAAGGTAAGGGGATTTCATCTTACATTTTATTTTCATGAGATACATCCTCGGCTCATCACTCTTTCCTTTTGTGTGTTTAATGTGATTAACAAGATTTTATTATATATATATTATACTTACATGTATGGGAATTCACATATCCATTTTATTATCTTTATTTCATTGGTTATAAGTATCAAAAGTTACAAAATGAGGGAAATATTTTTGCCTCAATTTCCCTTCATTGATACTCATGTTTTGTTGTGCACCTAAATTCTATTTCAAGGAGTATATTACTCCATTTTACATGTTATGTCATTAATTAATTTATTTTCAGGATATTTATGGTTTCATTAATTTCAATTTCAATCATGGTGATTATAATACCATGTTATGAAGTTATAAGTTTTATAAAGACAATCTTATTGCTTTTCAATATTGTTTCTGTTTATTAATCCTTTGATGAAATATTATAATACCCCCTCAATAACTTTTTTGAATTTTTTATCCTATTTTTATTAATGATTTATACCTATATTGGTACAGTTTATTCCAATATTTTTATAATTTCCAGACTCAGAAGCCACTAAACCGGTGCGTTGAGCCAGTTCGCCACAAGTCCTCAACCACGCCTCCCCATACACCAGAGGCTACCGAATAGAAATGAGGGACTAGGGTGTGATAGTGGGTAGACTATTCCCTCAAACCAGAGTAATAAAATAGTGAAAATAAATATTTATCATACAAAGAAAAAAAACAGATTTTGAAAGAAACAAACAACCGAAATAGAACAATTTGTAATAATAAAATGTTGTAAAATCCCGAAAAGATATAAAATACAATAATACATGGGTGACCCACTGGGCCAACCATATAGATACAATTATAAAATAAAATGAAAGTAAATATATAGGGCTCCATTACTATCTCTAAGACAATACACATAACTGACCTCCAAACATTATCGAGTTGTACCAGCCCAATCAGTAGAACCACTCGAGGAGATTTTCTCAATTAAGAATCACTAGGATTCATCTCTATACACCAAGAAAGTTGTGATCAAACTAAAAATAAGACATAAGGTCTACACATACACTGAGGTTCATGTTCAAGGGTGAGAAATAATCTTAGCAGGCCACCCCAATAGGCAACCTATAATTGTGTTGCTAAAACTGTTTGGAATTGCAATTTGATTAGCCTAGATGGGACACTACAAAATGAATTAAAACAAATGGGGAACCACCGTTAAACTCAGGGTCCGTAATCCTTGTCAACTGGGAAAGTTCCCCCATGGATGTATATATCTATATATATGCACATGTATAATCTCATACCTACAAACATTTACATAAATATGAATACTAATGAGTATGTGAATCAAACAACATGAAACCACAACCACAATAGATCCATGGGTCTACAAGTCCAATCTCATAGACATCCTATCCAAGGGAATTGAGTTGTATTTTGTGCAACTCATTCCATGTGTCGTTCAGTTGATATATAGGTCTGTAAACCTAACAACATATACCTACTTTGACTAACACTGGAATTATAGATCTGGTCAAGCTATGTCACCAGAGTGGGATGCTTGTCCTACACCTAGATTAACTCATACTCTCATAAAATCAATAAACAAGGATACCGTATACTGATAGTCGATCCTATGAAGAAATATTCCATGAAAACCATTCTAAAATATGCTGAGATACCCTGATACACCCATGTTGTCCCATAACTGATCTTGTAGAATGTAATCATTCCAATATTATAACATCCAGCCTACGAACCCATCCAATGCATTCTCACTTGAGAATCCAAATATAACTCAAGGCGTATGATTAATCAACATAATGAGCCCATCCAAGTCATCCCTCAATTGGATCCATGTATCACTCATGGTATAATCATATCCAACTAATGAGCATGTTCATGTAATCCATCAACATCATCCATGAATAACTGAAGGTTTTGTGACATTCCACAGTCCACTAAGCATGTCCAAGGAATTCCTAAAACGGGAATCCATGTATCAGTCAGGGCATAAAAGTCAACAGATAAGGATTAATAGTCGAGTCCCATATAATACCTCTGGTGCCTATAAAGTATCATAAATAACATGAAAAGAATCTGGATCCCTGGAGAGCATGTTTGGGCATCCCAACAATAAAAAAGACGCCTTATATCAGGCTGAACAACCTCAAGCCAGGAAGCAGCTCTGGTAACCACTACTGCATAAGGAAAACCAATTCAGGTATAAAAAAAATTGTGAGGGTGGACCGAATGCCAAACCCAACACTACATCTATAGACCAAATGGATTAAAAGTTTGGCATGGGTTCTAGGTAACACACGAAAGCCATTTCTCCCTAAAACTGGTGTAATAACTTAGGTCGGTCAAACAACAGGCACCCACTAGGTCCCTTAAATCTGACACTGAGGAGGCATCCTATTCAGGATCCTCCAGCTAAACACGAGCGAAGGAATCCTACAACGAATCATTGGTGAAAAGTAGAGGAGTAATATTACATGTGATCCTTGAATGAAGAACAACAGAGTCATCCTATAATTGGTATCCTCTCAATGGAAAACCAGAGAAAGATCCTATAAGGGACTCCCTAGGTTAGAACATAAGCGAAGGTGTCCCTTAGGGGATCCTTGGAAGCATCTAGTCCAACAGCCTTTTAGGCCAAAGGGAATGTATCTAAAGGTAAATGTCCTCAATAGAATAGGTTATTGTAGATAACTCATAGATCATCTTAGATTTAAGGTCTCAACTAGATTGATCTTAACACCAAACCTATCATCCTCTCCAAGTAACACTCTCAGGTGACCACTAATCTCGATAACTTGAGGAAAAACCTCTCCATTTATATAGAAATTCCAAAACACCATTTAATTAACCTAAAAATTTCAATTTGATAACCACCATTTCAATCTATGTAGAACAAATGCTCAGAATGGACGACTCACATGCCAAATTCTTACTTCTAAAGCACAAAATACCCCAAATTACTATGCAAGAAAAAGTACATGGAGTTTACTTCAGAGTACATGATACGTACTCTTATTTATCTCCTTATATGTGTACTTATACAGGGATATAGCACATAGTGTCATCCTATGTAAAATTACACCGTATGTTGTTCAAAATACACAATGTGTATTGTTTAAAAACAAAAAGTATGTGTTCTTTCTCACACAGTTGGGTAGACAACCATGACACAACATAACGTGTAATCAGTGTACACCTCATGTCCTTAGGAAAATTTCTTCTTCCCCTAATGGGAAGAAAACATGGAATGTTCCCCTAGAATACATGCCGTGTAAACTGGGATTCGGGTAGGAAAACCCTAAAAATGCCAGAAACACCCATTTTCACCCCTGAAACAATAGATATGACATTAAGAGGACACAAGAATGAGTAAAAGGATTTAAAAACATTAAAAAACAATTTTAAATGGTATCTATGGAGAACAAATATATGGATATAACTTCGTGCGTAAACCATTGAAGCTTCAAATGATTTCGCCATCCATGGATGCCGCACGCCGACACAGCACATTGAGATATTTGAAACGGTACCTCTCTAGCCTTCCATCTCTCTCTATCATTCTTAATAAAAAAATTTCTGCCATAGTACATGTCCATGGAGGATAACACAGGACAAGTGTGCAAGGATGAGGTCGAAGGAAGAAGAAGGAAATAGAAAGAAGAAATGAAAGAAAAAAATGGGCCCAGGGCTAGCCCCAGTGTCTGACTCAAGTTTATAACTCATCTAGGATAAAATACACTACCTGGACTCAATGGAGAAAATATAATCTCAATTAGATGCTCTGTTTGAGAAGTTATCACCAAAAATACAAGCCCAAATATTTTAATATTTAATTTAATAATATTAAATATTAGGTATTTTGATAATATTCTGAAAGCACATATTTCCATCAAACTCATGTCCTAGGGTAAAAAACCTATTCTGAGTCCAACATAGTGGTCAAAGAAATTATCTGAGGTCTACTAGATGGGTAAAAGACTATTTCACCCCAGACGAGCATCCAACACAAAAAATTCAAATATCTTCTCAAAATTATAGTCTGGAAAAACACATGCACTTACAAACTCCACACCATAAACCTTGTCGTCCTCGAGAAGCGTGGTTAAAGGATCAACATCCATGCTCCCATCCCGAGCAACTTTCAACCAAGATATCTAGACATTCCATCGACCAATATCAAAGTGTTAAAAATTCTCTTCTACATGGAATACATTTAACTATGACCGATATGGTACTCCCCACTATAGTAATACCACTATTTTTGTTTTAAAAGAAAAATCTGAGCAAAAATTCTCATGAGAAACACCGAATTTTAACCAAAATAAGGAAAACCGCCCTCAAATGTCCAATGGTGAACTCCCCACCATATGGATTTCCCTACACCTATCCTAGAGCACAACCACTAAAGGTTTTATCCTTAACATGGAAGAACATTAATAATGATAATGGAGCCTGGAATAGGGCTGAATCACTCTCAGCATACTCCAGACGAATCAAGATAGCACATAATCTTCTCTAACACAAGTACACTAAGATTCTAAAAAAAGACATGTTCAACTCCGTCCAAGCCATGCACACAAGAATATCAAATCTTGACCAGGATTCATACACGGGTGAACCATGTTACAGTACTCGATTTATTCCATGATGTCAACTCAAGCACATAGGGACACTTCAACACAACTTTTAGGGTCCAAACCCACAACAAGTCTTAAATCATCAGTCCTTGGCTCATTCCTGGCCACTCAAAAATTTAGATTCCAATTACAACACATGAAACCAGTTTGTATCCTAAACACCTGACACATACACATGACATCATTCCAGTTGTGAGCGTCTACCCACACATTGACTTCATTAGCAACCACAAACACACTGGTCAACCATGCCAAGCTCCTGGAAAGTCCTTCCCATCAATGAAGGGAATAAAAAGATAGCACCTGAGGCACCCCAGTCAAAATTTGAAGACATCAACATGCCTATAACACAAACTTGAGAACCTACCATGCCTTGATCATAAAACATACACCAAGAAAAGCACCCCTTCTAAATGGAATTGTAAAACCCTGGGGAACCTCTCTCATATTGGTTTCCCTAGAACAGAACATACATTAAAATACAAGGGTTCGAGTCGAAACTAAGGGTCTCTAGGTATTCCACCTCGACCTACAAAAAAAGAATCACAACATGGTCACATGGTCTAACAACCTAGACCAAAAGATCCAAACCAATGAAATGTATGTCTGATTACAATGTCCTATAAGGGTCAAACTTAAAACACAACCTACAAGGGACCTGATCCCCTCCGATCATCATCATACGTCATAATCAACACAAAAGATAAACTAAAATGACACTCATTGAGTATCTTTATACCAAAATAACTCAAGGAGGCCAAGTTAACAAGAAAGTCCATGGTATTTATCATCTTCGTACGCAATATTCCAACTAGAAAACCACATATCTAAGAAGTAACACCCAAAAAGGGGTTAAATGGAAATTCATCATGTTCCATATTGACCTACTAGGGACACTGTATAGAAGGGGCATGAGGACTGATTCATAATCCTGTCAACAAAATTGGATTAATGTATATCCACACAACCTGCAATCGATGTAAAAGTATTTTTAATCAGACCCAAAGGACACTATTGTCAGTAAAAACACACACTAGAAGGACTATATGTTGTGAATCCTATGTGTGTGGTATGATTCATGAGATGCCTCTTACCTTTTTCAGAAAAGAGTCAAAATCCATCTCTGGCCTCTTACCGATGGACAAGATCTAGAGATCCATTTTAAATCAAAACACAAACACAAAATCTATGTCACTCAAGGTGAAAATAATATACAACTGTAGCATCCGAACAATATAACAGTAATCCAGAACAATGGTAACCAGGATGTCTTACCAGAAAAAATGTTCTTGACGCACAACTATGATTTATGTCACCTGTTTTTTAACATTACTAATACTCTTATCTACCATAAGATAAATAGTAAATACCAAGAAATGAAATCCCCTCTGATATGACCTTGTAACATCATGACCTGAAATCCACTAAACGGATGCTCCGATTCGGTTTTCCACAGGGCCTCAAGCACACTTCCATGTACGCCAAAGGCTGCCAACTTGTTGCGAGGGCCTAGGGTGTGATGGTGGGGAGACTATGACCTCGTAATAGAGGTAACAAATGTAGAAATAACTAAGTATAATACACACCAGAATATAAACTGATTATGCAGGAAATAAACAAAAGAAATAGAACAATATGTAGTAGTAAAATGTTGTAAAATCCTGAACATATATGCAATACAATACAACACAGGTCACCCACTGGCCCAACCATATAGATACAAGTACAAATGAAACTGAAAGTAAAATTATAGGGCTCTACTACTAACTCTGATCCAAACCACATACTCGATCTCAAGACACTATCGAACTGCACAATCCCGATCATTAGAACCACTCCAGCAGCTCTGCTTGGTCATGCAACACTTGGCATTAGGCCTATCTACCATGTAACTTGTGATCAACCTGAAAAAAATACATAGGGTCTACATGTACACCAAGATGCATGTGCATGGGTGAGAAATAATCTCAGTAGGCCACCTTGAAAAGCAACCTATAATTGTGCTGCTAAAAGTGTATGTAATAGAAATGTGCTCAGCCTAGGTGGAACAAAACAAAAAGAAGTAACCAAACGTGCAACAACAGTCGAACTCAGGGTCTGTAATCCATGTCATCAGGGAAAGTGCCACCAGGTTTTTCCATAACTATATACATACACATGTATAGTCACATACCTATACACATATACATAAATATAAAACTTCATGAGTATGTGAATCAGACAACATTAAACCACAACACCAGTCAATCCTTGGGTCCATAAGCCCGATCTCATGGGAATCCCATGCAAGGGATTTGAGTTGGGTGTCATGCCACACAAGAAATGTATCGTTATGTATATATGTGGTCCAATAATCCCATCAACATATACCTACATCGACCTACTCTAGAATTTTATCTCTGAGAAACCTATGCAACCATAGGGGGATTCTCATCCTTCACTTGGGTTCACTCATACTCACCACCAATAACTCAACAAGGATATTGTATCTTGATTGTCAATATAATGAATAAATATTCTTGTAAAAATATCTAGACATCCGGTGAGACGCTATGCAACACCCCTAGTGTCCCATAACTGATCTGGAAGAACATAATCATTCTGATATCGTAACATCTTTCCCATGAGCCCATCCAAGGCATTCATACATGGGAATCCAAATATAACTCAAGGCATAAGAGTCATCAACCCACTAAGCTCATCCATGGAAATTCTCAACTAGATCCAAGTATCACTCAGTGTACATAAGTCTATTACCCATTGAGCCCATCTCAGGCATCCCTCAACATAATCCATATATCACTCCAGGTATAACCATATCCAACCAATGAGCTTATTTAGGGCATCCCCCAACTGAATCCTTGAATCAATCAAGGTATAATTACATTCAATAGTCCACTGAGCTTGTACGAGGAATTCCTATAATGAGAATCCATGTATCATTCAGGGTACTTAAATAAGTAACCTAATTAGCCCATCCAATTCATTTCTACAATGGGAATCCATGTATGAATTTGGTAATACAATCCAACGCGCAAATAATAACAGCTGAGTCCCATGTAATACATATCGTACCGGTAAAATATCTTAAATAACATGGATCAGAAGCTGGATCCCAAGAGAGAACATCCGGGAAATGAAAAAAACAAGAAAGAAAAATCACATCATGCTCAATAACCAATAGCCATGAAGCACCTATTGTAACCAGTACTGCATTAGAAAACCAAGTTAGCTATAAATAAACAAGTGAGGGTGTACCAAATGTTCAACCAACACTACATGCATATCCCCATGGGATTAAAATATTGGCACTGTAATTCCCTGACCCCAGAATCCCAGAGACGGTGCATTATTACGTATCATTGGCATGATCATAAAATATCAAGTCTCGAAGGATCGATTAGTTTAGTATCCTTGGAGTTACTAGATATATTCATAAGGTTTACATTACATCATTAAATGGAAAACTACAACAACCTTGTCTCCATAGACAACACTGACATACCATAGACTATCCTTGGAGGTCAATACTAATATAATTCTTCGCATCCTGGGAAAATAAAACATAGAAAGGGATGAGCTCAGATTCTTAGTAAGGATAACATTATAGTGGAAACTTTCATAAATAAGCATAAACATTTAAGGTAGTGTATAATACTAGAACAAAAGCCTTTTAAACATGAACTTAATAATAATATGGAAAATATAAAATCAAATAATTCCATTTAGTTATTCACATGGATATTCTACTAGTCGAATGATCACATGCAATATCAATAACCACTTTCATAATGATGGAATTCATAATGATAGAATATCATAACCACATAGTCAAGGCATGGTTCCAAAACTACAAATAATATTTTTTCAAGGAGTTGTGCCAAAAAACTAGTTTGTCTCATGAGACCTGCTGATGCATTGAGGAGCTATAGCTGGCTCCACCCATCACTTATTATGTTCAATGCATTCCTCATACAAATAGGTTTAAACATAACATAAACATTTGTATTAAAACTAGCATAAAAATTGTCAATAATTTGTCCACAAACCATGAATGTTATAAAAATAGCTCATCCACAATCAAACATAACTAATTCAATACAATATGGAAGATTTTATTGTAACAGATTAACCTCAATCGAGAATAATGAAGGATATTTACATAGATGAAAAGTAGTCATCAAAACTATTTGAGAGAAAAATTCCCCCTTTTATGAAAACATTTAAAATTCGCACTATTTTTCAAGATGCCATTTAAAATAGATTTTTTGAATCACAGTGTCCCATACCACTTTGAAACTTTTAAAAGGAATTTTAATTTTAAAACATTAAATTCCATATAAATAAATCATTAATACCAGTTTTAAAACATCGACATTAATGTGAAAGATAAATCATTAAAACATTTAAAATGATATTTTATTTAGAGTTCCTAGCCAAAAGAGAGACACTTTATTACAAATAATTGAGGTAATAAAAACATTATAATACCATGAGAATAAATAAATTCATGATATACTATGTCAAAGTACATTCTATACTCCATATAAAAGTGAATTGGTGTATAACAACAAAGAAGTCTCGATGGAATGTAAATTGAGATGAAATAACTTATAAAGACCATATCTTTAAGTTAAGGATAAATCAACGAAATAATTATGTGTGAAAAATATAAATACACTCAATATGATTGGATATGGAGTGTAAATAAATCATAGGACATTCAAACATATTCTTTCAAAAACAACACCAATGAATTGGATATTTAACTCAACAAATAGAGATTGAGTTAAAATTACTCTTATCATGTTCATATTGATGACATGAGAATTTATCAATGGAGTTATTATGTTTATCAAAATTATATACATATAAAGGGGAGTAGAAATTATTACATAAGAAAATTAATAGTGATTTCACACATAATCATGCAGTAAAATAATCAATGAAGTATGCGGAAAGCCGAATGAGTGGAAATTGAAATTTCAAATTCCCTTATCGATTTTGTAAATTAGGAAACATACACCCATGAAATAATGATCGTAAAATGATGATGTAAATATCCATAAATTAAAATATATTACACAATGAATACAATCATGGGTAGTACACACACCACATGCAATAAATAAGTGGCGAACAATGGAAATCTCACGGAATTAAAAGTGAGATAAGAAACCCCTTACTTTGTACTCTTTCCTGGGTTGAGGGTATGTTAAACTCCTTTATAATGGTGAAATAATTTTTATTGAATTATAAAGGAATTATATACATTAATATGATATCATATATGATCTTTTAACATTGATTTGTTAATAATATCTCGGTATTATCATTGTCTCGGGTGTTAACAGATTCATTTTCCTTTATATCCATTGTTATGTGAGCCATAATTTTTATGGATGAGATATATCTTATTCATATCTAGAATCATATCATGTCTATAAACATTATTATTAATGATCAAATAAAATTTATTCTGGAATGGATACGATGGGGAATGAATCTCATCGCGTTCGTGGAGACGGTAATTCGTACGTACGCACGAGGGACAATATCACTCTTTTGATATTAAAATAATATATAAATGGATGGTATATCATATATAAAGAATAATTTTCAGGTTATATTTATTATTTACATGAATTTCACATCATTATTATACCCATTCAAATAAAAAGGTATTGAATAACAATTACACCACGATGTGGAAATGGTAATCTGTACGTACGCACGTATGATGATATGTCATTGAAAGGATGGATAGAATAATGAAGATGGATGTACCATATTTCTAATAACTTCACAGTATATATATGATACTGGAGTTATTATTTTAGAATGTAAATAACAAAAAATAATAAGTGGAAGATGAAAAGAACTTGAAAGAGGGTTGTGAAATTATTATCTCTTCTTCGGGTTCTTCATTTTGATTTGATCAAAAGGGCTCCTTAATTTGGATTTATGACCAATGTAGGTCCTCTAAGATTAATTTATGGAAGTTTAGAGGATATTTGAGACGGGGTTGGCCGAGCCAAATGTCTTTGAAGGTGTGAATTAGTGAGTAGGGGGAGTTCCCTTTTATAAGAGTGGTGAGGGGAACCTTTGGAAAAGCTAGAAATATTATTTTATAATAAATTCATGTTCAGTTTCTAATGGTTCCCAAGTGGATTATTTAAATTTTAATGTGGGGATAGTTCGAAAAAAACTCAACCAATAGGTTTTAGACAGGTTTGGGTCACTATATTAACTTTATCTTTTTTATTTAACTCTTAGTTAAATAGTTTGACATTTACCATGTCTCTTTGTATTTTTATATTATATAGTTAATAAACTTACTATATACGTACAAGAGATCCCCAAGTGGTCCCGTAGTGATACCCCTATCATTATATATGTCCTTTGGCTGAACCCTACAATTTTAGGAATAGAATATCAATTACTAATATAATATTTCTTTTAGAAACACATTTTTTTTCAATTTTGACACTATTTAATAATTGATTTTTTTAAAGTCGTAAAAACATTATTAATTAGAACCAAATTCATTTAATTAACCCTAGAATTTCATATTAACCAATATAATTCTTTTATTTCATCAAAAACTTCAAATTATATTTATTTTAACATTTATAATACCAATTATTGGAGTCTTTCATTAATAAGGAAAATACTGCATCATTATTGTGTCATAAATTAATTTAATTATTCAATGTCTAATAATTATAAATAAAATAAAATTATGTAGAAAATCTTTTTTTCATTCTAATGAATTTTTATAGTCGAAAATATAACATATATAACCTAATGTAAAAAAAATTCTAAAAGATATATGCTTATGTCATTTTTGTATTTACATTAACTTAATTAATATAAAGTGTCATTATCACTTACAAGTGGCTCCATGGGGTTCCGAAATCAACCTAAAGATGACCATGGTCATCCATGTATCATCCAATATGTTTAGGACACGTTTTAGGGTAATTTAATATTATTATAATATTATTATTTTACTCTTATTTACCGAATTTACCCTTTAACCATGATAAATAAAATATTTACCGAAGTAATTATTCAAAATGTCTAAAAATAAAAGTTATCAATTTACACAATTTGTTCCTCATAATTCTAAATATGGAATCCAATTTTCTAAATTCAAAACACAGATCTGATAGAAATTAATTTAAAATTAATTCCCGTTGTCAAAATAAAAAGCATGTTCTTATGAAATAATTACTATCAAAAGTTTGGCACTTTATTATGTCCAGTTTAAATGAAAAATTTTGTAAAATGACCAACATTGGATTAACTGGTAAAAATATAATCTAAATATACTTTAAAATCTCTCAAATTCATAATTCATCACAATTAATTATTTCGATTAAAAAAGTTTTTTTTAATTAAAATTTAGTAATTTTCATTATTCATCAAAATATAAAATTTATCAGGAAAGTACGAAAAAATCACCCGAAGCTAATTTAAATATTCTGAATCCAAAAATGAAGTCCATTTTGAAAGATAAAATTTAAAATAATTTAAAAAGTGGGTATTACAATTCGTAATGGCTAGTTTGATTTCTTGTGGTGTGTTAGAACTTGAAGTCGCGTACAACACACGCTACTATATTATTCAAAGAGAAGTGTACAGTGGAAGCTTGGGGTGTTAAATTATCTCCTCCTTAAATAAATTTCAACCTCACATTTTTTAAAATTGGGCTTCGGAATATAATGGAGAGTCCCACATCGGAAAAAGAGTCAACAAAACTATCACATTGAAAGAAATAAAGAGAAGTACAATGGTCACCCAAGATAACCCATACTAGGATTCCATGTAGGAAAACATGGATATGGATGAAAAACTACGTTTCAAGTTTAGATTGAGAGGAATTGAAAACTTGATGAAGGGAAATTTAACAATAATAAAATCACTAACTTGTGATGGGACAAATAGTCAATAGTCTCCCAGTAGGAAAATTAAATGAACAAATTTTTTTATGTTACATTAAAAAAGATGAGGAATTAATTTTTGAGATTGACTAGGAACTTAAATAGATATACTTTCTTTTTAAATAGAGTTTCATTATTTTATAAATTTCTACCACTGACTCATTTTTTTAAACAATGATTATTCAAGAAGACATGGTCACACTAGAAGAGCTAGAATAAAATTCTATAGAATCACATGATCCAGGAAGGATAAACTATATATTTACATTGCCTTTAGAGATTAATCAAAACCAAAATGGTTAGTATAAGATCTGATGGTCCCCCAAAAGTAGATTCCATTAGAGAAAGAAACACTAATCTTAATTTCTAAAACTATTCAAAAAATACCTCAAAGTTAAATAAATACCATTCAATAAACAATTTTCCTTAAAATACTTCAATATAATCCAAACTAATATTGAAACACAAAACTTAGAAGAATTTGGTTGTGTAGTCTTCCACATTAAATTGTATCTCCAAATGACATCAACTACTCTTAAAGTCACATACTTAAAATTAATTAACCTAATCACATATTCTCTATTATTAGTTAATCATTTCCATAAATAACCCAAATCACTATAAATCCACAATAAAAACATAGATAAAAATCCACCATTACTCCTAAAATGAAATCCTATAGATTTCTATTTTCCTTGGGCACATAGTTTTCCCAACAAAGCGAACATCTTCTAAAATAAAATTTATCACTTAATCACCGATTCATTTTCCTATACTAAGGGTATTCATTTGATAACACATAAGATCCCAAATCAACTTATTATTGATCAATAAAATAATTTATCAAAAAATAATTAGTCACACTTACTAGGGACTTCACGTAGTCCAGTGATAGGTGATAAATCCCAATCGCACATTGGTTTTGGGTTCAATTGCCACATCTTTGTCCGACGCGACAGGTTTTCACATGGTCTACGTGTTGTCCTTTTTGAAAATCTATATGTTATAATATTACCAAAATGAGATAAATTCCTTAAAATAACCATAACATAATTTAACCACAAATGATATCTCATACCTTGCATTTTTATCCCAAAATATAATAACTTGTAATTTCCTCAAACCCAATGATCATATAAAACCAAATGGTTATTTATAACTATATCCACAAGGGAAAAGATAATTCTTCCTCAAATATAATTTTCACATGAGGAACTGCAGGGTTACAAATACAAGAGAAAATTATTCCAATGTAATCCCATCAACAAGGAGTACTAGTACTTTTAAAAATTTCTCCAACCATTTATTTTAACATAGCTTCTTCTTTGACCAAGAAAATATCCTATAGAATAGTGAATTCACTCGGGTAATGGCCAGGTCCCCTGTATTTAATTCAAATGAATGTTAATGGATTCTTTGAACCGTTTTTAGTTTCTTCCATAGTACTCTTAATTTTGCCTCAGTAATTCTTCACATTTTGTCCTTCTTTCCCGCACGTAAAGAATTTCTTTGTTCCATTGAGACAATTTCCTTGGTGTCTCCTTCCACATTTCCTGCATGATAGAAATTGAGGATTCTTTTCTCCATGGTCTCCACTACTGGAGCACTTATCCTTAATCACCTTTCTCTTCTTTGTTGAGTCCGAGAGTTTGTTAATATATATGTTGTTGATCATATTTTTGGAAAACCGATTTGGCATGAACACGATATCATTTACGCCTATCAACATTCAATTTTATTTCTCATATCCACCACCTTTCCCACATTTTACATCATTCTCATAGTTATTATGACTTCCTTGGAATCCATCCATTGACTAAAACTAGAAACCATTGTGTGAGTAACATTAGTCATAAAATCATTTATAGAATATCATGACACCATATTCTTAATTTGAAACACCTTAGGATTAACCTAGGTTATTTATTCTCATATCATATTAAAATACTTCAAATCGGGTTGCAGTGAAAATGTAAATTATCCTAAGAATATCCCCCAGGAGTTTAATAACCATGAGTGCGGCAAGGCCCATTGTCGTGCATCAGTTCCCGTTCGAGTCTAGCTCAAAGCGGTGTTTTCAGGTTTTACCCCTAGGTATATCTGTCTGAGAGACTCCTCTACCTACTCGTATCCAGATAGGGATGTATTTCTCAGAAAACTCACAGAATCTCTATAATACCAAAATTATAGGAAGTTCTTATATACTAATATTTAAAGTCTATCTTATGTCTATGTGCTCTAATCAGAGTTTATCTAAATTTAGTTTCCAAGGTTTGTACTAAAATTCCTATGATACAAATTGTAACGCCCCAACCCTAGAATCCCGGATCCGGTACATTATTACGTATCATTGGAATGATCATAAAAGATCAAGTCTTGAAAGACGGATTAGTTTAGTATCCTTAGAAGTAATAGATACATTCATAAGGTTTACATTACATTATAAAATAGAAAACTACAATAACATAGTCTCCATAGACAACACTGAGATCCCATAGAATATCCCTGGAGGTCAGTCATAATATACTTCTTTGCATAATGATGGAATTCATAATGCCAGACTATCATAACCACATAGTCAAGGCCTTGTGCAAAGACTAGAAATAATATTTTGTCAAGGAAAAATGCCAAGAGACCAGTTTGTCTCATGAGACCTACCGATTCATCTAAGAGCTATAGCGGGATCCAATCGTCACTTACTAAGTCCAATTCATTCCTCATATGAATAGGTTTAAACATAACATAAACATTTGTATTAAAACTACCATACGAAATGTAAAAACTTTGTCCACAAACCATGAATGGTGTAAAAATAGCTCATCCACAATCAAACATAACTCATTCAATACAATTTGGAAGATTTTATTGTAACAAATTAACCTCAATCGAGAATAATGAAGGATATTTACATAGATGAAAAATAGTCATCAAAACTATTTGAGAGGAATATCCCCCCTTTTATGAAAACATTTAAAAGTCACACTATTTTTCAAGAAGACATTTAAAATAGATTTTCTGAATCAAAGTGTCCCATATCAATTTGAATCTTTTAAAAAGAATTTTAATTGTAATGCTTTAATGTTCATATAAATAAATCACTAAAACCATTTTTAAAACATGTACATTAATGTGAAAGATAAATCTTTATAACATTTAAAATGATATTTTAGTTAGAGTTCCTAACCAAAAGAGAGAAACATGATTACAAATAATTGAGGTAATCAGAACATTATAATATCATGAGAATAAAGGAATTCATGATATACTATGTCAAAGTACATTATATACACCATATAAAATTGAATTGGTGTATAACAACAATGAAGTCTCAATGGAATGAAAATTGAGATGAAATCTCTTGTAAAGACTGTATCCTTAGGTTAAGGATAAAACAACGACATAATTATGTGTGAAAAATATAAATAAACTCAATATGATTGGATATTGAGTGTAAATAAATCAGAGGACATTCACACACATTTTTGTAAAAACAACACCAATGAATTGGATATTTAACTCAACAAATAGAGATTGAGTTAAAATTACTGTTATCAAGTTCATATCAATGACTTGAGAATCCATCATCCGATTGATTATGTGTATCAAAAGTATATACACAGAAAGGGGAGTGGAAATTTGGACATAATCAAATGAATAGTGATTCCACACATAATCTTGGAGTAAAATAATCAATGATGTATGCGTAAAGCCGAATGAGTGGAAATTGAAATTTCAAATTCCCATATCGATTTGGTAACTTACGAATCATACAACCGTGAAATAAAGATCATATAATGATTATGTTAATATCAATAAATTAAAATATATTACACAATTAATACAATCATGGGCAGTACACACACCACATGCAATAAATAAGTGGCAAACAATGGAAATCTCAAGGAATTAAAAGTTATATAAGAAACCCCTTACATTGTACTCTTTCATTGGTCGAGGGTAATTTAACCTTCTGTATAATGGTGAAATAATTGTTATTGAATTATAAAATAATTATATACATTAATATGATATCATATATGATCTTTTAACATTGATTTGTTAATAATATCTTGGTATTATCGTCATTTCGGGTGTTAACAGATTCATTTTCCTTTATATTCGTTGTTATGTGAGCCATATTTGTTATGTATTGGATGTATATTATTCATATACAGAATTATATCATGTCTCTAAACTATATTTTTAATCATCAAATGAAATTTATTCTTGAATGGATACAATGGGGAATGAATCTCATCTCATTCGTGGAGATGGTAATCAGTACGTATGTACGAGAGACAATATCACTATTTTGATATTAAATTAATATATAAATGGAATGTATATCATATATACAGAATAATTTTCATGTTATATTTATTATTTACATGAATTACACAGCATTATTATACACATTCAAATAATAAAGTACCGAATAAAAGTTACACCACGATGTGGAGACGGTAATCCGTACGTACTCACCTATGGTGACATATCATTCAAAGGATGGATAGAATAATGAAGATGGTTGTAACATATTTATAATAACTTCACAGTATATATATGATACTGGAGTTATTATTCTATAATGGAAATAACAAAAAATAAGAAGTGGAAGAATAAAAGAACTTGAAAGTGGGTGGTGAAATTATTACCTCTTCTTTGGGTTATTCCTTTTGATTTGATAAAAATGGCTCTTTATGATGGCTTTATGGCCAAAGGAGGGAATCTTGGATGATGTGAGGGAAGTTTAGAGGATACTTGGGCAGGATTTGTCCGATCCAAAAGGCTTTGAAGGTGTGAATTAGTGAGTAGAGGGAGTTCCCTTTTATAAGAGGGGTGAGGGGCACCTTAGGAAAAGCTTGAAATATTATTTTATAATAAATTCATATTCGGTTTCTAATGGCTCCAAAGTGGATTCATTAAAGTTTAAGGTGGGGATTGGTCGAAATCCACTCAACCAATAGGTTTTAGACAGGTTTGGGTCACTGTATTAACTTTATCTTTTTTATTAAACTCTTTGTTAAATAGTTTGACATTTACCATGTCTCTTTGAATTTTTATAATATATAGTGAATAAACATACTATATACTTAAAAGATACCCCCAAGTGATCCATTAATGATACAAATATCATTATATAAGTCCTTAGGCCAAAACTTAGATTTTTAGGATTAAAATATCAATTAATAATATAATATTTGTTTTAAAAACACATTTATGTCAATTTTGACACTATTTAATAATTTATTTTTGTTAAATTCTTAAAACAATATTAATTCGAAAAAAAATTATTCAAGAAATCATAACATTTCATATTAACCAATATAATTCTTGTATGTCTTCAAAACATTCAAATTATATTTATTTTAACATTTATAATACCTATTATTTGATTCATTCATTAATAAATAAAATAATGCATCATTATTATGTCATAAATAAATTTAATTATTAAATGTCTAAAAATTATCAATAAAATAGAATTATGTATAAAATCCTTTTATATTTCTAATTAATATTTATAGTCGAAAATATAAAATAGATTACCCTATGTAAAATATTTTTTGCTAAAATATATATGCTTTTGTCATTTTTGTATTTACTTTAACTTAATTAATATAAAGTGTCATTATCATTTACAAGTTGCTCCATGGGGTCCCAAAATCGACCCAAAGATTCACATGGTCGGAAATGTATCATACAATAATATTAGGACACGTTTTAGTGTAATTTAATATTATTTTAATATTATTAATTTACCCTTATTTATAGAATTTAACCTTTAACCATGGTAAATAAAATATTTACCGAAATAATTATTGAAAATGTGTAAAAATAAAATTTACCTATTTACACAATTTGGAACTCCTAATTCTAAATATATAATCCATTTTTATAAATTTAAAACATATAAGTGATATAAATTAATTTAAAATTAATTTCCGTTGTCAAAACAAAAAGCGTGTTTTTAAGAAATAATAACTATCAAAAGTTTGGCACTTGTTTATGTCCAGTTTAAATGTGAAATTATTTCCAATGACAAACATTGTATTAAATAGTAAAAATATATTCTAATTATAATTTAAAATCACTCAAATTCATAATTTATCAATATTAATTATTTTGATTAAAAATTTGTTTTTAATTAAAATTTTGAAATATTCACTATTTATCAAAATATGAAAGTTATCAGAAAAGTACCAAAAATTATCCCTCATCTAATTTCTATATTAGGATTCCAAAAATAAAGTCTATTTTGAAAGATAAAATTTATAAAACTTCAAAAAGTGGTTATTACTATTCATAACAGCTAGTTTGATTGGTTGTGGTGTGTTAGAACTCGAAATTGTGTAAAACACACTCTACTGTATTATTCAAAGTGAAGTGTACCATGGAAGCTTGGGGTGTTACAGGCACAGGTTCTAGGTGACACCCAAACACCATATCTACAAAAACCTAATTTAATAGGTCAGGTCCCATCAAACAACATGAACCCTCTAGGTCTGTCAAGTCAAACAGTGAGGAGGCATCCTACTAAGGATCCTCTAGGTATACCTGAGTGATGGAATCCTACATAGGATCCATCAAAAAATTAAAAGAGTAATCCTACATGGGGTACATAAATGAAAAATTACATAGGAATCTTATAACAGATATCCTCTCAAAAGAAAATAGGAGAAAGATCCTACAATGGACTCCCTAGGTCAGGACATAACCGAAGTCATCCTTCAGGAGATCCTTGGAAGAATCTGGTCCCACATCCTCGTAAGATAAAAGGTAATGTCTCACAAGGGAAAATTAATAAAAAAAAATCATAGGTTATGGAAGATATCTCATAGATCATATCATATCAAAGGTCTCAACTAGGTTGGTCTGAACATACAGCTTATTATCCACAACAAGTCACACTCTCAGGTGGTAACTAAACTAGATAATCAGAGGAAGAACAAATATATTTATATAGAAAATAAAAAACACTATTTATATAACCTCTAAATTTATATAGGATTCCACCATTGTGATCTATGTGAAACAACACTCAGAATAGACTACTCACTTTCCTGATTCTGACTACCAGGGCACAAAATACCCCAAACTACTATGCTGGAAAAAGTAAATGGAATGTACTTAAGAGTAATCGACATGTAATATTATCCATCTCCTAGGTTCTGTACATATACATGTAAGGAAGACATGGGGTCTACCTATGTAAAATTGTAATACATGAACTTCAATGTACATGGTGTGTACTGTTTAAATCCTAAAACCTTTTCTTTTTCACACATGGTTTGACACACGACCATGCCACCAGACAACGTGTACTTAGAGTATACAGTATGTACTTAGGAAAAATTATTCTTCCCCTAACAGGAATAACACATGTTATGTTACCCTAGAACACATGTTGTGTAACATATGTTTTTAATGGGAAAACCCTCAAAATGCCTGAAACAAATATTTTCATCCCTGAAACAACATATCTGGCCTAAATAGGCCACAATAAATCATAAAAAAGATTTAAAATATCAAAAAACATGTCTAAATGGGATCTATAAATAAATTCTAAATGCCCCAACATTTGAGGGGAAACCGACGAACTGTCGGTTGATATCACTATCCATAGATGTTGTATGCCTACTGAGCGCGTCGAGAGCATCAAAACAGTACCTATCTTGCCTTCGATCTATCTCTCTTTCTCAAAATCTATTTTTTCCTATAGTAAACATACATGGAGAATCATACCAAAGTCATTCACAAGTAGGATTATGAAATAAGAAGAAGGAAAAGAAAAAATGAACACAAAGAAAAGAAAATGGGGTCTGGGCCAACCCTAGTGCTCGAATCAAGTTTATGCCTTACCTAGGATAAACCACCCATTACGGGCTCAACAACATAGATGGATTTTAAATCAAATGATCTATTAAAAAGTTATCTCCAAATTAACTGAAACAAATAATTTAATATTTACATTAATATTATTAAATATTATGTATTCCGCTAAATTTTGAACAGCTCGTATTTCCATAAAACTTCAGTCCGGGGGTAAAAAACATATTTTAGGACCAACAGAGTGGTCAAATAAATTATATGAGATAAACTAGTAGGCTAAAAGGATATTTTACCACTCAAAATAATCCAACAACAAAAATTCAAATTTCGTCTCAAAACTACAATCTGAAAGAACACATGTCATTACACATTGGTACAAATTATTGTTAATAAAATTGTTTTAAGGAAGCCTTACTTTACCCTCTCTTCGGTCGAAAAACAATTTTCCTTCAAAACTTTTTTTAAAAGGGATTCCAATAATAATGTACAACTCTCCTTTAATATTTAATAAACAAATTTACCCTTTTGTTTCTTTTACCAATCTCATTAAAAGAATCTTCTTGTTACTTTTTGAACAAGGAATTTTTTCTAAACTTTTTACGATAATAAGGGAATTTTTTTACCTCATAAGATATATGGATTTACCTAAAATAATTTATTTAATGCTTCCTTTTAATTTTTAAATGGTTTATTTTTATGATTTTTATAAAATAGCAATTTTATTGCAAAATAATTTCAATCAAATTTCAGACTTCTTTTATTAGTTTTCAAATAAAATTGTATTAACTTTTTTTCTATCCTCATTTTTATGTTTTAAAAGTCTTTTATATAAAATATATTTACAAATAATTTCAATATTCATTTATATGTTTTCAGTTATAGTTATTTTGAAAATAATTTCAACCTTTTATTATAAGTTCTGATTGTGTTTTCAATGAAACATTTTTTAAAAAAAATGAACATATTTTAAAGATTTTCTAGGAAAATGGTTTTAAAACTGATTTTATGTATTATTTATATGTTTTCAAGGTAAATTTTTAAGAAACTATTTTCAAATGGGTTTATGAATTAAACTTATTTTTTGAATAAGAAAGGATATTTTCCATATGAAACATTTTTGAAAGTTATTTCAAAATTTTATCCCATATGTGATGACATCCATTATTTTACTCATTTCCTTGTAGAACATTATCTAAAGGTTCCCTTTAAATTAGTTATATGAATGAGTTATGATTAGTTCCATGGTTTTTATAAAATTCAAATCTCTTTCACTAGTTATATGTTTATGAAATATGTTTCACTTTCACGGGTTATGCTTAAGATGAAATTCTTATGAAACCTGTATCTTTCTTTCACATGTTATGATATACTTGCATGTTTATGATACCCATTTAATTGCAGGGGTTATGATATGATTTTTTTATTATGTTGTGCCACATTTATGTATGATTTCACTATGAAATGGTTGGGACCAATATATCCCCTTAATTCATTGGGTAAATATGTATATATCATGAGATAGACTAAGATGATGTTGGGAATGAACCTTGACTACTAAGATGGCCATGGGAGTGAACCCTAACAACTAATATTTTATAAAAAGTGAACCCATGCGGCTAATATATCCATGATAACAAACCATAATTACCAAGATGATATTGGGATTTAACCTATACTACCAAGATGGTATTGGCAGTCATGCCTTTACTACAATAGAAATCACGTAATAAGCATATGAGTTTTCCAAAATTCCATGTTTTATTCCCATTTTATGCTTTCATGGATTATGTTATTTATTTTATTAATATTTATACCATAATAACTACCAATATTTATTACATGTTTCATATATATGATCTCTGATATGTAGGGTTTGATATCATATTTTCATGACCTTTTTGTTATACCCTTATGCTCAGGATAATGATTACATATTTTCCTTATTTACCCTAACCGAGCATTTTAGGTCACCCCTTTTGTATGTTTCTCATCCCTATGTTATGAATAAAGGCATTAGGTATTATTAAAAAATGTGCAGATATTTATTGGATATTTTGAATATTTTTCAACAAGATTGAAATTTTTATCTGCGTTTCCAAAGACTCTACTCTATTATGGTCATCAGACATGTATTTTTCTTATGTATAGAATATTCATCTAATATGATGTAATATCCCTATATTTCATTCTTGGGTTGCTATATTAGTATTCTTACTATGGATTTTAAGTAGGTTTAAAAACTTTTGTGAGCATACTGAATAATGTATTAGTGTGGTTTGTGTATACATAAGGGTTTGAAAATGGATTAACTATTGAATATAGTTGTTTGGATTATTTATTTGAATTAATGGATGTGTGAATTTATAATATGTGGTTCATGTGACAGTCATAATGGAATTCAGAAAGGGGTAATCCAAAGCTTCTAAGTAGTAAAATTAGGTCTAGTACGTTGGGTGAGTCAATAGGTTCGAGGACCAGTCCCCTAAAATGATTTACATGACAATAATAAATAAACATACATGTGATGGGGATTGGTGGATCAAGAAGGGTCGTTAAGCCCATAAGATGGTTTGTTCATTAGGATTACGAGGATCCTATCACGTCACTAACAATATTTCCTTAGGAATTTATAACAACCTTGCTCATTCTTTCACACATAAAAATAATTTATTACATAAAATCTTCACTTGATAAGATAAATAAGATTGAGAGTTATAGTGTCTTTAGGTGTTAAAAACATTACATAACAACTTAAAACATAATATAAAAATCCTTATGGAAAACGTTTTTTACATGACCACACACATTCCTTCATACTTATCTTTGAATGGGATTACCTGAGGACATGGATAAGCAAAGGGTGAGCTATAAAGGCCAATAAGGGAGTAAATAAGGCATAAATGAAAGAATACAGTACATGTTAGGCAGTAGGAATATCAATGGATAATAATAGAAACATGAACATAAAGGAATCATATATCATGATTATCATAACATGGAAACGTGGAAACAACATTTAGCATGATATTGGCATGAGCCAAGGCCCATTGCACATGGATTATGAGTACACCATAATTTCCCTTGAATTATCATTATTAAATCCTCATTTCACTTGATGTATCATGATACTAATCTTTACCCAATGTAGTGGAGCACTCTCCGGGCACACCCTTCTTAATCATTTAATTGTATACATAAGTGTGCCACATGGATCATACAACATTGAATCATTCAAAATCACCTTTTAATCCATGATAATGTAATGTTGAATACATACATTAAACTATATAATCTATATATAAATTTTCTTAATGGGGAATACCCTTGATAGAGAAATGGTCATGGTATTCACTACACAAAGACTTTGTCTTGTAAAACTGAGGTGCAATTTCGACATCATAGTGACGTGACATACGAATTCGTAAATTGAGTTATGAGAGAGAAAGGGGTATCTCATTATTTTTACTTGTAATGTATAGTAATGGGGTTATTCAGATACATGTACCATCATTTTTAATTGAATTTATATTCATTATACAAAATAATTTAATGAATATAAATGAGGAGAGAGAAATCCCTTACAAAATTTCAACATGGCAATGAGTGTACATGGGAGAAATTAATGAGAGAGAAAGGGGTATCTCATCATTAAAAAATAAAGAGGTAATTATAGGTTATGTGTGAAATCCTACAAAAAAAAATTTAATTGAAAATAGAAGGTTATTTAAACATAATGAAACTTGGACAATAATGGGAGAGGAAGAAACCCCTTACAGGGAAGTGTGATCCAAAGGCTTGGGAGAGGATTGAGAGGGGATTATTACGAGTTTGGGATGCCATGGGATGATACTAGAGATAAGAGGGAAGATTTCTGTAAGTATTCAAAGGTATTTAGGGAAGAGGAAGTGAGATCTTGGGTGGGTTTATATAGGAAAAGAGAGTGAAATCGTTATTATTTAGGTTTTGGAAACCACACATTGAACTAATTAAAACCACAACCCAAACCATGTTATTTTCCCATGGTGTTTTACAAAGGGGAGTAGAAAACATTATTTTATATGTCCAATGGACTAAATTCTTAAAATATTACCCTTGCTTATGTGGAGGTGAGTCACACTCACCAGATAATCACTTTAAAATGATAAAATGTTTTATAAGTCAAGGAGGGTACACTAAGGCTATATAAAACAAAAGAAATAAAACTTAGAAACAAATTATATTAATGTTAAATAATATATTCACTGAACATATCATTTATATAATTTTATTACATCATTATTGGGTCATTATGATGTTATAAAAAATATTATATATTAAAATGGTATTTAATTTTTTCCAAAAACTCGACTCTCGCCGAAAATTATGAAAAATTCACCATTATATTATTTCGATGTCTTGATTCCAAAAATAATATTCATTTTTTCTAAATATGTCTATAAATATGTGAATTTTTACTTTTAAAATAAAACTGACATTTATCAAAAATTCATTGGTTTTGACAAATACAGTTTTTAAACTATTATAAAAATTATAATTATATTAATAAAAAGTATATGATAATTTATATTTAATAAAAGAATTAGTAATAATATTTTATTTAAATATTATTTAATTTAAAAATCCATTATCTCATCAAAATAGATTTCATAAATGAATATTAACTAAAAATACTATTTTTTGTTTGACAACTATTTACAGAGTAACAATAATAAAATGATTATATATTCTTTATTTAATACCAAAATTATTCACATATTCATAGTGCTAGGTTCTTGTTACATAACCACTTATAACACCTGCATAAGACTGAAGGGTAAGGTTTGCGATGGTGGGAGACACTTGGGGAGGCTCAGTTAACATCACTCAGGTGGTAATCTCTATTAACTTCAACTTCTCCTATGGGAGGTTCCTCTCAAGCTTAATGTGTTGAATCTTGGCTTGATATTGGTCATGATAAAATCCTAGTGATGACACCTATTTTACAAACTCTGATAAATGGGCCTCGTACAGAGTAATTATCATGGATGAGGCCATCACTTCCTTTTCCTGAGTAAATTGGATTTGTTAAATCCCTATATTTATATCAATTAATTGATCACTGTTCAAAAACTATATTAGTAAAGGTAACAATTCATAATGTCATTTTGAAATCCATAAAACCAAAGAAGTGAATATTTTATATAACCACTTTACCTAATTAGTGATTTAATTAAATCAAGAGGAATTGTCAATAATAAAAGTTTGGGTCATTACAATCTTTCCCCTTTAAGAAATGTTTCCCATGAAATTTTCTTTTCCCACATTAAAATAAAATTGGGTAACTATGATTCATAACTTCATATGATTCCCACATTCCATCTTCAAACTTCTGGTTTCACCAGAACACCTTGATGAGGGGCATTTTCTTATTTCGTAGAAATGTTTCCCTATGATCTATGATCTTCCCTGGCTTCTCTTCACAAGATATATCATTCTACAATGGTACCACCTCTAGATTTCTTACATGCGATAGGTCTAGTATGTACTTCCTCAATAGTGATACACGGAATACATCATGTGCTTCAGATAGATTTATTGGGAGTTCTAGTCGACAGACCACTAATACAATGCGATCAAGGATCTCAAAAGAGTCGATGTACCTTAGGATAATCTTTCCCTTCTTCCCAAATCTCATAACCCTCTTCCACGTTGATATATGGAAGAATAGCATGTCTTCAACATCAAACTATAGGTCTCACCAATGATTATAAACATATATCCTTTTTCAACTCTGAGTAGAATTAATTTGTTTTTGGATGGTCTTAACCTTGTCCACCATTTCATCAACCATTTCTGGACCTTTGAGTTTTCTCGCACAAACTTCATCCCAACATATTGGTGTTCTTCCCCTCTTCCCATAAAGGGCTTCATAAGGATATATTTGGATTCATGATTGGAAACTATTAATAGAAGGAACTCAACCGGAGAAATATGTTTATCCCATCCCCCTTTAAAGTCCATTTAGCAAGCTCTAAACATGTCTTCAAGTGTTTGGATAGTCTGCTCAGATTGGCCATCGGTTTGAGGTTGATAAGTCATACATATGTGAAACTCAGTATTCAGAGCGTGTTGGTGACTCTCCCAAAACATAGACGTAAATATTGGATCTCTATCAGATAAAATAGATATTGGTACTCCATGAATTATTACTACATCTCTTATGTTTATCTATTCTAGTTGATCTAATGAGAAATTATCCT
Organism: Viscum album; assembly: GCA_963277665.1. Classification (NCBI taxonomy): domain Eukaryota; kingdom Viridiplantae; phylum Streptophyta; class Magnoliopsida; order Santalales; family Viscaceae; genus Viscum; species Viscum album. Next base: position 1,365,979,618 of record OY728166.1, on the reverse strand, counting down.
GAATTTCAATGAAGTGTACAGCATTTTTAAGACGATCCAAAACATCCGAGATAGCATTGTTTCTTTTGGATGTCTTAGGATGTCTGTTGACATATTCCATTGTTATGTTCTCACATTAAAATACAGGAAAGGTTAATTGTTACATCATCTTCTTAAACTTATGCATCTCAGCCTTCAGTTGCCGACATATCGGGAACATTGATTCATACTTAGCGATCTCCTTCTTCATTTTATCGCACTAATAATGATCTCAGATATGTTGATGCATGATTGTGTTTCTAGGGAGAATAGATAAATTATAACTACGTGCATCATCTAAATGGTTTTTCTTTAACTCCAGACTTGATGGAACACATAGCATTTTCCCAAATCTTACAATTTCTTCTTCATTGACATTTAACACCAAGGATTTCCCTTTTTTGATAGTTTCCACTTTTTTCTGAATTCCCAAATAATCGTTTTGAGCATCCTTTAACCTTTTTATATGTGAATGTTGAGAAATAATTTGTGAAAGTATTGATGATGTTCCCTTATTTATGATTCCCATGCCCATCTTCATCAAATCTAAGAAGATTTTATACTTTTCAATTCTAATCGATGACGTAATTGTTGGGTCCTTTCTACATAGAGCATCATCTACATTGATCACTTTTCTATGGTTATAATAGATTGAGAATTCATAGAATTGGATCAGGTCTGACCATCTACATTACTAAATGTTCAACTCTTTCTAGGTGAATATATACATGTGGCTTTTGTGATCACTATATTTTTCAAAATTCTCCCCAAATATGTAATGCCGCAAAATTTTAAATGAGAAGATTACTGCCACCAACTCCAGATCATGTGTTGGATAATGTTTTTCATTAAATTTCAATTTCCTTTAATCAAAGAAAATTACTTTGTCATTTTGAATCAATAAACAACCCAGTCCCCTCTTTTAAGAATCACTAAATTCCACAAAATGTTCTCCATTTTGGGGTAGTTTGAGCATGGGCACAATGATAAGCCTTATTTTCAACTCCTTGAATCTCTCTTTGCAATCATCAATACTGGTAAAATTTTCTCCCTTCCATTTTATCTTGGTAAGAGGGTTGGAAAATTATGAGAAATTTCTCACAAATCCAAGATAATGTCCCGTTAGCTCTAGGAATATATGGATATCTGTTACCGATGTTGACCTTGGTCATCCCTCAATTGTAGTTATCTTGGAAAGAACCACATATATCACATTACTTATGATGATATGACTCATGAATGAGACCTTCTTTAACTAGAACTCACAATTGTTATACATTTCCTAGATCTTCCCCTTTCTCAAGGTCTGTAGTAAATTTCTTAGATGCTCCTCATGGTCCTCTTTGTTTTTGAAATATATTATAATATCCTCTATAAATACTACCAAAAAAGTTTTGAGGAAATCTATAAAGATTGTATTCATCATGTCCCTGAAGATATACTGATAATTATTGAGTCCAAAAGTCATTACATTGAATTCATAGTGCATGTATGTTGAATGAAAAGCAGTATTAAAAATATCCTCCTTCATCCTTACTTGATAATATCTTGATCGAAGTTCCACCTAGGAGAATTATTATAGTCCACATATCTGATTGAAAAAGTCATCAATTTGTGTTAGAGGATACGTTTTCTTTATTGTGATTTTTTGAGCTCAAGATAATCAATGAAAATGTGTATTGACTTATCCTTTTTCTTGATTAAGAGGACTGGTGCACCCCATGGTGAAGCATTTGGGCATATAAACCCTTTATCTAGATTCTCCTATAGTTGTTTCTTTATCTCCTAAAGATCCACAACATCCATTCTATATGGAGTTATGGATATTGGAAACACCACAGGTATATGATCAATTGAGAATTCAACATCTCTTCTAGGAAGAAGACTGTGAAATTCCACAAGAAACAATTAAAAAAATCCCCCAAAATAGGCATGTATTCAAGGATGGTTGCTTCCTTAGACCCAAAAATATGAGAAAGATACATGTTATCATAGGGCAGTAATATATATTCTTGATATGATAGTGATAAGGAAGATTCATCCTCTTATTACAATTGTACAGAATCGGGGGTCAGTTCTCCATATGGAGAGTGATTTATCTCTCACGGCAATTTATGTTGGCTCTATATAGGCAAATCCAGCATATTCTAAGAATTACATCAAATTATACAATAGGAAGTATGATGAGGTTTTCATGGATGTTAAATCCACAAATTTTCATAGGGGAGGAGTTATATTTGTGGGTTTCAATGATTTCACTATTTTTCATTCTCACTGTTATCTTTACATCCATGATTTTTGGTGGTATTAGGATTGTTCTACTTATCTTTACATATATAAAATAATGGGTAGAACATGTATAAAAATGTACTTTCACTATTCATTAATGAATAAATATCGTACCTATAACCACTTTATTTTTTGTGTTCACAATAGCTATAGTAATGGAAAAATATTTCCCTTTCTACCATGTAGGTTGTTGGTTTCCACCGAAAACCCTTGCTTTAGGGAATTATTTTTCATAGTGTTTGGTTCATTTTAGTTAAAGCAATGAACAATGGGTTGAGGTTCAAATAGAGTGTTCCTCTCCTCTATTGCAGTAGTAGCTTTTTCCTTCCAACTGTTAATGGTCAGAAACCCTTCTCTTCCACACCTAAAGAATTTCCTCATTCCCTTTAGGACATTTTTTGTGTTCTTCTTTCCAAACATTTGGAAAGTGGGGTAATGTATTTTTTAGAACCATTGGATTTATCCATTAGACCACTAGAATTAATGTTCACCTTATTCTTCTTATCCCCATGATACCCCTGAGATTTGATGATCTCTATTTTTACTTTGAGGGCACATCAATCAATTTCCTCATAGCTCTCTAATTCACAGATCACTAGGAATTTCTGTAGGCTAGGTTTTAGGCAAACGAAGAAGAGGTCAATGTTGAATTCGAGTGTGACGACAATGATGGGGGCATATTGTGCAACCCTTCGGATGTTTTACTCATACGCTCTGATGGAATCATCATATTTGTTTCTTGAGGGTAAGGAAGTCCCATTCTATCTTATGTTGAAGGGTGTGAGGAAATTATTTATCAAAAAACATTTTCTAGTATTTATTCAATTCCAATGCCTCAATATCCTCCTCTAGATTTTTATTTTTTATCAATGTTAACCATTTATTAGCTTTACCCTTTATATGATAAGCAGACAGAAGTACCTTTTCTTGTTATGATGTTTGAAGGATGGAGAAAATATTCTCATTGGAGTTGATCCATTGTTCGGAGATTGAGGGATCAAATGATCCATTTAAATTAATAGGCATTTGTCTCATGAAGCTCTCGATTACAGATTTTTCTTTCATAGTGGGGGTTGAACATTCCTCTTAATGCATGTTTCTATTCAAAACATGAGTTAACTAAGAGTGTATCATGACAGATTTTGAGATTCCCACTCCCATCAGAATAGGTATCTCATTAGAATAGTCATCACATTGATCTTCGCATCGGTTGTTAGCCCGATTCCTCCTATTACTGGAAATTTTCTAGAATAAAAGGTAATTTAGGGGTAACCCATATTGGGAAATACAAAGACAAAAATAGATGACTTATAAATTACTTTTATTTCCTTAACTTATAAATTTACAGGCATTAATCTATGTTATCCATGATCCTCTTTCCAACATATATTATTAGGGAAATTATTTTATTACCTTAATAATGGTCCATAATAAGGTTATGAATTTTTCAAAGAAAATCAATAGGGAGTCTCATAACCAAGAGTGCAAGAAGGCATGTTGTTCTGCACCAGTTCCCATTCGAGTCTAGCTCAAAGTGGAGTTTTTTGAGTTTTAACACTTGATACATCTATGGATGAGCCGAATCTACCTGATCGTATCCATATACGGATGAATTTTATTGATAAAACACTTACTCAATACTCACAAAAATTTAGGGATGTTTCTATTATACTTATTCTTATAACTAAATCTTTATCTAGGGTTTTCTAATCCTAATCCCAATAATAACTAAACCTATCCTCTAATGCCAACTATAACTACCCTTATTTTTATTTCACAAGTAAAAATAATTTATTACTTAAAATATTCACTTTCTACAACATAGAAGATTTAGATTTAAAGTGTCTTTTGGAATTTTTAACATTACATAGCAACTAAAAACATGAAATACACATCCTTATTGACTTCTTCTTTCACATGACCACACACATTCCTTCGCACATAGCATTGCATGGGATAACCTGAGGACATTCATTAGAAAAGGGTAAGCTATAAAGTATAGTAAGGGAGTAAAAAATGAATGACATGAAGAATATAATACATGTTAGGAAATAGGCATATCAAGGGTGCATAATAGAAACATGAACATAAAGGCACAATACAGCATGATTATCATAACATGGAAATGTGGAAAAGGCATTTAACATGATATTAGAATGATATAAGGACCATTGGACATAGATCATGAGTAAACCCTCATTTAACTTTAATTAGAATGAGTAAATCCTCATTGAACATGATGCATCATGATACTAATCATTACCCAATGCATTGGAGTTCTATTCGGAACACCCTTCTTAATCATTTTTGTGCCACATGGATCCTAAAACATGGAATTAATTCAAACCCATCATTTATTTCATGATAATGGAATGTGGAATAAATATATGGATATATATAATCAATAATTAAATGTCTGTAAATTTTAATACCCTTTATAGAGAAATGGTCATGGTACTCACTATACAAAGACATTGTTTTGGAAAATCATGGGGAAATTTCAACACCATAACAATGTGACATAAATATTCATAAAAATGAGTGATGAGAGAGAAAGGGGTATCTCATAATATGTAAATGAAATGGAAAGTAAGGGGTAATATATATACATGTACCAATATATTTAATGGAATTTAGATTTATAATACAAAATAATTAATTGAATGTAAATGAGGAAAGAGAAATGCCTTACGAAATTTCGGCACGGTAACAGGTTTACATGGGAGGAATTAATGAAATAGAAAGTGATATATAATCATTAAAGCATAAGGAGGAAATTATAGGGAAGGTTATAAATCATACCCAGACATTTTAATTGAAAATACATGGGTATAACAACAGAAATAAACATGAAAAAAAGGGTAGAGGAAGAAATCCCTTACATGGAAGTGTGATCCAAAGGCTTGAGAGAGGCCTGAGAGGGGCTTCTTGGGAGATTGAGGCACCTTGGGGGGATACTAGATAGAGTATTTCACTGGTTGGTTGAGATCCAATGGTTTATAGTGAAGAGGAAGTGGGATATTGGGTGGGTTTTTATAGGAAAAGAGTGGGAATTCATTATTTTTTAGGTTTTGGACACCATACATTAAACTAATCAAAAACGAAAACCAACCCATAGTTTTTTCACATATTTTTCCCAAAGGGGAGTGGAAAAAATTATTTTATATATCCTACGTTCTAAATTATTAAAATATTAGGCTAGCTTGTGTGGAGGTGAGTTACACTCTCAAGGAAATTAGATTAAAATGATAAAATGGTTTATAAAACTTGGAGGGTTCACTAAGACTTTGTAAAATATATAAAACAAACCTAAAATCAAATTATTTTAATATTACAACATATATTGGAGAGAAATATCATTTATAGTATTTTATTAAATCACTATTGGGTCACTATGATGTCATAAAACCCATTGTATATTTAAATGGTATTTAATTTTTACCCAAAAATTCAACTCTCTCAAAAAATTGTGAAACATTCACTGTTGGTTAATTTAGATGTCCTGATTCCAAAAATAATATTAATTTTATTTATGTTTTTTTAAATATGTGAATTTTTACTTGTAAAGTAAAAACTGACATTTATTGAAAATTCACGAGTTTTGACAAACACAGTTCTCAAACCTTTATAAAAATTTAAATTGTTTTCATAAAACTTATATGATCATTTATATTTAAATAATAATAATTTAGTGATAATATTTTATTAAAATATTAATTAATTCAAAAATACATTAATTAGTCAAAATAGATTTCATAATTGAATATTTAAAAAAATATTTCTTTAAAAACTATTTAAAAAGTAATGAAAATAAAATGAATGTATATTCTTTATTTTATACAAAAAAAAGCACATAATCATAGTGTTATTGTCTTGTTGCATAAATGCTTATATTTCTCACATAAGATCGAAGGGTTAGGTGTGTGGAGGGGAAGACGCTTGGGGGGGGCTCAGATAACATCGCTTGGGTGGTAATATCTATTAAATTTCACTTATCCTGTAGGTTGTTCCGCTCAAGCTTAATGTATTGAAGCTTGGCTTGGGCATGGTCAATAACGAAGCTCAGTGACGGCACTTCCTTTACTAACATTGATAAATGGGATTCGTATAGAGCAATTTTACTAGATGAGGCCATCACTTCCTTTGTCTGAGTAAATTAGATTTGCTAAAGACCTATATTTATACTAATCAATTGATCACTTTTCAACAACAATATTAGCCACGTTAACAATTCTTAATGGTATTTTGAAGTCCATAAAACCAAATAAAGTACATATTTTATATAATCATTTTACATAATAAGACATTTTATTAGATCAAGAGGAATTTTCATTAATAAAAGTTTGGGTCATTATAGGATTCCCCTTAGTGCTTATTTAATTCTAATCAATCAGTTTTTTGTCATATTTTATTTCAAAGAATGTTTTATTTAAAATTTTATTTCCTACTTTTCCCTAAAAAATACCAATTAAATTTTTCTTATTCTATTTCCTAGAAACCATTTTGGTTGTACCGTACTAGGAATTGTCCAACTCTTTATATACACCATTGGGTATATATGGACCTTGTTATGTTTGACCCAGTTAAAGGAGTTACGTTCTATGATGGTGATGATAGAACTAGTTTCTAGTTTTTTCTCTTTTATAATGTGTTTGTGGTGGTGGTGTGGAGGTTTGAACTCTTATTTTAGGGAGGTTTGGTTTTATGGTTGCATCCCCTCCATATTTCAGTTTTAGAAATATTTGTTAAAAATGAGAAAATAGTACTTGTTAGTTATTTTTTGGTTATGTTTGTTTTTTATTATGATTTGACCATTTATTCTTGAGGGTTGTTTATGTTTTAATATTATTGTTAAAATAATTCCCACCTATGACACTTGACTCCCATGAACTAGATTCCATCTAATGGGGATCAGGAACACCCATCCAACAATCCCAAGGTCTGGGTCGAGTATGTGGATATATGAAACACTATCATGGTTTATGATAAAATGGTATTAGAGAAGTTTGTTCCCTTTATTTACATCATATTATTTTCAGATTCTAGAAAAACCATTTCTATGACTCTTGGGGACTGATGTTCTGATTGTGAATGGGGTGCTAAGATAATATTTTTTAGGAACGACCTTGGGACACAATTTAGGTTAATTATTTATTTTTTCTACTCCCTAAGTGTGATTTCTAGGCTACATAATATGCATAGAGACTAAGAAGGGGTGGAGTAGTAGGACCCCTGATTGTTCATATTATGTTTTATATTGATTAGTGGAGGTTTTTTATTCTTTTTTATTGTTAAATATCTAATGGCTATTTTATTGATTGTTCCTTGAGTTTCTCAATTTTTATTGCATAATGTCTCCAAGGTGACATCTTGTTCAACCATAGGAAGAAGATGGGAATATTTATCCCACGCCAATTAACCAGAGACTAGTGGAAGCCATGGATTCTAATTTTAAGTCAATAAACCAGGGAGGATCCTCCATTCCATACCATGATAAGGAAGTCAAACTAGTTTTGGAAATAAAAAAGAATTTGGAGTTACTCAAGTAAAAACCTCTTTAATTTTAGAGAATAATAGTTCTTAAATATTAAGATGATTGGATTAAATATAAAAATATGATTAAGTGTTTCTTAATAGCCCTATGTTGGTAAAAGCGAACTGTTCTTATTTTGTGTTGGATGGTCCAAGTCACAAGTGGTTAGACTTAGTGTTGAAGGACAACAAGAATGATCATATGGGATGGAAGGACATCAATTTTTTCTTTAATTAACATTATTTTTCTACGTATTCATTGGTTTCTAAGGGATAGGAGGTTTTGGATCTCAAACATGGGGATCATACCATGTTGGAATATTCCAACTATTTTAATAAGTTATTATGTTTTTCACCAACGGTGGATTCTAATGAAAAAAATAAAGGATTGTAATTTTTAGATAGGTTTTAGTGGGAAACACATTATCCTATCATATTTTTTAACATTAATACATATACCAAGATAGTGGATCGATCCCTGATGGTGAGGATATATCATTATGACAAATCTAGTTTTTCTAGGGTAGTTTAAATAGTTGACCAGGGAAATGGTGTTTCATATAAAATTCAAATGGAGCATGATTATATTGAGAATAAGGGATGAGGTACCACATTCCATCCTTCCAAACCTCATTTATCTATGACCACTAGAGGTTGATGAGTTGTATGCTACCAATTTGGAAGTTTAGGGCACGTAAGAGAAGTGTTTGAAAAGTCACACATACCCAACCATCAATGTGAGTTCTTGGGTCAACATAAAAGGTTATGTAAACATGTTCTCAAGGCCCAAAGTGATGTCTGGTCCTCAGAAAATAGGGAATTAATAGCGCTATAATATACATCAAGGGATACAGGATCTCGATATGTTGGAAATGGTGGAAAGAGTGGATAATCTTATAGGAAAATTTAGAACAAGGAATTGAATCTATTTAGTAATATACCAAAATCATTATTAGATATAAGGATAATCCATGATAAGGATCGTCAACCATCGTATATCGAGGAATAACCTACAATAGTTCATTTTACCATTTATGTTTATGCATCCATTTATGTTACTTTATTTTATGTGGGAACTTATAATTCTTTTTTTCATATATTATGGATCCTTTGATATTACAAACTCATATTATGACTTTTCTGATGGATTTGGTAACACTACATTGCAAGAAGAGAGAATACGGTTGCAGGTTTCAATCATGTGCCCTCGCTATTTCTAGGGTCGAGTTGGAATGGGAATTCCTGGTTCTAGAAATTTTCCCCATTGATGCAATAATTGGTATGGATTAGTTTTTTCACATCAAGGTGCATATCAATTTCTATGATCAACAAGTGAGCTTTGTGGAACCTAATTAGAGTACACAGGTGTCTCAAGGTGGCTATGATCCTTGGTCAGGGTGACCTAGTCCTCCACATCCAAAGTGGAAAAACCTTGTTTTCTAGATATAATTATACCAATTGGAGGAGGAGGATAAAGGTTTGGATATTTCATTAACTCTTTTAGTATATTATTTACCATAGTTGTTTCCAAAAGATTTCATGCAATTGAATATTGATTAGTATGCTGGGTGAACCATTGATTTGGATCGTAGAGCACATCTATTATATATTTCGTTATTTAATATGGACCACAAAGAGTTGTGAGGATTAAAAATACAGATGGATTATTTGAAATCCAATGGATTCATCTGCAAAAAATCCCACCTTCACCCACCCCAATTGTATTTTCTATGACGTATGATATATATATATATACTTTTTATCAACTATCAGAATCTAAAAATGAAAAAATCAATAAAAATATCACATGAACTACATTTATGAGATATTTTATTATCTCATGGGGGAAATGTGGTGATCCAAGATTGAGCTATTATCCAGGTATCATCAGTTCAGGTTCATATAAGTAGATGTTTTTAAGATAATAATTTTGATTAGGTATATGAACATAGGGTATTTTTTCAATTCCATTTGGGTAAAAAATTTCTCTAGTCAAATCGATTGAATTTTTTAAGAGGGTGTTACATAAATACAGTGACTATTATGTTGTGTTTTGGAATAAAATCATGGTCTACCCTGGGACATATGAATAGCATGGGAGACACTTAAGAATGGTGATGGGAAATATTTCAGATTGTTGTCTTTATACTAAGATCTCTATGTGGACCTTCATAATTGGGTAGGTAATGTTTCTAGAACATATTAATTACAAATGTGGGATATCTGTAGACCTTGAGAAGACCAGATTAGTGATTTCATGGGATAAAATAATGAATTTCTTCAAGATTAGGACATATTTGGTCCTAGAAGGGTATTAATGATGGTATGTCAAGGATTTTTATTATCTTTCATCTCTCATGATAATTATAACATTGAAATGGGTAAGGATTTAATTTGGACCGTAATGATGGTAATTATTTTAAAAACATATATGATTATTAACCACTTCATCTATTTTGATCTGGACAAAATCTAGAAAGGGGTACATGGTCTATGGTGATTCCTCAGCTATAGGTATTGGATGTGGGTTGATGCAGGATGGACATGTTTTGGGGAATGGATACAACTAAATCTAACAACATTAATGAAATTACCCAACCTAGGGCCTAGAACTACTATTAATGATGAATGGATTGAGTTCTTGGGGACATTATAATTTCTAGTACAAGTTTTTAGTCTACTTGGATTATAAATATTTGGATATATATTTTCAAATATGGATCTAAATATGAAGAATATTTAGTGTGTTGATTACCTTCAGTTGTTTTATTTTGATATATTTTATACTATAAGATTTGGTAATATCATTTTAGATTCCTTAAGTTTGAATGTTCCAGTTAATGCGGTGAAAAATTTCTTTGATGATTGGAATCAAATGGGTCTTCTTGTCCTACTACACTTGGAAACCAAAGATTATAGATATGGTACATTATTTTCTAGTGTTAAGATGGTCACCTCCCTTTTAGATACTATTCTTCTAGAAAATACTTCTGATGGGTTTGGATTGAATTATATATAGTTTCTATGTGGTGAAAAGTTTCCTATTTTTTCACGTTTTTATGAGTGAATTCTTTATTTCAAGGGACTTTTTAATGGCACCATTATCTATTTAGAATGTGGATAAGAATTATATCCATTATCCTCAGTGGTTGTTCCTTCTTAATACAACCTAGATGTTAAGTGAAGTATCTCACATGTTCTTGTTTTTATGAATTAAGTGGTTTATAGATGACATTGTATTTAAATTCAATACTTTTCAACAGGTTAATGTTCAGCATTTAAGGACCTATGGTTTTCATTAATAACCACCTATTCCAATATTTATGTGGGATGATTTCCCCATAGACATCATCATTTTATTTACTTATACACATACAATGAGGAATTCCATATGTGTTCTGATTTACAATATGAATAAATCATCTCATTTTTATTCAGATCATGGATTTAACAAATATTGTTGACTTATACTAGTAATATGCTCAGGAGATAGTAATTCTTCATGGTTTGTCATCAGATATCATTTAATATTGAAACCCTAGGTTTACCTCACAGTTCTTGGAAGTCCTTTAGAATAAAATGGGGTCACAATTCACACTATGAATGTCATACCATTCTCAAAAATATATTCATATAGAGTATGATAACAAGATATATGGAGAAATGATATGAGAATGTGTATTGGATTTCAGAGGGTCATGGGAAAACCATTTGGAATTATTGAATATTACATGTAAAAATAGTTACAAATACTCAATAATAATGGATCCCTTTATGGTTCTTTACGATTGTTCATTTCAAGTAACTTTTTATAGGATAGAAGTAGTAGAGACTTCTTTACAGGGATCAAAACATTTACATGAGATTTCTGATAATGTTTAGTTGATGAGGCATTGTTTTTATTACAATGGTGGGATTCCATAATTCATATATTAATCTTATAAATTGATCCTTGTAATTATTATTTCGTGATCATGTTATCCTAGTGGTGGCCCCTCGCTTGGGTCACTGTCATCTAGTTTGGAAAGTGAAGCTAACACCAAGGATTTTTTGAAATTTTTTAGATTATAGATATATTTGGTAAGATGGCATACTTGTTAGATTTTATAGCCAAGATAACATCAAATTATTGATGTGTTCTATGTATAATAATGGAATAACTATAATTAGGACCAGTATCATTTTCTTAATTGGGTTGAATTATGGATGGAATCAAATTTTTTACATTTAGGATACTACTGCAAATTTTGGATTCCTAAGAGAATGTGGTTTTTGGGGAATTCATACCTTTATTTCAGGTCCTTTAGAATATTTGAATGATGAGAAATAGACATGGGTGTAGATTTATTGTGTGTAGGAGTAGAATCTACAAATATTATCTCATGAGACTTCAGTTTAAATTTTGAAGAGTGTTTTGTATTCATGGTTAAGAGAAAAGTCACAATATTTGATTTTATTTTGAGGTATATTTACCTTTATTTTTGGTCTTGTATTTATTTGTTTTATATTCATGGTTTTTTTTAATGTGAATTTTGGGTTAGACAGTAGGTTTGAAATGTTTTGGTAGAAACTATCTGCCATCCTAGTGGAAACTATGTACCCTGGACAAAGGCATTGTCAAGGTCATGTGTCCTAGAGCACGAGTGTGTGTATTTACCATGAACCTAGTAAAGTGGGTATATATGATTCACATGGATTTCTAATAGGAAGTTACCCTCTCTATCCATACCATGCTCTCTTTTTTCCCTTTACACAATTGTGACACATGGTTGGTGCATGGTTTGGTATCCTTGTCACCACACCCTATGGCCTCCTAGAACTTTTTAAATTATGAAATTTCAATATTTACCCTCCCATAGTTTTAATCCATGTAATCCATTTTTAATCAATGTAATACCTAGACCCCTTATTCCCCCCCCCTTGGTGTTCCTCTCCCTCTCCCTTAGGTTTCAATTGTCGGCTGGACTTCACCTTCAATCTCTAATGAATCCTCAATTTTTCCTCTCCTCTCAGCTTTTCTTCCTTCTACATTGTCTCCTCATTATTAATTGTATTTTCATTCTATAGGGAATATATTGACCTCTTTTGGGTTCAATGTTGTTTATTTGGGTGAAATCATGGTGTATTTATTTTATAATTTACTTTATATGGTTCCTCATTTGTGCGACTATGATTTTCGAACTGTTTTCATAATTTTTCAAGAATGTGGTATGTACTTCCATGAATTGAAATTTTTTGATGATTTTAGAATGCATGATATTGATTTTAAAAGTTTTATACAAATTTTTTTATATTTCTAATAATAATTTTGAAGGATAGTTCTGTGCATGTCAGTTTAAAAATGGTTTACCTATTGAAAATGTTTGTTTGGATTATGGGTATAAATTTATTGAATTGTTATTGTTTAACAGGTGGTTCATGTAACATATTAAATGAAATTAATCAGGGTAGAATCCAAATTATTTATGGGGAATTCTTGTTCTAGTAAATTAAGAAATTTTTTAATGTTAGGGCATGTTATCTCTAAAAGTATTAACATAACGACAGTGACTGAACATGCATATGATGGGTGTTGCTGGCTTGATTATCACCTCGGATCCCATGAGATGGTTTGATAACCATGAGTGTGAGAATCATCAAACCCCTATAATCCTAGATCTTTATAAGTTTCAAATATTTCTTATGATATTCATATCATTTATTTTTATTTCTCATTTGTTTCTATTTTATTAAAGATCCTTATATATTTAAAATTACATTTATTTTTATATTTTTACAAACTTGCCATCTATTTCATCTTATAATTTCATTTCATTTAATCTCTTTTGGTGATATCATACATGGAATTGTCTCACACCCCACATACATGGTTAGGTGTATGTATACCTTATTGTGTTTTACCCAGGTCAGGGAAAGTCATTCCATATTTGTTATTGTGGATTCGATGGTTAGTGGTTACTTATTTCAAAGGGGATGGTGGTGGTGCAATGCGGTGTTGACCCTCTTGTTTCATGCATTCTTGGTGGTATAGTTGGTTCCCCTATCAATTGTGGTATTTTGGTTTTTGGTTAAAAATTTAAAATCATTATCTACTATTATTTATTCTTCTAGTTATGGTTATTGTTGACTATGATTTGATGATTTACTCTTGGGGATTGTATACGGTGATTTTTTGGGGAAAACATTCCCACCTGTGATTATTGATTCATAGGAACTAGATTCCATCCCTTGGGGATTGGAAATTCCATTCGTGATTTTTCATGGGTTGGATCATGTGTTTGGGTTGGATGGATTCTTACCTTGGTTTGTGAACGATCCAGTACATGGGTATCATCACAACGCATGGGCGTGGCCCGAAGTACATGAGCACAACCACATGTACATGGGCATAGAAAATCATCATGTTGAGAGTTGGGTTTACATTTATACATCATGTACCTATATTGGAAATTCCATCTATATAGAGGTTTACATACCATGGGAGATTGTGAGACACATCTTGACCCATGGTTAGAAGGAAACGTGGTGTACCCACAACACACACCATTTACAATGTTCCATTACATTCATGAAATAGAAATGAGACCCCTATGTGTTCTATTTTGAATAGTGTTTGTAGTATCCATCAGTGAGTCCTGGGGTGTTATCCACTCTTATATCATTCCTAGGTGGGGTTAGTGGTGTCTACATGGCCTCCCTAAGAAACAATTTTTTCACGTATATCTTCTTGCACTACCTATCTATCCAGGGTTTAATCCCATATCTCTCCAGTGTGATTATTAGAGATCTAATAAGTATTTCACGATAAGGCGTTATTTTAAAAACCTCTTGAATGTGTTTTTTTTTCATTGAAATCATTAATTGTAGAGTGATTCCCCTAAAAAAAGTATTACATTGAAGCATCATGCATAATCATATGAATTGCTGTGTTGGTTAATAAATCTTGATACGTAAAGTCTATTATGAGTATATATGACTTACATGATTATCATTACAACTGATATATTGATTGAAATATATATGTATTGATGATTTTTATAACTATTAATTCTTTATGTTTCACTCTATGAAAATCGCCACAGAGCGGCAATTGTTTTTTCTATGGTGGTGGTTTAAACTATAACCTTATGCTTATGTGATGGTTCAATAAAACGGCCACAAAATTGGGTGTTAGTGTACACTATTTGGTGGTGTCTTTAATTTATCGGTGTTTTTTGAAGTAGTTGTAGTAAACACATTTTGCAGGGGTTATTGTGGTTTTCGCAGTGGTTTTCATAGAAAATATGAAATCTTTTTTTTCAGTTTAAATCTTTGCTAAAAATCATTTCATTTTGTCCCAGGGAAAATTCTGTGAAACCCCCTCAAACTGCCAAAAAATGTTAATGAAAAATGAGAAATGTTTAGCTGTGGTTAAAACCACCACTACAAAAAACAATTTTTTTCACAACAATCACTGTGAGATCAGAATAAGCACCTCTAAAATTATACTTTTAATGTATGCAGTGATGATTGTAATTGTCGCCGATAGTACAATACCAAATTATAGCGGTGGTTTGAACCACCATGAAATATGGTCTATTTATATAGAGGCAGTTTATACCGCCATTAAAGGTATATTTAAAATAGAAAAATGATGCATATTCTACATCTGCATTACCAGAATCCTGAAAACATGTAAACATGTAATCAAAAAAAATTTAAACATAAATACATGAATTCATTCAAACTGGAAATCAATCAACCAACAAACATTAAAACTATTGATTTCACAAAAAACAAAATAAAACATATAACACTAAAAACATGGAATCCCCATACATATATACAAGAATCCAACAAAATTAGAGATCATTAAACATGATATATCCATGATTAAAAGCCTACAATATTACAAATTTCCTCACTGAAAAACAAAATATTTTCAAAAATCCTACCATTATCTTAAAAAACATATGAAATCGTCAAATTTCAAATCCTACAACGAAAAAACATGAAATATAATAAATTTTAATTATATAAATTTTAAAATATGGTAACTAGATAAGAAATTTCTATTAATTGTATAAAATATAATTCATCGGAATGTAGGGCTTTAAAATATTTAATAAACATATTACAAGGAAAGTGAAAAACTGAACACTGGAAATGTACAGAAATCATAATATATAACATGAAATCAAATAAAAAATTATCTTAAAAAACAAAAAAATTATAAATTGTTAAATAAAAACAAAAAAGGAAAAAAATATGTAAATATAAACCCGAAACCAACATACAAAAAAACATTATATTTAATACTTACAAAATTAGAAACCTAGAAACTAGAAACTTGTAATGAGAAACATTGAAGCCATAAAACACATCACTTTCAAACCTCTATATTATATATCCTATAACCTGTAAACCTATAATCCTATGAATGTATAATCGAAAAAAATTTAAAACTTGAAAGTTGTAAATCTAAATGCCAATGAAACTAAATAACTTTAATCATCCAAATTTTCAACAAAAAAACCCTAAACTACATATGTATAAACATACATTGTCATATCATACCAAGAAGAGGCTAGGCCACATCCCTTCCTCAGGATTAAACTATTCTTAAAAAGGTATAACCACTAAAATATCCACCATTATCCACTATATTAAATCCATTATCTCTATGATAAACCTATGATGATTTTAGAAATAGCACCAAAAACCTCCTCCTGGCCCTCTACACCATAGATATGACAAACTATAAATTTTTACACATATTATTATAATATTCATAAATATAAATATCCCTTAATAAAACATACGGATTTTAAATTCGTAGTGTCTTTGGAAGACTGAGTTCATAATACATAAAAGAAAACATGAGAAATCAAGAAACTATTAGGTCATGAAAATGTTCGGTGACTAATTTTTGCCACACATGATACATATACAAATATTGATATCAGAACCCTCTCTACTAATCACTTTTCTATGAGGAAGACTGCTCGTCACCCTCTCCACCTCCACCTCTACTCCCCACTACTAGAACCAGTAAGAACATTTTATTGAAAATAAAATATTATTGTATATTTATATTTAAATATAAAACCAATAAATGTGTGAAAACTAAATGAATTTTAATTTATGTGATTTACATACTCATCACCAATTGCTGCAATACCACTAGGGACAGATCCGGTCATCTTCAGATTCAAATCAATCAACACTTTTGGAAAATTGTATATCTCAGTCCCCTATTCTTGAACTGTGTGTTGTAGAGAAACAATCTCTTTATAAGAATATCGGGGTATGAACTGAATACAACTAAGAGTATATATAGTTTCATTCCTCAGTGACCCACCAAATAACATTGATGGTATGGGCCCCAAACCCATCCTCCATACCCAACTAGGATTCTCCTTCCCATGGACTTGAACAATTGGGTCATCCCGAGAGACTAGTAAGACTGAGCATGATTGAAATCCCATAGTTATTTAATTAATACACATATTTCAATTATCAGTCATATTAGAAACATTATTTATTAACATTGTGATAGCAAATAATAAGTTATTATAAAGAAAAACGAGTTCCTAACCCAACATATTTTTTAGGATTGTTAACAAAACATCAATCATATTTTTTGGGAACATCTAACCACACTTGTATTCGGGAATCCTGGTGCCCTAAATTCTATTACTGCTTTAAAAAAAGATAAATAAAAAATTTAATATATTAAACAGATAATATTTTCTTATAAATATTTAAACTAATGAAAAGATTACCAGAGTAATTGCACTCACCATAGTAGAACCAATGAATTTGAAAAAATGAGAGGGTATGGAAATGCCATCAGGACCAGCCTGTTCATGCCAGGGAAGCTTAGTCGGATATCCATGAAAAAGTGGAGTCTACCATCATGATGCAGATGATGAGGAGTGGAAGTTCTGTATTGTTATAGTATATTTGAATTCAATAAGACCATTGGGTCATGTAATGTCTAATAATCCAACAGGCCATGAAATCTCTAATCCTGTGGTATTTTTAAGGGTTTCCCCTTATTCCTTGAAAGGGGGTTATTAAAAATTAATAAAAAAAATAAGGCCTTAAGGCCATTCAGGGTGGTTGAGATTCTTATCCTAGATTGATGCATTCATCCTTGAAAAATCCTAAAATAAATAAAATTAAATTTAATAGTAATGTATTCAATGTCATCTTATTTTCATATACATGTATCAATGTAAAATGATATTAATATAATAATATATATTTAAATACCTTGTGTTTCCCATCATAATATTTATCAACAAAAACATTCCATTTCTATTTGGGAATATCATTAGGAACCTTGTCATAAATATAATGGGTAGTCAATGAATTATCATTCACATCACTCCACAATATCTATTTAATGTCTTTCCATTTCTTTCCCATCTTTTTTAAAACCCACTTTCGTACTAGCACATCAGTAACTATAAAGTATAATAACATTTGTACACTAATTTTCATTTTGAAAATATTATATTTTGATAACATTATTACATTCAATTACATGATAATGTTTTAAAATTACCTTAATTTGGGAAATAAAAACATCATTTTTTCATGTTGAAGGAATACGCCTCCAATCATCACACATAATAGGAAGATAAACCGACTTCACGGAGAGCTATCCTAGAATCTGGCCAAGTAATCCTACAACATCATCCGTAGGAAACCCATAGGTATTGAATGGATCAACTATCTTCTCTCTGGTCAGATTCCATACATCTGAACTTTTCAGATTTTTCTCCATACTTTCATTATTTTGATCATTTATGAAAAAAATAGTCAGTCTAAAAAAGTTCAATAAATTTATTCAAATTAAAATTTAGACCTATAGTAGTCACCCTCTCGTATCACCATAATGAAATGGAAGTGGAGACCTACTCCCTCACTCATGAGGCTCCTGAATGGGAAGGCGATGACTGAGCATTTGAAGGGATTCTCATAGAGGGTGTGAGAGATTGTGCATGGGAAGATGGTGTAAGGGGCAAGCTGATGGTGTCTCTGTTGTCATAGGGAGGAAGAAAAATGGATTTTCATCTATCGGTGTGGTCGATGAAATAATGTAACTCTTCCTCCTTGGAATTCCCTTCATTTAATAAATTATAATTAATTTTGGAGCATATATTTTAAAAAATTTATGATATGAAAAAATTAAACATGATAATAGATATACAATACTAACTATTAAAATATACATAATAGTTGAAATATCATTTCAAATTTTAATTATTTCGATAATGTTTGAGTTAATAACAATTTTTTTATATTCCATTCATGGAACACATAGACATTTATTTTTACAATTCCTATCCTACTACTTTAATAAATTCAATGTAATCCTCCAATCAATAAATTTAAGCCTTATATTAAATTTAGTGGAAGAAAATTGGAGAAGGATAAATTGGTTTTTTTAGGAAGTGGTAAATGTGTTCATGAGGAATGTTAATTTTCAATCCTATTGAATAAATGATTTTTTGTCATCAAATGTAAATAATAAAGATTTCATGGCTTCATTTCTGGATTATATTGAAATTATTCATTTTACCCAAGAAGGGAAGTAAAATTTTAGTTATACATTTGTTGCTCCATGTACAGTAGGACCAAAATATGCATTTAAATTAATGTTTTGAACCTCTTCCTTTGAGATGAATCTAGTGAACGATTTATATCCACAGTGGAAGGTTCGGTTTATGTTTGATCAAATTATGATTTCCCAGAGAGATTGAAAAATAGAGAAAATATTATTTCATTATATGTTTGTCTTATATATCTTGATCAATAATCTAAAGCTTAACCTTATAATATACATGATATGGTTTATGCATCATTTTTTCAAAGCATAATAAAAAATGACTGATTACCCCAATTTTATTTTGATCGGCCTAGTTTTAAATAAAAAATAAATGGATATAAATTAGAGATATGTAGTAATATTCTATAAGACTAATAAAATATTTTTCATGATATTGAAGAATATTAGATAATATCGTGACACAAATTCAAAATCTTTGAATCATGTAGGTCAGTAAGGTGTGTCTAAGGAGGGTATCTATCTCAAACCTCACCACCTAAGGATTTAGAACCTTCTGAGACAGTGACTACTAGGGAGGTGAAGGAATTAGAAGTGGCTAGAGAAGAAACTTAGTTTTCATAGGTCAATATTACAGTGTAAGGGGTTGGTTAGAGTCAAGGATATAAAGTAATTGAATCTAATAAAAGAGTTCAGTATGTTGATCTAGTTGTTTAGATAAAAATTTTAGTTCCTGAAGAAAGGAAAATTGAGATGGTTCCTAGTGTTTCAACTATTAAAGGAAGACCTAGAGCATTATTTGATCATCATTCAGTGTATCCAATTCATCTTGGACCACCTTCTAGTTAAGACAGAGTCATTTATGTGGGAATGGATACTATTGACTGTTCTTATATACACCATATGTCCTCACCACCTCTAATTCATAAGGATTCACCATTGTTGAGTAATAGATAATATAGTTCTGAAATGAAATACTTTTTGTATAAGTTGTTAACTGAATTTTATTATATAATAAGAGATTATAAAAAATTTAAATAGGGGATGAGATCCTCAAAGGATGAGATCAAGTATCTCAAGGAGAATTATTTTTATATCATTATTTAAAATATTAAAAAAAAATATTTTTAGTTATAGGGTTTCAATCATCAAATGTAACATCATTTTATTACAAGATTCATAAAGGGATATATTTCATAACACACCACATGGGAATATCATACATGAAATATAATTTTTATAGTTGAAATTTGAGAATTTTATTTCATTCCAAATGAAAATAAATTAGTTTGATGAAAAATAAATGACAATAAATTGAATAATAACTAAACCCTTTTGAATCATTTATTTCATAAAATAAATTAATAGTTTAGTTACTTTATATTTAATCATATGAAGAATCAAAACTAAAATAATTAAACATAAATATAATAGTTTTTTTTGGAATCATGATGGTAAGATAAACCATTAAACCACCATAATGATCCCATAAATAATGAGAGCAATAAATAAATTAGATTAGTGAAAAATTCCTATAATCTAAATCCATATTAGAGGAATAAACTATTTAAATTTTGATGATGAAGCAGCCTAATGAAGGGCGGAATATGTGTTTTTCTAATTTACATAAGTGTGATCACTATAGGTAAAAATAACACATTATTGAAACAAAAATAAAACGGTTGAAATGAAGGGGATATGTATGAGTGTCTTATAATTGTTCTATAGGAATGAAGATACCCTAATAGGTTTTTAAATTTAAAAAGATTAAATAAAAAATAAACATCTTTAAATTTGAAGCACGCATGATTTTAGTCATATGGTTTGGAAAAATGAAACTCACCATGCAATGTTATTAATTAGAAGTATTCACTATCATGGTTTGGTAGGAAAATTACTCCAAATAATGGAAAACCCATATTTATCCAATAAAATAATATTTCACCATACTTAGGATTATTCCACAATTTAACTCCTCAAAATGTTTTAATCCTATAATAATAATTGACATTAAATAATTCTATTTAAGAAGAGTCAGTCAAATTGCTGATAACCACATACACGCCAAATGAAATAAAATTTTCCCAACATTTTCAATATTCCACAATCAAAATGATCTAATTTAATGAAAATAAATAACGAAATAAAATAATATGAATAAGATATAATGGGGACTCATATGATATAACATGAATTCTTTAACATAATATATCATTATCTATTGATCATGTTTGGAGAATATGGGTGGGTTATAAGATGAATTCCCTATGTTGTGAAAATCATGTATCAACTGAACTACATCAGAACTATATGCTTGAATATTGTAATGTTATAAATTGGTAATCTTCCAAAAACAATTATTACTTTATAGAATACTTAATCCAATGGAGGAATCTAGGGGGGTGAAGCAGCGGCAAGGCACAGTGAGGGTGGTGAGGTATGACGAGGGTGATGAGGGAATTCAGGGTGGCGACGTGGCCTATCAGGATTTGGGGTGTCACAGGGGTTAGGGGTTGGGGGTTGAGGCTATCGGGGGAGTGGGAGAGTGTTGTGGGTATGGATGTATTTAATGATTTGGATGTATTTCTTTAGAAAATTCCACTAGGGAACCACCACAAAATTGTCTATTTGGTGTAGTGTTTGGTTATTTCCAGGTGTCCTACTAGGTATTATTATGTTGACCTATACATGGGATCTTCACATACATGGTGTGTCTTATATAGATGAAAGTCCTTTTAATGGTCCCTATATAGGATAGAGAGTATGAAGAGTATAGTTGTGGGAAAAATAGTGGTTCCTACCTTTTTTTCAATTTATTTTTTGTCACACATTTTTAAGTATGTTGGAATCTATAAAGTTTTTATTGGGTTCATATTTGGCTGCATTATCACATTATATAACTTATCATACCCTAGTTGGAGGATTATAGATGTATGCCTTCATTGGTATTATTTTTACTTTACCTTCATTATTGATTGATCTTTGAGGTGTTTTTTCTACATATGGTTACTTATGGTAATGCCTCACATTTTTAGGGATATTCCTACTTAGCGTTATTTGACCACCTCTTGCCAATACGATATGATCTTTGGGTTTTCAAAAATTTAATATCACCGGTCTAGGGGGGAGTAGTGGGTCGGGTCACCAAATTATTCATATTTTACATAATAATAACATTAAATATAAATATTTATATTATTAAAAATTAATTATGATCTGAAAATTAAAGTGATTAAAAAGATGAATAAAATCTGTCATCCTATTTTCATTAAAAAATTAGGAATCCAAAAAAAATTACACCACATCATTAAAAAGAAATTTATAATTTTATTCAATGAATTAATTATTAATAAATTATTCATGATAATAGAATTAAATTTTTTAATAATGGATCCATTTAACTAAACCAAAAATATCATTCAATTAAAAACTCAAGAATAATAACATACCCACAAACATGCATATTATGTATGTTTGTGCCAATATGATGCATCAAAACCCCACCGCACACAATCTATCGAGTGATAATCATACTCTAAACATTTTTTGTAAATTTATAATATAAAATTCAAATAATTCCTTGAATTCATAGGGTTATTCTATGGTTGTGTTGTCCAAAAACAAACACATTTCATTCGTAGTTGGTATAAAATTATATTTTGTATCATACTAATTACCCAAATCATTTCGCATAGAAAAATAATATATATAATAACCATTTTCATCATCCACAAATTGTATAAAAATTTCACTAAAATGAAATTTCCCATCTCCTCAACTACACTTCCAAATCACGAGTGTCTAGTGACTAGTGCATGGGGTCTAAGGTACCACTATGTATTGATTTATCCACTAATGGTACATCAAATCAATTAGAATAATGTAATGAAATATAATATCAACATATAGTGAAACACCGAAACATTAACATAATAAGAATGAAATAATATCCAAAAACGATTACACATATCATAAAATCAAATAAGACTCACAATAGTGTTATACATGGATGAACATAAATACTTCAATGAATAAATAAAAAAAATAAATGTTCATACATGCTACTCTATAATACACTGACTACCAATAACATTGGTCCAACATTACAAAAAATCCAAATCCTAACTATCATTGCCTCATTATTTTGAACAAAACACCATTCATGAAAATATTTTCTACTTGGGGTGTGTATGAATAGTATGTAAGAATATAGTCCTTAATAAAAACTCCAAAACCCCTTCAACCTCATGGAGTCAACATGTGAATATGTATATAAATAGTTTAATAAAAAAATTATACAATTACAATCCATTTTATTAATAAAACATATTACTTGTTGTAACCAACTCATCAAAATATGTCACATGTTCTTCTGTTAATATTTATACCCAAGGAACAATAATCATGATCTTGTATTGTAATAAAACATCATTATTTCTCGATGCCATCAATTCACATGGGGTATATCCTTCCAACCACACACAACCCATAACATCATATACTTCCAACCCTATTGTGTTAACTATTCAAAATCATAAAATTTAATATATCCATTCACTGTATAAAAAATACACCATTTCATAGAATACCATATATTAATCCCATTAAGGACAACTATTATATATCATGGAATATTATATCATGGACACCATAGGATTCATGCAAGGGTTAATAATCAGGGATCATTCATAATAAAAATAGTTACTAATATACATCTATAGAATGTATCAACCCCTCATAACTTATGAATAATAAATCCAGAGTTATACAACAAGTATTAATTATCCACTTTACAAATTTGAATGAAATAAGAAATAATAAAAAGAAAAAATCCATGTTTTTTATAAAACATTAAACAGACACATACCAGATAAAACCCCCCATTTTTGATACATATAGTAATAACTATATAACAAAACATTATATGAATGATTTTTAAATTTCATAATATTCATATTATATATGAAATCTCAATCCTATCAATATCCTCTTTACCCAATGATTTCCAGGATAATTATTTTCCCAACACACAGATTACGTACTATGTTCACTTTGTGTATTTATCCTCTTTTCTAAATCACTTAGCATAAATACACATTGAATTCACCATAAAATATTTCATTTCACGATTTCATTTTTTAAACCCAAACACATTATTAATCTTTTAAAAACAAAACAATGTGCAAATATCATTAATATCATTTTTGTGCTTCATCATATTATTTATACCATAATTATCACATCATAATCTCTTATTTAATGTCACATTGACACCCATACAAATAATTAATCCTCAAATATCCCTTCCCACTTTGTATCCATCACATTACTTTATCAATATGGAGTTACAACATTAAACCATCACATTAAACCAAAGTATTTCTATATAAAAACATTTACTGCACTAAATTGCCATCCCAATTTTATTATGCATTGTTAAACATATTTAAACATTTTTATATTTTAAAAATGATAATTATAGAAGTAATATAAATTAAGAAAATGATAACCCCCCAACAAATGATTCCAAAAATTAGAATAAATACATATAATAGTAATATGAATTTTTACAATATCGAATAACACATTAAAAACTAAAATTAGTGTTATAACATCAATTCTGACACATATTGTTTAGTCATTCAAACCAAAATTAATGTTTTCTCCAATTTTAATAATTTAATCAAATATTGAACCCTTTAAACAATTACATAAATCATGGAATACTATTTTTTGAATAGTAAAAAAATCGATAAAAATGATAACTACACATAAACTCATGGAATATTATTATAAAAAACTGATCAAATATTCCATATAAAATAATCCATATAAAACATAAAATTATTTAATCAACACATAAAAATATTAAAAATTCAATTAAAATACCATTAAATGTAAGATTTCACCTACCAGATATTAGAAAATTATTAATTACCATGGATTAAATTCCAATGAAGATTTCATATTCTGAGTCTAATATTATGATAATTAAATCATGAAATTCATATTTAATTAAATAGGAAGAAGAACACATATGTGCCTTCAAAATCAAACATAGGTCATACCTTATTAACATTTAGATGAGTCAGAAACCACCAATGGTTCATCATTCATATTAGTATTGAATAATATATTGAATAGATAATATTAAAGAAAATTTGGTTAATGAGAAATGATTAGAAGAAAGCTGTAGAGAAAAATGTGGGTAAAGTGGATTTCAAACATCCATACCCTACTTTTTTTGAATCATTTGTCTTATTTTTTTATCGTAATGAATCATATTTTTTACAATATAAAATTATATATATATACTCTTTAATATACACAATATTGAAGTAGGAATGAACTATTACACACTTTAATTAATCATTATTTCTTTGGCCCTAGTCCCATATTCCAACAACCAATAGTGTATGGTATTTTTGGGTGATTTATATAGCTCCATATAAACATTCCTAGAAAAAAATTATTACTATATAGTTTGGAAACCACACTTGGCATTGTTACTCCATCACAAACTCCTTTTTCTTGTTTATTTATATTCTTTTACCAACACCGATCATCCACATAGTTGAAAACAATTTCGTGTATATAAATCATCTTCTTTACTACTATTAAAATCATTAACGAACCTATATTTTTAATAACTAAATTGTGATCACATAATTTGATGAGTTAATTTAAAAAACAATATAATTATTATAATTAAACTCAAATGTATAACATTATGTCACTCCAACATATAACAAAATTCTTTTTAAAATATTTACATGATTTAAATATATTAGTTAAAATTTAAAATTAAAAAAATATTCCAATTAAAATAAATACCCATAAAATAAAAATTAAAAACAAATGATATAGTTTACTAAATTAAATATTTGTAAGTCTTTAAAATTATATCCATTTTATAATTATCATTTATCATTCATGTATTTTCCACTTCTAGTTATTTTGGATATCACTTTATTGGTTTCTATGCTAGTAGAAAATTCATATTGGCCATGATCATCAAATGGAGTAATACAGACATCAAATTTATCCCATAGAGTTCTCATAAATTTTATCCCAATGTTGTTGTATTCCAAAACATCTTAATAATATTTTATTGGGGTAATTATTTTTTTATTCAAATAAATAATTCATCCATCCATACATCATAAACAGTTTTTATATACTAAAAATTTTAATTTAATGTCGTTAATCATAAAATATTGTATATAATATCACCATTATAAAATTCATGATTTTCCCTCCATATTATGTTCATTATTTTATATCTCACAAGTCATGTAAATTATTTCTCATGGATCTAAGATTACAATGATTTATTTCCTTTCAAATAAAAAATAAATAATTTTTTTCAATATAATAATTGGATACAAAAAATTGTGGTAAATTATCTTGATTTTCAATGATGTAGAAATTTACCATCCCCAATAAAAGAAGTTCTGGATCCATTCTTCAACATGTGAAATTATTTTCTATGAAATAAGGGAACAACATTTATATTGAATAAATTCATGATCTCTGATTAATTTTGTTAGTTTAAAAGACATATAAAAACTTATGTACTTCATGATCCTCTAGATTAGACCAAGTAATAATAATCTAGAACATATCTAATGAATGATTTAATTTATAGAAATTTTCTTTGATTCCAATTTATATTACTAATTAGAGTATATAAAACTATAATACAGGTGAATAATAAATATGTCCTAAAACATTTATCTCAACACATGTTATACTCGCCTATTATTTATCATGTCACATATTCACCTGATCATGGAAGTAATTTTTTGGTGAAACCATGTGAGAGATAAATAAATATATAAACATAAGATATTTTTTATGATATTCATATTCTAATTTTCAAGGATCTACATCCATAGTGATTAATGGTATTCATCATTCAGAAAAATAGATTTAATTTTATCAAAAAAATGTATACAAAGAATATTTTTTAAAAACATTAAAATTATGTCAATGTTAATGAAAAATAATTTCATAATCATTGAGAATCAACAAGATAGAGTGATATTCCTCGTGATTCTTGAAGATCCTCATAGGAATAGAGAATTTTATGAAACTCACTCTCCTCTGAAACAGATACCTAACACTTAATATAATAATAAAATGATGATTAATTTGGATATATCTTTCTTAACAATGGAATGAACTAAAAATATCTCATTTACATATGGATGTCCAAAAGTGTGATGTGTTGCAATGAACCATGGAATTTTTTATAGAATATATTGAATATCTAAAACACATTACCAATATGTTTATAATTATGGAATTTAATTCCTATATACTATATTAAAGAAATATATTTTCTCTTGAACAAGATATTTTTGATCCGTGCAATGACATTGTGTTGTAACACTAACTCCGTTATATGTAAATTCACGAAAAATATATCATCTAATCTTGTAATAGCTTTACAACACCATGATTTGATTTTAGTAAGAAATTAATTCAATAATTTCATTCTACAATGTAATGAATATAACATAAATTTTCATAAGACTTTTATGTGGTAACATGAACATGATGTTTTTTAGACTTCTGGTAGTTTTTCAACTCTACCAATCAATACACTAATCGATGGATTTTTAAAACTAGTGTATTTTGAACATAAACTTGGGTGTATTAGACTAAACCATTAAATGGTTTTATTCCACATATATAATATAATTTATATATATATAATGTATTAAAAATATTGTAAAATTTAAGGAAGGTTTTTTCCCATGCTCTTCTAAAAACACTTTCTGACCCACTAAAATAAACATACTTTTTTGTACACAAAAAATTGGTTTTTATATAATTTGAAATGATTTAATAAATTTAAGTATTTTCATCACTAATTGGTATTCCATTAATAAATCAACATCTTACCTATAAATACCGCAACCACATTATCCCATGTTTGGTGATTACTTTATTACATTAGTACTAGGTATGAGCAATAAAATCACAAAGGATTAAACATTTTAGTATTTTTGAAAACAACATAAATTCAGAAGTTTTATATTAAAGAATGATATGGAAAAAAATATAGAAAATCCATTGGAAACGTCCATATTCTCCAAGATTACTCATGAATATCTGTAAAAATATAAATCATTACA
The DNA here is from genome assembly GCA_963277665.1 of Viscum album. Lineage (NCBI taxonomy): Eukaryota > Viridiplantae > Streptophyta > Magnoliopsida > Santalales > Viscaceae > Viscum > Viscum album. The sequence goes on along the minus strand of OY728166.1, from coordinate 1,365,951,079 downwards.
TCTTTGGGGGAAAATAGAACATAATAATGTGGTGAACATATATTCTCCATATGAAATAGAATATACTGAAAGATATCATAAATATACCTAAAAAATAATTCAATCTTAATAACCAACAACACACTCTATTAAAAAAATAATATTTACAATTATTTGTAGGAATAAAAAAGTACATATAAATAATAACATGAGATATATACATAAACAAGGATATTCCACTAGTCTAATAATCACATGGATTATGTAAAGACCTTGAAGCCAGATTCCTAGAGCTGGTTCCATTCTTTCTTACACTGTTATAATAAAAATGAATTCACATCCTGAAGAACCAAATAGTTTATTAGTTTTGATAAATAGGATACAAACATGTGTTTTAAATTTCAACATGAAAAAATAAAATAAAATAGAATCCCCATTGGGAACGTCTAAAAATCCAAGATAATCCCTACAAGTCATTGATAATATGTATCTTTATATCCATGGGAAACATAATACCTAAGAAAAAAGTAGACATAGACGATTATTAATGTTATTTAATACAATTAGGCAAATATAAACAATAATTCATAGTGAATGACTAAAAACACATTCCATTAGGACATAATCATGAGCATAATATAGAAAGAATAAAATTTGAATAAATATTTCCATTTAAATAATCACATGTGAATGAATACTATATATTTATATTCTACTAGTCATATAAAAACATTAATTAAAAATTACTAATATCATAATTAGAGAATGAATAATATTGGGAATCATAAACATACCATTGAGGCCTTAACCAAGACGTCTGAAAATAAATTGTATAGACCTTTTCCAAATACATTTAAATTTTGTCTCATAAGACATACTAATGCATTGAGGGGATATATAAGAACTCACCCATAACATACTAAGTCCAAATAATTATTCTTATGAATGAGTTAATCATATACAAAATATTCATATGAAATGTAGATAACATTTCACAATCTGTATACGTAATCACTAACCATTCTGAGTAGTATGGTGAATGGTTTCATGATGGAACTTCCATAGTAAAATTGATCATATACCATTTAATAAAATATAATAAAATATTATCTTAATATATAAATCTCAATATAGAATAATTTTTATCATATGTGTTGAAATATATGAAAATACTCTAATAAAATCTTCTAGGAATTTTTGAGAGAAATACCCTTTTAACTTTGTAATGAATACTTCATATAAGAAATTGTTTTTTATTTTTCATAATTTATTTTTTAATACTAGAAAGAAAAATAATAATATTTTTCATGAAAAAAAAATTATTTTAAAAAATATTTAATGGTGTATTAAAATATATTATGTATACAACTTAAAAAATGGTAAGAAATCAAGAAGTTCTCTTTAACCGGACTTTTGTATTGGAAAAAAATAAAGAGGTGAACTTGTGAAACAAGTATTTCCCCAAAATGAAAATAAAATGATATAGATACATGAGTTTTCAACATATACAGAATATATAGTAATTATATGAAAATTTGAAGAACTAAATTTGTGTGAAGACAGAGAAAGAAAAACCCAAATGAAAAACTGAGGTTCAGGATGAAACCCTTACCTTATGTCCCAAAGTGTTATACACTTGTACATAACATCTTATATAATGAAATTTGATTCATTAATATATAAATTCATAACCACTTAAACATGAATTTGATTTATTATAATTTTATTAATTCATTTACAGCCTATTGGATGATTTATGAGATTCAATTTCATCGTTAGAGAGTGTTCTCTTCCTTGGTTATCATGATCGATTAACTTTTAAAAGTATATGGAAAATAATGTAAAATGGAAATAATTCTATAGAATTGAAATTATTTGATGTTAATGAACATAAATAATATATATATTTATTATATATTAGTTTGATTCTAGTTATTTCGATTATTTATTATATTGAAATGTAATAAAAATTGTTTAGATCATGTTGACAGTTTCTCAATCACCACAAACTATTTTTGTATTATAAATCAATTTCAGGTATTTATACTAGTTCAAAAATACTAAATAACATAAAAATTTGTAATAATATTATATTTAACCATAATTATTTTTTTATTACCAGCCTTTAAGAACATAATGGAAAATGAAGTCGCATCGTCCATGATAGTGGTAAATCAGCATATCATGAATTTTGTTTTCACTTTTAGAATAAAAAATTGGAGGTGAAGGTATTTTATGATGGATCATCCATTAACATAATAAAAATAAATTATATGTTATATAATGGAGTTATTATTAAAGTTTGGACCTAATATTTAAGGATAAAATAAGAGGATATGAAATTAAAAGAAATTGAATGGGAACAAAAAATGATTTACCTCCTGAAATCTTCTTATTGAGAACTTCAATAAGGATCTTTGAAATTGTATTTTTGTGAGATAGGAATAACCATATCATGGGGTATTATTTGGGAGAGTAAATAGGAAGAATATAAGCATGATTCAAGGCTTTTTATGTGTGATTGGGAAGAGGTGGTGCAAGATTGTATTTATAGTGGGAGGAGTGGCGTGATTCTAAATACTTTATTCAATTGACTATTATTTTGTATTATGACTATGAATATATTGAGAATTATCATTAAATATGTTAAAAAATTAATTAATAGTTTGTTATTATGGTATTACTTTAGGCATACATCATATATGACTCAATAATTCATGTATCTATTAAAATTGGTAAATTATCGTATTTCACCATTAAAAAAAATTCAAGTATCATTGAAAAATCCCTAAGAATTACCATAAAACATTATCAATGTGTAGAATTAAAAAATTATCACCATTTTATGAAAATTATTATCTAAATATAAGAAATTAAATTTTTAAATTACATCATTATTTACATGAAAAATACAGATATTAATATTATAAATATTTTTACGACACAGTAAATAATTAATTAAGGTCTCTTAAAATTATCCTATAATAACATGACAACAAAATATTAATTTATGAATATTTTTTTAAAAAATAATTTTTCTATTAAATCAATATATTATTCATAAAATTCTAATTAAATATTTTTTATTTATAAAATACAAACTCTTAATTTATCCTTCTTAAATCATTTCTTTATAGTTTTCATGATAAAAATATACCATATTTTTAATTATAAGATTCCAAAATATTATTTATAATTTATTTAGTGAGATAACTATTCGGTTGGACATATTAATTTCCCTAATGGTCACATTATAATTTAAATGGTCTATTTAATTGTATATTATAGTTTAAAAATTTTCGTTGCATAAAGCATAAAATATCAAGGATGGTAAATTTTAAAAGGGACATACCATAAGATTTTGGGGAGTTACATTCTTCCCTCCTACAAAACTTTTGTCATAAAAATTTCATTAATATCACCTACATATATTTTATTATTTATTCAACTTAAATTCCTCTAGTTACCATGTCTTCTCTTTTTTTTATTACTTTTTCCAAGGTACCCTTACTAGCCATGTGGTTTTATTCCACAACACCATATCTCTAGTGTCCAGAACCCAGATAGGCTCTCCATAGTAAGATAAATCATGCTAAAATTATATTCCATAAAAACTGAGTACATGCATTTGATATGGAATATACTTCATTAATAATGATATGTGGAACACAATTTTTACCGTATATTTTCTAGGTGGTAATGAAAAATGACATGAAACAACACAAATTCTCTCCAAAATTTCAAAAGGTCCAATTTTTCTAGGGATTAGTTTCTCTTTATTTCTGAATCTTATAACACCCTTACATAGAGATACTTTCAGTAAAAAAGATTTCACACCTCAAAAACCAAATTTTTTATTCTATTACCTGTATATATATATATTTTTTTAAATTTATAGTTTTGATATAGGTTTTAATAGTCCTTAAAATTAATTTTGTCTGCCTTATAAGTTATCGTCCAACAAGATTCCTTTCCCCAAAATCATCACAAAAAATTAGTGTGTGACATTGATTTCCATAAAATGCCACATATAGTTCCATTATAATAATTCAATGTAAAATATTATCTTAGAAAAATTCTATAAAAGGTAAATACAAATCCCATATGCACTACAAGTTATATGAGCATAATATAAACATTATTTCTACGTTTGGGATCTTCCTTTCTAATTACCCATCAGTTTTACGGTGATAAGATGTAATCAAAAGAATATCATTATAAATAAAATAATTAACAAGATGTAATAATTTTGAAACAAATCATGGTTGACAGCCTGACACAATATAATTAACTACTCCATGATTTCATTAAACTTCATAAATATATAATCTTGCAAGGTGATCTAGTGAAAAATTCTCACTAATGGAAATGAAATTTACATATTTGGTAATTCAATAAAAAATTACACATATTTCATTGTTATTCAATGTATTTTTGGTAAATATAGTGAAAAAATCTATATTAATTCCATACCATGTCTATGAAGGAATGAGATGAGGTTTTATGACTCCTCTTGGATATTGACTTTTAGCCTTCACCACTTGATATACTAAAAATCTTGATATATAATTAGAAATTTCACACTTAATATTATCCAAATAAAAATGTTTCATTAAATATATATATATATTTGTGCTACCATGGTGTATAAAAGAATTCTATCTATGAGAATCATCCAATAATCTCCATTTTAGCTCAAGTATAATTAAAACATAACCTCACTTCCCAAATTTGATAATTTTATCCTCATACATGAAGTCGACTAACTTCTCATCCTTAAAAACATTAATTTTTCATTAAAGAATCTCATAATCATTCATAGAACATTTAATACTTTAAGATAATTATTTTTGTTAATCCAATTGAATAATTAATAATGTTTCACCTTACTTGATATTTCTGATATCCATCTTTGCAATATCTATATACACAGGGCCTTTTTAAATCCATATCATGTTCAGAACTCTATGATCCTTCTAATTCAAGGAATCATCTACCTTATTGGCCTCCACCAGGTGGTTGTGTATTGAAAAATCACAATCCATGAGTTTCTTGATCCATGGAATTTTCCTCATGTTGAGTTATTTCTGAGAAAATATATATTTAAAACAATTTCTATTGTATATATCTCATATATTTAACCATAGAGATATTGTATAAATGTTTTTGTAGAAAATATTATATATTATATCTCAAGATAATGTGTCAAATAGTTCTGTTCCTGAGTTTTTAATTTTTCTAATGTATAGAAAATAACACTATCATTATGTATAAAAATAAAACCAAGTCCTTTCTTTGATGCATCACTATAAATCATAAATACACAATTTCCTAATTGTAGAGTAAATATTATATATTTCACTAATAACTTATTAAATTCATCAAAATATTCTTCAAATTATTTTTTCCATATGAATGTAACCCTTTTATGAGTATGGTTGGTTCACGGGATTGTTAATCGGAAAACATTATAAATGAAGCACTGATAACAACCTGCTAATCCAATGTAATTATGTAACTCATCTATGTTCATTGGTGTAGTTAAATCCTGGAATTAATTTCTATTAGTAGGATATAATATTATACAATCCTTGGATGTAATATGGCCTAGAAGAGAAATAATTTGATGCCCAAATTCACACATACAAAACTTCCCTTATAATAGTTTTATTCTAAGAGTCTATAGAACAGCCCAAAAGTGTTTCTCATGGTCCTCATATCTTTTAAAATATATCATGATGTCATAAATGAATACCAAAATAAATCATCATGATATTCCTTGAACACTTTATTCATTAGATACATAAAAATAGAGGTTTCATTAGTAAGTCCCAATGGAAGTACTGTAAACTCATAAAATCCATACCAAGTTCAAAATGTTGTAATTGTAATATATTACATCATTTAATGAAACTTATGATGTACATATTGAAGTTAATTCTTCATAAAATATTTAACTTCATGAATTTTTTCAAATAAATCATCAATGAGAGGAAAATGGTACTTTTTCATTGTCGTGATATCATTGATTTTAATAAAATCAATACATATCCTCATTAATACGTATTTCTTCTCAATAAAAAGAACATGGTCTCCCCATAGAGAAACACTTGGGTAAATTAACCCCATATAAATCAATGGATTTTTTTATTTCATCAGATATAACAAGTCCACATAGTCTATTCTATAAGAATAATTTTATATAGGTCTTTAACCATGAATTCAATCAATAGAGAAGTTCACTTCCCACTCTAGAATATGACCATAAAAATATTATGAAAATACATCAATTTATTCTTTCACAATAGTACCTTATTCAATTTTACAATTTCTTTCCTCATCCATAGATGATCTTTTCTCTTCCTCTACAATAATTTCCTTTTGAAGAGCTACTAAAGGTGTATTTGCATAAAAACAAAATGATGATGTTTCTACTCTACAGATAAGGGATTATATATATTCCTCACAAATTGTAACAAACTTCTTCATTAAATATATTTTCACGTCATATTTTTAAACCTTTTCCATACAAATTATTATACAAAATAAATCATAGGTATGATGAAATGTTTTGAAACTAAAGAATGTTTTGGTGTCATAAAGGGGACTACCCAACACATCGTTGCTGCAATGATACATCCCTTATGATTTTTTACTGAAAACTCCTTTATTAAATAAAAATAAAAATTTATAATTTTATTTTAAAAAATAGAATATAAAAAATAATGTGATGATATATTATCATTTAAATAATTTTATATGCTTTGGAAAGGTAATAAAGTAGCTTCTACCACTTATTTAGGAACTTCAACCTCTTTAGTTTTGATTTCATAAGATTTTCCTTTCTCCATTTCCCTTTTATAGAGAATGTTTCCATGTTTCTTAGGAAAATAATTTTCATAGGGTACCATATTCCTACAATTATAGCATTGAACATTGGTATTTTCATTATTTATCATAGAATCACGAGCATGGAGGCCTTTTTCTACACAATAGTAATATAATCATTTTCATTTCTAGTAGGAAATAAGGGGATTCCTTCTAAAAGTATGGTACATTGGAAAATTCATTTTTATTCTTCCCTTCATACATTAATTCCTCCTGCACCATTTTATACTCTTCATTTCCATTAAATTCATAATATGTACATAATTATTTCCCTTTGTTGATAGCACGTGGGACTATATCTTTATATGGTGAGAAATTTTGGAAGACCAGTTAACTTTATAATAAGGGGTTTAAACCATCAATTAAACAATAAATCTTAGTCCTTATATTATGTATATATTCTACCAAATTTTATTCTATCATTATAAAGTTGGATTCATATTTTACAATGTTTTTATCCACTTTTTATTTCAAACTCAAGAATCTCCTCACCATATCTGCTCGTTGTCCATGAGAGAAATATTTTTTGAAACATTTTTTTAAAATATTTCATTTTAATGATTTCAATTTCATTCCTATAATTTGTGTTTTCAATTAATTAACAACATTTATCATCATATAACAGGAGATGATAAACGTCTATGATAACCTTCTCTCATTCATTACTTCCCAATGTGAGAAATATCTTCTCTAAGGAACTAATTAACAGCTCCAATACAAGTGGGTTTTTAGTCCCATTCAATGATTGAGGATGTTGTTGAATAAATAGTTATAACATTGCTCCCCATTTTTTGAATTAGGATACTCCATATGGGTATGGTTATTGTTCATAACATGAGTTTGTTGTCCCAGTATAGTCATATGTTTCGGAACACTAGTCAAATCTCTAGTAACAACATCATTATCATCTATATAATAAAAATCATGTCATAGGATACACGTGTTGATATATTTTACATTCCATCAACTATAATCTATTTATTAATAATGGAATACACTAAATCATATTAAGAATCACAATGTATAATTTTTATATTTAAAAACACTTAAAATAAATTGGAAATTTATGTATAGCTATTCTAACAATCAGATATATGGTTTCTTTGGGGACATACTTTCTCTTAAATAATTTGTAATTGTTTTTAATGATATATAAATTATCCAAAGAATATCCCCTTGGAGTGTGAAACTATGTGCATAGTAAGGGTTGTTTCCTTGTACCGAGTTATGTCGAGTTAGTCCAGATGGACCTTCTCAGAGTTGTTACCCCTAGGTACATCTGTGTCAGAACCATGTCCACTTGTAGTATATATACAAGGATGTATCTCTAGGAATAACCACATAGACACTATGTTACCAAAATTATAGAATGTTCTTATATTACTATCCTGAAATTGAATCTTATATTTATGTTCTATAATCATTTTTTCTAAATTTAGTTATCATGGATTCTTCTAAACTTCCTATGATACCAACTATAAGGTCCTCGACCCGAGTTTCTTGGAGCTAGTTCATTATATTACTACATTGGTATTATAAACAAGGAACTCACAACCCAAAAGAATAAATTGTTTATTATTTTTTGAAAACTAGATACGAACATAAGTTTTACATTAAAAAATAAAAGAGAGAAACCTAGAAACATCATTGGAAACATACATTACATATATATTATACATGAAATTAATTGATAGTATATATCCTCACATCCTAGTGAAATTAAAACATAATAAACGGGTGATATTTAATGCTTAGTAGGGGTATGTAATATAATGGAAGTTACTATAAATAGTAAGGCTTGGTGAATGACTAAAACACATGATATGAAGAAATAATATGAAGAATGATATAGAAAGAATAGATGATGAGTAAATAATGCCATATAAATAAACAAATCAGAATGAATTATAACCATTGATATTATATTTGTAAAATAATTAAAAGGATTATAAATTATTAATATCATTTTGATGTAATGCATGATTTTGAACAGCATAAAAATATAGTTGAGGCCTTGTACAAGACATCTAAAACATAAATGGATCATTCCTCATACAAATCCATTTCTATATTATCTCATGAGATCTTTTGATTCATAGAGTAGATATAGTGGGCCCCATAAATTTATTACTAATTTTAATTATTTAATAATATAAATGGGGTTAAAATAAACAATATACATATCAAATGTAAATAACTTTCCAAATATGTTAAAATAATCCTGAACCATTCTATGTAGCATGGTGAATGCTATCAAGATTGCACATACAGAGTCTAACTGATCATGAACCATTTAATAAAATGTTATAGATGATAATCATATTATATCAATATAAATAAAGAATAATATTCAAAATAGGTATTGAAATTGGTGATAATACTATAATAAAACAATCATGTAATTCTTGATAGAAATACGCTTTTACATTTCAAGGAAAAGTTATTTTGGAAAAAGTCAGTTGCAATTACCTTAGTTGTTTGTATAAAACAATAAATTAATTAATATAAATTTTCATGAAAAAAGTAGTGATTTTAGAAAAAATAATTGGGTATTAAAACAAATAATTGATGACACTTGCAAATTGTTATGAAATCGAGAAGTTCCATTTAATTGGGCTTGCATATTCGGAATAATTGATAAGTGATCCTTGAAAAACATGTATTTCCACATAAAATAATTGTGAACTTATCAGTATACATTATTATAAAATTTATACACATAGTTTATAAAAATTATTTAAAAATAATGAATAATCACATTGGTGTAATTAAAAAGAAAGCATAACAATAATGAAAAATGGAGGTTCTGGAGAAACCCTTTCCTTTTTCGTTAAAGTGATTTTAACTAGTAAATAATGTCATAGATAAAAAATAGATTCATTAATAAAGTAATTAAGAACCATAGAACATTTTTTTGAATTTAATATAATTTTATTAAGTTAATATATTTCCTTTTTCATTAGATATCAGATTGAATTTCATCATTTGGAAGTGTTCTTTTCCATTGTTTTCATGACCGTTTTACTTTTACACTTATATGGAAGAACATGTAAAATGGAAATAATTCTAAAGAATTTAAATCATTTTTTATTAATGACGATCCTGAATTTTAAATGTTATCAAAGATTAATTTTCTAGATATTTTGACAGTTCATTATATATATCTTTAATGATAATCATTTAGATCATTTTTGGGGGTTTTCGATCACCATGAGCCACTTCTGTTTTTTATTAATATCATGTATATATACTCACTATAGAATACTAAATAACTTATAATATATATAGAAACATATTTTTTTAACCATAATTAGGTTTTTATAAAAATAATTTAAGGAGGTAATGTAAAATGTAGCAGCATCATCCACGATGGCGGTAAATTGGCACCATACAGACAATATTTCCATTTTTAGAATAAAATGGGGGGAGGAGAAGGGGTTTTATGATGGATATTACATTAACATAAAAAAATTCATATATATATATGATACTGGATTTATTATTCATGTTTTTATATAAAATAAGGATAGTATAAGGAGAAAGGAAATTTAATGAAATGTAATTGGAATGAAAAAGAATTTACCTCTTCAATTCTCTTCCTTGAGAACTTCCTTAAGGAATATTTAAATGGAATTCTAGTGAGAATAGAAAGACCATATTGTGTGGGAGAGTTTCTCAAGAGGAAATGGAATAAATATATGAATTCTTCAAGTATTTTGAATTGCAAGAGCGGTGGTATTTATAATGGGAGGAGAAGAGTGTTTTTGAATACGCTATTCCTTTGATTGTTATTTTTAGGTTAAGACAATGAATAGTATGATAATTATCACTAAATATATTAAAATATTTATTTATTTTTTTGGGATTATGTGATTATATCATCCCAACATCATCCATTACAATAATTCATTTATTTATTTAATATGTTAAATTACCGTATTTTACTATTCATCAAAACTGCATGTATTTTTATAAAGTAAGAAAAAGTCACCATAACAAATTTTCAATGTGATTAATTCTAAAATGAATAACATTTTATTTAAATAATTTTCTAAATATATGAGATTAGTTTTTTAAAATAAATTCAGCATTCACTAAAAAATACTAATTTTAATATTATAACAGTTTTTATGATTCATTAAAAAATTAATAAACATCTGAAAAAACTAGCTTATAATCATAAGAAAATATATATTATTTTATACATCTATTTTAAGAAAATATAAATTCTATTAAATCATTATATTAATTATAAAGGTTTTATTAAATATTTATGATTTGCAAAAATACATCCACATAATCTATCATTTTTAAAACATTTATTTAATTATTCCATGACATAAATATACTAAATTTTCATTTACAATATTTAAAAATTTTATTTATACTATAATGGGTGAGTTTAATATTCTATTGGTCATATTACTATTCCAAATAGTTGCATTACTATTCCTATGGTCAGATTTAATAGTATAATATGTTTTTAAACATGATGTTGTGCAAAGAATAAACGATAAACGATGAAAAATTTTCAAAGGGGAATACCATAAGATTTTTCTGATTTAAATATTATCAATAAATAAACTCAAAAATATTTAATTCATAATTTGTGACATCATTAACGTACCACCAAGTCTTCAACCAAGACACCATACATAATCGGGTAAGACTTTAGTGAAAAATAGACTAGTGTGTCTCATGAAACCCAACAATGCATCTAGGGGATATAGTAGGCCCCAAAATAAACATACTAATTCCAATTCATTCCTATTATTAAAGGAGTGAAAAATAATCAATATAAAAAAAATTTATGGAAAAAATATCATTTGGAATCTGGATACATTCACTGTAAACCATGAATGGTACCAAAATACTTCATCCACAGTTAAACTGAACATAAATACATCATTAAGTAATGGTAGATGGTATAATAAGATATAAAACTTAATATGCATACTATCCAACAAAATATATTTAAATATATTAAAAATATAATGAAATCATTAAATAAATTAAATAAATAACCCATTTTACATTGGAATCATTTATTTAAAAGGCCATGTAATTTTAAAAGAATATTTTCCATTGAACATAATCTTGTAAAATTGTAATGTAAGAATAAATATATTAATGTGTAATGATGGTAGAAAAATATTTTTATTTATTGTATGTTAAAAAACATTCCATCAGTTTTTTTAAAGGCAAAAATTAACACTTTCAGAAATGAAAAATGATTCCTTTCCAAACCGATTTATGAAAATCTTAATATCGGTAAAAATATTTTATAAATTTTCATGATAATGAAACAAAAAATTTTGGAAACATTTCTTCAAATCATGGACATGGAAGAAAACTTTTTTCCCAGTGGTGAATTTAATTTAAACAATCCCAACGAATAATTGGAATGTGAGATATCCCTTTCCTTTGGTATGATTTTAATTTTATGTATCTGGACCTCCTGTATAATGGATTAAAGAATATTATTAATTTGTTATTTAAACATATTATTTTTTATGATATCATATATAATCCTATTATACAATCTTATCACATGTTTGTTAAAAATATTTCATTATTTCCCTTGTTTCAGGTGTTAACTGGTTCAATTTCCTATGAATATTTTATCATCTAAGTCCTTATTATTGTGAAAATTATATAGTTCGTACATATATCAAAATATATTAAGGCAATATATATCATATTTATTCATTATATAAATTTTTATATTCATCCATGAATTGTGAACATAGAAACTAAATCACATCACGTCGTAGATACGGTAGGGCATACATACGCATGGGCAATGATATCATTCCCTTAATAGAGAAATTGTGATGATGTTTATTATATATTAAATATAAAGAATAAATATAATGTCATAATTAATATATTTTTCTTCTATTTCAATCAGTATACCATTTCAAGTGATGTATTAATGAAAAATGAATTCCCCCATAGTGTGGAGAGCGTAAGACATACATACACACACACAGTATAATTGTTTTCATATGATGGATAAATCATGTAATATTATTGTTATATAATCATAATAACATCTAATGATATATTCAATACTATATTTCATACGTTATCATGGATAAAAATCATGAATATAATGTATAATAATAAATGAACTTGGACGAGTTATTAAAATGGATTACCTCTTCTTTGTTGTACTCACATTAAATCTATTCTCAACAGTTCCAGGGTGGAAATTTTCAATGGAAATGAATACTATAAAATGGAAAATGATGTTTTTATGAGAAATGGGAAGTGTTTTTTAAGGCTATAAAGAAAATAATTTTGTGAGTAATTGAGGTAGGAGGTTTCCTTTTATAATTTGGGTGAGATGATCTTTTAGAAACTCATCAAATATTAAATTAATATAAATTAACATTGAATTTCAAATGACTCCAATGTGAGTTACTTCGAATATAATAAGATTATGGGTCAAAATACTCATCAAAATAATCTTTTGCAATGTTTAGGTCTAATTGTTACCCTTGTATGTTTTTAACCCTTATTTATGCTCTTTAACATTAATTATAACAGCATGTATTTTTAGTTTTTTATGGTTAGTATAGTTACAATAAAATTTCAAAATAATGATAAATGATTCATGGATGAAATTTTCAAATTTATCCAAATAATTTAAACTAATTTTATATTTTTTGGAATTTTATATCTTTCAATAAAATATTATTTATTTTAATATAACATTAATCTAAATTTTGATACTATTTTATACTTTGAATTTGAAAAAAATTCATCAAACAATATATATTTTAACCAACACTTGTAACATATTATTGACATATCAAATTTATCTTGATTTTTTTTACATTAAATTATTTATCTAAATTTTTATTTATTTTAAATTTTTTAGTATCATTTATTTTATATTTCCATTAATTAAATAATTACTGCCACATCATTGTGTAAGCCTTTAAATCAATTTTTTACATCATAAAAAATAAAAAAATTATCATGATGAAGATAAATATTTTATCTTTAAAAAGACTATTTATTATAAAAAATTTCCTATGTATAATCCTATTTTATATATGATATATTTTTTAAAAATATGAGTGCGACATCTCGAAATTTTCCTTAAATAAAAAATAATAAATTTCATACTGTCAACCAAGTACCTTTTGAAGCTTATCATATTTTCCCCATTATTTTTTGGGTTCAAACCCACTATTCCAATGAAATTTCTATAGGTTTTAGAGTAATTTTACAGAATTTAAAATATTATTTTTTCCATTAATTACTCAATTTTCCATTAATTGTGCCAATAAAAATTTACTAAAGTTACTATTATAAATTTCCAAAAAACATTACTTACATAATATGCACCCACATAAACTATATAAAGAATAAAATTTTCCAAATTCAAAACATTTAAGGTGCAATAATAAATTTAAAATTAATCTCATTCATAAAAAAAAGAAAATGAGTTTTTAAAGTGAAATTGTACAAATTATTGAAATTTTTATACATCCACATTCAACGTTTAAATGATTAAAATTTTCCAAATTGTATTTAATGATATAAATTAAATCTAAATAATGATTAAAAAATAAAAATATAATTTAACACTATAAATTATTTAGATGAAAATTTTTTTTTCAATTAAAATTTAATATTTTATAACTATTCACCAAAACATGAATTTTATCATAAAATTTTCAAAAATTTAATCCAATTTAAATTTTGATATTATAATTTCAAATAGAATGTTTATTATTTTAAAATATAATTTATAAAAGTTTCCAAAATTGGGTTTAAAAAAATTCCCTATTAAAAGGTGGTAACACTTCATATAGAAAAATATAACCTTTTAAGGTATAAAATCTGATTCATTCATACATTTTTCATAAAAATTAATTTTGTTGAATATAAAAATTTGAAAATATTAATTTCATATTGTGGTTATTACTATTAATTCCCATTATTAGAATGGTTGGTTTATATTATTCACTTATCAATATATCATTGTGTGTTTGAACTTGGTGTAAATACAACAAAATTTATTAAATTTATTTAAAAAGAAAACGTACTGTAAAATATTGGGATGCTACATTCATATATACTTCGAAAAAATTCATACTTTAAATTTTATTAATATAACATCCTAAAAATATGTAGTTATTTCTTCATCTTAATTTTCTCAGGTTCCCATGTTTAATCTTCTATTTTGTGATTTTTCCACATTACCTTTACCTGCTAAGTCATCTGATTCCTCAACACATTTTATATAGTGTTAATAATATCGATAGGATTGTAAAAATAAAGCTGATAATGATTTAGTTCTATTTATTCATAGGTGAGTACATGTGTTGGGTCTTCCTTGTATTACCATAACAATGATATGTGGAACTTTTCATGAACATTGGAGAGATTTTGTGGCATTGTTAATCTGTAATCTGTAGATAAAATTCTTCCTAGAATTTTGAATGGTCTGATATTCTTGGTGTTCAGTTTCCCTTTTTTATAAAACTTATTTCATAATTCCAAGGTGATGCTTTCAGAAAGACTGGATTTCCCACTTGAAATTCTAAATCCTTTCTTCGGTTGACATCAGAACACTTCTTACTTTGATCTTATTTAATATGAGTTTGAATAAGCATTATATTTTTTATCTCCTTATTGAATTTTGGTCTTATAAGTTTTATTTTCACTGAATTTAACCCATCAAGTTGTTGTACGAAATCCCTTCTCATGTAATTCATGATAAAACTCCAATTTTATACATGAATGGAAACAACTGTCAAAGAATAATTCTACCTAAGGTATATATTTATCCCATATACCTTGAAAGTCATGTGTACAATAACCAAACTTTTATTAAAAAAAATTTAATTTCCCTTTCTGATTGTGTAACAGTTTGTGGGTAGTTGACAATGATCAAATGATGCTCAGTGTCTAGATCATTCTGAAGACATTTCTAAAAATTTGTTGCAGAATGGGGATGTTGATCAAACAAAATTAATATAGGTGCACCATGTAGTATGATGACATCATTCATATAGAGTCTTACTATGACTCCAAGAGGTAAATATATTCTTATAGAATTAAAATGTTTTGATTTTATAATGTGATCAACAATAACAAATTTCACATCATTCCTTTTGGGCTTCCATAGTAGTCCCTTGCTAAAGTCCATAATAATATTCTCCTAATTCCACAAAGGAATAAGAAGAGGTTTTATGACACCTCTGTGATGTTGGGTCATTGAATTTACTTTTGGGAGAACCTTACATCTTAACATTGAGTCAGAAATTTCATGCTTTATATCACCCCAAAAAAAATGTTCCATAAAATATATTTACATCCTAGTGTTACTATGATGTATTAAGAAAGTTGAGCCATTAACATCATCAAATAATTACATTTTCCCTCCGGTATATAAGGAACACAAATACAATATCGAAAAATAATAAATACATCTTCTTATATAAAGTCAACAAATTCCAATATTTACAATAATAATATTCTTTTGAAAAGTCTCATCAACAGACTGAGAATTTTTTATCCTTTCTAATAGAGATGGTTTGGTGACCATTTCAAAAAGTATTGATGTTACAAATTCTTTGATAACCCCCATATTAATCTTTACTAAATCAATGAAAAAAAGATCCCACTAAATTATCATTTTGATCAAAACACCATGACCCTTCATGCTCAATGCATATTCCACCATATTTACTTTACCTGGGTGGAAGTGTATGGAAAATCATAATTATATAGTAGCTCGAGAAATTTATATTGCATCATATAGGAGTTTTTTTGAGAAAATATATATCTAACTCTTGTGATCACTATATGTCCCACATATTTTATAATAGATGTATTTTATCCATATCTTCATGGAAATTATTACACATTCTAACTCTGGATAATCAGTTAGATAGTTTTTTTCATGAGTTTTGTTAATTCTCAGAAAAATATACAACAACTATATTATTGTTCATAAGGGAAAAACCAACTCCATTCCTAGAAGAGTCAATATGAATAAAAAAATACACCATTTCTTAATAGTAATTTCATGATCATTATGTTGAACAATATTCCCCTAAATTTTTAAAAACATTCATCACATTATTTTGTCCATATAAACATAACACCTTTACATGTGGTCCTAGTTAATGGGTTAGCCAATTCAGAAAAATTTTGAATGAAATATTTATAATAACTTTCCAAACCAATGAAACTACATACCTTATTTATGCTTACTGTTGCAGGTCATTCTTGGAATTCAATTAACTTCATAGAATCAAATATATTCCCTCCTTAGAGTAAATATAGTCAATAAAAGAAAATTCATGAAGATAGAATTCACAATTTTTAAATTTAACATATAATTATTTTCTTATGAGAGTCTTAATAATGGTCCGCATATGATTATCCAAGACTTTATAGCTTTTAGAATACAGTATAATATAATCAATGTACATAAAAAAATAATCTAGATATTCCTTGAATAATGTTTTGATTATATCTATATAAACTGAGGTTCATTACTCTATCCAAATGAAATTATAATTAAATCATAATTTCTATACTTTTTGGAATTTTTTTTTTCTAATTCCATCATTATTTACATATAATTGATGATATCTAAAAATAAATTCAATCGTTGAAATTTTTTCATTTTTAAAAATTTGATCAAATAAATCATCAATGAAAGGAAGATGATATTTGTTCATTATTATGATGGAATGTTTTTCCCTATAATCAATACACATCCTTATGGATCCATATTTCTTATTAAAAAAGAAAATAGGGTATCCCCATAGAGAAACACTAGTGCATATAAATCACTTATTACCTGACTCATAAGGATGTTTCTTTAGCACCACTAATTCCACTATATCTATCCCATAGGGAGTCTCTGATATTGTTCTTTAAATGAATATTAAACCAAAATAGAAATAAACTAAACACTCTAGGGGGTGTTTAGGCGACTCATGAAGAAATACCTAAATTAATTCCTTTAAAATATGTTACTCGCCAATTTTAAGATTAACTTATTCATTCCTATATATTTTTTATCCTCCACAATATGATTTTAATTTAATATATCTAATCGGTGTAAATATATATTAGAATCTGATAATGATGTTTCTTCTCTAATGATAAGTAATTTTAAATCTTCCTCGAAAATCATAATTTCATTTTTCTAAAAATCAATTTTCACATAAAATTTTGAGATCATTCCCATATGAATGATTATATAAATGTAAACCATAGGTACAATGATATGTCTAGTAGTTAAAGCTTGTTTATGTGTCATAAAGGGGGTTTCTTAACAAATTTTTGATGTAGTGACACTTCTTTTAGGAGTTTTTACTAGAAACGTATTTATTAAATAAAAAGGTAAATATCTAATTTTGAGGTAAATAAGGAAAATATAAAAGAATCTGATGATCCAAAATCAAATAAACAATTAGTAAAATTTTAGGAGATCATTAAATTACCTTCGACTATAGAATTTGAAACTTCAACCTTAGGTGTTGTGATCATATAAGCTTGGACATTCTCCATTGGAAATTTTTTGGGAATTTTTCTTGATTGTTAGGACATTTATAACCATAGTTTCCTAAATCCTTACCCCTATATAACTACACATTACAATAATCTTTTATTCCCTTGTGATCATGGTCCCAGTAGCCTTTTTCTCCACACTTTTCATAAGATCATGTTCCCAATCAGAATGTTCCAGGATTTTTAATTTCACATTTATTACAGGATGTAAATTCAACTCTTCCTTTATTCCCCTTATCATTATTTCATTTTCCATATTGTTCAACGACCCTCTTATTATCTTTATTTCCCATAAATATATAAGTTATATTTAATTATTTCTCTTTTTTGAAATCACATGAGACTATATCTTTATATGATGATAAAGTTTTGAGGACTGACTCCCAATGGAGGACCAATTTTAACAAATAAAATAATAAATCAATATTTTTATTTTGAATGTGAATATAAAAGATATAATGTTATGATAACCATATAAATTTGGATTCATATTTTGCAACATTGTCATCCTCTTATTTCCTAAAACTAAATAATTTTATCCCAATATAGAATCTTTATTCATGAGGAAAATATTATTTATTGAAAAATTCTTTAAAATCAATTCATTTTTTATTTTATATTTCTTCCTCCTCCTTCCTGGTTAGATTTAATGGAAAAAATTGATCCAAAACATTGAAGAGATGATAAAACACTATAAAAACATTCTCCCTTTTTGTAACATCCCAAAGATATATATATCTTTTCAAAAGAACATATCCATTGTTCAATACCAAATAAATTTGGAGTCCTATTGAATATTGGATGTTGTTATCTCATAAATTGGTCTATAATTTTTCCTCTATGTTTCTGATAAGGATAATACATATGAGTATTTTTATTACTCATAACCTCATTTAGCTATCCATGTATCGATATAGGTTCTTCAACACCAGTTACTACATCATCTCTGACATCATTATTTTACTTTTGAGGTATATCTCTACAAGTATTATGTGGATTGACATGGTTTCCATTACTTCTATTATACTCCATCATTAAAAATGCTATACAATAGATTATATTATGAATCATAATTCTTCACATTGGATGATTAAAAAGTTAACATAATTTAAATATTTATGTATATCAAATCACAATTTCATAATATTGGTTACTTTTGGTATATTTTCAATGTCTATTATATGGTTTTCTTTCCCTAATCTATATTTTCTAAATCTGTTTTAAAAATATTGTCATATACTTCCTCTGATCCCAAATATAAATACCCCAACCTCAGTAGCCCCAATTGGGTGGTTAATTAATTACAATAGTACTAGATATGATAAATCTAATTCACAAGGACCAAATGTTTTATTGCATTCGAAAAAACCCATATATAAACATACGTTTTACATTAAGATAAGAAATAGAAGAAACAAAGAAACCCTCGAAAAACATAACAATTCTCCTAGATTATGCCTTCATATCCTTCATAATATACATCTTGAAATCCTATGGAAAAAATCAAATATAAGAAATGGGTTAACATAGAAGCTCAATATGCATAGAAATACAACTGAATCTATCAAATATAAATATAAAAAATAGGTAAAGGAAAATAACAAGAAACACATTCAATTAAATAATAATAATGAGAATAATATTGAAGGAATAAAAGTTGATCAAATTACGCCATATAAATAATCACACAAGAAAGATACTTTTCCTAGGATATACTACTGGTAAAATAATCTCATAGATTATTATTATCTTTACTCATAAATATGTAATTCTTAATGTGAGACATCATAAATATAATGTCGATGCTTCATCCATGATTCCATACATAATCGGGTAATACATTTTCCAAAACCCAAAATTATTGGTCTTATGAGACCTACCAATGCATAGAGGGGGGTCTAGTGGTCCCCCTAAAGACCATAATAAGTCTATTAAATTATTATTATTAATGGAGTGAAATATACATCATATAAAAATTAATATTAAAAAACTAGCATACATAATTTTAATAATTACTATCAAACTTGAATGGCATCAAAATAGAACATCAACAATAAAAATGATCCTAAACAAATCAATAATCTATTGTAAATAGTATCATAAGAGATAAATCACAATACAAATTATTATATAACAATTTTTATACATATATTGAATTACTATAATAAAACAATTAAACACTTTTTATATAAATAACCAGTTCTTACATTGAAATAATATATTTAAAATTCCATGAAATTTTAAATGAAATAATGTTCATTGAGAATAATATTGTCAAACTATAATGGATTCTTCATTATAATAAATTTTCATAACATAGGAAGAACCCACTCGTTCTTCATAAGTTAAAAAACATTCTTTCTCTATATTTGTCGAAAAATTATTAAATTAACTCATTTGGAAAATAAATATAAAGGATTCATTCAAACTGTAATTTAAAAATTCAAATAAGGGTTAACATATTTTATAATGTTTGGTGTTAATATTTAAAACATTTTTGAAATTGTTTTACAAAATATATACATGGATAAAACATTTTCTCCATTGGAAACATAAACACAAAAAATCTCGAAGAATAATGATTTTGTGAAGAAAACCCTTATCTTATATGTAAATTAGTTTTACATATTTAAATATATTTTATAGTGGTTTAAATGGTTTTATTATTTTATTCCAAAACCATATTAATATTTATGATATCATGTATTATACACTTATATTATCTTATCACCTGTTAGTTAAAAATATTTTTTTACTACCCTAGTTTTGTGTGTTAACTTCATCATATTCATTGGCATGTTTCATCGTGTTTGTCCTGATTGTTGTACATATAATATATTTTATTCATATCAATAATTATATTAAGTTCATAGATATCATATTTATTCATTATATAAATTTTTCAAATTAATACTTAAAGGGGAACATTGAATATAAATCACATCGCGTCGTGGATATGGTGGGTTGTACATACGAATGAGAGACATTATCATTCCCTTAATGGTGAAATATAAATAAATTTTATGGTATATTATTTATCAATAATTAATATCATTTAATAATTACTACATATATCCATTATTATCACTATTATAAAAATCCAATTAATGTGGTGATTAAAAACAAATTACTCCACGATGTGGAGACCACAAGTCGTGCATGTGCAAGAGAATTGATATAGTTTTCCTTGAGAAAGTCAAATTATAGAAGATGGTTGGCCCAAAATCATTATAAAATCTCATAATATAGGAAAACTGTTTTTTTTTTACTTTACCATGACTATAAATCATGAATACGAATTATAAGAATAAATTAACATAGATGAGGTGGTAAAAACAATTACCCTTTCTTTGGTGGGATCCCTTAAGATCACTTCTCAAGGGATCAAGGGTTTTCCATTGAGAAAACGCAAGAACTCCATTACATGAATAATAATTATTATAAGGATAAATAGTCAGGGTGTGGTTAAGCTAGAGGGTTTGAAGTGGTATGAGGAATTGTGTTACGACTTTTCATTATATAATTGAGGTGATATACACTTTAGGATCCTCTCAAAACATTAAATTATTATAAATAAATTTCAAATTATAAATGGATCCAATGTGAGATATTTTAGAACTAATATGAGTATAGGTCTCAATCCTCACAACAAATAATTTTTTGATAAATTTAGCTATCATTCATACACATATATTTTTGTTTAAAATCTTTTTCAAACTCTTTAACTCTTACGATTAAAACATGTGTGTTTCTTATTTAATGGTTAATATAGATACAATAAAATTATAAAGGAACCATAAATGATTCATGGATGAAATAATAAAAATTATCCAAATTAGTTGAACCAATTTTTGGTTATTTATGAATTTTATATTATTTGATTAAATGTTGTTTATTTTAATATAATATTAAAGAAATTTTTATATTATTCCTTACATTTAATATTACCCAAGTCAATAAAAAATTAATATTTGAAAAATAGTTCTAAAATATCTCTAACATTTTAAAGATATCTAGAAATTTTTTTGATGTCATTAATTATTTCATATTATATTTATATTACTATTATTAATATCATTTATTTGATATTTACATTAATTAAAAAATCAATGCACCGCCATTGTGTTTTCCTTTAATTTAATTATTTCCTTCGTAAAAATTAGCATTAAAAAACCATGATAAAGATAGATATTTTAGTTTTCAAATAAATATTTTTAGAGGAATTAACCTTATGTGTAACCCTATATTAAATATGATATAGTTCATAAATATATGGGTATGACATATTTGAATTTTAATTAAATAAAATATAATAAATGGAATACTTTCATTCATGTGGAATACAGAGGTTATAATATCTTCCCATTAATTTTTCATATCAAAAACCAGTCATCCAAAGAAATTTTCATAACTTGTAATCAAATTGTTAAATATTTAAAATATTTTTTTTATCATTAATTACTCGATTGACCTTTAATCGTATTAATAACATTTTACTAAAGTTCATTTTCATATTTCCAAAAATAAAAGAAACCAATTTCAATAAATTTAAACCACAAATTAAAAATATGGAATGAATTTTTCAAAGTTCAAAACATAGAGGTTGATGTAATTAATTTCAAATTAATTTTGTTGATGAAATGAGAAAACATGTTTTCAAATGGAAAAATTTAAAACGATTGAAATGTTTTTATATAAAAATTCAATGTCGAATTAATTCAAATGTAATAAATTGTATTAAATTATATGATCTAATTATACTTAAAAACAAATAAAAAAGATAATTTATCTCTTTACATCATTTAGATGAATGGATTTCAATTAAAATGAACTATTTTATCTCTACTCATCAAAATATGAAAATTATCAAAAAAAAATACTAAAAAACAAACCAAAGTAAATTATTATATTATGATATCACATAATAATATTATTTAATTCAATTTAACTTATAATAGTGTCAAAATAATATTTAAAACAAGTGTGTCAGCAAAAGGATGTAAAACTACCTTAAAAATATATACTTTTAATGCATTAAATTAGGTTAATTATTATATTATTCATATTAAATATTTTTTATTGAAGTAAAAAAAATTAAATGTATAAATTTTATAATGTTGATAAATACTATTCTTTCCCACTATATTAATGGATTATTTATTAAAGACAACTATTAATAGATTGTGTGGTGTTCAAACCTGGTGTTGTGTGCAACAGAATATATTAAATTTATTTTAAACAAACTATCATATAATTTGGTGTTCCATTCCAATTAAATATAATAAGAAAATATATTTCAATTTCATGATTAATAATATAAAGAAACCATTCATAGAACACTCACTATCTGAGAGATATCAAAACTAAAAAACATTTCATATAATAGTGTTTTTGTGTCTTTTCTAACCCTTCCAATATCGATAAATA
Source organism: Viscum album (assembly GCA_963277665.1). Taxonomy (NCBI): domain Eukaryota; kingdom Viridiplantae; phylum Streptophyta; class Magnoliopsida; order Santalales; family Viscaceae; genus Viscum; species Viscum album. The sequence continues at coordinate 1,365,927,235 of OY728166.1, read as the reverse complement.
TTACACTATCCAAATACCAATTAGTAACTTCTAAACTCCATTTTTTTAATTCACACCATGAATACTCTTGAATCTCTAAACATATTCATAAATATACATGATAGTGGAGAAAAATGATGAATAGTAATTTAGAATAATATTTTCTTTTAAATGATTTAACTATACTTCATATAGAATTATTTTAATCTTTAACAAGTGAATAAAATTATCCTCTGAATTATAAATAGATATTACCATACTGAAATCAATAATAAATGAAAAAATTTGATCCAATATTTATAAATTAAGGATATTTTATTTTAAACAATAAATAACTTCATATTATGTTGATATATTATTATTAACTCTGTAACAGTTCTTAAATAATTTTATAATTTATTATTTTTTTCATTAACTATAATCCTATCAAGAATATGATTTGGGTTTAAAAATAAAAAAGGACATCATTAGGATTCTCATGTCCTCATGGGGATAATAATGTGTATGAGTTGTTTTGTATCATATTTCATTTAATATTGTGTGAGGATTAATAAAATTTTCAATACCATGAAACCTAACATGGTTTTTTGATATATTAATGGTGGTTAAATTTTTTTCACTTTTGTTATGGAATATAATAAATATTTTTTTTATATTTTTCAATTTGATTAATCACTATATTTTAAAAATATTTATATACAGTTATATTTATTTTATAGATTCCTTATTTTGTTTTAATAATTTAAATTTATAAGTTCTTGATGTAATGTCCCGACATGGATCACCCCTGAACCGGTGGCCAGACCAGTCACCACATGACCTCAAGCACATCTCCCCATGCACAAGAGTTGTTGACTAGCAGTGAGGGTCTAAGGATAGTCATTGGGGAGACTATACCCTATTATTTGAGTTTCACAATGGTATATCAGAGTAAAAAGAATCAATAGCAGATTAAGTAATAAATAATTGACAAAACAACAGATGAAAAATATTACTAATTTTATAAATATTGCCAACACCCATTATATAGAATATGCATTAAAAACATGATAATGATACAAAAAAGGAAAACAATGAACAAAACATCATACTTTACATTCCAATATAGAAATAAATAAACAATGAATCAAAGCCCCGAGGGTGGTCTCCTTGATCATCCCGAGCTTCTTCTTGTTCCTCTACTCTTATCTCCAACTAAAATGAAAACACCCTAATCCTGCAACCAAATAGAATCTACTCGGGTACCCCACTGCAATGGCGGCTCATGTAGGGTTTGAGATATAAATCTTAGTAGGCCGGAACCACTGGTGACTACACTAAATTGAGAAATTTCATAATTATATTTAATTGTGTGAAAGCCTGCATAAATAAAGTAAGTTGTACATTGTAACTATATACCCAAGTACCTGCCTCAGCCCAAAGCTAGTGTCTAAACCTGGATTATACATTATTCATGCATAATAAACAATCATTCCACAATCATTTTCATTTATCAATTTTTTTAACCTCATTAAATTATTAAAGTATCAAGATTCGGCCTCAGCCTAACATCCCCCATATAATTCACTCACCACAAATGTCTATAAATACCATCTATGTAATCAATGTAAATACAAATTCCAAGCTTGTGCTTTTTCATGGATAACGGGTCATAAGATATTAAATTTAATATTTCATATACTATGTCTGAGCCCATCCACTAAAAATAGTTTTTCACTCCTGGGTGTCCACTAACATTTAGTCACCCAATCAATTTATATGTCTAAACCCCTTCTCTATTTAAATTCACATGTCATTATATCACAATGGTTTTTATTAACCAATTAATTCATTTCAAGTATTACCAGTTAGACCCTCAATCAAATGTTAATTAATTGGTGTAGAACATCATCTCTGGAATCCTCATGAGTATTTGGAGCGGCAATACGTGTCTCAAAACTGATGGGTATTTGGAGCATCAGTCTATGTCCTATAAAAGAACATTTTCATGCAAGATGGGTCTAGAACTCCATGTCTAGCACACTGTGAGTATCTGGAGCATCGGTCTTTGTCACACAACCAGTTTATAAATCATACATATATATTTATCATTGGTGTATAATTCCATGTCTAACACCCCAAAACAATACAATAATTAATTAATAAATTAATTAATATAATCCTTTAATTAATTAAACAACTAATTAACAACATAAATCACCCTTTAAATAGGTCAAAAATTAATTAACCATTCAAAATATCAATAGTTAATAATTAATTAACAATTAATTATTCTTATCAAGGTAACTAAATAATTAACCCAACATTTTATTATCCCAATTATTTAACAAGTCTGAACTCATCCACTCAAATAGTGATTCGTCTAGGACTTTATCAATTTACATGCACAATATAAACAACTCAAGTGAAACCTGATGAACAAGGGCTAGATATTTAGCAACCAACTCTCACAACATATCATATTTTTAAACAACTCCATCCAAAAAAACTTATGTAAGGGAATGAAAACACGCATAAAAAGGTATCCTTGGCCAACAGTCATAAAAAAATAAATTCAAAATAATAAATTAATGAATTCTGATTAATTAATTCAACAATTAATTAATTAAAATTTATCTCTTTAACCAGTTCATCAAATTATTATCCTTTTACAATTTATCATGTAATAATAAATCTATCTATTAATTATTACCAGTTTCCAATTTATATTCTGAACATTTCAAAATATTCAATATTCTCATTATTTAGAAAATGCCATAATTGTTCCCAACACATCACATGATAATTAATTCATCAATTAATTACCCTATTACCCATCCTATCCCATTAAAATAATTTAACTATTTAATCATATCACTTTAACCAAATTAACAATACATGCTTAAAACCAACGCATGATCATGTCCTCATTTGCCTTACATGGGCATCATCATTTAATATCATCCAATGTCTCATGCATCGACAAATCATATATCAGCAGCAGAAAGAAGATATATGAAAAACCAAACCACAACAATCATGATATGAAATTTCCACTAAACAGAAGTGTATCTTTATTCAACATTTTAGGAAAACATTGTGCTTCCATTATCAAGGAAACTCACATTATAAATTTATTTAAAGAATATATAATTATTAAATAATGTGATAGAGATTTGGAAACCTACCTCGGTATGGAATGAGATTAACATTCAGCAACTTGACATAAAACAGCAACCAATGTAACTGGTCCATAGTTGCACATACACACCACTATGTGTGTCTGTGTGTGTTTATATGTTCTCTACACTGTTGATTAACAAAACACCAAATTAATAGCAAGATACCAAAAACCAGTGCAGCTAGGTCTATGCACCTGCACAACAATACCATGGACTAAGTTAAGTTTTTTTACTCTAGATTGAGTGATTCGAAACAAAACCACGTGTAGGTAATGTTACTCGAAATATTGGAAGCACAACAAAAAGTATACATCCACCTATCCATTGGCAATAGATGCCCAAACAAGGACCAAAGGGTCCTGATACACCACCGACATACCCTAATGAATGAATAACACAATAAACCATTATTATCTCAAAACACAATGATTGGACAAAACCAAATCAGGTTCATATTGACCATTAAATCACAAAAGCGATCAAGAATAATAATAAATAAGATTCTACCTTGATGAATTGGACTAAAACCATGGTGAAAACAATAAGAAATCATTGTAGATGGAGGACCCGGAAGAGGGGGTCATCATGCGCTACAACGGTTCTGCTCGGGGCCGAAGCACGCTTCTGTAGGGGGTCGTTCGGGGGGTATCGTGCTGCTGTGAACCACGACTGGTAGGAGGAAGCACAATTAGAAGATATCTGACCATGGGGAAGAGCCATTTTAATGGGGTTTCGGTGCACTGGTTGTTGTGTTGCATTGTAAGAGTGTGGTTTGGCTGAGGGAAGTCTCACATGCCACAAGTAGGATGTCCTGAGGATGGAGTCGCACCATTGAGGATAAGGGATGAAAGATCAGGTGGAGGATCATTCTTGGTGCACTGCTGATGCATCATGTCGGGGAGGAATAAAATTTTAGGGGGGCCTCTCTTATAAAACGCCTCCAACTTTTAATAAAAACAATACTATGATAAACCCCATAATTAAAATGTACTATAAAACACTCCTTTAATTAAATAAAACCTCCCCAATTAATTTGACATTAAATATTATTTAAATAAAAAAATTTCAACTAGTTCTGAAACTCCCAAATTAATCCTACTTAAAAGAACATTTTTCATTGAAATATCAAAATCCACATTAAATTAATATAAAATTAATTTAATTAAATTAATACAATTAAAATAATAAAAACATCATTAATACTACTATTCAATCATTGATTTATTTTAAACCAACCCCCCCCCCATTTAATTGTAATATCGTTAATATGATATTAATGTTAAGAACTACAACCCATAACCTCCATTTAATAATAAATGGTCCTTTATTAATGTCAAAATTCTTCATTTAATTAAAATGGTTCTTTGTTAAACTCAAAAGAAATATTAATATCTTCAACCATAGATAAATAAATCTTTAACATTTTTTTAATTAAAATACCACAATAATTATAATAATAACTACATTATTATAATTTCAAAAAAAATATTTTAATTAATCACAATCTCCCATATAACTAAAATAAATAATTTATTAAACTGGGTAAACTACATGGGTTGGTCTACAACTGTGCACTTCCCATAAAGATCAATTAAAGTGTGATTTCATATATTTAAACCTCCTAAGACTCAGCAGAATGCCTGGTAAAAATTTTGGGTAATTACACAGGTCCAAAAACAACACTTTTAGGTGTTCTAACACTCAGAATAAAATTCTAGAACTCTGTTTAAAGACATACACTTCGATAAAACAAATGTTTTTTTGAAAACCCTCATATTTTAACCTAGTTCAAAAATAGTGGACTTTACAATCTACCCTCTTTAAAAACATCACATCCTTTAGAAGACATCAGGATCCAATACTAAAACAACGGACCTACCTAGGTCATTTAATCTTGTTAGAACTGACGTGTTGTGTTCCCAATGCCAAACACACCTTTAACGCTTCATAAGCCTAACAATTAAGCATTTAAAACCCGATCCAGAGCTCACTTTATAGCTTAAACATCGAAACAAAGCTTATATATAAGGACATTACGGGGACCTCATAAAAAATAGTTTAATCTCGATCAACTGGCAGAATAATTTTCTCATGGTTTCCTCGAAAGACGTCGCAAACCCAAAACCCACATACGTCTTTTTATCTTACAACATTCCTTTAAAAATATCCAAAACCATCCACATGTATAATGAATTCCTTACACAAACTTCAGTGATATTTCCACGTTAATCCATCACAAGGCTATTTTAAAAGCAAAAACTATACCCCAACATGAATAAAGGAGTAGACCAAAGAAACCATGCATCCCTCGTACTACCGAAATAACAACCACAAATCAAGGACAAAAAAATTTAAACTATTACGTAGCATAAGACCAACACTTTCTTAGTGTCTCTATGATGAGGACAAGATAAGTGACATTCTTGTTATATTCAGAAGATCTCACTAAGAGGAAACCGATGTCATTTTAAAGATCATTCGAACTACTACCAAAAAACTCTATTCTAAAATCTCAGTATCTCCTACTGACACATTTAAAGAAAACTATGTGACACTACTCACCTTAAAAATTTCCCGGACATTGAAATAAAAGACCTTCCACTCACCTGCATTCTTTTTCAGAACACATAAATGCATGCGTGTGACATTCCTTGAACCATGATCACCACGTCCAACATTGATCATAAAATCCATAACATAAACCTGTAGTCATTCCACAACACCTGAGTACCATGAATTCCTCCCATGAAGTGGTATAAACTTAATTAAATGTCCTAGGACATTCTAAGGTTACAACCAACCATGAGTTATCACCTTACAAAACATAAATGCAGACCCTCTTTCTTGGTCATGAAAAACTGAAATAATGAGGTTTAAAGGCCCCCATTTTAGAAATTTTCACTAATTTATTTAATCCTTTAAACATTTTTATAAATTTAAACATGAACACTAGTACATTCCAATATAAGAAACTTGGTTTTTAATCAAATCCCTATAGATAAACACACATTCTATAAAAAACATCCACCTTAAACATTTAACATATAGTGTTATCCAAATATAAATAGGAAATTAAGTATCTAAATTCCTTTCACCAAAAAGGTGACCTCTGAGGTTCTCATTTATTGAATCCAAGTTCTTCAAAAAGCAACACAATAACTTTTCATTTCAATAAAAAAATCAATTATTTTACATTTATAACCATTTTCAAACTAACGATGGTTATATAATGGTCAAAAACATGGGTGGACATCTACCAATTTATAAGGAACCCGTGAACATTATCATAGGTTTTTGTCTCCCATTTATAACAATAAATATTCATTTAACATTTTAACTTTAGCAACCCTTTAACACATCAAAAAATATCTAGCAAGTTATCAAAAGCAGTAACATAACATCATGATATAACACAAAAGCATGGAACAACAACGAAACATGATAATAATTGAGCCAGTATAGAATATAATCACTCAATCATGGTAAATATATCACTGGGACATGCTATCTATAGAGGAATGATAAAGCATATCAAATTCTGGCATTGTACCCAAGGCACAAAATCCAAATTAGTAGGAATCCTACTAATGAAACTACATGGAATGTTATATACACGTCAAGTGACTCTCTATGTTCCTAAGATGAATCATGTATGAAACATACTTTCCCTATTAGGCCAGGACAATTTTTTTTCAAAATTCTCAAAATCATTAAGCATTGAAAAATACACATGTCACTCTAGGTGAAATCATATCAATCGTAACCTCAAATACCACTATCATCAATTCCCATCCCATTCCACATGGTCATTTCCCATACAAGGGGTGATCAGTCCAAAGAACGACTATTAACCAAATTGATGGAACATTCATAGTATCATGTATACCATCTCCAAAATAGAAAGAAAAAAATGAAAAGAATCCTCTCCGACAACTTTGTAATGCCCCAACCCGGATCACCCTTGAACCGGTGGCCAGACCGGTTGCCACATGACCTCAAGAAAGTCTCCTCGTATTCCTGAGGCTGCCAACTAGCATGAGGGTCTAAGGGTAGTTAGTGGGGAGACTATACACTCTTGTCAGAGTTGCACAGTGGTATATCAGAGTAAAAAAATAAATAGTGGAAGTAGTGATACATAGTTTACAAAACAACGGAAGAAAAATTGGACTCATTTTATAAATGTGGCCAACGCCAACTATATTGAAAATGACTTTCTGACAAGAAATTATTACAAAAATGGAAAATAGTGAACAAAACAGCATGTCCTAAATTATAATACAGAAATAAATAAAAAATGACTCAAATCTCTGAGGGTGTTCTCCTGAAAAATCTCGAGCTTCCATTCGGTTCTCTACTCCTATCTCTAAATTAAATTAAAACAGAAGAATCCTACAATCAAATAGAGTCTACTCAGGTACCCCAGTGAAATGGCGGCCTAGGTAGGGTGTGAGATGTAAATCCCAGTATCCCAGGACCACCAGTTTCAACCCCAAATCTTGACATTTAATAATTAATTTAAACCATGTTAAAGCATGAACAAATAATGTAAGCAGTATAATGTAATTGTATACCCAAGTACTTTCTCATCCCTCAACAAGTGCCTGAACCTACATTATACATTTTTCATGTATACTCAACAATCATTACACAATCATTTTCATTTATAAATTATTTTAACCTCATTAAGTTATTAATGTCTTTAGATTCAACATTAGCCCAATATTCTCAATATAAGTCAATCACTACAGAATTCTGTAAAGACCATCTAATTAATCAATGTCAAAAACGGATTCCAAGCTTGTGCTTTGGCTTGGATAACATATCATAAGATATCCAGTTTAATATTTCATATACTATGTCTGATACCATACACTGAAAATAGTGTTTCGCTCCTGGGTTTGTCCACTAACAGTGATTCACCAAATTCATTAATAAGTCTGAACCACTTCTCATATTCAATTCACAAGTAATTATGTCACAACGGTTTTTATTAACCTATTAATTAATTTCATGTAAGACCAATTGGACCCACATTAAAATGTGATTTAATTGGTGTAGAACATCATATCTAGAATCCTTGTGAGTATTTGGAGTGTTATCCCTTGTCTCAAAACCCATGGGTATTTGTTGCATCAATATATGTCCCATAAAATAACATTTTCTTACAAGCTGGGTGTAAAACGTCATGTCTAGAACCATATGAGTATTTGGAGATTCATCCATGTCTCAAAACCCATTTATAAATCATGAATATATATCTATAATTGGTGTATAATTATTTTCCTAACACCCCATAACCATCAATTAATTAATAAATTAATTAATTATTCCAATCCATTAATTATTCCAATAACTAATTAACAACATAAATAACCTATAAAATAATTCAAAAATTAATTAACCATTCAATATCATAACATCTAATAATTAATTAAAAAATAATTATTCTTAACAAGATAACTAAATAATTAATTTAACATTTAATTGTCTCAATTCATTAACATGTCTGAACCCATCCCGTCAGAAAGTGATTGATCCAGCACTTTAACAATTAACATGCACATCATAAACATCTGAAGTCAAACATCCTAAACAAGTCCCAGATATTTCACCACCATCTCACATAACATATCATGTTTTAAAACCACTCCATCCAAAACAAATCAATTCATGGAATGAAAACACACATAAAAAGGTACCCTTGGCCAACAATCGTAACAAAAAATAAATTCACAATATAAAATTAATGCATTCAAATTAATTAATTCAAAAAATAATTTATTAACTCATATCTCATTGACCACTTCATCAATTAATTATCCAGTTAACAATTATCATTTAATAATTAATCAATCCATTAATTATTAAAAGTTTCTAATTTATATTCCAAACATTTCAAAATATTAAATATTCTCAATATTCAGAAAGTGAAACAAATTATTCCAACATGTGACTTGACAATAAATTCCTTAATTAATTACCATATTACCCATCCTTCCCCATTCAAAAATTTTTAGTATTTAATCATACCCCTTTATCCAAATTAGCAATATATTCTTAAAACCAACACATGATCAAATCCTCATTTATCTCACATGGGAGGCATCATTTAATAACATCAAAAGTGTCATGCATCGACATATCATATATCATCACCAGCAAGAATACATTTGAAAATCCAAACCACAACAAGCATGATATGACATTACAACTAATCAGTTGTTTATCTTTAATCAATATTTAAATATAACATAGTAGTTTTATAATCAAGAATATCATATTCTCAATTTATTTAAAGAAGATATAATTCTTAAATAAAATGATAGAGATCTGGGACCCTACCTCAGTATGGAACCAGATTAACAATAAACACTTTGACATACAGCAGCAACTGATGCAACTGGCCTGTAGTTTCACATACACACCATTATATATATATATATATTCACACACACACACACTCATATATATATATATATATTTGTGTGTGTGTGTGCGCGCACCCTAAAAAATTGATTAAAAAAACACCAAATTAAAAATAGGATACCAAAAACCTGTGAAGCAAGGTCTACTCACCTACACATCAATACTGGGGACTAAGATAAATTATCAAACCCTTGATTGAAGGATGTAAAAAACCATGAGTATATAACCTTACCCAAAACATTTTTGGAACAATGAAAAGTGTCCATTCGCTTACCCATAGTGGTGAATGCTGAAACAAGGACCAAGGGTCCCAAAACCCCAACCACATACCCCATTGAATGAATAACACAATAAACCAGTATTATCCCAAAAACCAAAGATTGGCCAAAACCAAATCAGGTCTCGATTTTGCATCAAATCACAAAAGAGATCAAGAATAATAATAAATAAGATCCTACCTTGAAGAATTGTACAAAACCCTTGGATAAAACAAGAGTAAAATCATTTCAATTGGAGAACTCAGAAGAGGGGGTCGTCGTGCTCTACAACGGTTCTACCCAGGGTCAAAGCGTGCTACTTCAGGAGTTCATATATGGTTCTCGTGCTGCTATGAACCGAGTCTGGGATGAGGATACAAAATGTGAAGAGATACATCTTTGGAGAAGATCTATGTTTCTAGGGTTATGGTGCACTGACTATTGTGACACACTGTAAGAGGAAGGTTTGGCTGAGGTAAGTCTCATGCACCACCAGTAGGAGATTTGGAGGAGGGAGTCATCACGTGGAGTTAAAGGGAAGAGAGGTTGTGTGGATGAGAAGTCTTGGTGTGTTGTTGTTGTGTCATACATGTGAGGAAGAAACCAGGAGGAGGTCATTCCTCCCTTGTACAGTGCCTCTCACATTAAAAAAATTCTAAATACAAAAAAAAAACAATTCACATAATAATATTAATATTAATGATAATAATCATAATATTATTATTTTTCTTTTCTATTTATATCATTAAAACCAAAACACCCCATTTAATAAAAATGGTACTTTGATAAAACCCATAATTAAAATTTATTATAAAACAATCATTTTCATTAAGCCCAACCTCCCCTTTAAAAACACATTAAATATTCATTAAATAGAAAATTCATCTAATTTTGAAACTCTCCAATTAATCATACTTAAATGAAAATGTTTCATTGAAATTCTCAAAAGCCGCATTAATTTATTTTAACATTTTTTAAATTAAATAAACAAAATAATAATAATAACATCATCATTATTATAATTATAAAATTTATTTTTCTTAAAACAAACCCCCCAATTTAATTGTAATATCATTAATTTGATATTAATGATAAAAACTCCAACCCATAACCTTCATTTAATATGAAATGGATCTTTATTAATTATAAAACTCTTCATTTAATTAAAACAGTTATTTGATAAACCCAAAAGCCACCTTAAGTTCTTGATCCATCAGGTAATTAAATATTTAATATTAATTTAATTAAACAACCATAATAATAATAATAATAATAATAAATTATATTACTTATTTAAAACATTATTTTAATTAATCATAATCTCCAATATAATTAAATAAAAAATTTATGAAGTAGGGAAAACTACATGGGTTGGTCCACAAACAAGCATTAGATAGGTAGATCCATTAAAGTGGACGTGTTTGGATATGGTTCTCTTGAGACACCTTGGAACACCCTCTAAAAATATCGTGTAATTAAAAAATCCCAAAAATGACAACTTTTAATGATCCAACACACAAAATAAAATATAAGAGCAAGTTTTAAAAACCAACCCTTCGATAAACTGAAAAAAAAACCCTCATATTTCAACCTAGTTTAAATACACAGAACATTACACATGATTAGGATTACCAACACTCATATAGCATTTTTAATTTCAAAAACCCATTAAACTATATTCATAGGATTGACTGAAATTAATTTATTGTTCAATCATTTTTAATATATTAAATAAATAATCCTTTTGTGAATACAATTTTTTTTACATATTTAGTGTGGGGACAAAGATGATGATGAAGGTGATGAAGGTTTCATTATTTTTCTTTTGTTCTTAGGTTATGTTTTGAAGAAATAAAATCACTTCACTTTGTTTTGTGGAAACAATTGTTTGGGATTTTTTAGAAAAGAATCAGACCCATGTTAATTGTGATGATGATTTGTGGGTTTTTATTTCATATAAATAATGAGTTGATGTGAGAACTTTTGATGCAAGATTGATATAAGAAAGGGGGAGTGATAGGGATGCTGGAAATTAAAAAATAATTATATTCAGATTGTTTTTCAAAAAAATCAGAAATGAAATCAGTGGAGCCTACTGATTTTTAAAACAATCTGAAAAAATCGTATCTAGATTTTATCGATTTCCTTTGGAAACAATAGGATACCGAGTGGAAGTGAAAAGTTATTTTGATTGAATAGGTGATACCGATTGAAAGGGGTGATGCTGATGGGAATGGGGATTTCAATGCTATGTGGGGACGATCTAATTGGTGTAGTGGAAGTTAAGGAACCGATTGTTTTTCAACAAAAATCCTATTTGGGTAGAAGAAAAGGAATGAGATGATGTGTATTGAGAATGAATCATATTTTGATTGTTTTTTATCATATTTGGGTAGATCATCCTTATCATATTGTTTTGACCATATTCGGGTAGATATTTTTCTTTATATTGTATTTGATCATGTCCAATAATTGTATCCAAGATGATCATATCCAAAAATCGTTACCAGAAATGATCAATGATTGTATCCAACAATCGTAACCAGAAATTATTAGCGATCGTATCCAGAAATGGTAACCAGAAATGATCAGTTATCGTATCCATCATGATTTTAACTATAATAATTTTATCTAAAATAATCATATACAGCATGATTTTATTCAATATAATAGAATCCATATCATTATATTCGAAAAAGATCATGCTTGGATAGAGATGAAAAGAAAGAAGCATGAATGAATAGAAAGTTACAATAATTTCTTATTTAACTCAGATAATGCTAAATATGATCCTCAATGAATTCAAAGTCACGAAGGTAGTCATGATACAAGCAGATTTGGATGAATGAAGTGTGTTTTCTCATGTGGGTAATGAGAAAAGAAAATAGAAGGAGACTAATTAATACATTTTCAAAGGGGGATCTTTTCATTTTAAAGAGTGAATGTATCTTAATTAGAGAAGTGGATTTATTCAAACACATTTATTTGGTATTGTGTCAAGAATTAATTTGAAGAAATCTGTATGAGACAATCAGTTTTATACCCATGTATTGCTTATTAATTTTAATTGTATTGATATTTGAACTAGGAGGCTTGAAAATAAGGGATGAATATTGTAGTGATTCGAGAGAAGGATTGATGAAGTCATAATTTCTCTATGATTTCAAGAGAAATTCAGATTTTGGTGAATTTAATTGAACAGGAAGGTGTATTGGGATTCCCATCTAAACATGTTTTGGGTCACCTATAAAAGTCATGAATTACATTGTACTTGTGTGATTTTGAATATGTGAGAGAAGCTCTTAGTTTTTAGTGAGAGAAGTTGATACCGTTATTTTTTTTGTATTGAATACATTTGTATGGGGATTATATTCATATGGGTTTGATATCATGGTGAATTAATCGGTTTTTATTTTTCCATATTGGGTGTTTCCATATTAGACTTCTTAGGTTGAGGAGGGATAGTACTGAGTATCTTTATCAATCTCATGTTTTGAAGTGGTTCTGATTGTAGTCGGATTGTGAAGTGGTGTTGATTGTAGTCAACTTGTGAAGTGGTGCTGATTCTATTCGGCCAGTGCAGTCATACTGATTTTGTTCGGCTAGTTGAGTGGTTCCAATTATACTCTATTGTATTCTTTTAGAAAATTAAACATTAATAATTTCATTTAAATAATCGTACTTAGAGAATCATATTGGGAAAATATGACTTGGCCTTCGGGTTGATTTCTTTATCAATTTCCATTAAGGTTCTTACATTTCTTCTAGGTAAGGAGAAGAATAATCGTTTTAAAATTGAATTCATTTGGTGAATTGAAAATAAAAACAAGTAACATGAGTTATGAAAAAAAAATTGTATTACCCTATTCTGTTAAGAGGGTGTACATGCACTAGTGGTATTGTTTCATAGTTCTATACAAGTGAAAGGGTGGATCCTACTAGTTGTAATCCAAGGAATTTTGTTTGTGGATTATATGGTATTGGATCATTTCTAAACCATACTAAGGACGTATATATCCTTATATAATAGCGATCCATGTAAATATTTTTGTTAATTTGGTTGTGTGATGATTTTTTTCTCATCAAGGATTTGAAATCCTTAATTGGAGGTGGAGGTTTATTCAATTGATAATAAACATAAATGAAAAATAGTACCACTGATTCACACCTCCCCTTCTTAGTGATATAATACTATGACTGGAAACATTCAACTCATATTGAAGGGATGGTTAAATTCGTTATTCTTTGTTGATGCAGAACATTAACTATGTGAATATTAACGGTATTCTAGTCTTTTATTGAATGAACTATTATATGTTGAAATATTGAATGATTCCATATCTTATATCTATCAATTATGATGTTCTTGATGCTGAAATAGTTGGGTTTCCTCCCATTGATGATAGTCATCCACTTACACCTCTTGACAATAAGTTTCATGAGAATGATATAAGGTCCAAGAATTTTATATTATTATCATTTTCTGAAAGTGAATTATTGAGAGTGAAAGGTATTGTTGCAACTAAAGGTATATGGGATAAGTTGAAAAACATATATGAAGTCAATAAAAAGTGAAAATGGAAGAGTTAAAAATATTGAGATTGAAGTATGAAGATTTGAATATAGGTGAATGTGAATCTGTTAGGGACTTTATTACATGGATAAATTAAATTGTGAGTACTATAAGATGACATGGTGAAAAGATAAAGAATTATATAGTTCTTGAAAAGATCATTACAATCCTACCTAAAAAATTTGATTCAATAGTTTCTCTATTGGAAGACATATATCCGGAAACATTGTCTCTTGATGATTTACATAGCACTCTTAATACCTATGAAATGAGAAGATAGAATGTGATGAAGAGAAAAAAAACGGTTGGTAGGGAGATGTATTTCAAGGATATGAATAAAGAAAATCCAAAGGATATTTTTAGTGAAGATGAAGCTAGTGATTTTGTCTCTGAAAAAGAGGCATGTAAAATTCACAATGAAATCCTATAAATGTTTTCTAACAAGGTGAAAAAAGGTACTGGGAAATAAAAAGAGAAACTTCCCTGGAAATTTTTTGAATGTGGAGTTGTTGTTCACTTTATGGCTAATTGTCCTCAAGTAAAGAAAAAAGAGGATAGTGATATTTAATAATGAAAGAAAAGAATATAATGGAAGAAAAATGGAGACAAAGGAAAAGAAAATAAGATAATGGAAGAAAAAGGGAGACAAAGGAAAAGAAAAGAAATTATTCCAATCAAAAAGAGGAAGTTTATTTTTCCAAACACGTTGAAGAAGAAGATAGTGATGTTGAATCCAAAAAAATCATTGAGTATAGTTCTGAAAACACTTTCATTGAAAATTTAAATGACAAATAATTAATAAGTATTAGTTCTGAATAAGAAGAAACTCAACATGAAATGCATCTGAAAGAACATTTGAAAAAAAATATGAGAAAGATTAGAAGTCTTGAAAAGAAAAACAAGAAGATAGAAGTCGAATGATCAAGAAACTATGAATGTTTTGATGTTGGGAAATAAAATATTATTAAAGAGATTGATGACTTAAAGAAATCTATTGAATAAGAAAAGAATCATAATGGTCATTTAGAAGTGATGTTGAATATAAAAGAAGAAGAGTTGGATCTTTTCAAAAAAACACTCTAATGAGGAAAAGAAAATCCAATGTTTCCCAAACTCTACCACTGAATTTGGTGAATGTTCTCATAATGAAAAACTTAATAAGGTTTAAAAAAAGGTACCTTCAATGGGTGAGAAGAAGAATAGAATTATTTTTTAAATGAAGAATGTTGGGAATGTTATGTATGTGGCTAAACCCATCATGTTTGGGAATTTATTGAAACATTATGATTATGTAAATTTTTCTAAAACTTCGGGTTTAGATAATTTTAAAAATCAAATAAGGGATCTGATTTATAATAGAAAGTTTGGTGAATCGGAAAAGAAATAGAAGAAGGTGAATGATAAACACATTCACAAGTATGATCAGTATGATTTTTTTAGAGGAAAATACTATTTCTATGGGTATTATTAGTATTATTGTGGATTTAGGAACACAACAAGTATATGTTGGTTCAATCAACAACACTACTATTATCTCATGGTTTATTAAAGGAAGATATTTAGGGGGATCCAATCTCCTCAAAGAAAGAAAAATGAGAAGGTTGTCTTGATGTAATCTGAAAATAGTGGAGTGAAGATTGAAAATAGGTTCCAACCCTTGGAAACTATTTGTAAAAGAGGTTAACAACCTGGACACCTTGAAAAGGGATGTCTTGTTTTGATAATGGCTCAGAAAAAGATTCTCAATTCTCAAAAGTTGAAGGTGAATAATTAAAATAATGGATAAAAGGTGCTTGTTGTTGAAACTTCATTAAAAGACATGAAAAGATAATGACCCTGGATACATGATATTGGGTGTTCTACTCACATGATATGAGACTTGAAATTGATGTAGGATGTGAAATATTTTAAAAAAGTCATGGTGACATATAGAAATGATGAATCATTGAAATCCAAGGTATTGGGTTAGCCATCATTGGAAAATAAAAGATGAAATCTATGAAAACATAGTTTGTTGATGTGCTAAAACACAATCTGCTAACTGTTTCACAATTGTTTGATGAGGGAAAAAAATTTCCTTGAACAAATATGGATTTTTTTAAGAGTGAAGAAGATGTAAAGATTGTTACAAGTGGTTAATGTATGAAAGGAAAACTATTACTGGTTGGTGAATCACAAAAATCTGGTTCATAATTTTGGTGGAAAAGAATCTATTATGACATAAAAGTCAAGAAAATATATGTTACAGAAACATGAGAAAGTTATCTAAATAGATAGTGTTCGAGACATTTCTTATTTTCCAATATTTAGTGATTGTTGTTTCACTATTTTTCAAAAATTAATGATTACAAATTTTGTGCATAATAATGTTAATATTTTTTCAAAACAACACCTGAACTAGATCCATTCCTATATATGTGGTCCAATGAAAAAATAGTCAAAAAAAAGATAAGTAAATCATTACATTCAATGATGATTTTACTCACATTACTTTTGTTATGTACATGAAACACAAATCAGATTATTTGAATATGTTTAAAAGTTTTAGAATAAATGATAATAAATAATGTGAGTTCTCTGTGAAGTAGTTGAGAATTGATGATAGCAGTGATTACAAAAGTAAAGAGTTTGAGATCTATCTTTAGAATCATGGAATTTGAAAAGAGTATATCTCTCTATACACTCCCCAACATAATGGGGGTTTTGAAAGTAAGAATAAAATTATAGTGGAAATGGGAAGAACCATGTTACTTGGGCATGGTCTTTCTCCTTACATTTGGAGGCAATCTATGAGTACTACTATTTGCATTCAAAATTGATGTATTTATAGGGCCCAATCAGGTATGACTCCATATAAATTTTTTGTGGAAAAACTCTATGCTTGAAGCACTTTTGAGTTTTCGAGAGTCTTTGTATTATAAAGAAAAAAGGTGGAAACTATAGTAAGTTTGAGCAAAAAGGTGAGGAAGGAATCTTTCTTAGATACTCTCCAGAAGGAAGACAATACATATGATACAAAAAAGAAATAAAAATAATTGTTGATTCATTTGATGTGAATGTGATTGAAGTATCTAATAACGAGAAACATGTTTCTTTAAACAATGATGTTGAGGAAGTTGAAGAAAACAATTCTGATATGGATACAGTCATGTGTATTCTATCTCAAGAAGAAGAATCAGACACCACTATTTCTAGTTATGAAGATAATCGAAAATCTAATCCAAGGCTGAGGAAATAAGTTGAAGCACATAATATAATTGGTGATCAACATCAGAAGGATCAAATAAGAAGAACAACCAATTGCATTGCACATACTTCATTGTATTCAATAGTGGAACAGAATGATGTGAAACCATCTTTTGAGAATCTGGTATGTTTTCATGCCATGAATGAAAAATTGAATCATATTGAAAATAATAATACATGAGAACTCATACCCAATTCTGAAAAAAAAATCATTATTAAAAAATGGGTTTTTAGGAATAATCTGAATAAATAAGGTGGGGTTATAAGAAACAAAGAATGAATAGTGTGCAACAGGTACTCACAGATTGAGGGTATTGATTTTTATGAAACCTTTCCTCCTATGGAAAGACTTGAAACAATCAGAATCTTTCTTGTTATTTCTGTGCAGCGAGGCTGCATGATTTTTCAAATGGATGTTAAATATAAATTCCTAAATGGTGTTCTTGAAGAAGAGTTTTATATTGAACAACCTATTGGATTTTTTTTTTGGAAAATATGAAAGTTATGTGTGAATATTGAAAAATGCATTGTATGGCCTAAAACAAGCTCCAAGTTCCTAGTATTTTAAATTGTATACATGCTTAATAAAGATGAATTTTAACAAATGAAGTGCAGATAAAAATATTTACATCAGATAAAGTCTAGAGTATTCCCTCATCATAATTGTTTACGTTGATAATATTATCTTTTCCAGGACTGATGAAGGAAGTTGTGAAAGATTTAATGAAGAAATGAATAATATATTTGAAATGTTCATTCTTGGATAAATGAAATACATTCTAGGGTTACAAATCCATAAAAAGAAAGTATAAATTTTTCATCCCCAAGAAAATTATACAGAAGAACATATCAAGAGGTATGTAATGGAAAATTCAAAACCTTTTTCAACACCCATTTTAGTGGGAACAAAACTAATTGAATATGTGGATGGAAAGAAACATGATCAAAAATAGTGTTGAAAGCTGATTTGAAGTCTATTGTTTTTTAATGCCTCAATTCCAAACATTTTTTATGTTGTTACCATATGTCAATATTTAAGAGTGCTCAAAGAGAATCACATATTATTTCTGGAAAAATAATTATTAGATACATTAAAAACATAATATAAGTTGTAATAAACAATTACAGCTCAAATAGTATTAATTTATTTGGGTATTATGATGCAGATTATGTAGGAAATTTTGGGGATAGAAGATCTACATCTGGTGGTGTATTATTTTTGAGAATGAAT
The DNA here is from genome assembly GCA_963277665.1 of Viscum album. Lineage (NCBI taxonomy): Eukaryota > Viridiplantae > Streptophyta > Magnoliopsida > Santalales > Viscaceae > Viscum > Viscum album. Next base: position 1,365,908,362 of record OY728166.1, on the reverse strand, counting down.
TGTGTTAGTTGGTATTAAAAGAAAAAAACCAAGTAACTCTTAGTATGGATGAAGCTGAGTATGTTGCTGCTACTCAAGCTACTACTCAGCTTATGTGGATGAAAACTCAATTGGAAGACTTACTTGTTGAATTGAAGTTATCCCTGCTCTTGTGTTGTGATAATCAATGTACAACCAATCTCACCAGGAATCTAGTGAAACATTCTTTTTCTAAAAATAATTATATCAAATATAATTTCTTCAAAGAGAATGTGGAGAAGAATGAATTGAAGTTGTAGAATGTTGAAATATCAAAATAAGTTGTAGATATCTTCACAAAACCTTTATCGAAGGAGTATTTCTCAAAAATGAGGTTCGACATGGGTTTCTAACATCTTTATCTTCAAGGTTGAGGTATGTGTATATTTCCCCTCTCTAATATTACATTTTTATTGTTCTTTCAAGGGTGGTAATTGTTTGGTTTCAGAAATCCATTTGACAAATAAGAGATTTGTGGGTAAGCTGTGAATTTAACATTGTTTAGTGTGTAAACTATTCGAACTAATTTTTGGAGCATTTGTAGGAAAATAAATTTAATTGTTTTATAGGAATAATGACGAAAAAAATATGTGGTCGTGATCACTAGTTTTTATAACATGATTTTTCTATTAATGATTCTTATTTCCTATAATGAGTTAGCTCACGTAGGAATAGAATTATTTATATATAATCCATTTCTAGAGTTTACAACATTCAGTGATTTATGAAACCTAGTTGACAAAAAAATCAAAAGGGGGATATTTTTAGGACCAAGCTGATGATGTTAGTGATAAAGGTTTTATGAGTTGTATTTTTTTGTCAAGGTATGTTTTGAATAAAGGAAATCACATCACTTTGGTCTATGGAACAATTGTTTTGGGTTTTTTTAAAAGAATAAGACCCATGTTAATTGTGACGTTTCTTTGCTGGTTTTTATTTCATATAAATCATGAGATTATGTGAGAACTTGTGATGCCGGCTTGATAGAATAAATAGGGAGTGAAAGAGATTCTTAAAATTTAAAAAATTAATTGTATTCATATTTTTTTCAAAACTATCAGAAAATAAAGCAGTGGTGCAATATTTTTTCAAAACAATCAACAAAAAATCATATCCAGATTATATCGATTATCTTTGAAAACAATTGGATACTGAATGGAGGTGAAAATTGATGTCTATTGAATAGGTGATGTCTATTAAAAAGGGTGATTCTAATGGGAGGGAGATGCAGACGGTAAGTGGTGACTATAAAAGTGGTACTAATGGAAGATGATACACCGATTGTTTTTCAGAAAAATCTTATTTAGGAATAAGAAAAGGAATGATATGGTGTCGATTGATAATGATACATATTCAGATTATTTTTTATTATATCTGGGTAGATCATCTTTATCAGGTTTTTTTGATTGTATCAGTGAAGATCTTTGTCTTCAGATTTTATTTGATCATGTCTAGAAATCATAACCAGGATGATCATATCCAGAAATTGTAACTAGATATGATCAGTGATCGCATCTATCAATCGTAACTAGAAATGATCAGTGATCATATCCAGAAATCGTAACTAAAAATGATCATCCATCTTATCCAGTATGATCATAAACATATTGATCATATCTAGGATGATCGTATCCATCATGATCATATTCAAGATAATATAATCAAGACCATTGTATTCAGAATAGATAATGCTTGGATTGAGATGAAAAAAAGAACCATGAATGAATGTATTGTTACTATACATTACAATCGAACTAGGACAATGCTAAAGATGATACTAAAGGAATTCAAAGACATGAAGGTAGTCATGATACAAGCACATGTTGATGAATTAAGTGTGTTTTCTCATGTGGGTAAATTGAAAAGAAAAGGGAAGGAGACTAATGAGTGAATTGTCAAAGGGGATCCTTTCTTTTGAAAGAGTGATTGTATCTCATGTGGAGATGTGTATTTCTTAAAACACACTCATTTGTAATTGTATCAAGCATTTGTTTTTGAAAAAAACGGTATGAGAGAATCAATTTCAGACCCATGTATTTCTCATCAATTTTAATTGAATTGAAATTTGAAATGGGAGTTTGGAAAAGAATAGATGAAGATTGTATATGTTTCGAGAAGAATCAATAAGCATTGAAGAAGCCATTATTTCATCGATATTTCAATAGAAAGACTGATTTGGGTGAATTTAATTGAGTAGGAAGGTGTTTTGGGATTCCCACCACAACATGTTTTTGGTCACCTATAAAAGGTGTGATCTACATTGTACTTGAGTGATTTTGAAGAATTGAGAGATGCTCTGAGTTTTCAGTGAGAGAAATTGATATCCTTTTTTGTTTTGCATTGAATACATTTTGATGGAGATTGTATTCAAATGGGTTTGATATCAAGATGAATTAATCAATTTCAAGTTTTCTATACTATGTATTTTTGTATTGGACTTCTCAGGATAAGGAAGCATATTACTAATCATCTTTATTGGTCTCATGTTTTGATGTGGTGCTAATTGAATTAGGCTTATAAAGTGGTGCATATTGTAGTCGTCTTGTGAAGTGGGGCTGATACTGTTCAGCCAATACAGTCATTCTGATTCTCTTTGGCTAGTCAAGTAGTGCCAATTCAACTCTATAGTAATCTATCTGAAAATAGGACTTGAAGAATTGCATTGAATGAATCATACATAGAGAATCGGATTGGGAAAATCAGACTTGGCATTCAGGATGATTTCTTTATCAAAGTCCATTGGGGTTCTTACCTTTCATCTGGGTAAGGAAAAGAAGAATATTTTTACTATTGAATACATTTTTTGAATAGAAAAGAAGTGCATATAAGTTGAGTTGTTACAAAACAATTGTATTACCCTATTGTACTAAGTGTGTTCACATGCACTAGTTGGATTGTTTCATAGTGCTACACAAGTGTATGGTTATATCCTACTCATTGCAATCCAAGGATTTTTTTTAGTAGACTATATGGTATTGGATCATTTCAAAACCATACTAAGGGCATTGCTATTTTTATGGAATAGTGAACCTTGTAAATCATTATGTTCATTTGGTTGTGTGTTGACTTAGTTCTCAGTATAGAATTAAAATCCTTAACAGGAGACGGAGGTTATTTCAATTGAAAAGAAACTTAAAATAAAAAGAGTATCACTGATTCACCCCTCCCCCTCTCAGTGATACAATACTACGACTGGGCTCATTAATTTAGTGAAGAAAATCAAGAAACATATATCTCCTAATTTTCTAAAAACATATCAAACAAATGAATTTTGGTACTATTCCCTTTATTGGGTTTCTACTATTATATTTTTTTTCTCATATTAATTTGAAGAACAATGAGATCAGGCCTAATACACACAAACTAATTTAATACTTTAAAAACAATATTACTTAAAATGTATTATTTTGATCAATGATTTTTAAATTTTATATATATTTGTGATGTGTTGATGTAAAAAAAATTCATGTAATTTTTTTAGATTAAGGGAATTCCCATCTTCATTTAATAATCGAACAATGTATTGATTGAAAAATTCATTGATTGCTTTCAACCCTAGATGTGATATGTTTGCAAAATTTTATTTAGGTATCTTATTTTCATGTATATATATGGTGAAAATGATAACTGAAATTAAAATTCAAATCTAATAAGATGGAATCTATATATTTAAACCTTGGTAAATATTTAAAAATATTTTTATGTTATTAAAACACCATGAACTGTATATTTAATTTCATGTCTAACTATATTATTATTATTTTCCAAAATTCTAATCAACTCTAATAAATTCCTCTAAAAGAGAGGATTTATATTCAAAACAAATTAATATATTTGAAATATCCTCTATGAAAATACTCATTACTCTGGTCTATTGAGATGAATATAACTCCAAACAAGGAGAGGAATTCACTCTGTTGACCATGCCACTTTTACCATTTTCAAAGTGAAAATATTATTGATGAATCTCGATAATTTTTTAGGGGATTTAAAACTCCTCTAATTTCCATACACATATGAAAATAATGTGAAATGCATAGAAAAAATTATACATTCCTAGAGTCTAGAGCTTTATATAATAAAAGTAAGACATATATTTTTAATATAAATGATCTATAACCAACATTTTAAAAGTTATATGAACTCAATATATTATAATGTATATTAATCATAAATTTTATCTATAACTTTCAATAAAATAGAAAATATTTCATCCCAAAACATGGAACAAATGGATATAATACTATACTCAAAGGAAAAAAATTATTTAATAAAATTCAATCCCTTGGGATTCTATATAAGTTTCCTCAATTGTTGGTACGACTATAAAAAATATAGTTTAAAAACTATACATGATGATAGTATTACAAATTATATATAAAAATAGTTTATATAAATGGTATTATAATAAAACCTTATTATAAACCAATAACACGATCTCAAAGAAATCCACATCGGTTGGGGAAGCTTCTCTAACATACCAGATGAATTAACTAGTGAAATACAATGTAACATAATGAAAAATACTTAACATGAGATAAAGGTAGTGAGACCTTTCAACTATTAGGATATATTTTAAATTGATTCTATAATGCATGAAAAATAAAAAAGAAATATAATAAAGAATAAGTGTATAATGATAAATAAAAATTCATGTGAAATGTTAATTTTTTATATTAATATAAAGAGAAAAATATATATATACTACCACTTAATTATTCATATAAGAAAAGGTAATATATAATATCAACTAAAAATATAATTTTACTAGAGATATTCATGTTTCCAAAAATTAATATACCATTCACTCATGTAATTTTTCAAATGATATTTTCTATGAAATATTTGAAGGATCTATTATCTAACAAGGAAAAATTTATTCTCTTACAATAATAATTCTATTTGAGGAGTTTATTTCTAGTTATTGTTGATAATTCCTGATTGAAATAAATGATATTGTACGATTCTCCATTACATGAAACATTATATCTTGATTTCTTGGGAAGTAACTTTCTGAATTCATCATAACCATTAAAATGATACCACCGATTTGATTTGAAATTATTGTATAACATAAACACAAAAAAATCATATTTACTACCATATCAATTGAAATTCAATGAAATATCCCTACGTTATTATTGGGGATATTATTATAAATGTTGGAAATCTATTTTTTTCAAAAGAAATTTCAGACATATGATGATATAAGAAACCAATATTCTCTTTATTCATAATATATATATCCACTCTATATAAAAATCATATATCATTGAAAATAAAGGATGTAAAATATTTATATTTTGTAATGAGTATGTATTATTTGGGTTTATAAAGGTTTCCAAACATGGAGCACATTTTAAAGACTTCCAAATCGTATTTACTTATATAAATTACTCAAACACATAGAGTTTTCATAATGATGAAAGTAGAGAATCTAATTTAACTCATAAAGAATAAATATGATAATGATGGAATACATAACAATTGTAAGGATAAAAATGAATCTACATAATCATTGTGAATGTAAAAATTATCATGAACCTTATATCTTGATTCAATTAATTTATTTATGAATCCATTAAATCTATAATTTAATGAACGACAAAAAAATAGTGCTATAAATTCATGTCAGTAAAAGAGACCATGATAGTGATTATTGATGGATACATATCAATCAAACTAGAGGAGAGTGTAATTTGTATTAAAATGAAACAAAAGTACATACTATATAATATCAAAAATTATGTTAATTAATTTTTTTTTCTAATATTGTGTTTCGTGATATAAGGAATAAACTTACTCATCAATATTAATATATAGATACACCTATTTGGGTCAATTTCATCAAAAAGGGAGCATTAACATTACTCAATAGTTGGATTATAATTTATATTTTATTTATGAACAGTTAATAGAACATAAAGTCATCTAACATAAATGGGGATTAAGTATATTCTAAATTAATGGAGTAAATTTTATTTTATTTGGAAAGTCATAAAATAGAGGGTTAATTAGAATTAAAACCTTCTCAACAGTAGATCATTGAAAAACATATTCTTACTCGAATTCATAGAATAAATCCATGTAAGTTTAGATAAGCATGGGTATTATTTATTTCATGAGGTTTATTATATCTAAAAAATTGATATGGTTCCAATATACCCTAAAAAGACACTAATAATATCTCTATATGAATCATTCACCTTGAATCCAATGTTTTTTTATAAGGATTAACGAACTAGAAACATTATAAATATTGAGGAAATATATTTTTTATAACATGAAATTCGTGTTTATAGAAATTTTCATTTAGTATTTCTTCATCAATTGAATATCATTTACTGTATTCCTTAAATATAAATATTTTTTTAGTTAAATTATTTAATGAAATTTTTTTAGTGAATAATTTTTTTAAAAAAATATTTTATATTTAGTGATGGAATAATCCTTTATATAATGACATAAAAACAAGTTATTAATGATTCTTGGTAAAAACAATGGAAATACAAGTGGTACTCAATACCACTAAAAAAAAGGTAATTTGAATCATTCTCAGACTTTTGAGCCTCCCCAAAAATTTATCAAATATTTTTCTAGTATACCATTGAATCATAACAATCTACAGTAAAATTTGGATCATTTCATATTTAGTGTCTCATGAATAATATTCTTTTCAATAAATAATTAAATCCTTTGTATACAATTATATCGAAATATTTTAATTATAAAAATAATTTTTTGTCGCAACATTTTTCTATAATTACTCAAGTGTGGGGTGAATTGAGTTCTTTAATTTCATCCCACGTGAAAAGTCCACAATTTTTAGGTAATATTATTTTTATATAATATTAATTACAAGGTAATAATATATTTTTACAGAACATTAGGATTATAATAATCCACCCTTATTAACTCCATTATCATTGAGAGTCAGTTTGTTCACTTTTATTCAAATCATTGTTATAGGGGTAATGAAACTATGTTCAAGAAGATATTACTTGTTATAAATATTCCAGATATTTTCATATGGTCTCTATTATATTACTTATCCATGATTTTTAAAGACACACTCAGTACATGGAGTCTCCCCTACCAAGGACACTTCAACCGATGTACATGTCCAAATTGGAATCACCAGTGTAGATTATTTTTTTATCATAAAAATGTTGTATATTCCCAAAATCCTCTCTTATATAGTTAATTTAACACCCATTTTTAAAAAAATTTGAATGTTCGATAGATCCTATGACATGAAAAAATGTGCCTAAATGAAAAATGATTATTTAAATATGAATATTATAACCTAGCAGTTAAATTTAACTTTATTAATATCTTTAAATACATTATGATATATTTATATATAAATTTGAAAATAAAAATAAATTTAATGAAAAATTCTTAATAAATAGTCTCTGAATTCTTACTAAAGTAATTTTAGTCATCATTAAAAATGTGTTCATCCAAAATGCTTTTTACTAAATTATAAGACAAATAGTATAATTAATTTTAATTACTTTTATTTTTAAAATATCTCATACTTTTAAAAACATTTTTAAGTAATAATATAGAAATTATATTTGATTTAAATTTTTAATTTTTTTTAGAATGATTAATGTTTAGTTGAATAGTGAAAATATTGATTTTTCATTTAACGAATTTACAAGATCCATTTTTTTATAACATTAGAATTGAAATAGTTAATTTATATTATTTTTAATTCAATTTATTTTACTTTAATCAAATAAAATTTAATGTTGATATAAATCATTTAATACTTATAAAAACATTTCCTTACAAAATCACTTTTTTTACATATATGGGAAAATTTTAAAATTAAATGCTGACACATATATTCATTGAATTTATAAAATTGATTCTGTATTTTGAATCAGTGTAATTAAAATTATATAATATTATCAACTTAATTTTTCCCCTAATAAATAGAAAAATAGTAAAAAACAGTTACCATGGTTAAACAAATGACATTAATAGGGGTTAATCTAAAATGATAAAGGATAAAATGACATAAATATATTTCCAATTCCTATATAATATCAATATATAGAAATTATATCATATAAGTATCACTAATGATACATTTTTTAGATTGGTTATCAAGAATGTGACATGGAATTATCAGAAAACATTAAACATTTACATGTGTGACAGTCACCTCAATTATAAAAGGGAACCCCTATTATTTCAAATTCACACATCTAATGATCTCTTTACAGTCCAAAACCTACCCATATCCCTTTATAACTTCCATAACCACTTCATATAATCGATTTTTGTTATTATTAAATCATAAAAAAATTGGTGAAAACATAAACAATTTTCCCATAGAATATTTACCATTCCTATCTGATTATTTTGTTAAATATAGCCTTCCACAATAAAAAAATATTTTTCAACCATTTTGATATAATAATCATCATTATATACCATATATTGAGATGTTTTTATGTCAATTTAATAACCAATATACTTTCATTATTCCATCATATGGGATACGAAACCATCATTAATGTGTACGGTGGACTACTGCCTCAACAAATGGAGTAATTAATTTTCCATAATAAAACCCATGAATGTATATGATGATGGATTTAATTAATATATTCAATATTCATGAAATATTTTTTAATTCATTATAATTAAAATATATTATATTTTCTTAAATTTCCATTAATATATCAATCATACTATCTATCATACATACATTTGGGATACCACAATCTCGAAGCCATGTGATTCTTTTTTCATTACAACATCACATGGATAGTATATACACGTTTTTTATTAAAATAATATGACACATATGATATAATTATAATTCATTATTGATTATTTAATTATTACCTCAATTCCATGATAGTTGAGAAATCCAAATGTTACTCATGCATATGATGATCTACTGTCTCCTTGATTGTTATTTAGTTAATTTATCATAATAATCATTCATAATTGTTCTTAATAGTATAATTAACGTATAAAAATAATAAAAAATTTCAGAATAATATTTTGTTGATGATGAAATAATAAAAAAACTACCCAGCATAAAAAATTAATATTGGACGTATGATCAAAATATCATCAAAACATATAACAAAAATCTAAATGATTATCTAATTGAATATAAAAAGATAATAAATAAAATAAAATTTTTATTAATCATGAAAAGAGTTCTGAAGGAAGTTATTAATTAAAATAAATATTTTATATAGTCATATTAATAATTCATGTGATGAATAAGGATCGTGGTAAGGGATATCAAAAAACCGACCTTTTCCTCGAGTTACGATCATTATCTTTGTAAAAAACATTCTTATTCATTGATTTTATGGAATTATTTTAAATAATATATAATTTATATCTCAAATATAGTGATATTATTCATCCTTCCATTAAATTAGTAATATATTTGATATCTTAATTTATAAAATAACGTCCTAATAATATTTCCATTGATTATTATATGATGAAATATAATGTAACATGTTTTCTATCCATGTGAAATTGTATTGTTTAAGATATAAGATTGATTTCCTCTTTTATCACACTTAGTCATGTAAATGTTATTTTTTGTTTTCTTATATATAACACTAATGTATTTGGTAATATTTTAATGTCATTTTATGTTATATGTGGTATTTGGGAGCAAACCTAGTCCTTTTTGGTACTTTTTCCACTAAGTGGTATTGTATGTGAGGTTTTCCTAGAGTGACGTTTATGAAATGTTTTACAATACATCAACATATACTATATTTACATCCTTTTATTATACTATTCTATTTATGTTAGTGTCCTATGTTATTACTCATGATCCTTCTCTATTATTATATTGGTCTCACCCAAATATAACAAATATTTTAGGGTTAAGCGGTCGCTTGTAGTTTAGCTTGGGTTGTCAAATCCTCAAAGACCAGAGAAGTAACCGACAAACATGTATAATCTATGGATTTTTATTAGATTTTAATTGGATAACTTGGGTTGATTTTAGATGGCTTAAAATGAAATATATGTGATTTAATTTAATTCAATTTAAAAGAATGAGTTGATCCAAGGTTATCACTTGGGGTGGATTTGATGCATTCCTTTTTCAAATATTTCAATTCCTTATATTAGGTATGGGTTAATTTAAGAATATAAAACAGAATCATCACATACTATTTTAATACATACAAACCTTATTACTAATCACCAATAAAATTGTAGGATCAATTTTTTGAGAACTAAAAGGTAAAGTTTCGTATTAGCACTTGAAGTGTGTGACCTTAAATTCAACACGGATGAAGGAGTTTAATGATCGTCAAAAAAATTATCAATTAAAATAAGTGATTTGACATAAATGGAGTGTGAAATAAAATACCATCCATACCCTTGATACTAACTTGGATCAAACCATAAGTTGGTTTTTCATCCATTGATGCTATGATTTCAATTGAAGTGGGATATAGACTCATGGGGGGGATTTAAGAAGGAAAAACAATAATGAAATAACAATCACTCCATCATCATGTGATAATATCAAAAGGATTGGTTTGAATAAATTCACACCTTGAGCCAATTTATCAATTTTCTATGAGGAATAATATAATAATATCAGAATAATAACTTTTATTATGAAACTAAGGTGAATTTAACATCTTACCAGAGAAAGAAAAACTCAAGGTAGCAAAATCGAAGCATAACATTACAATTAAAAAAGCACAAAATATGATCAACTACTCTACCATCACTTCCTTAAATTGGAATTTAGGAAGCCTTGGGTTATTCCACCAACATTCCTAGTCTCCTAAATTAATATTGGTAGGACAAGGTCGCTAGAAAGTTGAGGGAGATTAGACTTTTCCACCATTGACAAAAAAATCCAAGCCAACTTGCATTCCTTTGACAGGTGTGTTCAAACGAGCATCCAAATGGATGAATATGGGTGTGACATAGAATCAATATATAACGATATTGATGTTCCCTAACTATTTGAAAAATATCATTGAAAATGGGTATATTTTTTGTGAGATATGTGTAAAAATGTGGACTTATTTTTAGGGTTGTAGAGTCTGGCCCAGAATTTTATCTCCAACATGGGATTCCATGAAATCCATTAAAACATACAAATTAGCTCTAGTAAATGGTGGATTAAATGTTCCCCATGATTTTCAATATCTTATATTAAAATTTTATAATCATTGGTCTTAGATATTGTATGATACAATATTTTTATGGTGCTGTTGTCCAGTTTACATTGCCCAGAATGTGTTGTCATGAAAGCTTGTTTTGGTGGTATTAAAATGGGAATTTTCAAGTACTCCAAAATCAGGAATTGTTCCTTATATAATCAGATCCCTAAAAATAAAATATAAAAAAATAAAGACCATTTTTATTATATGATGTGTTCAAATATGTACCAAGTTATAGTTCACATTAATAAAGAATTATAATCATAATGTTAAATAATGTTAAATTTGTAAAATGCACTAAAATGGTGCTAAGAAATTATTAATCTCATGAATATTATAAATAAATAAAATAAAATTTATAATATATTAGGGGATAATCACACCCCCAACTTTAGTTTTTCTATTCCTGAGAAAAATATTTCTCAAAAATATGAAATTCGAATTCCCATTTCCAAAAAATCATTTTAATACACAAAAATAACTAAAAACCCTTATACCAAACAATTTTTAAAGCCACCAAAATATTTTCATAAAATATATTTTCATAAAATACCCCAATATCAATCCCATTCCTTTGATCAAATTCATCTCCATATTTCTCCCAATATCAATTATGCATGATGATGTGTTGTGCATCATAATAAACATGGGGGATTAATCTTTATTAAAAGGGGGAATGATGGAATAATTAGGTGGAATCACATTTCTATACTAAAATGAGTATTCAATTTGTTTCTATTTTCTTTTCTTTTTTGAAATTTATCCATGGTAATTGAAATTTCACTATACAGAGCCAACCCATGTAACGAGACTTTTCTGATGACTCCCAGGCTCAAAGACCTTAGGTCACCAAGTGAATCCCACATACCCTGGCATCATCTCAAGTAATCTCAATAAAAAAAGTCAAATTACAAAAAATAAAGATAAAATTACAAACTCTGGGCTGAAAACTATGGAGTCATGATCCCAATGTTCTGAAATCCACGCATTAGGTCATTTATTTTCTCTATATGCAAATTTTGTTTTATTGAATACACATATTAAAACTAAATTGGTCACCAAACATGAGCTATTTATTTGGGGGAACCCATGAACTCAACCTAATACCCCACTATCGAAATAACAAGCGTTGTGAATTTTTTTATCTGGATGAAAATATAAATAATGAAAAATAAAATTAGACATCCACACAATCTAAAATATATTCTCGTGGAATTATACATGGATTAAAATCAGAATCAAGCCATGTTAAATTATTTGATATTCAATTTTAATGTGTGAAATTTGTATTATCATGTTCATGTGTAACAAAATTTTTCCTTCCACGCATTTTTTTATCCACACAAAAATTATTATTATTTTATTTTCACCCCCAACAAAGAATAACAATATCCCCTGTGTTTAAAGAAAATAAAATTTAGAATGGGTTAGGGGAGAGGAGTTCAAATAGGACATTGAAAATGAGAATCCTCAAATGAAGTCACCTAGTGGTTGAAGTTAATGTCTGTGATGCTCCAATTTAGTCATTTGATATCTATGTCACTCGCAGAGTTCCATAGTGGAACAAGAAAAAACAATCCAACAAAAAAACAGAACTAAAATAATATATATATATAGATAAGGTAATATATGAGTATATATATAAATATTATATAATAATGGAATCACTATAAGTCATATTTTATGGGAAATCACTTGCACCTATCACTTTTCGGCCCTAATTTCGATTCCCCACAGATTCGCCAGCTATTACGGGGTTTTCCCTAAGACCTACAATGTGTCCTATAAATTTTATTTAATTATTATTTTATTTTATTTTTTTATTTTTATTTTAACATACAAACACATAAATATAAAATAAAATGATGATAAATTGTCTTCTTTTTAAATTTCTAGGTAAGTTATTACTTAAGGATCACACCAAGTGAAATACATAAATATGGTGTTGCCCTTTCGTACCCATCCATACTCATAATAGATGAACAAGTCAACAGTCTTAGGTACTAGAATATTCAGAGTTGATTGATAAATTTATTTATTTTAAATATAAAATTTATTTTTTAATCCTATTTGAAAAATAAATATGATTCACAATGATTGGAACCATGAAAACCATAGGTTTCATCACATGCAGTGCCTTTGTTTAATGTTGATAGCTCGACTTAGACCCCAAACTATTTACATATTTTCCTTATCTAAGGTTGTTTCACACAAATCTTCTTCATCATCATGTTTTTGGAATGTATCAATGAATGATTTGACTCTATGATGATTAAATTTAATAGTTTTACCATTGGTGGGATCTAGTATTTATACAACCCCATGGGGTTACACCATATGCACTATGTATGGACCTTACCATCTGGTTCTCAACTGTCATGGGGGTAAATTAAGTTTTGAACTATACAAGAGCACCAATTTTCCCAGTTCAAAGTGTTTGAATTTGATATTACTATATTGTTAGGCTTTAAATATAGATTTATTTATCCTTTAATTTTAATAATCCTTCATCCTAAGTTCCTCATGTTCTATAAGATCTAATTTCATGTTTTCATCAGCCAAATAAATGACAATATTCATTTGTTTTATTGCCTAAAATGCCTTATACTCAATTTCAACTAGTATATGGCATGATTTTATATTAAATTTCCTATATGGTAATGTTTCTAGGATTTTTTAATGTTTTACAATATTCCCAATTGGCATCCATGAGTTTCTCGAACCAATCTTTCCAAGAAGGACTGACAGTTTTCTCAAGAATTTTCTTAATCTCCCAATTTTATAACTCATCTTTCCCATTGGTTTGAGGATGGTTTGTAGTGGAAACTTTATTAGAAATACCATACATATAAATGAGTGAAGATAATGGGTGGTTTATTAAATGATTTCCACGATCACTGATTATACCCCCCTAGGAATTACAAATCAAGAAAATATGTTCTCTTTTAGAAATCGGATCACTACATAATTTGACGTGGTGGGAATAGACTCAACCCATTTCATGACAGAATAAATAGATAATAGGATTTATATGTATCCCTTAGAGTATTGAAAGGGTCTCATGAAATCAATTCTTTAACATTCAAAGATTTCGATAACCATAATGGGAGTGAGGGGTATTTTATTCATTTTGGTAATGGATCCAAATTGTTGAAATTGTGGGAAACGTTTTCAGAATTGGTAGGAATCCTTACTAAGGTTATTCTAGTAGAAACCAATTTCTAGGACCTTTTAAGTGTTTTTCTTTATGGAAAATCGGCCTCCACATTCTTGTCCATGAAAAAAATTTAAAATGGACTCTTTCTCAGACTAAAAACACATCTCATAATGATTTGATTAGGAAAAACAATAGGAGGTAAGGATCATCAAACACATAGTGTTTAAAAAAATAATGGAATTTCCTCTTATCTTGGGTGCCTATGAATTTTGGAATGTCAACCATCACCAAATGGTTTGCTATGTCAACATATCATGGGAAATCACTCACATAATAGAGGTTCTCATTGGGAAATGAATCAAACGTAGAAAGGTGGAATGAGTTGTCATTGAATTACTTCCTAGAGAGGTGATCAACTACAACATTTTTAACACCATTTTTATCATTAATGGTTAAATCAATCTCTTGAAGAATAAGGAACCACCTAATCAATCTATCTTTGGTATTGTGTTTTTGGAAAAGGAATTTTAGGGTTTAATGGTCGGTGGAGACAATGATGGTTGATCCTAAGAGATAGGACCTAAATTTATCTATGGAAAATACAATAAAAATAAAATGTTTCTAAGTGGGTTTTTAGATGATTTCTGAATCATTTAAATATTCTCATTCATAAGAAATTACACTTGTAGTTTTCTCACATTGTTTCCCTAAGACTGCTCCTACAGTGAGGCCACTCACACCACTCCTGATCTCAAAAGGAAGTTTTGAATTTTGATATTTCATGATATGTGGAGAGATGATATTTTAAATTAGTTTAGATAATTATTCACCACTACTTCATATCAATAAAAATGGATCATATTTCCCCAAAAGAGAATAAAGTGTTAGAGAAATAGAGTTAAAATTCATAATGAACCTTCTATAGTAACCATCATGTCCTAAGAAAGACCTAACTTACCTAATTTTTTTATGATAAGGAAGGTCGCTAATGGTTCTGAACATTGATTTATCAACTTCAATCCCTATACCAGATACCAGATGGCCTAGAACATGTCCTTCTTTTTCCATGAAATGGCATTTTTGCAATTTAGGATGGGATTATTGTCCTCGCATCTTGAAAAAAACATTTCAACATTTGTAAAAAATACCTAAAAACTATCCCCAATAATGGATTAGTAATCCAGGAATACCACTAAAAGATCCCCAACCATGTCCAAGAAGATTCCCACCATGCACTGCTAGAAGGTTCCATGGGTAGTACATAACCCAAATGGCATACACTTGATGAAAAAAGTGTTGAATTTAAAAGTGAAGGTTGTTTTTTCTTGATCTTATAAGGAGACCTCAATTTTATTATACCCTAAGAATCTATATAGTAATTAATAGAATTTATGACCCACCTCTCACTCGAGGACATGATCAATAAATGGAAAGGGTTAATGGTCTTTCATGGTACAAGAGTTGAGCTTCCTATAGTCAATATAGACTCAACATCCACTACTAACCCTTGTAGAGAGAAGGTCACCATCCTCATTGGTGATCAGAGTGATTCTAGCTTTCTTTGGGACAACATGAATTAGGCTTACCCACTCACTCTCATTAATGGGGTAGATGATATCTTCTTTCAAAAACTTAAGAATTTCATTCCTTATCACATCCTTAATATTTGGATTGTGTATCCGCTGGAGATGACGACATTGTTTGGATTTATATTCAATAACTATCCTATGAGTTCCAATGAGTGGGATAATCCCAGGAATATCATAAGGGGTCCATCCTATTTATTTCTTTTGATTTCTTATGACCTATAGATGCATCATTTCGTGATTGGATTCATTGTAGGAATGAATGAGATAATAAATCCTTGATTGTCCCCTAGGAATGCATAATTCATTTATGAAGGTAGGACCCTAAATTCTAGATCATATTGGTTATCACATTCCAAGAAAGGATGGGACATTGTTTTGAACTCAGTTTCTTTGTTCATATTTCTTGACAAAATTGGTTCATAGAGAACAAAATTTTCATCCACTAAATTGTCCAGATTAGTGTCATGAATGGGTATGGAATCAATGTTACTAATTTCATTAATTGGATCATTGATAGGTGATTATACAAAATCATCACTAGAGCTATGTAAAATATATTCAAGATAAGGAGACAAATTTCCCTCATGTGAACAAAGAAAATCATTATCTTCTAGTTTTAGACATCCTTTAGTAATTCAATGATGTTTATCGAGTTCACTATCAACACTACCAATCCAATTATCCTCATGGATCTCTTCATCAATTCCAATTTGAGAGTTTTAATTGTATATGTTCATTTCTAGACTCATGTTTCCAAAGGGGATGGTTATGTTCCCATTTCATAACTGGATAACAGAGTTAATTGTTACAAGGAAGGGACAACAAAAGATGATTGGGTTTTCTCCATATGACCAAAACTTGGGTGATTGTCTAGGAAAATGAAGTCAGGTGGGTAAATAGATTTTTTAACTTAAACCAAAACATCTTTAATATCCCCTTAAGAACATGAACACTACGATCAGCAAGATGAAGAGTAATATATATAGGTTAGCGTTTATTTAGAACTAACTCACAATACATGGAATAAAGAATAAAGTTCCCATTGGCTCCCATTGGCTCCCATATCACAAATGGAATTGACAACTTTGTTCTCTCCTAACACAACATTGATGTATGGACATCCAGGATCTTTCAACATGGGATGAATGGTCCCTTTAATGGTGTTACTCACATTTTCAGCCAAAACCACTTTCTTTTAAGTGAAAATTTCCTTTTAAAAGTGAATAAGACCTTGAGGTACATTGATTAGTAGGAAATTTCTTGAAGTTTATCAATAAGTGGAATTTTTAACTTAACCTAAGAGAAGATTTCCTTCATTGATTTATTGAATTCCGGATTATATGTTACTCTCATATGTTGTGGGAATCAAGAAGGTTGTTTTATTATTTGGTGTTTTTGTAGTTACTTCACATTATCATGGGGTTTTTTTGAATCTGTGTGTAGTTCTCCATCATTTACATGTTTTTTTAATCATATAATGGTTCTGGAATGGATTTTTTAGGTTTCTCAATGGATTTCCCAAATCATAAAACAATTACTACATGAATTTGATCATGAGAGGTTTGTGTGTAACTGGATTCTCTCATTAGGGTTGAGGATTGTACCACCTGAGTAGGAATGGGTTCATTCCCAGTTTAAATGTTTTTAGTTCATATTTAAGGGATGAGACTTCTGAGTTAATTTTATCAATTGATTTTCATAACTACTCAAGGATTTGAATAGATACGGATTGAGTAAGGGATAGTTCTAGTTGGTTTATTCAAGAAGGATACATTGGTTATTGGATGGTTTGTTTCATGGGTTGTTTGATGGGTTGTTGGTATTGGATAGGAGGGTGTTGGAATTGGAATGGTTGTGGATGGAACTTGTTATGGTTTTAAAAAAATTTCTTAAGAGTAGGGGTTTTGTCCTTGAAAATTACTAGGTTGTTGGATATCTTTCTAATGGAATCCTAGATGGTCATTATACCTTGGATTGAAAGTGTTTTAGTATTGTGTATTATAAAAGTTAAGATAATTGACCTCCACTAGTGTTTATCCTTGAAGAACATATTTAATGGAAGGGCTGGTTGAGTAGTCCTCATTCTTGTGTTCATGTTTTTCACAAAATGTGCGTATAGGGTCAAAAAATTGAATTTCATTGACCTTACTAAGATCAACCTCCTAGACCTTCCTAGTGAGTACGACAAGTTTTGTCCTAAGTATTTCCTCTTCTCTATGTGTGTGAATTACACTAGATTTTGGTGGTTTATTATAGTAAGGTGATATTCCCAATGTTTGGTTTTGTTCCGTTTGTCCTTTTAGATACTTTTAATCATTTGAGGCTTATTCTTGAAGGTTCCATTACACATCATGTCAATGAATTGTTTGCTTCCCATACCCAAACCTTCATAGAAAATTAATATATTTATGGGATTGGAAATCCAAGGTGAGGTACCATGTTGAGTGTGTCTTTGATCATTTACCATGTTTTATAAAATGGATCCCCTTCTTTTTCAAAAACATTTTAGATTCTCTTTTAAATTGAAATTTTTTTGAATGGGGGGATTATTTTTTGTATAATTCTATTTTAAATTGGTTCTACGAGTGGAATGATACAAGTCTCTAATTGTTAAACAAATTATTTGATCAATCCTTTAGTGATAAAGTAATGAGCCTTATCTTAAGTGACTCAAGATGATGTTGTGGGAACATGGTTTCAATAATTTCATTGAACTCTTTGACTTGAAGGTATGAAATTTCCAACTCTATCTCATGAATGGTTGGAAATTGTTTTAGGACATGAGGTTTGAAAACATATTGGTATTATCCTATAGAATAATTTATAATTCAAGAGGGTGCATTGGTTTAGGAAGTTTTGAGGCATTCATTCATGGTTTGATCTACTACATTCCCCATGTTTGGGGCTGCCTCATTTAGATTTCCATTTTGGTTCCCTCCTGAGTTTATGAGTTGATATCTTTGAGGAACCTCCATATAAATTTTCTCAATTTTTGAATACAGAGTATTTGGAATATTTGGATCTAATTGGAAGATACCCATAGGTTTTCTAGACTCCCCAACCCCATGAATTTCAACCATAACTAATCTGTTTGATTTATCACAAGTATAGGCGGACATGCGCCAAAAAAGTGAGAAAGATAGATGATAAGAGAATTTTCAGTGAGAAAATTAAAAAGGGGGAGAATAGAATGGGTGTTGAGATTAATTACTGGTGTCCCAATCAATGGTTATATAATTTGGTATCGCCCAAATTTACCCAATATTTTATGTTTAAGTGGTCGCTTATTGTCTAGCTTGGGTTTTCCATTCCTCATAAACCATAGAAGTATCCTACAAACACTTATATTATATGGATTTTTTTTGTCTATGAAGTGGCCGAATTGTTTTTATTTCATATGGGTTATATTATATCTAAGATACTTATGTGAATTCAATTTAAAATAATTATTTTATCATGGTATATCACTTGAAATAGATTGGATGCATTCCATTTTCAACTATTTCAATTCCTTATATTTAAAATGGGTTCATTTAAAAAGATCATAAAATATCATAAGTTACTATTTTAATACCCACACACCTTAATACAAATCACCTATTCACTTGGAGGATCAAAACATTGAGCACACCATGTTAATAGTTAGTATTATAACATGATGTTTTTGGCCTTAAATTCAATAAGGAAGAACAATTTTAAAGATCATCAAACTACATTTTGAATTAAAAGAATTGATTAGAAATTAATGGAGAGAGAAATAACATCCAATATATCCATTTGATACTCCCTTGTAGAATCTCGTAAGTGGGTTATCCCTTTATTGATGTTATGGTTTCAATGGAAGTGGGAAGTAAACTCATGAGGGAGGAATTGAAGTAGTTAAAAAACAATGAAATAATGATCACACCACTATTTTAAAATCATTTAAAAAGGTTAGGTGTGAATAAATTCACACATTGATCCAAAGGAATCAATTTGATATGAAGAATAACATAATAAGAGGATTATAAGAACTTTTATTAAGAAACTAGGGTGAATTAAACAACATACATGAGAAATACAAACTCAAGGAAACAAAATCGCAGCATAATATTACAATTAAACAAAGTATCAAATATGATTAACTCCTCCACCACCACATCCTTAAATAGGAATTCAGGAATCCTTGGGTGTAGCCAAAAAAATCACAAGTCTCTTCAATTAATGGTTGTAGGCAAAGGTGGGTGTAATGTTAAGGGAGAGTGGACATTTCCTCCCTTTATAAAACATTAGAGCCAACCTGCATGGCTTTTACAGCTGTTTCCAAATGAGGATTAAAATGACCAAATTTGTTTAGACCATATATGTAACATATTATGAAATGGATATACCCTGAATTTGTATAAAATTTAATCTCAAATGGTTATTTTGTTAACAGGATATGTGTAAAATGGTGTACAATGTTTCTGGGCCGCATAGATTGGAGAGGAATTTTCTCTCCGACTTGGGAAGCATAGAAATCCATTAAAATATCCGAATTATATCTGGTAACTATTGGATGAAATATTCCCCATGATTTCCTATATCTTAATTTAATTTTTGAGAGAAATCGGGTATTGATCTTGTCCGATACATTCTCTTTAATGGTATGGTGTCAAGTTTACTTTTCCTGGAATGTGTTGTCACGAAATACCATTTTGTTGGTCTTCCAATGTGAATCTTCAAGTACACCAAAATCATTAATTTTTCCTCATATAATGAGAGACCTAAAAAATAAATATAAACATAAAATAAATAAAATTTTCTATTTTAGTATGTGTTCAAATATTTACCATGTAGTAGTGCACTTTAACAAAAAATTACAATCATAATGTGAAATAATGTTCAAATTATAAAATGCACTAAAATGGTGTTTATGTATAATTAAGCTCATAAATATTATAAATATTAAAAATTAATATTAGAATATTTTAGTGGATAATAAGATATAATGATATACCTTTTACTCACATGTTATGTTTCCTTATCATGTTTGTTTCTTTAATGGGATTTTATAGCTGAACCCATTATTTTATGTATTCCCTTGGTTAAGCCAAGTATTTATAGATGTTAAAATGTATTTCAGATATCATTATAAAAAAAATAGGTATTTCATGTTCCAATTTTCTTATGATGTTTTATAAACATAGACTTCTAAAGACCCTAAACATTTTCGATACTTGGTTTTTATTAATTGATATTTCTCATGAATTGTTTTAAAAAATCAGTTACTATGGTTGGTGGAATAGTATTAGATTATTTTTCATTTGGAATAATTATAAGAAATAATAATTTATAACCATATGTATAAGTCAATGTATATAAAAATATCACTAAATTTTGGTGAAGAATAGAGCAAGTGGTTTTTGAGAAATTAAATCGTTATCTGGATACTTCAAGTTGAAGTTGATTTGGGATAGTTATACCTATGGTTTATTACCCCAAAATGGTTCATTGAGATATACTCGATCCCTACATAGAGCATAAAAATTATCCTTTTTGAATGCATGGATTTAATCTCATGAGTTATATGTTTTGGAAATTTTTAAAATCTTTACAAACCATTATGAAGGTCTTGAACAAATTGGTATGCTAGAAATCTGAAATGGAAATTACTATAGATAATGTAGATTTAAACATATAGATTCATCAGTTCATCTATAATTTTCACCAAAAATGTATTCCTCCATTGTTAATATGTATTCCTTTTTAATGTTAGTCAGTGTTAATATTATAATATTTTTTTCATCTTTTAGTTAATAGTGGTAGAATGGAAAAACTATGCCAACAAACAACATTATAAGAAAAGTGATTTTTTCTCCATTGATATTCCTATCCTTATAGAATTGGTATATGGGAACATCATGTATTTTTAAAATCAACTAACTAATTTTATGGATAATAACCTGAATCATGTTGAATTCCATCCTCCTATAAATAAAGAGAATATTGTAGATGACTCTTTTATATGTCAAAGTCCACCTACCATTAGAAAATATTATGATATAGTAATCAGGGGGATATTTCTTAATTACATTGATAAGTAATTATATGTCCTCCATTATAAATATAATTAAAACCCTTTGCTTGTAATTTATCACATATAAGGATAAGATGATAAATCATGAACATTGATCATGAACAAAATGTCTGAAGAGGATATTAAGTCAAGTGAATAGAAAGACTTCAAGAAATGATATTTAGTAAATTTTTCCCCTGAATGTTTTTTCCATAAAATGAATTTTGAGTTTCATAGATACAATAAAAACATAACATCAGTCTATCAAGGAATATGTGGAAAATTATTATAGTTTTCATGGTATGCATCCAGCTTTATCATCAATAAAGAATATAAGATAGACAATGTATTTAGAGGGATAATGAAGAGCCTACAAAAAGAAAAGGTGATTCGGGACAATGAAATCTATAAAGTGATTTTTTATTGATCCCTAAAAGTTAATTTGGTGATTAGTAACTCTCAGTGGTCTAATGGGACTAGAGAAAAAAAATTTATAATGTTTCTTGGAACTACCAATAGGAAAATCTCCTTGGAAAAATGTCAACATCACACTTGTCAAAAGTGTTGGAAGAATAATCCTTCAAACTATCCCATAGTAATATAAATATGTTTATATGGTGGAAAAGAGATGCACTGTGTTAATCAATTCTGAAGGGATATAAAGAAACCCACTAGTATAAAAGAAGAAAAAATGGTTCAGATCTATACTCATATCACAATGTTTTATTTAAACTGTAAGGAACATGGGAATTATGAAAGAAAATTCTATAATAAAATGGTTTTCATAAATAGTAAATGATGATAATCTCCATGTCATAGAGATAATGGAATAAACTATGTTATCAGTACTATTGATTTGGATTGCAACAATGATTTGTTGAATGAAATTCTTTTTATTCATTCATGAATTGTGAACATATTGTTTTATTCTTTTTTTAATCATTCTATTATAAAAAATCATATTTATTAAAAATAATCAAGAACCAGCTCAAAAAATGGTTGGTGAATTATTTGTGAGAATAGAAAAGGGAGAATATGTTCAATATCATGTATCAAAAACCCACACATTAAATTTGTTTGGACTGAATCTTCTAGAAACCCTCATATTAATTTTTTTAGTGGAGTTAGCTATAATATTGGTCATTGATCGGTCTTCAATTTATAAATAAAATAACATATTTTGAGATATAGAGATATATCATCACATAAAAAGTATTCATCAAATATTATACAAGTATAAGGAGGGTGAAAACTCTCCCATATAATATTTTTTTCTTGTATTGATATTATTGCCCTATATGAATGCATATCTACATTTTATTACTTAAAAAAAGAGGGAATAATTTAGGAATACATTCCAATTATTAATGATTTTACTGATTTATTCCCTAAATGGTTTCTTCATTTTCCACATGATAGATAGGTTTAGTTCTCAATAAATTTTATAACTAGATATTTTCCCATAATTATGACTCATTATATAATGGCCAACATTGTGTTGGAAGTGAAAATGAAGTAGCTAAAGTGAATTTGGAAAAGGGAGTTATATTCTTGATTGCATTAACATGGGGTGCACCAATCCACATAATAACAAAGAAGGATGGGTGAATGTAAATTTTCATTGATTATTATGAACTCAAAAAATTATAAAGAACATGTACCCCCCTCCACATATAGATGAATTTTTTGATCAACTATATGGGACTCGTTTTTTCTCAACATTTCACCTCTATTTTGGATATCACCAGTTAAATATGATGAAGGAATATATTCCCAAAACTACCTTTTGAACAAGGTGTAGACACTATTATTTCATAATGATTCTATTTAGTCTCACAAATTCTACATAAATATTTATGGAATTAAAGAATAAAATATTTAGATATTATTTCGACAAATTTCAGGTAGTTTTCATAGATGATATTCTAATTTACTCTAAAGGACATGTAGAGAAATAGTTAAATTTTAGTATTGTGTTAATGCCTTTGTAAACACTTAATATATTATATTTTTTTTAAAATTTGAGTTTTAGAAATAGGAAGTATCATTCATTTGGAATATTTTCATAATCAAATAGATATCTATATACCCTTTTATGAAAAATGCAATTGAGGAGAATCCTAGACTAGTATCTATAATTGATATTTATAGTTTTCATGGGATATAAGGGTATTATCGATGATCTTTGATATGATTATCATGATTTGAAATCCCACATACTAAGATAACAGATAAGGGAGAAATATTTTTCTAGAACATTTAATGAAAATAGAACTTTTAGGAGTTGAAAAAGATGCATATCACTATACTAGTCTCCATGATTTATACAAGTGGGGAAATTTTGGTTGTATAAATAAATGTGTCAAACAAGGTATTTAGATGCCGGACTGAGAATAATGATAAATTCAAAGTCTATGCATTAATTTAGAATAAATTTCATGATATGAACTACCAAAAACATGTTCTGGAGTTGGATGGGGTGATATTTTCATTGAATACAAGGTGACATTACCTCTATATGGAAGCTTTTATAATATTTTTGTATTATAAGAGCCTAAAATATATATTTATAGAGATTAAGATCAATATGTAATGTAAAATATGGTTATATATAATAAAGAACTATGAATTATTAATCCATTATTATCCTGAAAAAACAATATTGAAAATTCTCCCTATTGGAAGGATACAATACTATTATCAATGATGAGAATTAATAATCATGCAATATTAAAAGAAATGAAGATGATAGTCACTGAAAATAACTTGAGTTTTTTGCTAAAGTTAATGTTTTTATCCACATATCTCAACATGATAGATCCATAATATTTGAGACGAATGGAAAAAATATCCACTTGTACATTAGCCCTTTTGATATTCCGAATCACATTAGAGTCTTGGCTTATAGATTTTCCCTCCCACCAATACATTCTGAAATACATGACATATTAAGTGTATCCATATTGTGGAAGTACATACCATATCCCACACATGTACTAAATTATAATGTATATATGGTGTAAAATGATCAATCTTATGAGGAGAATCTGGTAAATAACTTATATTGTATACATAAATTTATACGTAATAAGACAACTTACATAGTCAAAGTATCATAGTGGAACCACAAATATGAAGGGACAACCTGAGAATAGAAGGAATCGATGAATCATATTCACCCTCACTAATTTTCACTATAATATGTAATACGAAATGTTGAGGGTGAAATTTGTTAAGGTTTGAAGAATGTAACATCCTGATTATTTAAAATATAAAACTATTGTTTATAGTGTATAAAACATGCAACACCAATCCTAAATGATCCATTGTAATTAAAAATAATTGTTATAATTTTTGTTCTAAAAAGGATGGTATAAATATGAGTAACTAATTTATGATATATATATTTAATTATGACTGAATAAAAATTTATTGATAAATACTTATTAAATAATATCTCAATTATTAGAAAAGTCATTTTTTCATCAAGAAATACATTATCTTCAAAATGGGTTTGTACTTTTCCTTTTGAGAAAATAATATAATAAATTTTTTAATTATATTTAAAAAAATTATTAATTGCAATTAATTTTTTAAGTTTGAATACAAAATTATTCTTATAATATATTTTAGAAAAAATTTAGGAAAGATTAATTTTATTATGAGCAGGGAAAAATATAGGTTTTTTTAAAAATTGTTCATTATTTTAATGCATTTACAAGTCCCATTTTTTGAGATGGTTATAAAATTAAATTATTTTCAAATATATTATTTTTAATAAAATTTAGGTCATTTTAATCAATTTTCTGTTAAATTATGGTATAGAAACATGTTATACTTATGGAAACGTTTTCTTTGGAAAACTTCTTTTCCATCGCATATGTGTGTTTAATTTTAAATTATATTCCACCACATCTATGAATTTGATTTGGTAAAATATATTACATATATGTAATCATCATAATCAATATTATTTAACACTTTGAATGTAATGTTTTTTTTAATGAATAGTAAATACAGTAAAAAATTGTTACCATAGTTACTATTAAAATGGGTTTAACATTGGTAAAATTAAAAATATATAGGTAAATATGACATAAAAACATTTAAAATTACTATTTTAAGACAATATTTTATTTTTATATTATATAATTTTAAAACAATATCCATCTTGGATCTTTTTTACCAGGATCCTGAGAAAAACTTATTTGAAAACAATAAAAAATTACAAGTGTTCCACTCACCTAAATTATAAAAGTGGAACCACTATCTTATCGGCTTCACACTTGACAAAAATATTTATTCATAAAATATATAACTAAACCAATTAGAAATAACTTTACAATATAATTTAGTAATTTTTTTATTATAAAACCCTCTTTGGAATATTTTTTGTGCAAAACTTAAGTTATTTTTTGAAAAACTTCTATCAATATTAACCAAGAGATAATTTTATTATTTCTTAAAAGTCCTTAAAATCATATTAAGACATAATTATATAATAAAATAAGTAACCCCAATATAATTTTATGTTATTATTTTAATTTAATAACCTATATCCAAATCCTCTTCCATAAAGCGTGCAATGAATCCATCATTTGTGTGTATGGAAGACTACTACCCCGCGAACCAATGTAATTCTTTCCATTATCAGATCACATAGATGTATACGATGATATAGTTAATTAATTAATATGATAATAATAAAAATATTTAATAATTTTGGAAAATTAATATATTACATATTTTATTACCTTTTTATTCATAGAAAAACGACCTCGAGATTCGTGCCTATGTGTGGGTTACCACCTCCATGAAGCGATGTGTTTTATTCATTACTACATCCCATGGATGGTATATATAAGTTTTTTAAAAGAAATAATAATATATTTACGATATATTTATCATAAATTAATGAATACATAACACTTATCTTTTTCCATCATGACTGTTAAAAAACGGAATCATTACACATGCGTATATACGACCTACCATCTCCATTATTGAAAGATAGTTGATTTTTCATAACCATATTTCAATATTGATTTTAAAAGTGTATTTGACTCATGAAACTTATAATTTCATGATTATTATTATTTATATGATTAAATAATTAAATTTTTGGCCATCGATAACTTACTAATTATATTTTTCATAAATCATGTGAATATCATCAAAACATCTGACAAGGACCAAAATGATTAAGTAATTTATTATTACAAGATAATAATGAAAATAAAAGGAAAACATGCATGAAAAAGGTTATAATGAAGTTAAATAATTAATTTTTTTTATTTAAGAATATAAATAATAAAATTGATGAATATGGCTCAATATAATTGATCACTCTAACCCACCATTTTCCTCATGTTTTGATCATTCACTCTATAAATCACAATTTCGTTCATCAAACATATTGAATGATTATAAATTATATATATAAATATATATCAAACATTTAAATAGATTTTATCAATTTCATTATAAAGGGTAATACATGCATTATTTTCATTTCTCAAATACATTAATTATAAGAATTCATTTTACTATGATATACAGAAAAATTACGCAACCCATTTTAATTCTATGGGTAAATATTATATTTATTAAATATGACTTATTATATTTTTGTGGCACCCGTAAATCATGAATATGTTATGTTGGTTTCAACTAAATATCATTAAAATTCATTGGGTAGTGCTTTAGATTCAATAATGATATGTAATGGATTAGGTAGTAAAACTAATCAATTATGAGACGTTGTCCACCATGTAATATTGTCTAGGGAGTTATCCATATATTATGTTTATATCATGTTATATGTTTTCCAAAATTTATATTTTCATTATATTAGATTCCATGATCTTTATTATATTTACCAGGTAAATACTAATGATCATTCTCTTCTATCATATCATGGTATACCTTTTCCTCATACGTTATATTACATTACCATGTTTATTCTCATACTAGTATTCCTAAAGAACCCATTTTTATGTATTCTCTATATCATATTATGTGGTTTTAGGATATAAAAATGATTTACAATCTGTTTATGGATAATTAAATATGGATTTTTATTTTTATATTCAATATGATGTATTGTAATCCTAGTCATCAAGAGAAATAATTCATTTTTTATCCTTGTTTTATATTAATGGATTTTATCATGGAATACTATGTGACAACTGATTCCTGATGATAGCACAGACACCCTTCCTTAACATGGCTGTCAGGTCCATGCCTACCATGATATACAGAAAAATTACGCAACCCATTTTAATTCTATGGGTAAATATTATATTTATTAAATATGACTTATTATATTTTTGTGGCACCCGTAAATCATGAATATGTTATGTTGGTTTCAACTAGATATCATTAAAATTCATTAGGTAGTGCTTTAGATTCAATTAAGATATGTAATGGATTAGGTAGTAAAACTACTCAATTATGAGACGTTGTCCACCATGTAATATCATCTAGGAAGCTATCCATATATTATGTTTATATCATGTTATATGTTTTCCAAAATTTATATTTTCATTATATTAGATTCCATGATCTTTATTATATTTACCAGGTAAATACTAATGATCATTCTCTTTTATCATATCATGGTATACCTTTTCCTCATACGTTATATTTCATTACCATGTTTATTCCCATACTAGTATTCCTAAAGAACCCATTTTTATGTATTCTCAATATCATATTATGTGGTTTTAGGATATAAAAATGATTTACAATCTGTTTATAGATAATAAAATATGGATTTTTATTTTTATATTCAATCTGATGTATTGTAATCCTAGTCATCAAGAGAAATAATTCATTTTCTATCCTTGTTTTATATTAATGGATTTTATCATGGAATACTATGTGACAACCGGTTCCTGATGATAGCACAGACACCCTGCCTTAACATGGCCGTCAGGTCCATGCCTACCATGTACCACCAGTTGCCCCCGCAGACACGTGGGGCCCACCCCTGGGTTACACCCACGTACCCGAACGAGTCATCTGACAAATGATTTTCCCCACATGCCAACATATGTCCTTTCCAGTGTGCTTTGTCCTCACTCACACACACCCTTGGAAACTTCCCAGAAGGTCACCCATCCTGATGACTACTCCAGGCCAAGCACGCTTAACCGTGGAGTTCTAATCAGGCATGCTCCTGAAAAGGAAGGTGCACCTTTTTGACATTAGTCATATCATTTAGTCATTTAACCCTTTATCATTTAGGGGAATTACATTCACCCCCCCCCCATTAGAGCACAACGTCCTCATTGTATTCCTAGTCATCAACAGAAAAAATTTATTTTCTATCCTTATTTTATATTAATGGATTTTATCATGGAATACTATGTGACAACCGGGTCCCGGTGATAGCACAGACACCCTGCCGTAACATGGTCGTCGGGTCCTTGCCTACCAGGTACCACTAGTTGGCCCCGCAGACACGTGCGGCCCACCCCAGGATCACACCCACGTGCCTGAACGGGTCATCTAACAAATTATTGTCCCCACATGCCAACGTATGTCTTTTTCAGTGTGCTTTGTCCTCACTCACACACACCATGGGAAACTGCCTCGGTTTTCACATTTGGTATCAGAGGAGGAACCCAGCCTTAAGTGAGGTGCACTGCCTGGGTTGAGATGTAGGGCCCACAATGAGGACGTTGTGCTCTAAGGGGGGGTGAATGTAATGCCCCCAAATGATAAAGGGTTAAATTATTAAATGATATGACTCATGTCAACAAAGTGCACCTTTCGTTTCGGGAGCCTGCCTGATTAGAACTCCACAGATAAACGTGCTTGGCCTGGAGTAGTGATCAGGATGGGTGACCATCTGGAAAGTTTCCCATGGTGTGTGTGAGTGAGGACAAAGCACACTGAAAAGGACATATGTTGCCATGTGGGGACAATCATTTGTCATATGACCTGTTCGGGCACGTGGTTGTGACCCTGGGGTGGGCCCCACGTGTCTGTGGGGACAACTGGTGGTACCTAGTAGGCAAGGACCCGACGACCATGTTAAGGCGGGGTGTCTGTGCTATCACTGGGACCCTGTTGTCACATAGTATTCCATGATAAAATCTATTAATATAAAACAATGATAGAAAATGAATTATTTCTCTTGATGGCTAGGATTACAATGAGAACATTGTGCTCTATGGGGGGTGAATGTAACGCCCCTAAATGATAAATGGTTAAATGATTCTTTTTCTATCCTTGTTTTATATTAATGGATTTTATCATGGAATACTATGTGACAACCGGGTCCTGGTTATAGGACAAACACCCCACCTTAACATGGTCGTTGTGTCCTTGCCTACCAGGTACCACCAGTTGGCCCCGCAGACACATGGGGCCCACCCCAAGGTCACACCCATGTGCCCGAACGGGTCATCTGAAAAATGATTGGTCCCCACGTGCCAACATATGTCCTTTTTAGTGTGCTTTGTCCTCACTCACACACATCATGGGAAACCTTCCAGAAGGTCACCCATCCTGATCACTACTCCAGGACAAGCACGCTTAACTGTGGAGTTCTAATCAGGCAGGCTCTCGAAAAGAAAGTTGCACCTTGTTGACATGAGTCATATCATTTAGTCATTTAACCCTTTATCATTTGGAGGTGTTACATTCACCCCCCCCCCCTAGAGCACAACGTCCTCTTTGTGGGCCCTAAATCTCAACTCATTCAGTGCACCTCACTTAAGGCCGGGTTCCTCCTCTGATACCAAATGTGACAACCGGTGTCTACGGGGCCAACTGGTTGTACCTGGTAGGCAAGGACCCGACGACCATGTTAAGGCGGGGTGTCTGTGCTATCACCGGGACCCTGTTGTCACATAGTATTCCATGATAAAATCTATTAATATAAAATAAGGATAGAAAATGAATAATTTCTCTTAATGGCTAGGATTACAACGAGAACGTTGTGCTCTAAGGGGGGGTGAATGTAACGCCCCTAAATGATAAAGGGTTAAATGATTCATTTTCTATCCTTGTTTTATATTAATGGATTTTATCATGGAATACTATATGACAATAGGGTCCCGGTGATAGCACAGACACCCCGCCTTAACATGGTCGTCGAGTCCTTGCCTACCAGGTACCACCAGTTTGCCCCGCAGACACGTGGGGCCCACCCCAGGGTCACACCCACATACCCGAACGGGTCATCTGACAAATGATTGGTCCCCACGTGCCAACATATGTTCTTTTTAGTGTGCATTGTCCTCACTCACACACACCATGGGAAACTTTCCAGAAGGTCACCCATCCTGATCACTACTCCAGGACAAGCACGCTTAACTGTGGATTTCTAATCAGGCAGGCTCCCGAAAAAAACGTTTCACCTTGTTGACATGAGTCATATCGTTTATTCATTTAACCCTTTATCATTTGGAGGTGTTACATTCACCCCCCCTAGAGCACAACGTCCTCGTTGTGGGCCCTACATCTCAACCCAGGGAGTGCACCTCACTTAAGGCTGGGTTCCTCCTCTGATACCAAATGTGACAACTGGGTCCCGGTGATAGCACAGACACCCCGCCTTAACATGGTCGTCGGGTCCTTGCCTACCAGGTACCACCAGTTGCCCCCGCAGACACGTTGGGCCCACCCCAGGGTCACCCACACGTGCCCGAACTGGTCATCTGACTAATGATTGTCCCCACATGTCAACAAATGTACTTTCCAGTGTGTTTTTTCCTCACTCACACACACCCTGGGAAACTTCCCAGAAGGTCACCCATCCTGATCACTACTCTAGACCAAGCACGCTTAACTGTGGAGTTCTAATCCGGCAGGCTCCCGAAAAGGAAGGTGCACCTTGTTGACATGAGTCATATCATTTAGTCATTTAACCCTTTATCATTTGGGGGCGTTACATACTATTTCGAAAAATTAATGGGTCACTATAGTTAATTATATATTGTTTATCCCCTACTAATTTCAAGGATACAAAATTTAAATTGAATCTTGAAAAAACTCCAAAATTCATCCCCACATATAGATTCATTGATCTCATCTCCCCTACCTCTATGGGGTGTGGTTCACTTGGGATATTCTTCTGTAAAGAGACTATAGTTTAATCCCTATAACTATATTTCAATATGCACATAAAATATTCATCAAATATGGGTATCATCAATCAGTATTCAAGACCATATTTACTCAATTGTCATTTTTTCACTTAATATAATCCTATCAATAATTCCTTCTATTGTGCATCAGAATCTCTCAAGATCCTATTCACGTAGAATTATATTGGAGAATTTAAGGTACTATTGTATTTTTATTCCTTAAACAAATATATAAATAGATCTTAAAATCATTTTGGTACCCTTAAAAATGACTTAAAGACATAATATATACCCTTAAGCACCTATACTGAATCGTTGATAACCCATACATTGGATGAAAGAACCAATACAAAGGTGTATGTATCACATATGTACCTTAGAATATCCTTTTTTCATTAATGATGACCATAACATGAGTTCCATTTAAGGGGGTGATACCCTAACCTAGAAAAAATCTTACGAATGTAAATTATAATGATTAGTGAAAGTAATACAATCCCATCTAAGGAATTATGATGGGTATGTTGAAGTGTACTGATTTTTATTTTTAAAAAGTCATGAAAAATTGAAAAACTAATACAAAGAATATATTTTTATGAAGAAGAAGATAAATTAAAATTAAAATTCTAAACTCATAATGAAATATAATAATTTTCAATGAATCAATAAATTTCAAAAAAATGAAATTAAAATAGAATTTTTCCTATAAATTAAGCGTACCAATAAAGCATAGAACAAGAAAATATTAGAAATATAATCTTGAAATCATCAAAATTACATAGAAATTATATTTTCAATAAAGAATCACCCAATAATTTTTATCATGTTATTTTTATAATATAATAAAAATTAATCTAAAGAAAAACTAATC
The DNA here is from genome assembly GCA_963277665.1 of Viscum album. Lineage (NCBI taxonomy): Eukaryota > Viridiplantae > Streptophyta > Magnoliopsida > Santalales > Viscaceae > Viscum > Viscum album. The sequence continues at coordinate 1,365,875,404 of OY728166.1, read as the reverse complement.
TTCATATCACAATAATAAATAACATTAATCTTAATATTCGAATAATTAAATTTTAAATCAAAATGTTGTGAATCAAATTACTTTTTATTTAAAAAAAATTGATGTAAATGATAAATATTAAATAATATTTTAGAAAATTTATATGAAAATTAGGGCACATCAAATTCCCCCACATTTGGCATATCATTCTTCCTTAGGTACCCAATTTATAATTTCCATAAGAAGAGGGTTTCTCTTAAAAATGAAGGATCTATGGTGACAATAAATAGATTTTTTCTATATGTATATTCAATTATGTTCTATATCTATTAATAAGTGATTTTTATCAATATTAAATAAATATTTTGGTGAATTTTTGGGTTTTTATTTTATAAATATTATTGAATTTAAAAATTTTGAAATTCTTTAATCCATATTAAGTTTTCTTTATATTATTCCTAAATATATCATTTTTCTCTATAGTGAATTGAAAAACATAATTTTAATAATATAACAGACACACCCAATTGTCTGTGTGAGTTTATTAATTAAAAAAGAAGAATAGTTAACCCAATCAGTATATTTTTCTACAAGAATAAAACAATAATCATACTATTAGGATTTTCTTCTAATAGAAGTTGAATTTAAATATAATAATGTTTGAACTATATAACAAGTTGAAGTCAAATTATACTTGTAAAACATCACCAAAAATTTATCCATTGTTTTTTTTTATTATGCACTAGAAAAATGTTTACCTTATTGAATAATTGGATAAATTAAAATGAATATTCACTTAAATAAAAAACACTCCCCAAAATTATAAAAAATTAAAAACTAAAAATAATTAAAAAACAATATTTTACAAGTAAAATTAGATAAATTTTAGGTATATTTTTATTTTTTATAAAAGAAATAAAATTTTTTACATTTTAAACCCCTTCAAAAAACATAAAACACAACAGCATCCACATATTCGGACTTCAAAGTGGAAGAAACAATAGAAATATTATTTTTAAGAAGGGTAAAATAAGTTGTTCGAAGAATTTTTTAATGGTCACATAAAAATAAAAAACTAACATTTACCATAGTACACATTCAATGAATTTCTCGACAATCAATACATTTTCTAGCCTAGTACATTATAATTGTTAAATGGAATGATAAATACTTCAGGGTGGTACATGATTAAAAATTAAATCATTAGTAAAATTTTAAATTAGGTATAGTAATAATAATTTAGTGTAATATCTTAGTGTTCAGAGTCAATACAATAGTATTAGTATCTAGAATATTCTTCTTCATTAATATTTAGCAAACAAAAAACCCCTTTCAGGTAATTTTTTTAATATTTTTCTCATAAAACAGAAACCATAGTTTATTGTTATTAGAATAAAATAAATTTTTATTTAAATAAAAATATCATATGACTAAGAATATTTAAAATTTTGATTCAATTCAAGACACGCCAATTCCTTTAGTAGGTACTCAGGTTAGTTAGTCATTGCACAAATAAAGTGAAATTAATAAAATTATATAAAACATATTTATGGATCCAAATAAAATTAACCAGTGTTAGGTTAAAGGTATTTTTTATAATTATTTCCTATTTATCATGTCCCTTTGTCCATCAAAATACAATTGAATCATATAAGTTATCATTATGTGTTTTCATATGATATTTAAATATCATTATCAATTGGCCTAAAATAGAATCATGTAATAGTGAAATAAATGAAGTCAAATAAGAATATAAAAGTTTACTATGATAAAAATAATAAAACATTAATAACACTAGTTTTAATACTACAAACCATGGAAATTAATTTTTTTATACATAATTAAGATCACTTTTCAAGAATAGATATTGAATAAAATACATTTATCTACCCCCAATGTGCTGTTTTATCCTCTGATCATTAAATCAAAATGGTTTATTCTACTCTCAAACTTAATCCATTTCTAAATTATATAACACTATTGAGATACTAAAGGTAACATACCATTTGGTATTGAGTTTTCCTTGAAATAGAATTAGAGTATAATTAAAAACTAAAAAATCATGTTCAATCATAATGTCCCTATTTTGGAATTATAGATTCAGGAAATGGTCAATTAATTAATTATTTTACCTGTAATTTTCATAATATTCATGAATAATCTTATCAATATCACGTAACTCTAATAGTCTTCTAGCACCATTAGCATTAAAATCTATATTTATGAATTTTACATCTCAAAAATACATGTGTTGAAGTTAAGTAGAAAAATGAAATTATTTACAGAAGATAAATTTATAATGATTCATTCACGTGGGGGTCTTACAAGTTGATTTAGAGGCCTATAAAGTCTCATCCAATTGAGAAAAACCAATATTTACTAGATATTGTAATTTTTTTCCAAAAAAATTCTTAATAAAATTATTATGAATTTAAAATTCTCCACTAGGATATGGGTGATATGTTGTTCTATTATTTTGAGAAAAAACCCATAAATTTAGATTATTTATTTTAAGATTATAATATTAAAATGGGATCTATTTTCAGTGATGAAAGACATTGGATGTAAATTTCTACAAAGGATATTATTTGTAATGAATTTAAAAAATTATGGATTCATTAATTTAATGTTACACAAACTATATCCACATTGGACCATAATCTATATAAAGAATAATATAATCCTTACCATTAGAATATGGTATTGGAGCTATAAAATATAATCCCTATTATTAGGCCTGAAAGGGTAATATATAAGAGATACCCATAGAGTGGTGTGAATCAAGGTGTGATACATTATTAAATTATAACTCTTTTACATAATATCTAACACCTGTAATGGATCTTGGACTATGAATATTATGTTTCACAACATTATCCACTCTTGTCCATATTATATTAATTCTCACTTTTTATGACCATCCCTTTTTTATATATTTTTCTTAATAATGTACTTAACCGCATTATGTGATCATGTTATATGGAAGATAAATCCATGCATGAAAACAATACCCAAAAATGTCTACATTGTAATCTAGTACATTCAAATCCAAGTCAAATGCATCAAATAGTGTGTTTGTGTAATATAATCACTAAGATCATTATTTTCGGGGGTTATGGAAATGTCACACTGATTAATGATTACAACCTTTACAAATATTTTTTATTGGCTCATTAATACCCAATTATCAATTCTCTATCACTTACATAATATTTTATCACTACATAGGGGGGGTTACCCCTAATTTATAGACATGTAGGAATGTACATAAAAAAATAAATCCATTAATGGGTGAATCATGAGTTTTTATATATGAAATACTTTTCACCACTAAGTACATGTTGATAGTCTGTTGTGAAAAAATTCTTAAACAATGCTTTCTTCTTCCCAGAATAAATCTGGGAACTCTTTATCAGTTTCATATATGATAGACACCACATTTCCCACCTAAATATCCACTCCCAAGACAAAAATATATTTTCTTCTAGTATTAATATATATCTACAGTGTAAGTGGAAACTTTATCTTATTCTAATTAATGTGTAAAGATATGTGTAGTACGATCTATCATCTTTATTCTCATCAAAATAATCTAATTAGAAATTGAGTGTATCTTCTCTTACATTACCTATTTTTCTAATTCATGAAAAAAGAATATGTGAGTATAATTTATCATATTAAGATTATAAGGACTCGACATTAGCACATTACAAAATATTTAATTAAATGAATAATTCACATTGAGGATCTTTTCAGGTTTATAGTTTTAGAGAATTAGGCATAACAATTACATTACATCTCAAAACATTTAACATAGACACTTCTACTAAGTTTCCATTTTTTTCATAAAATAAAAACTCTTGAATAAATGAGACATGTCCAGTTCCATTTTTTAGACAGCATGAATTTTCCTTGATTCCATCCTTGAACCTATTCCACTATATGTCATGTGGATAACATTTTAAAAACATGGGATGAGCATAAAAATCTCAGTGAGGGATACACAAAGAAGTAAAAATATTATATTTAAAAAAAGTAATCCATGAATACTTTATCATAAGAAATATTTTTCCCCATTATGAAGTTGTAAATAGTCTTCACTAAATAAAAGATCATTGCTTACACTTTTATAACCAAAATATTTCCATAAAATCCATATAATGAAAACATAACATATAAAGGTCAATTGGGACAAAAACATGCTTAAATGGAATAACCATATGGTAAACTTACACAAATATCACTAAATGGAATATCCATTCAATCGACTTCCATACCCAATGCATTGGAGGTTATAACATAACCACTCGTCCTGGTTTATCATGGAACCTCCTGTCATATGGTTCATCACGTAACCACCCATAAAATGTCCAAGTACCATAATCACATATAAAATATTGAAGATATAATCATTTCACAAATAACATTTCATTTGAAATCAAAAGAAGTAATTTTAAGATATTGAAATAATCATTCCATTTTCATAAACCATTTAAAAAGAGATTTTTGAGTCAATGTGTCTCATACCACTTGGAAGATTTTAATGGAATTATAATTTTAAAACATTAATTTCCATATAAATAAATACTCAAAACCATTTTTAAAACATGTACATTAAAGATAATGATTTAGAATTATAAATCTATAAAACATTTAAAAAGATATATTAGTTAAAGAGTTTTTAACAAAATGAGAGACTCTTGAATAAAAATAATGGAGGAATAACATTTAATCTGAACTTTATAATATCACGAGAATAAAAAGATTAATAATATATTATGACAAAGGATAGTATATACACCATATAAGAGTGAATTGGTGCATAACAACAATGAAGTATCAATGGAAATGAAAATTGAGATGAAATCCCTTATAAAGACTGTATCCTTAAATTAAGGATAAATCAATCACATAATTATGTGTGAAAAATATGAATACTCACAATATAAGTGGATATTAATTTTAAAACAAGCATAGATCATTCACACATATTCATAGGATGACATATTCAAGAAGTAAAAGATTAACTCAATGAATTGAAATTGGGTTAAGAAGTCCCCTTGCAAAAATTAGAATATCCTAACGGCGTCACTTTTGAATTCATAAAATGAGTAGATGAGATAAAATGGGTATCTCATCACTTGGAAATAAATTTTAAATCAATAAGGATATAGAATAACATATCCCAACATAATAATATGTAAATTAAAAGACATAACAAAAAGAATTCTTAAAAAGTGGAGGGTGAAAGGTTCCCTTACCGATTTGGTAACTTACTAAACAAATGCTGCATGAAAGAAGAATCATACAATGAAGATGTAAATACTCATAAATGAAATTATATTACAAAAAAGTAAAATCATGGGAAGTACATACAAAACACAAAAGTAAATAGTGGGAAATAGTTTAGGAGTTAGATAATTAAAATAAAACAAAATAATGCAAAAGAATTTAAGATAAATCGTTTCCTTTAATTTGGGTAACTTCCTTTGGTTTGAACCAAAATGATTTGTATAAGTTCCTTCTGCCTAAGTTAAGGCTTCTAGGATAAGGATAGGGATGTAGAGAGATTAATTGTGAAGTGGTTGGATGAGCCTAAAGGCTTTAGAGGTGTGAGGATTAATTTAGAAGTGGTCTTCTTTTATAAGGGAGACGAGGGGCTCTTTTGGAAGGTGTGAAAATATTATTTTATTATATAATTATATTTTATTTATAAAGGTCCAAAAATCATTAGAGACGAAGATAAGATAAATCATGGTCAAAATATAATTTTCCAATCGGAATTTTACAGGTTTTGAAAAATATTTTATTCATTATAATCTAATTTATTTAACTCATTTATTCATGAGCTAAAAACTGTATCATTGTTGTGTCATCAATTATTTAATTCATTAGATGTCTAAAAATTATAAATAAAATACCTTGATGTAGGAAATCTTATTAAATTACTAAATAATATTTATAGTTTAAAATATGACTTATACAACAACATATAAAAATTAATTCACTAAAAGATTTTTGTTTTGCGATTTTTGCCTTTACTTTAAATTAATTAATCTAAAGTGTCATTATCATTTATGAGTGGCTCCATGGGGTCCCCAAATCGACCCAAGGATGTCCAGGGTCGGACATTACTCATCAAATAAGGTTATCACTTGTTTTAAGGTAATTGTTAATTATTATAATATTCTTTTTACCTTGAATTACCATATTTACCTTTAACCACAGTAAAAAAAGTCAAATTTTACTAATCACCAAAAAAATATTTTTATCTTATTGAACCACATTTTACTTAATAATAACAACCATGTATGTAGGATTTTCGAAATTCAATTCACAGAATTTTTAATATTTCATTTAAATGAAAATTTTAGTTTTTTAACTTCTACTAAGTGGTTTCACTATTCATCAAAAATTGAAATTTTTTTAAAAAATGAAAAAAAATCAGCCTAATCTATATTTTGTATTCCGAATTAAAAATGATGTTTATTTTTAAAAATTAAAAATATAAAAGAGGCATTAATTAATTTTAAAATTAATTCCCATTGTTAAAACAAATATCATGTTTTTAAGAAACAATAACTATCGGAAGATTGACACTTGTTTATGTCCAATTTCAAAGTGAAATCATTTCCAATGACCAAAATTGAATTAAATGATAAAAATATATTCTAATTACACTTTAAAACCAATTAAAATGATAATATAACCATATAAGTAAATTCTATTAAAACGCAATTTTGAATTGAAATATAATATTTTCACTATTCCAAAACTATTCCAAAAGTATTTTGTTTATAATCGTCGTCATTATAACTTAAATTTACATAACATAAATATATATCTAATTATAGTTTTTCTCTTTATTTTGATTCACTTTGTTTTCTATAAACTATTGTTCCAATTTTGATGATAAGTATAACTCTTCAAATTTTGACCTCATTGTAGTTATCCTATCATAAATTCATTCTACATTACATAGTAAGTATTATTAAAAGAATTTAAATTTTCAAAATATGAATTTCCCAAAACATTCCCCCTCTATCCAACAATATTATTTCAAATTTATATAAATTTTAACAAATTTGTTTCCAATTTATATATTTACACATCAGTTCAAATGTTTCATTGAATTTTGGACCTTTTCTAAGATACACAAGAGTACAAGAGGTTAATGGAACATCATCATCAAAAAAAAATTGTAGGAACCTGGGACACCTTGAGAGGGGATGGGTCATTTATAGGGTCAAGGGATGGATATTTTTTCCACATTGGTAGGAACTCGTTAAACCTATTTGATGGATATGATAATATAAAAAAAATGCACATACAAAGAGACAACATATAATTTTTACTTGGTTCACCACTAAGGGATACAACCAAGGTGTATACATCGACAATGTTTTGTTCGTACCAAAATCCACTAATCTTCACTAGGTATGGAATACAATAGTTTGATCAGAGTCACTATGTTCCATGAACACTATCTTTATATGATTTCAAATAAATCTAATTGCATTCATTGGAACACTTCAGCTGGCTCCCCATAGCTCATTGCTCTAAGAGAAGTCAGACTCAATTTATCTGTAAGAAGGTTGCTTCAGTAGAATGGCATTAAAGTCTTTATCCCTGACTTAGCATGGGACACATATTATATCGTAGAAATTATTTTATTCACTTTTAAATCCATTTACACTTAAACCTAATATTTATAACTTCCCTTATTGAAGACCATTTGAGAACCTCGCACCTTCGCAAAGCACCTCTACCTTCACGGAACAAACTACCTTCACGAAGCTCCCTTTCCTTCATATAACACATTGCATTCACAAAGAAAATGACCTTTATGGAACAAAGTTCCTTCTTGAATCTCTCTAATTCAATATGGAATACCCCATCATCAGGAAGTAAACTTTAAAAAAAATCATTGAACATCAGTTAAGACTTATAGTTTATTCATGATGGTCAATCTCGTAGACAAAGCATGGTTTGCAATGCACTTCATGATCTCAAAGAGTTTCTAGATTTTCCTTCAAAACGCTATTGTAATTTAGTTGGATTAGCCTCATATTTATAAGATCAGTAATTTTTGAAGCTCTTCCGCATCATCACCAGTTTTATAGATCTTTCATAAAAGTTTTTATGGTATTCCTCCCTTCGTAAAGAACCATGGAAATTATCTATTTGTAAATCTTGTCGTAAGAATGGATATTTTCATAAAAACCATCCACAGTGCCTGTGGTAATAAAAAATAGTTATATCAACGACCATAGAGTTCTATTTCACCTATCTTGAATCTCAAAATCTCGTAATCGCAAAGAACATTATCTCTGTTTGCGAAGCCCGTTGTATTCACAGAGCACACCATAAAAAAACATTACTCCTTCAAAATACCAAATTCATGAAGGTCCTCCTAACAATACTCATGAATTTTCCATAAATTAATAATCCCTTAAATAAAAACCACTTTTAAAATTGAAATAAAACTTCCATATTTTTAACCCTATAAATTTGGAAAATAGTAGGAAATGATGCTACCTTCAATAATGATTTCGTCTTGAGCCATATGATATATTTCCTTGAAATATCCCTGATCATACCTGAGATGATTAACAAAAAACATAAACCATTATCCAATTATATAAACTGAAAATCCTTTATTATAATAAAAATATGATCAACTAAATGCATAGAAGTTCCAAAAATGTAAACATAATATCTTAATCCAATTATAATCTCTCAAAGGGGATTATATGTGAGATACCATGAGTGGAGTCAGATCAGGGATTGGACATTTATCTAATTGTAATAATTTACCTTAAAAACATTCTACTAAAATCGAATTTCCCTCTTAATTTTATTGGTTAGTATTATTTTATATATTTATTTTTTTAAATCCAATTATTATCCTACTTTACAATCCCTTTTATATCAATTTTTCTGATATATGTTCTTACGCAATTTTTTCGATTTTTTTATATAGAATTAAAAAAAGTACAATATAAATGTTGATTTTAACTTGGTTCACTAAACAGAGTTATTCGATGAGAAATAAACCAATAGTTTATTGGTGTTCCATAATAATTGATCTCATAGATTATGGGATTTTGCAAAGGTCACTCATTCATAGGATCACTACACTTACACATTCTTTGTGTTGGCTCAATACAACCCAATACTCACTAAACTCTCATGTACTCACACAATACTCATTGATTTGAAGGTGGGTACCCATGGTTTATGGTCATGTGTGTCACACTGTGATGTTCCTTGGTCCATTTTATTTGGGTCTATATTTTTTTATATGATTTCTCCCCTATGTTTTAGAGTTTATAGATAAATATTATGAGTTTTGCATTGTTTTTCATCTATCAAATATCCTTGGTGCATGGTAAAAGGGTAACACTATGATCTCATGAGGATGATCCCCATTGTTTTTCTTTTTAATCCCACATGGTTTGAGTTTCATGACCTATAAACAATTTAAAACAATCAGTGCAGATCCAAGGGGAAAGTTTTTGCATTGTTGAGTGTCTCTAGTTTGGGTTCATGGTGGTAACATGGTCAGTCCAAATAATGTGGTGGGAATAAGTGATGTTCTATGGTTTTCGATAGAACCAAAATGCATGGTTGGGGCATGATTTACAAAATAGTGCGAAAAACCCATATTAGTTCTTAGTGTGTTCAATAAGGGGGTGAACAGTTGGCGCATGTTTTGGGAAACTAAGTTGAATAACCATATAAATTTACATGGTGTCTTAAAAATGTAAAACGACCAATCTAAACTATTCTATTTTTAAAAATAAGACCCTACCTTTCTCCACATATTGTTTGTGTGAATCCTAGGGGGTTCCATCCTTCTTCCCATGGCCTCCCTCCTCTTCCATGGATGAATCCATCTGAATGTTTTCAGGTATTAGGGTGATTTTCAAGGTATTCTTTTATGTTTCTCATATTCTATATTATTCCATTTTTTCATTACTTTATATTAACCCTTGATCACTTAAGTCTATAGTTCATCTTTATTTGGATTTAAATTGAGAGTTTTTTCTTATTATAGTTCCACTTATGGGGTCTTGCTTAATTGGGTTTTCATAGTGTTGTGTTAAGTTTTCTATGTTTAAGAGACCTAAGTTTTAGGTAGGACCCATTTAGAATTTTGGATTTAAATTTAAATAATAATTTATTTAATTCATTTAACACCTAGTTTTTGTACTATTTAGGGATATAAAATTGTTATTAAAATTATTTTAATGAAATATAGTTTTTTCCCTTTGGTTTCATATTGTAATAATGGGTGTGATTGTCTTCTTAATGACAAGTGTATGATGAAAGATTCAATTTCATCTTGTAAGTATGTTTTACATTTCAAATAATGTTTTGGATATCTCAAAAGGGGTTTTAAGTGGATTTCTATTTTTCAAACTATTTTGTGTTTATTTTTTCTAGAAAATTATTTCCTTTGAATGGTTGTGTGAGTCCCAATTTAAATATTCAAAATGTTTTTTTGGAATACAATTATTGGAATGGGTCTCTAATATTGATTGATGATGAAGAGGTGGGAATGTCCTCAGTTTTTTGACTACCATTGTCTGATGATGTGTAAAAGGTAATGGAATCATTCATAGGGTTTTTAGGGTGGTGTCAGTTTTAGTGACCCATGTGATGGAACATATGTACGGTTCATTTATTACCTTTTTTTGTAACTCCTAATTTGATACATGATATAGGAACTATGAATGAATATGGGATCTTGTGAGAAATCATGCTTCACTTGTTTAAGATTCCCCTTTAGCTAGTGGCCCTTAGTATGGTCGTCCCATACATTGGGATTGTGCCCCTAATATAGACTTATAAGGGTATGAATAAACATTCAAGATGGATGATTTCATCAAGTTAGGTGTGCCTATAGGATGAATCATGTTTTAGAGTGTGGTGAATTTTCCTCGACGCCCCTTGCTATTCCCATTTATTTTCCATAAAAAAATTTTATCTATGAAGAATAGTCTGGGTTCTTTTCATTGTACGGTCACCATAGTTTCATTATCACATTACCCTCATCATATAATCAAGGTATCATATTCCTACTGTGGTATTCCTTTTAGTGATGAAAATTAATGTTTGGTTTTCTTAAAAAGGATTCATGGAAAATGATTATAATGGTAGTTTGATACACCATCCCATTTCTATAAAAAATTAGCATCTTCCATGTTGGTTTCTTCCCCCATTCCATAAAATATTAATCATTCTATTTTGGAAATAATATTGTTTTAAAGAATAATGGAAATTGATTTTGATTTTTTAGGTAACTTTTGGAAAACATATGTTAATGTTTTTATATTTAAAACTACTTGTCAATGAATATTTTTTTAAAGGAAATGAGATGGGATCATTTTCCATTTTTGAATGCATGAAATGTTTTAACACTAATGCATGTTATTTTTTTAGTCTTGGGTGCATGTTCCAACTTGTTCTCAATCACCATGGGTGATTTTTTGATTTGGATTAGAGAATGACCCATGGGGTAACATGGTGGTTTAATGGTTGTATAGTTTGGTTTTTTTCTATTACATTGGTTATACTTTTATTATATTTCTAGTTGTCGTACATATTTCAAGGATATTTTATCAATCATATCTTTTTAATTTGTTTCTTATTTTTATTTATTTTCGGTGAAATAATTCCCATCAATTATCATTTATTACCATCGATCCTTTCATCATCCAGAGAGGATAAATAATTCTTCTAAGGACATATTGTGGGCCAGATCATGTGAACAGTTTATGTATGACCTGGGATGGTTTGTGTAAAAAGAATATCATAAAGATTAGGTTCGTTAGAGGGCTTATAATTTAGAGAACCATTTGATATTTAGGAAAAAATGATGATAGAGTAGGACTATCATAACATGGGGTGTAAATTTGAGTAATTTCTTATCCAACACTTTCTATCTCAAACATTGTGTTATCATGGGAAGTTGATTTTTTTGGATTATTTACTTCACATGGGTATTTTTATTTATTGAAATGAATTAGGAGTTGTTATGGTGAACTCGGTGAGCTCACATATCCTGGAAGTCCATATAGATCTAGGGACATCGTTTAGAAATACTATCCATAATTATGGCATAATTATCATATGATATCCAACCACTTAGAGAATTCAACCACTGAAATTAGTTTTCCAGTTCATGAACTTATTTTGAGTCTTATTTATTTTCAGATCATTTCTAAAAAACTTATTTATAACTTTTAGATATATGATTTTAATATATAGTGCTTTGATTTTTTGAAAAATGTATGGGTTTTTTATAGATTTTTTCATGAGTTTTTTTAAAATATATTTTTAAATAAAATTATTTTTCATAAATGTTTTTCATTTAACTATTTTATGTTAATATGTAATATGATTAAAATTTAGAAACAGTTTTGGTTGGAAATTGGTTGGGTTTCTCAAGGGATTCTAATGTATTTAAGTTATATTGAATGGATTGGAGTGAGATGTTTGAATGAGTTTTTTGTGGTGGTGGTTAGTGATATTTTGAATAAGGTATTGGGAAATTTCAGATTTGGTTTCCATTTTTTTAGTTTTCTTATAGGGATTTTTGGATGTGAGTTGGTTTTGATTAGTATCTTAGTTTCATTTATATTAATTGTATTCTCCTACCAGATATTATATTGATATTTGAGGTACATCAACTAGTGTATCACCATTTATAGAGCATCCATTTTAACAACAAAAATAATTCCATGATCATTTCTAGAAGGCTAACCCTCAACTATTTTATGGTAAAATGGATCACTTTGAAGATGAAGTGTGAATGTGAAAAATTTTTGGAAGCTTTGGTTTCCTTCAATTTATTAAGTTTTTTAATGTAAAGATTGATACCTTAATTATCTAATGTCTGAGATGTAATTGTATGATGTAAGTCATTATAACCATTCCTCATGAAATATTACATGGAAATTATTTAAGTCCTTCTTAATATATTAATACTTTTCTATGGATTTCATGGTAGAAAACATGATGAAGATGTGTTGGATTAAAAAAGGTGTTAGATCGGTGTTGGGTTTTATTCATTTCATTATGGATCTAGTACCATATTTTCCAGATTAGGGTGAGGAATATTCCCAGAAGGATCGGAATTATGAGAATGGGGATTAGACTAATCTGTATTTGATGTTTTAAGTGTGCGGTATAACCTCTTTTATATATGTGGTGAGGAAAGATATGTGGGTTGAAGTTGTGTCAGGAGACACCCCATTATGTTTATAGATGCATCATGTGAGTTTGGCCTCAATTTAATGTCAATTTTTAGGTGAATCTCTCCATTGTGGTAATTGGTGTATCTAAAAGTTTTGTCATAATTTTTTAATATAAGTGGATATTGTGTATCTTTTTAGGATCTATGTTTTAATGGAAATGTAATTTTGGAAATTTTGAATTTAATTATCTCAATGTGATGTTAGTATCGTGGTGTGTTGTGTTTGTTTAGTTAATTATGGGTTTTTTATTTCCTTATTTCAGTATAGAATACAGGTGTTTTGAAAGTGATGTTGGTTGGGAATCAAAACAGAACTCGAAAATGGTGTGGATTCCATTTTTCCCTCTCATGTTAATAATCTGGAGATTCATTTTGTTGGTGTCTTCGCAATAGGTGTTTTTCATTAGTGTTTCCTACTTCTAGGCCTTCTCTATCTGGGTAGAAATTGGTATTTTGGAGTACCAAAAACAGTTTTTATTTTTGTAGGGTTGTAGGGGTTTTTCTTCAATGTTTAAATTTTTTCAAGAATTTTGTTGCGTTTATTGGTTTTTTCTTGTAAAATTGTGTGTTTTCTTCTTTTGGGTGGTTAATGCATTCTTTGTTTTGAGGAATTAGATCATGAGGGTGTGTGATCATTTTTCATAAATTCAATAAACTGAAGATGTTTTATATTTCTGGGTTATGAAATCACTCTTTTGGGGAGAATTTTCACACCTCAGTAATCCTTCGTCCCTTTGGGTTTGGTCTATCTTTTTTTATTTGGTTTCACCAATAACTTTTTGAGATTTTAGATTAAAATTTTGACATTCAATGTTTTATTACTCTTTTACACTATCTTGGTGCATTTTAATATGGTAACCATGTGATCTTGTGAGGTTGAATCACTTTTCAGTTAATTTTTAACTCTCATGGTTTTAGTTTCATTGATTTAGAAGAGTTTTATTTAAACTGCACAGCTCCTTGGAAGAAACAGCATGGCTATGTGGGTGTCTTTGGTCTGAGGGAATGGCAAGATAATGGTTACTCCAAACATTAGGGAGGGCATGCACAAATTTATGAATTTTTTTTACAAAACCATACTATATAGTTGGTTCATTGTTTCCCAAATCATACAGCCAAACCACGTAGGTTCCTGGTATGTCTAATAACAAGGTTCATGGATGGCACAATATTTGGGAAATTGTGCATCCTAATCATGTGAAGTGCTCATGTGTCTTAATCTTTTTAAATAACACATCTATCATATTCAATTTTTAACCCTAAGATCCTCACTTTACCTCCTTCTGGTTTTTGAAACTCCTAGGGTGTTCCTCCATTCTTCCTCACTCCTCCCTCCTCTTTTATGGATGAATAGAAGTTAATTTTTTCATGTTTTGTACTTATTATTAAAGTTATTATCCTCTTCTCTTCCACGTCTTCTATATTATTCCATTATCTCTTGAGTTTACCTGATCCTTTGACATTTTCTCTATAAGGTTATGGTTTATTTTTTATTTATAATGACCCACACTCGAGATACATGGAAATGACATCACCATTATAGAATACATAATAAATTACACAAACACACGCCCAACAAACATATTATTTTAGTTTAATTGGAAACATGAAACACAAACATCTAGTCCGGTGGAAGATATTAAATGTTTCTAAAAAATATCATTTTATTTTTTAGTCCTTAATAAAATTCTTCTTTATAACATAGGTAAAGGAAACATAAGAAAAGGGTGAGTGTAGATGTTCGGTAATGGTAATCAATGGAGATATGAAATCATTATCATGAGTATAATGGTATGAGTACACGATCATGAAAATAGGGAGATTACCATAAATATAAAATAACATTAACATGAATCATGTAAAAAATATTGATCATTAATAATACATGAATCATAAGGGAATCAAGAACATAAGACATGAAAGCATAATAAAGGAGTTAGACATGGAATTTTTGCATGCACACAAACATGAAATAGCACTCCCTATAAGTTAATATGAATTTCTAAAACTCATCAGGTAACTTTGTTGGGACTAAACCTATTGGGGGAGACACACCACCATCCCCAGTAACAGTGCTTTCCTTTTAAGGGGTCATTTTCAGATATTTCCATATTTGAGAGGGTGTCCCTATATTACCATTGGGTATCAGGTTTCCTTATCCTCCATTTTGGATCGGGATTCCATATCCTCCCAAAGTGGATCATGTTTCTCCGTCATCCATATTAGATCAGGTTTATCCATCTTCTAATATTGGGTCAAGATCTATGACTTCATTCCCATTATTATCTCATAATCCATAATTCTTTACCAAATGCAATTGATGAAGATATAGGTACCAACCATCTCATAACAAAATAATACATACATGTTACAAAATATAATAAATAATGAAATCATAAAATGTACAATGGAATAGTTATTATAAACATATAATCATATCATAACTTATGTAAAATTTATATGTCTCAGAATCATTTCACCAAATATAACAACCCATTAAAGAAATAGATTTATTAAACATCATGCCATTAAATCAAAAACCATTCATAGAAAGAATATGAATAATATTGTTGAACTTTAACAAATAATGCCACCATACATCGGGATATATTTTGAAAGGTAACTTCAAACATTAATTTTCATTAAAAATAACTTTTAAATACAGAAAACATTTTAAAACCCATTTTATTTCAAACCAAGTTGAAAGAATATAATGAAATAATAAAAATTCATTTAGAAAATCTCTTTCAGAAAATACACTTTCTTATTTGAAAAGATTTTATTTTATTAAATTGTAGAAAACTATTAGAATAAAAAATTTCAATAAAACGTTCCATTCTATATTATAAGGAAATCCTATCTTCATTATGACTTAATGAAATAATAATATTCCATTCATACCAAATAATATAAAAACAAATTTTCTTTTTTTATTTTTTATAGAAGAGTCAAAAAGTACCTTGTTGGAAAAATAAAAAATGAATCTTATCAAAGAATTTAATAAAAATTCATACTCGGGTAAAAATGAATTTAAAAAATTTTAGGCAAACAGTAAAAATATTTTGTAATAATTTTTTCAGTAACATGGACATGAAGGATAAATATTTCTCATTTGTTACTTATATATAAATAGTTTATATAATAATGAGATTATAGAATTTACCCTTAAAAATTTATAATCAGTGAAATCATAAACCCCATTAAATAAAGGAAATAATGTGGATATTAATTTACAATAATATTATGGATAATAATAAAAAAATAAATTCATTTGTGGTGTATACCCCACATAGAAGACACAAGTAGTGCCTGAGGCATGTGTCCCACTAAAGTAAAGGTGAGACAAAAATCACTTACCTTAGGTAACATTCCCTCTAAACATGTCTGAAACTCAATTATAGTTATTTAAAACATATTATTTACTTATAATATAATCAAAATAATATTTATGATATCATATATGATTCATTTATGACATTATATTACCCATTTATTAAAAATTCCATGTTAAATAAACATTTCGGGGAATAATCACTTTGTTTATCATACGTGTTTTGACTTGTTATTATTGATCATATTAATTAGATCACTATTTTAATAAATAGAAAATGTAAAACATTATTTATATATCATATATATTTAGTATATATATAATATAGATATAATAAATGTGATACACCCTTCGTGGAGATAGTAAGTTGTATGTACTCACAAACACTGCTTCCATTTTTTTATCATATTGAATAGAAGAAGGTAAATGAAATATATTTAATATTTATTAATTATATGAATATTTTACAATCATCCTTGGAATGGTTAATGTATAAGATAAATATTATCATATCATGGTGATTATAGGTTGTACGCATGCACGAGGGATGATATCATTCCCTTAATTGTGTAAAGAGTAAGGAAGTTGATGGTATATATTTTTTTGTAGAATAAATATCATGTTATAATTATTATTTATGTCGATTATATCCCTCATTATACTCGTCCAAATTAATTAGTGATGAAAAACATATTACACCATGGTGTGGAGATGGTAAGTGGTATGTACGTATCTATAGTACTTTTATTTTTCATAGGATGAATAAATGATGGAAAATAGTTGTTCCATAATGTTAATAACATCTTAATATATATTTGATACATGAGTTATTAAATTATAATGGAATACACTTATGTAGATGAAATATAATATGAATAATATTTAGAAACCATTAGTAATGATATTACCTCTTCTTCAATGATCTCCCTCGTGATATCCTCTTAGACACAATAGTGTTAGTCTTTTGAGAAGACGATGACCTCTATAATGTTACTAGGTCAGTTTATAAGAGAAAATGGAATGGATGACTAAGACTGAAGGCTCAAGGTGAGGTGAATAAGTGAGGGAGATGGTTCCCTTTTATAATTTATGTGATTGGAAATTTTGGAAATCCTAAGAATAATAAAACACAATAAGATTATTTAAGATCTAACTACATAAAAACAAACCATAATTTTAATTTAGAAGACTTGTTTGACTATATCCTATCACCTTGAGATTATAGATCATTTTTTAATTGTTAAATAATATAATAAAAAATTAATTCTATAAGATGTCATTACTATAAAATTTAATAATATTCATTTCATATGAACTAAAATACATCAAGTCAATGTGGGGATTATAATATAGTGAATTTACACATCTATAATCTATATTATTGTTCTATAAAAATTGTTAGATATATTTTAGAATCTAAAATATATATAAATTAATATAATTAAATCCCATTATTCTATTTTTTATAATTAAATAAATATTTTTTTATCATTGAATAATCTTTTAAGGTAATTATATAAATTCCTAATATTAAAACTAAATTTATAAAAAAAATTATTTATATCAAAATAGACATTTATATTTTTTTATAGCTTGATGTTTTGCCTATGTGGAGGCATAAAAGGAATTAAATACAAGAGAATGATAATTTGTAACTATATGTAATTTAAATAATTTAAAATGTATTTTCATGGACAAGTGACCTTTGAAAAACTATCAATCAATCATAATTCAATAGTGGTCAAATCCTCTTCATCTGATAATTTTTTCACATATTTGGGATTCATTTGGAACCTTATCATTTTATGTTTCCATAAATTCATCTATTGTAATTTTAATTTTGGTAACAACATTTTAAATACTTTTTAGTAATAAATTATTAATTATATGGGGTCAATTGTCTATAAATGGAAATTTATGAAATTTTATACCTTATTTGATATTTCCTTTAATTAAACAGACTCTGCATCATCATTATGTAAGCCTTTAAAATAATTATTTATTTTTTAAATGTAACACCCTAGGTTTAAAAGTAAGTTTTATGTTTTGTTCTAAAATGCAATAAAATACATAATCTTCTAAATGCAGAGATATATGTAGTAAGCACTTTATTTATAAAAATACCATAATGCATCTTTTACACACAAGATCTAACCCATTAAACCCACTGTTATTGATAATAAAAAAATGGAATACTTCCAAGAAACGCAATGATGATGATCAGGTAGTTATCGTCTTGTGGATTTAATAGAATCTCAAAATTTATAGAAAGAACAATAGAAACGAAACTATGAATAAGAGGATCATATAAAAAAATTTCTAAAGTAGTGGTGTGAGCGTCGCATAATTATTCTCTTGTGTGTTTGAACGGACCACATACATTGATATTTATAAAGTTTTATCAAGCCATTATAGAAATTATATGTTACAAACTAAAATATTTTAAAACAAAATATGACAACTCTTAAAATAAAAATAAGATAAAAATAAATTGTTTATTTGAATATTATTATTTAACTGTTAATTAATATTATATAATCGAAATTTGTGTATTTAATAAATTTTCTTATTAATATGAAATAATTGAAATTTGTAGCGATTAGGGTCTCAAGAGTGTTTTGGGAGAAATTGACTTTCAGATTTTGAAAATCTGAAGAGTCCTCAGGTAGTTAAGTTTTAATCTTGCACAAAAATCTGATTTTTTTGTCTATTTTCCAGTTTTTGCCATTGAGAGCAATCTATGGTTATCCTGAATTTTTTTTCAATTATGCTAATGATTTTAGTATCAGGTTTCTTCTAGATTATTATAATTTGTTTGTAATCAATTTAATTGTCCAAATTCAGTTTCATGATTTCAATATTTTTTGTTCATTCATTGAATCTGTTAGTGTTTATGTTTCTATTCATGATTTATGATATTTTAAAATAATTGAATTATGAGTTAAAAATGATATGTGTGTTTTTTTTCAAATTCAGTTGACATGAACTTATTGAAACTTCATGAAGGACATGCCAATCCAACTGAATTATACAATATAAAATATATTAATAATTTTTCAACAATTAAAAAATTATTTTTTTCTTCCTAGTTTTAGAAATATATGAATAGAAAATATTATGATATCTCAACAAGAATTTCATCGAAATAAATTTGTAGTAAATTTAATTGATTAAATTTAAGAGTGACTTCTTATATTTTTTTATTTTCGATAATATAAATAGAGAGGGTATTGCATGTGGCCATTTTAAGGCACTACAAGTTTACTGCACAAAGAGGAAACAGTAGTAGAATCAAAAAAATTAGTAAGGGATTATGTATTTTCAAATAATTTCTATTAAATTAAATATTATTGTTTTGGAATGGGAAATTTTTTTATTGAGTTCAAATTTATAAGTTTTATTTTTCAAGGGAAAATATTTAGTTTTCAAATGTTTAGTTTTATAAATTAATTTTATGTTTAAAGTTTATTTTTATGGGGATTTGTTCTTCAAAATCTACTTAATTTCTTGTACGGGAATGATACCTTAAATTATTTATTTCATTAAATCTATACCTTCTTTAAAAATATAGAATTTCGTTTATTTTATTTTTCAAATTTATCATTTTTAGTTTTATTTTCAGGGGTAATCCATTTATTCAAATATTATTACTACGTTATATATATTGTTAAGTGTTACTCAAATTTATCAAAAGGTTGGGTTTTAAATTTGATTCTAATTGGGTTTATGTTCTCAAGAAATTTGAAAGGATTAAAATTACTTATGGGTCTAATTCAAAATAAAACATATT
Source organism: Viscum album (assembly GCA_963277665.1). Classification (NCBI taxonomy): domain Eukaryota; kingdom Viridiplantae; phylum Streptophyta; class Magnoliopsida; order Santalales; family Viscaceae; genus Viscum; species Viscum album. The sequence goes on along the minus strand of OY728166.1, from coordinate 1,365,855,040 downwards.
TTTATATTTGAATTTATCTTTTCAATCTAACATTATATATATATATAATTTCATGATGTTTAATAATATAACCGTTTAAATAAATTATTAATCAAGTATTAATTCAAATATGAATTTATAAATTAAGAATGTCATACTTTTATCATGTGAATGTCATATAGAAATCAATATTATGTACATACATCAAAGATTTTGTTATAATGACATTTCTTAATTTATATATATATATATATGTACATAGAGTAGTGTTCCTTAAAACATAATTGAATATAAAAGTATGATTGTATTTACTAAATAAATGATGCTTTGATGATTTTTGTGTGCGACACATAATTATCTATTATTATTGATTAATTTTAAAAAGATAGAATTATATATTTTCTATTGTTATTACTTTATACCTTTATGCATAAAAGAATTTTAATAAATATGACTTTGACAATTAAAGTGTTTGGATATTGATTTAACTTCTTTTTTATTATGCAAAGTCGTGTATCATGAGATCTGATCATGCAAAGTTGAATATATATTTTTTAGTAAAGTATAGTATTTATTTCTTCCAAACATCAATATAAATATATTTTCAATACTAAAACACCAGTAATATATATATATATAGAATGCTATGACAAAAAAGTTTTCTAAAAATTGGTACTTAAACTTTGTTAATACGATAGGGAATTGGATAGTGAATCCATCCCTCAAGGGGTAGGCCCAAGATAATCTTCAAAGTTTTGAGTGGACTCAGTTGTTTTGTTATTAAGAGCATGTTTAATATTTTCAAATGAATCACTGGATTAGCATTAAAAGAGTTTTTCAATTATAATTAATTTTCAAAGCATTATAGTATTTTGTGAAGGTTGTTTTACAAATGCCTTTCTAATTGAATTTTTTTCTGAATGTATTATCAAATAGATATTTCTAATGAAATTTATGAACGGTTTTCAAAACATCTTACTCGGAAATTGAATGCAGAAACTTTATTTAAAAATTATTTTTCACATGTATCTTATAAGATTATTTATAAATGTCGTTGTTTATGGAGTTAGCATGCAGAATCCTAGTGGAAAATTGTGGTCTTTCAACTCTGATAAATGGGAAATATACTCTAATTTCTTCAGAACCTAGAGCAGTAAAAGTTCCTCATTTGAATAAAGAGTTTTCTAATTGTTATGTTTCTTTAAAGAAAATTACACTGCATTATTCAAGCACTAAGTCTGAAAGAGCGGGCTTGGGGCATTAAAATTGGTATGAGAGGAACGGTCTAGATAACTCTACAAAGTTAGAACCCTTCGATAGATTGAGTGTTTTTTCTTAGTCAAAAATTCTTCTTTGTAATTTTCAAATGGATGGAAGGAGATCTCAAACAAATCTCTTAGGACTTCCTAATGAATTACTTACAATGATCGTGGAAAATCATGCAATGAAGAATCTCAGCCATATGAATCCATGCAGCTTTCTAGTAAATGACTATACAATGTACCAGGCACACCTGATATACATTGTTTTCATCGAGGTCCAGGTTTTGTCTTCTAAGTTATCAGATAGATTCAATGTTGCTTCTATAGATGCCAAGGGGCATATTATAAAGGACCTTTTATGTGTTTTAACCTATTTTTGAAGACGAAATCAATATCAGCTTTTTAAAGAACTGCAAAAGAAGGAAATATTCGTGAAAATTATATGTGTAAACCTTTATGATATTTATTCATTGGAATAATTTACAATGACTTGGAAATTTTTGAAAATGGTAAAATGATAATTTCATATAGGAATTAAATTCAAGACGATCTTCTAGGATACTATTTAGATTATCATTCCTTGAGGACTATCTTCTGATGTCTACATCCATACAACCCTTCTTGCACAGGTTGTGTTTTGGAAAAGGATATGGAGGATTTTGAATCCACATTGAACTTTAATCTCATAGAAAGATATGGTAACCATGGAAGAAAAATGTACAGACCTTGGGGATATCATTTGAGACTCAGAATAGATGGAAATTAGAAGTGATAAGTGTAAATGAATTACAAGGTCATAATTCAATTAGGGGGGAGAATGTAACACCCCAGGTTTAAAAATAAGTTTTATGTTTTGTTCCAAAATGTAATAAAATACATAAATTTCTGAATGAAGAGATATAAGTAGTGAGCACTTTATTTATATGAAGACCAAAATACATCTTTGACATAGATGAACTAACCCATTAAACCCACTACTATAGATAATAAAACAATTGAAATTCCTCTGAGAAACACAATGATTTCGATTGGGTATTTCTCATCTTTTGGATCTGATAGAATCAGAAATGTTATAGCAATAACAATAGCAATGAAACTAAGAATAATAGAAACATATAAAACCATTTCTGAAAGTAGTGGTGTGTGCGTCATGGAATTATTCTCTTGTGTGATTCAACGGCCCTTAGAAAATGATATTTATAATGTTTTATCTGACCGTTATAAAAACTATCCATTAGAACATGTAATATTTAAAAATGACATATGACAACTCTTAATATATTAATAAAATAAATAGACAATTTTTATTTGAATATTATTATTTAACATTTAATTTATATGAAATAATCAAACTTTGTGTATTTAATAAATTTTCTTATACAATTTTAATATATATATATATATTAATTTTAAATATGAAATTATAAATTAACAAAATTATAATTATGAAAACATAATATTAAGAATAATATTTGAATTAATATTGAATATTATGAACAAATACTATATAAGGATAGATTTATAAATATTTTTTATGTGATATTTTATATTATTATGTTTTTCTTGGTAAATATATAAATATATATATCCATAAGGAAAAATTTATATTTAAGATATTAATATTAGTTTTGAAATTCAACATCTAATTTTATATAGTTTTAAAATATTGGTATACATATAAAGAACATTATAAGTTTAAGTTTAAAATAAAACCAAAATAGTAAAATGAAATTCAAAAAAATGGATGAAATAGGAGAGGAAATTGGGTTTGAGGGATTGAGTTCGACGTGATAAAGAAGAAGGCTGACACAGCCGGGCTTCGCGCAGAGGGAGCTCTGTCTCTGGGAGTCGCAGATAATGGTGGTGTGAAGCAATGCCACGAGTGAGAACAGAGGGAGGCCCAACCTAGTTTATCTAAAGACATAGGTATTCGAGGAGTCGTGAACCGATAGAAAAATCGAATTTTCATAGATTAGGGTTTCAAGAGAGTTTTGGGAGTAATTGACATTCGAATTTTGAATATATGACAGGTCCGAAAGTAGGTTTGTTTTAATCTTGCGCAAAAATTTGGTTGTTTTTTATGATTTCTTGTTCTTCCCATCGACTTCAATATATGGTTATCCTGGATTTTTTTCAATTATTGAAATGATTTCAGTATCAGATTTCTTCTAGATTTTTATAATTTTTGTGTAATCAATTTGATTTCCAAAATTCTGTTTGATGATTTCGATGTTTGTATTTTTCATTCAATGAATCTGTTGGTGGTTATGTTACTATTAATTGATTTATGATATTTTAAAATATTGTAATTATGAGTTATATGTGTGTTGTTTTTTCACTTCATTCAACATCAACTTGTTGTAACTTTATTGAGGAGCTGCTAATACAACTGAATTATTCTATATAAAATTTATTATTCATTTTTTAACAATCAATACTTTATTGTTTTTTGTCTAGATGCAGCAATATATGAATATAATATATTATAATAGCTCAACAAGCATTTCATCAAAATCAATTTGTGGGAAATTTCATTGATTATATTTAATAGTAACTTTGTCAATATTGTCTTTTTGATAATATAAATAGAGAGGGTATTGCATGTGGCAATTTTAAGGCACTTCAAGCATGATGCACAAATAGGAAACGACTCTTCAAAAAAAAATTAGCAAGGGATAATTAATTTTGAAATACTTTCTATAGAATTACATATTATTGTTCCAGTAAGGGAATTTTGATTATAGATTTTAAATTTATATGTTCTATTTTTGGGCAAGGGAAAATATTTTGTTTTCAAGTATTTAGTTTAATAAAAGTATTTTATGTTCAATTTTTATTTGGATGGGGTTTTTTTCTTCAAAATATATTTAATTTTTAGTAATGGAATGATACCTTTAATGATTTATTTCTTTAAATCTATACATTCCTTAGAAATAAAGATATTCATTTATTTAATTTTTTAAAATCATCATTTTTTGTTTTATTTTCATGGGTAATTCATCTATTCAAATATTATTACTACATTTTATATATTTTTTACTGTTACTAAAATTTATCAAAAGGTTGGGTTTTATATTTAATTCTAATTGAGTTTATGATCTCAAGAAATTCAAAAGGATGAAAATTACCTCTCGGTTTAATTCAAAATCGAACATGTTTTTATATTTTAATTTATCTTTAAAATATTACATTATATATATATATACTTGCATGATGTTTAAGAATATAATATTTTAAATATATTATTAATCAATTATTAATTCACATATGAATTTATAAATTAAGAATGTCATAATTTTATTATGTGCATTTCATATAGAAATCAAGATTATGTCCATACATCAAATATTTTGTTATCATGACATTTATACATTAATATATATATATATATATATATATGTTCATATAGTCATGTTCCTTAAAACATAATCATGAGTATAATGGTATGAGTACACGATCATGAAAATAGAGAGATTACCATAAATATAAAATAACATTAACATGAATCATGTAAAAAATATTGATCATTAATAATACATGAATCATAAGGGAATCAAGAACATAAGACATGAAAGCATAATAAAGGAGTTAGACATGGAATTTTTGCATGCACGCAAACATGAAATAGCACTCCCTATAAGCCAATATGCATTTCTAAAACTCATCAGGTAACTTTATTGGGACTAAACCTATTGGGGGAGACACACCACCATCCCCAGTCACTGTGCTTTCCTTTTAAGGGGTCATTTTCAGATATTTCCATATTTGAGAGGGTTTCCCTATATTACCATTGGGTATTAGGTTTCCTTATCCTCCATTTTGGATCGGGATTCCCTATCCTCCCAAAGTGGATCATGTTTCTCCGTCATCCATATTGGATCAGGTTTATCCATCTTCTAATATTGGGTCAAGATCTACGAATTCATTCCCATTATTATCTCATAATCCATAATTCTTTACCCAATGCAATTGATGAAGATATAGGTACCAACCATCTCATAACAAAATAATACATACATGTTACAAAATATAATAAATAATGAAATCATAAAATGTACAATGGAATAGTTATTATAAACATATAATCATATCATAACTTATGTAAAATTTATGTCTCAGAATCATTTCACCAAAATAACAACCCATTAAAGAAATGGATTTATTAAACATCATGCCATTAAATCAAAAACCATTCATAGGAAGAATATTAATGATATTGTTGAACTTTAACAAAGAATGCCACCATACATCGGGATATATTTTGAAAGGTAACTTGAAACATTAATTTTCATTAAAAATAACTTTTAAATACAGAAAACATTTTAAAACCCATTTTATTTCAAACCAAGTTGAAAGAATATAATGCAATCATAAAAATTAATTCAGAAAATCTCTTTCAGAAAATACACTTTCTTCTTTGAAAATATTTTATTTTATAAAATTGTAGAAAACTATTTGAATAAAAAATTTCAATAAAACATTCCATTCTATATTATAAGGAAATCCTAACTTCATTATGACTTCATGAACTAATAATATTCCATTCATACCAAATAATATAAAAAGAAACTTTCTTTTTGTATTTTTTATAGAAGAGTCAAAAAGTACCTTGTTGGTAAAATAAAAAATGAATCTTATCAAAGAATTTAATAAAAATTCATACTCGGGTAAAAATGAATTTAAAAAATTTTAGGCAAACAGTAAAAATATTTTGTAATAATTTTTTTAGTAACATGGACATGAAGGATAAATATTTCTCATTTGTTACTTATATATAAATAGTTTATATAATAATGAGATTATAGAATTTACCCTTAAAAATTTATAATCAGTGAAATCATAAACCCCATGAAATAAAGGAAATAATGTGGACATTAATTTACAATAATATTATGGATAATAATAACAAAATAAATTCATTGGTGGTGTATACCCCACATAGAAGACACAAGTATTGCCTGAGGCATGTGTCCCACTAAAGTAAAGGTGAGACAAAAATCACTTACCTTAGGTAACATTCCCTCTAAACATGTCTGAAACTCATTTATAGTTATTTAAAACATATTATTTACTTATAATATAATCAAAATAATATTTATGATATCATATATGATTCATTTATGACATTATATTACCCATTTATTAATAATTCCATGTTAAATAAACATTTCGGGGAATAATCACTTTGTTTATCATACGTGTTTTGACTTGTTATTATTGATCATATTAATTAGATCACTATTTTAATAAATAGAAAATGTAAAACATTATTTATATATCATATGTATTTAGTATATATATAATATAGATATAATAAATGTGATACACCCTTCGTGGAGAGAGTAAGTTGTATGTACTCACAAACATTGCTTCCATTTTTTTATCATATTGAATAGATGAAGGTAAATGAAATATATTTAATATTTATTAATTATATAAATATTTTATAATCATCCTTGGAATGGTTAATGTATAAGATAAATATTATCATATCATGGTGATTATAGGTTGTACGCATGCACGAGCGATGATATCATTCCCTTAATTGGGAAAAGAGTAACGAAGTTAATGGTATATATTTTTTTGTAGAATAAATATCATGTTATAATTATTATTTTTGTCGATTATATCCCTCATTATACTCATCCAAATTAATTAGTGATGAAAAAAATATTACACCATGGTGTGGAGATGGTAAGTGGTATGTACGTATCTATAGTACTTTTATTTTTCATAGGATGAATAAATGATGGAAAATAGTTGTTCCATAATGTTAATAACATCTTAATATATATTTGATATATGAGTTATTAAATTATAATGGAATACACTTATGTAGATGAAATATAATATGAATCATATTTGGAAACCATTAGTAATGATATTACCACTTCTTCAATGATCTCCCTTATGATATCCTCTTAGACACAATAGTGTTAGTCTTTTGAGAAGACGATGACATCTATAATGTTACTAGGTCAGTTTATAAGAGAAAATGGAATGGATGAATAAGACTGAAGGCTCAAGGTGAGGTGAATAAGTGAGGGAGATAGTTCCCTTTTATAATTTATGTGATTGGAAATTTTGGAAATCCTATGAATATTAAAACACAATAAGATTATTTAAGATCTAACTACATAAAAACAAACCATAATTTTAATTTAGAAGACTTGTTTGACTATGTCCTATCACCTTGAGATTATAGATCATTTTTTTATTTTTAAATAATATAATAACAAATTAATTCTATAAGATGTCATTACTATCAAATTTAATAATATTCATTTCATATGAATTAAAATACATCAAGTCAAAGTGGGGATTATAATATAGTGAATTTACACATCTATAATCTATATTATTGTTCTATAAAAATTGTTATATAGATTTAAGAATCTAAAATATATATAAATTAATATAATTAAATCCAATTATTCTATTTTTTATAATTAAATAAATATTTTTTTATCATTGAATAATATTTTAAGGTAATTATATAAATTCTAAATATTGAAACTAAATTTATAAAAAAAATTATTTATATCAAAATAGACATTTATATTTTTTTTATAGCTTGATGTTTTGCCTATGTGGAGGCATAAAAGGAATTAAATACAAGAGAGTGATAATTTGTAACTATATGTAATTTAAATAATTTAAAATGTATTTTCATGGACAAGTGACCTTTGAAAAACTATCAATCAATCATAATTCAATAGTGGTCAAATCCTCTTCATCTGATAATTTTTTCACAAATTTGGGATTTATTTCGAACCTTATCATTTTATGTTTCCATAAATTCATCTATTGTAATTTTAATTTTGGTAACAACATTTTAAATTCTTTTTAGTAATATATTATTAATTATATGGGGTCAATTGTCTATAAATGGAAATTTATGAAATATTATATCTTAATTGATATTTCCTTTAATTAAACAGACTCTACATCATCATTATGTAAGCCTTTAAAATAATTATTTATTTTTTAAATGTAACACCCTAGTTTTAAAAGTAAGTTTTATGTTTTGTTCTAAAATGAAATAAAATACATAATCTTCTAAATGCAGAGATATATGTAGTAAGCACTTTATTTATTAAAATACCATAATGCATCTTTTACACACATGATCTAACCCATTAAACCCACTGTTATTGATAATAAAAAAATGGAATACTTCCAAGAAACGCAACGATGCTGATCAGGTAGTTATCGTCTTGTGGATTTAATAGAATCTCAAAATTTATAGAAAGAACAATAGCAATGAAACTATGAATAAGAGGATCATATAAAACAATTTCTAAAGTAGTGGTGTGAGCGTCGCATAATTATTCTCTCGTGTGTTTGAACGGACCACATACATTGATATTTATAAAGTTTTATCAAGCCATTATATAAATTATATGTTACAAACTGTAATATTTTAAAACAAAATATGACAACTCTTAATAGAAAAATAAGATAAAAAGAAATTGTTTATTTGAATATTATTATTTAACTGTTAATTAATATGATATAATCGAAATTTGTGTATTTAATAAATTTTCTTATTAATATGAAATAATTGAACATTGTAGAGATTAGGGTCTCAAGAGTGTTTTGGGAGAAATTGACTTTCAGATTTTGAAAATCTGAAGAGTCCTCAAGTAGTTAAGTTTTAATCTTGCAGAAAAATCTGATTTTTTGTCTATTTTCCAGTTTTTTCCATCAAGAGAAATCTATGGTTATCCTGAATTTTTTTCAATTATGCTAATGATTTTAGTATCAGGTTTCTTCTAGATTATTATAATTTGTTTGTAATCAATTTAATTGTCCAAATTCAGTTTCATGATTTCAATATTTTTTGTTCATTCATTGAATCTATTAGTGTTTATGTTTCTATTCATGATTTATGATATTTTAAAATAATTGAATTATGAGTTAAAAATGATATGTGTTTTTTTTTCAAATTCAGTTGACATGAACTTATTGAAACTTCATGAAGGACATACCAATCCAACTGAATTATACAATATAAAATATATTAATAATTTTTCAACAATTAAAAAATTATTTTTTTCTTCCTAGTTTTAGAAATATATGAATAGAAAATATTATGATATCTCAACAAGAATTTCATCGAAATCAATTTGTAGTAAATTTCATTGATTACATTTAAGAGTGACTTCTTATATTTTTTTCTTTTCGATAATATAAATAGAGAGGGTATTGCATGTGGCCATTTTAAGGCACTACAAGTTTACTGCACAAAGAGGAAACAGTAGTACAATCAAAAAAAATTAGTAAGGGATTATGTATTTTCAAATAATTTCTATTAAATTAAATATTATTGTTTTGGAACGGGAAATTTTTTTATTGAGTTCAAATTTATAAGTTCTATTTTTCAAGGGAAAATATTTGTTTTTCAAATGTTTAGTTTTATAAATGAATTTTATGTTTAAAGTTTATTTTTATGGGGATTTGTTCTTCAAAATCTACTTAATTTCTTGTACGGGAATGATACCTTCAATTATTTATTTCATTAAATATATACCTTCTTTAAAAATATAGATATTCGTTTATTTTATTTTTCAAATTTATCATTTTTAGTTTTATTTTCAGGGGTAATCCATTTATTCAAATATTATTACTACGTTATATATATTGTTAAGTGTTACTCAAATTTATCAAAAGGTTGGGTTTTAAATTTGATTCTAATTGAGTTTATGTTCTCAAGAAATTTGAAAGGATTAAAATTACCTATGGGTTTAATTCAAAATAAAAAATATTTTTATATTTGAATTTATATTTTCAATCTAACATTATATATATATATATAATTTCATGATGTTTAATAATATAACCATTTAAATAAATTATTAATCAAGTATTAATTCAAATATGAATTTATAAATTAAGAATGTCATACTTTTATCATGTGCATGTCATATAGAAATCAATATTATGTACATACATCAAAGATTTTGTTATAATGACATTTATTAATTTATATATATATATATGTACATAGAGTAGTGTTCCTTAAAACATAATTGAATATAAAATTATGATTGTATTTAGTAAATAAATGATGCTTTGATGATTTTTGTGTGCGACACATAATTATATATTATTATTGATTAATTTTAAAAAGATATAATTGAATGTTTTCTATTGTTATTACTTTATACCTTTATGCATAAAATAATTTTAATAAATATGTCTTTGACAATTAAAGTGTTTGGATATTGATTTAAATTCTTTTTTATTGTGCAAAGTCATGTATCATGAGATCTGATCATGCAAAGTTGAATATATATTTTTTAGTAAAGTATAGTATTTATTTCTTCCAAACATCAATATAAATATATTTTCAATACTAAAACACCAGTAATATATATATATACAATGCTAAGACAAAAAAGTTTTCTAAAAATTGGTACTTAAACTTTGTTAATACGATAGGGAATTGGATAGTGAATCCATCCCTCAAGGGGTAGGCCCAAGATAATCTTCAAAGTTTTGAGTGGCCTTAGTTGTTTTGTTATTAAGATCATGTTTAATATTTTCAAATGAATCACTGGATTAGCATTAAAAGAGTTTTTCAAGTATAATTAATTTTCAAAGCATTATAGTATTTTTTGAAGGTTGTTTTACAAATGCCTTTCTAATTGAATTTTTTTCTGAATGTATTATCAGAGAGATATTTCTAATGAAATTTATGAAAGTTTTTCAAAACATATTACTTGGCAATTGAATGCAGACACTTTATTTAAAAATTATTTTTCACATGTATCTTATAAGATTATTTATAAATGTCGTTGTTTATGGAGTTAGAATGCAGAATCGTAGTGGAAAATTGTGTTCTTTCAACTCTGATAAATGGGAAATGTACTCTAATTTCTCCAGAACCTAGAGCAGTAAAAGTTCCTCATTTGAATAAATAGTTTTCTAATTGTTATTTTTCTTTAAATAAAATTACACTGCATTATTCAAGCACTAAGTCTGAAAGAGCGGGCTTGGGGCATTAAAATTGGTATGAGAGGCACGGTCTAGATAACTCTACAAAGTTAGAACCCTTCGATAGATTGAGTGTTTTTTCTTTGTCAAAAATTCTTCTTTATAATTTTCAAATGGATGAAAGGATATCTCAAACACATCTCTTAGGACTTCCTAATGAATTAATTACAATGATCCTGGAAAATAATGCAATGAAGAATCTCAAACATATGAAGCCATGCAGCTTTCTAGTAAATGACTATACAATGTACCAGGCACACCTGATTTACATTGTTTTCATCGAGGTCCAAGTTTTGTCTTCTAAGATATCAGATAGATTCAATGTTTCTTCTATAGATGCCAAGGGGCATATTATAAAGGACCTTTTATGTGTTTTAACCTATTTTTGAAGACGGAATCAATATCAGCTTTTTAAAGAACTGCATAGGAAGGAAATATTCGTGAAAATTATATGTGTAAACCTTTATGATTTTTCTTCATTGGAATAATTTACAATGACTTTGAAATTTTTGAATATGGTAAAATGATAATTTCATATAGGAATTAAATTCAAGACGATCTTCTAGGATACTATTTAGATTATCATTCCTTGAGGACTATCTTTTTATGTCTAAATCCATACAACCCTTCTTGAACATGTTGTGTTTTGGAAAAGGAGATGGAGGATTTTGAATCCACATTGAACTTTAATCTCATAGAAAGATATGGTAACCATGGAAGAAAAATGTACAGACCTTAGGGATATCATTCGAGACTCAGAATAGATGGAAATTAGAAGTGATAAGTGTAAATGAATTGCAAGGTCATAATTCAATTAGGGGGGAGAATGTAACACCCCAGGTTTAAAAATAAGTTTTATGTTTTGTTCCAAAATGTAATAAAATACATAAATTTCCGAATGCAGAGATATAATTAGTGAGCACTTTATTTATATGAAGACCAAAATACATCTTTGACATAGATGAACTAACCCATTAAACCCACTACTATAGATAATAAAACAATTGAAATTCCTCTGAGAAACACAATGATTTCGATTGGGTATTTCTCATCTTTTGGATCTGATAGAATCAGAAATGTTATAGCAATAACAATAGCAATGAAACTAAGAATAATAGAAACATATAAAACCATTTCTGAAAGTAGTGGTGTGTGCGTCATGGAATTATTCTCTTGTGTGATTCAACGGCCCTTAGAAAATGATATTTATAATGTTTTATCTGACCGTTATAAAAACTATCCATTAGAACATGTAATATTTAAAAATGACATATGACAACTCTTTATATATTAATAAAATAAATAGACAATTTTTATTTGAATATTATTATTTAACATTTAATTTATATGAAATAATCAAACTTTGTGTATTTAATAAATTTTCTTATACAATTTTAATATATATATATATATATTAATTTTAAATATGAAATTATAAATTAACAAAATTATAATTATGAAAACATAATATTAAGAATAATATTTGAATTAATATTGAATATTATGAACAAATACTATATAAGGATAGATTTATAAATATTTTTTATGTGATATTTTATATTATTATGTTTTTCTTGGAAAATATATATATATATATATCTATAAGGAAAAATTTATATTTAAGATATTAATATTATTTTTGAAATTCAACATCTAATTTTACATAGTTTTAAAATATTGGTATACATATAAAGAACATTATAAGTTTAAGTTTAAAATAAAACCAAAATAGTAACATGAAATTCAAAAAAATGGATGAAATAGAAGAGGAAATTGGGTTTGAGGGATTGAGTTCGACGTGATAAAGAAGAAGGCTGACACAGCCGGGCTTCGCGCAGAGGGAACTCTGTCTCTGGGAGTCGCAGATAATGGTGGTGTGAAGCAATGCCACGAGTGAGAACAGAGGGAGGCCCAACCTGGTTTATCTGAGGACGTAGGTATTCGAGGAGTCGTGAACCGATAGAAAAATTTAATTTTCATATATTAGGGTTTCAAGAGAGTTTTGGTAGTAATTGACATTCGAATTTTGAATATATGACAGGTCCGAAAGTAGGTTTGTTTTAATCTTGCGCAAAAATTTGGTTGTTTTTTATGATTTCTTGTTCTTCCCATCGACTTCAATATATGGTTATCCTGGATTTTTTTCAATTATTGCAATGATTTCAGTATCAGATTTCTTCTAGATTTTTATAATTTTTGTGTAATCAATTTGATTTCCAAAATTCTGTTTGATGATTTCGATATTTGTTTTTTTTATTCAATGAATCTGTTGGTGGTTATGTTGCTATTAATTGATTTATGATATTTTAAAATATTGTAATTATGAGTTATATGTGTGTTGTTTTTTCACTTCAGTCAACATAAACTTGTTGTAACTTCATTGAGGAGCTGCTAATCTAACTTAATTATTCTATATAAAATATATTAATCATTTTTTAACAATCAATACTTTATTGTTTTTTGTCTAGATGCAGCAATATATGAATAGAATATATTATAATAGCTCAACAAGCATTTCATCAAAATCAATTTGTGGGAAATTTCATTGATTATATTTAATAGTAACTTTGTCAATATTGTCTTTTTGATAATATAAATAGAGAGGGTATTGCATGTGGCAATTTTATGGCACTTCAAGCATGCTGCACAAATAGGAAACGACTCTTCAATAAAAACAATTAGTAAGGGATAATTAATTTTGAAATACTTTCTATGAAATTACATATTATTGTTCTAGTAAGGTAATTTTGATTATAGATTTTAAATTTATATGTTCTATTTTTGTGCAAGGGAAAATATTTTGTTTTCAAATATTTAGTTTAATAAAAGTATTTTATGTTCAATTTTTATTTTGATGGGGTTTTTTCTTCAAAATATATTTAATTTTTAGTAATGGAATGATACCTTTAATGATTTATTTCTTTAAATCTATACATTCCTTAGAAATAAAGATATTCATTTATTTAATTTTTTAAATTTATCATTTTTTGTTTTATTTTCATGGGTAATTCATCTATTCAAATATTATTACTATATTTTATATATTTTTTACTGTTACTAAAATTTATCAAAAGGTTGGGATTTAAATTTGATTCTAATTGAGTTTATGTTCTCAAGAAATTCAAAAGGATGAAAATTACCTCTCAGTTTAATTCAAAATCGAACATGTTTTTCTATTTTAATTTATCCTTAAAATATTACATTATATATATATATATACTTGCATGATGTTTAAGTATATAATATTTTAAATATATTATTAATCAATTATTAATTCACATATGAATTTATAAATTAAGAATGTCATAATTTTATTATGTGCATTTCATATAGAAATCAAGATTACGTCCATACATCAAATATTTTGTTATCATTACATTTATACATTAATATATATATATATATATATGTTCATATAGTCATGTTCCTTAAAACATAAGTTCATATAAAAGGATGATTTTATTTAGTAATGAAATGTGGTATTGATGATATTTGTGCACGATACATAATTATCTATTGTTATTGATTAATTTTAATAATATAGAATTATATGTTCACTATTGTTATCAGTTTATACCTTCATGCATAAAAGAAATTTAATAAATATGTATTTGAAATATCAAGTGTGTGGATGTTGATTTGACTTCCCTGTTATTATAAAAAATCATGTATCATGAGAACTGATCATACAAAGTTGAATATAAAATTTTCAGTAATGAATAGTATTTATTTGTTACAAACATGATTATAAATATAGTTTCAAAAATAAAACACCAGTGATATATATATATATGGAAAGCTAAGACAAAAATGTTTTATAAAAATTGGTACTCAAACTTTGTAAATACGATAGTGAATTGGATAGTGAATCCATATCTCAAGTGGGTAGGCCCAAGATAGCCTTCAAAGTTTTGAGTGGCCTCAGTTGTTTTGTTTTTAAAAGCATGATTTATATTTTTTCCTGGATCACTTGATTATATTTAAAAACTTTTTTTAATTATAATTAATTTTCAAAGAATTATAATATGTTATATAGGTTGTTTTACAAATTCATTTCTAATTGATTTTTTTTAATATATTACTGAAGAGATATTTTAAATGTAATTTATGAAAGGTTTTTAAAACTCCTTACTATGAAATTTAATTCTCACCCTTTTTTTTAAATGATTTTTCACAGGTATCATAGAATTGTATTTATAGATGTTGCCATTTTCAGAGTTAGCGCACTGAAGTGTAGTGGAAAATTGTGTTTTTTCAACTCTAATAAATGGGATATGTACTCTAATTTCTCTAGACACTAGACCGGTAATATTTTCTCATTTGAATAATGTATTGTGAAATTGATATGATTATTTAAAAAGAATACACACCATTATTCAAGCACCGAGTCCATAAGAGCGGGCTTAGGGAATTAAACTAAAAATTGAAAATAAATTACTATTATGAACATAATAACTTCAGATTTGAAATGAATATTTATAGTCCAATTTATATTTTGTATAATCAAATATTAAAAATTGTATAATTATTGAAAATATGAGTATTCCATTTCATATTATCTTTAAATTAAATATAATATATATCATATTCTAACCCAAGCTGCATCAATAGGTTATAATTTAGGCATATGGTTGAATTTGTTAGAAACCCAATTATATAATAAAATTCAAATAAATTTTTAAGTTAATTTTTAAATATTATCAAATTATTTTTACGTCTAATTAACTGATTTAAGCTTATCCATGGTATAAAAATACTACATTTACTATTCACCACAAATTAGGTTGATCTTATTAGACTGTAAGTATCATATGGATTACTACAATGTGTTTCTATTTTTAGGAATTAAATTCATAGTAGTGAGAAAATAATGTTTCACTCTAATCCTCTGGACATAGTGAGAGGGTGGTGAAAATAATGTTCAAAAGTTCAATTACTTTTTATATCCAAATTGTATATAAACAATTACTCCAATGAACTAAATTGGATAATATATGTATAATTAATCTATTGTGACATTAAAATCAATTGAAAATATAATAATTATTTAAATATAAAAATAAAATTTTAACTATAATTTAGTACTTTTCAATATTAATCAAAACATGAAACTTCTCAGAAAAATACTAAAATTTTAACCTAAGTTAATTCTGACTTTATGAATTCAAGAATCATTCTTATTTTTACAAAATTTAATTTATGATAACGACTATAAAAAATTTTAATATTTTTCTCAAAAAACAACACAATTCCGTTAAGAAAATAGTATTTATGAACATATAAATATTTTACCAACAATTATACTTTTCATTATAAATATGTTTTACTTATGTAAAATTTATTAAAAATTAGCTATTAGTATTCATATTTCTATGTTTAATGGCTAGGTTACAAATATCTTATTTAAATAATTGTAATAGTATAGTGGTGTTTTTTAGATACGCATTGTTGCGTGTAACACAAGCCAAGTAGATATTTCGTGCAGTGCGAGCATAACACGGTGTTGCATACGACATAATAAAATAATATTTCTTCATATATTAATAAAATTATATATTAATTGTTATGTAATGTGAAAAATATAATCGTAATTAAATTAACTTGAAAAAAAATAAAAAATAATTCATAAAATATAAAGGTGTTAAAGGATTAAATTGGGGTTTCTATTTTCAAAGTTCCTTTTAGGGATCCTTGATTCATAATACCACCATGGTGTTGTTTCATGTTTTAATTGCTGAATAATTGTGAGTTTGATGTTGGATACCAACTAATTTGGCCTTAAAATTCAATGAATCATTGATTTATTTCATTCCAACCATACTATTTTCCTAATTAGTGATGTGGAATTTTTATTAAAATTTTTTGGCCTAAAATATGTTATTTAATCTTGGTTTTAAAATTTATTAAATTGTTGGATTTTGTTTTTCACACCATGTGTATGATGAAATTCCCAGTTGTCTATTGTAAACATGTTTGGGATTTCAATTGAAGGTCAAGATCTCTCCAAAGGGGTTTTAATTGGATTATTAGTTTCAAAAGTGGTGTGTTATTAGTTTTTCATGAAATGGTTTCCCATTTAATGGTTTCATGAGGCCAAATTGACAAACTTAAAATGGGTGTTCAATAAATTCATCATTATAATAGCAACCTCACCTTTTTTGATGAAGAGATAGGAACGTCCTTATTTTGGGTACTTCCCTTGTGTCATAACGGTTTAACGGAAAGGGGTTATTTGTTAGGGTGGTCAGGAAGAAGTCAGTTTCTTTGACCAATGTGATGGCATGTATGCATGGTCTATTACTTGTAATGTTTAGAACAACCCATTATGAATATGACATAGGAAACTGATATAGATATTGAAACATTTGATATCTATTATTGGACTAGTTTAGGATTCTGATCAGGATAATATCTCCTTATAGGACATTGTTCTACTTTTGTATTGCACCCCTCATTTAGTACATGAACATTAAGATTGAGTTTTTGGGATAGTTTATGTGATCAGTTTCGGCTCACCTACAAGACAAATCAGGTTTCTATGTTTTCCAGATTTTCATCTGAGATCCAAGGTTTTCACATGTTTTCTCTCGAAACATGATTATCTGTGTAATAGAGTGTGAGTGTCTTTCTAGAAATGGTCACCTGAGTATCATTATCCCATCACCCTCATCAAGTAATTATGGTCTATTCTTCCTTGTGTGGTGCTCCTTTTGTAAATAAAATGAATTTACAATCTTCTAAAATGTTTCATGAAAAATAATTTTATTGAATGTTTTAAATCCCTCTCTCCCTTCAGTGAAAATTTACATCATCCGTCATTTTTCATTCCCCCCTTTTCCTAAAATATTAATCCTCCACATTATAAAATATTATTGTTTTATATTATGATGGAAATATATAGTGATTTTGGTAAGGTTAAATTATAGAAAACCAATGTTTATATTTTTTTATTTTAAACTAGTTAATAATGAATCATTTTTTAAATGAAATTCATTAGTAAAGTGTTTCGGATGGGAATTATTACTAATTATTAAAACTCACGCATGCACATTGTTTATATTTTTATACTTAGTTTCAGGTTGTATTTTGGTCTCAATTGTGATGGGAATTTTGGGTTATGGATCATAGAGTGACGCATGGGGTCAAATGGTGATGTTGTTGTTTCCATGTTTTCTTTTTCTTCTTGGATTAATTGTATTTCCAGTGTATGTTAATTTTTTGTTAATATGTTTTGGTTATTTTATTAATATTATCTTTCATTATCTTTTTATTTTCTTTATTTATTTTGGAAGCAATCATTCTCATCAGTTCTAATATATCCCCTTTATCACTTATCACATACCCGATGGGATCAGGAACGCCTATTATGCCATATTACATGCCGGGTACGGTCACCGATGTGTGGGTAAAACTAGGTTGGTTAATGAAAATTTGGTTTTATCTATCATTTTACTTTTATTTATGGGTGAATACATAGTCTTTATATATTCATTTTTAATAAAATTGGATTCTACATCATACTTTTCTTTGATCTAATCCTATAATTTAACATTTTTATTTCTAAAATATATTCAATAACACATTCTATTGAATTTTTGGATTTCATCAACCACCCTCACCACTTCAATTTCCCCTCTTTAGACATGATCTAAATTATTCTTCAAATACTATAAATTTATAATGGTTCTATTTTTATCTTCTTATTCCTCTCTAGGTATAACAATATGTGGAGAACGATCCCTCTCTTCTCTTTTATTTTGAATCTTCTAATAAAAAATTAGACTATCCTTAAATCAAATTTTTGTTGTTCTTATATATTACATCACTTACTAGAATGTCTCTTAAAAAATAATGGAAATTATTGAGGTGTTTTAAGAAAAGGTTGGTTCCATAAGGATCCTACGATGAGCCCGTAACGGGCTTACGACACTAGGGTTTCCCTCGTTGCCGCTTTCTTCTCCCCTGTGGTGGATCTACTTTAGAATTCCCAGCACTCTCTATGTTTTTTTCATGGCTCACCCTTTTGATGTCGTTCCTATTATGGGCTCCGTTGCGGTTTGGTTCAGGATCTTCGGGCGTAAGACCAGTTTGCGATGAGGTCGCTTTGTTCGATGGCTTACTCTTTGGAGCGTTCGTGGGATCCCGGTTACTGGAGGCGTGACATCACCCGAGTCTGTCATCACTTGGGGGTTGTGTTCATGATCTGTGGTATATTGAATGCTACAAAGGTTTGTGGTGGTCTTCTCTAACCGGACTGTTAGCGGCGATGGGATCAGATGTGGGCTTGGTTGTTCTTCGGTGTTCTAGATTTTTGATGGGTTTGCGTTCTTGTCCTTTTTCTTTTTTTCATGTTTGGATTTACTGGTTGCTGCTCTTTTTGATTTCTAAATTTTTGCGTTGGATTGTTTTGGAGGAATCTTCTTGGGATCTCATGGATTTGTGTAGCATGATGGTTGGAAATACTCCTCCGTTGATCAATATTTGATGATTTCCTTGCGGGCTTTTTGGCCCTAAATTTTGGATTTGGTTTTCCTCCTCGATTTGAATTTGGTTTTCCGGGATTTGCTTTTGGGAAGAACTTGCAATTATATTTTGGAAAGAACTCACCATTGCAATGGTGATGTCTTGTTGTAGTAGAAATCAGTGGTGATGTCTTTTGAAGGCTGAAAGAAGTGGCGTGGTTATGTAGACTGATGAAGGATTCAGTATGGGGTCTTGGATCGGGTGTGTTTTCATTGTCGGGGGTCATCTTTAGAGGAATTCAGGTGGCCGTGAAGAATGTTTGAGGTGATATGTGTTGTTTGATCTGGTTCTTTTTGATTTTCGATTTTCGATTTTGGAGTTTGGATTGTTGGTGATTAGTTTGATGTCTGTAGGTTCTCACTAACCAAAAAAGTGACTTATTTGAAAATAAAAAAAAGTAGTTTCAGTTAGTATATATTACATCACAAAATAAAAGATAAATTTCTTATATTGATAAAATATTGAAAGATAAATCTTCTTTTATCACTCCACTTTTGTTTTCAATCAATCTTTTTGAATTATATGACTTATAAGTAATTCTCTTTATTATATTGAATCTAACAAAAACATCCAGTAACCGCTGATCCAACTTATTAAACCTATCAATAAATTTTATTTTCTCCAAATATGAGACATACACTATTATCAATTTTCATCCAAATAATATATTTAAGATACACTATATACAAACAAAATTCAGCATTATTATTATCCTCAAATATTATGGAAGGTTTCATGTATAACACTAAAACAATTTAACACTATATCTCCCTTACATTATGAATATTTACTAAAAATTTCACTAACTCGATATTCATTCACTACTACTTCTTTGTTCTTCACCATATTTTAGTTTGAATTATATTTGATTTCATCTATCATCAAATCTAATGTAACACCTATAATGTACCGAACTGTTATAAATAAAATTCCACTTGTATTTTTATTAAATGTCTTATTATATTATATGGTTTTAGACAACACATGAAATTTTATTTTATTATTATTACCATTATATTTAAAAGACCATTATGAATCATTATAATTTATAATATTCTCATTTAATAGTGATCACATGATTAGTAAAAATATAGGGTTTTAACAAATCCAATTTTCATAGAAAAAGGAAATCATGGCCTTAACCAGTAGGATCATACCATATGAATCCCATTTATTTCAGCTTCCAAGGGAGGTATAATTTTTGGACTTTTTCTGTTCCAAATTAAAATCTTACATTCAACATATTGTGAAGGATAAAAACCGTTTATAGGAGAAGTTCGAGCTCATCGAGATCACAGCTCAAACCATGTTTGTTGAATATCCCCATGAAAGTCCCACCATTGTGAACACTAACCTTATGGTGTTTTTTGGTCTATTAATGGGATATGTAGCAATAAACTAAAAATATGAGTATGTATATTATTTTTTATAGAATAATTAATATATTATTATCTTATTATTGTTGCTTTATAAAGGATATTTATTTTGGTTCAATAAAACAAAACTAGTATTTTTGGTTAATATTAAAATTCAACAAAAATAATATACTTTAATATATTAATGGATGTTTAAAATATATAATATTTTAGTATAATATTATTATTAAATAAGTTTTATTAAATATAAAAAAATCATATAAATTTCATGAATTCAAATATATTTGTTTTAAATGTTTATTAAATGTTATTGTCAAAAACCCCATCATTTTCATTAATTGTAGATTTATATTTTTATATAAAAAATTTACATATTTTAAAAATTATTTAGAAAAAATGAAAAATATTTTTGGAATCAATATAACAAAATTTTCAAATTGTGAATTTTTAATATTTTTTTGAGACAATCATGTTTTTCGGTAAAAATTAAAAATTGTATAAATATATGTACTGACTCATTACATATAAATGACACAAAAGTGATTTAACAAGAAATATAAATATGATACATGACCAAATAAATTTTTTACGATTAAAATAATATGATTTTAGGTTTATTTGATTTATTTTTTTAAATCCAATACGAATCCTCCAAGACTTAATATATTTTAAGATTTTAAAATTATTTCTTTAAGAGTGTTACTCACCTCTACTACACCTAGTGTGATATTTTAATAATTTATACACTTGGCATTCAGAAAAACAAAATCCACTCCACATTGGTATAATCCATGGGAAAAACAATTATAGGTTTTGGGTTTTTGGATATTTTATTATGTAGAATCCAAAACAAAAATAATAAATAAATCTCCCAATTTGTTTATATAAACCCACCCAATAACCCATTTAACATCTCTAAAATTCCCTCGATAACTTCCATACTTAGACATTCACTCCCTAAAGTCCCCCCCATTTTGACCCATGCATTCAATAATCCCATCCCAATATATTGGAGTCACACACTCTAGTAAGGGATCGTCCCCTCTCTTATTTTATCAAGTATTTATTTTTTGTTATGTTTTTTACTATTCATTTTCTTATAATGGGATATGATATTTAATATTCCCCTTACTATCCATTTTATGTATAACTTATGATATCTTCCTTTCACTATCATTAATCCTCCACTGGTCATTTAGGTACACTTGTTAGGATGCTGAAATTTCACAAATATTATTTTCCCTATTCAAATTTCTTCATTACATCATGCCTTATATTTACAAATCTATAATGTTTGAATATAATTTTACAAGTACCTATTACATCCCTTTTATTTCCAAATAATTATATACTCCATTATCTCTCATCAACTATTTTTATTATTTTTTATGTAACGTCGTTATGCTACCAAAATTTCACCACGATTATCCATGAAAAAACAATTTTGTAGTGAATACCATACACATTATATTATCATTATTATTCACATTTATGAAAAAATACTTATTTGTTTTTGAATTATATTTATTCAATCCATTTTCCATTTTTGGGCAACAAATAATATGTATTAATTAATCCATATTGTATGATCTATGTGGCACACTTAAAAATGAGAATGAAATGATTATAATGGGTACACCTAGATAGTGCTCCAATGAATTGAAATTTTTTTAGTATCATGAATCAATGCTTTGGGATGTGGTTGTACCTGATTCTTTTTTGTAAATTTTTTAACTCGAAGTTATTGGTAGTTTATCATTGACTTATATCATTGATTCATTGTTTTATGTTTTTTTTTCAAAGTTCCCATGTTATGATGATTATGTTATATTGTAACTTATTAATCATATTACTTGTGTTACTCATTGATATACCTATTGTCTAGAAGGTATCACATATTACATGTATATTCCCTTATCTTAATTTATATATCACCCCTTTATTATATATTTCCCTTGGTTATCCAATCCAGTTTTATGTTCGAATGGTAATTTTGAGCTTGTTAAGGAATTTTTTAGTAATTTTATTATATCTCATGTTCATGATTCTTTTTTATGTACCTCATTTATAAATCAACTATACTTATTTGTATTTTGGGTTGTAATATGTTTAATTTTATATAAGGATGACGGACCCGACTCGGGGCGAGCAAGTGAGAAACCCTACCTCAGCTTCATGTTCCTTCACTGATGTGGTTGTCGGAAGAGATTCTAAGATCCTTGAGCCCTGTGCAAATGTTGTCTCTATCTCGGATTGCATCAATCCAAAAAAATAGTTATCACAGACAAATGGAAATTTCTTTCTCAAAAAATGAGGTAAACCTTCTTGCATCGGACTTACATTTGTTTCGTGTTGGGAACATCACTAAAATTCAACCATCTATGAGATTCGTAAGAAAATCTCTTGAAGTGATAGGTTTTCCAGGTTTTCATATCGGTCTATTGAACCCTTTCAACATCGTTTTTCACCTTCTTCGTAGGATTATTATTATAGGATTTTGGTGAGATGTTCATGTTCTTGGGGGGTTCTATGAGAGTTCTTAAATGGACCCCTGACTTTGACCCCTATATTGAATCTCCCATAGTTCCAGTTTGGACTGGATTCCCTAGGCTACCACTACATATTTTTAAGCAATCATCCATGTTCCTAATTTCCATTCTAAAAGGAAATCCATTAAAATAGTTTTCAGCAATGAGAAATCTCTCAAGACCATCAGTTGCTAGAATTTGCATTGAAATTGATGTTTCTCAATCTCTTCCTTACCAAATCTGGATTTAGAATGAGGATTATGGATTCATGTAGGATGTCGTATATGAAAAACTACTCTATTATTGTCAGTTTTTTCTTAATATTGGACATGTTTCAATGGAATGCAACTGTAAGACTACACATCCTAAACCCAAGAAAGTTACTTGCGTTGTAAAGCAAATAATTGGCCTAGAAGGGGGTTGAGTTAGCCACAGAGTTGATATTGGTCCCTCTATTGTAAGGGATCATTTTGGAGGGAAAAAATCTGATGAGCATAAGTATCTTTTAGTTGATGATGTTGATCCCCTACCACATTCATATCATTATATTGAAAATAATGGACTTCTAGGCTTTGTTCATGCTTTTATTACTACCAAAAATGTCATCATTAACTCTCCTGCTATAATGACCCATACTTTACATACATTGTTAATACTTTAAAATTGAAGCACAATTATTACAACATATAACAAAACCATGAAAGGTCCGTATAGGTATAGTGTCTTTAGAAACTGGGAAACATAAACAACTAGTTCATAAAGAATCTACATTGTCTCCCATTTATTTCATCATTTCTACAGTCCCTTTTGGAATATCCTACTTAATAACCTTCTCTCTGACCTGGGGGAAAGAAAACATACAAAAGGGTGAGCTCAAATGCTCAGTAAGGGTAAACAAAAGAAAAATCAATCACATCATATTCATAAGAATATAACATTTTGGAAATCTTAACCTGAAAAAGAAATCATAATTTCATATCATGGGATAAATCATAGAAGTGAAATTTAATCCCAATAATCATAAATTAAAACATGAAACATTGTGGAATACACACATAATCATAGAGAATCATTTCTTAGTAGTCAAGACTCATAGCCAAGACTATCTTAGCGGACAAAGTCCATTTCTGAACTGAGTTCACTCCTCGTTTCAGTCCTGTTTCACTGAACTGGTTTAACATGTCATTCTATCCATGTCTATCTCATGAGATATAAATCTTTTCCCAATGCATTGGTGGGAGATATAGGTCCCACCCATCTCATAATGATACCATTCTTCTGTGTGCCACAAAATCATAAATCATACATCATTGCATAACCCATGTAATAAAAATGGGATTCTTAAACATCATTACATCATAAAACAATTCATATAAGATAAAAGAATTCATAAAAATAAGTCCATCACAACATAATCAAATCAATGTAATAATAGGTATAGAAACAGAACCCTATATTATCTTAGATGGAAAATAATTTTGATAAAACACTTGAACTCCATTCTTGAGGAAAATATCCTTTCTACTTCAAAAACATTTTCCTTTCTTAACATGTCATACAATTTTAAACTAAAAAAAGTTGATTAAAAATAAACTTGAAAATTTGTAAAGGAAGCTTCTTGGAAATAATATTTTAAAAATCCATTCATGTCGTATAAGTTAAAAGAACATTCTTCTCGTACTTTTGTCAAAAAAGTCAAAAAGTACCTCGTACGAAAAACGACAAAAGATTTAGTTCATATCTTTTACTAAAAACTCATCGAAGGGTAAAATTGGATTTAAAAACTTGTAGGTGGATGGAAATAATATTACATATTTATGAAACATTGATGTGGATGATAAATATTCCCCAGAAAATTCTGAATTATAAATGATCTCGGATAAAAAATGAGATTGCGAGATTTTCCCTTACCTTAGGTCTGATTTGCTTCGTAAGTGTCCAAACCTCGTGTATAATGATTTAAATAATGTCATTGACTTATTCCAGAATCATAATCATTGTTATGATATCATATATGGTCATATTCCTAGCTTCTTATTAGTAATATTACATTGCTACTTGTTATTCAGGTGTTTATTACTTTTTGTTCTTATGCGTGTTTTGTCGAATAAATTCTTATTCTTATCTTTAGGATATAGATACCTCATTTCCAGAATGGTATTAGTGTACTATATATCATATTTATTAATTCCATTCATTTATATAATCATTATGCGATGAAGATCATGTAGAACGAGTCGTATCACATCGTGGAGACGGTATTCCGTACGTACGCACGAGCGATGATATCGTTCCCATGATCGTGGAATTGTATTGGAGTGTATGTATACTATTTAAGAATCAATACCAATTTACAATAATCATATATAGTTATTTATTTTCACCATTATTCCCATCCAAGTATGGTGGTGGTGGAAAATCGATTACACCACGGCGTGGAGACGGTATTTTGTTCATACGCACGCGTGGTAATTTCATTTTCTATAGGATGGATAGATGGTGAAATAGGGTTGTTTCATACTTATAATAACATATAAGTATATTATTGATACTTATGTTATTAATTCATAATGAAACAACTAAAGAAGAAGAATTGGGAGAAGAAATAAAGTTGAAAGAATCGGTAACGGACATTACCTCTTCTTTGAAGCACCTCTTTGAGACCTCCTCTTAGGGCACTAAAATTGGTCTTTGAAGAAGACCAGTACCTATAGGATGTTTATAGGGAAGTGGAGAAGAGAATTTGGTAGGGTTTGGCCGAGCCTGAAGGCTCAAAGTGGTGTGAGTAAGAGAGGGAGGAGGTGCCCTTTTATAAGGGAGGAGAGGGGCACCTTTGGAAAAACTAAACATATTATTTTATTATAAAGTCATATTCGGTTTTTAATAGCTCCAAATTGATTTATTTAGAAGCTAAGGTGGAGATGGGTCGAAATCCTCTCATCCAATAGAATTTAGACAATTTTAGGTATCTATTGTAACCTTATCATTTAGATTTAACTTTAAGTTAAATAATTTTACTTTTACTGTGTCTTCTAGTTTTCTTACACTATAAGGTTAATAAACTTACTATAACAAGCACAACGAACCCAAAGTTGTTTATTGGTAATATATATAACCTTATATATGTAATTTTGTAAGGCCCCGACCCTAGTTACCCAGAGTCGGTGCATTATTACATAACATCGGCATGATCACAAGAAAGATCAAATCTCGAAAGACCGATTGGTTTAGTAGCCTTGGAAACACTAGATATATTCATAAGTTTTACATTACATCATAAAATGAAAAACTACTACAAAAACATAATGTCTCCATAATCCACACTCATATCCCCACATAATATCCATGCAGGTCATTCATAATTTACTTCTTCACTTCCTGGGAAAAATAAAACATAGAAAAGGGGTGAGCTCAAATGCCCAGTAAGGATATCAATATAGCGGAAACTTTCATAAATAAGAATAAACATTTAAGGAAATGTATAACTAAAACAAAAGCCTTTTAAACTTTAACTTCAACATAGTATGGCATAAATAAAATGAAATAATGCCATTTACTTATTCACATGGATATTCTACTAATCGAATAATCACATGCAATATCAATAACCACTTTCATAGTGATGGAATGCATAATGCTAAACTTTAATTTCTTTTCAAGGCCTCGTCCCAAGACCTTGGGGCTAACTGTAACCGGAACCCAACCCGGAGTGCCTCTAATAACCGGACACCAACCCGGAGTGCCTCTAATAACCGAAAACCAACTCGGAGTGCCTCTAATAACCGGACACCAACCCGGAGTGCCTCTAATAACCGGAGACCAAACCGGAGGGCTTACTTTTACCATTCCCTAACCTGGAGGGCTTAATTGTACTAGTCCCCAACCTGGAGGGCTTACTTTAACCAGTCCCCAACCTGGAACATACTTTTCCAACACATTCATATGAAGTAAAGGTTGAAATATAACATAAACATTCTTATTGGAACTAGCATACGAAATGTCAATAATTTACTCATAACCCATGAATGCTATATAAATGACACATCTACAGTCAAACATATCACAAAACTTCATTACAATATGGAAGTTTTAAATAATAATACATCAACTTCAAATAATCTTAAAATCCATCAAAGGATGTTGACATAGATGAAAATGTTTTTTTAAAAATTATTGAGAGAAATATCCCTTTTTCATGAAAACATTTTAATGTTACACAATTTAGAAAGTAAGGCATTTAAATACATTTTTGAATCAAAGTGTCCCATACCACTTTGAAACTTTTGAATGGAATTAACACTTTTAAAACATTCATTTTCATATAAATAAATCCTTACAAACTATTTTGAAAACGTGGACATAAATGAGGATGATTTAGAAGAATAAATATTTAAAAGATTTATAATGATGTTTTAGTAAAATTTCCCTTATAAATAATCCCTTTGAAAACTCTTTTATGAAATATGGACATGGATAGTAAATATGTCCCTGTAGATACTTACGTAAAGACAACCTCGGATATTAAAGTGATTATGAAGTAAACCCTTATCAATTTGGTAACTTATGAAACATACAACCCATGAAAGAGGTATCATACGATGAAAATGTAAATACACATAAGGTAAAGTATATTACACAAAGAATACAATTATGGGTAGTACATACACCACACAAAAGATAATAGTGGAAATATGGCATGAATCTCACGGAAATAAAGAGTGAGATGAAAACCCCTTACCACGTTAATCAACTGAGTCGTATGGCCAAAAGTTAATAACCACCAAATTATTTACAGAATAACATGAATATAAAGATAATCATGATAATATATATCAAATTCCAGTACACAATACACCACTTTCAATAATTTAGTGGTGAATAATGGAAATCTCGCGGAATTGAATGTGAGATAAGAAAATCCCTTACCTTGTACTTTTCCTTGGTTGGGGTAGGTTAACCTCCTGTATAATGGTGAAATAATTGTTATTAAATTATAAAAGAATCATATACATTAATATGATATCATATATTATCTTTTAATATTGATTTGATAATAATATCTTAGTATTATCGTTGTTTCGGGTGTTAACTTACTTGTTTTATTTTATATGTTTTGTTACGTAAGCCATGTTTGTAATGGATAGGTTATATATTATTCATATCCAGAATGATATAAAGTCCTTAAACATCATTTTTAAATCATCATAGGATAATTATACTTGAATGGATACGATGGAGAATGAATCTTATCGCCTTTGTGGAGACGGTAGTCCGTACGTACGCACGAGCGACAATATCATTATTTTGATATTAAAATAATATATAAATGGATGTTATATCATATATACAGAATAATTAACATGTTATATTTATTATTTACATGAGTTTCACATCATTATTATACCCATCCAAATAATAATATATTGAATAACAATTACACCACGACGTGGAGACAGTAAGCCGTACGTACGCACGTATGGTGACATGTTATTCAAAGGGTGGATAGAATACTGAATATGGTTGTACCATATTTATAATAACATCAAATTATATGTGATATACTGGAGTTATTATTTTAGAATGGTAAGAACAAAGAAAGAAGAAGTGGAAGAAGAAAGGAACTTGAAAAGGGGTGGTGAAAACATTACCTCTTCTTCGGGTTCTTCCTTTTGATTTGATCAAAAGGGCTCCTTAGGTTGGCTTTATGATCAAACTAAGGCCTCTAGGTTGTAGTGAGGGAAGTTGGGAGAGTATTTGGGCAGGGTTTGGATGAGCCAAGTGGCTTGAGAGGTGTGAGGAATGAGTAGAAGTGGTCTCCTTTTATAAGGGAGAGGAGGGGCTCTTTAGGAAAGAGTGAAAGTATTACTTTATAATATAATTATATTCGGTTTATAATGGTCCAAAAATCATTGAGGTCGAAGATAAGATGACTCATTTTCTAAATAACACAACCAATAATAATTGGTCAGGTTTTAGATATTAGTTTAATCATTATAACCTTATTTATCTAAATGATTTATTAATGAGGTAAACATTGCATCATTATTGTGTCATTAATAATTTAAATTATATGATGTCTAAAAATTATAAATAAAATATCATTATGTAGGAAATCTTTTTATCTTTCTAATTAATATTTATAATAGAAAATCCAACATGTATAACCCTATGTAAAAATTGTTCTTCTAAAAGATGTAAGCTTATGCTATTTTTATTTTTATTTTAACTTTATTAATATAACGTGTCCCTACCACATACAAGTGGCTCTAAGGGGTCCCCAAATCGACCCAAGGATGCCCATGGTCGGGTATGTGTCCACCAATAAGTTTAGGACACGTTTTAGGGTAATTTAGTATTATTATAATATTATTTGTTAACCCTTATTTACCGGATTTACCCTTAACCATGGTAAATAAAATATTTACCGCAGTAATTATTCAAAATGTCTAAACATAAAAGCTACCTATTTACAAAATTTGAACATCCTGATTCCAAATATGGAATCCATTTTCATAAATTCAAAACATAGAAGTGGCAGAAATTAATTTAAAATTTATTCCCGCTGTCAAAACAAAAAGCGTGTTTTTAAGAGATAATAACTATCAAAAGATTGACACTTGTTTATGTTCGGTTTAATTGTAAAATTATGTCCAATGACCAACATTATATTAAATGGTAAAAATATATTCTAAATATACTTTAAAACTACTAAAATTCATAAATTATCACTATTAATTATTTTGATTAAAAAAGTTGTTTTAAATTAAAATTTAGTAATTTTCACTATTCATCAAAATATGAAAGTTATCCGAAAAGTACCAAAATATCACCTTAGGCTAAATTCGATATTCCGAATCCAAAAATGAAGTCCATTTTGAAATATAAAATATATATAATTCCGAAAAGTAGGTATTACTATTCATAACGGCTAGTTTGATTGGTTGTGGTGTGTGTAAAAACTCAAGGTTGCGTACAACACACGCTACTGTATTATTCAAAGAAAGCGTACCGTGGAATCTTGGGATGTTTCATTTTAAATTTTTGATGTCCCCATTTAGTCAAAAAGTTTAAAATATTGTATTTAAAAAGGGTTCACTATTAAAATTTGATAAAAGTGCAATACTGAAAATGAATTTGTTCTTGCATTATATCTAAGAAACTCATAATATGGATTCTAAAATTATAAGGATTATATAAAGTTTAAAATTTAGATAATACTATTCATAACCTCTTTTGAATGGCCCTTTTTTTTTGTAAGTCATGGTGTGATTGAACTCGGTGTTGCGTGTAGTGCAAGTTATTGAATTATTTTGAAGAAATAACACACTATGAAATCTTGGGGTGTTACATTCTCCCCTCCTTCAATAAATTGCGTCCTCGCAATTTGAAATTGTTCTTCGAAAATAAAAGGTTGAAAATAGAAAATATAATTGTGGGAAAACCCACATCGGAAATTGGGTTACTAAAATTTAGTCTTAATATGAGGAAAGAGAAATGAAAGGGTCACCACCAAATTATGATCTCGATTAGGAGAACATTGGTGGCAATTAGAGACATATAATTGGAGGAAAAACGCAAATATTTATAGGTAGTGATTGAGGTCATCAATCACAAACAAGTATAAAATTGAGGTCCATAAATTCATCAATCTATGATGATTTGAAATACCATCGGTTCAACAAAACATAGGGTATTAGGATAACACA
The DNA here is from genome assembly GCA_963277665.1 of Viscum album. Classification (NCBI taxonomy): domain Eukaryota; kingdom Viridiplantae; phylum Streptophyta; class Magnoliopsida; order Santalales; family Viscaceae; genus Viscum; species Viscum album. The sequence goes on along the minus strand of OY728166.1, from coordinate 1,365,823,667 downwards.
TTTTTGACGTTTCAAAATATCTTAGTTGAAATCCCACATCGAAAAATGAATTAATGAGGCCTCTAAAATAAAGAGTCGAAAGTATGAAGATTTCCGAAAATAACACATACTAGGGTTCCATGTAGGAAAATATGGATATGGAAGAAAAATCTAACCATCAATTATCTGATGGAGAGTGGTAGAGAACATGGCTATGAAAAGGCCAAAAATCCCAAAGCCATAAATTAGTGATGATTTAATGTACCATCTAGGAAAACATTTTTGTTCTAAGTTGCTTTTCTTAATATTGAGGAATTTATTTATGAGATTGGCTAAGATCATAAAGAGATATACTTACTTTATAATTAGAGTTTTATCCATTAATAAATTTCTACCACAAACTCATCTTTCACTCTAAAAGATAATAGAATATAAAAAAATCTTTTTACACTATTCGTATAGGGTTCCAAAATAAATGAATTTATAATTCATCTACAAGATCTTTTAAAAAAACTACATTATTTAATCCAGGACATCTCTTGGGCCATTGGTAGGTGATACACCCTTGTCGCCCTTCGGTTGCGGGTTCAAGTCTCGCAGCCTTGCCGGACGCGAGGGGTTGTCGCCCAACTTCCGGGTTGTCCTTTTATGGCAATCCAAAATAATCCAAACTAGAACTATCCAAAATACTACTGTCCAAACTCACAGTCCAACATTTATATGGAAGTTAAACATAATGTAGATCTTTTTTACCCCGTAATATCATATGAATACTTTCATCGTGTATTCTTTTAATACACTGAAACATCCTGAATTACCATATTCCTTATTGATTCATGCTCCCTTATTCCATATAGAATGCTGGATATACTTCATCAATCCAAAAATGTTTTAAACCCCAACAATGATGGAATATAAAAATCATTAATCAGTTCCAAGGTAGTCAAGAATATCCAATATAATTTATCCAAAACAATCACATATTATTCCAAAATCACTACCTCAGTATCAGAACTATATTATGATTTATCATTCTCTCAACCATATATTTTCCCAAAATTTATCCTGCTATTGAGTCACCTTTCTTTGTTCCACACAATCTCAAGTCCTTAATGAAATAGTACTGCAGTACAATCCTTATATACTCCATAATTATTATAACAAGTACATTGTTGATACAACACTCAATTGACATAATCAACATAAGAACTCCAATCATTCCTCTTCATCTGTGGTAGTATCATAACTTGATTATTATCCAATAACATCATTTGCGGCATAGTCTGATGACTGGGACATAGGTTCGCGTAGTGTCCAAACTCCTTGCAAATGAAGCATTGTACATTTAAAACCATTTTCTTACCCTTGCAGTCACGTACTTTGTGCTCTTTTCCTCCACACTTATAACAAACTCCCATTCCTTTCAGGAAAGCTCCAGGGTGTTTCTTTCCACAGTTACCATATATGGGAAAATTCTTCTTTTCCCTCTTCCCTTTATCCATCTTTCTCTCTTCCATCCTTTTCTTCTCTTGCTTCCCTTCAAAGCCATAGGACTCAGTAAACTCTTTACTTATCTTATCAACACATGATATTATTTATTCATATGATGATAATACATGGGAGACTATTTCTCTTATAAATTCTAGATTAAGACCATGAAAGATATGATCCTTCCTTCTCTTTGGATCATGTGCATTTCAGGAGTTCTCATTCCTTATACTGGGCGCCATTTCTAAACAATGGCATACACTAGATCAGTTTATGAATCAAAATACATAATCTCATACTTATAAAACACTTAACATAAATTGAACTATTTATGGATATAATCCATAATCATAAAAATGTCTCCTTTGAGGATGTATATACTCATAAACCCTTCGTAATGGTTTGTAAAGAAAATGAGAATTATCCTAAGCATATACCCCGGGAGTGTCGTAACCAAGAGTGCAGCAAGGCCCGTTGTCATGCACCAGTTCCCGTTGGAGTCTAGCTCAAAGCGGTGTTTTCGGGTTTTACCCCTAGGTACATCTGTGCCAGAGCCGCCTCTACCTGCTCGTATCCAGACAGGGATGTATTTCTCGGAAAACTCACAAAATCACTACAATACCAAAATTCTAGGAAGTTCTTCTACACTAATCCTCAAAGTTCATCTTAGGTCTACGTGCTCTAATCAGAGTTTATCTAAATCTAGCTTCCAAGGTTTGTACTAAACATCCTCTGATACCAATTATAACGCCCCGACCCTAGTTACCTAGAGTCGGTGCATTATTACATAACATCGGCATGATCACAAGAAAGATCAAATCTCAAAAGACCGATTGGTTTAGTAGCCTTGGAAACACTAGATATATTCATAAGTTTTACATTACATCATAAAATGAAAAACTACTACAACAACATAATGTCTCCATAATCCACACTCATATCCCCACATAATATCCCTGCAGGTCATTCATAATTTACTTCTTCACTTCCTGGGAAAAATAAAACATAGAAAAGGGGTGAGGTCAAATGCCTAGTAAGGATATCAATATAGCGGAAACTTTCATAAATAAGAATAAACATTTAAGGCAATGTATAACTAAAACAAAAGCATTTTAAACTTTAACTTCAACATAGTATGGCATAAATAAAATGAAATAATGCCATTTACTTATTCACATGGATATTCTACTAATCGAATAATCACATGCAATATCAATAACCACTTTCATAGTGATGGAATGCATAATGCTAAACTTTAATTTCTTTTCAAGGCCTCTTCCCAAGACCTTGGGGCTAACTGTAACCGGAACCCAACCCGGAGTGCCTCTAATAACCGGACACCAACCCGGAGTGCCTCTAATAACCGGACACCAACCCGGAGTGCCTCTAATAACCGGAGACCATCCCGGAGCGCCTTTAATAACCGGAGACCAAACCGGAGGGCTTACTTTTACCAGTCCCTAACCTGGAGGGCTTACTTTTACCAGTCCCCAACCTGGAGGGCTTACTTTAACCAGTCCCCAACCTGGAACATACTTGTCCAACACATTCATATGAAGTAAAGGTTGAAATATAACATAAACATTCTTATTAGAACTAGCATACGAAATGTCAATACTTTACTCATAAACCATGAATGCTATATAAATGACACATCTACAGTCAAACATATCACAAAACATCATTACAATATGGAAGTTTTAAATCATAATACATCAACTTCAAATAATCTTAAAATCCATCAAAGGATGTTGACATAGATGAAAATGTTTTTTTAAAAATTATTGAGAGAAATATCACTTTTTCATGAAAACATTTTAATGTTACACAATTTATAAATTAAGGCATTTAAATACATTTTTGAATCAAAGTGTCCCATACCACTTTGAAACTTTTGAATGGAATTAACACTTTTAAAACATTCATTTTCATATAAATAAATCCTTACAAACTATTTTGAAAACGTGGACATAAATGAGGATGATTTAGAAGAATAAATATTTAAAACATTTATAATGATGTTTTAGAAAAAGTTCCCTTAGAAATAATCCCTTTGAAAACTCTTTTATGAAATATGGACATGGATAGTAAATATGTCCCTGTAGATACTTACGTAAAGACATCCTCGGATATTAAAGTGATTATGAAGTAAACCCTTATCAATTTGGTAACTTATGAAACATACAACCCATGAAAGAGGTATCGTACGATGAAAATGTAAATACACATAAGGTAAAGTGTATTACACAAAGAATACAATTATGGGCAGTACATACACCACACAAAAGATAATAGTGGAAATATGGCGTGAATCTCACGGAAATAAAGAGTGAGATGAAAACCCCTTACCACGTTAATCAACTGAGTCGTATGGCCAAAAGTTAATAACCACCAAATTATTTACAGAATAACATGAATATAAAGATAATCATGATAATATATATCAAATTCCAGTACACAATACACCACTTTCAATAATTTAGTGGCGAATAATGGAAATCTCGCGGAATTGAATGTGAGATAAGAAAATCCCTTACCTTGTACTTTTCCTTGGTTGGGGTAGGTTAACCTCCTGTATAATGGTGAAATAATTGTTATTAAATTATAAAAGAATCATATACATTAATATGATATCATATATTATCTTTTAATATTGATTTGATAATAATATCTTAGTATTATCGTTGTTTCGGGTGTTAACTTACTTGTTTTATTTTATATGTTTTGTTACGTAAGCCATGTTTGTAATGGATAGGTTGTATATTATTCATATACAGAATGATATAAAGTCCTTAAACATCATTTTTAAATCATCAAATGATAATTATACTTGAATGGATACGGTGGAGAATGAATCTTATCGCGTTTGTGGAGACGGTAGTCCGTACGTACGCACGAGCGACAATATCATTCTTTTGATATTAAAATAATATATAAATGGATGTTATATCGTATATATAGAATAATTAACATGTTATATTTATTATTTACTTGAGTAGCACATCATTATTATACCCATCAAAATAATAATATATTGAATAACAATTACACCACGACGTGGAGACGGTAAGCCGTACGTACGCACGTATGGTGACATGTTATTCAAAGGGTGGATAGAATACTGAATATGGTTGTACAATATTTATAATAACATCACAGTATATGTGAGATACTGGAGTTATTATTTTAGAATGGTAAGAACAAAGAAAGAAGAAGTGGAAGAAGAAAGGAACTTGAAAAGGGGTGGTGAAAACATTACCTCTTCTTCGGGTTCATCCTTTTGATTTGATCAAAAGGGCTCCTTAGGTTGGCTTTATGATCAAACTAATGCCTCTAGGTTGTAGTGAGGGAAGTTGGGAGAGTATTGGGGCAGGGTTTGGATGAGCCAAGTGGCTTGAGAGGTGTGAGAAATGAGTAGAAGTGGTCTCCTTTTATAAGGGAGAGGAGGGGCTCTTTAGGAAAGAGTGAAAGTATTACTTTATAATATAATTATATTCTGTTTATAATGGTCCAAAAATCATTGAGGTCGAAGATAAGATGACTCATTTTCTAAATAACATCAACCAATAAGAATTGGATAGGTTTTAGATAATAGTTTAATCATTATAATCTTATTTATTTAAATGATTTATTAATGAGGTAAACATTGCATCATTATTGTGTCATTAATAATTTAAATTATTTGATGTCTAAAAATTATAAATAAAATATGATTATGTAGGAAATCGTTTTAGCTTTCTAATGAATATTTATAATCGAAAATCCAACATTTATAACCCAATGTAAAAATTGTTCTTCTAAAAGATGTAAGCTTATGCCATTTTTATTTTTATTTTAACTTTATTAATATAATGTGTCCCTACCACATACAAGTGGCTCTAAGGGGTCCCCAAATCGACCCAAGGATGCCCATGGTCGGGTATGTGTCCACCAATAAGGTTAGGACACGTTTTAGGGTAATTTAGTATTATTATAATATTATTTTTTAACCCTTATTTACCGGATTTACCCTTAACCATGGTAAATAAAATATTTACCGCAGTAATTATTCAAAATGTCTAAAAATAAAAGCTACATATTTACACAATTTGAAAATCCTGATTCCAAATATGGAATCCATTTTCCTAAATTCAAAACACAGAAGTGGCATAAATTAATTTAAAATTAATTCCCGCTGTCAAAACAAAAAGCGTGTTTTTAAGAGATAATAACTATCAAAAGATTGACACCTGTTTATGTTCGGTTTAATTGTAAAATTATGTCCAATGGCCAACATTATATTAAATGGTAAAAATTTATTCTAAATATACTTTAAAACTACTAAAATTCATAAATTATCATTATTAATTATTTTGATTAAAAAAGTTGTTTTTAATTAAAATTTAGTAATTTTCACTATTCATCAAAATATGAGAGTTATCCGAAAAGGACCAAAATTTCACCTTAGGCTAAATTCGATATTCCGAATCCAAAAATGAAGTCCATTTTGAAATATAAAATATATATAATTCCGAAAAGTAGGTATTACTATTCATAACGGCTAGTTTGATTGGTTGTGGTGTGTGTAAAAACTCAAGGTTGCGTACAACACACGCTACTGTATTATTCAAAGAAAGCGTACCGTGCAAGCTTGGGATGTTTCATTTTAAATTTTTGATGTCCCCATTTAGTCAAAAAGTTTAAAATATTGTATTTAAGAAGGGTTCACTATTAAAAGTTGATAAAAGTGCAATACTGAAAATGAATTTGTTCTTGCATTATATCTAAGAAACTCATAATATGGATTCTAAAATTATAAGGATTATATAAAGTTTAAAATTTAGATAATACTATTCATAACCTCTTTTGAATGGCCCTTTTTTTTGTAAGTCATGGTGTGATTGAACTTGGTGTTGCGTGTAGTGCAAGTTATTGAATTATTTTGAAGAAATAACACACTATGAAATCTTGGTGTGTTACAAATTTGGCCGAACCTTATATTTTTAGGTATAAAATAACATTTAATAATATAATATTTGATTTAAAAACAATTTTTTGTCAATTTTGACACTATTTGGTAATTGATTTTTTGTAAAAATCATAACAGAAATATTAGTTCGAAAAAAGTTAATTAAATCAGTACTAATATGTAATATTAACCTATAAAATAATTGGAATTCATAAAAAGTCTCAAATTACATTTATTTGGGTATTTATAACATCAATTATGTCAATATTTCATTAATAAGATAATTATGGTATTATCATTGTGTCATATATAAATTAAATTATTTAATGTCTAAAAATTACAAATAAACTACCATTATGTAGGAAATCTTTTTATATTTCTAATTAATATTTATAGTCAAATTTATATTATGTATAACCCTATATTAAAAATGATTTAGTTATTAAACATTGATTTTAACTATTTTAAACCTTCTTTAAATAAATTAATAATAAATGTCCTAATCTAATCCATGTGGGCCTAAATGGTCATATTTTATTCCTAAGGTTGGTTTCGGTCGAATTACACTTATCCAATAGAATTAGGACATGTGTTAGGGTAATAATAATAACATTTTTACCCTTAATTTCCTTATTTACTTTTAACCGTGGTAAAAAAATAAAACTTTACTATTCACCAAATATTATTTTCATCTCATTGAACCACATTTCAGTCCTTGATATTAACCGTGTCTCTCGTATTTTCAAAATTCCACTCACAGAAGCGGTAAAATTAAGTTTTATGTAAATTTTCAAATTCTCCTAGGAGGTGGGTAAAAGACGGTGAAAAGTTCAATAAAATTTTTATATATCTAAAATTATTATAAAATGACTCCAATGAATTTCATTGAACTTATATAGGTATTATGTATCAATTTTTACCTAACATAAATTTAAATAAAATAAATAATTATTTAAATAAAAAGTCACTTTTTAAATAGTAACCCAGTGTTTTCACTATTCATCAAAAATTTAAAGTTTTCAGAAAAATACCAAAATTCCACCCTAGGCTAATTTCGATATTCTGAATCAAAAAATGAAGTCCATTTTGAATGTTGAAATTTACAAAATTTTAAAAAGTGGTTATTACTATTCATAACGGCTAGTTTTAATAATATTTTAATAGCATATTGTTGTTTAGTGAAACTCGGTATTGCATACAACGCAAGCAATCGAGGAAGGTCGCGGTTGTGTATAAAGCAAGCCAAGCTAGTTTTTTGTGTAGTGAAAGATTCCTTTGATGATTTATATAAGATAAAAACAAAATATTTCTCATAAAATTCTCGAGTGTCACATTCTACCCCCTTAAAATGAATTTCTCCCTCGAAATTCGTCACTTTTTTACAAACAGATGAGGATACCTCTCCCTCATCATATCCTCAAGCTCCCATGTAACTTCTTCTAATTGGTGGTTCCTCCATAAAACATTCACCAAGCTAGTGGTCTTGTTCCGTATGACTTTTTTGCTACGATCCAAAATCTCTATCGGCTATTCTTCATAAGAAAGATCTTATTCCAGCGGTACAACTTCTGAGTTGAGTACATGTGAAAGATCAGGTATGTACTTTCTCAGGAGAGATACATGGAACACATCGTCAACTTGGGAGAGATTTGGTGGAAGCACCAATCAGTAAGCTACCTTCCCAACATGATCCAGTATTTCTAAAGGACTGATATACATAGGGCTCATCTTTCCCTTCTTTCCAAATCTCATTACTCTCTTCCATGGAGATATTCGTAAGAACACTTTATCACCCACATCAAACTCTAGGTCTTTTCTTCAATTGTCCGCATAATTTTTTATCGACTCTGAGCTTCTCTAATGTGTTATTGAATATATCTGACCTTTTCTACCATCTCATCAACAAGATCAGGTCTTAATAACTTTCTTTCCCCAACTTCAACCCAGCAAGTTGGAGTCTTGCATTTCTTTCCATAGAGAGCTTCATATGGAGCCATCAGAATATTGTAGTGAAAGCTATTATTATAATAAAATTCCACCAAAGGTAGGTGTTGATCCCAACCACCTTTGAAATCCATAGAGAAATCTCTCAACATATCTTTTAGAGTTTGAATTTTCCTCTCAAAATGACCGTCTGGTTGAGGATGATAAGCAGTGCTGAAACTCAACTCTGTATCCAGAGTATGCTGAAGATTTTGCCAGAACTTTGAGATACACCTCGCATCCCGATCAGATATAATAGAAAGTGGTACTCTATGAAATCTTACCACTTCCTTTACATATATCCTGGAAAGCTGATCCAGAGGGAAATCCTCTCTAATAGTAATGAAGTGTGCCGACTTTGTAAGACGATCAACTATGACCCCGATAGCATTATTGAATTTGGATGTTTTAGGAAGTGTAGTGACAAAGTCCATAGTGATGTTTTCCCATTTCCATTCTGGTATGGGTAATTATTGTAACATCCCGTTGGACTTCTGTCTCTCATCTTTAACTTGCAAAAAAACCAAGCATCGAGAGACATATTCAGGAACATCTCTTTTCATGCCATCCCACTAGAAGTACTCTTTCATTCCCCTATACATCTTTGTGCTTCCAGGATGAATAGAGAATGAAGAACTATGAGCCTCATCCAGCAGCTCCTTCTTTAATTCTGGGATGGGGGGAACACAAACCCAATTCCTGAACATTATTATCCCATCACAATCATGGTTGAATTCTGGAATACTTCTCACCTTCTTTTGTAACTCTACATATTTTTTTGCGCCTCTTTAATCTTCACATGTATAGATGGTTGAACATTCAATTGATAAAGATACCAATTTTCCCCTTCCATTATAATTCCAAGATCCATCCATTGTAAATCCATAAATATTGGATCTTTTGTGATCCTCATCATGGATAATCTAGCATTGTCTTGTCGACTTAATGCATCTTCCACCTTGTTTGCTTTCCCAAGGTGGTAATGAATTGAGCAGTCGTAATCCTTAATCATCTCCAACAATATTCTTTGGCGCATATTCATATCCTTTTGTGTGAAAATATACTTTAAACTTTTATGATCAGTATAAATATCACACATTTCTCCATAAAGATAATTCCTCCAAATCATTAATGCAATGATTACCGCAACTAACTCCAAATCATGAGTTGGGTAAATTTGCTCATGGATTTTCAACTGTCGTGAGGCATAAGCTATCACCATATCATTTTGCATAAGAACACACCCTAATCCCTTCTTGGATGCATCACTATAGATCACAAACCTTTCTCCACTACAAGGAAGTGTGAGCACAGGTGCACTGGATAACCTTCTTTTCAACTCCTTGAAATTCTCTTCACATTCCTCTGTCCAAACAAACTTAACTCCTTTCCGAGTCAACATGGTGAGTGGATTAGATAATCGTGAAACATCTTTCACAAAACACCGATAATATCCAGCGAAACCAAGAAAACTTTGGATCTCAGTTAATTTTGTTGGTCTCGACCATCTTTTGATAAGCTCTGTTTTTGCTGGATCCATAGATATCCCCTCTTTTGAGATTATGTGACCCAAAAATGCAACTTTTTTAAGCCAAAATTCACACTTGGTAAATTTGGCATAAAGCTTCTCCTTTATCAGGGTCTTTAATATAATTCTCGAGTGATCTTCATGTTCATCCTTTCTTTTTGAATAGGCAAAAATATCGTCTATAAAGACTACCACAAACTGATCAAGATAGTCTCTAAAGACTCTTTTTATCAGATCCATAAAGATAGCAGGGGCATTAGAAAGACCAAATGGAATCACTATAAATTCATAGTGTCCATACCTTGTACGGAAAGTCATATTTGGTATATCCTCCCTTTTGAACCTTAATTGATGATACCCTGAACGAAGATCAATCTTGGAAAATTATTGAGCTCCGCGTAGTTGGTCAAATAATTCATCAATGCGTGGGAGAGGATATTTGTTCTTGATAGTGATCTTGTTATGTTCTCGATAATCAATGCATAGTCTCATTGATCCATCTTTCTTCATTACAAACAAAATAGGTGCTCCATAAGGTGATGCACTAGGGTGTATGAATCCTTTATCAAGATTCTCTTGGAGTTGCTTCTTCAATTCCTGCAACTCAATTGGGGCCATTCTATAATTTGTCTTTAAAATAGGTAAAGCACCCGGTAAGAGTTCTATTGAAAACTCAACTTCACGATTTGGTGGAAGACCCAGCAATTCCTCTGGAAAGACATCATCAAACTCCCGTACAATGGGAATATTCTTAGTCATGAGTTTCTCACCAACCATTTGAGATAAATAACATTCATTTAGTGGAATCAAGACCCATAATATGGAAGAAATTTCCACTAAAAGGTTATGTACATATTTTCATCAATAGAAGATCATAGAATGATCTGGAATATGAAATGTGACTTCCCTTCATTGGAAATTGATATGAGCTCTATATAAAGAAATACATTCCGTGCCCTGAATCACATAAAATTCCACTATTGGAAGGATCACAAGATTTTCAGGAATCACTTTCCCACAAACTTCAATCGGAGAAGAATTATAAACTTTTGATGCGACTGTTGTGCCATTAGGAGTTGTCACAACTAACTCAACATCTGATTGTTGAGGTAATATGGTGATACCCTTAGAAAATTCATCAGAAATAATAGAGTGGGTGGATCCAGAATCAAATAAAACATTTGATACTTTAGAGTGGATGGTAAGTGTACCTCTCACCACTTCGTTGTCGTACTCCACATCGTCAATCGCAATTTCATGTGAATTTCCTTTGTCTTTAGCCTTAAGAGTTTGTTGACATTAATCATCATCATCAACCATTGGATTTGGGCATTGATTGGCATAATGCCCCATCTCCTTTCACTTGAAACATTGAAGTGTAGTAGGTTCATTCTGCGTATTCCCTCCTTTGTTTGCATCATTAGACATTTTCTTCCCATTATTTCGACATTCAATCGCCCGATGACCTTCTTTTCCACACTTATAAAACTTGCATGTCCCCTTAAGACAATTTCCTCCATGTTTCTTTCCACACTTTGAGTGTAAGGGAAAACTCGTCTTCTTTTCAGTGTGCTCTTTATATTTTCCTTTGAATTCAATTTTCCTCTTCTTATCAAACCCATATGACAGATGGGTTACTCCAATATCCATCTCAACTTTGAGAGCACATCGAATGATTTCCTCACAGCTATTGAAGTACCTTATGGATAATGACCTTCAAAGAATTGGTTTTAAGCCACTAAAGAATTGATCGATCTCACTCTCAGGTTGGATAAAAATACCAGAAGAGTACCTTGCAAGTCTTGTAAAATTTGTTTCATAGGTACCAATAGATTCATCATCCTTTTTCCTTAGTTAAAGAAACTCCTTCTCCATCTTTGTTCGAAGAATACGAGGGAAGTACTTATTGAAAAATAAGTTCTTGAACTCGTCTAATTCCATGGACTCAATTTCATCCCTTTGCCTCGTATTCTTAATAAAATTTCACCATTGATCAGCATCACCTTCCAAACGATACACTACTAAGATGACTTTATCATGTTCAGAACATTGAAGAACTGAAAATATCTTTTTAGTGGTACTGATCCATTGTTCAGCCACTAATGGATCAGAAGACCCACTGAATGAAGGTGGATGATGCCTCATGAAGGATTCAACAAAATCTTTCTCCTTCCTTTGCTCGTTTGGAAGTCCTTCATGATTCATAGCTTGAAAAAGTTGTGTGAGCATGGATACAATATTTTTCATTCCATCTCCCATAACGTTTGGTTGCTCACGGGGACAATCATTGCATTGCCCGTTGCATTCCGCATTAACACAGTTCCTTCGGGTTCCAGCCATTGACTAAAACCAAGAAGAATAGTGTGAGAAACACTAATTAGAATAGGAAAACCACATAATCAAGAATAAAGATTTACACTTAAGGTCTTATCATAGGTTATTCATTTACATTTCTAAAACAGTAATATTGTGTTCTATTCTTAGACATATCCTTAGGTTCCTTACTAAGGCTTTCACATCCTAGTTTCCAAAGGTTGACTATACCTTTCATTTGATACCAACTATAACGACCCATACTTTACATACATTGTTAATACTTCAAAATTGAAGCACACTTATTACAACATATAACCAAACCATGAAAGGACCATATAGGTATAGTGTCTTTAGAAACTGGGAATCATAAACAACTGGTTCATAAATCATATGCATTGTCTCCCATTTATTTCATCATATCTAGAGTCCCTTTTGGCATATCCTACTTAATAACCTTCTTCCTGACCTGGGGGAAAGAAAACATAAAAAAGGGTGAGCTCAAATGCTCAGTAAGAGTAAACAAAAGAAAAATAAATCACATCATATTCATAAGAACATAACATTTTGGAAATCTTAACCTGCAAAAGAAATCATAATTTCACATCATGGGATAAATCATATAAGTGAAATGTAATCCCAATAATCATAAAATAAAACATGAAACATTGTGGAATATACACATAATCATATAGAATCATTTCTTAGTAGTCAAGACTCATAGCCAAGACTATCTTAGTGGACAAAGTCCATTTCTGAACCGATTTCACTCCACATTTCAGTCATATTTCACTGAACCGGTTTAACCTGCCGTTCCAGCCATGTCTATCTCATGAGATATAAATCTTTACCCAATGCATTGGAGGGAGATATAGGTCCCACCCATCTCATAATGATACCATTATTATGTGTGCCACAAAATCATAAATCATACATCATTGCATAACCCATGTAATAAAAATGGTATTCTTGAACATCATGACATCATAAAACAATTCATATAAGATAAAGGAATTCATAAAAATAATTACATTACAACATAAACAAATTAATTTAATAATAGGGATAGAAATAGAACACTACATTATATTATATGGAAAATAATTTTGATAAAACACTTGAACCCAATTCTTGAGGAAAATATACTTTCTACTTCAAAAACATTTTCCTTTCTTAACATGTAATACAATTTTAAACTAAAAGAAGTTGATTAAAAATAAACTTGAAAACTTGTAAAGGAATATTAATTGAAATAATGTTTTAAAAATCCAATCCTGTCATATAAGTTAGAAAAACATTATTCTCGTACTTTTTTCAGAAAAGTCAAAAAGTACCTCGTACGAAAAATGACAAAAGATTCTTTTCCCGTCTTTTACTAAAAACTCACTGAAGGGTAAAATTGGATTTAAACAATTTTAGGTTGATGGAAATAATATTACATATTGAGGAAACATGTATGTGGATGATAAATATTCCTCAGTATATTCTGTAGTATAAACAATCTCGGATAAAAATTGAGATTGTGAGATTTTCCCTTACGTTAGGTACAATTTGCTTTGTAAGTGTCCGAACCTCCTGTATAATGATTTTAATAATTTCATTGACTTATTCTAGAATCATAAAAATTGTTATGATATCATATATGGTCATATTCTTAGCTTCTTTTAGTAATATATCATTGCTACTTGTTATTCGGGTGTTTATTACTTTTTATTCTTATGCGTGTTTTGTCGAATAAATTAGTATTCTTCTCTTTAGGTTATAGATACGTCATTTCCAGAATGGTATTAGTCTACTATATATCATATTTATTCATTAAATTCATTTATATAATCATTATTCAATGAATATCATGTATAATGAGTCGCATCACATCGTAGAGACGGTATTCCGTATGTACGCACGAGCGATTATATCATTCCCATGATCGTGGAATTGTATTGGAGTGTATGTATACTATTTCAGAATCAATACCACCTTAAAATAATCATATATAGTTATTTATTTTCACCATTATACCCATACAAGTAAGGTTGTGGTGGAAAATAGATTACACCACCGCATGGAGACGGTATTCTGTACGTACGCACACGCGGTGATTTCATTTTCCGTAGGATGGATAGATGGTGAAATAGGGTTGTTTCATAATTATAATAATATATCCGTATATGAGTGATAATTATGTTATTACTTCATAATGAAACAACTAAAGAAGAAGAAGTGGAAGAAGAAATAAAGTTGAAAGAATCGGTAACGGACATTAACTCTTCTTTGAAGCGCCTCTTTGAGACCTCCTCTTAGAGCACTAACATTTGTCTTTGAAGAAGAACAGGACCTCTAGGATGTTTCTAGGAAAGTGTAGAAGAAAATTTGATAGGTTTTGGCCGAGATTTAAGGCTCAAAGTGGTGTTAGGAAGAGAGGGAGGAGGTTCCCTTTTAGAAGGGAGGAGAGGGGCACCTTTGGAAAAACTAAAACTATTCTTTTATTATAAAGTCATATTCAGTTCTTAATAGCTCAAAATTAATTAATTTCAAATATAAGGTGGGTATGGGTCTAAATCCTCTCATAAAATATAATTTAGAAAAGTTTAGGTATCTATTTTAACCTTATCATTTAGATTTAACTTTAAGTTAAATAATTTTACTTTTACAGTGTATTCTTGTTTTCTTACACTATAAGGTTAATAAACTTACTATAACAATCCAAACGAACCCCATGTTGTTTATTGTTAATATATATAACCTTATCTAATTCGTTTTTCTGAACCATATATTTTTAGGAATAAAGTAACAATTAATAATATAATATTTGTTTTAAAAACAATTTTATGTCAATTTTGACACTATTTGGTAATTGATTTTTGTGAAACTTATAACAGAAATATTAGTTCGAAAAAAGTTAATTAAATCAGTAATAATATGTAATATTAACCTATAAAATTATTTTAATTCCTAAAAAGTCTCAAATTACATTTCTTTGGGTATTTATATCATCAATTATGTTAATATTTCCTTAATAAGATAATTAATGCATCATCATTGTGTCATAAATAAATTAAATTATTTAATATATAAAAATTAAAAATAAAATAAAATTGTGTAGGAAATCGTTTTATATTTCTAATGAATATTTATAGTCGAATTTATATTATGTATAACCCTATATTAAAAATTCTTTAGTTATTAAACTTTGATTTTAACTATTTTAACCCTTCTTTAAATAAATTAATAATAAATTTCCTAATCTAATCCATGTGGGCCTAAATGGTCATATTTTCTTCTTAAGGTTTTTTTTGTCCAATTAAACTTATCCAATAGAATTAGTACATGTGTTCTGATAATAATAAGAACATTTTTACCCTTAATTTCCCTATTTACTTTTAACAGTGGTAAAAAAAAGTAAAAAATTACTATTCACCAAAAATTATTTTCATCTCATTGAACCACATTTTAGTTCTCATATTAACCATGTCTCTCGTATTTTCAAAATTCCACTCACAGAATTGGTAAAATTAAGTTTTATGTAAATTTGCAAATTCTCTTAGGAGGTGGGTAAAAGTCACTGAAACGTTCAATAAATTTTTTATATATCTAAAATTATTACAAAATGACTCCAATGAATTGAATTGAACTTATATAGGTATTATGTATCAATTTTGAACTAAAATAAATTTAAATAAAATAAATAATTATTTAAATAAAATGTCGGTTTTTAAATGTAACCCAGTGTTTTCACTATTCATCAAAAATTGAATGTTTTCAGAAAAATACCAAAATTTCACCCTAGGCTAATTTCGATATTCCAAATCCAAAAATGAAGTCCATTTTGAAAGTTGAAATTTAAAAAATTTCAAAAATTGTTTATTACTATTCATAATGGATAGTTTTAATAATATTTTAATAGCATATCGTTGTTTAGTGAAACTCAGTATTGCGTACAACGCAAGCTATCGAGGAAGGCCGCGGTTGAGTGTAAACCAAGCCAAGCTAGTGTTGTGTGTAGTTAAATATTTCTTTGATGATTTATATAACATAAAAAAAATATTTCTCATAAAAGTATCGGGTGTTACACCTACCCTGGTGGAGGATCAGGAGATGCGTATTAAAATTCCTGTTTCACGAGATAAGGACCAGAGTGATCTCTGTGATTCTAGCGAATATTTACAAGAGGACTTTGATCAAACTATACAAATTAAAGAATCATACTTAAAATAAAGTTCTTGGAAGGGAAAAAACCTATGGTGGATGTTGGTGGATTCATCACCCCAAATCATAAAAAAACAAAGAGGTATAGAGACTACTAGAAATTGGAAATAAAAATTGTTACTGTATCTTTGAATACTTCTAGGAAGGAAATCATTGAACCCCCAACAATACCAATGTTGGTTGATCAACCAATTGAAACCTCTAGCTCATAGGAGGAGGAGGATGAAGGAAAAAATGATCTTGTGTACAAGGATGATTATTTGAATGTTGATCTGGTAGGGGAAGAAGTTGAAACATGGATGGATGAACAAGATACCATCACATTCTAGAAGTACTGTGATAGTGAAATCGCTGTTGAGAAATACATTTAAATCAGAAAAATATGTTCATCAGAATTATGGATGAATATAAAAAATAATTGACTTTAACTTTAAATAAATTCGTTGGGAATTATTTTTGTACTACCCAATGGATTTTCTTTCCTGAGCTTCAGTGTTGGTTTTTTTATGATCAGAAAGTTGTTTGACCATTTCAGTATCATTGTTTTTGGGATTCTACTCCTTACGTGAATCTGATGTGTTTTTTATGGACTTCTCCAAAGGATGTTGCTTTAACTGACATCACTTGGTTTTCTTCCTCTCCAGAGGATCTTGGATAGTGTATTTCTCCATTCTATGATTTGTATTTTTTACATTTCTGTTGATTTAGATGTAGTTTTGTCTCACACAGTGGACTGTTGGTTCTTTAACAAATGCTTTGGCCTGCTATTTGGTTTTATTGGGTGTTTTCATGTCTTGGTTTATGTCAGCTAGTATTGGGGAAAGCTGTTGTAGTTTCTCTATTTCCAAGATACTATTTTCCATTAGTTTTTGGTATTTTTATTCAACCAAGTGCATGCAAGTTTTTTGGAAAAAGTGTTGATAAAGAATTTGGGTGGCTATAATATTTTTTCCAGGTTGTATCTAGTTTCCAGGATGAGTTTGTAGTATGATCTTGAGGTGGACCTTTTGCACGAGAGATATTTTTTGGCCTTAATTATTATGATAATCTATTTATCATTGGGTTTAAGGGCCAGATATATGATTTCTTCAGTTTTCCTCGTCTGGAGTTGTAGTTCTATATCAAGATTTTATCTGTCACCTACATAGGAACTTTTACCTCAAACTGTTAATGTCACTATGATGGTGTTGTGGTGCCACTTCCCTTCATTGAGTTTTCCTCTGAATGTTTGATGACAGAACGTTTTGGAAACTTCTTATGCAATTTACACTTTTTTTTGTTTTTATTGAAATCTCAGATTGTAATCCCCTAAATTTTCTGCTGGTGTAATCCATTTACACCTAGTATTTATATTTTATCTGTTTATTTTAAAAAAATTCTTTGCGGCATGAATTGGGAGACCAATTCATTTTACCACTTTTCAAAAAAATGATTAATTTTTATTAATAATTTATGTATTAATGTGTAATAATGATCATGGTATTTATAGTTTGTATCGGAGGAAAATTTTTGTTCTTCTTGGGATTATGAATAAATAACACTAGAGAATGATTTAGGGATAAGACAATGTATATGAAAACCCTACTTGATATTGGTATGTATTGATTAAGTGTTTTATAAATAAAATAATTCATGTGGAAATACTACATGTGATCAGGGTTTTTGAATAGACATGCCAAGGAGTAACAACCCTAACAAGTTGTTTCAAGCCTGACTCAGGGTAACCTACTACAAGATAACAATCCTTAATACACAACTTCTTTGAAACCCCTGGGGGATATTATTTTGTAAATTCATAATCCCATTATGATGAATTAGTAGGGTTAAAAAATATTCCAATGATAATATTTAGGATATTGATCATAAATAACAAATATTAGATCAAATAAACTCATAAGTTAAGGAGGTAAATATAATAAATAAGTTGTCCATTTAATGTCATTGTATTCCTCATTATGTGTATCATTGTTAAAAAAATAATCCCCAATTTTCATTTAATTCTAAAAAATATTTGGAGGTATGATAAAGCTGGTAAACAACAAATGCGATGGGAAATATGATGACTGCCCTAACAAGATATCCAATCTGATGGGATAAGGAATCAAAATGTTTTCCTTAATTCTCTATTATCTAAATAATGTTTTGAATATAAATATATTTAAGGAGGAGTTTCCAACCCCCCAAAGAGAAAAAATCTAGAATCGAGGCTCCATGTAATAATTTCATCCTCATTTCAATGGATCATTTGATCCCTTATTCATGGAATAATATATCAACTCCCTTGAAAAGATATTCTCCATCCTTCCATTTTAAAAGTAAGAGAAGTTTCTATCGTTTTTTATCATATGGAGGGAGAATATTATCAATTGTGTACATTGATCAACAATACCAATCCTGAGGATGGTATTAAAGTCATGGAGTGGAAATAATTATGGGAAAATGTTTCAATAAATATTTGCCTCACACTCACCGCAATGAAGTGTAATGGGATTTCCTCACCCTCATGTAAAAATGATGAAGAATATATCATGTAGTACAAGGAAAACATCTGAAGACTATCATGATAAAAATCCACCTTTTTCATTACCCATGAATTCACGATTCACCTCTTTTTTTGTGCTAAAACATTGTCTACCAAAATCCCAGGTGATTTATGACATTGATAGTTATGGGGATATTTTTTGATTACAACTCAACTTTGAAATGGAGATTAGATAATCAAAATGGTATTAGGGTGAAATGAAGTAGAAATTGGAGTTTAATTCTTGTGGTTTGATGAAGCAATCAAATGGTGCTAAGAAATTTTAGCATCTAACTTTTCAAATGTGTGAAAAGAAGTACCCTAGAAATTTCCAAAGGGGGTGAAGAAACACTTTAGGTACAGGAAGGAAGGACACATAGCTAATAATTACTAATTGGAGAATCTAGATGATGTGATGGTGAAAATAAATTCTCTATTCAACCCCTAGGTAATTTTTCATTTCTACAACTACATGGAATGGGGTCACCTTTCAAACCATTTCCCAAAGCTAATTGTTTTTAGAGAAACCAACAACCTCTAATGGTGTAAGGGAGGTATTTTTCAATCATTACCATAGAATTGAATCCTATAAATTTAGTTGTGATAGTTATTCTTGTAATTCCTTCAAAAAAAGAGAACATACATTCAGATTATGTTTTTACGAATTCCTTTATATCAGGAAAGTTAAGTAGATATATTCAAACACCCCCATATATCTTGGAAGTATAGATGTTGGTCAAGATGGAAATCCAAAAATTATTACATCCTATGTATATAAACCCCCTCTATCCCAATTTCTATGATGAACATCCCATTAAACCATGTAATACATCATTTTGTGGAATTTGATACAATTATGGCCATGGATTGGCTTTACCTATATAGAGAAAACATAAATTTTCGTGAGAAGTAAATCACACTATGTGTGATGAATCGACCCCTGATTATGTAAAAAGGAAAAGGTGAGGAAGATTATTCATTAACACCATCATCTCATGAATGGATATTATTTCCCTATGAAAAGTTTTATCTAGATCAAATGATTGAGTAAAACGAAAGGATCATCCTAGAAGACATGCCTATTGTGGGGGAATATGCTAAAGTGTTTCCCTAAAACTCGCATGGTCTTCCTCTTAAAAAGGATGTAAAATTTTTAATTGAACATATACCTGAGGTGTTTCCAGTATGCAAGACTCTGTATAGGATTGATATTTTGAAAAATGAGGAACTAATGAAATAAATATAAGATATTCTAGAAAAATGGTTTATATTCCCTTTTTCTTCACCAGGGGGTGAACCAGTCCTCTTTAACATGAAGAAGGATGGGTCAATGCACCATTGCATTGATTATCGTATGTACATCAAGATCATGATAAAGAAATAGTACCCTCTTCCACAAATTTATTACTTTATTGATAAGCTAAATGGATAAAAATACTTCAAAAAGATGAATCTTTGGTCACGATATTATCAACTAATAGTGAAGAAGGTTGATATCCCTGAGACAACATTTTGTACAAGGTATAAGCACAATGAGTTAATAGTGATTCCATTAGGACTCACTAATGCTATATAAATATTCATGAATTCGACGAATATATAATTTATAGTTTACCTAAAAAATTGGTAGTATTTTTAAATAATATTATAAAATACTCCAAAACCAACAAGTAGCATGAGGAGGGTCTAAGAACTATGATAAAGACCATATGAAGGGAGAAGCTTTATGAAAAGTACAGAAAGTGTGAGTTTTGGTTGAAGGAATTATCATTCTTAGGGATCGTCTTAACAAGAAATGGAATATCTATGGGTCCTTCAAAGACAAATATAATTAATGGATGGTCAAGGAATGCATCCATAATAAATATCTAGAGTTTCATTGTGTTTTTTGGATATTATCACCAATTTATGATAAATGTCACCCGATTATGAATCCCTCTAACCAAGATAACATAAAAGTGAATAATTTTTCTTGCAATGATTAATGTGAAGAAAGATTCAATGAGTTAAAAAAGAGGATTTTAACTAGACCTATGCTCACACTACCCACAAGGGGAGACATTTTCATAGTATTCAGTGACGATTTGAAGAAGGCATTGGGATGTGTGTTAATGAAAATTGACAATGTCATATAATATGCTTCAAGGATGTTGAAAATTCATGAACAGAACTATCCAACAAATGATATTTAGTTAGAAACATTTATCTTCAATTTTAAAATATGGTATCATTATCTCTTTTGGAATAAGTATGAAATATATAAGGATCACAGAAGTCTCAAATATATATTCACATTGAATGAGATAAATATGCACCAAAGAATATTGTTAGAGTCGATAGAGGACTATGAATTCTCAATTTACTATAATCCTTATAAAGAAAATAATGTGGTGGATTCTTGAAGTAGAAAGGATGCAAAAAGTTTTTCATTGATGAGAATTGAGAAGGAACAAATATTCTGAGAATATAAGAGGATGGACATGAGAATCATAAAGAAAGGAACCTCATCAATACTATCACATATTATTTATCAACCATATCTTCATGAAAGTTTAATGTATGCTAAAAAATATGATGTGGGAATTGAAAAGAGAGTCAAAACTAAACAATTTTAGATCCTCTAAATTCAATCTTAATGAATAAGAATTTTGAGATTTTGTTTCAAGAATATGTGTTCCATAAAATCTTCACTTAAAGACTAAACAATTAGATGATGAACATAGTTATAATTTCTTCATACACCCTAGAAACATAACAATGTATCAAGATATATGAGAGCACTATTATTGGGATAACCTGAAGATGGAGATTTCTAAATATTTATCAATATGATTGGTAAGTTAGAAAGTGAAGGGTGGAAGACATAAGTCTAAAGGGATGATGAAATCATTACCCATTCCAGCAAGGAAATGAGGAAACATCACCATGGAATTTTTCACAAGACATCTAAAGACATACCGGGGGAAAAATGTATTCTTGGATATTTTGGATCATCTAACAAAGACAACACACTTCATTGAGAATCAAGAGGATTCCTCACTAGAGAGTATTGCAGGAATATACATTTGTTAAATGGTGAGGCTACATAGAGTACAACTCTTAATTATGTATGATCATGATACGGGATTAACCTATATGTTTTGAAAAAGCCTCTATAATTTTCTAAGCACTAAGCTAAAATTCATTATGGATTATTACCCTCAAACTGATTGTCAATATGAGTAGAATAACCAAAAAACCCCAGAAAATTTTGAGAGCATGATCAATTGACAAAAAAATGGGAATGGGGAAAATATCTTCCTCTTGTCTTGTTCTATAACAACAATAGTTTCTACTTGAGTATACAACTGGATCTCTATGAAGCCCCTTATGGTATGTGGGGAAGAACACATTCTTGTTGGGATGAAGTTGGTGAATGAAAAATACTTGGTCCTGAAATGTTTGGGTAAATGGTATATATCATTAAAATCATTCATTTTCACATCAAACATACTCAGATTTGATAAAATATATATTGTTAAAATCATCGACAAGACCTAGACATTGATGTTAGAGATGTTTTATTCAACCAAATATCTACATGGAAGAAATGGGTTATATTTTTTAATATGTTAAAGATTCACCCAAGGTACATCATCCCTTTTGGGATCCTTGATCGCATCAGAGTGATGGCCGATTGACTGAACTCTGATCAAGCCTATCTCAAATATATAATGTATTCAATGTATCCCTATTGAGAACGTACATACCATACCCCAAAAATGTACTCATTCCAGATTGGTACCATTTGATAATGACCTTTCATATGAGAATCAGTCAGTGATGATCTTAGATCATAGTGAAAATGTTCTATGAAATAAGACAACGACACTAGCCAAAGTGTTGTAGAGAAAACACATGTTTGAATAAGAAACATGGGAACTAAAGGAAGTGATGAAGAAGAGTCACCCTCATATATTTTGGTGTCAGAAAAGAAATTTTTATAGTGAAATGTTTTAATGGGTAGAGATTGTTATGGCCATAACTATTATAAATAAAATTACCCTTGATTTTAATTTAATGTCTTATTATATAAAATAGATAAAGAAAACACAAACACATATTTTGTCTTATTATTTCCATTGGATTTAAAATATAGTAATGTATCTTTAGAATTGATAATATAGTCGTTGAGAAATTATAACATAATTAGTATAAATATAGGGTTTTAATAAATCCAATAGTTATAGAAAAGGGAGGTGATGTCTTCAACTAGTTGGATTGTACCATATCAAACCCATTTTCATAGAATATGAGGGTTATATGAATTCTATCATATTATCATAACCAATAACACGATGAGATCCAACAACTTAATAATGAACGAAACCATTTATGGGAGATGTTAAAGGTTATCGAGATCATAGCTCAAACCATATTCATTGAACCGCCCCCATGAAATTCACATTATCACACACCTTACTCTTTTAATGTGTGTAGGTTTATTTGAGGTATGTGTAGCAATAACCTAGAAATATTAGTTTGTATATTATTCTCCCTAGAATAATGAATATATTTTCATCCTATTTTTGTAACTATATAAATGATTTTTACTTTGATTTAATTAAACAATAATAATTTTGTTGGTTAATATTCAAATTATATTAAGAAAATTATTTAAATGAATTAATTGATATTTGAAATAAATAATATTTAATAATATATTATTTTTAAATAAATTTTAAACAATATGAATTTTGATTTAATTTTTATTAATTAAAATGTAATCTATGTTAGGTTTCAAAAATATTATTGTAATAAAACACATCATTTTTAATAAAGGGTTATTTTCATTTTAAAATTTAACATTCATACATTTAGAAAGTTATTTAGATAAAATTAATAGTATTTTTCAAATCAGGATTTCAAAATTATCCAATGGTGAATTTTTCATAATTTTCTAAGACATTTAAATTTTGGGTAAAAATTAAAAGTGTATAAATATACTTTCCATTTTATGTCCTCACACTGACCCAAAAGTGGTGTAATGAGTAATATAATAGGATCCATGACAAAATATATGTTTTTCATTTAAAATAATATGATTTTATATTTATTTTATTTAGTTTTTAATGCTATTATAAATCCTCAATGACTAATAATATATTTTTAGATTTTAAAATCATTTCATTAATTGTATAACTCACCTCCACATCAAGATTCTACCTTGGGATATATAATATAATAAAATTTTCTCCCCTTTTTTAGAAATAATGTTGAAAAAATGGCATGTTTTGTGCATTTAGATATTTAATTATGTAGTATCCCAATCCAAAAAAATAGAAATCATTATATTTTCCTATATAAACCAACCTATTCTCTAATATATTATTGCTAAAACTCATTGGATCACTCCATTACTATGAAATCCACTCACCAGAGTTCTCCAAAGGCACCACCAATGATTCAAGAATCTCCTCCCAATCCATTGGAGCGACACACATTAGTAAGGGACCTTCCACTCTCCTATTTTATGAATCACTCCTCTAATATAATGTCTTTTAAATTACAAATAATTGTGATGGGATATGATATTCTATATTCCCCTTAAATTCCATTTTATGTTTAAATGATGAGAACTTACTTTAACTCTAATTAATCCTCCCATAATCCTTTATATACTCACTTTTAAATGTAGAAGTTTTATAAGGATTCTTTTCTTTATTTATTTTTCTATATTACCTTGTACCTTATGTTTCCAAATTCTAATGTTGGGGTATGATTTTACTTTTCCATATTACTGAACATTTGATTTAAAAATAATTAAAGACCCATTTTTCTCTCATCTACTATTTTTAAGAATTTTTATTTAACCTATTTATGCTGCTGAAAATTCACCACGATTTTCCGTGCCAAAATAATTTTGTAGTTAATACCATACCCATTATTATTTAAATTTTATTCACGTTTATTAATATATACTAATTGATTAGGTAAATTAATATATGAAGACCACATTTTATGTTCATTTAATAAATTAGGGTAATTAATTAGTCCTTGTTGATGATCTATGTGGCGTACAAATGCTTAAGAATGAAATGATTATGAAGGGTGTGCGCAGATTGCACTCTAAGGCATTTGGTAATTTTTAGTAACATGAAACTTCATTTTGGGTTATTTTTGTACCTGATTCCTTTATTTTAATTTTCCACCCTTTAAATTTTGGTATTTTTTCCTTGAACTATGTTCATGATTCATTGTTTTATGTTGTTTCCACATTTACCATGTTATTACTATCATGTTATATCATTCCTTACTAATAATTTTACTTTTGATACTCATTGACATACCTATTGTTTAACATGTATCACTTATTATATTTTTATTCCCTTACTGGGATTTATATCTCGCCACTTTCTTATGTATTTCCCCAGGTTATCCAAGGTATTTTTATGTTTGGTGGAGTATTTTAATCATGTTAAATAAGGTTTCAATAAAGCATGTTATGGATGATTTTAATAATATTGTTGTATCCCATGTTCAAGATATTAAATTATATACCTAATTCTCAAAGACACTAGACTTATCTATCTTGTGGGTTGTGTGAAGTGTAATTTTATGTATTATATCATGTATTAATGTGTAATAATGATAAGATTTTTCATTACTCTTATACTTTGATCTTTATCTCAAATCTTCTATTCTATCAAAGATTAATGATTTTTTCATCATTGAACATAACTGAAATAATATGTTAAAGTTAGGCGTAATCCACCAATAATATTTCAAATAATATCACCAGTTAGTTCATTCCAAATTCCTATAAGTAATACTATTTTAGGTGAATACTCAAGTTTCTCTATATTCTACATCCAAAAAAATGTAACCAAGGATATCACCTACAAAGTTGGGAAAAAATCCAAATTGAGGCCTGAATAACACACAAATAGAAGGGTTTCACACCTACATTAAGCCTTTGATATAAATAATAATTCAATATCCTCATATGTTGTATAATATGAAACCTATAAAAATTGAATATTTCACATATAATGGGATTAAAATAGTGGATTTTCATGTCTTCAATTTATGACACATACTCTGGTTTATGAAAACACATATGCTCATATCGATGACACATTAATGGTCCTATAATTACACCAACATTATTGTAAATGTACAGATATGCATGTGAGAATTTATCTATTTTTAGAATCTTTTACTCTGTTGGATTTCAGAAATGGGATCTAAATAAATTCCAAGATGAGTCTGATACGCTTTCAGTATTCTAAGGACATCACATTCATAGGAATTTTTAAAAAAATAATCAGACAATTATGGAAATGATACTCCACATGTCAATAATGCAATAAAAATCATATCCAATTCCACACTATATGATCCAATTCAATATCAATTCATTAATATACCATATTAACAACAATAACACATCCCACCTCCACTAAAATGTGTTCTAAAAAATACAATGCAGAAATTCAATGGGTTTTTTACCAACAAACATCAAATATCACAAACTCTAAAATTACCTTTTGTGGGACACCCTATTTTATAATAGTTTTTGATTATCTATAGATCATG
Source organism: Viscum album (assembly GCA_963277665.1). Classification (NCBI taxonomy): domain Eukaryota; kingdom Viridiplantae; phylum Streptophyta; class Magnoliopsida; order Santalales; family Viscaceae; genus Viscum; species Viscum album. The sequence goes on along the minus strand of OY728166.1, from coordinate 1,365,797,123 downwards.
CTGCATCTGACAAGAAATATCATGCATTCATCGAAAGCAGTAAAATATAAAAATCTACCTTGAAGAAATATTTGGGATTTCCTCTCACCCCATGGTATCCTATCCAAGGTGAAGTGTTGTAGGTTTATAAAATGAGTATAATTTCTTCTTCAAAGATGTATATTTTCAAAATTTTATTAGTGCATGTTATTAATAGTTGGGGATAATAGAAAATGTATTATTTTTATTAATAAATTAATTTCCCCATTTGTTTATATGTGAGATCATTGGGAATGGATCCATTAGTTAAAAATTATGAAAACCATTTGAACCACATATATTGTTTTAATCAAACAAAAAAACAATCTATTAATAATGAATTTATTTCATTTAGATCCTCATTTTAGGAATTGGATATCCTTAAATAGTGAAATATGACATTGTTTTTTGAACCCTTTTTATCATTGTTTTTTAAATAAAATTCCAATAATATAATGGCCCATGTCAAATGTTTTGGCATTTATTCTTCCATTTTCCTATGATACACCCGATCTATATGGTTATTGAATACTATAACCATGGATCAAATCCAATATTATCTAAACATATCATGGTTAAAAATAACATTTTACATCTTTTTTTCTATTCTAGTTATATTATTTTGGACATAATAAAGTAACACACATGAACAGTAACTACATGTAGCCGATGATCATTCATTTTCCCCAAAAATAATCTATCATCCACATCCCTAACAAGATAAAATAATTGAAAAAGAAATTTACAATATGGGGTAGTAATAATTGGTGGTTAGGTAAGATTTTATATTTGAAGATTGAATTATTCTAAACACCACTCGTTAATAACAAGGTTTTATCCTTAACCAAAAGAGATAAAATGGGTGTTATGATTCTTGAAAATTTATTAAAGAACCTCCGATAAAAATCACAATACCAAAAAAATATTCTCACACCTTTTATGTTATCAATAAGAATATTTTAAATGAAAACTATTTTATCATTTTTAAAATCCATATCCAGCATTGATACATCATGAAATATTACCAAAAAACCTTGAAACCCATGGATTTTAATTATTCCTATTTTAATATATGGTATGTGTGTTGATATAATTCTAAAAAAAATAGTTTCTGAATAAAATAGTCAAAATTTCATCCAATAATGGTAAAATAAAATAGAAATACCTCAATAAACATTTATATTAGATCTAAAAATATATCCATCACATAATTTTGAAAGGTATTAAAATTACCAAACCATCCAAATGAAATTTTCCTTTATGAAAATGTTATAAAAAAGCATGTGAATGTGTTTTATTATTGGTCATCAGGATATTTTTTAATCTGGTGGTCAACATATAAAATATTAATAAAACCAAAGAAAACTTTTATAAAACACATATTAAGAACATTATGAAAGCATTGACTAGATAAATGGACCTTCCTAGGGGAATAATTACTTTCCAATAATAAATTTAGAAGCTCCTCTTATTCATTGTCTCAATTTATATTTTTTCACTCCTTTCATTTTTTATAACAATCACTGTAAATTTTTAAGGACCACATGGAAAAAATCAACCCATGTACTATTTTTTATTTCATATATAATTCCATCATCATGAATTTTTATCATATTCACCCTATCAAAATATTTTATGTTGTGATTTTTGTAATTTTTTCCCATAACTCTTCATTTAAGGTTTGAACACCTGAAAACTTTATGTAAGAATAAAAGAGGTTTTATAACCATAATATTTAACTAATTACATATAAGAACATCATAAATATATTGAAAATAGTTTCATCTTGAATTTATAATATCTTGTATGAGATGATAACATATAATGATAATATTCCACCAAAACATGAGTATTTTAGGTTATCCGGAAGCGATTTGAGCTAAAAATGGGTTTTATTTTACTAATAGGGAGAAATTTGGTCACAGTGGGTCTAAGGTCCATAATATATCTCATAAATAAATCCTTAAACAAATCCAATTCTTCCTCACTTCATTCCCCTATAAAATTCTCTTCATATTCGGAGTTTATGACTTGGTGTAAATTATTTCTTGGATAAAATCATCTAGATGATCTAAGAACACCCCCTTATATTCATCATAATGTTATTTTTAATTACTATATAATATTACCATAATAGTATTTGTAGGGAATATTTTTATATTAATCACATAAAAATTTCATAAAACATTTCTTTTTCTACATAAACCGCTTCTTATAATTATATAAACAAATATCTTTTGAAAATTTTACAATTTTTTGTTTCATTGTTATTTTTTAATTGATTTATTTCTTTACCCAATATGAATACTTATTTACTCTATAAACATCAGTCATATATCCTTTTTTTTCTAGTAATTTACATCCACAGATCATGGGAATATTATTATCAAACTCTAAATCCAATATAAGAAAATAAATAAGTAGATAAAACATTATTTCTCCAATAAGAAATTCATCTAGTATCCTAATTGGGTGTGTAATAGATATATTCTAAAACAGAATGAAAAATAAGTTGTGATATTGTAATCCAACTCTCATCTGTAGGATTAATATAATTTAAATAAATTATATAATTCCCCAAAGGTTACAATAAAATTAAACCAACAACTATATTATATAGTTATTAGGATGAAAAATCATCTTAGATATTATTTTAGGAGGGATTAAGTTCATATTTATATAACTGCACTCCATTTTAAAATTATATTTTAAAAAAATATTCTATTTATTTTTTATGTAAATGATTCTAATTGATATTTTAAAGTGTTATGGGATTTAACCAAACTATTTAAGGAAATGGATATTTAATTTTTGTTTCTTGAGATGCCTAAGAAACATGATATGTTTTGGTTTAAGATTCTTTTATTAATTATTTAAGGGAATAGGCTGGTTTGGGTAAAATTTTACAAAATTTTTGGAATCCCTTAAATAACTTCTTCATTATTTTTATTTTCCATATTAGATTTTTTAATTCAAATTTTCCTTGATTTTCAGGTGGATATTTTGGTTTAACCTAATATTAATCAATTCTATTTAGATTTCTTGTTTCATTATTACCAAGATTGTGACTAGAAGATTCACCTATAACATCATTTTGGAGAATTCATGGGGCCTTTCTATCTACGTGATTAGTTTAAAGTCCAATCATATAAATAATAGAAATAATATTCTATATAAGATTCATTTCATTATTTTTTCTACGAAATAATTTCCATTCCACTAAAAACTCATTCCATTAGAAATATATGAGTTTGAAGATTATTCATTTAATTTTTGAAATAATGTTTCCAAGATACCCAATACTCTTTAATTCTTACTTCTTGATAATATATAATAATTACGTCTCGATTTATTATTCCATATATGTTCCCTTGGGAATTCAAATACTCAACCTTATATTGGTTTCAGAATTTTTATATATGTTTTTGTTGGATCCTAGGGGAAGTAGCTAGTATCAACACTACATTATCTATAAATTAATGGTTAGAATATTTATATAAACCAAATTTTATTTATCTGAAAATTTATCACCAATAAATTTAATCCAACGACCATAACCAGTAAAATATTATTTTTCATAAGTTTTGGTAAGAATATCTAAATTGGGGGAAAACCTCCAGTGTTTATACACCCCAAATTTTTTGGAATTGTTCTCTAAGTGATTTTTAATAATTTTCACAATTAATTATACAATCATGATCATTTTTTGTCTAACAAAAAATAATCATGAACACTTCAATAGTTATATTTTAGATGTCTTCCATAAAAGAGTTATCTATTAGAGTTTGATGGAATGGATTATGGAAATTAAAAATGGTTTCTATTATGAAATTAGAAATAAATTGGTGGGAAACAACTAATTATACAGACATCAAAAAAAATTTCGAGACTCATATAATGGATAACACATATCAAATATAAAACGGGTAATTTTATATAAAACTAGTTTTTTTTTCTCATAAGATTACTCTTCATCAAAAATTCATTTAATAAATGGTTATATTTATCAGAAAAAATGTTCCAAATTATAGAACTAGGTCCAAGTGTTTAGGTTATATTAAAAATTAAGAAACATTTTTTAAAAATCATACTCACTCATTCAATGAAATGTCAACTACTACACCACACTATATGAATCCCTAATTAATATAATATAATAACCACTATGTAATACTTTTTTGTTGGTAGAGTAGAGAGATGATATTTTTTGATCTCATATTTTTGATACCAAGGAGTTAGCCTAATGAAAGAAGGTTTACTAGAAATGGTAGTCAGTTGAAACTCCCAATATTTGACATGCATTATGACAGGATTTCAAGGTTTAGGTGGGTTAATGTTTAGTTTTTTATTTTTTTAAATAATCTATTTGATCATTAATTTCAGTATTACTTTTATTATTTTTATAAATAAAATTGTTCTATATTTTAGGAATTATAGGATATCATTTAACAAAATAATATATGTTTTCAAGGAATGTTATGATTTCAAAATGAGTACAAGGGGGTTTTATTAGTTTTAAAATTTTAATCTAGGTCACATGAATACATCCCTAAAATGGGTTCCAAAATTAGATGAATTCATTATAATTTTCTATTTATTAAATTATTTTTCTATAATAAACTGGTATAATAATTGATAGGGTTAAACCAGAAATGAGTGTGAAGTGTGTATTGACCAAGGACATAAAAACCCATGAAATGACTAAGACAGTGTTGATAATAATGAAATTATAGATATGATAATATTTTTATGAATCAAGGTAAAACTATTCAATGAGGTAAAGAATCCACAAACAAGAAACAAAAAAATACTGAAAAATAAAAACTAATTTGAATGGTTTCCAAATATTTTCTTCAGTAATGTATTAAAAAAATAATAGTACTGAAAAAAATATTGTCGGACAAATCTATTAATTAGGAAAATTGTGGGTAATCAAATTCTAGTGCTGAGGGAGTATTAAAGACTATAAATTATGAAAATATTTATTTTAGTATGCACCAAGTTATAATTTATATTATTAGTGGTGTGTTACACTGAAGAATAATCAAATATCAAAATTAATTTAGAAATTATTAAAATGTTTTTTATTATTCAATCATTATTACAAATAAATGAATCTTATTATTAGGATCCTAAGAAGTAATAAGGGAGTAACATCCAAAAAATACTGTCATGAGTATGTTAATTATAGTTAATGTGTTTTTTTAAATCTTCCATTAATATTTTCCTCTCTAAAAAATTATACAACAATAAAATTCTTCAATTTCATATCACAAAAGTGAAATCTAAATTAGAAAATTAATGGAGACATCCCCATCTATGACACTTCCTCACCTAGATCTATCCTCAATTGAATCACTATTGTCTACTTTCGTTTTTGTATACCCTTTCTCATAACTCACCTAAAGTGTCTCCGCTAAATTTGATGATAAACCTATTCTCCCCTACTAATTACTAGGTTATATAATAAAAATTGAATCATTTACTTACTCACTACTCCATGATCACAGATACATTCTCTATTCCTATCTCCATAGTTTCCACATGGTGTGGTTCACTGTATATTTTCTTCACCATAGTGACTCTATTTAAAACCCTCTATCTAAATATTATCCACACATGAAACTGGATTCAACTCTAAGAATAATTAGTTTATATTTATACCAAATTGATTCAGTCTTCATAATTTTCACTTAATAGAATCTTCTCAAAACATCCTTCAGTTGATATGTAAAAATCCTAAATATCCACATTTATTAGAAATATATTTTAGAATTTAAGGCTCCCATGTATTATTAAGCCTTCAAAAAACCTATATGTACCTTGTAGAAGACTTAGGTACCCTTACTCAGAATGAAGGCATTGAGAATCCACCCTTATATATCTCTACTAATGTTCACATAAACATTATGTGGGATATCCTAACCATAATGTAGGTGTTTTTATCATTGATATACATTGATATTTCTTCCATATATCATTCATTACCATTATTTTAGTTCCCTTAAATAGGGTGATACCATGATACAACATGAATTGTATAACATGTAATTATTATGATCATTACAAGTCAAATTATCACACCAAAAAGCTCATAATCGTGTTGATGAAGTCTAAAGATCTTCACTAGGTGGAATTAAAAAATTAAATGTTAGGAAAAATTTGTATGGGAATGATAATGTCATATGGAGTGATGGAAAATTTACAATATTTAAAAAATTTCCAAACACCTCATAAAAAACCTGAATTGTTTCCAAAATTGATATTTATTCATTATTCCTAGAAAATAATATTAAATCCAAAATCCCAAAATCATAAAAATTACATCAAAATCATATTTTCAAAAAAAATAACCCATGAAATTACATTGTGATTCTCTTAAAAAATATTGAAAATCGAAGTGTAGAATAATTGATTCTTTTGTCACCAAAATAAAACACTTTCATCAATATATTGAGGAATTTCTATTTACACACCAAATGATCCTAATTTATTTATTTATTATTTAAATAAAATTTAGAAGTAAAATGATTAAAATATGAAATAAATGATGTGGAAAACATGAATGGAAATAATTCCACATCAAGATTTAATTTCACAACACAATTAAAAATGTATTTTACTTTTTTAATATTCCCAAAACACATTTATTCCCAATGAATGGCCCATATTATTGGTATACAAAGAAATCAAAAGATGGGACGGTGCTAAAATGAGGGAATAAAGTTTTTTCATTTATTAAATATTCCGATAACATTGGAATAAATTGTAATAATCCCCATAAATTGATACCATGTGATCTTTTCAAATAGTTCCATTTTCCATGGATAATGAAAAGTTAATTTTTGGAATCCTCTTGTTTTAATGAACAAAAATCATGAAAATCATTTAAATACCTAATCATTTAAGTCATGGGAAATATGTTTAAATAATATAAATCAGGATTAATATTATTTTACTATGTTTTATTATGATTATGATTAACCTTAATGCATTCTGTGATTATTACTTCTTGATACAGATTGTAGATATTTGAAAAAGTATGAGAAATTGTTTATGTGATCAAACTGTCTCACCATAACCTTGCTTGTAGTCCTAGATTATTCAGAGGACCTAATATTTTTTTCATTCTATCATTTCCAAGACATCGTACCAAGACACCATTTAGAATTTTGACAGAGGAATAGATATTGTTACCTAAGACAACATTTCTCTGACATCGTAACCTTACAACTAGTTCCAATGATTTCAATGGAGATAACACAATAATTGTGCTACTGGATCTCGAACTCATGAAGGATGTAACTTCTCACTATGGAACCTCTTCTATCTCACCATGAAATTTGATATTGTTCCTCACTTCAAATATTCTATATTTTCGATTAATTATAAATTTTGATTCTAATTTTCATATCTGAGTTATTTAATTACATTGGAACAATTATTGAGCATTTTTAGACATGAAACCAGAAATTACATGGTATGATGTAAAGATATTGAGCTACATTTCATCCATAATAAAAACACCTGAAGATAAAATAAAAGGTGGAGCTCGAGTTTAAATAGTCACCAGAATAGAAGCATGGAAACTGAAAAAATAAACATCAAAAAATATACATGAATGAAAGAAAACCTGGAAGAACACATGATGAACTCTAATTTATTTTGTGAGCTATAGATCAAAGCATTGAACAACATTACAGGTAAAAAAATCATAAAATAAGAAGAGCATATTAGAGAACTAAAACCAGAACACAACAATTATGATATTCTGGCTCTGAGTTAACATTCATAAGAGGACCCTTACATCAAATCTTCTACATCATAGAAATCCATAGCTTCGTAAAACAACAATCAAAGCCTTTATAATACCTTTTTATTGTATTATACTCTTTTTTGTACTATTTTAATAATCTTTCAAGTAGTGTATGATTTTCGGTACTAAAATAACAAATTGTCTTCTCAACAACACTAGAGAATATAGGATATCATCAGAAAACATTATTTCTACACTTTCTTCCCCACGTATAACTTTAGAATAGGACCTATGTGAACTGTCTATTGTATTTACCACCGATAATTATGGTAGAGGTTAGGTGAACTGGTGACTACAATATCGTGGAACATCAAATTGATTATATTTATAAATTTGATTTATATTCTTGGGAAGTGTAAGAACTCAGACCTTCTTTTCAAGTATGTTTTCCCTTTTCTGTATGTTTTTGGGAAAAGGTGGAAATTTTGGAAATTTTCTAAGTACACATCGTGTAATTTATGAGTACACGCCGTGTACTTTCTTATCGCGGCTAGCCATGAGCTGCTCATGCAGTATCCGCACACACGGTCATGTGGGAGTGACTTGGAGGCCACCTAATGCGGAGTACAGAAATAGCAATTACACACCGTGTACTCCAGATGTACACACTGTGTATTTTGTTTTTTTCATTGAATGCACCAGGGTCGTGTCTGATGGACAAAGGAACCTTCTTCTAGGTCATCTTCATCTGAGAGAACCCGTACGGCCGCAAGTTCTCTCTTATCCCCAGAGCCTCCATCTGACCTCTGATTTCAACACTATTGATTGTGTTGGAATCGCATCGGTGAGTTATCTCTTCTTCTTGAGCCTTGTTTTCCAATTCCTCTTCTTTTCCAAGTTATCGTGGGTTTAAAATTTTGGATTTTTTCTTAGATATACAATGTTCCAAGGAGATTCAATCTTTTAGGTTCAAGTATATTGATCTCCTAACCCCAAGGTAGGTGGTTTGTGCATTTCTGTTTGTAGTCTTTGAGTATTCTTTGAAAATTCCACCCATAACCTTGAACGGGGTATTGTGTGTTTACCATTTTGCATGGGTTGTATTTATTACATGCTTGTAAGATTTTGTAGATGTAATTTGGATGTTAATTTTGATTATTGATATGCTTTGGATGTTTTTTCCATGCATGTTCTATTTAGGATGGTTTGGTCTGGTTTAGCCTTTGGATGCATTGCCTGTTTTCAATGCCTGTTGTTATAGGATGGAGAGATTGTATTCTGACATTATTTATATGTTGTAGACTATTTAGCCATGTAATTATTTAGGTTTGATTTTTCCTTATTACACAGGGATGCTCATTGACCTATATAGGTTCATGAGAACCTGGTGTAGTAGACTATAAGGGGAATTGACCACGTGATCTTCCTCAGAGAGTCTTTGATTACTTTAGGCTATAAGAGGGGATTGACCGAGTGAGCTTCCTAAGAGAGTCCTTGATTACTTTAGACTATATGAGGGTTGACCGTGTGATCTTCATCAGAGATTCTTTGATTGAATTGAACAACCTAGGCTACAAGGGAAATTGACCAAGTGAGCTATCTTAGAGAGTCATAGACCTTGGGCTATAAGGGGAATTGACATGTGAGCTTCCTCAGAGAGTCTTTGACTACCCTAGACTGTGCGGGGAATAGACTATGTGATCTTCCTCAGAGATTCTTTCTTTACCATTGACTATAAAGGGATAGACTATGAGTGCTTCCTCAGATAGTATTATTAAATTATTATGACAGAACTAGAGGTGTTAGGCTATGTGTACTACCCAGAGGGTTGTCTGTACGTCTTAGGTATGACCAGAGGGGATGGTTTTGAGTACTTCCCAGAGGGTTACCTATTTGGGGTTTAGATATTTGTTTCATTGTTGCTTGATATTGAACTGTGGATTGTTTACTACTGAGTACTTTCTTGTTTACTGTTTACTATTTACTGTTTACTGTTTACTGTACTTTAACCTGCCATATACTCACTAACTATTAGGCATAGATCATTGGGTGGTTACCTACTGTGATTTAGTCTGACACCATATTTGGGTCATGCTTTTGGGCCCAAACAGATTATATTGTTGCAGGTATAGAAAATTTAAAGTTCCCTTCAACTTCAGGTACTTGACTTGCTGGGGAGCTAGAGAGTATGGGACCATGCTATGGCTTGTGTTGCTGGAGAGCTATTTATCTTTTGTTTTTGTACATTGGTTTAGCACTATCTGTATTTCCAACATTGTGACTTGTTTGGTTGATTTCCTAGACATATGTATCATGCATCATTTAATTTATATATGTGATCCAGTTGTTTATTATTCTAGTATTTCGTTGTTTAATGTTTTTGGATATTTACTACTTCCTCTATTTTATGTGTTGTTTACTTCCGTTGTGTACTCTGCCAATTAAGGCATAGTTTCCCCACTATCACACTCAAGGCCCTCACTGCTAGTTGGCAGCCTCTGGTGTTCGGGGAAATGCGCTTGAGGTTATGTGACCAATCGGGTATGGGGCGTCTCTGGGTGGCTTCCAGAACCGGGATGTTACAAAGTGGTATCAGAGAATTTGTTTTCTCTTGACTTATAGTTGGGAGCCTTTAGCCAGGGAAAGGATGGAATGGGTACTTGGTATTAAGTTGTTCGTGGGAGTAGCTAACCCCTGTACAAGTAAAAAACCAATCTACGTTGTTTAATTGCAATTTTTCTAGTTTTTCAACTGTTACAGTTGATTTGATTTCACCTTGAGTGAATCACATGTTTTTTGTTATTACTGTTGATGTTATTGAGGATATATTTTCATTTCAACCTGATGAGATGAGGGTATTCCATCTCATGAATCACATAGGCACTTGCAAGAAATCACATGTTATGCATTGTTTCCATGTCATCTAGGATGCATTAGTGATTTCATGTTATTTTGATAGATGATGTGTAAAATATTCATGCTATTGTGATTGTTGTCTTGATATAAATACATGTTGTTTGATAAGTTATTGTTTGTGTACAGATTTACTAGAATGAGTGCCAAACTTTGGTTCTTGAGGCGTTATGGGCTCTCATGGACCGGAATTTGGTGGATCATTGCCTTGCATTCCATGTTATAATGTGTATAAGATTCCAAACATTGATTCGCAGGGAGTATGGGCTCTCACAGATCAGAATTTGGCACTTTCAATGGTTGTTTCAGTGTTTTTGGGTTCATGAGTAGTTTTTGAGGCTTACTATCCGAAAAAACCTAGAATACACACCATGTAGTGTTAATTACACACCGTGTGTTCTTCTGTTCGGGAAGAAAATGTTTTTATTAAGTACACTTCGTGTACTTTATATACACGCCGTGTAATCTATAAACTGTGTCATAGGCTCTGTGGGCTGAGACACAGGATGGGGAAAAACCTGGAGTGAACACGCCGTGTATTGTCCATACACACTGTGTAGTGTCGACCACGTGCCCACCCATGTCACTAACAACACAGGTTAGCTGAGTCATGTCTAATACATGTAGTGTTCCATCTAAACACACCGTGTAGTCTAACCTAGGTACCCAGTCATGTCATAAACAATACGGGTTGGTGTTACCCTTTCGTGTACATGTCGTGTTGGCCTTGAACACGCCGTATAGTCTGACCCACATACCCAGCTGTGTTACGAACAACATAGGATGGAGTTATCTTTTCTCGTACGCATCATGTCCGTTTGGAACACGCCGTGTAGTTTGAGCCGTGTGTCAAGCCGTGTCCTGAACAACACGGGTTGGTTTTACCCTTTCGTGTACATGTCATGTCGGCCTTGAACAAGCCGTGTAGTCTAATCCAGGTACTCGTCCATGTTAGGAACAACGTGGTCTAGTGTTATCCTTTCTCGTGCATTTCGTGTCCTTCTGGAATACGCCCTGTATTTGGAGTTGTGTGTCAGGCCATGTCACTAACAACACTGGCTAGGTGGATCTTGTCTAGTACACACCATGTAGGAATTATACACGTCGTGTAGTCTTTCCTTAAGAGAGTCGTGTGGCTTAATTGTGTAGAAGGACTCAAGTAGAGAAAGAGGATTCAAGTACATGTCGGGTTTTTGGACAACACGCCGTGTGTCTGGGGTATTACACGACTAGGTTAGGTAGGAGTACACGCCCATGTAAATGAATTTAGGGAACACGCCGTGTAGGGGATGTATATGCCATAAAGTCATTTTTGTAAAACATGAATGTTTTCTTTCTCATGTTCCCTTCTTAAAGTCCTTATTTTTAGTCCTTGATAACCTTGATCTAAGGTGTGTTCTTGACTTTGCAGAGTCATGCCACTAAGACGTCCTCTGGTTGTGCGCCAGTTTCCAGATGGTGATCAGACACTGGACATGGTTGATCAGGGACCAGCTGTAGATCCTCCCGTTGTGCCAGCCTTGGCACCATCCACTATACCTGACATAGGTGTGGATGCACAGTTCAGGGAGGGATTTCTTGAGAATGATGTAGACCTTTCAGGGAGCGCCTCCTCTTGCCTCGTCAATGGATAACTTGATACAGGTCTTCCAGCAGCAGCAGCATCCCACTTTCTCAAGGGATGGAGGACCACAGGCTGCTGAGTCATGTCTAGAGTCCACGCTGACAATTTTTTTGCATCTTGAGATACCTCCAGTGTGGATGGTGAATCTTTCTACCTACGTGCTCCGAGACTCCACCGAGAGATGGTGGTATGTGGTCTCACAGGCGAGATTCCTACATAATATGGCTTGGGATGAGTTTCAACACATCTTTTACGATTACTTCTACCTGAAGACCATGAGGGATGATCGAGCCCGGGAGTTCATGAATCTGGAGCAGGGTACTCTTTCTATTATGGAGTATTCCTCTCGCTTCACAGAATTGCAGCATTTCACGCATATTCTAGGAGGTGATGAGTTGTTTCTTGCAAAGAAGTCTGAGGATGGTCTAAGGCACAACATTCAGTCATAGGTGAAAATCTTTAGGTTGACTTCCATATCTTCTATCGTCAACCAGACGCTGATAACAGAGCACAATCTGAAGGATTTTGGAGCTCCGAGCCAAGGTGGTCCGGCATCCAGAGTTAGTGCTATGCCAGCTGATAGCAGGAATTCCAGGGAGGATTTATAAGGATATCAGAGAAAGCGATATGTATCTTGTAGTGTCCAGGTGGAATGCTACCAGTGTGGGAGAAGCGGGCATTCGAGGCCACATTGCCAGAGAGACACATTGGACTGCTGATCTAGAGGTAAGATGGGTCGCCTTTAGCGCTTTTGTCAGTTCTTCTCACTAGAAACTGGTGACAGGGGTTCTTCTATTACTCCTCATTGAGGAGTACTGCCACCATCTTCTCACCAGTCAGGGAGATGGATTTCTTCCAGCCATTCTGGCCGAGGTGGAGGTTGTGGTCATGGAAGCCAGTCACCCAGTTTTTAGTGACATCAGGGTGCATTAGCTCAAAGTGGTCAGGCATGGTCATAGGGCCACATTACAGGCCAAACCTTTGCAGTGGAGCAGAAACCACAAGAGCAGTATTCCAAACCTTCTACCGTTTGAGGTACAATTTTGGTAGCCTTAGTTTTAGCTTCAACAATTTTGATACTAGGGCTTCCCATAGCTTTATCTATGTTGCTATTGTGGAGAGCCTTGGGATCTTCATATTTTCTTCTACTGATATCTTGATGCTAGAAACACAGTTGGGGACTATAACGGCTAGTGTGCATCAGTGTAGAGATATCCCTCTACTGGTTGGTGGATGTCACTTCTTATGGGACCTCTATGTCTTCGGGATGACATTCTATGATTTCATTATCATGATGTACTGGTAAGTTCCATTCCAGGTAGTCATCGACTGTTATCACCGCAGGGTGAGTTTCGTATCACCAGAGGGTGGATCCTTTCTTCATAGGGGCAAGTGGGATGTCCAGGCGAGCAGAGAAGGTCCAGAGCATCATGGGTTGGGAAGAGTTATATCCTATATTTCTAGTCTTTACCTGGATGACCAAGAGACTTCATAGTTATAACTTCCTCCAGTGGTGGATCATTTCAGATATGTCTTTCCAGAGGACTTTTCAGGTTTGCCTCCGGATCGGGTGGTGGAATTCTCGATTCATCTTGTTCCTGGAGTAGCATCAGTGTACATTCCTCTTTATAGGATAACTACACCTGAGTTTCAAGATCTCAAGAAGTAGTTGGTGGAGTGTCCAGAAATTGGTTTCATCCAACCTACTACTTCTCCTTAGGGTTTTCATGTCCTGTTTGCGAAGAAGGAAGATGGTATCCTCATGCTTTGCGTGGACAATTGGAACTTTAACTATTTGACGATCAAGAACCAATATCCCTTCCTAGGATTGATGATCTCTTTGATCAGCTTCGAGGATACCTGGTGTTCTTGATGATTTATTTGAGATCTGGTTATCATCACTTGTGCATTAGACCTTTAGATATACCACTTACAGCCTTCAGGAGCAGGTATGGTCTATATTAGTACTTGTTTATGTCGTTCGATGTCACGAATGCGCCTGCAATTTTCAAGGCACTGATCAACCGAGTGCTCCATCAATACTTGGATTATTTCGTGGTGGTCTTCGTGGACGTTATCTTGGTGTACTATCACACTTTAAAGGACCATACTACCCATCTTGAGAACATTTTGAGTACACTAAGGGAACATCAGTTATATGCTAAGCTCTCAAAGTTCAGCCTTTGGATGGATCAGATTCACTTCTTGGGTCATGTTTTCTTAGAGGTAGGAGTGTTAGTAGACCCAGAGAAAGTGAGAGTTCTAGTTTCCTTGTAGAAAATGAAGAATTTCTTTGAGGTGTGGAGTTTTCTAGGTCTGGCTAGATACTACAGACGATTCATACATGACTTTTCACATTTAGCAGCACCGCTGACAGGTCTAACTAAGAAGGCTGTGAAGTTCTTATGGTCAGATTCTTGTGATTCAGCCTTTCTGGAGCTAAAAAGGAGGTTGACATCAGCACTGATACTAGTCTTTAAAGAGCAAGGAAAGAGTTATATTTTTTACTGTGATGTGTCGGCTATCGGTTTGGGAGATATTCTTATGCCGGAAGATGGAGTTGTTGCGTACGGGTCTCGGCAGTTGAGGCCACATAAGAGGAGTTACCCGATGCATGATCTAGAATTGGCAGTTTTTTTTCATGACCTACGATCTTGGAGACATTATCTTCTATGAGTGCACTTTGTGGTTTTCACCAACCACAAGAGTCTCATGTACATCTTCAATCAGTGTGATCTGAATTTGAGACAGCGCAGGTGGGTTGAGTACCTACAATACTTTTACTTTGAGCTTGCCTATATGCTTGGTAAGGGAAATGCAGTGGCGGATGCGTTGATCAATAGGACTTAGATACATGAAGTTTGGGAGGCCAGCAGTGAGTGGAAGCTTATGGCTCTGTTATCTGAGATGCATTTAGAGGTGCATGACAGATGGGGGCAGACTTTTATTTATTCTATAGCTATAACATCTACTCTTCTTGATCGAGTTCGAATGAGGCAGCTATCAGATTCTGAAGGCCTAGTCCTAAGGGAAAGCTTGTCAGGATAGGACCCTATTCGTGGATGGACCATAGTCAAGGATTAGATCTTGTGTTTCCAAGGATGTGTATGGGTGCCAACAGGTATACGCAAGGAGCTGATGTGGGATTTTCATTCCTCGGTTTGGGTAGTTCATCCTGGCATCACAATGATGTATCATGATCTACACCGTCAGTATTGGTGTCCAGGTATGAAGAGGGATGTTGTTGGTTTTTTCATGAGATGTTCCACTTTTCAGCAGGCGAAGGTGGAGCATCAGTGACCAGCAGGGCTTTTACAGTAGTTACTCATTCCCAAGGGATGTGGAATGATGTTGTGATGGACTTCGTGACTGGTTTTCTGAGGTCACCTTGATGGAATGATGCATTTTGGGTTGTCATTGAAAGACTGATGAAGGTTTGTCACTTCTTGTCAATCAAGGAGACCTTTATTGTTGATGAACTGGGATGATTGTACATTTGTGAGATTGTACATATTCATGGAATTCCGCACTCCATTGTTTCAGGAAGGGATGTATGTTTTACTTCTCGGTTCTGGAAAGGGTTTCAGAAGGCTTTGGGTGCATAGGTACTTTTGAGTACAGCATACCATCCCCAGACAGATGGCCAGTTTGAGGGTACGATTCCGGTTCTTGAGGACATGCTCCGAGCACGCATTATGGATTTTGGAGGTTCTTGGGAGAAGCATATACCTCTTGTAGAGTTTTCCTACAACAATCATTTTCAAGTAACTATTCATATGGCACCTTATGAGGATTTGTATGGTAGGTCATTCTTATCACCTTTATGTTGGCTAGAGGAAGGAGAGGAAGCTTTGTAGGGACCTCGTCTTGTTGAGGAGACCAAAGAGTAGATAGAGTTTATTTGGAAGAGGATGGATACTACACAGTCTCAACAAGAAGTCTTATACTGATCAGCATATACGACCTCTGGAGTTTGAGGTTGGGGATCAGTTTTTCCTACGTGTCACACTGAGGTTGGGACACAAGAGGATTCAGAGACTAGGTAAGATTTTTCCAAAATATGTTAGACTACTTGAGGTGTTGGAGAGATTTGGTTCGGTTGCATATTGGTTGATGTTACCTCAGAGGTACCAAGCTATGCACAACGCCTTCCACATTTCTCAGCTTCGACATTACTTTTCAGACCCATCTCTTGTCTTTCAACCTGAAGAGGTTGAGCTTTAAGTGGATGAATCTTTTGAAGAGCATCCTATTTGGATTCTGGATCATAGTACAAAGGTTCTCCATGGTCGGTATGTTCCTCTGTTATGAGTGTTATGGTAGCACGGGAAAGTATAAGATGAGACTTGGGAGAGGGAGGCCGATGTATGGGCACAGTGGCTAGTACTGTTCGGGGTTTCTTCTTCTATTCCACACTAGGGAAATTCGGGGATGAATTTCATTAAGGGGGGATGTTTGTAAGAACACGGACCTTTGTTTCAGGTATGTTTTCCTTTTCTGGCCATTTTTTGGAAAAATATGAATTTCTGGAAATTTTCTATGTACATGATGTGTACTTTATGAGTTAACGCCATGTACTTTCTTGCCGTAGCAGGACGTGTTCTAGACGTGTAGTAGCCACACATATGGTGGTGTGGGAGTGACTTGGAGGCTACCTAATGTGGAGTACAGAAACAGAAAGTACACACCGTATATTTTATTTTTTTTCATTAAATGCATCGGGGTCGCATCTGACGGATAGAACAACCTTCTTCTAGGTTTTCTTTGTCCAAGAGAACCCATACGGCCGCGACTTCTCTTCTAGACCCCGAGCCTCCATCCGGCCACCAATTTGAAAACTGTTGATTGCGTTGGAATCACATCAATGAGTACTCTCTTTTTCTTGATCCTTGTTTTCTACAACCTCTTCTTTTTCAAGTTATCGTGGGTTGAATTTTTTGGACATTTTCTTAGATCTATGACATTCCAAGGAGATTTAAGCTTTGAGGTTCAAGTATATTTATCTCCAATCCCCGAGGTGGGTGGTTTTTGCCTTTTCGTTCGTAGTCTTTGAGTATTATGCACAAATTCCACCAATACCATGGAATGAGGAATTGTGTGTTTACCGTTTTACCCCTGTTGTTTTCATACCATGCTTGTAATCTTGTGTAGAGGTAATTTGTATGTGAATTGGAATGATTTCTATGATTTGGATTTTTTGCCCATGCGTGTTCTGTTTACGACCATTTGGTCATGTTTAGCCTTTGGCTGCTTTGCCTATTTTCCAATCCTGTTGTTATAGGATGGAGAGTTTGTATTATGAAAGGCTTTATATGTTGTAGACTCTTTAGCCAAGTAATTTTTTAGGTTTAATTTGGCCTTATTACACTACGATGCTCATTGACCTACACAGGGCCGTGAGAACCTGGTGTAGTAGACTATAAGGGTAATTGACCACGCGAGATTCCTCAAAGAGTCTTTGATTGATTTAGGCTATAAGGGGGGATTGACCGAGTGAGCATCCTCGGAGATCCTAGAACCACTTGGGGATATAAGGTTAATTGACCGAGTGAGCTTCCTCAGAGATTCCTTGATTGCTTTATACTATAAGGGGAATGACCTTGTGAGCTTTCTCAGAGAGTCTTTGTTTGAATTGAACGACCTGGGATATAAGGGTAATTGATCGATTGAGCTTCCTCAGAGAGTCCAAGACATTGGGGGTATAAGGGGAATTGATGTGTGAGATTTCTCAGAGATTCCTTGACTACCATAGACTATGCGGGGAATGGACTGTGTGATCTTCCTCAGAGAGTCTTCCTTTACAGTTTCTTATAAGGGGATAGACTGTGAGTGCTTCCCTAGAGAGTCTTATTATATTTTTATGATAGAACCAGAGGGGATAGGCTGTGTGTACTACCCAGAGGGTTGTCTGTACTTCTTAGGTTGGACCAGAGGGAACCGCTGTGAGTACTTCCCATGGGGTTACCTGTTTGAGGTTTAGCTGTTTGTTTCACTACTGCTTGATATTGAACTGTGGATTGTTTACTGCTGAGTACTTTCCTGTTTACTGTTTACTAGTTACTATACATTTACCTGTTATATACTCACTGACTGTTAGGAACAAATCATTGAGTGGTTGCATACTGAGATTTAGTCTTGCACTCTATTTGGGTCATGCTTTTAGGCCCAAATAGTTTATATTGTTGCAGGTATAGATAAGGGAAAGCACCCTTCTAATTTAGGTACTTGACTTCCTGTAGAGCTGGAGAGCATGGGACCAAGCTATGGCTAGCGATGTTGGGGAGCTGTTTATCATTATTTTTGTACTTTTTTTTAGCACTATCTATATTTCCAACATTGTGACATATTTGGATGCTTTCCTAGACATATGTATCATGCATCATTTCATATATATATATATATGTGTGTGTGCTCCAGTTGTTTATTACGCTAGTCTTCCACTGTTTACTATTTTTGGATATTTACTGCTTCCATTATTGTATGTGTTGTTTACATCTGATGTGTACTCTTCCAATAAGGTCATAGTTTCCCCACTATCACACCAAAGGCCCCTACTGTTAGTCGGCATCCTTTGGAATTCGGGGAAATTCACTTGAGGCCATGTGACTAACTGGGTACGAGGCTCCTCTGGGTGGTTTCCGGAATAGAGACGTTATAGGATGACACTAGTTCAACTCTCAAGGAGAGTTGGTGGGTTTAGAGTGTGCATTTTTAATAAGAAGTACTAAAAGATGGGTGGTTTTAAAAAAATTTAATGAAAATGACTTGATTTAAAGAGTTTAATAGTTGATAAATAAATGTGGTGTTTTAGAATTATCAGATAAGGATATCTTTTCAAGTTCAGTACAAATCTTGGTGAGTTCATAATTCTGAAAAATGCACATGGTTTAATGGAATCATTTGGTTGAGGGTTTCCAAGAACTCAACTTCCCTCCTGCCTCTTAAATGATGCTCAAAGAACCACCCCTTAATACAAAAATCATGTTTTCAAAGTTTGGGTATCAAGAATATAGAATAAATTTTACCAAATCATACTAAAATATTATGTATGTGTGACATAAATAGGACTCTTGTCTTATCCAATTGGGACAACCAAATATTCCCACTGGAAATCTCAACCCAATCGGTGTTGAAATAAAATGTGTTTCGCAAAATTTTACCAATAGAAATGAAATAAAAGGAGAATCATGTCCTGATAAGAAATAAGAAAAATATTTAGCACACAAATTACACAAAACCTGTAGAAGAACACGTGTTTTAACTCCCTCCCAAGTGTGTGTATCTCCCTCAAAATGATTGTCCACCTTTTAGCTCGACGTCGTGAGGAGGAGGAATCTTGGGTGGAACTTTTCCTTCATCCTTGATCTACCAATGAGGATAGGGGCCTCTAGAACTCCTTGTATGATGAGAAGAATCCTTCTAGTAGCCAAAATACTATAGATTTTCCTCCTGGTCGAACTTACAAATGTGAGCCCGAGGTGCCATTTTATAGGAAAATGGGAAGGTGGTTCTGAGCACACAGATTTCTTAAAACCACTTGTCACATGGGTTTCAACCTCCAAACAAACTAATCTCTCTTTTGGAAAATAAAAAAGTTGTTTCCCCACCTTTTTTATATCTCCACTAAATGTGTGGCACAATTTGGACAAATAGAGCCTGAGATATGGATAGAATTCGGCACACCACTTTTGACTTTGTGCAGATTCGGTGTTCTGGACATATCAGGTTGGTTGGGCCACCAAATGGATGAATTAGTTTTTTCTTCCTTCAAATGAAATTTATAAAAATTAAATTGGGACCGTTCCAAAAAATATCAGCCCATTTCGATGGACAGTTTAATAGCAATGTGCATATGAGTCCACTAGTGTGCACAGATCTTACGTAGCTTCGCCCATTTTTCATGGACATCGTAATGGGTCCTCCAAATCACCTCCTCCTATAATGGAATCATCAAAACAAGTAACATTTCCCCTTTTAACCGTCATAAACAAAAAATAAACTATTTAAACATGGAATTCAATTTTTATTATTTTTTTAATTTTAAAAATAGAACAAGTTTAGCATATTTGTGTAAGGGTGAAAATGAAACAGTGAATCGCGGAGCGATCACACCCCCACACCTAAACATTTACACTCCTAGAAAAAGTCATAATTCCAAAAATTATGCACATAGATATTTCTAACTTCATAAATACTAAAAATTCAATTAAAATTTAATTACCGATAGAAATTTGATCAAATAAAAAATCACCCTGAGGAGTTATTCTCAGTTATCATTGAAAAACAAGTCTCAAAAAATTGAATCCAAATAAAATTCCAAGAGATTCATGATACTGATCAAAGAAAATAATTCAAAAGTTAAACATGTCACTAATTCTCCATGTGTGTGTGTGAAAACCATTTCAAGCTATTCTTTCCACTTTTTATCGACTAAATATAAGTTAGTTTAATAATTGTCTACATACAAGATCATTTCCACCGAACATTCCCCACATCCTTTACAATCAAATTTCATGACCCACTCACATAATAATTTCTAGAAGTCAAACCCTATTCTCCCAACCTAGATATCACCATATGTTGTACATTTCTTCACTCCCCTCATTTATTAATTTTTCAAAAGTTTCACTTGGAACAAATGTCACACTCTTTTCCTAACCCATGTTAGATCTCCTCACGACACTTATTGTTATAGTTATAATATGATCAAAGGTTTAGAAAGGGTGGTTTTTTACATGCCCAATTTACAACCCATTTTTTATTTTTATTTTTATTTTTTATTTTTGAGAATGTACAATAGTCGGATAACACGTAAACACGCATAGTTCAATCTGGTACAGTAATGAAATATCTTGGATAAGTATTAAACAAATGGAAAATTGATTATGGAAAGTAGAGAAAAATAAACCTAACTTATATTTACATTCCATTATTTAAGAAATTTCCACACATCATGGTTTGGTGAAGAAAAATGTGTGGAGTGATTAAGTGACACAATATTCATTTAAACTATTCCCAAAAAAGTATATCATTCTTCTCAAATGATTTATAATGATACAACCATTTATATCATCGATAAATAACTAAATTTCAAAAGAAAGTCACTCTACAGTATTGAATTCGTCCTGAGATGCATATTTCATCATTTTTATAATGTTAAAACAACATGAAATACAGACATTCTGCATGTATTTTTAATAATATCCATGATTAAATGGGTATAATTTTTCATGATAAAGTGGGACAAAAAAAGTAATATTCTGGGACAAAGGTGAGTGTGGGGGAAAAGGGGGAAAGTAACAATACTATTCAGCAAGCTAAAAAAGAGAAAAAGAATAAAGATGATGAAATTTCCCAACTAACCCACGAATAACCCCCCCCCCCCACACACACACCTAGAGTGTGTAGTTTCTTCACTATGAAAATAGAATACATAAATAAAGGATAAAACATGATGGATTTAATTCGTAGACTACTTCATGAACTTGGAGTTCCTCTATCGAGGACTCTGGAAGGGTTTTGTGAAAGTGCTTTAGTCATTACCCATTAACTGTGAAGTTTTACTCAGTTTCTTCATTTTGAACCTGGACAACACCAAATGGAGAGATGTTAGTAACAATGTATGGTCCAAACCAGTGGGAAAAAAGCTTACCTAGATGCAAATACAACCTTGAATTATATAGAAGGACCTTCTACCAAATGTGGAACCGAAGATGAAGGATGAGATGGTCGTGGGCAGCATTGGTTCGCTCTTTATAAATCATGGAGATCTCATATGCATCTCTTCTCATTTCCTCTATCTACTGAATTTGTTGCTTCCTTTGAGAACCTATACTGGATGGACTAGAGTTGCATCGTTTGATGTCCTGGTTGGCCCAGTGCTCAATATAAATAGGCAGATGATAACACTTTCCAAACACAAACTGATAGGGTGACATTCCAATGGGATTTTTGAATGCAGTACAGTATGCAATAATGAATCATCAAGTTGAAGACTCCAATCATTTATATTGGATTGAACCATTTTTTCAAGAATCTTATTTAACTCTCTATTTGACACCTCATCTTGACCATTGGCCTATGGGTTATATGTATTAGACACTCTATGACCAACTACATACCGATGCAAAATTGATTTCATTGTTCAGTTATAGAAATGAAAACCCTGGTCACTAATGATGAACCTAGATAAGTCAAGACTACAAAAAATCTCGGTTCTCAAAAATTCTACAATTGCCTTAGAATCATCAGTCCTTGTAGCGCGTGACTCTATTCATTTAGAAAAATAATACACTGCCAAAATAATATATAGGTTACCAAATGAATTGGGGAATGGTCCCATAAAATAAATTCCCCAAACATCAAACTTTTTATTTATGTGAAAGTGTTTTTGTGGAATCTCATTTATTTTAGTGAAATTCCCTATTCTTTGACAGTGAGGATAAGATTTACCGAATTCATGGGAATCCCAAAACAATGTGGGCTAAAAGGGACTAGAATCAACGACCTTAGGATCAGTCCACTGGGGACAAAGTGTCCCCCACAAGAAATAGTGTGGAAGAACCTAAGGAAAGACCGAAATTCACTATTGGGAACACAATGCCTAAGTACATGATAACTACATGTGTGCCAGAGGTAGAGGTCATCCCAAATGTACCAACAAGACTCATGTTTTAGATGGTTGGATTGGTTTTTGTTGAAATAAATAGAAATGAAAGATGCTACAAAATATTTTAAAATCTAAGCATACTAAGGAATAACATCTTGCACTCGATAAAGTTTCTCATCAGGAAACATTTCATTTATAGGAATATAGGGAGATGATTCAATGACTGATGATGGTTATATCTACTGATATGGTTAGCCACCACATTCTCTGTTCCTTTTTTATCTCTAATTTCTAGATTGAATTCCTAAAGGAGAGTCATCCAGCAAATGATGTGTGGTTTGGATTCCTATTTCTTAAGGAGATACCGGAGGGATGGATGGTTGGATAATACAATGACTTTGGACCCTAAAAGTTATGACCTAAATTTATCCAAGGAAAATAATATGGAAAGGAATTATTTTTCAGTTGTGGTGAAGTTTGCTTGGGTAGGGTCCAAAGTACGTGAGTCAAAGGCAGTGACATGTGGAGCTCGATCAACCCTTTGTGACAAGACAACCCCAACTGCATAGTTAGAGGAATCACACATGAGCTCAAATGGTAAATCCCACTGAGGTGTTTAGATTACCGGGGGTGATGTGAGACTCTATTTTAACTTATTCAAATCTTCCTCACATTATTTCTCAATAACAAATTCTTTTTCTTTTTGGAGTAACTGGAAGAGTGGGAGTGCGTTCTTACTAAATTCACGAATGAAACGATGGTAAAATAAAGCATGACCTAAGAAATACCGCAGATCCCATACATTTGTGGGGCATAGTAAGGAATAAATGGCATCCAATTTTGATTTATCTACTTGGATACCATCCCCATAAATGACATTCACAAAAACTATACCTTTTTTCACCATGAAATGACATTTCTCATAAATTAATACAAGATTTTTTTCAATACAGTGATGTAGAACTAAACCAAGAATACTCAAACATTCATCAAAATATGATCCATAAATAGTGAAATCATCCATGAAATCTACCATGCAATTATATAGGTAATCCGAAAAAATACTAACCATACATCACTGTAATGTACTCAGAGCATTGAAAAGACCAAATGGCATCCTCCTATATGAAAATGTGCTGAAGGGGAAAGTGAAAGTTCGCTTTTTTTTATCCTCAGGGGAAATATGGATCTGAATGTATCCAGAATACCCATCAAGGAAATAGTACTGGGACATACCCACTAGCCTCTCTAGCATTTGTTCAATGAATGGAAAAGGGTAATGGTCCTTCCTAGTGTGTTGGTTTAGTCGATGATAGTCTATGCAGACACGTAAACTATTTTGAACATGAATTAGAACAAATTCATTTTTTTAATTTTTGATTACTATAAGTCCATTTGGTTTAAAAACTAATTGAACAGGACTAACCCATTGGATATTAGAGATGGGGTAAATGATTCTAGAATCCCTTTTTACCTCCTTTTTCACAAATTTTATGTGCTTTGGGTTCAGTCGACATGGTGCCTACCTCACTGGTTTAACCTCTTCATTTAATAAAATATTATGTGTACCAATTGAAGTGTTAATACTAAGAATATTAGCATGTTTCCATCCCAATGTTTGTTTATACTCCCTCAAAAGTTCAAGCAGCCGCAATTCATGCTCAGGGGGGGAGTGAACTAGCAATGATAACATGAAAAGTTTTTCCATTCTAAAGATATGAATATATTAAATCTTGAGGCAGTTGATTTAGTTCTAATTTTGGTGGATTTTGGATTTATGAGAGTGTGTGTGAAATTGAGAGGTCACGGATCTCATCTAACTACTCAATGGTATAATCCTCAAATGAGGAATGATATTTTACAAGATTATCAGTATCATTGATGGTCATTAGATCCTCAATGTTTAAGAAATTACCAATTAATAAGCATTCATGGCATTTATCTAATTTACTACCACAATCATTGCATGAATCATTTCCTGGAATTACAATAAATGATGAAAACTCTAAAAGGGGGGTCAGGGGAATGAAACAAAGTTTTTTCAAAGGAAGGGAGTACATCTATAGAATTAACATAGAGAGAGGAATGTTATTCTTAGGGGTGATTCATATAATCATGGATATTGACATCAACAATGTCACCACAAAACTCCAAAGACAATGTACTATTGTGGAAATTAATTATGGTTTTGGCGGTTTTCAAGAAGGGTGTCCCCAATATAATCAGGGCATGTCCATTCATCCTATCGTCCTCTATTTTAAGCACATAAAAGTCAGTAGGAAAAATTAAATTTTGAACCCTCACAAGAACATCCTCTAACACACCAGAGGGGTGGGCGGTACTCTGGTTATCCAGTTGAAAAACAATTATCGTGGGCTTTAGTTCCCCGACCTATAATGTACAGTAATTTGAGTGAGGCTTCACATTTATAGAAGCACCTAAATCAAGCACAGAATTAGAAAAATAATACTCCCCTATGTTGCATGGAATTGAGGATATTCTGGGATCATTGAACTTGGTGGGAAGAGATGGCTCTATCAATGCTAAAACATTCCTCCCCAATATCACCTCGAATTCACCTTCAGTGTGTACACATCTCCTTTAGAAACTTGTCATATCTTGGAATTTGTTTCACAGTATCAACAAGGTAATGTTTATTAGCACATTTTTGAAAGTCTCCAAAGTCTCCAAAATCCTCTTATCAATTTTAGTTTCCTTTTTTTCTAGGTTGGTTGGCCCTTTGGGAAAATGAAAGATGGATTGATAGTCTAGGAGACTCATCAATAGACACACACTTTCTGTTGGAGGGGATTCTCTCAGGACAAGGTTATACCTCATTTGAAGCATTTATATTAGTTTAATGGTTTTTTACTTTATAGGGATGACTCAAGTGGAGGGTTCATTTGACTTTTTAGTTTTGTTTCACTCTAAAGGGTGATGATACTGACATTTCCTTTATCTCTAGGGTTAACTGATAGTTGAGAAGGTAGTTTACCCAAACAATGGCTCTGAATTTCACCCACCGAGTTGGAAATTTGTTCTAATTGGGCTTTTAGGTTTTGTATGGAATCTTCGGTGGTTTGTTGGAATTGGATATTGTCGGTATCCATTTGTTTCATCAAATCTTCTAAGCTAGGCTAGGGTTTTGAAGGGGTTTGTGGGAATGACCTTTACTGTGGTAGAGAATTTCTGGGTGGTGGTGGTGGACCACTCTACCCTGGTTGGTTCCATAGTTGTTGAGGTTGGTTTTAATACCCCCCTTGCCTATAGGATTGGTTTTATTTCCACAAAGTATTGTACGGATAGTATGGTTCGTTCCAAAAGGGTTTGTTATAGGGTCGGCCTGAAAAGATTTTCTTCACAACTCTCAGAAGTTTCTCTTATTAGGGAGAATTGATTAGAGTAGTGGGTGTCAGAAGAATATATACCATAATTGATGGGGGTAAGAGATTATGATTTACCATGGGAAATAGAAAGTTGTTGAAGAAGGTTACTTACTTCTTTGAACTTCCTGTCCACCTTCCTCTAAAATTCTGAACATTGCACCTCATGGACACCTCGAATGGGTATATTGGACCATGAACTGAATTGTTGAGTGTTATATGCCATGTTGTCAATTACGGTCCTTGTAGAAATTGTGGTTTTATCATCTAGAGAAATACCTATAGCAGCATAAATCATATTTCCATCAATAGGAAATAAACATTCATGAAAATACTGAATTAAAAGTTGATAAATTATTTGGTGGTGTGTGGAGCTTGAACATAACCTTTTAAATCATTCCCAATATTCATGTAATGTTTCTCTTTGATATTTCCTTATACCAAATTTTTCATTCCTTATAGTTGTAGTTTGAGAGGCTAGGGAATATTTTTTTTTAAAAAAGGAATTTCATTTTCACCCATCCTTTAATTGGTGAATTAACATTGTAAAGCCAGTCTTTTGCAGTGTCTTCTAATGAAAATGGGTATTCTTTGAACATTACGTATTCATCATCCACATTTGAAAATTTTAATTTGGAACACACATTAGGAAATTCTTTTAAGTGTTTATGTGGATCTTCTGTAGGAAGTCCGTGTAATCTTGGTAATAAGTTAATTAGACCATATTTTAGTTCAATATTGGGTGTCTCACCTTGATTTTGAATGAAAGTGGGTTGGATATCAACATCAGGAGAAGTTAGTTCTTTTAATGTACAGTTATTTTCAGCCATATTATGCAAGTTTATATCAGTTTTTATATTGGTCCCAAAAGAAGAAGTGGAAGTATCAAGAAGAGTGTCGATGTTTTGTGTGTCCTCCTTTGATGGGTTCTCCTGTGTGTCTCGGTGTTACTGACGTAGGGTCTTCTCTGGTTCAGATTATAAAGGAGGTAAATCTACCAGATTAGAACTCAGCATGCACCAAAATAAGACAATAATTAAATCTCAATGTAAAATTATAGGTAATGGTATAATATAAAACAAATAAATATTCACAAAAATTATCCAAAGCTTTTCAAAAACTTGCACTAAAACCAAAGCACTCCCCGAAAATGGCTCCAAAATTTGACCGCGGTGTCATGAAACGTCAAATTTATTATATTAATAAAGATGATTTATAGTCTAGGGAATACCCTAGGTCATCTCTCAAGGAGCGTTGGTGGGTTTAGAGTGTGTGTTTTTAATAAGAAGTACTAAAAGAGGGGTGGTTTTAAAAAAGTATAAAGAAAATTTCTAGATTTAAAGAGTTTAATAGTTTATAAATAAAAGTGGTGTTTTAGAATTATGAGATAAACAGATCATCAAAAGTTCACAATAGATATTAGTGTGTGTTCAAAATTATGAAAAATATAAATGGTTTAATGGAATCCTTTGGTTTTTGTGTTTCCAAGATCTCAACTTCCCTCTTACCTCTTAAACGATTCTCAAAGAACCACCCCTTTACACAAAAATCATGTTGTTAAGGTTTGGGTGTCAAACATAGAGAAGAAAGGCTAACAAAGCATACTGAAATATTATTTTTGTGTAAGATAAATAGGACTCTTGTCTTTTCCAATCAGAACAAACCAAGATTCCACTTGAAATCTTAACTCAGTCGGTGGTGAAATAAAATGTGTTTCAATTAATTTTAACAATAGAAATGTAATCAGAGGAGAATAATGTCAAGATATGAAATAATTGAAATATTTATCACACAAATTAAACAAATACATTTAATTAAAAAGTGCTATAACTCCCTCCCACGTGTGTTTAGCTCCCTCGAAATGATTGCCCATCGTTTAGCTCGACATCGGAAGGAGGAGGAAGCTCGGGTGGAACATCACCTTCATCATTGATACCCCTACGAGGATAGGGGCCTCCAGAACTCCTTGGATGATGATAGGACTGTTTTGGGCATCCAAAATACCAGAGATTTTCCTCCTAGTCGAACTTACAAAAGGGGACCCCAAGGTACCATTTTATAGGAAAATGGGAAAGTGGTTTTAAGAACACAGATTTCTTAAAACCACTTTTCACATGGGTTTTGACCTCCAAAAATCCTTATCACGCTTTGGGTAAAATAAAATTGGTGTATAAAAACAACATTGATGTCTAAACCAAATTTTCGGCACAATATGGACCACTAGATCCAGAGATATTGACAGATCACAGCACACCACTTTGGACTTCGTGCAGATTCGGTGTGTAGGACATATCAGGTTGGTTGGGAAACTATATCATCGAATGAGTCTTGATTTCCTGCATATGAAATGTAGACAAATGAATTTTGGACCATCCCATAATATTTCATCCCATTTGGATGTACAATTTCTAATATGTGTCCGGATGAGTCCACTAGTGTGCATGGATATTGCATAGTTTCTCCCATTTTTCTTGGACATCATCATGGGTCCTCCAAATCACCTCCTTGTACAATGGAATCATCCAAACAAGTGAAATTTCCCTTTTTAAAAGTGATAAACACAAAATAAATTATTTAAACAGGGATTTAAATTTTTTATTATTTTTATAATTTTCAATATAAAACAAGTTTTGCACAATGGTGTAAGGGTGAAAATGAAACAGTGAATTGTGGTGCGATCACCAGGACAGTCATGTGTACTATTATGTGAACCCTGATTCAGGGTGTGGATCAATGTTTTATATATATATTTTTCTTGGTGGAAGTTTATCACTAAGTAGAGTGTATTAGGTATTGACTTGAGATATAACCACTTCTTTTAATCTTCTATGTTTCTAAATTTATTTTTACCCTATTTTAACTCATATTTCAGAAAAATATGTTACACTTTGGTAGTTAGTCTTGGATAGTATTTAAAAAAGTTTTGATTTAGTATAGTAGATTCAAAATTTATACCATTATTCCATATTATTATAATTGAGAAATAATCAATCTTCTAAGAAACTATTTCAATAGTCATACTATTATAAATTTCCTAATTTGATTAACTAATTGTTTTTTCAAATTAGGGGACCTTCAAATAATTATTTTAAGAGAAATTTTTATAGGATCTCAATTCCCCTCTCTTGAGTTTCCAACTCCGACCTACATTTGGCATTATAGGCTATTTTTATATGGCTATTTTCAAAAGTTTCGAATCATTATCATATATTTTCAATAGTGATTTTGTTGTGTTTTAAGGATATCTAAATTTATATTAGTTATAATTATTTATCTCTTTAAAACCAAGAATTTATTTATTTGTTATGGACAATAGATATGAAGGTTCTACTACCAACATACCTCTCTGCATTAATGGAACAAATTATACTCAGTGGAAAATTAAAATAAAAAATGAACCTATAAAGCATGGGCTTTGATATATGGAGAGTAATAGAAGATAAATATAAAATACTAGAAACTCCAAGAACAAAATGGAGTAAAGCTAAAAAATCTACGGATATTAATTATTTTAAAGCTATGAATTACTTATTTTTTTCCTTAGGGGATGAAGAATTTAATAGAATATCTACTTTTAAATATGCCTATGAAATTTGGGATACATTATAAATTTCACATGAAGGGAATATTAAAGAAATGAGGTTTAATTTCTGTACTATTAAGTATGAAAAAATTAAGAGGAAGCCTAATGAACCCATTTCTACTATGTATCTCTGGTTTAATTAAATAGTCAATACAATGAGCTCTCTTGGAATGCCAGTGGGTGCCAATGACCAAATCATATGGAAAATTATATGTCAACTAGAAAGATAGAGAGGAACCTTAGTATTAATTGGAGAATCATGTGATATCAATAACTTTCCAGTCAAGGAGATGATTGGTAAATTTATGATGTACGAGGAAGATTTTAAGGTAAAAAAAAGAAGAAAGGATAAACTATAGAGAAATTCAGTGGATTTAAAAACCACTAATTCGAAAAATAATTAAAAGGGGAGGACACAAACTCATTATGACAGTATATGTAATGATGATTCACTATCAGATGGTGATGATGAAATTAATAAATTATACATAAGGTTTTTAATATTTTATTGGAGGAATAATTTTTTTGGGAAGCCCATCTTCTAAATAAAGTATAATCAAAAGGAAAATTGGAAGAAGGGAATGAAAAAAAATGAAAACTAAAATGAAATAATATATTGTGAATTTAGGAGAACAGGACATGTAAAGGATGATTGTCCCAAGATAAATTATAAAAATAAGTTTGATTGGAAAGATAGAAAGTATAAAAAGGAAATGAAAGTAACATGGAGTGTTACTGAGGGTTTCTTAAGTGGCTCAAATTCTACACATGATGAAAATTATGTCAAATAGAATATGTGTTTTATGAGAAAAACAACATAGGTAACACTTGATTATCCTATATAGAATTCATATATTAAAGTGATGAAAGTTATTCTGAAAATTTGACTAATTAATACATGTTTGAATATTGTAAAATGGTTGAAGATACATGCAATGAGAAAAAAGATAAATATAATGCTTTAATGAAACATCATTCTCTAACTTCTACTCTTAAATATGATCTTACTATAGAAAAGACAAATAATTCTCAATTGATTGTAGAGAATAATGAACATAAATTATCTAATGAGAAATTAAAAAAAAATAGAAAAATTTACCAATGGAAAAAATACTTTAACCAAAAATATTTGTTAAACAAGTACCTCTTAGTTATACTACTAGAAAAGGATACCAACTAGCATAGAATAACATAGCCATAATCATTTTATAACAAAATCTGAAAAATCTGTTTTTATACCTAGAACTGAAAATTCTGCTAGTTCTAGCTTTAAGAGGTCATTCATTGTTTCTAATTTTTCAATAACATACAATTTTTAATTTCCTAATACATTAAAAATGGTTTATAAGAAACCCATGATGATAGCGTGGGTTCCCAACCCTCCTATTACTATTGTTACTAGACCCAAACAAATCTTGGCACAAAAATAACCGTTTGAATTATTGTTTTTTATAATATTATTTGAATAGCTTATGTAGATTTTTATGTTACTTTTAAAGTGAATGTTCAAGACACATGACATGAGACTATTCATTATTTGAGAATCTGAAAACGATTGATGGTCTGCATGTCACCATTGGTGACAATGCTAAAATAAATATAATTGGCCTTGTCCAGATTGGTAACTCTAACTCAGTTTTAATATCTAAAGTACTTTTTTGATGGATTAAAATATATTCTTATTTGTATTTTATAATTGTGTGATCATGGATTTCATGTTAAATTTGAAAATGATTCTTGTAATTTTTTCATCTGAGAAAATGAATTTGAATTTTTAGCTTTTAGAAATGATAATATTTATGTTGTTAACATAGATTATTTAGATTCTCAAAATGATCCATGGTTAAATTTATTTCACAAAGATTATTGGATTTGGAATAGAATACTTGAAAACATCAATATACACTCCCTTAGAAAGATTACAATAAAATTATTAGTCAGGGGTCTACCCAAACATGAGTTTTTAAATGAAAATGTCTGTAATCCTAGTCAAAATGGTGAACGACACAAAATCTCTTTGAAACAAAAGAAAGAAGTTTCAGCTTCTCAACCTCTCAAGTAGGATCATATGAAATTTTTGGGACCGTCTACAGTCTCATGTATTAATGGGAAACACATTTTCTATTTTATAGTAGATGGCTACTCTAGATATACTTGCACCTTCTTCTTGGTTCACAAAAATGATATTTCCCCTCATTTTACCACTTATTCTTGGAATGTAGAAAATATTCGAAGTCGTATAATTCAATCCTTAAGAAGTGACCATATATGTGAGTTTGAAAACCCATAATTTGAATCTTTTTTCTCATAAAATGACTAAAGTCATAACTTCTCTCGCCTTAGGACACCGTAACAAAACAAATTTTTAAAAATAAGAAATAGAACCTTTGAAAAAATAGCTATAAACATTCTAAAAGATAATGACTTACCTATCTATTTTTAGGTTTAATCTCTGAATGAATCTTGTTATATTATTAATAGAGTCTTAATCAGACAAATTTTTAAGAAAACTACCTATGAGTTGTGGAATAATATAAAACCCAAAGATAATTACATCAATGTTTTTGGTTTCAATGATTATATTCTCAATACTAATATAATCATTGAAAAAATTCATCCAAAAGTGATGAATGAATTTTCCTAGGTTATTCAATCTCTTGTAAATCCTATAGAGTCTTCAATAAGAGAACCCCATGTGTGGAAGAATCTATACATGTAAGATTTTATAAAATAGAACCACATGAACCTAAGACCTCCATATAAAACCTTGATGATGATATGTAAAATCTATAAATAAATAATAAATCATCTGAACATACTATTACAGAATCTATTATATCTTCTAATTCTGTAAATTCTCCAAATTCCAGCCATAATGAACCTAAACCCATTGAAGAACATGAAAAATGTAACTCTTATTTTTCTACACCTAATAGAACTCTAAATAACCATCCTTTAGATGATATAATTTATGATTTAGATTAAGGAACTCAAACTATAACTTCTCTAAGAAATTATGTTGAACATCAATCTTTCATGTCTTAGCTTGATCCTAATAACATCAATGGTGCAATCAATGAGGAATTTTTGGTGATGGCTGTGTAAAAAGAATTAAATTAGTTGTAAAAAAAATAACATCGGGAAACATGTGGTTAGACCGAAAGACACCATGAGCATTGGTACTAAATGGGTGTTTAGGAATAAAGTAGATGAAGCTGGTAATATTTTAAGAAACAAAGAAAAATTGGTTTCTCAAGGTTATAATCAAGAATAAGGGATTGACTATGAGGAAACTTTTGCATCATTTTATAGACATGAAGATATTATAATCTTGATTGCATATACATCACATATAGAGTTGGAACTATATCATACATATGTTGAGAGTGTATTAATAAATTGGTATATAGTTGAGGATTTTTTGTTGAACAAACCCCTGGTTTTACAAACCCTCATTTTCCAAATTGTGATCTTAAATTGACAAAATCTTTATATTTCTTAAAATATGATCTATGATCTTGGTATAGTTGAATAAGTAGTTTTATTATTTACAAAGGATTTATAGAAGGTATATTTGATTATACTCTCATTATAAAAATAATTTCTATGATTTCATAGTTGTTCAAATCAATGTGGATGATATTATTCCTAAAAATAATAAAAAAATTCATTATGTGTTTATTTATCAAAGATGACGCAAAATGAAATTAAAATGTGTTTGATGGGTGAACTAAAATTCTTTCTTAGATTTCAAATCCTTCAAAATAATGTATTATTTTAAATCCAAACAAAAAATTTGAATATCTTAAAAAATGTTTTGGTTTACATAATACATAAAGTAGTGATACTCCAATGAGTACAACCTATATGTTGGATCTTCATGGGAATGGAAAATATAATGATCAAACCAATTATAGAGGAATGATTGGAACTTTACTCAATTTAATTACTAGTAGGCCTGACAATATTTTTAGTTTCTATATGTGTGCTCATTTTCAAGAAAATACCAAAGTGCCTCATCATTGTTAAATGGATTTTTAAATAACTCAAACATACTACCAGCATAGGACTATTCTATCCTAGAGGATAATCATTTTACTTAGATAATTATTTAAATACTAATTTTTGTGGTTGTAAGTTAGATCGAAAAAGAACCTCTAGAATATGTATCATTTTTGGCAAGTCACTAGTATAATGGTGCAGTAAAAAAGAAAAATTATTTTGCAATACCTACTGTCGAAGCTGAATATATAGCTACTGGTAGTTTTTTTGCTAAGATTTTGTAGATGAAATAAACTTTTCAAGATTATGGATATCAATTTAGACATGTCCCTATAAACTGTGATAACAAAAGTTATATCAACATCTCCAAGAATTCTGTTTCTCATTTTACAAATAAATATATAGATGTTAGACTTTTCTTTTTTAGAGATAATTATGAAAAAGGTGATAATACTTTGGAATTTATTAGAATTGAATATCAACTTGATGACATTTTTATTAATCCATTAAATTCTGAAATGATTATCTACATTATACCTGAATTAGGAATGATCATCCTTGAGTTCCTACTTTATTATCTCATGTTTACTATATTATATTTTCTATCTCATAGTTTGTGTATCATAGTTACTATCTATCAGGTAACATTATATTGTTGGATGTCTCATTAGTTATGGTAAAACTGTTTAGAGTCACCCTGATTTGTCGACACCGTGACTACATACTCTTATCTCACCATTATAACCCTTACTTTCATTTTATATTTTTTAGAAAATTATTCTTCATTCCATATCACTGAATTGATTGTTTTATTTATTTTATGACATGATTTTGTTTTGAGACATTTGAACTCCCTAAATGATAAAAACCCATCTCTTCACTTCTCTCTTCACTTTTACTCTCTACTCCTGAAGCTGATCTCTTTGATATTGAACTCCTCCTCTCCACTGAGCCTATGTTGAATGCCCAATATAAAGCATACATCTACCTCATCTCTTAAGAAACATTTATCTTCAAATAAATAGAAAAATAAATTGATTTCCATGTTTGATAAACCATTAAACCCAGTTCTTGAGGATCACAATGTCATGCCCAAAAAGAAAATTTGTGCTCAGTGGATTCTATCAAGTAAGTCACTAGTTATAAATTCTTTGAAGAACAAGGGTGGTTATAATGGTTTACAAAAGAGTATAGATCCATCAACATGTATCTAATTTTATAATTTTATTAGAATGTTCAGTTCTCCTTTATCTCTGATGATGATTTTCTTGTTAGAAGCTAGGTGAATGGATAGATATGTACTTTTTCACTGTGGTTGTAGGATACCAGCTTGGAAATACCCCACGAAAGAATTTTTGAGGATTATTAGAGAGGTGCTCCTCCTCCATGTGACATATTGAGTCTATAAGAGTCCATGCATGTCTTGACTGGAAACAAGAAGAAAATAAATCATATACCTGTTTAGTTAGATAGAAAAAATAGGTTGTTGTTTATATCTATTCAACAGCTACTTTTGTCCACAGAAAGGAGACTTTTCTTCTCTTCTGTATCAAGATGTCTTTTTTATAAATATTTTGAAGAATGGTCACTAGATTAATTTTTTCATGTAAATTATTATTTAAATCTGTTACATGATCAAGAAAACCTCAAATTCAAATTCTCTTTGTTATTCAAGGACGATTTCTACAATTCTATTAAACAGAGGTGTGGTTGGTAATAATGAATAAGTGGTTTTGGAATATGATTTTTGTATATCTAAGGTTACATGTAGATGAACTAATATCAGCTGGAATCCATGAAATAGGTTATGGGTTGAATATAATGAAATATTATATAAGGATTTTAATCTATTTGAGCACCCTTCTAGACAAAAGAATGTCATGACCATGGTTTGGAGTCATATGAGATTGTGAAATACGTAGATAAATTAATAGATATAAATAGACCTAAAAGAGAAAATGGTGACGAGGAAGGTGAAATGATTACATAAGAACCTCATGAACCTCAAGATATTCCCTCTAGAGAATCTTCTCAATATAAAGGTGAAGAAACTGTTAGAAAACGAGATAAAATTTTTGGTAAAAGAATTTTTTTTTAATGATGAAAATGTTTTTATGGAGAGTGTGTTTCTAATGAGGAATAGATAGAGGAATAAAATGTAGAAACATAAGTTATTTTATCTAATAAATATAGAATGGATAAAGAAGTCAATTAGATATAGGTATGGATGAATCTGATAGAGTAGAGGGTGTAAAATCCAGTCAATCAATTGAGACTCTTAGTCCTCAAATAGACACATCAGTTTTGGGGGAGAAAATCCCCAACTTGGAAAGTATTAAAGTTAAAAATATTATTGAATCAAGTTCTATGGATACCTGGTACAGGTTTCAAACATATTTTTATATCTATAAGTTTCAATGAATTTCAGTTCGGGGATTAGATCTTTCAAATGTGTTTCACCTAAAACCAGTATCTAATGTTTTGTATCATAAGGGAGGAAAAAATATTTTATTTTTTGTACCTAAACATACTCAAGAAGCTTGTAGTTATTTATGTCATGATTACATGAAATCATTTCATGAAATATTGTTTTTTGGTTTTGAGAACATCGTGATGTCACAACATGCCCCTATGACCAACGTCAGTGAAAGAGATGTTTCTTTGCTTCTATATAAAATCATATGGAAAATCCAACCCAAGATGATTCATGAAATTAAGGATGTCCTGATTGACAACATGAATTTTAGTGATGAAGTGAGACCTCTAAAATCTTTGGTTGATGAATTGAAGAAAGACTTGCAATCTGTTCAATCTCATGTTACTCATCTCAGTGAGTATGATGCTGATAGATCCCATAAATAGTTGTAACTCTAATTAAACTCACATTTTTACTATATTTGAAAATTTTCCTAAGAATAACAACAAAATAGAAAATGATATGCATAGTATTTTCTCTAGAATCAATAAGTTGACCGATGAATATAAGTAATGTTTACAAACTGTTCTAAATAACCTTAAGACTCCCTCATAAACTTTTTCTACTCCATATACGTTTTATAATAAATAATTTTCCTTTGATAGTGGAATCGTAAGTTCCATAATTAAGGAAAAAGTTCAATATTTTATTTACGTTTTTTGATAAGGAATGTCCTGATACAGTTTTCAATAACAGTGACCATGTGCTTGACATAGTAAGAGTTCACACCAAAATTACCACTTATACTCAAGAAGAAATATCTAATAAATTATATTACTATTTAAAGAGGATATATTCTATGAATGAGTTGAAAATTTACTTCATGTATCATGTGGATAATTTAATGCTTCCTCCTCTGACTCAAGATTTCAAGGATAAAGATCAGAAGTTAAGAGACCTCACGCATACTTGAGAGAAATTCATGGAAGATAAAGTTGATTTTGAGAAATCCATGAAGTATAGTGGTGAAGACATCAAAGACTTTATTAATCTGTTGAAGCCTTATTATCATGTTCATAGCAAAACCACCCTGGCTCCTGCAATAGCTCATTTGAGACCAGTCCGGATTCGTTCTACCAACCCTTCTTCTTCTAATTATGTTTCCTATATAACCATGTCTCTCTGTTAGGCTCTAAGCCAGATGAGACCTATTATTATTGAGAAACCTTTTACCCTATATTCCACTATACAACCATTTCCCCTTCTATAATTGAGGGTGTTCCTTTTCCTTCCCTTCCAACTACTTCTACCACCTCCACGTCTGCACCTGTTGTTTCTACTTCTATTATCTCCAACCCAGATCAAGAGAAGGTTTCTGAATCGAATTTGAAGTGAAGACTTTTTTTGAAAGGGTTGTTATGTATTTTCTTTTTGTTATTGTAACACTATTTTCTCACTATATTTAATGAAAACTATTCATTCCCTTTTTATCCCTTGTTATCTTCTTTTCCTGTTTTATTTTTCATTCTCTTATTATCATTTTGATAATCTAAAAGGGGGAGAAGAGCTGGAATTTGTGCTAAAAAGAGAAAAATAATAACTTTGTTTTGAAATTTATCTTCATTTATGAAATTTGCTACATATATTATATAATAACATGATTTCATAATAATATTTATGTCTTGTAAGTTCCATAATTTTTTGTCATCAAAAATGGAAGATTATTTGACTCCTCTTGTTTTAAAGCTAACAAATCATAAAAATCATGTAAATCCCTAATCATGTATGTCATGGGAATCATGTTTAAATTTTATATATCACGATTAATCTTGTTCTAATATTTTATATTATGATTATGATTAACCATAATCCATTATGTGATTATTACTTCTTAATAAGAATGGATGATATTTGACAAAGAATGAGACACTGTTTCTATGATCAAACTATCTCACCGTAACCTTGCTATCGGTTCCAGATTTCGCAAACGACCCAACACTGATTTCGTGATATCATATCCAAGACACCATAACATAACACTATTCATAATTATGACAAAGACCTTGACAAATTTACCTGAGACACCATTTCTATAACATTGTTACCTTAATACTTGTTCAATAGATTGCAAAGGACCAAACATTGTAATTGTACTACCGGTTCTTAAACTTATGAAGGATGTCACTACTGACTGTCGCATCGCTTCTGTCTCAACATCTACTATGACACATTTTCTCACAAAAAATATTCTACTTTTTTTTATTAAATTTAAATTTTTATTCTAATAGTCATATTTGAGTTATTTAATGACACTAACATATTTAATGATGTTTAGTATACATGACACATGAAAGTATGAGGTATGAGGTAAATAGATCATTATTTTTTTCAGCCATAATAAAAACACCCAAAGATAAAATAAATTGTGGTTACAAATTTTGAAAAAGTGACCATAATTGTAGTGTGGCGACTGAAAATGTTACATCATAAAATATACACACATACATGAACACACAGAAAAAATATAAAGAACTATCATTTTATATGAGTTGTAGATCAAAGCATAGAATTTCCTAATAGAAATAATAACCAGAAGAGAATAATCAAATCTCGCTGAGCTAAAACCAGAACACAGAACTCACGATGCTCTATTTATGAGTATATTTCAGAAGTGGAAACAGAAATCAAATCCATTATATCTTATAAGTATAGAGATGCATAAAAAACACTCAAATAATTTCTAATGCATTCTTATTATATTCTGATCTTTTGTTTAATGTTTTATAAAAATTTTGAGTAAGGTGTGCATCTATACTAATAACACACACTGTCTCCTGCATAGAACAAGAGGATACAAGATATCCTCACAATTTAGAACTTTGTTAGAGGTCAAGTAACTAGTACAATCATGTGTAATTGTTTTTAAAACCCGATATAGGGTGTGGATCAATTCTTCATGTGCATGTGTGTGTGTGTTTATTGGGGGTAGCTGACCAACAAGTGGATTGGATTAGGTCTCGGCTTGAGATTGAACCAATTGTTTTAATCCACTGAGTTTTCAAATTCATTTTTACTCTGTTTTAACTCATTTTTTAGAAAACAAAAACTCATGTTGATAGTTATTCTTGGATAGCATTTACAACAATTTTGATTTAGTAGACTATTTTGAAAATTTATACCAATATTTCATATTTTCATCATTTAGAAATAATCAATCTTCGGAGGAAATATGTGAATATTTAGAAAATTATAAATTCACCAATTCACACCCCCCATTGAGTGTACTAATATGACCAACATTAAGGATTATACATATTAAATAATTATAGCTAAATATGTAAGTATTTTCCATTGAATGATAAAAATGTGTATGTATACTTTGGTGGTTAGTAATCTCATAGAGGAAAAAATTATAATTACACTATGAAAAAGTAATATTCTAAAACATTCACTTGAGAAAGTGATCTTATTAAAATATTGTGTTAATGAAATAATTGTTCTTAGAAAAACTTTATTTCCATATATTGCGATAAATTTTGTTTCCAAAACATTTTTTACATATTCTATTGAGGTACCACCTTTTTAGACATTGTATACACTCCCCAACATGTTATTCAAATCCTTATAATGTAAAATAAAATTAATTATTATATATTAATATGGAATAAAAATCATTTTAGAAGAATAGGAATGATGAATATGAAAGGTAAAAAATCTATTAAAGTAAAGAATAAATTACATGTAGTGGGAAAGATTAAATTATAGTCCAAAATTAATTAAGGAAATAATATTTTGAAATTGATCATTGGAAGTAATAGAAATCCAAATTGATAAAAACATGTACTTTCTCCCATCCTCATCCATATAAATAGTTGGTAACTTTGTTAATTGATAATATGTAACCTGTTTTCTCTTCTAGGAAAACATTGGTAGCTCTACCCCTTGGCTCAAAAATTCATTAGTTCTTATTTAACTCTAACCTCTTACAATTAAATTTAATAACAAAAATTGTGCATATCATGAAAAATTGAATTTGAATCATTGTTAAATTTAATAAATGTTTTCTTAGGAAATTTCAACAAATTTATAGGAGTATTTGTGGAAGAAACGTATTATAGATGACCCCAAGAAAACCAAAGAATACATAATACATTCTTCATGTCTGTTATTTTATTTTTTAAATTATTTCATTCTTATGTATTTATACCATATTATATAACATAATGTAACATGTTTTCTAAGAAGTAATTATATAATTAATAACTAATTTTGATATAAATTCTAATGAAATTGTTTTATTTTGGATATATTTTTGAAAATTAATTGACTAAAACCATTAGGTTTTATGTTATAATGATGAAAATGCGTGACTATATTAATAGATAATGGAAATCCCAAATTAATTTATGGAAAAGGAAAAAAGCATCATATTTATTAGGTAATTTTATATTAATGTTTCTAATTTTTCTATTTCCATGTATTTTAATATTGAAATATAAATAACTATTTTTTATGTTTGAATCAATCGTTGGACATACTATGTGTTTTCATGTGTAGTAGAGGTTTTGATAGAATTAGTCCAAGAATTTTTATTTTAGAAATAATGGATGAGAATGTATTTTCCTTAAAAATATTAATTTGATATATAAAACACTTTAAAATATTTTAATGATTAAATACAGTGTTCTATAATTGGAAATTTTTAATAATTATAATTTTATTTGATTATGTAATTTAAAATTATATGATTAATTGATTTGAAGATAATGAATTAGAATCTTTTAATAAAATTATATCTTAACATGTAGTGATTTCATGAAGTATCATGAATTTATATTTAATTATTAAAATTTTTCTTTTTATTTGGTTAATTAATAGGTCATTATATAAATATTTAATGTATAGGGTAAAAATTGATTTCATTTTCCTTATATTATCCTACGGCTAGAAAAAATCATATATCATTCTCTAACTAATATAATTAGTTTCCAAAGGATATCAAATATGGATATAGAATATTTTTTTAGATCCATTGATGTTGTATATGATTTATTTACCAATCGAACATTATCTATGATCATATTCAAATACTTTTAGTATTTTATTAGAGGTTATTAAAGGTACGAATATTTGTAAAAGTGATAATTGTCTCAAATTAATAATTTTTTTTGCAAAAAAAAATAAAAAAGTAAAATTCTTAAAATATTTTTAATTGTATTATTGAGGTCAACTAAAATTTTAGGTGTGTCAAAATTTGGTAATAAATTTTTGTGTATATTTTTTTATTTTTTTAATAGAAAAAAATATTTTCAATCATCTTAATTTTTATAGATTCTTTTATTTGATTTTACAATTAAAAAAATTGTATATTTTGGAGAATTTAAAAGATTTGGTATATAAATTTTCAAAAACATATGATGTTTTGGAGAAATACTACTCTATGGTTCTAAAAAATGGTTCAATTTGAATACAACAACAAAATACATAACTAAAATAAGATATACATTTGAGAAAACATTCACGATGTATATTTATAAATATATATCATAGTTTTTAATGGCGGAAAATATTGTTGACATGGTTTAAAAATACATTAAAATATATAATGATTTGGTTCCCCTATTTTATCTCATGTTAGAATGAAGATTTAAATGATTTTATGATAAATTTCAATGATTTCTGAAAACCAAATCATTGTCTACCTAATTTCTAATGGATTTAAATTAAAATGGGTATGATCTCTATATTTTATACTGGTCAAGGCAAAAAATCAATTAATATTTTATGTTAGATAAATAAGGTTATATTTAACCCACGTATATCTTTTTTGTGTCATTATATATGTATAGTTTCAAAAAAATATTGATTTCTTGTAAATTCTTGATCTTTTGAAAAAATTGAAAATATAAAAAAATCAATGATGTTTTCATTTTTTATTTTCAACATGATATATTATTTTCAATTATTTTTATAATTTTAGTATAATTACTATTATATTTCTATTAGAGACTTAATAAATATGAAAATATTGAGGATTATTTATATTTGGTTGGTTAGTTAATTGGTAAGCATGTTATGAAAAATATAGTTAAGTGAACTAAATTATTAATATAATTTTCATTAATATTTTTAAAAATTATTTTAATCTAGAGTGTATTTTTTAAAATTAATTTTTTAAACAACATAATTGAAAACATTTATATGGAATTAATATATTTGAAAATACTAAAATAATTAGTATTATAAAACCTTTAAAAAATTAATTTAATTAATTTATAAATGAATAGTATTTTTTATTTTTCTGAATTCACATCCCTCTGAAATTTATATAATTTTTCTTAATTAAATAAATGTTGTAAAATTAGTTTGTAAGTAATTAATGGTAAATTTCATTATAAAATATTTAATATTGTTATGTGGATTTAAAATTTCTCAAAAATTAATATAGGATATTCATGTTCTAGTATGAATGATTTGGTATTTGAATTATTTTATACCCTTAGAGTTTTTTCTAGAAATAGTTACTTAAATTATCTAAAAATAAGAACATATTTATAATTAATGAATCCTTATAGGTATCCAAAAATGAAATAGAAAATACAAAACTTTTAATGAAATTTATTATAGTCACAAATGTTAGATAGAACATAAGAATGAGTTAATGTTTCTAGTGAGTTGAATAAAATATCATACATTGAATCTCTAAATTTTATTAATACTCCATATGATAATATATATCATATATAAAAAATTAAAATAATTTATAAATATAAACATTTCTTTGATTCTAAATTTATTAAAAGGTTTCTCAGTTATTAAAATATATTCTAATATGATACCTGTACAAAATATAAATTTGTATTAAAAATAAAAAATATATATAACATAAATTATCCCAATAAACAGTAAATCTAATAGTTACAAGGGATCACCACCTATAATATGTAATGAGATATTTATAGGAATAAAGGGTATGTAGGATGAAAATTAGGTCTCATTAACTTTTTTCCCCATTAAAATAAATATAACCAATAATCAACACTAAATATATTTAAGAAACTCTGAAATTCAATCAATAACATTTCAATTCATGTAATATCATATTAAAAAAGGATTAACATCTTAAAAAATCCATAAAATTAATAATCAACTAATTTTTAAAAAAATTTAAAAAAAGACACCTCCAATTTGAATCAATTGATAAATTAGGAATATATATAGTATGGCCTATACTAGTCTCTAACATTGTATTGTAAATTTGAAAAAATTCAATGTTAAAGTATAGGTGCTCTTTCAATTATAAAATTTATGTTCCTATCATGAAATTATCATCCCAATGTGTCATGAATCATACTATATCCTTTGTGAATAAATTGTTAAACTGACTAATGATATCATCCAATTTAATTTATAAACCACTCCCTCTATAGGTTAACTATTTAAATCCAAACACAAAATAAGTATAGTAATCCGTAATACTGTAAAAAAATAATATAATCCACACCAATATCCAAATATAACTAGTATTCATCATATCCTAAGGTCCACTTGGTGCTCTTATCTTTTTCAATTTTTACACACTATCACCATATACCACATCCACAAATAGAAAATTAAGGTCAATAAGTGGATTGGACAATTAAACTATAAAATTAATTTCAACCATCTTTAACTACATTTTTTTTTATCATTTCTAAAATATTTTGTATACCCATTTCCATGATTACATGAATATCATATCAATTCATTTAAAACAAAATAATGCAACCCAATATCAAAATCAA
This sequence comes from Viscum album, assembly GCA_963277665.1. Lineage (NCBI taxonomy): Eukaryota > Viridiplantae > Streptophyta > Magnoliopsida > Santalales > Viscaceae > Viscum > Viscum album. The sequence continues at coordinate 1,365,753,035 of OY728166.1, read as the reverse complement.
AACATTAATTCAATAATTTTTTTATTTTTTAATTTTTCAAAACGTAATTATTAACTTCTAAAAAATTAATAAAATATTATATTCTACCTCTATATTATAATTTACCAATTTACCATAAATATTCATCACCATTATAGTCATTTTATTCATCACCCCATCATTCATTTATAACACGCTTCCCATAAAATCTATTTTTTATTCATTTATCATTTCATTTCATCTCCAAATACATGGAGAAACAAAACTTTTTTCAATTCAATCTGACTATTATATGTTGTAAAAACCCAATATGAAAATCATTCCCCTTATAACAATTTTAATATACCTCCACATTTTTTACCCAACATCATTATACACTATATAACATTTCTACACTAAAAAAAAGTAAACATAACATCATGAATATCACAAAAAAACCTTAGGTCCATTTAATCATCCATTTATTCATATAATTAAGAAGATATCACAAATCTACATAGATGAAAGAATATTACATAAATCCTTGACAATAACATTAAAAAATGATATTCTTAATCACATACCTTAAACTGATTCCTGAGTGAAAATATATCTCATGTATAGATTTCACTACTCAAACATCCATGTTCTCAAAAGGTTCCTCCAAAAAATCTATAACACAACATTCCAACATTAATAATTCCTCACAATAATACAAAACCAAATATTTTCATCCTGTTGATGTGGAAAACAAGATAAAATTCAGGGAAAATATAAATGATAATACATTATGTCATGGGGTTTCTCTCTAACACAAATTACAATGATCCATAAATGGAACATATAAAAACCAAAATTTATCATACAATAATCTAGGGTCAAAATTGGAATAAGAGGATAAAATGAGAGAAAAGGGAGGCCATTGAAAATATATTTTAAGTTTAATTTGTCCCCTATAATTCCACGTTCCCTAAATTAAACTATGATTTTTATTAATATAATTAGACCTAAAAACACAACAACAAAAAACCTCATATTTAATTTGTAATTTCTTTTCCATGATAACTATAATGGAATTGATTCAATGTAACCATGAAACCTCACCGCCCCCACATATTCAAGACACTAACAAAAAATAGAGAGCATCTATAAAAAAATTAGGGAAACTATAATCCCACTATATTTACCATCAATAAAAAATAAATAAGAAAAGATCACCCATAAAATATAATTGTATTTTAGAAGTATGTAATTTCATACTAAGAAAAATGAATCTGAATGACACAAATCCATTCCATACCAAATGAAAATGTAATCCATACAATTATAAATCCTGATACCTCTAATTATTTACATTTTTTAACCATGTTTTTGATTTATTAATGTATTAAATATTTAGTAATGTTATAACAATTCATGGATCCATTTAAGGATGATATAGAGAGTTAATTGGATATTTTTGGGAAGAATGTAGAGTAGATGTAGATAAATAATAGTGTAATAAGTCATTTTAGATTGTTAGCACTTGGAACCACACATATTTTAATACTAAGAAAGTACTCATAGATAATTAATTATTAATATCAAATGAATGAATATAATTTATAATATATCACATCATAATAATGGTTATCACATTTCAAAAAAATTAAGAAAAATATTAAATAATTAATTTATCATGCACATATCATGTGCACATATCCACACCTAAACCGTAACAAGCCCTCGAAGAAACACCAATAACCGTGAGTTTTTAGAGTAATTAAATGAAAATAATTTCAATAATTATTTAAAATGAATATATATAAGATAAATAGTGGCAAGTGGGTGATGTCTTAGGGATACACAATGTGAGATGCAGAAAATCATAGAAGATCACTCATGCTTATCCAGAAGGGACCTATTATTGTTAAATGTTGACGTGAGAAAAGAATTCATGTATTTTTTTAGAAAAAAAAAATCTATATCATTATCTATGTATCCATTCTATAATTCTTGTACATAATAATACTCTCTTAGAGGTAGTATAAGATTTCACAACATGATTTTCATTATTGTTTGATGATATGATGAAGGAATAAAATTATAGAATTACATTTGAATCACACTGGAAGACATTATCCCTTAAAAATTTAATAATTCAATTAAATATATCTTAGAGTGATATGTCATGATATTATAAAGATTATATTTTCCATTTATGAAAATAACTTTTTCACACTATGTAACCATACCATATACCTGATCGATCTAGTCGAGAAGAAATGATATAGGTTTATATCTTTAGTTTTCTAGGTATATGAAATGAATAACAATATTACACTACTATAATTAAAAGGTATATAAATAGAATATCATAGTTGATTATTAATTTACATTGAGATATTCTTCAAAATTCCCTTAGTTTCTTTGAGTTATTCTATGGACTTCTATTTTCCAATGACTACTCTTGATGATTATGTATTTAATTTATATATTTCATTTATTTTAATAAACTAGTTTTCTATGATAATTTTTAAAATATTTTCGGTCACCTTATAATATAATTGCAATTCCATTGTTTATATGATCTGAATGTCAGATGATTGTGGTTTTCATATAACTATAGGTGTGCCTCTAAATATACTAGATGTTTTTTACTCGTATAAAAGAACCAAAAATTCATGGGTAAATTAATTCCTAAAAAGAAAAACCCTAGTTTAAAACCCAAATACACAAAAGAATAGAATTTAATATCCATATAACATATGTCCCAGTAATCTAAAATCAATAATCCAATCCAAGAGGTCCACCTCAGTCCATGATATTAATGCAAAAAATAGTATATATAAAGAATCACTGAATAATTCACAATGGAAGTAGACAAGCCTATAATATATCATAAAAATATATAATTAGGGGACTCACTATAAGGTAAATATAAAGAAAAATAGTTTTAAATTTAATATAAAATGGCCTCCCTCACAACTCAATTAATCTTCTCTAACTAATAATATGCCTCCATAAGTTGAAAGACTTAAACAGCATGTTTAATTCCATACGATACATGTACATAATGGAAAAATGATGATCTATTCATGTACATAATAAAATATTCCTTTTATGTTGGTAGGGTGATTAAAATGACACATTAGGATTGACCTACATGGCTGTGCATAGTGATCGATGTTGTGATCATGTGAATGTGAAGGATTACAAATATAGACTATAAGTGGTTCTTCTACAAAAAACATACATATAAATATCAAATAGGATAAACCTATTTGCACCCCCATTTGTTTTTTCATGTACAAACTAGGAAATACGACACCAAAACCTATATTATTTAGGAAAAGAAGAAGACATTTTTTCTAGAATCATAATACACATCCCATACATTGTTTCTCTGGCTATGGTCATGTATCAATGTATGGAAAACTTCCTTATCATTTAAGGTAAGCTATTTCACCAATTTATGATTTCATAACCATCCATATAACACCACCCCCTCACATTGTGTGGGTTTTACTATGAAGTGCCACCATATCTCATACAATCACCATATCACTCATGGTGATGCATTATACCACATCATGAACACTACCCTCCAACTAAGTGTAGGGTGATATATCATAAAAGGAATAAATTGTTGTGGATAGAACACATAATGGGGTAATCAATTTATATTATTCTTTTGTTAAAATTGATATTCCTTTATACTTGTTCAGCATGTATCTTATCATATAAATAAATCAAAATAATATGCAGAACATGAAATTTTTGATAATTATGATTCCCTCTCTAAGGATGAATATGTCCCATGTTTAGGGTGGATTTTATCCCACTCATATGTACAAATTATTTTACTATATAGAAAAATATAGAATATTTTACTACATTGATCCTTATAAAAAATAATGGAACCAACCAATGAAGAAATAAATTTCTATTTTTGAATTTATCTAAGATAATATATCTGATTTAATATTATAACTAGAGATCATAAGAAACTATGTGGTGGACTGAATGAGATATAAGTATTCTTGTTACTAAAATTAGGCACTACTATTATTACTACTCTGTATTATTAGTTCCTAGTAGATAAATTGGTTCTTGAACACACACATTATTTCTCTACCCTATCTCAAATATTTATGAAACCATGTTAATATTATATCCTTAATTATCACCAAATAAATTTTTTTGAAGAACCATCCATGTTACATTAACAATATCTCAGAAATATTTTCATGGAATTATATTTAACATTTATTTATTTTAAAATAAATAAAACATGTGAAACTATATGAGAATTGTTTTAATACAATCTGGGTTCTTTTATAATAATGTTTTGTCCTAAATATATCAAAAAATGCTCCCAAAATCATAGCATGTGTATTGACCCGACCTGGAAGACACTAATGGAGACATGATCTGGTGGGTCACATGGACTAAAGAATGCCTAGCCATATTCTAGAGGTTTTCAACTTTTATTGAGGATCCATGGTGGAATAGTGGAGAGAAAATACAATAATGATCATAGGGAAATACAAAGGTCTTATAGTGTCAATAAATAATGGAATCATATAACATAACAGAGAAATGGATGGGTAAACATAAATCATATAAATAACCAATTAATCTCTGTTGACGCTCCTTTCGTCACAGAATCTAAAGATCGGAAAAGGGAATATCCGAGGTCAAAGTGATTCATCCTTTGAAGAAAACATCAAAAATCAACAAAGGCAGGAAGAAAGGATCAACAGAAACTTCACCGCGCAAGTTATCTAATTGTCGCGCAAGTGTACTTGCGCGGCGACCTTGGTCACGCAAGTGACTTGCGCGACCTAAGTGGTAACCGCCCGGTAACCGCCCGGGGTCCTCTCCTGCCTATAAATAGACCATGTGGGCCCCCCATTCGAGAGGATCTTTTTCTAGAAACTAGGATTGAAGCTCTCGACGCCGAAGTCTCTTCTCAAAGCTTCCGGAACACTTCTAAGGTAATTTCTTACCTAGAACGGAAGATCTAAAGAAAAGAAGGAAGGCCTAAGTGTTGAAACTTATCAAACACTTGCGCGCTGATTTATTTCCTTCAATATAACTTGCGCGTCCCTTTTCTGGAAGAACCTCAAGAGGATTCTAAAGGGTTTAAAAAAGAGTCGCTCAAATATTTCAATGCTGGTTGAAAATCGCGCAAGTACACGATGTGTCGCGCAGGTATACCTGCGCGACCAAAACTTGCACGCCCACGAAAGACTTGCGCGCCTTTCAAGACTTGCGCGCCCCTACCTTTTTGGGTGCCCATCTTGCCCATTTTTACCCCTCTTAAGCCATTACACCTTTCCTTTTCAAGATTCAGTCTTCAAGACACTCTTCAAAGCCATTTATGGCATGATTTCTTGATTTGACTTCCTTATCTGAAAGGAATTATGTGGAATCTCTCTCAAAACCTAGTGATTTAAATATCCTTATGTCACTAAATATAGAGAGTTCATTCATTCAAACTCATCTTTTAAGATGATAGAATCCTTAACTTGGGCATCCTCCTCAGGAGTAAGCCCCAATCATAATCCTTTAACATTGGCATCCTCCTTAGGAGTAAGCCCCAAGTCCCTTAATTTGGGCCTCCTTTTTAGGAGTAAGCCCCAACCTCAAATATGGGCATCCTCTTCAGGAGTAAGCCCCAAGCCTTAATCCCTAACCTGGGTCTCCTTTTCAGGAATAAGACTCAGTCATAATCTTGGGCATCCTCCTCAGGAGTAATCCCCAAGTCCCCTAACCTGGGTCTCCCTTTTTGGAATAAGACTCAGTCATAACTTGGGCCTCTTTTTTTAGGAGTAAGTCCCAGTCATAATCTTGGGTTTCCTTTTCAGGAGTAAACCCCAAGCCCCCCTTAAATTTCTCTTAACCAGTCTTAATTTACCCTTGATTTGGGTTTCCTTTTCAGGAGTAAAACCCAATCATAAGTCCCCTCCTAACTTGGGCATCCTCCTTAGGAGTAAGCCCCAAGATTAGAGTATTCAAATCTCCATAAAGCACATATACCTTTATGGACCTTGTTCCTGGATTTTCTCCCTAAAAGTAAATCCTAAACCTTCATCTATTTGGGCAGTCATACGTACATAAGCCCCAAACAATTTCTTATGATTGCATATTTCATGGCACAATTGTCTAAATTTTACCAATACCTCTTGTTTCTCACACCGAGCATGACTCACGTGAGCTTAGAGTGTAAAAGTAATTATGACATTCTTCTTTGAGCCATCAATCATAAACATCATACTCCATTACTCGAACTACGTGGGTTCTGATTCCTTTTACAAAACAAAGGATACGTAGGTAGCCCATTTATGGGTTCGATCCCAACTTTGAAATAATCCATGTCCTTCTGAATGACGATAAACTTCAAGTGCCCCACTGAGTGGCTTTAAAACCAGCCTGGTCATCATAATGACCAAGAGACTTTTATATAAATGTTTTGAAGGATACCATTGACCAAGAATCTCTAAAACAGATATAGATGATTCTCTATTGATGAAGAACCTCGAATACATATAAAAGATTCTCTAAATTTCTTGCATATTTAATCATTGATTGTTAAAACTAAAGGAAAGCACATTTTATATTTGGTAATGTAATAAGGATTCACGAACAGAACTTAAATCTATAAAGAGAGTCCCGGAGTAGACAATAATTCCCCTCAAAAAGCTGTGATGAGTCCGACCTCCCATCCTCTCGACCAATGCAAATTCCTAAGCCTCATCAGTCCACAAGATAATGAGCGCCTACCTTTGGAAAGTGGGTCCAAACGGATGTGGAATCATTGGATGTTTCCGGTTCTACAAACAAACCCGCTAGAAACTGATCGGAACGTTTGAATCTCCCGTCCAGGAGGTCATCCCCGAAATCCGTCGAGGAAACAAAAATGGTGAACCCGACGTGAATCTTTAACCAAGTTAAAATGATGTTTTTCTTATTTGTTAGGCCCCTTGGGCCAACAAATAAATCATTGACATGTGCTCATCCAAAAGATGCAGTGGCCGGATTCATCTTGATTATGTCTGTTATATGGAACAGGCACTCTTTTCTCAAGATCTTCTACAAAATGGCTTTCCTTAAATTCACCCCTGTGAATACTACTGCTGTGAACACCTCTACTGTGAGGTCTGCTACTGTGAAAACCAATGCTGCTACTCCTGCTGGAACATCGTCCGCTCTGAGGATGACATCACCAACTCAGCGTCTTCAACGCTGGGTTTCTAATGCACTGGTTAAGGAGTACCGTCGCAACGGTACTATCCCAACTCTGGAGGCCGTTCGTCAAGCCCTCCAAGTTAACAACTCTACCTGGTCGTCCGGACAACGGCGGCCAGTGATCAAGAAGCAGGCGGTGCTGACTACCGTCTCCAACCGTTTCGGGTCGTTATCCCCAGAACGCAATTTCCATTCACTCCCTTACTTTGAGGAAGTGAATGAGCAGGTCCCGCGGGACCTTAATTCAGAAAGACAGGAGTCCTTCTCAAGGGCTCCCATCAACAATCACTGCCAGACTCGTGTGGTAGTGCGCCCTCAACATGATGAGGGTACTGACTCCAGGCATTCAGCTCAGGTTCCTCAAACCCAAGCAGGCAAGATGAACCGCCAGAGACGGAATCCGGTGAACAATGGGAAGGTTGTCATCCCTGCCATCTCCGGAGAAGTCCACCAACCTAAATTGGTGGCAAATAACGAACAGGCACACACACCTGTCTGTTTTAATTCCGCTGTCCAGCAGACTCGTCTGGCAGCATCAAGCCAATCCCGCAAGGCAATTCCGGCGGAGTACTGTAGGCAGGAACATACACCTGCTTATACATCACCAGTTAGTCAGCAGGATCGTCTGACTACATATGATGGATCTCGTCAACTGCGTTTGGCGAAGTGCAATCAGCAGGAACATACACCTGCTAATACTAATCAAGCCTACCAACAGTCTCGCTTGGTAGCGCACGGAGAAGTCAGTCGGAAAGTCCCGATGACAAACAGGAGGCAGACTCAACTCTCTGCCTCCACACTTGAGTACTGTCAGGATTCACTGACAGGAAAAGGAGGACAGGAGCAGGCACATACACCTACTCCAAGCCCGGAATGGACGTATATCCCCGTTCCGGCGGCTGAAGTCACCAAACATATTTTTTCAATGGTGAAAGAGCAGAAGAAAATTCCTGCTCATATTCTGGATGCTTGCCAGGATATCATAACAGCTTCAGCATCATCTCAGGGACAGACACATAAATCTATCCCTAGCAGTGGAGTGACACGTCAACGATTCACTCCGGAACAGACACACACATCTGTTCCAGTCCAAGAGGGTTATGGGGCATACTCCCCCATATCAAACGGACAACCAAGTCAGGCACATACACCTGATTTGAGTGGAGATCGCCAGCCTAACCTGACCATCTTTCCTGATCAGGCACATACACCTGCTCAGAGTAACCACTTTCGTCAACAAGTGGTTTCTAAAGTGAGTAAGAAGGCATCTAAGAAAAATATCTACCCAGCACAGTCAGAAGATCAAAGGCCAATCTGCAACAAGGCCTTGCTCGATGCTGGAGTTCTTGAAGCCCTCAGACATTTATCTGTCAGAATTCAAGATTCTACTCCCTCAGTTCTCAATAACGGGAACATTAATTTTGAAGGTCTTCAACAGACACTTCCTCATGAAGGCTTGCTTCATGAAAGTTCGGTCAATCTTGAAGTTTCTTCTTCAGATGAGAGCCACAGGAACCCTCTGTGTGGTCAGAAGACCAAGGAGCAAGAGATTTCATCTTTTGCTGTAACCCATCATGACGGTCCTCCTCATGGTGATGAACTTCGCTGAGAAAGTCCTCTCCGCAGTAGTGATTCACGTTGTCTCGAAAAATCTTCAGAAGGCAATGTAGTGACGAGAAATCCATCCTATCTCGAGGCACTTGCAAACGTAAAACCAGTCATGTCTGATGCTTTACTATTGGCAGGTGAAACTCTTTCTCCATCAGAAGATAGCCTGGGGTTCAGGTTATTCTCCGAACCATCCCTGGGTCATTCATCTTCCAGCATGAATAGTGATATCTCTACCAATCTTGTTGAATCCGATGAAGTAACAAGGAAACACCAACTCTGGTCCAAACAGGTAGAAGAATCTTCATTTAATGATAAATAGGAAATGCTGAACATGAGGAAAAAACTGGCAAAAGGTGAAGTACGAGTCATGTTTTGGCCTTTGGCTGACTCCCAGTACGACATTCCAAAGATGTTGACGGATGATGGAATCCATGACATTCGTCTCAACATATGGAAGACTCTTTGTCAATTGAAGAAGAAAGTATTATCTTACGGTGATTATGAAAATCATATTAAGATAATTGAAGGGTTACAACACCAAATTGATTTGGCATCTCTATCAGTATCTCGGTATCCGAAGGCTGAAAAGCAACAAAGAACCCTTCAACGTTCATGCCTTGGCGCACTAAGAAAATTGGGTCAGTTAATTGCCAATGCTCCATCTGATGTTCATATCAGAGGATGGGGTGTTCACGGAGCACTACATTTCACAGTGCTTTCCAGTCAGTAAAGCCCGCCGAAAATGGTCTCATGCAATGTTATTGCCCATGGCCGGCCATAGTCAATGGGATTTGTTCATAATCAAAAGCTTGCTCAAAAACAGGCTTCAACTAGTTCCTCTCAAAATCAAGTATATAGAGAACAAGTTGTTGAATTGCTCCTACATCAAGCAGGCGAGAATATTGCACAAGCCTCTCGTCTGGAGCAAACACGTCATCAAATGACAGAAGTTTCAGAAATCATCCAACGATCTATTGAACCAAGTGATAAAAGTGGATACAGGTTAATGCATCCAGCTAATTTCCGAACTAAGATTCGCAAGATCAAGATAGATTTTAAAACGATCTCAGACATAGCATGTCAAGAGACACCGCAGCTTGTCAGACTGGGGACTTCTCTAACCCAACCCTCAGAGTCAACAAATGGGATTCGAGGAGTTGAGCGGAAGCAGCAGGAACATCCCCAGTCCACCGGACTGGGGACTTTTTCAAATCCTCAATCCCTCCCTCAGAGAAAGTCAGTATTCTCTCGATTAGGGAATAATCCTCAAGAGGAACGAAGAGCCAAGATATCAGGAGATTCTCTCCATGTGACGGTTCTCCAAGAAGTTCCTGAGGGATCAAGTCAACGGAATGCCATGTCTCATCATGGACATAGAAGAAGACAATATCACAGAAATGCTGATAGAAAGGATTCCATGCAATATGCATCCATTTATGTCATCAATGTCGTTGCTGCTGATTCACCAGATGAGGTTCAATCAGAGGGATCAGACGAAGAGGTTCCTGCTCAAGAAGTTGCGCACACAGACCTAAATGAAGAAGGTGTGCGCACACGTAATCAAAGGCTTACCCAAAATCTGGGTATTCCTTCAAGTAACCCACTTCCCCCTCTCCGAAAAGGATCCAATAAGTGGAAAGGAAAGAATCGGTTTACTTCTCACCCTTCCTCTGAAGGAGGTCAATCGCTCTCATTAGAGCAAAGGTTTGCACAACAGGAGGAAGAAATGAAAGAATTAAGAAGATTAAATGCAGAACTACTTCAGAGTAGTCTTCTTCTTAAGAATGCTGAAGTCCGACAGCCAAAGGAATTTGTTGTAACTACTGAAATGGATCAGTAATATCCTCCTTTATCAGTACACCCTCAGAGGTCTAATCCTACGGGTCAAACGCAACAATGGTTGGCAGCACTACCATCAGTTGCAGCACCAACCACCACGTCTGTCCAAGCTCCATTCATTGCACCTACCCAAAACCAAGTTCAACCTGATGTTTCTCAAAAGTTAATAACTACTATTGAGTCATTAACAGCTCGGTTAGAAACTATGGAAGGGAAAAGGGCGCAAGTTCAACCGGAAAAGAAAGTTTACCCTGAATGGGTAGATTCAATTTCTCCTCCATCCAATTTTGGAAACCCTGTTTTCCTTACTTTCAATGGATCAGGTGACCCTGAACAACATTTGATGCATTACGTGTCTTGTTGTGATCCTATGATGGGAACTCTAGAGCAGCAAGAAGCAGTGAAACTCAGATGCTTCGTGAGAACCTTGCAAGGACCAGCTTTTGTTTGGTATACAAGCTTGCAATCCCGATCAGTCATCGGATGGGAGGATCTTTGTCAAAAATTCCTTCTTCAGTTTAGTTCAACTTTGCCAAAAACGACAGTTTTCGATCTTACAAACTGCAAGCAAAGGTAGAATGAAAGAGTCTCTGATTTCATTGCTCGTTGGAAGGGATTAACGTATTCCCTAAGTTCAGCACTCCCTCAGGAGGAATTGTTTCCAATCTGTGTGGAAAATTTGCGTGACGAATTATGCACGCCATTGATCCTTGTGAAATACACAGGAGGGTTTCGAGACCTTACTTCAATCGCTCAGCAGATTGAAGATTACCTTATACAGGCTAAGGTTAAATCTCTAATAATTCCATCAGCTCCAGGAAGAAGAATGGGTAAAGCAGAAACTGCTACAGTTATGCTTAAACAAGCACCTGTACCTATATCTACTTCAAAACCTTCATCTTCTCGAAGGACTCCACCTCCTGAACGCCAACAACAAAGGCCGTTTCGTCCAAATGATCAAAGAGATCAACAACGAAAACAATTTGAGGATATGAAGAGTAAAACATACTCTTTCCGAAGTGAGCAAGTTCCTGGTTACTTCATTTCAGCTCTGGAAAATAATTTGGTTCAATTACCAGTGCCCAAGAGGCCAAACAAGGAAGGATATGAAGACCGTCCCAATTATTGTCCCTTTCATCAAATGTTGGGGCATCCCATCCATGAGTGTTTTGTCTTTAAAGACCTCCTGCAAAAGATGGTCGACTTGGGAAAAGTCAAATTGAAGGGTTCTTCAGCTCATGTAGCATGTATTACCGCTACAGATCCAGAGGAAGGAGGCGAGTGGGAGGAAGTCAAAAGAAAAACTGCAAAAAAAATATGATGATTGGATGGTCAGAAAGACAATCAATCGGACCCATTCCATTTTTCGATCACAATTGAAGAGGCCAATTGTGTCTCCTACAAAAGCTGCAGTAAAGCCTCCATCAAAAGACAAATCCTCAAAAGGGCAGCGCAATTCAAAGAAGAAAGAGGAATCAGGAGAAGATGAGTATGTATCAAAGCCTAAATTGTCTTTGACTCTGGCAAATTTCATGCCATCTACCTCAAAGCAACGGGCACCGCCCCATCAAACGGCATAGCCTAAACAGGATAACCAGGCAGAGTCTTTATCAGACGAAGAGTTAATCTTTGGTTCTGTTAATATGATCCAATTAACAGATTCATATTCCAGTCTTGATGAGCCTGAATTCCCTATATCAAATAAAGGAATCTGAAGAGGTTCTAGAGGTTCAGGATATAGGGGAAGATGTGGATCTTTCCAAAGACACTACTCTAATTTTACCCCTGCTAGCACTGTATATGCAGCAGAAACTCGTGGTAGAGCCCTTCAGCGAGCTCAAAAAGAACAAGAAAGTTCTTCTGCCAATGGCCAACTCAGTTTTGGCACAGTTATTTTGGAAGACCGATTAAAGGTTCCATCTTCTTTATCTCATCAAGTAAATGGATCTAATCAGTCTAATCTTCCAAAACCAAGGATGTTGCCAACTTCAATACAAGATGCATCAGCTTCCAAAGCATCTGCTTCCAAGGTACCTGCTAAACCGCATATTCCTATTGGGAAACGCAGACCTCTAGATCAAAAGTATGATATATTGAAACACTTGGCCCAAGTACCATCCAAGTTATCAATTTTGGATGCTTTGAATCTGTCAAAAGATCTTCAGGAAGCACTCATCGAAGCTTTGTCAAGTCCTCAGGAGTTTGAAGCTGAAATTGCTACAGCTGAAATCTATCACATAGAGAATAATCCTGCAGAATGTCATGCAGTGATATCTTTTACTGATAAAGATGAAGATGATGTTGTGCATGGACACATAAAACCTTTGTACTTATCTGGCAAAGTCAATGGTATAGATGTTCGAAGAGATTTCATTGACAATGGTTCAGGAGTCAACCTCATGCCCATTCGTACACTTCGTTGATTGGGCCTCACGGAATCTGATTTATCTTCTTCTACCATGATGTTGCAAGGATATGATAAAAATGAACAAGAACCACTGGGAGAAGTTACACTCAGAACTCAGTTTGGAGATCTTGTTTCCAATTCGGATTTCATGATTGTTGATCTGGACTCAGCTTTCAATATCTTGCTTGGAAGACCCTGGCTACATCAGCATGCAGCTATTCCGTCATCATACCATCAATGTCTCAAATATTGTTTCGATGGTCAAGTTGGAACATTGTATGGTGATAAGGCCCCATTCAAGACATGTGAGTCTCAATACATTGGGGCGGAATTTTATCACATGAAGGGAAGAGAAAAATCTACAATGAAGGAAATTATCAAAGTTAATGCTCCATATGGTTTGGAGAAAATTCAAATAAATCCATTTTCACATGTGAGTACAGATTATGTATTACCTATCAGTAAAATTGACAAAATAGTCCCAAATCAAAATACTCTTATGGAAAGATCCATAATGTCAATTACGGCAATCGAGCCAGACAACATAGGAGAAATTGGTAACTTACCAAGCAGTGATGAAAGCATAAGTGGTGACGTTTTCATTTCGTTTGCTGAAATCCAACAAGTCTATACTTCACTAATCAGGCCAGAAGAAGTTATAGCAACACCAGAGGTGAATAATGATGTCAATTCTCAATCCATCCTCCCCTCTTTATTTCCCAAAGAAGACCCTTTATCATCAATAGGGTCGAAAATGGAAGCTTCTTCTTCAAAATGTGAAAATTTTGACATCTCTTATGATCATGAGAATTTCGTTTTTTCATCTACTTTGCAAGTAGAAATGGAAGAAATGACACATGATGAAGAGGAAGAGGAAGATCTTAGAGATGCTCCTCCAGCATTTGAAGAGGGTATCTCTACCACTGTGGATGAACTCAGAGAAGTAAATCTGGGTACAGAGAAAGATCCACGCCCCACTTTAATTAGTGAGGCCATGACCCTTGAAGAGCAAGAGATGTATATTTCTTTTCTAAAGTAAAATAAAGATATTTTTTCTTGGAATTATACAGAGATGCATGGCCTTGATCCTGATGTTTCCACCCATCATTTGGGTTTGCCAAAAGAACATCGAGGATTCAAGAAAGCCGCGAGAAGAACACACCCAACCTATGCTTCCAAAATTGAGGCTGAAGTGGATAAGCTTATTAAAGCTAACTTCGTCAGAGAAGTTCAATAACCCAAGTGGTTGGCTAATATTGTCCCTGTAAAGAAGAAGAACGGGAAAATTAGGGTTTGCATCGATTTCAGAGATCTTAATCGGTATTGTCCTAAAGATGATTTCCCAGTTCCGATTACAGAACTCTTAATTGATGCGACGGCTGGCTATGAAGTACTTTCTTTCATGGATGGATATTCTGAATATAATCAGATCCAAATGGCCCCAGAAGATGAGGAATATACAGCCTTCAGATCTCCTCAAGGTGTGTTTTGTTACCGGGTGATGCCCTTTGATTTAAAGAATGCAGGTGCAACATATCAACGCGCCATGCATCGTATCTTCAAATCTCTTTTAGGGAAGTTTGTTGAATTATATGTAGATGATTTGGTGGTTAAATCCAAACAACGTTCTAATCACTTGGCTGATTTGGAAGTCATATTCCACAAGCTTCGACAACATAATTTGAAGATGAACCCCTTAAAATGTGCTTTTGGGGTAACCTCAGGAAAATTCCTCGGCTTTGTTGTACGCCATCGTGGTATTGAAGTCGATCCTGAGAAGACCAAATCAATCCTTGGTATGTCACCTCCTCAGAATTTGAAAGAATTAAGAGGACTTCAAGGACACTTAGCCTATATTCGGCGTTTCATCGCCAATTTGGCAGGAAAAAGTTTACCCTTTACCAAATTATTGAAGAAAGGAGTCACTTACCAGTGGAATGAAGAATGTCAAGAAGCATTTGATGTCCTCAAGAAATGCCTCTTGATTCCACCAATACTCATGCCACCTGTTGAGGGTAGACCTCTTATCCTCTATGTTACAGCTTTAGAGCGATCATTGGGTGCCTTTCTCGCTCAAAAGAATGATGCGGGGAATGAAAATAGTCTCTACTATCTCAGTAGAACTATGCTTGAAGCAGAAACCCGGTATTCAAGTATTGAAAAGTGCTGCCTAGCATTAATATTTGCAGTTCAGAAACTGAGACACTACCTGCAACATCATAAGGTCCAATTGATATCTCGTAATAATCCGCTCAAATTCATCCTTAGTCGTCCAATGCTTACAGGATGTCTGGCAAGGTGGGCGGTTATTCTACAGCAGTTCGACATTCAGTATGTGTCTCAAAAGGCAATTAAGGGCCAAGCTCTGGTTGATTTCCTGGCTGAACATCCTTCAGTGGAAGACACGTATTCAGATATCGAACTCCCTGATGAGGAAGTTTTCTCTATTCAAGAGAGTCCTCAAACATGGGAAATGTATTTTGATGGTGCTTATAGAAGTCCAACAGGGAAGAAAATGGAAAATCCTAAATTCAACAAAGTTGGTTTAGGAATTGTGCTCATTTCTCCAGATAAGGCAGTGTTACCTTATTCCTTTTTGTTGTGGGAAGGTGGTACCAATAATGAAGCTGAATACCAAGCTCTCATTACAGGCTTGGAGTTAGCGCTTCAAGCACAAGTGAATCACTTAAAGGTGAAAGGTGATTCAGACCTGGTAATCAAACAAGTCAATGGGGATTATGCCATCAGAAAAGAAGATTTAATCCCTTTGTATGATTACGTCAGGGAGTTAATGTCGGAATTCCCTTCAGAACCGACATTTTCATATGTCCCAAGATCACAAAATGCTCAAGCTGATGCACTGGCTAATATAGCTACAGCTTTAGCAGATCCAAATCGGGACGAGACAACCATCTGTATTGCCCACCGTCATGCAATTTCACCTTATGTTCAAGTCAGAACAGAAGAAATTAATGAAATTAGTCCCATTCCTGAACCGTATGGTCATACTACAGGATGGATGTCACCTATTAGGGAATACCTTCAAAATGGAACACTTCCACCTGATAGAGCCGAGAAAGAACAAATTCGGCGACGTGTGGTCAATTTTACTCTTTATGATAGCCCAAACCACCTCGAGAAAATTCTTTACAAATGTGGTTTTGATGGAGTTCTCTTCAGATGTATTGATGGTGAAGAGACAATGGCTGTCATAAAAGAAGTGCATGCAGGAGTCTGTGGTGCCCACCAGTCTGGACGTAGACTGTCTGATCAAATTCGAAGGCTTGGATACTTTTGGCCTTCAATGATACAAGATTGTGTTAATTTCACAAAGAAGTGTCATTCATGCCAAGTATATGCCAACTTCATTCGTCAACCTCCATAGTTGCTTCATACAGCTAAATACTCATGGCCATTTGCCGCATGGGGAATGGATGTGGTGGGACCTTACCCTTCAGCTACGGCCAAGCAGTTTAAGTACATTCTTACTGCTACTGATTTCTTTTCCAAATGGGCAGAGGCAATACCTCTCAAAGAAGTCAGTTCTAAATGCATTGTTAGCTTCATCAAGTCTAACATCATTACTAGATTTGGTGTCCCTCATACCATATTGACGGACAACGGCACCAACTTCTGTTCTTCTGAGGTAAAGAAATTGTATCAAGAATACAACATTAAGTCCAACCATTCATCTCGATATCATGCAGAGGCTAATGGCCAGATAGAGGCCTTCAACAAGACTCTTTCAAATATACTGCAAAAGATGGTGGATAATGATAAGAAGTCATGGCCTGATAAACTCTTTCATGCTTTATGGGCTTATCGGACTACCACTCGCAATGCAACGCGGTCAACTCCATATTCATTGGTATATGGAACAGAAGCAGTCTTGCCAATTGAAGTTCAATTGCCCTCACTCAGAATAGCCATTTGTGATCAGTTATCTACAGATGAGCAATCCCAAAAGAGGTTGAATGAGTTGGAACAGTTAGATGAGAAAAGATTGTGCACTTTGCACCACTTGGAAATCTATCAGAATCGAATAGCACGAGCTTTTAACAAAAAAGTTCGTCTTCGTTCATTCATTCAGGGAGAATTGGTATTGGTTCTCAGAGCACCAATGATACCAGGAAAGAAGCCTCCCAAGCTTGAACCAAAATGGGAAGGACCTTATTCAATACATAAGGTCTACTCCAATGGAGCATATTCTCTAATCTCAATGGATGGAGAAAACATCACGACTCCAACTAATGCTAGATTTCTGAAGAAGTATTTTGTATAAACACAAAATATTATTCCCAGAGCCAAAACAGTCACACTGGTTCATGATAATATGTCCTACATGACACTAAATTGTATTTTCTCTGAGATGACATTAAACTATATTTTGTCCGAGATGACATTAAACTATATTTTGTCCTATCTACATGACATTAAACTGTGTGGCACTTCCAACGTCCAGCATGACGATAAACTGTAAAAAGTCCCCAGAACTGATATCCTCGTATTGGTTCACCTTAGTCCTAGCTACATGACTTTAAACTGTACAGCACCAGTTCGTCCTTGCTATATGATGTTAAACTATACATCAATGGTCCAGTATGACTTTAAACTGCAACTTCGTCCAACATGACGTTAAACTGTGAAAAAAGTTCCCTAAACCGTCCAGCATGACCTTAAACTGCATCATCCCTGGTCCATGTATATGACCATAAACTATTTGAAAATCCTTTATGTCCAGCAAGACGTTAAACTGTGACGTCCAAAACTACATGACGCTAAACTGTATAAAAGTCCCTCACGTCCAAAAAGACGTTAAACTATATAATCATCAAAGGTCCAGCATGACATTAAACTGCACCATCCACGGTCCATGCATATGACCTTAAACTATTCGCACATTCGTCCGACATGACGTTAAAATGATACACTCTTTTGTCCTTACTGCATGACAATAAACTTCACAATCCCCCTTTCGTCCAATATGACGTTAAACTGTATTGTCCCCGTCGTCTTAACTACATGACGCTAAACTGTACAGAAAGTCCTTGATATGTCCTACATGACATTAAACTTTTATTTTGTCCTTGCTACATGACACTAAACTGTGCAGCACCAATAGTCCTAACTGCAAGACTTTAAATTTCATAGTCCCTTTTTTATGTCCTACATGACATTAAACTGTGCATTGTTAAGGTTGTTATTACCTCTTGTTTCTCACACCGAGTATGACTCACGTGAGCTTAGAGCAAACCTCAACCATAACACTCTCTTTGGGCCCCTAACCATGTGTAAGTCCCAACAACATTTTTATTAGATCATTGTCCCCAAGAACAACTTGATCATTAATTCATCTTTAATTGAACTACCCGAACTTTAATCCTTGCCCTCCAGGCTGGGTATGTAGGCAACCTCCCAGGGTTCAAGCCCAAAAACAATCTCTTCACATCAGTTAACCACCATCTCATATGATGTTGATTCATGAAACCGCCCCTGGAATCAATATCTTTACATTGATTCACTTTCGTCCTTGTTATATGACGTTAAACTATACAACACTTTTGTCCGGTACGACAATAAACTACAATATTCTTTGATTTCCTCATTTGAGAAGGAACCATTATTGACATTGATTTTTTCAATCATGTTTCATTTCAAAAGACTACGTGCATACATGGTAATGCCTAAATTTTTTTTCTCAGGTTAAACCATCATTGCACTAAAGTCCCCTTTCACCCTTCACATATACAAACCAAATTTGTACAAAGGGCAGTTCTAGAACTACGTGGACTTGATTCCCATCCTTATGGGATACGTAGGAACATTCGAGTGTCCCTCGAATCCAGTCCCAAGTCTTTTGGGCCTAACCCCAAATTTCACTTTCAGTCCCTTGGCTGAAAAGTCCTCATGAAAACACACACTGTGTATTCATTATTATGGTCTGAATTCTATGACCCTAAACTAAGATCACTCATACTTTCGTCCTGCACGACGTTAAACTGCATTTCAAGAACTATGTATGGCTTGATTCTCATTCTTATGAGATACGTAGTGAAGTCCAAGTTTTCAGGACCCAGCCACAACATGATTATGGTTTTCATTGACCTATGTATCTCTATATACATTGGACAATACCCATCTTTATTTGTTATAATCCTAACCTTAAATATTTTCAGATCTTCATAACCCTTTTCATGACTTCTAATCACAAAAATGTCAAACTTCTGAGAATTCTTTTGCCTGACTATGCAGCACGTGCCCATAGGTGGCCTTGCATAAACAGTCCACATAACAGACTTGTCAGCCGAAAGATGCTATTTATTTGACCATGCAGCCAATTCCCTTAGGTGGCCCTACATATTTCAACCCCCTAACGGGTTTTGTTAAATAATAGTAACTTCATTCTTGGGAAGAATGCCTCTTTTGTCCTTATTTGTCTTAAACGACAGTATGTAGGGATCCGCAAAAAAATATCCATCCTTAACATATTTGTCCCATATCCTTTTTCATGATCTGAAAGTATTCGAGTCTATGGTTTATTCTTATTCCCTATGTTTGGGTCAGACCTTCGTAGGAGTGATGTTCATCCAGTTCTTCGATATTCTTGTTTGGAAATATCTTCTCCATATTCAAGTACCTCTTTCCATACAACAAACTCTATACTTTAGAAAATTTGAATCTCCGTAAAATTTCACTGGCTTTTAACACTAGGAAAGTAAATTTCTGGGAGTTCTTTTGCCTGACTATGCAGCACGTGCCCATAGGTGGCCTTGCATAAACAGTCCACATAACAGACTTGTCAGCCAAAAGATGCTATTTATTTGACCATGCAGCCAATGCCCATAGGTGGCCCTACATATTTCAACCCCCTAACGGGTTTTGTTAAATAATAGTAACTTCATTCTTGGAAACTACTTCTTCTAATGCCTTTTAGCTCTTTTTCATATCATTCCTCAGATTCAAATATTCTTAAGACATAGTTTACATTTTTTCTCTCATACTTGAGTATGGTAATATGTTTTCAGATAAATTGTCAAGGAATTGAATCAATTTTAATCCATTTTGGTCAAAGCTATTTTCGTCCTTAAACATTAGCCCCTTTATGTCCAGCATGCATGACTTTAAACTGCCCACAAAATACAAACGAACTCTGAATAAAAGTCAAGTTCCAGCTCACTAAATATACATTTTTTGTAGGATTTAGGTAATATTGAGAAATTAAAAGATTCAAAGTTTGTAGGGTTATTTGTAATAATCCTAGTAGAAATCAAACTATGCTTACCCGAACCATTGGCTTATGTAAATTTGAAGTAGGTAGTGAAAGAATGCAGGTACAAATGATTGAAGATGAAAGTGTTTTTCATTGATACACAAGAGTTAGAAGGACATCCACAGACTAGAGTCTCTTCTCTTTTTCAAGAATTACAAGAGGCTTTCAACATAACACTTCTTTGATTTACGGAATCCCGAGCTTCATCAGAAACCACCTGGAATTCATTCATTCAACTGGATACAAAAAGAGATGCAGTGATACCAGCTCTTCTTGGAACAATTGTAAAAAGATGTTCTTGAGTGCGGTTTGAGAAAATTTCCTGCTGATCAAACAGTGACTCTGTTTTTGTCCAAGAGGTTTGAAAGATGGATACATGGATTTGAGAATGGAGCATTGGAATTAAAGAGCCATTTGGAGAGAGTACTCTTTTCAGATATTGCTCTAATACCATGTTTGTATTCTCTCCACCAACTAGTAGTGGAAAACATTTCAGCCCATGGGTTTGCCATTTTCATATCTACAAGGAAATGGCATAGAGAAAGAACTTGATAGTTCACACCATTGTTGTTGCTCTTAATGCACAGCATAACCGAAATAGAGGAGTAGCAGTGCAACTGCATCTCAGGTGTATAATTGTTTGCATATGGAACATTGACCCCTTGCAGATGACCATGACCACACAGAGGCAGATGGATGCTCCATGGAAAATTAGGATGATATTTCTTCAAGTACTTAGCCAAATCTGGGAGAGTGTTGTTGTAGATATCATAGTAATCATGGCCAATGATGTTCCTCATGTCATCAATCCACTTGCTATCTAGTTCATCAGCCATTCTAATTCCCTTGGGAACCACTGAATCTGCACAAAATATGAATAAACTAACTCTTAAATGGGTTTATTTTTCATAAATTTGTGAAGAAATTTGAAAAAATGGCTAAGGCATTAAGGCGCTCAAGTCTAAACATGGCGCGCAAGTATTCGTGTGCCGCGCTAGTTTTTGACGCGCAAGTATAAACCGCGCAAGTACGAATAACTTTTCAGGAGTGCGACATCAAGCAAAACAGTGGAAAAACAGAGCAGACTTGCGCGGCTTAGGTGACCTGCGCGGCGAGAGCTCGAGAAGGTATGAAGTCCGGAAATCCGGATACTTGTACGGAGGTGAGGCCGTGTATTTATAGGCCAGGAGGCCTATCTGCGCGCCGTACTCAGAGCGCTTAAGACCTGCGCGATGAAAACTGGCGCGCCGCCCTCTGTGCACTGAATACTTGCGCTCATCCCTTTTCCTTTGGAGGGATTCGATTTCCTCAGAGTCCAATCCTCTTTTCTCTCCGGATCCAACTCTGAGGGGGGACTTTTGTTGACGCTCCTTTCGTCACAGAATCTAAAGATCGGAAAAGGGAATATCTGAGGTCAAAGTGATTCATCCTTTGAAGAAAACATCAAAAATCAACAAAGGCAGGAAGAAAGGATCAACAGAAACTTCACCGCTCAAGTTATCTAACTGTCGCGCAAGTGTACTTGCGCGGCGACCTTGGTCGCGCAAGTGACTTGCGCGACCTAAGTGGTAACCGCCCGGTAACCGCTCGGGGTCTTCTCCTGCCTATAAATAGACCCTGTGGGCCCCCCATTCAAGAGGATCTTTTTCCAGAAACTCGGATTGAAGCTCCCGACGCCCAAGTCTCTTCTCAAAGCTTCCAGAACACTTATAAGGTAATTTCTTACCTAGAACGGAAGATCTAAAGAGAAGAAGGAATCCCTAAGTGTTGAAACTTATCAAACACTTGCGCGCCAATTTATTTCCTTCAATATAACTTGCGCGTCCCTTTTCTGGAAGAACCTCAAGAGGATTCTAAAGGGTTTAAAAAAGAGTCGCTCAAATATTTCAGTGCTGGTTGAAAATCGCGCAAGTACACCATGTGTCGCGTAGGTATACCTGCGCGACCAAAACTTGTGCGCCCACGGAAGACTTGCGCGCCTTTCAAGACTTGCGCGCCCCTACCTTTTTGGGTGCCCATCTTGCCCATTTTTACCCCTCTTAATCCATTACACCTTTCCTTTTCAAGATTCAGTCTTCAAGACACTCTTCAAAGCCATTTATGGCATGATTTCTTGATTTGACTTCCTTATCTGAAAGGAATTCTGTGGAATCTCTCTCAAAACCTAGTGATTTAAATATCCTTATGTCACTAAATATAGAGAGTTCATTCATTCAAACTCATCTTTTAAGATGAGAGAATCCTTAACTTGGGCATCCTCCTCAAGAGTAAGCCCCAATCATAATCCTTTAACTTTGGCATCCTCCTTAGGAGTAAGCCCCAAGTCCCTTAATTTGGGCCTCCTTTTTAGGAGTAAGCCCCAACCTCAAATATGGGCATCCTCTTCAGGAGCAAGCCCCAAGCCTTAATCCCTAACCTGGGTCTCCTTTTTAGGAATAAGACTCAGTCATAATCTTGGGCATCCTCCTCAGGAGTAAGCCCCAAGTCCCCTAACCTGGGTCTCCCTTTTTTGAATAAGACTCAGTCATAACCTGGGCCTCCTTTTTTAGGAGTAAGTCCCAGTCATAATCTTAGGTTTCCTTTTCAGGAGTAAACCCCAAGCCCCCCTTAAATTTCTCTTAACCAGTCTTAATTTACCCTTGATTTGGGTTTCCTTTTCAGGAGTAAAACCCAATCATAAGTCCCCTCCTAACCTGGGCATCCTCCTTAGGAGTAAGCCCCAAGATTAGAGTATTCAAATCTCCATAAATCACATATACCTTTATGGACCATGTTCCTGGATTTTCTCCCTAATAGTAAATCCTAAACCTTCATCTATTTGGGCAGTCATACGTACATAAGCCCCAAACAATTTCTTATGATTGCATCTTTCATGGCACAATTGTCTAAATTTTACCAATACCTCTTGTTTCTCACACCGAGCATGACTCATGTGAGCTTAGAGTGTAAAAGTAATTATGACATTCTTCTTTGATCCATCAATCATAAACATCATACTCCATTACTCGAACTACGTGGGTTTTGATTCCTTTTCCAAAACAAAGGATACGTAGGTAGCCCATTTATGGGTTCGATCCCAACTTTGAAATAATCCATGTCCTTCTGAATGACGATAAACTTCAAGTGCCCCACTGAGTGGCTTTAAAACCAGCCTGGTCATCATAATGACCAAGAGACTTTTATATAAATGTTTTGAAGGATACCATTGACCAAGAATCACTAAAACAGATATAGATGATTCTCTATTGATGAAGAACCTCGAATACATATAAAAGATTCTCTAAATTTCTTTCATATTTAATCAGTGATTGTTAAAACTAAAGGAAAGCACATTTTATATTTGGTAATGTAATAAGGATTCACGAACATAACTTAAATCTATAAAGAGAGTCCCGGAGTAGACAATAATTCCCCTCAAAAAGGTGTGATGAGTCCGACCTCCCATCCTCTCGAGCAATGCAAATTCCTAAGCCTCATCAGTCCACAAGCTAATGAGCGCCTACCTTTGGAAAGTGGGTCCAAACGGATGTGGAATCATTGGATGTTTCCGGTTCTACGAACAAACCCGCTAGAAACCGATCGGAACGTTTGAATCTCCCGTCCAGGAGGTCATCCCCGAAATCCGTCGAGGAAAAAATCTCGTACATAAATGAAATATATATAATTATGATCAAGGAATTATATAAAAATGTAAATGTAGGAAGACATGTAAATAGATATCCAATACAATACATGTATTAAAAGTGAATATTGAAAAAAACAAATTATCCCCATATAGAATCTTAATACATAGCTTGGTCATGTTCTCCCCTACTCCTATGAAATAAACAGACAAGAATCACCTAGAATGTTATTTCCCCTATTCCTACACACATCCTTGAAGTATTTCCAAGTACCCAATAGATGCACGAATATGGTTTGTGATTACACTCAATAGTCCACCACCAATGTTTTTCATAACATGTCTTGTTTGTGAATATAAGATGAAGATGTGTGAAGACATACCAAGAGTAAAATTAATAAATTCATAAGTTGTATTTCCTAGTATATCAAGGCTCAATGTGGCAAAGAAACCATATCAGAAACCCTAATTGAAAATCAAAGTAAGAATCTATAGTAGACCACACCATGAAATAATGTTTTAGAACTACACATGTGAGGATCCAAGGAGTAGAAATATCTATTTAATTCTGTTAATAAATTTATACCAGATCCAATGAAGGAAAATTCCCTGGGAATCATTGTTCCTTATTAAATCCAAGAGTATACATTTCCAATGAATCCTAATAGGTTTCTAGATCAAAGGAGTAGAAATATTTCAAGCATCATGATTGTTTTTTAGATCAAAGGAGTATAAAAAACTATTTCATTATAATAGATCATTAGATTAAAAGATTATAAATGTACAATTCATCCTAATATTCCATCAGATTCTTGGAGTAGAATTGTACAATCAATCCAAATTAGTCATTGGATCGAAGGACAGGTAATATCAAATGCATCAGGGTAGGTCTTCAAATCCAATGAGTAGATATTCACAAGTTATTATAATGGTTCATCATATTAATATAGAAAACATTCCATTATCATAATAATGGATTCATTAACCACTAAATAAAACATTTAATTTATTATTTAATTAATCCCTTTATAATCATATACAGTCCAAGGTATTACCCTTTTCATACATTTCTTATATAATTGACAATGTGAATTCAGGTAACTATGAAGTTTAAAAAACTTCAAAATTACCTTATACAATTCGACATAATTTAAAGTGAGCTTAACACACCCCAAGAGAGGCATAATCATGGTAAAAGGAAATAACCAAACCCATGGGTGGTTCGGGATGAGCACCAAAAATTACAACCTAGAATAAGTGTCTCAAAACATCTCTTAATCATGAATTTATCCTTGAACTGAATGTTTTATTAACTTTTGAATAAAATACAGGATGTATGGAAAATGGCATAAGATAAACAAGGTACAAAAAACCATACATTGATGGAAAATGTATAATCCACCTACCTAAAGACCATTCTGATCACCTCATCTAGTATCAGCCACTAATTTTCTCTTGATTAGATGAATTTAAATGAATAAATGGATTCCCTAGAAATATAGAGAGAGAAATATTTCATGGAGATCACATAATATATTGCGAGATAAATGAAGAAAAAATGAAATCAGATAGATTCACTTATAAGTGGTGATCTAACGAGGTGAACGATACTCAAATCAGAGTCAAAATGAATAAGATCTTTCAAAACCTAAGGAATATGGGAGGAGGAAATCCCTATACATGGGGGGGATACTAAAGAAAAAATAGTATATTAATGGGTGGGTCCCTTTAAAAGAACTGATGGATGATATATAAATTTGAACCTATTGATAATGTTGTATCGTTTTCCCACACAATTTTCCAAGCTGTGTGAAAACTATGAACTTGCCACTTTCCATGTGTAATGTCCCTCACAGTTAGAGGAGCATGGTTTCCCTACTACTTTTAACCATTGTATCCCCATCTTCATGGGCCTATACCCTTCATGACATGTAGCACACAGTTACAAAGATATTGTATATCCATTAATCTCCCCTTGAAGTATCCCTAAAGAATCAAATATTATTTTTCCAAATCATATGGCTACCAATGAATTTTTTTTCAAACATTGCACCTCCCCATTTCCTAAAAAATTTAGATATTTTGTCTTCAAATAGGCCCCTGGCACTATTAATTTCATCTTTGAGTCATTAGTCACATTTATAAGGATAGAATGGATGATTCAAATAAAAATTAAAAATATTCATACCTTATAGAAAACCCAGTGTTCTTATAATATCACCACCACTAAAAAGGAATTTCCCCTTTAATTTCCCTTAAAATGGTAGTAAACCATCATATGAGAAGATCTCCAACCACTAGGCATCTACGTCGGCCTCCCACTCCCAGGTTTCATCAATCACATTGTTGTGAATCTATAAAAACCATTCCAAAGTAACTTTCTAGCTTAAGTGAACCTTCAAGAATCAGTCAATAATGCATATTGAATTATTAATAAAGGATTATTAAACCTCTAAATCAACTTCCTTAGGTTGAAGAATATGTGATAGACCAGACTGATATCTTTATATCTGATATTCATGGAAGATGTAATGCATGTCTTAATACCTTTGAGGTAACTACCATCATCATGCTATAATCCCAACTCTCTTAAAAATCATTAAAGGGTCATATTAGATAAGAAATATAATCCCTTATTTCTGAATAATTCTAATCCCAGGAATTGGTGGAACTCGCATGAAAACCCCACTCCCAAGCTATAATTCTAGTGGGAAATTGTGATGATTAGAATGTGACTTTTTTCTACACTGATATGTAGATATATTCCTTCAGGTAAGATGATAGTGGTCTAAATTATATTGATTATGTAAATGACCTAGTATCACATACTCTCCTTTCTCTAACAATATAGGGATCAATGGATTTTTATACCTTATATGTCCTTATAAGAATCCATCGGTATCGTTTCTTGGAAGCTATTATTATAATCAAACTCAAGGGCAAGTAACTTTTTCTCCCAAAAACCTATAAAATAAAGAAAATGTTCTTTGATAATGTCTTACAAAAGTTATATTGTACACTCAAATTGACTATAGGTCTTTGGGTGATAGGTTGTACTCAGTGAAACCTATTATACTAGAGCTCACTATTCCCCCCAATGCTAACTATTATGTGAAATGATCTTATCTATCTAATATGATAGAACATGGAACCCCATGGAGGCATATGATCTCATGAATTTTGAGGCTCCTAATCTCAACCACTTATAAATCATCTTGAATAGGTAATAAATGAAAAAGCATATCTTGTCACTAGTGCCCTAACATCACATTCTAACTGGTGGAACACCTATTAACCAACCTAGTTATATACCACTTCACCCTGGTCCAATATTATTGATGGTGTAAGTTTTGATACATCTTGGAAAGGTTGGGATTCACAACCCTTGTTGAGGAATGGGACTCTCACAACAAATCCTCTTGGATGTTTGTAGGAAACTAGATAATTCTATGGATCTACAAGATCTCATCATCATCATTGATCTGACTAGTATGTGGTTCATCACCTAAAATTCCATCCCATAGGAACAAACTCTATGAATATGATAGTTGTTTAATTAGTACTCTCTGTAGAAGTGAAGAGGTCACTGATAACGATTCATGTTATGAAAAACCATTATTTTAATGAATCTACAAATGAATCTCAAAAAACAATTGAATAAGATCCCACTTGCCTCCTAAACCACCGATGTATAATTCTTCCTACATAGAGAATCGGAAATTGAATTTCCATTTTTGATCATATATAAAAGCTCAATGTCAAATTACTACATGAATTAAACCAACATTAATTTCTTAATAATCAATACAAGTAATGTAAATATTACTGTTTTTATTTTAGGGCCTTAATAAAACTAAAATTTTTATCCAAGTAAATAATACCTCCAACAAAAAAATTCTTAAACACTAGAGGCTAGCTAGAGATCATGAATTGAGTAGTTCAACTCATGTGGCCTCCACTAGTGAGACCCATTTTTCAGGAATCACTCCTCCTACATCAGAAAAACTGCTAACCTAAAACCAAATGCATCACAAAATATTTTATAGCTTCTTCCCATCTCTTGGTAAATATGTATAGACACTAAATTCATTCACCCTGTTAGCTTCAGAAAATATATCTCATAGGATTTAGACCATATAAACATCACACATTTCATAGTAAATCCTTAAATTGGTCCTTTTAAGAATGAGAAGTTAGTTTTGATGTGTCTTTAATAACTAAATATCATTAGGAAACGTTGTATATCAATGATGTTATTATTATTTCCACAAAAATTATATATCTTTCCTTCTCTACATCAACTGATAATCCAACATCAAAGATAATATGGCATGGGAAGTGAATTTTATCAATCAAAAAGTGGAACTTTATTATCATAGCAATATCTTATTCTTTCTCAATATATCTAATTTGATCACATGACATTTTCTATAGTTTTGTATATTGGGATAATACACCAGGATTTCATCCATGAATACCACCACAAAAGAGTCTAGATATTGATGGAAAGCTAGGTTCATCAGCTCCTTGAAAATTGTTGGTTCATTAATGATAATTAATGGAATAACTAGATACATGTAAATAATATTCCGGCTATGAAACATTGTATGAGTTATGTTCAAAGTTCAAACATGTACATGATGATATCATAACCTCAAATTAATCACTCAGAAAAAATTGATTTCATCAGAACAAGTCAAAAATATCATTTATCTTATTAATATGGTATGATTCATAATCGTTTTCTAATTCAATTAACAATAAAAATCAAATAAATGAATGGTCCCTTCCACAATCATGGAAATAAGGATCGTATAACCTAATCGGGATATACTGGGTCAAATATACCCCTATGATTCCAATCCCTCTAACTACTTATTGACCTCCTACAACTTATTATTAGACATCCTATAAGGATGAATGGATACTTGTCTTACTCTTGGAACTAGTTCAATAGAAAACAATAGCACTCTTCCTATCTCTTGGATTTTCAAGGCAGAGTTTTGGTGGCAAGAATAGATCGTGAGCCTCTCTGTGAGTCGTACACCATGCACCGATTTTCCATGCAATTTTGGTGTGTGCAGTAGCTGACCACACAAGTCTATTTACGGATGCACCATGAAAAACATCCAAGTGTGATGAGGAATATGTGGCTCATGTTCCCAAGGTAATATGGATAGATGTGGAATGAATTTCCTCCACCCATGGCCATCTTTGGGTTGGTGAAAGATTATGCCAAAAGCTGGGAGGCGGCCTACCTAGGAGAGATGCTGAAGCATCCAACTGTTCGGGCTGGTGATGGTGTGCCTCCCCAACCTCGAGGTCGGGGTCATATGATGACAAGGACATCCTGTGGTGGTGGGGCTTCCATGATATTGAGGCCCGTACTGGCTGAGGGTGAGGCAGCGGTAGTGGAACCAGCAACGGAAGCAGACCTGGTGGTCCCAGAAGAATAGAGTTATCCAGAGGGGAGGCCACTGAGAGGATTCTTTAGATTATCCACCCAGGATTTAGGGACAAATCTATTCCAAATAGACATGTCATAGAATGTTTCCTTCTCAGAGGCTTGGGACATATGAGATGTCAATAGACAGTTCCTCGACCCGTCTGAGATGTGGAAACACTTTAACTATCTTAGGATGTACTTATCGAGAATTGGCCATGTTAGGTTCGGCTTTGTAGTACACCAAGAGGAGGTGGAGAAATACCTGGTAGATCTTGAGTAATTTGTGAACTCTTGTGTTGCTGAGTGTCCAATGACAGACTGGGTGAAGGTTTTGTTGAATCAGACCCCCCCCCCCCCTCAGTTGTCAACTGTTGAACTGAGGGAGTGGTTTTCTTTGCCGGAGGAATTATATGACTCCTCCTGGGGGGAGACTTGTAGAGGGATCCCATTAGAGGAGGGTGAAGTTGGTGGTCAATACTCAGACCTTGGAGAATTTGCAGAGGACCTTGAGATAAAATCCCAAGCCCCATCCTTAGGGTCTGCTTCCAGGTCATTCTGAACTCTTTATTAATTCTTGAACTGTGCAAGAGGGTATCCAATACAGAACCCATTATCTCCCCTCAATAGATGAAGATATAGGACCTTTAGGATCTACTCATGCGGATGCATTGATTACCACATCTGGTGGGTCCATGACAATCGGGGTGGCTTCTCCGAAGCTTTCAGACCTTCTGAAAATATACGGGGGGTCATGCCATGGGGTCCCAATGGCGTCAACCCAAGAACAAGACTAGAAATTTGATCACTATAAGTCTCCCCGAACAAATCCATGACTATCACCCATTGACTATGTCAACTAACATTCATGCATCTTTCTGGTGTGCATAGTTTTTCAAATGGTGTGGACTGCCTTGGCAAGGTTGGTCGGGACATATGTTGGCACCTGTCCTAGGGGAATTTCGGTGATCGTGGAGTCTGAGATCCGAATCAACCAAGCGGTGGTGATCTGGATCACCTATGGGACCGTTAGTGGGGCTGAACATAAGATCATTGAGGTGGGATCTGACGATGAGGATTGATCAGATAGCCCAGGCCCTCTCATACCTGATAAAACACTAGATGTGGACCCTGTGGATGAGTTCCTAGGGTCGTTACCTACATATGAGCCTACCAAAAGTGATGACAGGGATGAGAAAACATCTGATGAAGAGGAAAGAAAAATTATCACTCGCTGATTGTAGAATCTGATCAATCACTTCATTGATAACACCCCACAAGTTAAATGGTGGGATGAGATGGATAGACTTCATTCGAGGATGCATGAACTGTGTTCTAGGGGAGTGGATGCCCAGCATCCCCACATGCTCATCTGAGATCTTATGGTGGAGAAGATTTAGGAATATGACAATGGACATGGTGTGGGTTGGAGTAGGAGGAAAGTGGTGAACATCAAGTGGATTCGGGAGGGTGAAAACATGGTTCAGTAGCTGCAAGTCTAGGAAGATGAGCACTCATCCTCCCTCAATGCGCAATCGAAGCTAATATTGTTATTCGAGGCCTAGCTGGTAGAGGCCGAAGAGCGCATGATGCAAGCCTCAATAGAAATGACCATTATTTTCACTAAAATGGAGCAGGCCTGAATTGTGGCTGATGAATTTTTCCCCATCGCTGCCAAGGAGGAGCTGGATCTTAATAGGCAACAGCAAATCCTGGATTCCACAAGCCGAAGGGTGGTAGAGCTGCAATGCACTTTTGATGGGGTTAACCCATCCATCGGTGGAATCCACCCTTAGGTACTATAATGATTACAAAATCTCAAACATACTTTCCTACGTTGATTGTTTTATGCCAGATGCATGTAGGACATCCACTATTTGTACTGGTTTATTTCATTCTCGTCATATTCGTGGAGCGTCTAGAAATCAATCAATAAGCTCACGTGGTTCGAGCCCAGTATGAGAAACAAGGGATGAAAACCTTATTATTTCACCCAAATGTAAGAGTGAAAACCATGATTCGGGAATCCGGGGGTTTTGAACAGCCAATCTGGATATATGAGAAGAAAGGGAGAGGCCTAGATAGACAATGATGACCTCGAAGTAGTCAAATCAGCGCTTTCCCAATGTGCACTAGTGCACAATCAGAGTAACTCTAGGGCATTGGAATTAATCCGAACATAGGGGAGTGGAATGTGTGAATCATGATACCCAAAATTCAGAACACTTTAGGATAGAGTGACAATGAAGAATAGTTGTTGACCTTATTCAATACACAGTAGCCCTATTGTGTTAGCCTGAAATGGGGATACCAAATGAGGTCTGACCGCTGAACATGTACGAAACATGGGGCCTGACTGAAAATTCCATACATTTGTCTTCCGGAACATTAGCCCAGGACAATAGGCGGGCCATGGGTCGATCAACCATACTATTTAGGGGTTCTTTCAAGCGTAAAATAGGAAAAGGGTCTAAATTAAGGGCATGCAAAGTGTGGAGTTGGAGAGATGGGTTGTTCAAACGGTCCAACACTCTTGAAATAATGCCATCGTGATTAAGGGACATTAGGTGGACGTATCTGTCTAATCATGGATCAAATGTAATTCTGAGAAGGACCTATTTGGAAAGGTATCTGGTTCATCCCATGATCAACATGGGTCATCCTGAACTTGTTCAGGGTAGAATCGCAGTTTAGTGTCATGCACTGAGTACATAAGTACTCGTGTAGTTTAACTTCATACCATATGACAGAGGGTGAAAGGGGAGATCCCAAGAAGGGAGTATGTGGTGAAGTAGCTGTAAACCCAACATTAATGAAGGAATAATCCCACACACGTATCCCCGAAAGATGTTCTTTAGGTCAAGGGACCAAAAGTGAAAGTTAGGATGGGACCCAGGCAACGTGCCTGGGCGTTCCTATGTACCCCATGAGGATGGGAATCAAGCCATACGTTGTTCTGAGGGAACAGTTTATCATCATATAGGGCGATTATAGGCATGTGTGGAATGACTGTGCCAGTACACATCCAACTAGAACTACTAAGCCCACGTGAGTCATGCTTGATGTGGGAAACAAGGGGTAGTGATGGGACCTTCCTAGCAAAGGGAGAATCCTGGTGGGGTGACGAGATGCTAGGTGAATGATGTCCCAATATTGCTGACCCACTCATATAATTCACCTAGATACACAGAGGAGTAAAGATGAGTATGTTAGAATTCCACTTGAACATAAGGATGTGGAAATATGTGAATCATGATGCTCGAGATGTGGACCACAATGATGGTGGCGTGACGATAGGGGATAACGGTTGACCATGTTCAAAACACAGTATCCATATCATGTTAGAGTTGAATGGGGATTGAAAAATGAGGGTTGACCGCCGACCATGTTTGAAATAAGGGACCTATCGCAAATGTTGTCCTGGGTCCTCAGGGACATTGGCCCAATTTGCTAACTAAGACAATGTGGCATGAGACCAGTCCGAAAAGGGGGTCCCTTCAGATATGGAAGAGTATGAGGATCCAAATAACGGGCTCACAAAGATTGGACATGGAATGAGTGGAATGTCCCCATGAAAATTCCACACTTCGGGATCTTTGTCAATACACATTTAAACACTACTATAAGATGTATCAGATAAAGTGAGTCAAGTCCCTTTTATGAATATGACGGTACTGGGGATGCACTCTTACATATTAAGGTCCTAATATACTCCATTAAGGGGGGGCATGATTTAATGGATTGTGTGCAGGGTGGTGAAGTATCCATCCCAATGCGTAGTTCCCATAGGGAGATCATATTTTAGGTTCATATAACTCGAACAAGATTGGGAAAAGACAAGGTAGGCACATGGTGCGGTTGTTGAAAACCCCGATGTGAATGAGAACTTAGGAGGTTCTCTCCACAACACATGTTCCTAGAAGTGTTCAGTCCAAGGGCCCAAAATAAGGTGAAACATGATTTTAGATTCCTGGGGCTGGACATGGTGACAAGATGTATGGGTGTTCCTACGTATCCCGTGAGGATGGGAATCAAGTCGTACGTAGTTATAGAAGATGTTGTTTTGTTTAACATCTTGCGGATAGGATGTGGAGTGGTCTGAGTTTATGGTCATAAAGCTTAGACCGTAAGTGGAAGGGAACATGAGAGACACATGGTGAGGTAATTATGTAACCTGATGTGAATGCGGATTTGGAGACCAGATCACCATGTGCTCCTTAGAGAGGTTTTAGGTCGAGGGACCGAAAATGAAAGTTATTCTGGGCATGATACAATGTGCACGGGCATTCCTACATATCCCATGAGGATGAGAATCAAGATGTATGTTGTTTGTGGGGTGTCATGGTAAAGTACCAGTGTCAGGGATGATGAGGTCATGCGAGTCTGGCCCTTGCACCAAAAGAAGCGATTTTTGATAGATCTAGTTTGTCCTTTAGGATGAATGACTATATTTGTTTTTTTGAAAATATGGAATTAGGATAGAAAGTCTCAGAATCACCACAAGAATCAAGATATATATAATAATTGACAAATGGTACGGTGTATGACTGATACCAAACATGATGTACCCTTGAACGAGGACACCGTGATGTAGTGCCATTTTTTGTCATGTGGTCAGGATGATAACGTCATAGTTTAGGGTCTTGTAATGGGACCCACCATGCACTTTAATGCCATGTAGTATGGACGCAATAGTTTAATGTCAAGTGGGACTAGTTAGCATTGATTAAAGTCATATAGCTCAGACATATACAGAAGATATGAGGTTCTAGAGGGAATGTGCTTGTCGTGATAAAACATACCCAACGTGAATGAGGATGATGTTCACATCATACCTAGCGTGATTCTAAGGAGAAAACCTTAGCCCGAGGGTCCAAAAAAGGTTAGAGGATATGGGACAGGAGAGGCTATCTCTTTGTTGAGCTAGACTCGAATATGAGATGTTCGGGTGTTCCTACATATCCCATGGGAATAGGAATCAAGCCACACATAGTTCATGGAGGTTCCTTTTAACGTCATGCAGGACAAAACACTGTTTAATGCCATGTGAGACAAGAATTAGGGTGGGTAACTCCTAGAAAGGGGTGTACATGGTGCCGCTATTTCAAACCCAACGTGAATGAGGTAATAAGCCCACATGAACCACGCCACATGGTCCTATAAAAGACAGAGCCTAGAAGGAAGAACATAAGAGATAGATTAGTGGAACTTGAGCTGGACCCTAAAGACAAGATGTCTGGGTGTTCCTACATATCCCATGGGAATGGTAATCAAGTCATACATAGTTATAAAATAGATATTATTTTACGTTCTTAGATCTTGGACCAAGGAGAAGAAGAATACTTCCATGTAAGTTTGGACCTCAACCCGATCCCTATTCCAATGCAAGTCAAATGTGGTGTGGGAAATAACGGAGGAAGAATTTTTTTCAATACCTAGAAAGCACGCAAATGGAAAGTTGGTGCGGATCCCCAAATGATTCCTTCACTGTGCCTTTTGTCCTCCTAACATGCAAATGGGCACTGAGGGATGGTGCTTGGAGTGTCAAAATTCCATTTGGACATGATAGGGTGGAAACAAATGTGAATCATGTAACCAACATTCAAGGCTTGAAGGGGATGGCATGATGATGGGGGATAATTGTTAACCGTGTTCGAAACACATTGTCCTTATCTTGTGGCCTGAAATGGGAACAACAAATGAGAATAAATCGCTAACCATATTCGCAACGCGAGACTTGTATCGAGTTTTCTCTAAAACCCTTGAGGACGTTGGCCCATAATGGTAGGAGAGCCCTTAGGCCTAGCATCCATGCCATTTGGGGGACCCTTTGGGTGTGAAAGATAATAGAATACCAAATGAAGAGGAACATGAAGCTTGAAAAGTGGGTGAAAGCATGTCCACGTAGAATCTGACACTCCATGTTATAGACCAGAGTACTCATGGGCCAATTGGTGAATCACCAAGGAGGGAAGAGGGACCCAACTCAAGGGCAGCCGACTCAAATAGATGAAAGCAGGGAAGGGGAACGAAGGCTGCTCAGGAGAGGGAGAGAGGTATGCGGCGTGGTTTTTATAAACCCAACATGAATGGGGACATAATCCAGCACCACACAGTTTAACCCTCTACTGGAAGAATTCGGTCCAAGGGACCGAAATAATATGGAGGTTTCTAAGGGATGGTTCTGGACTCAATGACTAGACGTTTGGGTGGTTCTACATATCCCATGAGGATGGGAATCAATCCACACGTAGTTCTAGAGGAAAGGATGATGCAAATAAGGGAAAGATACCCCAATGAGGGGTGTGTACGGCACGACGAGTAACCCGACATGAATAAGGACATAATCATGCACCACACCGTACAACCCTAAGTCAGAACTTGGGCCAGGGTCCAGGAAAGGCCCAAGGGCCAAAGGCTGGGCCATGGATAGAATGTCATGGCCAGCATGTAGTTTAATATCTTGTAGTGAGGACGAAGGTATGGGTAAGGTATCTCATCCGGGGATGTGTACGACACGATGAGTATCTCAACATGAATAAGGACATAATCTCATGCCACACCATACAAACCTAAGTGAGAACTTGGGAAAGGAGCCCGAAAAGGCCAAAGGGCCTAAGGATAGTCCATGGAAAGAATTTCATGGCCAGCTTCTAGTTTAATGTCTTGCAGTGTGGATGAAGGTGATATTAGATTAGGTTCATAGAGCACAAACTGTATATTCCTAGTTTAATGTCATATGTGTGGGATAGGGAGGGTGAATCATTGTGCTTATAGAATACCACAAAGTGGCATTGATGATAGAGGAAAACTATTGACCAGGTTCACATC
The DNA here is from genome assembly GCA_963277665.1 of Viscum album. NCBI lineage: Eukaryota > Viridiplantae > Streptophyta > Magnoliopsida > Santalales > Viscaceae > Viscum > Viscum album. The sequence continues at coordinate 1,365,716,821 of OY728166.1, read as the reverse complement.
ACATTATCCACCCTTATGTGACCGGATTTAGGGGAAAACAATTGAGTGTCGATCGTTGACTATATTTTCAACATGGGACTTGTATCGATTTTCCACCCGCAATCCTTGAGGACATTATCCCACAGTGGTAGGAGAGCCCTTGGGCCTAGCACCATGCCATTTGGGGGTCCTTTTGGATATAGAAGATGATGGAATCCCAAATGATGGGACTCGCGAAGCATGGTAGGGAATGTGCTCGTGGTACGGAAGATAAATAAATGGATGGATGCCTCAATGGGATATGTGTGGCATGGAGAAATAGCCTAACGTGAATGAGGACGTGATTCCATATCGTTCCACAAAATCCTAAATGAGAACTCATGCCATGGGACCAAAGTGGTTGAAGAACCTAAGGCTAGGTGCCCCGGTCAACTGTTCCCATATGGCCTCTCATGAGAACATTGCCTCATCATAGATCCTAAGCCCATGTGAGCAATTCTCGGTGTGGGAAACAAAGAGTAAGATTAGGCTCTCCCCATCACATAAGGTTCCAACAGCCGGAATCACCCTCCCGCTCAAATATTATCGAGATTCAGAGAGACGGTGGGTCATAATGAACCACTACACTTAATGTTCAGGACATATGTGGGTGGTGACAATGAGAAAAGATAGTTGTTGACCAAATTTGAAACACAACATCTATATTGTGTTACCTAAAATGGGAACAAAAAATGAGCGGTGACCGCTGGCCATATTTGCAATGCTGGACTCATATCTATTTGTTGTCTAAAACCCTTGAAGGCATTGGAAAAAAATGGTAGGAGATTTCTTGGGTCGAGCATCCATGTCATTTGGAGGCCCTTACGGATGTGAAAGATAATGGGAAACCAAATGCTGGGGTGTGTGGTGCATGAATGCGCCCGTCAATCCTAAATAAACTTAGACAAAAGAAGAAATAGAATTCTTCGGGAGAGAGGGATACATGGTACGGTCATGATGATCTTGAAGTGAATGAGAGAAAAAGGCCTGCACCACACCATGTGTTTCATCCTAATGGGAGGTCTTGAAGTTTGGGGATGGGCCTACGGATGAAATTTCCAGACATTCCTATGTATCCCATTAGGATGGGAATCAAGACACACGTTATTATTAAGAGGCCATGCAGTTTTGTGTCTTCCAATGAGGAAGAGGGAGGATTAGAATAATGAAGGAGGGCACATGGTTCAATCATCATAGGTGGGTCCAAAGAAGCCTACACGATGCCATATGAGATCCCCCAAAAGAACTATGCTCAAGAGGGGGTAGTCAAAGAAGAAGTTGGGGCTAGGCTCAAGACGAGGCGTCTGAGCATTCCTACATATCCCATGGGAATGTCAATCAAGACATATGTAGTTATTAAGATGTAGTTTAACGTCATGCAGGATAATGCACAGTTTTAGGTCATGTAGTACCGTGCAATTTAAGGTCATACCGAACTGCCATGCAGTTTAGGGTCATGTGGGACCAACCAGTTTAAGGTTGTCCATGACCATACAGTTTATGGTCATGTCAGACCTGATGGCTCAAGAAAGGTATTTCTTGGGGAACATGGCATTGGTGGGAGGAGTTATACACTCACCATCCATTGTAACTAGAAAGTACGCTCCATTAGAGTAAACCTTGTTAATAATGTAAGGTCCTTCCCATTTAGGATCCAACATGGGTGGTTTCCTATTAGGTATCATTGGTGCCCTCAGGGCCAATACCAAGTCAACCTTCAAGAAGGAGAAGACGTGAAATTTCTTGTTTAAATATTTGGCTACCTTGTTCTGATTCCATTCTATATTGTACAGGGCACGTAGCTTGTTCATGTCAAGTGCTTCTAACTCAGACAGACGGATTTCAGCTACTTAATCTGGCACTTTCTGATCATAGACAGTTGTGTGTAGTGACAGAAATCGAATCTTGATGGACAGGAAGGCCTTCGTTCCGTACACCATGGAATATGGGGTCACCAAGGTGTAATTACAAGTCGTCATCCGATAATCCCAGAGGGCATTGGGGAACTTGTCTGGACAACTCTTCTTATTCTGACCAACCATTGTCTACAGAATGTTAGCGTGGTTCTTGTTTAATGCCTTGATCTTTCCATTTTCTTGCACATGCTATTGAGAGGTGTGCTTATAATGGATGTTGTACTTAGCATACAATTTCATCATCTCAGCTACCCGGAAGTTCGTGTCGTTATCAGTGAGAATGGCATGAGGGACTCCAAATCAGAAGATGATGTTGGATATAACAAATTAAAAAATGGAATGGGTCTTAACATATTTTATTGGAACTAAATCTTCCCACTTGTAGAAGAAATATGTGGTAGTCAAGATGAATATGCACTGGAGAGCTGTTGTCGGTGGCTATGGTCCCATGACATCGAGTCTGCATACTGAAAATTTCCAAGAGTACTTGGTGGAGTAGAGAGGATCTGGCAGTTGATGCCTGAATTTAGCATGATTTTTACATGCATGTAATCTCTTGGAAAACTTGATTTAGTCATATATCATGGAGGGCCAAACGTACCTTAGTCTCTGGATTTAGTGGTGTAGTTTCGGCCCGGTCTGATGAGCCCCGCAGGAACCGGCGTGAACCTCTTGCATGACCTTGTAAATATCAACTCCTTGAATGCAATGGATGAGAACCCCATCAAATCCACACTTGTAGAGGATCTACTCATGGCCATGGATGTCCGTGAGGGTGAACTGCAATGCGCAACATCAGATTCACTCGCACTCAGCCCGATCATCCAGGAGGTAACCATTCTGGAGATACTCAACAAAGGTAGCTCTCCAATTGGGAGTCACTCCAATCACTTCATTCAAGGGACCTAGGGGTCCTGATGTGGAGGCGCTGGCAGTACGTTGGATCACCTGTAGTCTGTGTCATCACCTGGGGTGACCGGAAAAATGAATCTCCGATGTGCTATTTGGATAATCAGAACATCCTACTCAGGTTCTATGAGTGATGCAGTCTAGCCAGCCATGGCGTCAACTCGAACATTCTAGGATTGGGAGACATGAGTAAATTATGGCCGAGATGGGAACTCGGCCATTACCTAGAGAGTGCTTTCCAATAATGGTACGAGTTCATGTTTTCTGACAACATAGTCACAGTTAATCCATTTGATTATTAGTTCGGAATCCCCTTCCACATGAAAATGGGTCACATCAATCTTGAGGGAATGCTCGAGGCCAGTGATGAGAGCCTGATACTCTTCCTAATTATTGTTGCAGCCTTCTGACAACAAGAATTATTATGGTAGGATGTCTTGTATTGGGGTAAGGAATATGATACCTAGTCCTACCCTTTTGAGCCTAGGGTCATTGAGCCTTCTCTCGGTGAGGCTCCGGGAAGCACAATAGAAGTGCATCTGCCTGCATGGCATGAGTTTGTCCATTTAGAGAGTCACTTCATCGAAGAAATCAAGGTCCATGGACTAGTCCGTAGGAGCCGTATGGGCAGTAAGTAAGTCTTCCAATGCTTTCCCCTTAATGTCCTTCTAAGGTACAAACTAGATATCAAACCATCAAAGGATTATCGCCCACCAATCTAGTCAGAATGTCAACCTACGGTGGTTCAATATATACCTCAGTGGGTCTACTCGAGACACCAAAAGTACCTCGTTGTGCTTCAAGTAATGTTTCAATTTATGTACTACGAATACCAGTGCATGGTAGCTCTTTTAAATGGGGGAGTATCAGGTCACTGTATCGAGGAGAATGTGGTTGAGGTAATAAAGGTTTTTCTCCATCTGCTCATTGTCCTTATGGGTGATAATGGTGTCAAGAAATCATTCTAGGGCGGTCACATAATGGACCAGTGGATTTCCAAATATGTGTGGCATAAAGATCAGAGGATATAGAATATACTACTTTATCTCCTCAAAAGCAGTATGACACTCTTCGTTCCACTCATAGACAATGCCTTTCTTCATGAGCCAAGAAAAGGGAATACACATTCCATACAGATTCATAATGAAACGGCGTCTGTAGGCTAAGTGGCCTTGGAAGCCTCGACGCTCTAGAATGTTTCTTGAAGGAGAAATCTGGCTAATGGCCTTGATCATCTCTGGGTCGATCTCAATACCCGTGTATCTAACAATGAAGCTGAGAATCTTTCCGGAGGTGACACCGAAGGCACACTTCAATGGGTTCAACTTCAGGTGACGGGAAGATAGGAATCCAAACACTTTCTCAAGGTCTTTCAGATAGTCTTGGTGCTGGTGAGATTTGACCACCAGATCGTCCACAAATCATTCAACCAATGTTCCAAGGATTTGCTTAAATATGTGATGCATAGCCCGCTGGTAGGTGGCACCCGAATTCTTTAAACCGAATGGCATGACATGGTAGTAGAAAGTACCTTATGGTGCCCTGAAGTATGTGAAATCCTTCTATATAGGGGCCATTTGGATCTTGTTATACCCAGAGTACCCATCCATGGATGAGTGGAATTGGAACCCCGTTGTACAATCAATAGACAATTCCATCACAATAAGTGGAAAATCATCCTTCGAACAAAGACGGTTGAGATCCCAGAATTCAATGCAGACCATGATTTGTCCATTCTTCTTCCTTACTGGCACAATATTGGCCATACATTTGGGGTAATGGACCTCCTTAACAAAATTTTCCCTTATTATCTTGTCACATCGGCCTCGACCATGGAACCGTGGGAAGGGTGCATCTTTCTTGGAGGCTTCCTGAACCCATGATGATTTTTCAGGATACTGAGGAGGTGGATGGTTACTTGAGGATCCTGTCCTGGAATTTCATCACAACTCTAGGAGAATACATCACATTTTTGTTTCATGATTTCTACATACTGCTGCTACTCCTCGAGGGGCTTGGTGGAACTGATCAATGTGGGTCTCAGGTCTGCCTCAAAAGTGAGGTTCACCTGTACATGCACGTTAACTGTGGCAGAGACTCCCTCTTCAAAGGCAGAAGGAGCATCCTCCAAATCATATTCCTCACTTATGGAGGGGGAATCCTCAGTAGGGGGAATCACTTCTGAGTCGGCAGATCCTGACGGGAGGCTGGTACCATTCTGAGCAGCAACGGACACTGCGTTGGAGGACTCATGTTCTGCTACAACCAAAGCGATGAAGGGTGTTGATCTGATCTTGTTTGGACTTTGGCCTATGGGGCCATGCTTGATGATGTAGAAAAAATAGTGCTGTGTTGGCTTGATCCTGTTAATTCCAGCCCAGTGGAACAAGCAAGTATGATGTATTGCCGTTGCCATGGGGCAGACATCCCGATACCTTATGGGGGTAGGAGGATCCAGGATCCCCTGATCCTTATTTGTATAGGAGTATGAGGTGATCATACATTTTTTCTTAGACTTGAGAATGTGTTCCCCCCTCATTCCAAAAACAATGAAGCATTGTCCCATTTTCAGGGACGTATCCTCCAATCCGTGGATTGGAGAGACGTAGGCATCATCTAGATCTATCCACAGGTCGGTCACAGCCGGGGAATGCTTGACCTCATTAGCCTGAATCTTCTTGTCTTTTCTCTTGTAGTAGTCAGAATCTAGGTAGTGGGCTTCACAATAAGTAAAGGGATATGCATCACCTTTAATCACACAGAACCAACCATTAAGGGAGTACTTGAGGCACTAGGGATAAGATGAGGGAAATGCCACATGTTGTTGGATCCATGGACTTCCCATAAGTGCGTTGTAGGCAGTGTCCTAGGAGACTACCATAAATTTGGTGTAGGAAACTAGGCCACCAAACTAGGTCTTTAAGAATATCTTACCAACCGGTGTCTGTTATGTTCTATCATAACCTTGTATTCGTAGGTCAGAGTGACTCATATCATCTTTATAAAATCATATCTTTCACAGTGTCTGAGTTGGGATTAGGTTAATTCCAAAGCCCGTGTTGACAAGACAACAATGAACCTCCACGTCATTGAATTTTCCAGTGATGTATAGTGGGAAAATGTGCCCCTATATGTGTTGACGCCGAAAAAAGCCCGTAGCTCCCGGAGGAAGTTTCGGAATGACGAATCGAAGTCATATTCGGAATCAGAGGTCCGATCCGGAGGCCCAGGATGTGGTGCATGAAATAAAGGAGGCTCCGTGAGAAAACTTGTTCCGGGCGCGTAGAATCACCAGGTTTCACAGAATTGAGCTGTTGAGGCGCGCAATCTTTGCGTGCCCCGGTTCCGCGCGGCGAGCTTTTGCGCACCGGCTGCGCTTGGCACGAAAAATTTAGCGTTCCACCTAGATTCCGCGCTGGAGGTCGCCTATAAATAGAAGGTGACCCTGAACGGTTTTGGGGTTGAGGAATCTGAAGCGGCTCTCGTGCGCGCAATTCGGCTCCCCCCGCGCGAAAGATGACTTCCAGGTCAAACCCTCATTTCGTGCAACCTTGCCCCGGAGTTTACCTTTGCGCGTGACTCCACCGGCTTCAGTGAATTTTCCCCCTCCACAGTATTCCATCCTTGCGCGCAATCCGTGCCTCGTGCGCGCAATACCCTGCCGTGCACGCAATACCCTATGCGTAGTTCCCTCTCCACACGCAATTCCTTTGCTCCAATTGCACGTCGTCCCGGTCTTTTGTGCACAAACCTTCCCTTTTGCGTGCAAAACCCAGGACTCCTCACCTTGACACCCCTTGGCTGCCCCCTGCACCGGCACCTGATGTCTCCCATGCTGGGCATGCTCACCATGCGTTGTTTTCCCGTACGGCCTTCCAGGCTCGTGCAAAATAACCTCAAGGTCCCTTGGGCCGTGTTTCTCGTTGTGTTGCTTTGCCTTATTCTTCTCCGCATTGGCACGCTAACGGATATTGCTTCTTCGCATAGCCACACTAACGTGGACCCCCTGGTGGTTCGGCCTACAGCCCCCCTTCATTATGGCCTTGCCGATGCCTTCCCTTCCACAAGGGGTAGAGGGAGTTGGGCATGTAATCCCTAGGGGTGTGGAGCGAACCCACCTCGTCCAAGCTGCAGGACGTTAAACTGCTAAGCACCTCATCCTTAACACAAGATGTTAAACTGCGGTCTGACCCCGTGCTTCGCACGCAGGGTCCCCCCAGCTCGGACATTTTTTACGCCCACTCGTCTCCACGGGAATGGACTCTTCCTCACATGGAATGAGATCCTCCTTATCAGAGCGGCGTTTGTCCGCGGGGGAAGGGCTACCTTAGAGCGTAAGCCCCTAGACTTTCTTGCGGATGATTGCACCCGTACATCTCCGTACTTCCCCCCTGCCAAGGCCAGTGGAGTCCTTTTTCCCACTGCGCTTTGTCGCACCATGGGCCTCCACCCTGGAGTAAGCCCCGATCCCAAGGGCCGCTAACCACGCATAAGCCCCTATTTCCTCTTTGGGCCGCTCAACACGTAAGCCCCATTCCGCATCTCACGGACGCACCCTTTGCGACGTGATCATCTGGTCCCTACTGCCTCTTGTTTCCCACACCGAGCATCACTAACGTGGGATTAGAGTGCGCGTCGACCATGAAATCCTCTTATGGGCCGCCCCAGAGCGTAAGACCCATCCCAGCAAACTACATGGACTTTGATCCGTGCTAACGCATGGTACGTAGGAAGCCTCCACGAGGTTCAAGCCCACCACCCGGTCATCCCGACCTCTCCATGTCGGTTCCCTGACCACCTTGGGCCGCCTCAGAGCGTAAGCCCTAAATCCTTCATCCCGCATGACGTTAAACTGTATCGCGTCCCTCATGACGTTAAACTGTACCGTGTCCCGCATGACGTTAAACTGTATTCCGTCCCGCATGACGTTAAACTGTATTTCGTCCCGCATGACGTTAAACTGTATCGCGTCCTGCATGACGTTAAACTGTATCGCGTCCCGCATGATGTTAAACTGTATCCCCCCTCATGGGCTATCTCAGAACGTAAGCCCCATGTCTCACTCCACCATCCATCCTGATCCTTACCTGGGCCGCCACATCCCGGTGAGATCATGCCACCCTTTCCCACTCCATGATATATGGGAAGCCACCCATGTGCTGGCCCCAACATCGGTGTTCCCCCTAGGGATCCTTCAACCCGATCCATCTCCGCAAGATGTTAAACTCGTGACATACCCCGTGTTAAACATGGGAAGATGAGGAAAACCTCAGATGGTACACGTTCCCCACGTTCGATGTGGGATGCCTCGGGCTTCCGTGCCCTCAAGAATCCCTGTGATGAGGGACCAAATACATACATGCCGACGACGCCCCAACGTGGCCATTCTCCTCACTGCAGGTTGCTGTCCTGACAAGAACCCTTGGAGAATCTTGATGGAAGCAGTGTAATTAACTAGCATCCATGTAGATATGGCACCAGGAATGAGATTCACGAACACATATTAAATCTATGAGGGAGACTCAGACTAGGTAATGAGCTCCGGGGAGGAATCCACGGAGGGAGGAACCAACATCCCATCATCTAGGTTTCGATCAAGGAGCAGACATCCCTGAACAAGGAACAGATGTCTCCCTTCTTTGGAAAGCGGGAATGCGGGGCAACAAGCAGCGCGCCCTCCTCAGCGGACGGACGCGCGCGCCCCGGCGAAAGCATCGGAAAGAAAAAATGGTGAACCCGATGTGAATGTCTTCTCTTCAACAAGGGGAATGGTAGCCATTGGAGCATCGGAATAATTGCATGTCACCAGGTCCGGGTAACCCTCACCGGTACGTGAACTCGCCAGGGGTTGAGGCCGTCAGGACATTGACTACTCCGTTCTGTGACGTCGTCAACGTGGATCCCTCTCGCCGACCATGGAAGACGGAATGATGTCGGGCCTTGGTTGTTGATCTCCTTTTCTGTTGATACTAATGGGTTTATCTCCCTGTCTCCAGGAATCAGATCACTGCATTCGGAGCTCGATCGCCACCTTCCCACCGGCGCAGGGGTAGGGGAAGTGCCGACGCGGCTACCCCGCGTGGTCCCACCTATCCCACAGTTGATTCGACTTCGACCACCATTGCAGCCAGGCGCTTGTGCCCCCTCTCCCCGTTAGAAATCATCCAATGGAGGGTGATCAATAACCTGTTTCATAGGTTTGATGAGGAAGGGGTCATCCCCACTAGGGGCATGGCCCTCTTGGATCTAGAGCCGGCCGCGCCTCACCACCATCGCTGCCCTCGAGGGCCGCGTAGGGAGCCGCCGCTCCCCACGCCGACGTTCAACCGCTTCGGGAGCCTATCCCTGGAGCACTGTGACACATCCCTCCCTTACGCCAATGAGGTGGGGGATGTCCGGGTCCACTCGATCGGTGATCCGTCCCAGGAGTTAATGGCCAGAACCCCTGCCGGACTGCGTCGACGCCGCCTCCCAACTCCCCGAGCCAAGGAGCATGCAATCTTCATGCCCGCACCGCTGGTTCCGGCCCATCTGACTCGACGCCAGCGTTGGGCGCGAGTGGGGGAGAATTCCCGTCCTGGGGCACCGGCATCAGCAACCATTGTGGCCCCAGCCACTGCTGACTCCTATTCCCAGATCCCTGCGCAAGTTGAGCAGGGGCAGCCGTGTGCCCGACTGGGATCGAAACCCTGACCGCCCTGCAGGCAGGTTGGGTCGAATCTCCCGGTCGCGGACACTGGAAATGGCCACTGCGGACCAATCCGCGGTAGTGTCTCTCACCATGAAGTCTCATTCCATGACACCGATCTAGGAAGCCGAAAGCTTCTTCGCAACGGCTATGCTCCGAGTATGACTCCTTTCAGCACCCACTACATGGGGTATGAGGTCACTCCCCCTACCGCTGGTCCCGAGCATGGAGTCGTTGTGTGTCCAGTTGCTCACTCACATGGAGGTCCTCCCCATGTCCCTTTCGACATCTGTCCCAGTGCTTCTCGCACCCCGGCCTTCAGTCCCCTCTGCCCCAGCTCTATTGTGGCTGGGGGACCCCATGACGGAAGTCGTCCTTACCCTGAGGAGCTACCTAGGGGCAGGAAGGCCGGGCGTCGTCCTCGTAGGAGGAATGTCAGGGGAGTCCGGACGGGAATCAGACCAGTCTGTTTCTCGGATTCTAAGGTAGAGTACGACTCGACGATAGAACCTCCCCCCCAACCTTTCGAGTTGAGGGTAGGGATGGGGACGCGGCGTGTCAGTCTCGTACTCCCCAAATGCGAGATCAGTATGATTCCCTTCTCCCTTCGAAGGTATATCCAGGAGGACGAGGACTTGGCGTACCTCCAGGGATCAAGCCCGTAGTTGCCGCTGATCTCCTCGGAAGCACCTCCTGCCCCTGTTAGGGAGGGAGAGGAACTTATCTGGGGACCGACGAAAGTATCACGAGGAGACACACCCTCGAAGCGCACCGACGTTGTGACAGGAGGCCCATCCACCGGCCCATCCTATCGCGACGTGGCGGCCAGGGCATTGCAACCCCGGGAGGATGACCCAGGGATTGGCGGCGAATCGGCATGTTCGTCGTATTCCCCGCCGGCCATCCCACTGCCCCGACGGCCTGCCTCGGTTCCATTGTCGATTCACCAACTTTCCTCAGTGGAAGAGCAGGGGCGGAAAGTTCCGGACCCCGAGCCGGAGCCGTGGAGCTTCTGGACCATTCTTGCAGCGGGCCACTTCCCTGAGAAGTTTTTGCCGGTCGCAGAATCGGGATTTGATGTGCCAGAGTCACTCACCCTAGGAGAGTTTGAATGCTTCTGCCAGATTCTTCGGGTGACTCACTCCCGCCTCCATCATCAGCTAGCACCTTATCCCGGGAGCCAAGCGCATCTTGAGGAGATTGGTGAGCAGTGCTGCCGGGTTGACCTAGTAGCACTCCCCGCGGTCCGGCACCCCGAGTCGCTGGGCCTCCACGAGGCCCTTCAGCAACATTGCATCCAGAGTTTTCAAGTACTCCGCAGAGTTATTGAGGAGGCCACCCCCCACGTGCACGTCCGTGGGTGGGGGAAGTACGCTGCTCTCCTCTTCTGTGCGATCTGCCGGCAGCCCGATCCACTGGGCGACCCTGATGGAACGTCGCCAAGGGCAGTAGCAGTCAACATGGCTGAACCTTCAGATGAGGAAAACATTGTGGAGCCCCTCGACAGGGACTCACCCCCCGAGGAAAGGCCGCTACTGGACCCATCTGTGAGGATTACTCACCAACAGAGGAGCCTCCTAGGCCTTCCTGTACCCACGGAGGCACTGGTGCTGGGCCGAAACATCGGCAAGGGTAAAGAGCATGTTGGGTCTGTCAAACTCGTTGACCCATCTGCCTTAGTGCAGAAGGTAGACAAAGATCCCGAGAAGGCCACGGTGCGCCAACAGCTAGCCGAGAAAAAGAGGTTGGTTGATGAGCTCCTGGCCGAACACATTGCAGAGCGGCGGCCTGTCTACGGCAACCCTAGACCAGGACAGTAGGGGCAGGAGCATCTACCCCTTGCTGAGATCCCCCCGGGCAACCTTGACCATGTCGTGTTCGCCGACAGGGGAGACACTAGAGCCCATGGAAAGAGGGCGCGATATGTTTCGTCGAACCCTCCCGAGCAGCGAGGCAACCTGGGAGACCCTGCTCAGTTTCCTCCCGCCGCTCCGAGAGTCGCTCCGCCAGCTGCCCCCCCCCCCCCCCCCGAGCCACTGGGCACGACTATCGTATCGAAGAGCCTGGAAATGCGCTTGTGGTTAGAGATCCCTATCAGGACAGGAATCCACATCCGGATGATCTGATGGAAGTACTCATCACTCGCATGGAGGCCCTGGAAACTCGGCAGGTGGCGATCCGACTGGACGGCAAGCCGTACCTCGCATGGATGGATGACATGCCGGCCCCGCCGGGATTTTGGAACCCCACTTTCTCCCCCTTTAACCGGACCGGATACCCGCCACAACATTTGGACCACTTCAACTCAAGGTGCGGGCCTATCTTAGGGACTTCGGCGCAGCAGGAGGCTGCCAAGCTACGGTGCTTCGTTCAGACACTGGAAGGACCAGCATTCGTTTGGTATAGCCAGCTCCCTGTTGGATCAATGACTAGCTGGGAGGACCTTCGTCGACAATTCCTCTACCAGTTCAGTTCCACAACCCGGAAGACGAACATTGCAGACCTCTTCAGGTGCAATAAAAGGCCCGACGAGGGAGTCGCGGACTTCGTCGCCCGGTGGAAGGGGCTCACGTACTCCCTTGACATGCCACTGACTCAGGATCAATTACTGTTGATGTGTGTGGGGAACTCCAAGGCGGAGTTGGTTCCTTCCCTGATCACGTAGAATTACCCTGGAGGGTTCCGGGACTTCTTGGACAAGGCTCAACGCCTCGAAGAATCCGTGCAACAGGCCAGTCAGGCACGCCCGCTGCCTCCTGTGATCTCTGCAAGGAGATCCGCCAGAGCCGAGCCTGCTGCTGTGGCGCAGATAGAGGCCCCCAGACAGCTAGAGTTTCTGCCGGTGAGGCTAGCTCAGTAGGCTCATAGGGGTCCACCCCCACAGCCTCTAGCCCAGCAGCGACCGCCTCAAAATCGGCAGGCGCCTCCGTGTAACGCACCGCCACCACCTAGGCGAGGTAATCCGGCTCCGCCTCCTCGGCCTGCTCCACCGACCCCTGGCCATGGTTAGCCCCCAAGAGTCCCCTTTCCAGGAATATGGAATCGGGCTTACTCCTTTGGCGAGGCACAGGTCCCCGGTTATTTCCGTAGTGCCTTGGAGTAGAGGATCGTGTGACTGCCTGATTGTCGAAATCCAGAAGAGGCGTGTCTCACGGATCACCCTAACTACTGCCCTTATCACCGGTTCCTGGGACACACCATCCAACAATGTTATGTGTTCAAGGACTGGATCCAAGACCAGATTGACAAAAACATAGTCAGGTTAGGCCCAGCCCTAGCATAGGTGGCAGGTGTCTTCGTGGGATCAGATGGAAGTAGTGATGACGGGGATGGGTGGGAACAGGTTTCCGACCGTGGGTCCCCGAAGTATAATGACTGCATGGCCCGCAGGACGGTCGCCCGTGCCCATGGCATCATCTGTGCCCTCCTAGGCCAGCCGGAGCCCTCGGAATCTGCGAGCGCCGCTTCGGCATCGTCGTCCCAGCCTACTTCTTCCCAGAAGAGCAGGCGGTGCAAGAAGAAAGAACTCGCCCTGCCATTGTCATCGTCTTCTCGCACGCTTGGCGATTTCATGCCCCCGTAAATGGGGATCCCTCCGAGACCCAGTCCGGTAATGGATGGCGCCTCGAGCGAGAGCCCGGGGTACACTTCGGTTAACACCATAGAGTTGGTAAATCCCTTTGTGGCTCCCGACGATGAGGAGCGCCGGGTGAACCTCCCCGAGAGCCCGGGGTACGCTTCGGTTAACACCATAGAGTTGGTAAATCGATTTGTGGCTCCCGACAACGAGGAGCGTCGGGTGAACCTCCCCAAGATCCCGGGGTACGCTTTGGTTAACACCGTAGAATTGGTAAATCCCTTTGTGGCTCCCGACGACAAGGAGCGCTGGGTGAACCTCCCCGAGAGCCCGGGGTATGCTTCGATTAACACCATACAGTTGGTAAATCCCTTTGTGGCTCCTGACGACGAGGAGCGCTGGGTGAACCTCCTCGAGAGCCCGGGGTACGCTTCGGTTAACACCGTAGAGTTGGTAAATCCCTTTGTGGCTCCCGACGACGAGGAGCGCTGGGTGATCCTCCCCGAGAGCCCGGGGTACGCTTCGGTTAACACCATAGAGTTGGTAAATCCCTTTGTGGCTCCCGATGAAGAGGAGCGCCGGCTGAACCTCCCCGAGAGGCTGGGGTACGCTTCGGTTAACACCGTACAATTGGTAAATCCCTTTGTGGCTCCCGACGATGAGGAGCGCCGGGTGAACCTCCCCGAGAGCCCGAGGTATGCTTCGGTTAACACCGTAGAGTTGGTAAATCCCTTTGTGTCTCCCAACGACGAGGAGCGCCAGGTAAACCTCCCCGAGAGCCCGGGGTACACTTCGGTTAACACCGTAGAATTGGTAAATCCCTTTTTGGCTCCCGACGATGAGGAGCACCAGGTGAACCTCCCCGAGAGCCCAAGGTACGCTTTGGTTAACACCGTAGAGTTGGTAAATCCCTTTGTGGATCCCGACAACGAGGAGCACCGGGTGAACATCCCCGAGAGCCCGGGGTATGCTTCGGTTAACACCGTAGAATTGGTAAATCCCTTTGTGGATCCCGACGACGAGGAGCACCGGGTGAACCTCCCCGAGAGCCCGGGGTATGCTTCGGTTAACACCGTAGAGTTGGTAAATCCCTTTGTGGCTCCCGACGACGAGGAGTGCCGGGTAAACCTCCCCAATGTCCCCAGTCGTCGCCAACGTCGACGGAGCCGTGGCTACGTGAATCGCCGGGGCATAGCGGTCATCACCTATAGTCAGGTCGTGCACGCCACCGAGACTAGGCAGCAGTCCCGGTATAGAGAGCAGCACTCGCGGCTCCCTCACCCAGTGACAACATGTTCGCTTCCACCACTGTTTGTGTTGCTGGATCGGGCGGAATCGCCGTGCCCGCGTCGTAACCAGCCCAGCCCTACCACTGGCCGAATACGGCCTTCCAGTCCTAGCATGGCAGCCACCTCCCGGGCTTCAGCTGGTGAAAAGCGAGACGTGCCTAGTACCAGTCAGTCACCGGTCCCGCCAGCAGGGCCCGTCATGCCCCCAATCACAGAGCGACCTCCTGTAAGAAGAAGCTCGTGGTTGGCGCGAAATTATGATGTCCTGAAGCATCTGGCTGGCATTCCGGCGAGGCTTTCCATCCTTGAGGCCCTCCGCCTGTCATCTAAAATGCGTGAGGCGCTCGCCGAGGCTCTAAGGATCCCCTCCAGTTGGAAACAGAGGTAGCGGCCGCAGAAGCCTTACACACCGAGGTTATTGAGGACACCGAATGTCAGGAAGTTATCTCATTCTCCGGTGAAGATGAAGACCCTCCCATATAGGGGCACATCCGCCCGTTGTACATCACCGGCCAGTTCAATGGCGTGGAGGTTCGTCGCTTTCTTGTCGACACAGGTTCTGGGATTAACTTGATCCCAACTCGGACACTGTGAAAACTGGGGTTGTCCGAGGATGATTTAACTCCCTCCGACCTCAGAATCTAGGGGTATGACAGGACCGAGAAAAATCCACTCGGTAAGATTCGTCTGAAGACCCAGTTCGGTGACTTAATTGCCAATACTGAATTCATGGTTGTCTCTCAGGACACTGCCTACAACGCGTTGATGGGCAGGTCGTGACTCCATCTTCATGCAGTGGTTTCCTCATCATACCATCAGTGCCTCAAATACTCCCTTAAGGGTCGAGTGGGTGTGCTCCAAGGAGATGCGTCCCTGCTTGCCTCTTGTGAAGCTCGTTACCTAGACGCTGACTATTACAAAAGCAAGGACAAGCAGATCCTGGCAGGTGAGGTTGAGCCTGCCGCTGTCGCGAGTGATCCCTGGGCAGGTTTGGATGACGCATATGTCTTCCCAATACATCAGTTCGAGGCCTCGACTCCCGATATTAGAGAGTGCTTTGTTGGCTCGGGTACCAGAGGAATGCATATTTCCGGGTCTAAGTGACGACGGGAAATCACCTCGTACGCTTACACCAACCAGGCCCGGGTGATCCCCGAGCCTCCTACCCCCATACGATATCGGGACGTTAGGCTTATGGAAACGGCGGTACGTCATACGTGCCTGTTTCGCCGAGCCGGGATCGACCGGATCAAGCCAATGCGACTCCACTGCTTCGATGTCGTAAAGCGTGGCCCCTTGGGCCGCAGGCCAGATGGGATTGGATCAACCGCCTTAATCGCAACGGTCTCCGCGGTGCACGAGTCTCCCGTCATGACGACCTCTGCCGCCCAAGACGGTGCTAGCTCCCCATCAGGGCCGAGCATCCCCGAAACGGCTCCCACCATGGACGATCCTTCCACAAGAGGAGAAGAAGACATAGAATATGCTCCCCCTTCCTTTGAGGAGGGCATATCCTCCACCATCGATGAGCTCATACAGGTGAACCTCGGTAGTGAGGCAGACCCGAGACCCACATTGGTCAGCGCCGCTATGCCTCCCGAGGAATAGAAACAGTACATAGAATTCCTCAGACAGCACCGTGATGTGTTTTCCTGGAGTTATGAAGAGATGTCGGGACTAGATCCCTAGCTAGCAGTCCACCGCCTTGGCCTCCCAGCAAACCATCACGGGTTCAAGCAGCCTCCCAGAAAAATGAACCCCTTTCACGGTGCCATGGTTGAGGCCGAATATGATAAGCTCATTAAGGACAACTTCGTCAGGGATGTCCAGTACCCCAGGTGGCTAGCCATCATTGTTCCCGTCAGGAAGAATAACGGGCAGATCAGGGTCTGCATCGACTTCCACGATCTTAATCGCCACTGTCCGACGGATGACTTTCCCCTTCCCATGACAGAGCTTTTGTTCGATGCAACGGCCGGGTTCCAAGCCCTCTCCTTCATGGATGGGTACTCCGGGTATAACCAGATCCGGATGGCCCCCGAGGATGAAGAGTTCACTACCTTCAGGCCCCCCAGGGCACTTTCTGCTATTGGGTTATGCCCTTCGGCCTGAAGAACGCGGGTTCCACCCATCAACGAGCTATGCACGGCATATTCAAGACGATCCTTGGGACACTGGTGGAGTGCTATGTAGATGACCTGGTGGTTAAATCTCATCAGCTCCAGGACCATCTCAAGGACCTTGATAAAGTGTTCGGTTTGCTCCGTTCTCGTCACTTGAAGATGAACCCGTTGAAGTGTGCCTTCGGGGTCACCTCTGGAAAGTTTCTTGGATTCATCGCCAGGTATCGAGGTATCGAGATCGAACCCGAGAAGATCAGGGCCATCAGTCAGATGCCTCCCCCGAGTAATATTTGGGAGCTTTGAGGCCTCCAAGGCAACTTAGCCTATATACGCCGATTCATTGCGAATCTGGCCGGCAAGTGTAAGCCCTTTTCTCGGCTCATGAAGAAATGCGTCGCCTATGGGTGGGATGAAGAGTTCCAAACCGCTTTTGAGGAAATCAAGCAGTATCTACTTCATCCTATGGTCCTGATGCCACCCACTCCTGGAAAGCCACTGTTCCTTTACGTGACCGCCCTGGAGCGATCCCTCGGCGCCCTTCTCGCCCAGAAGAACAACGAGGGAACAGAGAATAGAATCTACTACCTCAGCCGCATGCTCCTCGATGCAGAAGTTTGATACTCTCCCATAGAGAAGAGCTTCCCGGTGCTTGTATTCGCCGTATAGAAGTTGCGGCACTACTTGCAGCACCATGAGGTACAGCTGGTCTCTCGGGTAGACCCGTTGAAATGCATCCTGAGTTGGCCTATGTTGACCGGCCGATTGGCACGCTGGGCGGTGATCCTCCAGCAGTTTGACATTAGGTTCGTACCTCATAAGGTCTTCAAAGGACAGGCGTTGGCAGACTTCTTAGATGCTCTTCCAACCTCTGCGGACCAGCCGCTGGATTTGGGATTTCCTGATGAGGCAGTCCTCTCAGTCGATCACGCCACCCCATGTTGGAAGATTCACTTTGATGGCGCCTCCCGAAGCCCTACTGGTAGAAGTCTCAACGATCCTAGGCTTAACAGAGTGGGCCTGGGTATCATCTTCATCACCCTGGAGCAAGATGTTCTGCCATATTCTTTCTTGTTGTCAGAGGGATGCACCAAAAATGAGGTGGAATATCATGCCCTCATCACCAGCCTTGAGTTGGCTCTAGAGGTTGACGTACCCCACCTGTATGTAAAAGGGGACTCTGAGCTAGTCATCAAGCAGGTTAACGGTTACTACGGTGTCAGGAAGCCAGAACTCATGATGTTGCTAGAGTGTACCCTCCATATAATGGCTAAGTTCACATCCTGACCAGATGTCGTTCACGTTCCCCGATCGCAGAATAGTCGAGCAGATGCTCTGGCCATCCTGGCCGCATCACTCGCGGAGCCCGAACAGGATTATCTAATCATCCACGTGGCGCACCAAAGAGTCATTGCTCCTGTTATCCCGGAGGGCGGTCATGGCCCGTGAGTAAACCATATCACCGCTGTTGCCCCCACGTCAGGACCCCCCGGGGCTTTGGGCATGGTGATCGAGACAGTTCATGACTGGAGGACACCCTTGGTTGAATATCTCCGGCACGTCAATCTTCCGATGGACCGAGCAAAGCAGGAACGAATCTGGCACCGCGCGCCGCAGTTCACCCTTCAAAGCGGTCCCAGCCGTGAGCAGCTCCTTTACAGGTGCGGGTTTGACGGTGTTCTCCTACGTTGTCTTCAAGGAGTTGAGATCCTGCAGGTCATGCAGGAAGTGCACGCTGGCTCCTGTGGCGCCCACCAGGCCGGGTCGAAGTTGTCCCACCAGATTCTGAGACTGGGATACTTCTGGCCCTCCACGATCCATGACTGCATCGAGTATGCCAAGAGGTGTCATGGGTGCCAAGTTCATACTAACTTTGTTCATCAGCTACCGGAGCCTCTCCATACTACTAAGTATTCTTTTCCCTTTGCAGTCTGGGGGTTGGATGTCGTAGGGCCTTACCCACCGGCGACGGCCCGCCAGTGCCGGTTCATCTTAACCACCACGGATTTCTTCTCAAAGTGGGCAGAGGCAGCCCCGCTTAGGGAATTCAAGGCTGGTTCTATCGCCGACTTTGTGAGTTCCAATATCATTCACCACTTTGGAATACCTCATGCTATCCTCACGGATAACGGAACCAACTTCCGAGCGGCCGAGTTGAAGAGATTTTACGCCAAGTACAACATTCGCTCTAACCACACCTCCCGCTATCATTCGTAGACGAATGGACAGATTGAGGTGTTTAACAAAACCCTCTCTAACATTCTGCAAAAAAATGGTTGGTCAGAACAAGAAAATTTGGTCGGACAAGCTCCCCAACGCCCTCTGGGCTTATAGGACGATGACTCGCAATTCCACCCGGGTGACCCCTTATTCCATGGTATACGGAGCTGAGGCCATCCATCCCATCGAGGTCCAACTGCCCTCATTGTGCATGGCGGTCTACGACCAGCAAGCACCGGACAGAGTTTCCAAGATCCATCGAGCCGAATTGGAAGCGCTGGACGAAAGTATGCTTCGCGCTTTACATAACTTGGAAAGGAATCAGAGCAGGATGGCTCAAGCTTTGGATAAGAAGGTTCGCCTCCGCTCCTTCCTGCAAGGTGACCTGGTGTTGGCTCTCAGAGCGCCAATGATTCTCGGCAGGAAACCACCCAAGTTGGAGGGACCTCTTCTTGTCCATAAGGTTTATCCCAATGGTGTGTATTCCCTGGTGACTATGGATGGTGAGCGTATCACTCCTCCCACCAACGCCAGGTTCCTCAAGAAGTACTTTGCCTAAACTGTATGGTCTTGCATGACCTTAAACTGTATGGTCCAACACGACCTTAAACTACACTCTGCCCTGCATCTGGGCTCCATGGTCCGAGCTCTAAGACCTAAAACTAAGATCCTCTTTTGGTTCTGCCCTTTTCACGGTCCGAGATCTAAGACCTAAAAGTAAGATCCTCACGGTCCGAGCTCTAAGACCTAAAACTAAGACCTATATTTCGTCCAACATGACATTAAACTATATTTCCAGAACAACGTCTAGCTTGATTCCCATCCTAATGGGATATGTAGGAACACCCAGACCTTTCGTCTTTGGGTCTAGCTTGAGGTCCGATGTCGCGTCTGTTTCACCTTTGGGAATTCGACCACAGGGTCGCGTGGCATGGTGTGAGATTATGTCCCCATTCACGTCGGGTTTGCGATAGCTGCACCCCGCGCACCCTATCCTCAGGGCTTAGCCCACCTCTATCCAATGGCGTTTAAAGACGCATATCAAGAACTACGTGTGGCTTGATTCCCATCCTCATGGGATACGTAGTGTTGTACCTCTCGTACCCCTCGTGGTTTAATTTTCATGATCACAATCACTCTCTTATTTATCTAATATTGTTTTAAGTGTTTTTGGATGATAGTCATGATTTCAGGTTGCCAAGGAATTAGGGCCAAGAAGGCAAGAAAGCCAAAGTGGACTGATTTCAGTCCTACCGGCCCACCGGTGGAAGAGCACTGGCCAGCCGATGGAGGCCTGGACAGAAGGCATCCCTCTTTCCAGACCATCGGCCAACCGGTGTCCCACCACCGGCCAGCCGGTGGAACCCAGACAGAATAGTGCCAGCCACTGCCTCAGCACCGGCCAACCGGTGGCCTCCTCACCGGCTAGCTGGTGGTGCCTGAGCCCGAGCCCTCTCCCTTTTTCAAAGCACCGGCCAACCGGTGGCCAAGCACCGGTCAGCCGTTGGAGCCAGTCAAACTAGCTGTTGGGCTTTGATCAGGCTTGTCCACTTGACTCCCAACGGCTCCGAAGGCCTCTCCAACGGCTTTGAAGACTCCCAAAGGCCATTTGAGGGTTCCCCCTCTATAAATAAAGGACTAGGAAGCCCCGAAAACTTAAGGAAGCCCACAGACACATTTTTGATCATTTGGCGAACCTCCGGCGCATTCCCTCAAGGAACCCTCACTTGCTCCAACCTTCTTCCACATCCAAGGAGAACCACCATAGAAGATTGGGAGCGCTCTTCATCAACTTCATCAATCCATTGGAACCCAAGACTTCTCCCGTTACAGTTTTTCTTGTTTTATCTATTTTGAGCATAAATTTGGGTTTGTGCCTACAAACCCCCATCTCTTTCTCTCATCCTCTCTTATTTGGGTTTTCACACCACCTTCAAGGTGTGAAGAGGTTAGTCAAGCCTTCCCTTTTAAAAGGATTGAATCAAAGGTGAGCTAGCCTTCACCTGTAAGAAGGCTAGTGGGTTCTTGCTCAACCATTGAAAGCAAGTGGGTTCTTGCTCAACCATTAAAAGCAAGCTGTAATAGGTTCTAGACTAACCTTAAAGTCTAGTGGGTTTCTTGCTAAAACCATTAAAAAGCAAGCGGTAGTAAATCTCTCAACGGTTGAGTTGGGAGCGGAGACGTAGGCTTTGGTTTAAGCCGAACTCCGTTATCAATTTTGTGTCTTGCCTATTTTATTTCCGTTGCACCTTTTACTTTGATTTTAAATTGTTAATTATTTTTTAAAAGGCAATTCACCCCCCCTCTTGCCATCACTTCTCCGCCCAACAATTGGTATCAGAGGCAAAATTTGAGTAATACCCTAACCGGTTTCAAATTCAAGATCCTTTTGTGATGGCTTCAACTTCTTTCGCCCCCGAAAGCTATTCTTTGGGTCGTGCTCCATTTTTTGATGGAACTGACTATACCTATTGGAAAACCCGCATGACTACTTTTCTTAGAAGTATAGGTTATCCTATTTATAAAATTGTCATGCATGGTTATTCTCTTTCTTCTCCCGATGAATCCAAATGGACTCAAGCCGATATTAAAAATTTCGAGCTTGATGGAAAAGCCATGAACGCTCTTCATTGCGGCCCTGATCGTAATGAGTTCAATCGAGTTTCCACATGCACCTCATCTCATGAAATCTGGAAACTATTGGAGGTTACCCATGAGGGGACCAACAAAGTCAAGGATACTCGAATGGATATGTATCGTCAAGACTTTGAAAGTTTCACCATGCACCCACATGAAAATATTTCTGATATGTTTACACGCTTTACTGACGTTTGCAATGGTAGAAAATCTCTTGGAGATGATGTTTCTGCAGAAACGATGGTCAAGAAGATCCTTTGGATCCTACCAAGCACATGGGCACCGAAAGTCACGACAATCCAAGAAGCAAAAGACATCAAGAACATGCCGGTCGAAGAGCTCATCGGATCCCTCATGACCTATGAGATCACCATGAGGAGGCAAGCTGAAAAGGAAGGCAAACCAATCAAAGTTCCAAAGAACATCGCTCTCAAAGTTCAACAAGAAGAAAGCTCCTCCTCCTCATCGTCTTCCTCTTCAAGCGGCAATTCCAAAATGGAGAATCTTGCCCGCAAGATGCACAAATTCATGAAGAAGCACAAGAAGAAGAAATCCCGCAAGGCTCAACCCAACGAAAAATCCGAGCCCGAGGTAACATGCTACGGGTGTGGCAAGAAAGGCCATTACAAGCCTGATTGTCCACTCAACAAGAAAAAGGCCAAGCAAAAGGAAAAGAAGAAGGCATTCAAGGCCACATGGAGTGATATCTCCACATCCTCCTCCTCCTCCTCCTCGAGTGACAACGGTAAAAAATGCCTAATGGCATTTCATGAGGTAACCTCTTCCGACTCCTCATCCTCTAGTTCTTCCAATTCTTTTAATCATTTATCTTATGAGGATCTCCAACATGCGAGAGATCAATTGGAGGAAGGTTTTCATGAACTTTCTTCCAAATTTGTTGCTTTAAAAAAGAATTTCAAAAAACTTTCTTCCGAAAAGGAACAACTTCTCAAAGAAAAGGAGGAGTTGTCCCTCAAAATCCAAGATATTCCAAATGTTGATTCTTTGAATTCAACCATTAAATATTTAAGGGAATCTCTTGCCAAGTTCACCCAAGTTGAACAAAATTTGACCAAATTTCTTGGTTCCCAACGCATATCTAGAACCACCGAAGGGCTTGGCTATTCCAAGCAAGCTTCCTCTTCCCATGCTCCAACTATTTTTGTAAGGGGGAGCTCTCAAAATAAATTTTGTAATTATTGCAAAAGACCCGGGCACTTAATTTATGAGTGCGATTGCAAAAATGCCCGGTATGGAA
Organism: Viscum album; assembly: GCA_963277665.1. Lineage (NCBI taxonomy): Eukaryota > Viridiplantae > Streptophyta > Magnoliopsida > Santalales > Viscaceae > Viscum > Viscum album. Next base: position 1,365,694,189 of record OY728166.1, on the reverse strand, counting down.
GGCCCAAAACTATTTTCTTTAATGATGAATTTTATAGTAGAAGACCCGCCACTAGACAAGTTTGGATTGAAAAATCCCTTTTAGATAGTCTCACCGGACCAAAATTTGTCTCGGTTCCAAAATCCTCTCCCCGGTGATTTGTTGTTTTTATTTAGGGGGAGTTAGGATCGTTTAAGCCTTTTTGCGTTTTTATTTCAAAACTTTCAATTTTCAAAACTTTCAATTTTCAAAACTTTCAATTTTCAAAACTTTCAATTCAAAACTTTTCATTCAAAACATTCAATTCAAATTTCAAAAATTTCAATTGGTTTAAAATCTCTATCTTGTTTTTCAACCTCTCCCTCAATCAAGTCTTATGCCCCGTGCTATTTTGATAATCACAAAGGGGGAGAAATTCTTGGTTCATTGGGGGAGAAATCTTTCTCTCATGCTTTGATTTACTTTCCCATTTATCCTTTAAAGCATGCCTTTCATTTCTTTTTTACATTGTTTGTTTTGGTGATTGTGATCATCAAAATAGGGGGAGATTGTTGTACCTCTCGTACCCCTCGTGGTTTAATTTTCATGATCACAATCACTCTCTTATTTATCTAATATTGTTTTAAGTGTTTTTGGATGATAGTCATGATTTCAGGTTGCCAAGGAATTAGGGCCAAGAAGGCAAGAAAGCCAAAGTGGACTGATTTCAGTCCTACCGGCCAACCGGTGGAAGAGCACCGGCCAGCCGATGGAGGCCTGGACAGAAGGCATCCCTCTGTCCAGACCACCGGCCAACCGGTGTCCCACCACCGGCCAGCCGGTGGAACCCAGACAGAATAGTGTCAGCCACTGCCTCAGCACCAGCCAACCGGTGGCCTCCTCACCGGCCAGCCGGTGGTGCCTGAGCCCGAGCCCTCTCCCTTTTTCAAAGCACCGGCCAACCGGTGGCCAAGCACCGGTCAGCCGGTGGAGCCAGTCAAACTAGCCGTTAGGCTTTGACCAGGCTTGTCCACTTGACTCCCAACGGCTCCGAAGGCCTCTCCAACGGCTCCGAAGACTCCCAAAGGCCATTTGAGGGTTCCCCCTCTATAAATAAAGGACTAGGAAGCCCTGGAAACTTATGTAATCCCACAGACACATTTTTGATCATTTGGCGAACCTCCGGCGCATTCCCTCAAAGAACCCTCACTTTCTCCAACCTTCTTCCACATCCAAGGAGCACCACCATAGAAGCTTGGGAGCGCTCTTCATCAACTTCATCAATCCATTGGTGCCCAAGACTTCTCCCATTACGGTTTTTCTTGTTTTATCTATTTTGAGCATAAATTTGGGTTTGTGCCTACAAACCCCCATCTCTTTCTCTCATCCTATCTTCTTTGGTTTTTCACACCACCTTCAAGGTGTGAAGAGGTTAGTCAAGCCTTCCCTTTTAAAAGGCTTGAATCAAAGGTGAGCTAGCCTTCACCTGTAAGAAGGCTAGTGGGTTCTTACTCAACCATTGAAAGCAAGTGGGTTCTTGCTCAACCATTAAAAGCAAGCTGTAATAGGTTCTAGACTAACCTTAAAGTCTAGTGGGTTTCTTTCTAAAACCATTAAAAAGCAAGTGGTAGTAAATCTCTCAACAGTTGAGTTGGGAGCGGAGACGTAGGCTTTGGTTTAAGCCGAACTCCGTTATCAATTTTGTGTCTTGCCTATTTTATTTCCGCTGCACCTTTTACTTTGATTTTAAATTGTTAATTATTTTTTAAAAGGAAATTCACCCCCCCCCTCTTTCCATCACTTCTTCGCGGCTCTGAAGACTCCCAAAGGCCATTTGAGGGTTCCCCTTCTATAAATAAAGGACTAGGGAGCCCCGGAAACTTAAGGAAGCCCACGGACACATTTTTGATCATTTGGCGAACCTCCGGCGCATTCCCTCAAGGAACCCTCACTTGCTCCAACCTTCTTCCACATCCAAGGAGCACCACCATAGAAGATTGGGAGCGCTCTTCATCAACTTCATCAATCCATTGGCGCCCAAGACTTCTCCCATTACGGTTTTTCTTGTTTTATCTATTTTGAGCATAAATTTGGGTTTGTGCCTACAAACCCCCATCTCTTTCTCTCATCCTCTCTTCTTTGGGTTTTCACACCACCTTCAAGGTGTGAAGAGGTTAGTCAAGCCTTCCCTTTTAAAATTCTTGAATCAAAGGTGAGCTATCCTTCACCTGTAAGAATGTTAGTGGGTTCTTTCTCAACCATTGAAAGCAAGTGGGTTCTTGCTCAACCATTAAAAGCAAGCTTTAATAGGTTCTAGACTAACCTTAAAGTTTAGTGGGTTTCTTGCTAAAACCATTAAAAAGAAAGCGGTAGTAAATCTCTCAACGGTTGAGTTGGGAGCGGAGATGTAGTCTTTGGTTTAAGCCGAACTCCGTTATCAATTTTGTGTCTTGCCTATTTTATTTCCGCTGCACCTTTTACTTTGATTTTAAATTGTTAATTATTTTTTAAAAGGCAATTCACCCCCCCTCTTGCCATCACTTCTCCGCCCAACACGTAGGACCACCTGAACACCTAGATTTCAGGTCCAGCCCCATCTCTTAGGAGATCCCACGATCTCCCGGTGCCAAGGGTGTTTGTCATTACGCCCCCTCTTTTGCCTAGGGATCCGCCATCTCATGGCCGCTCTCGGACTGAGCCCTCTGAACCTTTCTAGTTGTTTGCTGATGTGCTCAAGGCACTCTGGTCTAGAACTTGGAGTGCCAGATTTGACTTAGGCAAGTTCCATCCACTTGCCAAGATTCGTGTTCCCATTCATTCGGGCCTCTGTCATCCTTCATGCCCTGAGGGACCCCCAAGAACGGCCTGGATAAGATGTCCAAGGGCTCTCCTACCATCATGGGCAAACGCCCCCGAGGGTTTCAGAAAACAAATTGATAAAAATCCCGTGTTGCAAACATGGTCAGCGGTTGATGCTCATTTGTTTGTCCCCATGGCTTACACGACATGATGCTGTGTTGCGAACATGGTCAACAGTAGTCCTCAATCGTCACGCCGGTTCCCCAGGCCCTGAATATTGGTGGCATGGTTCATGTCATGTTCTGCCCCGTCATTCCAAGGTGGAATCTCGACACTCCTTGTACTAACCCTCAGTACACCCCTGCACATCAGACAGATCGAGCTGCGTAACGGTGTCTCTCGGGGCTCCCGCGATCAGAGCGCTAGAGTATGTGCTTGGGTCTCTTCTTTACGGGTTGCATGGAGCTTGACCTTCATCCCCTTAGGGGAGTGAGGAGTCACCCAGACATTGCGTTTCGGGCCCAGCCTAGCTGGGAGATAGCATCTGCTACCCCTCCCTGATTGTTAAACCCTCGTAGGCCCCTTTGCCTGAGGCTCCTCTCTCAGTTGGTCCAAACCATATGACCTTAAACTGTGCTGTTGGTCGAAACCATATGACCTTAAAATGTGCTGTTGGTCCAAACCATATGACCTTAAACTGTGCTGTTGGTCCAAACCATATGACCGTAAACTGTGGTGTTGGTCCAAACCATATGACCCTAAACTGTGCTGTTGGTCCAAACCATATGACCGTAAACTGTGATGTTGGTCCAAACCATATGACCCTAAACTGTGCTGTTGGTCCAAACCGTATCACCTTAAATTGTGCTGTTGGTCCAAACCATATGATCGTAAACTGTGTTGTTGGTCCAAACCATATGACCCTAAACTGTGTTGTTGGTCCAAACCATATGACCTGAAACTGTGCTGTTGGTCCAAACCATATGACCTTAAACAGTGCTGTTGGTCAAAACCATAAGACCTTAAACTGTGATGCTGGTCCAAACCATATGACCTTAAACTGTGTTGTTGGTCCAAACCATATGACCATAAACTATGATGTTGGTCCAAACCATATGACCCTAAACTGTGTTGTTGGTCCAAACCATATGACCTTAAACTGTGGTGTTGGTCCAAACCATATGAACCTAAACTGTGCTGTTGGTCCAAACCATATGACCCTAAACTGTGTTGTTGGTCTAAACCATATGACCGTAAACTGTTCTGTTGGTCCAAACCATATGACCCTAAACTGTGGTGTTGGTCCAAACCATATGACCCTAAACTATGCTGTTGGTCCAAACCATATGACCTTAAACTGTGTTGTCGGTCCAAACCATATGAGCCTAAACTGTGTTGTTGTTCCAAACCATAGGACCTTAAACTGTGTTGTTGGTCCAAACCAGACGACCTTAAACTGTGTTGCTGGTCCTATCACACGACCCTAAACTGCGACATTATCTTCCTGGCTGCACGACGAAAAATGGCACTGCATTGTGACGACCTCGTTGTAGAGGGCATCACGTTGGGTATTGGTTTTATGCCATACCATTTTTTAACGCCTATCACAGCTTGATACTTGTGGCGACACTATGGCCTACTACTCTAGGTCTGTCGCTTCACAACAACAAAAAACAACTCACCTAAAAGGACAAACAAGATTTATCAAATTCCGCTTCTCTTAGTGCAAGGGTCATGCCCGCACTCTCCTTTTCCCTTGGCACTGGTATCTTACCATGTCACCTTCCAGAACTATGTGTGGCTTGATTCTCATCCTTATGAGATATGTAGGAACGCCTGAGGCACTTCCCCGCAGGTCCATCCTACCTCCGTTTTCGGTCCCTCGACTCGAGCATTTCCCCGGAGAGCACATGTTAAGTAGGGCTTAGGTCCTCCTTCACGTGGGGTTTTGTAACCGCCTGTCCATGTGTCCATTTCTCCCCTTTCTACGGTCTGGGCTCTAAGACCTAAAACTAATATCCTTATGGTCCGAGCTCTAAGACCTAAAACTAAGATCCTTATGGTCCGAGCTCTAAGACCTAAAACTAAGATCCTTAGGGTCCGAGCTTTAAGACCTAAAACTAATATCCTTATGGTTCGAGCTCTAAGACCTAAAACTAAGATCCGTATTCCGTCCCGCATGATGTTAAACTGTATTTCGTCCCGCATGACGTTAAACTGTATTTTTAGAACTATGTGTGGCTTGATTCTCATCCTTATGAGATACGTAGGACTGCCCAGACGTTTCGTCTTGGGTCCAGCCCCAGCGATTAGTAAACCTCGTCCTTCCTTATTGTCGGTCGCTCGGCCCGACTTCATGGGAAGTGGTGTAATTGGGATATCTACCCCGAGAATGGTCGGGATGCCCTATGGTAATAATGGGAAGCGGAAGTTCTCTCGCCAAAGAGGTACTTCCTAGAAATTGGGATGACCCGTGATCAGGTTGGTACGTCCGCCTAATGCGCCTTCGCCATGGTGGCGCAATTTTGGGAGTGTTGGACTCTGTTCGAACAAACCCCCACTCCACCTTCCACACCTTGGTCCCTCCTTGTTCGGACCCTCATTTCCTTTCGTGTTTGACGGGACCCCATAACAGTGTGGATTCTCGACCTATGGTCCGCCTACTGTCCTGGGCCAACATTCCGGAGAAATGGTCATGTTTGACGGGACCCCCTAACAGTATGGATGCTCGACCTGTGGTCCGCCTACCGTCCTGGGCCAACGTTCCGGAAACCTGACCAACGATATTTGAGTTAGGACCCGTGTTGCGAACATGGTAAGCGGTCAGCCCTCATTTATTGTCCTCCCATTCCAGGCCAACATGATATGGATGATGTGTTTCTGCCATGGTTGACAGTTATCCTCCATAGTTTCGCCCCATTGGGTTCCAAATTTGGGCAGCGTGATTCACCCTTCCTCTCCATTCCCCTGTGTTCGGATGGATTTCAATGCCCCCAGCATTGCCCCTCTTGTGTGTAAGGGCACATTGAGAAGTCGACACATCAATCGGATCAGGGGTCTCCTCAGAAGTCCAAGCCCAATTTTGGATGCCTGATGCTTGGTCAATGCCCCACAGTTGAACGAAATGACGGTACGAGCATCTTCTACTCCTTGCGTTGGGCACGACCCACAGGAGCCTAGGGATGAGTTGTTATTCGTTTCGAAACTATGGATGAGCACATTAAACCAAGGGTCCAAATGAGTGGATTTGACCACATATTGGATTGAGACGATGAGCAGTACAAGAAGAAAGTTCATGAGATGGCAAAAACAAAGCCCTTAGGGGTCAGCGTGCTGAAGAGATCTTTCCAGCGCTGCTACCCTCTGGCTGGTAGCCTCTAGGACCGCTTCTCGCTCTTTGAAAACTCTCTCCTCATCAGCCACTATAGAGCGCAGCTCGACAGCCCTATCTTGTGCCTGCGCCTGCTCGGTTTGAAGTACGGTCATCTGGCGACTCGCCTCCACCAGTTGTTCCTGCGCATCAGCCAGTTGGGCCATCAGTTGCTCCACGAGCTCAGAGCATGTTGCGATGAAGGCCTCTTTATCTTCCGCCTGCCCTTCGAGGTGCCGGACTTCTTGCTCTGCCCTCAGCAGTGCTTGAGCGCTCGCCGATCCTTCCCGGCATTGGGAAATGTCGGTGCGCTGGCTGCTCTCGTGTATCTTCTCGGCCATGTAATCATGGACTGCCAGATGAAGGCGCTGAGCGTCAGCCCCTCTGGCGCACAGGAAGCGCAGCCAGATCTGAAGGGATCCCATCCGCCTCAGCCAATCCAACTGGGGCTGGCTAAGGAAGCGCTGGATACACTTCCACCCTTTGCATCGTGTCATCCGGCTCTCCTCGACGGCCTCTGAGTCTGAGTCATCAATCTCCTCAGGGTCAGCGGGTCGGTATAGGGGGAAGGTTGTCAATAGATCGGCAGCAGGATCCACCCCAGGGATGTCTTCGTGAGGAATTTAATCCTCGACGTCTGGGCGACCTTCTCTCGCCCCAGTAGCAATGATGCCTCCACCAGTTTCTGACCACGTTTCAGGAACAGCGCCGCTGATGTCCGCCGCCCCCCGTTCATCTATTGTCGTGGCCGGCTCAGTGCAGAGAGCATGTTCCGAGCGAGGTGGTATGTCCGTCGCTGGTCCACTCGCGGATGGCCCGGGCTCCGTAGCCTAACGTGCCTCCAGTGTTGAGATCACTGCGCAGGGCATACGCTGGTTAGATGGGATATTTTGACACCAAGCACCAGCAGTGAAGCGTGAGACTTACAGGAATCCAGAGTGTCATTCCCCAGTGTTTCGGCCACTACAGGAGCCGCCATAAGGGGAGAACCCTCTGCGCTGGTTAATTCAATGATGGGTGTCGGATCCCCATCATGTCCGACTGGTTCCTCTCTGCCCTCCTCTGGTGGGGACACCCATCCACCGCTCAGTTTCACTTGATTAGGATGGGGAAGTGAGTTAGAAGTTGGAAAGTAGAATGGATGAATGAGGAAAATGAATGAAGACAGAGACAAACCTCGAGAATCTCGGTTATGTCGAGATCAGAGTCGGAAATCTCGCCGCTCTCTCGGAGACTCCCTTGGTAGGTCTCTCCTTGCAACCCCTCACCTTCGGGCTCCTCTTCTTCATCTTCTCCCTCGCCTTTGTCCTCTCCGGTTTCCTCCTCCCCCTCCGGCTCCTCGTCGCTGTCGCCTTCTCCCATCGGCATCGCTTTCGGATCATGCTCCTGGCCGAGAATCACTTTCACTAGGAAAGTTGGCTCCGCACGCCGCCCCCTTTTGCGTGCGTATGCGTCCATGGCCATCAGATAAGCATGCTGCTGATGGAAGTTCACTAGTTCGGTAATTCGAACGAGCCCAACCTCCGACAGTTGGATCCCGTTCTGCATTATCTTCTTCCAGATGGCTTCGACGCTCAGCGATTGCTGTAGGGTCATCCAGGCCAACCACAGTGCCAGGAGAATTGCATCTGGGGAATGTTGGAGCAGATATCTTATCTGCTTCCCAGGCAGTTCCCTGGCCGCCACATGTGACCCCCCTGCGGGTAACGAGGACGTGGCAGCACCATGTGATGTTCCCGCTGCCGAAGTCCCAGCCTGCGCAGGCCTCGCTGCCTGACGCGCCCTTGGTTCCCCCCTTCCGACAGCACTGTGTATTCTTTCCCATAGCCCGGTTTCCGCGCGAGTAACCTCGAGTTTCCGGACGCGCTTTCATAATAGCCCCTCAGGGTACGCAATGGTCCAGTTTTCAGCATATTCGGTTGCTAGGCCGGCATCGACCCCGGTGGGAGGAAGAGTAACGACGTCGCCAAAGCCGAAAGTGGTAAAAATCAACCACATCTGGCGCAGGACGCAAGGATTCTTCTCCTGCTAGACAGCCGTGAATACTTTCTTCGATATTCGCTGAAGGCACCCGAACTGCCTGGCGAATCGGGACAGCACGTAGGGCTCGCAGATCAACTTCCCGTCGATCCGAGCCACGAGCACCCAACCCCGAATGCTCTGGAAGTATTCCTGCTGTTCCAGAGGGCCTGGACTATTGTCCACCAGCTGGCCAACCAGGGTGGGGAACGAGCTGAAGTTGAAGTTGGCATGGTTTCCAGTGTGGATCCTCACGCCCTCCTCATTGAGCGTTAATGGTGCCACCCCTGGAATGTTTAGCAAGGATGGTCGCAAGCCATTGCCCGGAGGACGGACGGCATTTGGGAAAGTATACCCGCCGAGATGAGCTGCCACCCAGCCATGGAAAATCTGGAAGGGACCACATACTCTCCGAGGCGACCCCCCTCGTGAGATGCACCCCATGATGGTATATAGCTTGGCCAGCACGGGGACGCCCAAGTTGAACAGTTTGTTGGAGGCCATGGATCCCGCCATCACCAAAATCGCTGGACGGATGCCCATCCTCTCGTCCCGCACTGACTGGAGCCACCCGCTCAGAAAGGCGGCAAGGAACCCGTCATACCGGACGTTCGGGTATCAAGCCTCAATGATGCGGTATCCCCATGATTGGTATTTCCCTGCCTCCATGGTCTTCCAGTATGACCCGTCCTTGCTCCTCTGAGTCGCGGTTGGGCACCGTTTTCCCCGTCCCGGCATCTTGACGGCGGGATCCCTCTCAAGGAACAGGCCGAACCAGCCCTTGTAGGCGATGCCCTTCAGGAAGTCCTTGACCCCCAGCCTCTCCATGGCCAGCTGCAGCAGGTGCCACATCAGCATAGGCGTCCTCGACCTGTCTCCCCAGGTGTTCTTTGGAGGAACGAACTCGCCGTATTGGTAACCCTTCAGTGGGATACCTCCGATGCAGTGGACTTCCTAGAGACTGATGCCGACTTCCCCATGATGAAGGTGGAACGCGTTGGTGTCAAGAGACCACCGGGTGAATAGCTCCGGTCCAAGTTCAGGCTGGCGGTGGAAATGGAACTGCGATGTACATACCGCCTCGAACAAGCCGATATACCGCAGTTCGTCCCCGAACTGGTCACAGGTATGGCGAACCCAGAATGCCCAGGCCCATTCGCTGGTGAGGTTACCCCCGGACCGCAGGTCCCAATCCTTCAGCCAGCCCTTCGTGTCATCAGTGATGCTCTGACGGAACATGCTCGCGTAGAGGGCCGAAGAATCCTCTGCCACAGGTTCATCCCCGGTAATAGTCCTCGTCCTCGGGTTCAGGACATAAACATCCATATGTCTAGTTTCCCTGGCAGGATGGCCGTTGTTGGTGATGTTGTAGCAAGGAAGTTCGTCCTCCCGAGTCACCCAAGACCACAATGTGTCCACCTCAAAGCCCGGTAGTGGCACCTCCTCTAGGATGCCAAAATTCCAGAGCGGGAGGTTGTCCGATAAGGGATATGCCTTCTTGGCCGGATTCAGCAGATTGAACAAGGCCATATTGTTGGAGAAAATCACCTTGGTGCCATAAACCTCCTCGTTTGCCACCATTTCTGTCCTACGGGAAGCGGCTTCCCCCTCATCAACTCGGTTTGCGGCCATCTCGAATTTTTCGGGAGTTGGGTGAAATCAGGATGTAGTGCGCGGAATTGGAGAGTTCGGCACGAAATCTGGAAGAGTTGTGTGGAATCTTGGGGATGAGTGTGCAATCGGCACACGGAGCGCGGAAATTCCCGAACAGGCGCGAGATTACGGCCGAATTTCGGATGGAATTCCGCGCTGCCAGAGCGTTATTACGCGCAGCAGTAGAAGCGATTTCGCGCATGAGAGCGGTAAGCTTATCATGAGGAAAAAGCGGAAGTACGGATCTGGGACATAGAACCCCTTTTTATAGGCGAGGCCAGGGTTCCGTGCCTCACGGAAAGAGTATTTCGCGCGTGTCCGTAGGCTTTCCGCACCCCATCGGAATTTGGTGTGTAACTTGACCAGGAGGCTCAGAACTTTGTTGTTTCGGCGTTTCCCTTGGAATCCGATCGTTGCGACCTCTCGCTGATCCAATTCCAAGGCGGGGCATTTGTTGACGCCGAAAAAAGCCCGTAACTCCCGGATGAAGTTTCAGAATGACGAAGCAAAGTCATATTCGAAATCAGAGGCCCGATCCGGAGGCCCGGGATGTGGTGCGCAAAATAAAGGAGGCTCCGCGCGAAAAATTGTTCTGGGCGCGTAGAATCGCCGGGTTTCGCGGAATTGAGCTATTGAGGTGCGCAATCTTTGCGCGCACCGGTTCCGCACGGCGAGCTTTTGCACGCCGGCTGCGCTCGGCGCGAATAATTTCGCGTGCCACCTGGATTCCGAGCCGGAGGTCGCCTATAAATAGAAGGAGACCCCGAACGGTTTCGGGGTTGAGGAATCCTAAGCGGCTCTCGTGCGCACAATTCGGATCCCCCCGCGCGAAATATGGCTTCCAAGTAAAACCCTCATTTCGCGCAACCTTGCCCCAGAGTTCGCCTTTGCGCGCGACTCCACCGGATTCAGTGAATTTTCCCCCTCCGCAGTATTTTAGCCTTGCGCGCAATCCGTTCCTCGTGTGCGCAATACCCTGCCGTGCGCGCAATAGCCTGCGTGTAGTTCCCTCTACGCGCGCAATTCCTTTGCTCCAATTTCGCGTCGTCCCGGTCTTTTTCATGCAAACCTTCCCTTTTCTGCACAAAACCCAAGACTCCTCACCTTGACGCCCCTTGGCTGCCCCCTACACCGGCACCTGATGTCTCCCCTTCCGGGCATGCGCACCATGCGTTGTTTTCCCATACGGCCTTCCAGGATCGTGCGAAGTAACCTCAAGGTCCCTTGGGCCGTGTTTCCCATTGTTTTTCTTTGCCTTATGCTTCTCCACATAGGCACGCTAACGGCTATTGCTTCTTCGCATAGCCACGCTAACGTGGACCCCCCGGTGGTTCGCCCTATGGCCCCACTTCATTATGGCCTTGCCGATGCCTTCCCTTCCACAAGGGGTAGAGGGCATTGGGCATGTAATCCCTAGGGGTATGGAGAGAACCCACCTCGTCCATGCTGCAGGACATTTAACTGCTAAGCACCTCATCCTTAACACAAGACGTTAAACTGTGGTCCGACCCCGTGCTTCGCACGCAGGGTCCCCCCCAGCTCGGACATTTTTTACACCCACTCGTCTCCACGGGAATGGACTCTTCCTCACATGGAATGAGATCCTCCTTGTCGGAGCGACATTTGTCCACGGGGGAAGGGCTGCCTCAGAGCGTAAGCCCCTAGCCTTTCTTACGGATGATTGCACCCGGGCATCTCTGTACTTCCCCCCTTCCAAGGCCAGTGGAGTCCTTTTCCCACGGTGATTTGTCACACCACGGGCCTCCACCCTGGAGTAATCCCCAACCCCAAGGGCCGATAACCACACGTAAGCCCCTATTTCCTCTTTGGTCCGCTCAACGCGTAAGCCCCATTCCGCTTCTCACGGACGCACCCTTTGCGACGTGATCGTCTGGTCCCTGTTGCCTCTTGTTTCCCACACCGAGCATGACTCACGTGGGCTTAGAGTGCGCGTTGACCATGACATCCTCTTATGGGCCGCCCCAGAGCATAAGCCCGATCCTAGTGAACTACGTGGACTTTGATCCGTGCTAAAGCATGGTACGTAGGAAGCCTCCACGCGGTTCAAGCCCACCACCCAGTCGTCCCGACCTCTCCATGTTGGTTCCCTGACCACCTTGGGCTGCCTCAGAGTGTAACCCCCAAATCCTTCGTCTCGTATGACATTAAACTATATCGCGTTCTGCATGACATTAAACTGTATCGCGTCCCACATGACGTTAAACTGTATTCCATCCCGCATGACGTTAAACTGTATTTCGTCCCGCATGACGTTAAACTGTATCGCGTCCTGCATGATGTTAAACTGTATCGCGTCCCGCATGACGTTAAACTGTATCCCCCCTCTTGGGCCGTCTCAGAATGTAAGCCCCATGTCTCACTCTGCCATCCATCCTGATCCTTACCCAGGCCGCCACATCCCGGTGATATCATGCCACCCTTTCCCACTCCATGATATATGGGAAGCCACCCACGTGCTGGCCCCAACATCGGTGTTCCCCCCTAGGGATCCTTCGACCCGATCCGTCTCCGCAAGATGTTAAACTCATGACATACCCCGTGTTAAACGCGGGAAGCTGAGGAAGCCCTCAGATGGTACTCGTTCCCCGCATTTGATGTGGGATGCCTCAGGCTTCCACACCCTCGAGAAGCCCTGTGATGAGGGACCAAAGACAGACATGCCGACAATGCCCCAATGTGACCATTCTCCTCACCGAAGGTTGCTGTCCCGACAAGACCCCTTGGAGCATCTTGACGGAAGCAGCGTAATTAACTGGCGTCCATGTAGATATGGCACTGGGAATGAGATTCACGAACACTTCGTAAATCTATGAGGGAGACCGGGACTAGGTAATGAGCTCCGAGGAGGAATCCAGGGAGGGAAGAAACGACATCCCATCATCCCGGTTTCGATCAAGGAGCAGACGTTCCTGAACAAGGAACGGATGTCGCCCGCCTTTGGAAAGCGGGAATGCGGGGCAACAAGCAGTGCGCCCTCCCCAACAGATATATGCGCGCGCCCCGGGGAAAGTGTCGGAAACAATATGGGAGAGCCTTTACCTTATCTAGAGAATTAGATAATTTCCTGGAATTCATCATTCTCGATTGCTTCAGCATGAAAGGATTTTGCAGCTGCTACTTCCGTCAAAAACATGAGGGGGCTTCTTAAAGTCTCAAAGAGGGCCTCACGCATATCTGACGATAGGAGAAGGGCCTCAAGGATGGAGATCCTTACAGGAAAACTGGAAAGATTCTTAAGAACATCGTCTTTCCATGCTAGGTGTGAAATTATGCTTGTAGAAGGTCGCTAAATGAAAGGAGGTATGGTGGCCCCCACCAACAGGACCGGTGGCTGACTGGTACTGGGAAATCGTACTTCACATTGGTCAAGGCATACAGAGTGGCTACCTGATGAGGGACAGAAAACTGAGACCAGCCTGTATCAGGGCGAAGCTGGTCACGACATGGTCGAGGTGGCTCTACTTGATACAACAACACGAATGGCAGTGAGGGCAGGACAGATGCCACTAGATGAGAAGGTTGTGCATGTTGAGCTCTGCGCTAAGCCTGTTTCCTGGTATGGTGGCATGCACATCCTGGCTAGAAGTGCTGACTGAGGCACTTTGATGGACCATATATCCACGGATCTATCGATGATGATGATAGTTGGGGACGTTGGGAGGATCTGCCTGGAGCTCCTCATCATCAGGAATTATTTAGGGATTTACTAGCTCTATAGTGTTTACTGAGGTATACCCTTGACCGTCACTGGAAGATTCGTCCACTACTGGATGGATTCTTGGAGGGATTTCCATCTTCGGGGGCATGAATTCATTGAGTGTACGGGACGACAATGGCATCAATGGGGGGGCTCTACTTTCTCTTAGGCCACCGGTGTTTGGTCTTCTGGGAAGAGGTCGACTGAGACGATGATGCAGAAGTAGTGGTTGAAACTTCTAATGGCCCTAGACGATTTAGGTGCCCCTGGATGACCCTCTGGGCATGGGTAACTATTTTTCAATCCATCCAGTCATCATACTTTTGGGATCCGCAACTAGAAACCTAATTCCATTCATCCTCACTGTCACTACTACTGTCTGGCCTCGCGAAGATTCATGCCACCTTTGTCGTAGCCCAGCCTAAACAGACTATGTTGTTATCTACCTGGTCTTGAATATATTATTTGAACACATAGCACTCTTTGAGGTTGTGCCCCCAGATCTAGTGGTTGGGGCATTAATTAGGATGATCAGTGATTTTTCCCTCTTACAATATTCTACACTCAGGCAAGCATAGAATCCCCTGCCCCAAGGAACTATGGAAGTAACCGGGGACTTGTGCCTCATAGAATGAGTAGGTCCAGTTTATCCTTTCTGGGAAGGGATACCTTGGAGCTTGACCCTAAAGAGGGGATGGAGGAGATTGCTGAGGAGGTGAATCGTGGTTATCTCACCTGGACGGTGGAAGCACATTGCGTGGGGGCACCTGCCGATTCTGTGGTGGGTGCTGCAAGGCTGGTAGCTGTGCATGAGGTGGAGGGCCTCTACGAGGATGTGGAGGTAGCTTCACTGGAAACAAATATATTTTCCTGGGGGCCTCTATTTGGGCCACTGCATCTGGATCGGCCCTTCTCGCGGGGATCACAGGAGGCAACAGACATGCCTGCTTGGCCTACTGTAAGGCTTCCTCTTGGCACTGAGCCTTATCAGAGAAGTCCTGGAATCCCCCGGGATTGTTCGGGGTGATCATAGAGGGGACTATTTATATCTTGACATTCCCTATGCAAGTTTTCATCAATTTCTCCTAAGTAAGTGGCATGTCAAGGGAGTACTTGACTCCTTTCCATCGTGCGACAAAGTTGGCAACACGCTCATCAGGCCTCTGCTTGCACTTGAAGAGGTATGTTATACTTTCCTTTTGAGTGGTGGAACTGAACTGGTAGATAATCTACCTACGGAGTTTTTCCCTACTGGCTACTGATCTGATTCAGAGATGGTTGTACCAGACAAATTCCATCCCTTATAATTTCGGTGAAAAACATTGGATCTTGGCAGCCTCCTGATAAGCTAGAGTTTCCAACATGGGGCCACACCTTGAGATAAAGTGGGCCAGGTGTTTTGGAGGGTACCATATCCCATTGAAGGTGGAAAAGGAGGGATTTCTGAAACCCGGAGGTGCTGGCATATCATCCACCCATGCTGGATATGGCTTGCCATCAGGCAGTAGCTCCACATGTCATGTCACTAAGGCTTCGAGAGAGGTAATGAGTGTCTCCATTGGATCATCTGGGTGGGGGTTCCTATCATTATGGGGATCCATGGATACTCGTGCATTTGCAGGGTCTTCAACATGATAAGGTGGCCCAATGGCTCGTGGAGCAGCTGGTGGAACGACCTGTAGGGCAATTGGGGGATCTGAGCTGGGTGCGAAGGATTGTCATGCCGTTCGGGAGGATTAGGTGAGACATAATGTGCCCTCTTGTCTTAGGTTCCAACCTCAACCATGTCTGTGTGGGAAATATGGTTAGGGTCAACTGAAGTAAATTTTCCATGGGGAAGTTGTGCCTGCCCCAACTACCCCGACCTAGGATCATCGTAGTCCGATTGTCACTTTGCAGCGCATTCATCAAGAAGGTAGTCGACCACCTTCTTCTGTTTAGTGAGTTGCTGATGCAATGTAGCTTTCTCAGGGTCTTCCTCTTCCTTCTGCATGGAGCCAGATGGGTCAGAGGGCTTGACAGCTCCAAGGAGTTCCTTTCCCTTGTTGGTATTCTGACTGGGGACTAGTGCCTCGGTGGGCACAGGAAGACCCAGTATATTCCTATTTTGATGAGTAATTATTCCTGAAGGATCCAGGATGTGTGAATATACCTAGGGGGGAAAGTCCTATCCAAGAATTTGTATCTCGTTTTTACCCTCTGGCAGGTCCTCCATGTTAACCGCAACTCTTCTTGGAGGAATATCCTCTATGCCACCTAGATAATCATCTTTTCACTGGATAAGACTAAAGAGGTGGGAAGTGTACTTCCCCCATCTGTGGATCTGTACATGTGGAGAAGTCTCTTTGATAATCTTGAATAGTAACCTAAAGCCTTGAATGCATCGTTGTTAGAGGGCCCTATGGTGACATGGTAACTCAGGGCGCTGGTCCACAGGGAGTGCGGCCAAATCAACCAGACGAAATTGTTCGACAATGTCCTCGAAATGTGGTTGGATGGTCGGGTAAGTCCCTCACTGATGACAAAGATGGAAATGAGTCACCCAGAGGGTCTGGAAGAAACATTCGACCTCCTCTTGGGTGAGGGATTCTCGTGCACAAAAATTTGGCACTACGACCGGTCAAAACATATCAGGGAAGTGGTCTGCAGTGATAATATTCCACAAACTCCTAGGCTCATATTTAGGGTCTGGCTCTTCATTTCCCCACTCGTCAATGAGAGGCGGCTGAGGAATGGGTAACGGTACCGATGTAGATCACTGGGACAATAGGCTGGCCAGTGGAGAATAAGACGAGCGAGCAGACAAACCGCCACATCTCGGGTTTTCCTCCAAATAGTGAAGTGACTTAGTCATGACATCATGATATGATGGGATAACTTCTGCAGTTTCTGGCACAAGGAGCAATGGATGCTGGTGGTGGACCACACTGATGTTCGTCTACCATTGGTCCCCAAAATAGCTCCTTCTGATCTCTAGTCAAGGTAGAGAGTGCTTCTGGCAATGATAGTGGTGATCATATGGTTGTAACCTGTAGAGCTGCCAAATTTTCTTCCTCCTTGATATACCTGTGGTGGGAGGTGGTAATCCCATGGAACTCTCATTTTGGGAATACTAAGCTAATGTTCCTTGTTCCTTCCTCGGCCCTTGACAGAGAGGATGTTGGTGACGGTTCCATCACTGAGTTGTATTCGGCTTCAGAATCTCAGAAGTGAACCGGTTTGATCTCAGTCTGAATCTTCTCAATGTTATTTTTATGGTGGTAACGACCTGCCCTCCTGTCCCAGGATGGTTCTTTAGGACAGGGCAGATTTCCATCATGACGAGGACCTTCGGTCGTACTGGTGCTAGGGCGGAGAGGGCTTTTCCCTGATCAATAAGGTGTGTGAGGAGAAATGGGATAGATGTCAAAGGGGATATTGGGAGGACCTTTGTGGGAAGTGATGGAGTGGGTAGGACCTCCACTCAAGCCCATAAGAGCATGGGTGGGACCCCCATTCTTGTTTCCCCTGGTGACATCAGTGCGAGGGAGGCCCTCGTACTAGTTGAGTCGAACATGTGTAGGGCCTTCCTATCAGGTGCTGGTGAAGCAAGGTTGACCTTCACTCCTCTGGTTGCTGAGGTGAAGAGGACCTTCGCCGACTGCTGTAAGAACATGGGGAGGGTCCCCACATTGGAGGTTGACAAGATGCGCAATGTCCCCACACCGGAAGTCTGTGGAAGGGGGGATGACTCCGTACCCTATGTAATGAGCACGGGAGAGGCTTCAACGCTAGGTGTCACCATCATGAGGAGTTCCCCCATCCGAACTGAGGGCAGCATGAGGCTGACCTCCACACCAATCTTGGAAGTATGGACAACCCAAATTCTTCATGATGGCGGTATGGGGAGGGCCTCTATAATTATGGTGGCCATTACCTACACCGGCGACCAGGAGAGTCGACCCATACTTTCCATGGGGTGGTTGGGGACTCGATCTGGGTCGGGTATACAAGTCCTCTAGCTAAGAATACACAAGTAGTTGATGATATATGTTGGCGGTGGCCCAAGCCAGAGTAGTTACTGACATTGACGCCCCTTGGAAGGAGTCCTCTTTGGCATGTGCCCATTTTTGGCATTGGGTAAGCCAGACTAGGGCCAATGGTGTAGGGGTGTGGCTTACCTACAACTTGACTCATGGGACCGGATGGAAGCGCTGGTGTGGGTTAGTGGGAGCCCTCCTTGGGGGCCCCTAATAATGGATCCTGATCGGGCTACCCCTAACATCCCCTACCTTGTCAACATAGGGTAGAGAGTGGTCGAGGACTTCCCAAGAGAGGCTCCCGAAAAGATTGTACGTTTGAGTGGGGAGTAGTGACTCCCTGCGCAGCCCTTGGGGTAGTGGTGGTGGTGAGGCGCAGACGCCTCCAGATCTTGGTGGGCCATATCCCAGGTCGAGATAATCCCCTCCTCCTCATACCGGCATATGAGGTCGTTGATCACTTGTTGTTAGATGAATTTAGCTGGGGAGATGGGGCGTGGGCACACGATGTTTGTAGGCATGGAGATTTTTTCCAAAGCGGTGGAGTTATATGGGACTACCATGTTCGCAATGCCCTTGACCCTGCCCCTGCATTGATGGGTGGGTGGTGATCAAATTCATGCAACATCTTGGTTATTGAAAAGTAGGGAGATTAGCCCATTATTGTTGAAGATAAAGGAAATGATGACAAATTCCCCAATGTCATTATGTCTTCCATGGTTGGTGATATGGATTAATGTAGACAACGTTGCAGACCAGTATATCCAATGTTTTGACTACCCCAACTTCTAGTGAGATTCACGTCAGGCCCGCTATTTGATTGGCGGGACCCGGCACCAGATAGATGGATTATGTGACATGCTATTCCACTAATGTCTCAAAAATTACTAATCACTATATTGAGGATAAGACCTTCATTTAGAGTTAACCATTTCTATTTCTGACACATTCACCGGGGTGCGCGCATTTGTCCATTTGAGGACACATAGCTGTTGCCCCGCATTCTTGATTTCTAAAGGTGGGTAGCATCCGTAGCTTATTTATTAACATTTTCTCATTGATCTAAATGTGATTATGAAATGTCAGTTATTCCTTCAGTGGATTCCTCCTTAGAACTTGTCACCTAGTCTGGGTCTCCTTCGTAGACTTAACATGTTGTTCGTGAAATTATTCCCAGGGCCATATCTTCATGGACATCGATTAATTACACTGCTTCTTTAGGGAAATTCAAAGGGGTTTGATCAGGGAAGTAACCTTTGGTTGGGAAAGTAGTCACGTTGAAAATCACCTGCATGTATGGACACTGGAACACTGGCGTGTCTGGGTTTCTTCCCCTTATTATAAGGATTCTCGAGGGCATGGAAGCACGAGGCATCCCATGTCAAATGTGGGGAGTTATATGCCATAGGCATTTATATGAGGTTTTCCTCAGCTTCTTATGCTCAACACAGGGCATGCCGCAAGTTTAACATCTAGAGAAGATGGATTGGACTAAATAGCACACTGACTAGAGTGGATTAGGTGGGTGAAACCCATGGAGGGAACTCTTATGTTGGGTGTAACACGTGGTTAGATACAGAATTTTTGTTGAAGGAAATGGGGAATTAGGTGGCATGATCCCACCGTGATGTGGTGGCCTGGGTAAGAATCAAAATGGTTGATGGATGGTTAAATGATGTGGGTGGAGAATGAGATGGAGTTGATCCGAGGATGACAGTGATGTTGGGCCTGAGTCTCAAAGAGACCTCCTACGTATCCATGTGGTAGGGAATCAAAGTCCCTGTAATTCATCTGACAATGGATTACTGTCAATGAGGACATAAAAAGATTACCGTCGAATGGGTTTTTCAATGGATTACCATTGAATGGGGGTCACAATAGCTTACTGTTAGATGGGGTCACAATTATTTACCACTTGATGGGGTCATAACAGCTTACCGCTGGATGGGGTCACAACTGCTTACCACTAGATGGGGTCACGATGGCTTACCAATGGATGGGGTCACAATGAATTACCGCTGGATGGGGTCACAACAGCTTAACGTTGGAGGGTGGATATAGTTTAACATAGTTCAGGAAAAAGGGGGCATATAGTTTAACATCATATAGGATGAAGGTCATCCGATGTAAAGGGGGGTGGGAACCAATGAATGGTGGGCTTGAACCTTAGGGAGGCTTCCTACATACCTTTCCTTGGCATGGATAAAATACCTCATAGTTCATAATAGTTTTTGGTGAACCGACGTGAAGATGGTCGGGACCAATGGATGGTGGGATGGAACCTCACGGAGGCTTCCGACATATCATGCCTTAGCAAGGATCAAATACATCGTAGTTCCGAATGGTGTTTGGTGAACCGACGTCAAGATGGCCGGGACCAATGGATGGTGGTCTTGAACCTCATGGAGGTATCCTACGTAACTTTCCTTGGCAAGGATCAAAGAAATCATAGTTCAGAATGGTTTTTGGGACTTACACTCTATGGCGGCCAAGAGAGGATGTCATGGTCAGTGCTTTCTTTAAGCCCATGTGATTCACGCACGGTGTGAGAAACAAGAGGCCGAAAAGACCTGACGATCACGTCGAGAAAGGTATGTCCATGGGAATTGAAGTGGGGATTACACATATTAAGTGTCCCAAAAAGGAAACAGGGTCTTACGCATGGTTAGCAGCCTGAGGTGATGGAGATTGGGACTTACTCCAGGATGGAGGCCCGAGTGGTGACAAAGACCAGCAGAAGATGGATTTGGCACCCAGGAATGGAGGAGGACTTGGGATGCTACCTCCTACAAGGAAAGCTAGGGGATTACACCAAGGTGGTTTCACTTTACCCATGGATAAACCCCTCCTTGATAAAGAGGATATCGATATCATTCTATGTGAGGAATTTTCTCACTCTTATGGAGACCAGTGGGCATGCAGAATGTCCATGGTGGGGGAACCCTGCATCTGACGCATGGGGAGTTGTCACAGTTTAACGTCATGTGCTGAGGAAGATGGTTCTTGGTAGTTTAACGTCCTTCTGCTCGGACGAGGTGGGTTGGTTCCGCACCCCTATGACTTACATAACCGATACCTTCCCACCCTTGAGGGAAGGAAGGCATCGGTAATGTCATGGAAGGGGTGTTAGGAGCGATCCATTAGGGGTCCACATTAGCGTGGCTATGTGAAGTAGCAATAGACATTAGCATGCCTTTGTGAAGAAGCGTGAGTTCAAGAAACGCGATGTGAGGTACCTCCTATGGGACATTGCAATTGCTCTATGCACACTTGGAGGGACACATGGGAAAAGGAGTAGTAGAGCAAATGGGTTCATAGGTAAATCCTTGTGAAGCTCTAGTGCTCCATGAAGTGGAGGGGCTTTGTGAAGGTATGTCCTTCGTGAAGAGATGTTTCCTAGACTAGGTATATGGAATTTGTGCATATGGAAGGTTCTTTGTGATGTGAAGAGACATTCACGGAGAAATTACTTGCAAAGCAAGGGTTCCTTGTGAATCATAACATTGTGATGAAATGTGATTCATGATGCACAATGACCATGCCTTAGCATGCAGATCGCATGTGTATGAAGGGTGTTTCTCAAAGGATAAACTCTCTGTGATGACCCGAGTCCCCTTGGGGATATACTTCCTTCATGGAGGCTCGTGGTCTCTACAAAGGGAATACCTCTTTGAAGAGGGGTAGAATTCATGCAAAGGGGAAGGCCCTTCATGATGAAAAAGTAACTTGAAAAGTTCTTGGATCGCAAAGCAAGAATTGCTTTGTGATGTGGGAGCTCATAAGGTAAAAGTTTGTAGGATTTCTCCTTTGGGATTGAGGGGAGCCTTGTATTTATAGTCAAGTGGCTCTATGAAGCATAGATCGCTCGGCGCGAAGATGGATTTTTCTCCACGGTGGGTTTGCGAATGTCAAAGGGGTTCACGGAGCATCCCGCCTCCTTTCTCAGTGGCATGTTCGCGAAGGTCAAAGGGGTTTGGAGAGCATCCCGCCTCTTTAATCTATGGTGGTTTCATGAAGGGACGTCTCTATGCCAACCATGGGGCTACGGAGGCTTCGTGAGCGGTCATTGTGAGGCAGCCAAAAATGCTTTCCCTTTGTTCTTGCTTTTCCTTGATTTTGGTGTCCTCAAAGGGTCCAGGATTTGACTGTAAAGTTATCCAAATGATGTGAAAACCTTGTTCCAGCCACTATACAAAAAAATTCCCCACAAAATTGGGGTAGAATGGTTACCCAAAAATTCTCTACCCATGCATCCTCCTTTACCTAGGGTGTACAGCCCACACAACTTGCATCAGATTGTTTGAAAAATTGTCCACATACCTAGTGATCCCCTCTAAGGAGACCTAAAACACCCCTCACTATTTTTCTAAATAGTAGAGACTCTTGTGAATGACTTGATCAAATTGTTTTCCTTCCACATTCTTCAAAAATTTATAACTCTAGACTCTGAAAAAGCCTCCAACTCTCATGATTACTTCAAAGGGATATAAGAGAGAATTAAAATTAAAATTAAAATGATCCATTAATCATATATAATTCTAGAATCTCATATCTTGAATCATATAGGAACTAAAATTATTCAGTGACATGTTTCGTCGAATTGATTTATTCTTATTAGAACTCTCATCACTTGAATATATGGATATTTAAGCCTATATTGGTATATTTTCACAAATGTTTATTTTGTATTCCATCCATGAGTTTTTAAGGATTATTTTGAAAATATCTTAGAATTTTTATTTTGATGGAAATGAGAAGATTTTGATCTTTCTTCTAGTTTTTTGTTTGAAATAGGTTGTTTTTACTAAAAAAATATTGAGATTTTATGATCATTTCCTAATAGAAACATCAAAATGGTTTATAAAACATAATAATCCACATGTTTTGCATCATATATGAATGAATTTATCAACCTAGATCTTCCCACTTCAAATTGAACTACTTTTCTAATTTCACATATACCTTTATCATTTCATATATCCTAAATATATTCTTCATTAATCCATCCAACTAATTATCATTATGATTAATGGTGGAGATCATATAATCAATGATCATATTATTCTTTGAATTTTCAAGATTTAACATTTTCACAGCCCCAATAAATACTTCATAAATAATCTATGTTATTTTATCCTTTTAATATTTCTTATTAAGATGATATTTCTCAAAAATCGGCCTTATAATTTCATTTAAGAACCATTAAATTTCCTTTAATTATTGTATATTCATTGAAGTATTCAACTTTTTTAGTGGGAAACTCAATGTTGACATGTAAATCATTCTTTTATGAATATACATTATCTATTTCTCAATAATAGTAAACCAATTATATTCTCTCATATTTTTCTCACAATAATTTTTACATTCATCACTATCAGATACCTCTTTATTAACTAAAAAAATTCTTTTTAATATTCCTGGATTCATTTTATTCATCCCATTAAATAATTATGGACTTTCTTATGGTAATATTCCATTATAGTTATAATCTTTTTCATTTTCTCAAATTTTTTCTTAATTTTTTATTTAATTAGTGAGTTTGGTATCAAAATAACCAAAATTATCATAATTAAAACATTTAATGGGAATATTCCTTTTTAACAATCATCTTCCGCTACATTTTAAATTTCATGAAATTTGGGAAAGAGACTCTTCATAATATTACGGATTCTATTATTCAACTAAATACATCTCTTTATATCTTAAAGTTATTTCTTTTAAATAATTAAAATATATTTAGGTCTCCTTTTTATTTGTTCATTTTAAAGAAAACACCTTGTATTATCTCATATGTAATGAGAGTATTATGTAAATAAAAAAACAGATCATAATTTTTGTCTTTCAAATATAAATCATGGAAATAAAATTTTCCTTTAATTATTCTCATTAGTGTCTTTTCAATATTTGAATCATCTATATTTTCTCAAAAACCTCTAAAATGTATAAGAACATTAAAACATGTTAAAACTCAAAAAAATATTCATTATTCAAAATTATTATGTTATCAAAATATTTTCTTATTATTAATAATTTGTACTCATTCAAATTTTTCCCATCAAATATGTTTTTCCAAAATTCGATTTTCAAGTTTTTTTCAATAACCTTATTCAATTAATTCATAGATAACAATGAAAGGTGATTATTTTATGATGTTCCATCACTTTAAAAAAAACATTTCTGTTAGAGACAATATTGAAATATTTTTTATCATATTGAAACATTGAAGAGTAACACCGATTATATTATATACCAAAGATAAAAATTAAGTCATATTCCTCCCCTTAAAAATATGAAATCCAAATTCCAATATTTTTGGAATGCCCTTTTGATTAACTGGGTTATGGATTTTCTTATAAGTCCAACCATGATATCCTCATAGTAATGATATCTCTAATAAAAAATTAATGTTAGGGAACATTTGTAGTTAATAATATATTGGCGTGGTTTAATCAATGATTAAAATTATTTTTCAAAAAATTGTATGATAGTTTGATCATTTAGGATGGATCTCATCAAATACATAATATAAAATAAATAGGTGACCCCAACATGTTTGGTAAAAAGTTAGCCTCTCTAAAGAACTGTAACCTGCACGTTTGGAAGTTTTTATCTCACCCTTAAAAAATATTGTTTTATTACCAATATAGCTACCAAAAGTGGTATGAACTTGTACCTCATACATTATACTAGAACCTACCAGTGATTGAAAAAAATCATGTTTAATATAATGAATAATATATATTAGAAGATATATCAAAAATAGATATCATGGGCATCCATATGCATGACTGAATAGGATCATCATCTTATTCTCACCATAGCCTTAGATGACTATACTTGATACACAATAAAATATTTCACTCACATATAAAAAATTATTAAATACACACATTATTTTTCTTCTCCATCCAAAATATTTACATAACTTCAAAATAATTAATTCAAAAATAATTGCAGTATAAATTGCCTTGAAGACCTGTCCTTATCACTTCTACAAGATATAATCCTGATTATTAAGGAATTTTAATTCTCTTTTATTTTTTTTCCAAAAATTCCATATCATAAATCTAATGAGAACGTGTTGTGAACCTATTTCAACAATGTATCCTCATGTTTCAGCCTGAAAATAACAACAACTTCCTCCAACAAAAAAGAATGAATCATGTATCAAAATGATCAGTTCTAGACATGGTCTACCTCATCATTTTATAAAATGTGTCATTATTATTTAATTTATCAACAATAAATAATAGTGTTCATTTATTATTTTTTCCCAAAACTAATACACAACATGGTCTCTAATATGGAATGGTACTCATAATATCCATATTTTGAAACTTGGTGAGATGAAAACCAACTTAAAAAGGTGATAAAACTGACACTTATGTAGCTTTAATAATTCAATCATAACCCTAACACATGTCTAGAAAATCGTAACATTTCTGTTGAATATTCAAAGTAACCATTACATATGAATCAGATGATAATTTGTTTCACCCCAATATTTTATGATATATTTTTTTAATTTCATTGATATCTTGTCTTCTACGCTACACCTAGATTATCTGGAACTTTACACAACATTGTATTAGCTTGCAGTATATGCAATACTATTCTTGGCTTGTGTTACACGCAATTTTAACATATTTGGAAAGAATTCCTTTTATTGAGTATAGATTTTATTCAATATATAAAATAACTATGTTTTTATTATGTTATATGATACTCCAAAGGAATATTTCACTAAATTAAACACTATCTTGGATTGCATTACACGCAAGAGTGACCTTCCTCAATAGCTTGCATTGTACGCAATACCAAGTTTCACTAAACAATGATAAACTATTAAAATATTATTATTTAATGGGATATAAAAAATATATTATGAATAGTATTAACAAAATTTGGAATTTTATATAACATTAAAATTCATCTTATGTATTTCCTATACATTATATAATAACAAATTCAATTTTTTCGGATAAAAGAAGTATTTTTAAAAAATGCATTTTTTCCACCTTTTGATGGCACACCCATTTAAAATTTACTATTCTACACCTTTAAATGATCTATTTGAAAAAATAAATTTTTTCTTTAGAATATGGATATCAAAATTTTCTTTGGAGGAATTTTTATATTTTTTTGATAATTATCATGTTATGATGATAGTAACAATAAGATAAATTTTAATTGAAAATAACTTTTTTCATCGAAATAATTTTTATGGTTAAATTGTATTATTTAAAGTTTTTAATTTATTAATGGAATATATTTAATTAATTTAATTAAATTTTGGTCATTGTATGTAATTTCACTTTTAAATTGGTTAGAAACACATGAAAATCTTTTGATAAGTTTTTACTTCATAAAATCATGTTTTGTGGTTTTGATAACATGATTTAATTTTAAATTAATTTATACCAATTATGAATTTTGATTTTGAAAAATGGATTCCATATTTGGAAATATTGGGTTTAAATTATGTTAATGTATTATTTTTATTTTTTGATATTATGAATAGTAAGTATGGTAATTTTTATTTACCACTGTTAAAGGTAAATAAGGTAAATTTGGGTAACTAATACTATGATAAGGACAATAAAATTATCTTAAAATATACCAAAATCCCATTAGAATAATAACATTATACCCTTAACATATTTGGTTCAAAACTTAGTAATTTAATGTCCATTAGATAATGAAAATGACATAGATATTATTGAAACCAATGAAAGTGATAAAATATCTAACTCACATTTCTTATAAATATAATAATTTTAATATAAGGATAACCAAGTTATATCATAGAAAATAAATAGTACATGTTAATACAAAATAATTACATACATCATGGAAATTTAATTTCGATTTCTAGGAAATTAATAATTACCCTAAAGTCGTATACATTGATAATGTAAAAATTAACTAATTGATGTTAAATTCTTAAAAAAATTATTAAAATATTAATAACCATAAAAAGGCCTAAACACATGATAAAATAATATTGGTAGAGTATATATTAACTGTAAGCATCTATGTTCAGATAAAGTTACCATTTTGATCTTTATAGAAGATATTATGACATTTATTTTATTTTATTTATATTGATGTAAAAGTTCTCACAATCATAATTTATTGAGTATAACATTTATTGTGTTGGATTTTCAAAAATATAAATTAGAATAAATACATTACTATTAAATTTATTAAATTTATTTTCATCATAGTATTTTATTTCAAATTCTTATTATACAAATAAGTTTATTAAATAATTATACCATATTGATGTAGTGATTATTTTAATAATGATGATATCAAATAATTATTACTGAAAATATTGAAATAAATATAATTTGGAATAATTAATTTGTCCAATAACTTTTATAGATTCCCTTTAACCATTAGGGATATAATAAAATATTTTGTTCGAGGATAAAACCTTATCTGGATATTTCAAAAATTCTATGAAATGAATTGTGTCAAAATTGACAGAATTGATATTTTGTTAAAATAATGTTTTATAGAATTATTTAAAAATCATAAAACAAATTTAAAAATATTTGATAATTATTATATGGGTTAAAAATTTCTAAATTATTCATTAATTGTATAATTTAAATCAAATAAGTAAATATTTCATCCTTGTAATATTGAATCATTTGTTATAAAAATTAAAATTAAATAGAATAACTAATTATCAATTAAAATTATAATGATTATATTGACCGCACAACTTGTCTAAATTTTATTTTTTGATGATATTTCAATCTTATAATATATTATATTTTAATATATCTATTTTTTGATATATTTTTATTTATTTTCAAATTATTATAAATTAATATTTTTGAGGTTTCCAAAAGCACCCCTCACCTAAATTATAAAAGGGAACTTCCTCCCTCCACTCATCACCTCATTTTGAGACTTCAAGATCGACCATACCCTTAGACCTTTCCTTATAAACATACATAGGAACATTTTATAGGTTCTTGTATTCTTTAAAACCCAACTATAGTGATATATGAGGAGATTTATAGGAGCCACGTCGAAGAAGATGTAATGTCATTTATTGATTCTTTCATACTTCCTTCCTCTTCTACTACCACCTCATGATTTGTTTCAATATAATGTAATAAAATAAGTAGTATTTATATATATTTAGAGGTTATTATGATTATTAAACAACCATTTTCCACCTTCTACCCATCTTAAGGAAAATGAAATCACCACGTGTGCATACGTACGACTTATCGTCTCCACACCGTGGTGTAATATTTTTTACACCACCACCTTACATGGATGGGTATAATAATGGAATTAATAAATATATACATGATTAATATATAATTATATTTATTATAATATACAATACACCATAAAGTTTAATACTATTCAACAATTATAGGAATGATATCGTTTCTCGTTCGTACGTACGGCGTATTGTCTCCACGGTGCGATGCGATTCATTATACATAATATTCATTAACGAATGATAATAATAATGAATTTAATGAATAAATATGATATATATTATTTTAATACCATGTTTTAATTGATTTTACTATAACACAAAAATAATTATAAAAACTTATCTGACAAAACAGGCATAAGAACATAAAGCAGTTAATACCCAAATAATGAGAAACAATGAAATGTTACTAACAAACTCATGAAAATATGAACATAAATGTTGTCATAAAAATTATTTTGATTCTATAATAAATCATTAAAAATATTTAAATCATTATACAGGAGTTTTGGATACATACGAAGCATATCATACCTAATCTAAAGGATTATTTTGTCTCACTTTTATTTCTGTGGGACATATGCCTTATACAACATCTAAGTATTTTGTCTGGTGTTTATGTTACCCATGATTATTCTTATTATTATTATTATAAAGGTTATTATATTTACATATTAAAATAATTTTATTTATTCTATGAGGCGTATGATTCGACTGATTATAAATTGGTAAGTGATAATTTTCTAATCTCATTTTTATCTAATATTGTCTTTACATAAGTATTTACTGGGGAAATATTTATCATCCATGTCCATGTTTTCTAAAAATATTCTCATTAAATGTTTAATATTATTCTATGTATTTTTATAGAAATTTTTACCCATTTTTTACTTTTACTATATGGCATGGACTGAATCTTTCATTTATTTACCATATGAGGTATTTTTTACTTTTCCAGAAAAAGTATTTAAAGAATGTTTTTTAAACATATACTTAATGAATGGATTTTTACAGTTTTGTGATGTCGTATTTCCATGAATATTACTCTACAATAATTCATGTTAATTTTCAGCAAAATTATTTTCTTTTAAAATTTTGTGTTATTCTGATAAAATAAAACATTTTTGAAGAAGAAATGATATTTTCATCAAGAATTAAGTTTAAGTGTTTTATCAAAATTATTTCTCATCTATGATGATTCTATTTAAATTGGGTTATGTTTATATAAATATTATAACTATGATTTCTTTGTGTTAATTATGTAATGATATTTTATAAGGATTATTTTATAATGTAATGAGGTTTAAGAAATCCATTTTATTTCTTGGGTTATGCTATGATGAATGATTTAGGTTTTTGTGGCACATGTATGAATAATTTCATTATGAGATGGATGGGACCTGTATCTCCCTATAATTTATTGGGTAAATATTTATATCTCATTAGATAAACACAGATGTAAAGGAAAGTAAATCTATATTAGTAATAAAATTATAGATCGACAAGTAAATCTGGTTCAGTAATACAAGGATAGAACGAAATGTAATCCCAGTTTAGTAAAGGGAATTGTCTACTATTATGGCCTTAGTAGCAATGCCTTGGCTACTATGGAAATAATATTATGTGATTATTTGTTTTTCACAATTCCTTGTTTTATGTCAATGATATGTTATCATGGTTGTGTTCACCTATGATACATTCCTTATAAACTTCCAAGACATATTATTTTACTCAAGATTATGATATTTAAATTTATGTTCATGTTTTTTCATTCTAATAATTATGATTTGATTTATGTTCAAAATCTTTACCCTTAATTATAATTTGATCAGACCCTTTTTATGTTTTCTTTTCCCCAGGATATAAGGAAAGACTTTAGGTGGGATAACTAATGGGGAAGATCTTTATGGGAGATGTTTAAGATATTTCACCAATCTAGAAGAATGTGTTCTGAGTTTCCAAAGACACTAAACTAATATGGTAATTGGGAATATATTAGTTTAATGTCTTAAGTACTTGACAAAAAATGGTAATTTCCATGTACATCAAGCTAGGGTCTCTAAAATTAGTGTAATATATAATTTTTAATCAAATTTTGGAAACTAGAAAGAGATAACTATATTGATATCCCTAGAGATATTTCTAAAGATATGTATATATATTTCCTAAGCATAAGTCATGTATAGTTCACAATCCCAGGGTTTTTTTGATAATCATTACTAACCTAGGGTTAAACTGTAGATATCAAAAATTGATATATTATTAGTAATTTTCATTACTAATGTTTTTCTAATCTATTATATGTATATCTGACACTTTTCCTTAAGATCTTAGACAATATATAGAACTACATAGAACATAGTTAATCATTTGATGTCTCAAATGTGATGAGTATGGGAATTATAGAGATTGATTTCCTATATGGAAACATCATGAGGAGAATCCTGATGATGATACGAGTATTGGTCATACTATTGAGGATAAAGAGATTCTAAATGACATGTGAAAGGTATGTGATTTTCTTCTATTATTTTTTACATTAAACCTAAGAATCATGAGGTTTAGAAACCTTAATACATGATTAATATTTTAGAAAATACAGAGATTTTAGATCCTCAATAATGATTTCAGAATAAAGTTGGATGATTGAGGTGTATATGTTTTATAATTCAAATATTATGTTATATGAATCATGAAATATATAAGTTTTTTCAATATAAGATTTTCATTGAGTATTTTAACGCATATATTCAATAGTTTTAAGGAGAAAAAAAGTGATTTAAGGGTAAGGTGGTATACTTGGAGAACCCATGTTTAAGGGAATGATAACCCATAATATTTCATTTATGTTAAGATAATAATGTTTGGATAAATATATGATGGATCTGAACAATTAAATTGGATAATGCAATTTTCCTGGGAACTAATTAAGGAGTTGTTGAAAATAGGGTTATGATATCATGGATGAAGTATACAACTTTTTGGGACTTATGTAAAATATCCTATAAGTTTTTTAATTTGTATACATACATTTTTTCAATAATGATATATATCGTAATTTAGGTTATTACCATGACTCAATAGAATTCATGATTAAGTCATTAAAATGTTTGGAATGTGACCAAAAAGATGTAACTTATGATTTATGGGGGATAAATGAAGGTATTCACACGATTGTTATATGAACTTTCTTGTAATTGTTTTTTGTACAGTGATTTTGGAATGATGTATTTTGGATAAGAACAAATGTTGGAATGTATTAAGTTGGAAATAAGATAAAAAAATTTAAGGCTAAAACATTTTTTAAATATTCTTTCTGTAATTCTATAATAGTATAGTTTTAGAAAAAGAAAAACTTGTAGGATGGACGTTAACATGAAGGACAGGCGACAATAGGTCACGTCGGACAAGGTTGCAGGAATCAAACCCACAACTAGAGTGCGACTGACTATATCACCTACCACTAGCCTAAGGGAAGTCTGTGGTTACTATAAATTAGTTTTATTTTATTTATGTGGTATGATAGATGAAGTATAAGTCCATTTTTGTAACTAGATATGATTAATCTCACCATTAATGGACCTATGTATATATCATAATGTGTGCTAAACTTTTTTTGATAGAGATATATGGAATGGCCTATCATTTTAATGCATGATATTCAAGAAGGAAAAAATTTGACTTCATTTCAAAAAATATGAGATGAAATGGAAATTGTTCAAGGCATGAACAACGAAGATATTGTACCAAAATAATGTAAGTATTTATTCTCATGAAAAAATCATAAAATTTAGGTAAAGGATCTTGAAATCATTGAATTTTATCTTAGTACCTTCTTATCTAATGAATTATATAGTCCTTTATATCATCTTATGTTTATTGATTTTTGGTAGTTAACTTTCTCCAAACCTTATTCTCTATCACTATCCATTAGAACTTGATGGTTAAATGTCTCTTCAATATCCATGTTTTCACTTACCACCTATGTTCTACTATGTGGATACCCAGTGATGTGTTACTTTGGGTAACTATTTTGCTTCTAACTTTAGTTTTTAAAATGAAGTTTTAGTATCCCTTTTTTGATGTGGGTTTCTATGAAAGAAACATTCAAGTAGTAAACCATTTATAACCCTGATAAATTTTAAGGGTGAAATTCAATTTAAGGGGGGGGGGGGGGTAGAATGTAACACCCTGAGATTTTATGAGATAGATTTTTTTTAATTCACTTGAGGTATTGTGTTGTGCACTACACTAGGATTATCTTGGGCTATATGCAAAATCGTATTATCTTGTAGTATACACTATTCTTAGCTTCTGTTACGCACAATTTCAATATCTTTTGATAGAATTCCTTTCACTGAGTGTATATTTTTTTATCAATTGATAAAAAAACTATTTTGGGCTTAGGTTATATGAAACAACAAAGTAATATTTCACTAAATGCAACACAAACTTGGCTTTCATTACACATAAGAGTGACCTTCCCGGATATCTTGCATTGTATGCAATACCGAGTTTCACTAAACAACAATATACAATTAAAATATTATTATTTAATGGGATATAAACTAGAATTTATGAATAGTATTAACCACATTATAAAATATATATAACATTAAAATAAATATTATGTATTTTCTAGACATGATATAATAACAAATTCATTTTTTTCAGATAAAAAATATTTTTAAAAAAATGCATTTTTTTCAACTTTTGGTGGAGCACACGTTTAAAATTTAGTTTTTTAAACCTTTAAATGTTCCATTTCACCAAATAAAAATATTTTTTAGAATCCATATATCAAAATTTATGTTGTTTGAATTTTTGATATTCTTCTGATAATTATCTTGTTTTCATGGATAGAAATAATACATTAAATTTTAATTGAAAAACATTTTTCTATCGAAATAATTTCTATGGTTAAATAATATTATTTAATGTTTTTAAAGGATAAATGGAATATATATTTGTAATTTAATCCAATTTTATTCATTGGATGTAATATCACTTTTAAATTACACATATTCACAATACAATATTTTGAGAAGTTTTTACTTCTTAAAACCCTACAGGGTAACTAATAATATCATAAGTATAATACCATTATCCTAAAACTTAAAAAAATCCCATTATATGAATAAAATTATACTCTTAAAAAATTTGGTTTGAAACAGAGTAAGTTAATGTCTACCTGACAATGAAAATTACATAGATATTAATAAAACCAATGAAAGTGGAAAAATGTTAAACTAACATTTCTTATCAGTATAATAATTTTAATATAGGGATAACGAGGTGATATATTCAAAAATTAATCGTCTATGTAATGAAAAAATAATTACATAAATCATGGTAAATTAATTTTAATTTTTTTGAAATTAATAATTACCTTAAAGTCTTATACTTTGTTAATGTAAGAATTAATTAATTGTTAAGAAATCCATAAAAACTATAAAAGGCGTAAACACGTGATCAAATCATATTGGTCGAGTATAACTTGACCATAAGAATCCCAGTTCTGAGAAAGTGACCATTTTGATCATTATATAAGATATTAGTAAATTTATTTTATTTTATTTTATGTAATTTTAAAGTTATTACATTCATACTTTAATAGTTATAACATTTTAAATGTTGGTTTTCCAAAAGATAAATTTGACTAAATGTATTATTATGAAAGAAATTAAATTTATGTACATCATAATATTTTATTTCAAATTTTTATTCTAAAAATATGTATATTAAATAATTACACAATATGGATGTATTTATTATTTTAATAATTAATATATCAAATAAATGTTATTAAAAATATTAAATTAAATATAATTTAGGATAATTTATTTTTACAAAGAATTTTATAGATGACCTTGACCCATTAGAGATATAATAAAATATTTTTTTTCAAGGATGTCACCTTATCTTGATAGTTATAAAAATACATGAAATTAATAGTTTCAAAATTGACACATTGTATATTTTGTTAAAATAATGTTTTATAAAATTATTTAAAAATAATAAAACAATTTTAAAAATATAAAATAACTATGATATGATCTATTATGTTCTAAATTATTCATTTAGAATATAATTGAAATAAAATAAGTAATTATTTTACCCTTTTAATATTTAAATATTTGTTTTTTTAATTAAAATTAAATAGAATAACTAATTGTCAATTAAAATGATAATGTTTAAATTGACATCAAAAATTGTCTAAATATTATGGGTTGATGAGATTAAAATCTTATCTTATCTTATCTTCGAATAAATGTCATTTTGGAGGTAAATGGGGGTGACGAAAGGAGGGGAGTGGTTTGTGGCCCTAGTGGAGAGGTGGTCAGGGCGTTAACATCTTTCATTACCAACGGTACTCCACTCTTGGTCGAGGCCAAGTCCATGTTCACGGGGTTATCCCTCTGCATGCAGGAGGAGCTGGAGTTAACCCATGCGGAGATTGATTCAATGATTCTTCACAACTCGATGCTTGGTAAAGGATCCCCTCTTGGTTTGTTGCTTATATAGTTAGGAAATATAGATCCATTCTTTGAAACAATATCCATGTGTCTCACACTTGGTGTGAGGGTAATAAGGTAGAAGGTCACATGGATTCCTTGGCAGTCTAGAGCTCCATCACCACTAGTCTTCTTCCAAACAAAAGTTTGAAACCAAAATGTGTTAATTTACATAGAGTGGATGCCATTAGCTTGCACTATTTCAGACCACCCAAATTCACAGGGTCTCTTGGTTGTATTTTTTGTTCTTTTTTTGAATAAAAAAATGATTTCTCTAGATGGATGGATTTTTGAATTATTATAAATTAATATTTTTGAGGCTTCCAAAAGTTCCCCTCACCGCAATTATAAAAGGTTGATTCCTCCCTTAACTATTCACTTTATTTTAAGCCTTTAAGAACACCCATAACCTACCCATTTCCCTTATTAACTTTCAATAAACATTATAGAGTTCTTTTTCTTCTTCAAATACCAACTCTTTGGCTCTACGAGGATATTTAGTGGAGGCATGTTGAAGAAGATGTAATATTATTTACCGATTCTTTCAGAATTTTTTCTTTTCCTAATTCCACCTCATGAGTTTTTTAATTATAAATTAATAAATCCAGTAGTACTTATATACTAATAGGTTATTTATATTATGAAACAACCGTATTCCACCTACTACCCATCCTATGAAAAATAAATTCACCATGTCTGCTTACATATGGCTTACCGTCTCTACATCGTGGTGTAATTTATTTTTCACCACCACCTAACATGGATGGGTATAATGATGGAATTAATAAATATATTAATGATTAATATAACATTATATTGATTCTAAGATACTATACACAATCAAATTCTATATCATTCAAAAATTATGGGAATGATATCATCGCTTGTGC
The DNA here is from genome assembly GCA_963277665.1 of Viscum album. Classification (NCBI taxonomy): domain Eukaryota; kingdom Viridiplantae; phylum Streptophyta; class Magnoliopsida; order Santalales; family Viscaceae; genus Viscum; species Viscum album. Next base: position 1,365,658,996 of record OY728166.1, on the reverse strand, counting down.
GTACGTATGGCTTACCATCTCTATGGTGTGATGTGATTTGTTCTACATAATCTTCATTAAAGCATGATTATATAAATGAATTGAATGAATAAATATTATAGATATTATACTAATACCATGATTTAAATGACATAACTATAACCCAAAAATAGGAATAAAAACTTATCTGACAAAACATGCCTAAGAACATAAAGTAGTTAATACCCGAATAACGAGTAACAGTGAAATGTTACTATCAAACGGATGAAAATATAAACATAAATGTTATCATAAACAATATTATGATAATGTAATAATATAGTAACATTATATAACTCATTATACATGAGGCTTAGATATATAATAAGCATATCAGACCAAAGGTAAGGGATTATTTTGTCTCACTTTTATTTCGGTGGGACATATGCCATATAGACCGTCTAATACTTTTTGTGGTTTTTATGTTACCCATGAGTGTTTTAATTATTTATATTATGAATTTTATGATATTTAAATATTCATATAATTTTATCTATTTTATGATACATGTGATTCGACTGATTATAAATTGGCAAGGGAAACTTTTCCAACCACATTTTTATCAGAGAATGTTTATACATAAGTATTTACTAGGGGTATATTTATCATCCATGTCTATATTTTCTAATAATTATTTCATAAAATTTTTCTATTAATCTATGTATGTTTAAAGTCATTTTTACCCATTTTTTACTTTTACAATATGGTATGGAATGAATCTTTCTTTTATTTACCATATGAGGCACTTTTGGACTTTTCTGGAAAAAGTATGAGAATAATGTTTTTTAACTTATACGGCATGAATGGGTTTTTATGGTTTCATGACTCCCTATTACCATGATGATTCATCCAAAATATTTGAGGTTTATTTTCAAATAAATTATTTTAGGTTAACTTTTGTGGTATTTGGATAAAAAAAAATTTGAAGAAGAAAGGATATTTTTTTAAAGAATTATGTTCAAGTGTTTTATCAAAATTATTTTCCATCTAAAATGATTCTCTTTAAGTAGGGTTATGTTTATATCCCTATTATTACTATAATTTGAGTTTTTTTATGATGTAATTATATTTTATATGGATTTTTTAATGACGGATCTATTTTTAAGAAACCCATTTTATTTCATGGGTTATGATGTGATGAATGATTTATGTTTTTGGGGCACAAATATGAATTATTTCATTATGAGATCGGTGGGACCTATATCTCCCTCCAATGCAGTGGGTAAAGATATATATCTCAAGATAAAAACATGGATGGAATGGAAAGTGAAAATGGTTCTGTAATACAGGGCTGGAACAAAAAGTAAATCTGGTTTAGTAATACATGGCTAGAACGATAAGTAAAACTGGTTCAGTAAAGGACATTTTCCATTATGATGGTCTTGGAAGAAATGCCTCAGCTAATATGAAAATCATTTTATGTTCTTGTTTTTTTAACAAAATTTAATGTTTTATGTAAATGTTATGTTATCATATTCATGTTCACTTATGAGTTATGCCTTACGAACTGCCAAGATTAATTTCATGAATCAATATTTTGATATTTAAACTTTTTGTTCATGTTTTTTCATTATAATGTTTGTGGTTTTTAATGTTCTCAATGTTTTCCCTTACTAATAATTTGATCTCACCCTTTTTGTGTTTTCTTTTCCCCAGTATATAAAGAATGTTTTAGGTAGTAAACCTAATGGGTGAGATATTTAAGGGAGATGATTAAGATCTTTCACCAAGCTACAAGAATGTGTTTTGAGTTTCTCAATACACTAAACTAATAAATTTGTCGAGCATATATTTTTGTAATGTATTAAGTATTCTGTAAAATAAATGTAATGCCCATGTACGTCAAGATCGGGACACTACACCTTTTCATAGTATATTATAAACTAATGCTACCTTTATGTAGAATTGAGATCACTATTATGTAGAAGTAAACTTATATTTATACTGCTAGTGTTGCATACATATTACTAATAAAAAGTTTTCTAGATTTCCTCATTACAATTAAAAAAATTACAGTCTTTATAGTATGTTTATATCGATACAAAACATATCTAGATTAACTATATCATTAAATTCATCAAATTATGAATTTTTAGAAATTAACAATATCATATATCTACCTTGATTAAAAAATATTAATTGTAGCATCATGTTCCTATTTTACCAGTTATTCCCTTAACCCTATTGTAGTTTCCCCATCCTCTAAGATTGAGAGGATACCTATAATGTTGAAGTCATATATTTGTGTGAATTTCATCCTTAACTATAATTTTATGCAAGGTATACTATGATTCCATGCCCTGTAACTAGGTTACATACTGTGTAACAATTTATTTTTGTACAATCCATGAATGGGGATTCATAATGTGAAATTTTACACATCGTGAAGCATGGTTTCACAACACAAATCATTTAAATAAATAAGTTTTAATCTGGAAAAATGGAATTTTCAGCATACTATTACACCGTGGATGTTATGGTGTGTAATTGTATTTCATGTCATCAAACAACCCACATACAACTTTTAAAATACTTGAGTAGATATTTTGGATACATTTCATTTCTCTAGAACCTTGGATCTTAACATAGAGTTCTTCTCTTTCATTTTAATAGACTCTTCTCCATCTATATCAATCTGTTTGGTGTTCAATCTCCATTACAGTTGTGTTTCATCTCTCCAGGTAAGTGATCTCTCCACTTCTTCATTGCATGTAATTTTTCTAGAACCCTTGAATTACATTTTCAAATACATGATCAAATTTGGACATTCCATCCTATATTCTTCTATATATTTTGCGATACCTTGCTCTCAATGCAGTTTCATGGATGGTTGTAGTGCAGCAGAAAACCGTTCTTGAGGTTAGTGCTGTTTTTCTTTTCCACCAACCCAAAGTTTTCGAAATCGGATAAATACTAAGATGTGTGGATTTTATTCTAGGACCTTCAATGATGTTTTTGGGTTTCAGGGATTTTAGGTTCCATTATAGGTTTGTGAGACCCGAGTTTTGAGGTTGGTTGCTCCATATCCAGCTTATGATAATAGATCTTCTTGTTTTGATTTACAAACTGATTCATAATAAAATATTTTCATGATTGTTTTTTGTGTGTTGTGAATATTTTTCAATGAAAATGGTTTTCCCCTGGTTATTGATAAATGGATTGGAAAAGGGGAATTTTCAAAGTATTGAAATGATATTTGAAAAGGTTTTCAAAGCATTGGAATAAATTGTTAAAAAGAGAACATGAGTTACCATGATTGATTAAGTGGAATGTTTAGCTTGAGGATATTGTCCATTGTTTTTTGATTATCATGGAAGTGTGTATTGGGACTTTCCTCTATTTCCTAGGACTATTGTTCTAGGGGAATGATATTGAAATTGTTGGGGGGTTTTCTTAAGGGGTATTCATCTCCTTCATAGGCCTGGTGTCCTTGGAACTAGTTTTTTCACTTGATTATTATGGTAAAAGTAGTCTACATCCTAGACCTATGGTATTACTTGGTGTTTTGATACCTTTTCTCATATTTTTTATTTCTTTTCTTTCTAATTTAGCCTTGATATTCATGTTTTTTCTTATGAAAAATGATATAGAAAATGTTATTTGAAATTGATTTACCTACTTTTGTTAATAATTATGGAAAAGGGAAATGTTTTTCAAGTTTTATATAAAGAACATTTACTACTTATAATTCCATTTTTTTACTTAAAATGAGATTATAGTAATTGTTATATAGAAAAATTTTAGGGATAACAAGGGTGAGATCCTACTGAACCTATTATCTCAAACACTACAAACCTCTTTGTGGGTGAAAAGATCTTTTTTTATCTTCTAGTTTAGGGAATGGAAAGTTTCTGTATTGAGGTAGTGTGGTTTTTGATAGCTTGTTGGGTATCTAGTGGAGATATGGTGGGAGTTTTTCCAGGCCATCATTAAGAGTAAGTGTTTGGTGTTGGTCCTTTGTATTTGGATTTATACTTTGGAGTTTTTATCTACATTTATTATTATCTATTCCTTCTATTTTTCTTATAGTTATGGAATATATATCTTTTTATTCTTCCCCTGTCCCTTTTGGTTTAGTATATGTATTATTGTGATTGTTCAGGGTGGGCGATATTGTTCCATGTGTTTCATTGCTTAATTCACGCGTACTTTTCACAAGCCCGTGGGGATTGGGAAGGCCCTTCAAGTATGTGACAGATTGGGTCAAGAGCTATGTTTGAGGGTACCCCAGGTTAGTTCATTACTATTTTTTATCATATGAGGTATTTATTCATGATTCATTTTATTGGGATATCTCTTATAAAATAGATAGGATGTCCGGGACTTGAGAGGTTAGTTTTAATGAGTTTCTACCTAACTCTTATCATAACTAGACTCAAGTTTCCATGGGATGTTGGGTTATGTATCTCTAGTTTTGGTTTTGGTTTTAAATATCAGTTTATGCTTATAGGTTTTGTAGTTTGAATTGAAATTTGTTTTATTTTTTGATCGTTCTCATTTTTTAGTGTGCAACAGTATTCCTTAAAGATTTATTCCATGACTTCCTCACGAGAGTAAAACTGACGCTCATCATGGGGATCCACCTATATATTAGAATCATATAAAGACTATCATATTGGAATTTCAGTCTTTCAATAAATATGTACAACCAGTTTAGAAAATATTATTTTAAGTACAACTAAGTATTGGAGGATAAAGATACTGATCATGGGAATTCTTGTGTGAGAAGCCACCATCCATTACTGTGATAAATGGACCTCAAGAGGTGGAGGTATGGCTGAATAGGATCAATCAAATTTTTTACCTTTTAAATACACCTAATAATATTAGGGTAATGTGTGTAGTGTTTAAGATCGAAGGTTCTAGTATGTGATTGTTGGATTACGTGTTCTATAATGATAGGCACGCAGATTGGATTAGAAGGGTTTCAAAATCGTGTTCTTTCATCATGTTTTGTACAGAGTCTCTGATGTTGGAAATTTATATGGAGTTCTGATATTTATAATAGGGAGAGAGTTCGGTGTTAGAGTAAACAAATAATTTTGTTGATCTTGTCTGTTTTTTCCCAGACATTGTGAAGAATGACCATATAATGTCTCAGAAGTACATAAATGGTTTTCAACTAGATATCAGATCGTAGGTGTTCATGTTGAAACATTCTACCTATACAGAGATGGTAGATATAGCAATGATGGAAGAATTTATTATGGAACTCAAGGATGGATTTTACACCACTTCTCTTCCATCATGTGGAATCGTCATTAGTGCACACGGGAAGAGGAGGAAGTCGCAAGATCATTGCATGGGTAGTGGAGGTGGGTCTCAGCAATGAGCCTCCTCTACACCGTCTATCACAGAAAGTAATCTTCATCTAACTTTATATTATTCTCTCAATTTCAAAAATAGTATGTGATATTTTCCTATGTTTATGAATATGTGAAACAATTGTGTATGTGTTGGTCATATATGCCACTTTTGGAAGCTGATGGTTATGACTTTTTATGGTTAGGGTTCATCGACTCCAGATCACACTTTAGTGCAGTCAAAAGATTCAAATTCTATAGGGCTCCATCCATGAGCCTCAAGAGTGAAGCATTATCATGTTGTAGATGATAGTCAAATGGAATTTGATACAGCTCTTGCAAAATTGACAGGTACTATCCTTATTTTATATTCCATAAAAATTGTTCTATTTGATATTGGTTCCTCCCTCTCATTTATATCTTCACATTTTTTTATTATTCTTAAACATCCAATAGACCATATATTTTTTGAAAAGAAGTTAGTGACACCTCTAGGTAAGAGAAATGAGTAAAGTTTCATGTTTCTTTAATATTATCTAATGATAGCTAACACAGATTAGGTCAATGATTTTCTCATTCTTGATCAAGACCTTTTTGACATCATCATCAGTATGGATTTTCTTATCACTCATCAAGCTGATAATGATTATTATCATCTATTTATTTCATTTCATGATGTAGATGGGTGCTCTTGTGTGATTTGGATGGAGTTGAACCCGAGGTCTAGTCTTGCATGACCTTCCCACCCATAGATCAGAAGTAAGTTGTTTGTTATTTTATTTGATCCTGATGAAGTATCCTATATTTTTGAACTCAATTTTGTTGTTTGAGACATTCTAGGAATTTTCCCAAATTAATTATCTAGTATTCCTCTAGAGATATAGGTAGAATTTATAATTGATCTAGTGCCAGGTACACAACTGATATCGATAACCTCTTATCATATGGCACCAGTGGTGCTAAAAAATCTCAAGACTCAATAGGAAGACATGTTGGAAAAAGGTTTCATTAAACCTAGAATTTATCCTTAGGAAACCCTGGTGTTCGTTTCCAAGAAAGTATATGGTTCACTTCATTTAAGTGTGGACTATCTGAATTTAAACTAGGTAATGGTTAAGAAGAAAGATCATTTTACTAGTGTGGATGATTTTTTTGATCAGTTAAATAGGGAAAAGGGTTTTTATCAGACTGATCTTCAGTTGAGTTATCATCATCTCATATTTCAAGAGTTTTGTATATCAATGATATAATTTAGGAGAAGGTATGGCTATTATGAATATCTTGTGATTACTTTTGGTCTTACTAATTCTCCTATACTGTTTATGGAATTTATGAATCATATATTCCATAAATATCTTGAGACTTTTGTGGTAGTTTTCATGAATGATATTCGGATTTATTCAATATCTAAGCATGAGCACGAGCACCATTGGATTTTGGTTCTGGAAATTTTGATAAGTCTCTATTTGTATGGAAATATTTTGAAATGTTTTCCCAAGATTCAAGAACTAGAGTTCTTGGGGAAAAAATTAGGAACATTGAATATCATTTGATCTAGAGAAGGTAAAGTTTTTTTTTCATGGACGAAACATCATAATGTCATTGTGATATAAATCTTCCATGGTCTTCTTGGATACAATTGATATTTTGTCAAAGAATTCTCTAAGCTGGCATCCACTTTGACTATTCTCACTAAGAAAGTGGTGAAATTCACATGGGGTGTGAATTTTGAGCCTTATTATAATAAACTAGAAAGGATTCTGACATTGGATTTTATTATGATATTACCTAAGTCTAGTATGGGTTATATGGTGTTTTTCAATTATTTTTTTCTAGTTTGTGATGTACGCTTATGCAGGATGACCATGTGGTAGCTTATGACTTCTTTCAGCTTCGAATGATGAAAATAATTTCCTCACTCATGATTTAGATCTTGTTCCAGTCATGAATGCACTTAAATGTTTGTGGAACTATCTTTTTGGGGGAATGTTTCATGGACTTTTCACATAATAAAATTCTAATCTATGTCTTTTCTTAGAGAGACTTAAATATCAGACATTGTTGATGTGTAGAATACCTTCATACACTTGACTTCGATATTTTATACACCCCAGTAATGAGAAATGTCATTGAATATGCTCTTAGTGGTAAAGTATGGTCATAGGATATTATCGAATAGGAGTATTGGATCCTTATGGGGATTTTCACTCAGCTGCCCCTAGATGCCCAGGAGGATGTTTCAAGTGTGGTTCTATTAATTTTTCAGCTATCATCGTCTCTGATTGAGTCTATTTTTCAGATTTAGCAATGGGATGATGAGTCAAGACTCATGAAAGGATTTTTGGTGGGGAGACAATTTTGGGTTGGTCTTTCTCTCTAGACGGTATGCTTCACTTTGGGAAAAGGGTTGTCATCCGAGAACTTGTGAGGAGTTTAGACTTGTTCGATTATCATGGATTTTTATGGGTTGTTCATCTAGTAATCATAAAGATGTATTATTAAATGATGTGATGATTATAGTGTCCAGGTATGAAGCATGACATTGTGGATTTTGTGTCCCATTGTTACACCTACCAATAGATAAAGTCATAGTTAAACCTCTTGGTTTGATTCAGCTTCTTATAATAATGATCTAGAAATGGGATGAGGTATCCATAGATTTTATATTGAGATTACCATGGACTCCCCAAGGGAGGAATTATATTTGGGTGTTTGTTGATCTGTTGATGAAGTCTTCTCATTTCATTCCGATCAAAGATGCCACTAATGTTAAAAATACAGGTATATTGTATGTGCAAGGGATTATGAGGTCACATGGGAGTCCTTCAACCATTATTTTAGATAGGGATCCTAAGTTTACCTAGAGGTTCTAGAGGAGTCTTCATGATGAAATGGGAACTCAGGACAAGTTAATAATAACATTCCATCCATATACAGATGGTTAGACGTTGCATCTGATTCAGATTCTGTAAGATATTCTCTAAGCATGTGTATTGGATTTCATTGGATCGTGGGATAACCATCTGGGACTAGTTGTGTTTGGTTATAAAAATAGTTATTAGTTGTCGATAAGAATGTCCCATTCAAGGAATAGTGTGGTTTCTCGTGTAGACCACTTATTTGTTGGGCTGAAGTGGGATAAGTATCTCTAGTTAGACCGAATTTGGTTAAGGAGACATCCATGAAAATTTAGGATTTACATCAACATATTCTAATAACTTAGAGTCTATGGAAATCGTATGCTGATTGAAAACATCAACCATTGGATTTTTCTTTTGTTGATTGGGTTTTCCTGAAATTTTCTCCACTGTTGGGTCACCGTCAACTTGGAAATCAGGTAAATTTGTCTTTGAGATATTTTGGACCGGTTGATGTCACTGAGAGGCTCGGACAAATATCTTATCAGTTCACATTTATAGTTAAATTGAAAGGAATTTAGTATGTTTTTAACATTTCTCACCTCATGAAATAACATATTAGTAATGCTCACGTTTTGAGTTGGGAATAAATCGATTTAGAGATAGATGTTTCTATTTTGTATAAAATGGTTGATATTTTTTACTCTGAAGTGATTTTTTTGCATGCGAAGTAGATTTTGTTGGTCAGAGTTATTTGGAAACAAGGATCATATTCTCATGCGACTTGGGTGAATGAGTCATTGATGAGGGAGAAGTGGGCTTGTAACACCTCAAGATTCCACAGTACAATTCTCTTTGAATAATACAGTAGCATGTGTTGTACGCAACTTCTAGTTCTAACACACACCACAACCAATCAAACTAGTCGTTATGAATAGTAATACCCAGTTTTTGAAATTTTATACATTTTATCTTTCATAATGGACTTTATTTTTGGATTCGGAATATTGAAATTAGCTTAAGATGAATTTTTGGTACTTTTCTGATAACTTTCATATTTTGATGAATAGTAAAATTACTAAATTTTATTTAAAAACAACTTTTTTAATAGAAATAATTAATAGTGATAAATTATGAATTTTAGTGGTTTTAAATTATATTTATAATATATTTTTACAATTTAATCCAATGTTTGTCATTGGACATAATTTTACATTTAACCTGGACATAAACAAGTGCCAATATTTTGATAATTATTGTTTCTTAAAAACACGCTTTTTGTTTTGACAGCGGGAATTAATTTTAAATTAATAAATGAAACTTCTATGTTTTGAATTTGGTAAAATAGAACTCATTATTGAATTCGGAATATCAGAATTAGCGTAGGGTAATTTTCTTGGTATTCTTCTGAAAACTTTTAATTTTTGATGAATAGTGAAAAACACTGAGTTATAGTTTAAAACTGATTTTTTTTTAATAAATTATTTATATTATTTAAATTATATAATTTCAAAATAGATACATAATACCTATATAAATTCTACGTAATTCATTGGAGTTGGTTTATAATAATTTTAGATATATAATAATTTTATTGAACTTTTCAACGTCTTTTACCCACCTCCTAGGAGCTTTTGCAAATTCACATAAAACATAATTTTACCGCTTCTCTGAGCTGAATTTCGAAAATCCAAGAGACATGGTTAATATCAAAGATTAACATGTGGTTCAATGAGATGAAAATAATTTTTGTTGAATAGTAACTTTTTACTTTTATTTACCACGGTTACAAGCAAATAGGGTAATTAAGGGTAAAAATGATATTAATATTACCCTCACACATGTCCTCATTCCATTGGACAAATTTATCTAGACCAAAAACCACCTTAGGATTAAAATATTTTCATTTAGGTCCACTTGGTTTAGATTATGACATTTATTTATTTTTAATTCAAAGAAGAGTTAAAAGAGGTAAAATCAATGTTTAATAACTAAAAAATTTTCATATAGGATTTTGCATAAGATAAATTCAATTATAAATATTCATTAGAAAGATAAAATTATTTCATACTTCATGGTATTTAATTTACAATTTTTAGACATTATATAAATAAAGTTGCTTATGACACAATGATGATGTAGTAATTACCTTATTCATGAAAGAATCAAATAAATGGTATTATAAATACTAAAATAAATATAATTTCAAAGTTTTTATGACATCCACGAATTTTATAGGTGAATATGAAATGTTAGGATTGATTAAATGTATTTTTGTGAAGTAATCATGATTCTATTATTTTAACAAAAAAATACCAAATAGTATCAAAATTGACATAAATTAGTTTTTAAAACAAATTTTATATTATTAATTGATATAATGGTCCTAAAAATATAAGGTTCAGCCAAAAGACTTATATAATAATATATATGACATTAATGAACCAATTGTGGTTCTATTGGAAGTATATAGTAAGTTTATTAACCATATATTGTAAGAATACAAGAAGACACGGTAAAAGTAAAATTATATAACTTAGAGTTAAATCTAAATGATAAGGTTAAAATGGTAACCTAAACTTGTCTAAAACCTATTGGTTGAGTTTTTTCGACCTATCCCCACCTTAGACCTTAAATAATCAACTTTGGATCCATTATAAACTGAATATAAATTTATTATAAAATAATATTTTAAGTTTTTCCTATGGTGCCCCTCGCCCCTCTTATAAAAGGTCACTCCCCCTTCTCTATAATTCTAAACTTATGAGACATTTGGCTCAGAAAACCCCTGAAAAAATACACTCTAAAATATCCTCCCTTAATCCTAGAGGCCTTAGTTTGATCAGAAATCCAACCTATGGAGCCCTTTTGATCAAATCAAAAGGAAGATCCCGAAGAAGAGGTAATGATTTCACCACACTCTTTCAAGTTCCATTCTTCTTCCACTTCATTTTTCATTGTTGTTTCCATTCTAAAATAATAACTCCAGTATCTTATATATACTTTGATGTTATTATAATTATTGTACAATCAAATTAAATATTCTATCCACCCTTTGAAGGACATGTCACCATACGTGCGTACGTACGACTTACCGTCTCCACGTCGTGGTGTAATTGTTATTCAATACATTATTATTTGGATGGGTATAATAATGATTTTTATTTTATGTAAATAATAAATATAACATGATAATGATTCTATATTTATGATATAACATCCAATTATCTATTCTTTTAATATCAAAAGAATGATATTTTCGCTCGTGCGTACGTACGGATTACGGTCTCCACGACGCGATGAGATTCATTTCCAAGTTCACCATTCATCGAAGATTATAAAAATATATATTACTAAAATGTATGTAATATATGACATAATTATTATACTGGAGATATATTTATTTATATATATAAGTATTTATGTACCTACATATATCTTATTCACTTACTTCCATTCAATACTGTATGGAAACAGAAACAACGTTTATGCGTACGTACAGACTAACATCTCCATAAACGGTGTCATCCATTTCATATATGTGTCTAATATACATATTTATATTCTAAATATATATGATAAATAAATCATGTTTTATATTCTGGAATTTTTTAAATCATGATCTAAGTGATACAATCAAGATTAACAAGTTAAAACATGTACGATAAAGAAAGCGATTATTACCTGAAATATTAATATAACATGGAAATTATCATTAAATGGGTAGTATAAATTCATAAATGAATAATGTATGATATTATAAATATTAATATGGTTCAGTTCTAATTTAATAACATACTATAGTCTTCATACAATAGATTAAACGTATCTTCGACTAAAGTAAAGTGAAAGGTAAGGGGTTTTCATCTCACTCCTTATTCCCGTGAGATTCATACCATATTGCCACTATTACGTTTTTTGAGGTGTATGTACTACCCATAATTGTATTCTTTGAGTAATACACTTTAAGTTATGTGTATTTACATATTCATTGTATGATACCTCTTTCATGGGGTGTATGTTTCGTAAGTTACCAAATTGGTAAGGGTTTATTTCACAATCTCCTCATTATCCGAGGTTGTTTATATGTAATTATCTACTCGGAACCCTTTATCATCCACATACATGTTTCTAAAAAATGTATTTCAAAAAATTCTTAATATTTTACAGAATATGGGTTAAAGTCATTTATACCCTTGTTTGACTTTTTATAAGAAATTTATAAAGGAATCTTTCTGTCGTTTTCCAAACAAGGTCTTTTTTAACCTTTTCGACAGAATAAAGGTAAGAATGTATTTTTTTTAACTTATACAGTGGGTGTGGCTATTTTTGGCCATTATAAAATCTTTTAAGCTTCCCTTACAAGGTTATAAGAATATTTTCAAAGTAAATGTTTTCTTTTATAATTATGTGACTTTTAAATGATTTCCAAGAAATATATATTTCTCTCAAATAGTTTTGATTTCATATATGTCCACATCCTTTGATAAATTTTACACCTATTTGAAGTTGATTTATTGTTATACAAATCATCCATATTGTATTTAAGGTTTTGTGATATTTTTGAATATGGATGAGTTATTTTTATGCCATTAATGGTTTATGATTAATGTTTTGACATTTCATATGCTAGTTTTAATACGAATTCTTCTGTTATATTTCATCCTCTTCTTAAGATGAAGGTGCTGGACTAGTATGTTCCAGGTTGGGGACTGGTAAAAGTAATCTCACTGGGTTGGTGTCCGGTTATTAAAGGCACTCGGGGTTGGTTTCCGGTTATTATAGGCACTCCGGGTTGGTTCCCGGTTATTAGAGGCACTCCAGGTTGGTGTCCGGTTATTAGAGGCACTCTGGGATGGAGTCCGGTTAGAGAGGATCTCTGGGTTGGGTTCCAGTTACAGTTATCCCTTAGTTCTTGGCATGAGGCCTTGACACAAAAATTAAATTTCGGCATTATGCATTCCATCATTATGAAAATGGTTAGTGATATTGCATGTGACTATTCGACTAGTAGAATATCCATGCGAATAAGTAAATGGAATTACTTCATTTTATTTTTTTTCCATATTATGTTGAAGATCAAGTTTAAAAGGCTTTTGTTTTAGTTATACATTGCCTTAAATGTTTATTCTTATTTATGAATGTTTCCGCTATATTTTTATCCTTACTGAGCATCTGAGCTCACCCCTTTCTTATGTTTTATTTTCCCAGGATTCCAAGAAGTTTATTATTATGGATATGCATGGTTATGATAAAGGGAAAATGGAATTCTCAAAGAACTATCTATGTTGTGTTTTATCTTTCAAATTGTAATGTAAAGTTAATGTATGTAATCTATTTTCCAAGACTTCTAAACTGATCGGTCCTTCAGAACTTGATTCCTTGTAATTGTGCCAATGTATGAAAATAATGCACCAGCTCTAGGTAATTGGGGTCGGGGCGTTACAGTTGGTATCATAGGATGTTTAGAAATAACCTTGGACACTCAATTCAGATAAACTCTGATTAGAGCACATTACCATAAGATAGAGTTTGAATATTAGTATATAAGAACATCCTAGAATTTTGCTAATGTAATGATTTTGTGATTTTTCCAAGAAAATGAATCCCTGTCTAGATACGAGTAGGTAGAGGTGGCTCTGGCACAGATGTACCTAGGGGTAAAACCTGAAAACACCACTTTGAGTTATACTCGAATGGGAACTGGTTTACGACAACGGGGTTTGCTGCACTTTTGGTTACGACACTCTCGAGGGATATGCTTAGGATAATTCACATTTTATTTACAAACCACTATGAAGGGTTTATGAGTATATACCTTCTTAAAGAAAACATTTTTGTGATTATGGATTATATCCATAAACTATTCAATTTATTTTAGGTATTTTACATGTTTGGAATTATGAATTGTGATTCATAAACTAACCTAGTGTATGCCATTGTATAGAAATGGCACCCAGTAGAAGGAATGTGAACTCCAGAAATACGTATGATCCAAAGAGTAAGAAGGATCATATCTTTCACGGTATTAAGACAACATTTAGAAGAGAAATAGTCTCCCATGTATTCTCATCATATGAATAAATAGTATCATGTATTAATAAGATCAGTAAAGTATTCTCTGAATCCTATGGCTTTGAAGGGGAGCTGGAGAAGAAAAAGGATGGTAGAAAGAAAGATGGACAAGGGAACAAGGGAAAGAAGGATTTTCCAATATGTGATAAATGTGGAATGAATCACCTTGGTAAATTCTTAAAGGGAATGTGATTTTGTTATACGTGTGGAGAAAAAGGACACCAAGTACGTGATTTCAAGGGTAAGAAAAAGTTTTTAAATGTAAAATGCTTCATCTGTAAGGCATTGAGACACTACGCGAATCAATGTCCCAGTCATCAGAGTATACTACAAATGATGATATTGGATAATAATCAAGTTATGATACTACCACATATGAGGAATAATGATTAGAGTTATTATGTTGTTATTGGATAATTATGTCATTTGAGTGTTGTATCAACAATGTACTGGTTATAATAATTATGGAGTATATAAGGATTGTACTACAATACTATTTCATTAAGATCATGAGATTGTGTGGAACCAAGAAAAGTGACTCAATAGCAGGTTAAATGTTTGGAAAATATATGGTTAAGAGAAAGATAAACCATAATAAGGTTCTGATACCTTGGTTGTGATTTAGGAATAATACATGATTGATTTGGATAAATTATATTGGATATTCTTAACTACCTTGAAAATGATTAATGATTTGTATTTTTCATCATTGTTGGAGTTTTCAAAAAATTTAGATATAAAGAGTATATCCAGTATTCTATATGTAATAAGGGATCATGAATGTAATCAATAAGGTTTTATGGTAATTCAGGATATTACCATGTTTTAACAGAATAAATTATAAAGGTGTTCACATGTTATTAAGTGGCAAAAAGGATCTTCATTGTGGTTAACTTCCTCATAAATTTTGGACTGTGAGTTTGGATAGAAGTATTTTGGATAAGTTTAAATGTTGGAATAGATTATGGATACAATTGTTACGGTAATTTTTGGATTTTGTAAAAAGGACAACCTAGAGGTCAGGTGACATCCAGTCGCATCCGGCAAGGCCGCGATACTTGAACCCGCAACTGAAGGGAGGCAATGGTGTATCACCTATCACTGACCCACGTGATATCCAGGATTGAATAATGTAGTTTTTTTAAAAGGTTCTGATATGTGAATTATAAATTCATTATTTTTTGAACCCTATACGATAAGGATAAATAGAATATATATATATATATATATATATATATATATATATTGAAATCTTTTAGAGTGAAAGATGAGTTTGTGGTAGGATGAAACTCTACTTGTCAAGTAGACACACACACACACACACATATATATATATATTTCCCTCTTATTTTTTGGATGAAAAAATTATTAAACTTTATGGAAGGGATCTTAAAACCAAAAATGTGTTATCCTAATACCTTATGTTTTGTTGAACCGATGGTATTTTAAATCATCATAGATTAGTGGCTTTGAGGCCTACAATTCTACAATTGTTTGTGATTGATGACCTCAATCACTCCCTATAAATATTTATGATTTCTCTCCAATTATGTGTCTCTAATTTCCACTAATGCTCTCTTAATCAAGATCACAATTTGGTTGTGACTTTTTCACTCCCCTTTTCCTCTTATTAAGACTAAATTTTATTAACCCAATTTCTAATGTGGGTTTTCCCACAATGGTATTTTCGGTTTTCAACCTTTTATTTCTGAAGAAAAATTTCAAATTGCGAGGATGAAATTTATTGAAGGAGTGAAGAATGTAACACCCCAATCTTCCACTGTACGCTTCTCTTTGAATAATACAGTAGTGTGTGTCTTACGTAACTTCGAGTTCTAACACACACCACAACCAATCAAACTAGCCGTTATGAATAGTAATACTCACTTTTGAAATTTTATACATTTTATCTTTCAAAATGGACTTTATTTTTGGATTTGGAATATTGAAATTATCTTAAGGTGAATTTTTCGTACTTTTCTGATAACTTTCATATTTTGATGATTAGTGAAAATTACTAAATTTTAATTAAAAATAACTTTTTTAATCGAAATAATTAATAGTGATAAATTATTAATTTGAGTGGTTTTAAATTATATTTATAATATATTTTTACAATTTAATCCAATGTTGCTCATTGGACATAATTTCACATTTAAACCGGATATAAAAAAGTGTTAATCTTTTGAGAGTTATTGTTTCTTAAAAACGCGCTTTTTGTTTTGACGGGGGGAATTAATTTTAAATTAATAAATGAAACTTCTATGTTTTTAATTTTGTAAAATATACTTCATTATTGAATTCAGAATATCAAAATTAGCTTAGTGTAAAGTTTTGGTATTTTTATGAAAACTTTTAATTTTTGATGAACAATGAAAAACCCTGAGTTATAGTTTAAAACCGAATTTTTATTTAAATAATTATTTATTTTATTTAAATTATTTAATGTCAAAATAGATACATAATACCTATATAAGTTCAATGTAATTCATTGGAGTCAGTTTATAATAATTTTAGATATATAAAATTTTTATTGAACTTTTCACCATCTTTTACCCACCTCCTATAAGCTTTTGCAAATTCACATAAAACTTACTTTTACCGCTTCTGTGAGATGAATTTCGAAAATCTGAGAAACACGGTAAATATCAAGGAGTAAAATTTGGATCAATGAGATGAAAATAATTTTTGGTGAATAGTAACTTTTTACTTTTATTTACCATAGTTAAAAGTAAATAGGATAATTAAGGGTAAAAATGATATTAATATTACCCTCACACATGTCCTAATTCTATTGGGCAATTTTATCTCGACCAGAATCAACCTTAGGATTAAAATATTACCATTTAGGTCCACTTGAATTAGATTAGGACATTTATTATTATTTAATTCAAAGAAGAGTTAAAAGAGTTAAAATCAAACTTTAATAACTAAAACATTTTTAATATTGGGTTTTTAATAAGATAAATTAGATTATAAATATTGATTAGAAATATAAATATCTTTCCTACATCATGGTATTTTATTTATAATTTTTAGACATTATATAAATTTATTTATTTATGACCCAATGATGTTGTAGTAATTACCTTATTCATGAAAGAATCAAATAAATGGTATTATAAATATTAAAATAAATATAATTTCAAAGTTTTTTTGACATCCACGATTTTTTTATGTGAATATGACATGTTAGGATTTACTAAATGTATTTTTTTGATGTAATCATGTTTCTATTAATTTAACAAAAAACAAAGACCAAATAGTGTTAAAATTGACATAAAATAGTTTTTAAAACAAATATTATATTATTAATTGATATAATGGTCCTAAAAATATATGGTTCGGCCAAAAGATTTATATAACAATATATATGACATTACTGAACCAATTGGAGTTCTATTGGCATTATATAGTATGTTTATTAACCATATAGTGTAAGAATACAAGAAGACATGGTAAAAGTTAAATTATTTAACTTAGAGTTAAATCTAAATGATAAGGTTAAAATGGTCACCTAAACTTGTCTAAAACCTATTTGTTGAGTTTTTTACGACCTATCCCCACCTTAGACTTTAAATAATCTACTTTTTAGCCATTATAAACTGAATATGAATTTATTATAAAATAATATTTTATGTTTTTCCTAAGGTGCCCCTCACCCCTCTTACAAAAGGGCACTCACCCTTCTCTCCAATTCACACCTTCTAAGCCATTTTTCTCGGACAAAAACTGCCCAAATACCCTCTCAAATAGAATCCCTTCATCCTAGAGGGCTTATTTTGATCATAAATCCAACCTAAGATTCCATTTTGATCAAATCAAAATCAAGAACTTGAAGAAGAAGTAATGATTTCGCCACCCTCTTTCAAGTTCCTTTCTTCTTCCACTTCCTTTTTCTTTGTTGTTTCCATTCTAAAATAATAACTCCAGTATCTTCTATATACTGTGATGTTATAATAATTATGGTATAACCAAATTCATTATTCTATCCACCCTTTTAATGACATGTCACCATATGTGTGTACGTACGGCTTACCGTCTCCACGTCGTGGAGTAATTGTTATTCAATACATTATTATTTGGATGGGTATAATAATGACATGTATTTGATGTAAATAATAAATATAACATGATAATGATTCTGTATTTATGATATAACATCCAATTATATATTATTTTAATATCAAAATAATGATATTTTCTCTCATGCGTACGTACGGATTACCGTCTCCCCGACGCGATGAGATTCATTTTCAAGTTCACCATTCATCAACGATTATAAAAATATATATTACTAAAAAGTATGTAATATATGACATAATAATGCTACTGGAGATATATGTATTTATATATATAAGTATTTATGTACTTACATATATCTTATTCACTTACTTCCGTTCAATACTGTATGAACACGGAAACAGTGTTTACGTGTACGTACGGACTACCGTCTCCATGAACAGTGTCTTCCATTTCATATATATGTCTATTATAGATATTTATATTCTAAATATATATCATAAATAAATCATTTTCTATATTCTTGAAGTATTTAAATCATGATCTAAGTGATACAATCAATATTAACAAGTTAAAACACGTACGATAAAGAAAGCGATTATTACCTGAAATATTAATATAACATGGAAATTATTATTAAATGGTTAGTATAAAGTCATAAATGAATAATGTATGATATTATAAATATTAATATGGTTCTGTTATAATTTAATAACATATTATAATCTTCATATAGGAGGTTAAACGTATCCTCGACTAAAGTAATGTGCAAGTTAAGGGGTTTTCATCTCACTCCTTATTCCCGTTAAATTCATGCCATATTTCCACTATTACCTTTTTTGTAGTGTATGTACTGCCCATAATTTTGTTCTTTGTGTAATACACTTTAATTTATTTGTATTTACATATTCATTGTAGGATACCTCTTTCATGGGGTGTATGTTTCGTAAGTTACCAAATTGGTAAGGGTTTATTTCACAATCTCTTCATTATCCGAGGTTGTTTATACATAATTATCTACTGGGACCTATTTATCATCCACATCCATGCTTCTTAAAAACATATTTCAAAACATTCTTACTATTTTACATAATATGGGTTAAAGTCATTTATACCCTTGTTTGAATTCTTATAAGAAGTTTATAAAGCAATCTTTCTTTCGTTTTCCAAACAAGGTCCTTTTAACTTTTTTGACAGAATTAAGGTAAGAATGACTTTTTTAACTTATACAGCGGGTGCAGCTATTTTCCGCCGTTATAAAATATTTGAAGTGTCCCTTACAATCTTATAAGAATATTTTCAAATTAAATTTTTTCTTTTTTAATTATGTGACTTTTAAATGATTTCAAAAAAAGAGATATTTCTCTCAAATAGTTTTGATTTCATCTATGTCAACATCCTTTGATAAATTTTACACTCGTTTAAAGTTGATTTATTATGATACAAATCTTCCACATTGTATTTAAGGTTTTGTGATATGTTTTAATATGGATGAGTTATTTTTATTCCATTAATGGTTTATTATTAATGTTTTGGCATTTTATATGCTAGTTTTAATACGAATTCTTATGCTATATTTCATCCACTTCTTAAGATGAAGGTGTTCGACTAGTATGTTTCGGGTTGGGGACCGGTAAAAGTAAGCCCTCCAGGTTGGTGTCCGGTTATTAGAGGCACTCGGGGTTGGTTTTCGGTTATTAGAGGCACTCCGGGATGGTGTCTGGTTATTAGAGGCATTCTGGGTTGGTGTCCGATTATTAGAGGCACTCCAGGATGGAGTCCGGTTACAGAGGCTCTCCGGGTTAGGTTATGGTTACAGTTATCCCTTATGTCTTGGCACGAGGCCTTCACACAGAAATTAAAGTTCGGCATTATGCATTCCATCATTATGAAAGGGGTTAGTGATATTGCATGTGATTATTCTACTAGTAGAATATCCATGTGAATAAGTAAATGGCATTACTTCATTTTATTTGTTTCCATATTATGTTGAAGTTCAAGTTTAAAAGGATTTTGTTTTAGTTATACATTTCCGTATTTGTTTTTTATTATTTATTAATGTTTCCGCTGTATTGTTATCCTTACTGAGCATCTAACTCACCCCTTTCTTGTATTTTATTTTCCCAGGATTCCAAGAAGTGTATTATGATTGATATGCAGGGTTAACATAAAGGGAAAATGGAATTCTCAAAAAACTATCTATGTTGTGTTTTATCTTTCGAATTGCAATGTAATGTTAATGTATGTGATCTATTTTCCAAGACTGCTAAACTGATCGGTCCTTTAGAACTTGATTCCTTGTAATTGTGCCAATGTATTAAAATAATGCACTAGCTCTGGGTAACTGGGGTCGGGGTGTTACAGGGCTTATCTTTTTCTATGGATTACATCTTCTATATGACTTACTGAGTACGTAAAGTCTTTATGGTAGGGAGATTGTAACATCTCATTACTATTTTATCTGGTATTCCCTTAACCTGAAAGTAGGTTTCCCCTCATTTGATATTAGTAGGATACTTATAATGGTGAAGTCATAGATTTGTTGGAATTTGAACCTTAACCAGCATTTTCTATAGGATGTAGAAGGATTTAATGTTGTGTAACTAGGTTACACGTCGTGTAACTGGGAGACACACCGTGTAATTGTTGTTGGGTACAATCCCTAAAAGGGTAATCACATTGTGAAATTTTAAACGCCCTGAAGAGTGTTTTTACATCATCAATCATTTAAATAATGTATTTTTTAATCTGAGGAAATAGATTTTCAGCGTATTTGTACACTATAGATTTCACAATGTGTAATTGTACTACGCATCATTAAACATCTCGCATAATGTTTTTAAAATAGGTGAGATGCATTTTTGGATTTGTATCTTTTCACCTGGACCTTGGATCTTGACCTACAGTTCTTCCCATGCATTTTTTGAGACACTCTTTTCCATCAAGATCAATCTTTTCAGTGTTGGATATCCGTTGTAGTTGTGGTATGTCCCTAAGGGGAAGTGATCTTTATGAATCTTAATATCAAGTAATCATGGTAGCACCCTAACATTACGATATCAAATATGTGATCTATGTTGGATATTCCTTCTTATCATTTTTTAGATCTATTGTGAGATCTTGTTTTGGAGGCTATTTCTCAGTTAGTCGTTTTACGATGAACATACATTCTTGAGATATATGGTGTTTTCCTTTTCCATTGACCCAATGTTTTATAAATTGGATCAATCCTAAGATGTGTGGATTTAATTATAGGGCCTTCATTAATTTTTTCTGGGTTTATTGAATTTTGTTTCCATTATAGATGTGTGCGACCCATGTTTTGATGTAAATGGTTTTGTCTCTAGACAATGATAATGGATCTTGTTATTTGTTACAAACTCATTCATAATGAAATATTGTTATGATTGTTTGTTTTTGTTGAATAGAGTTTTATGTAAAAATGGTATTCCCTGGTTATTGGTAAATGTATTGGAAAATTCAAATCATTGAAATGAAATTTGAAATGGTTTTCAAAGCATTAGAATTAATTTTGAAAAAAATAGAGCATGGGATACCATGGGTACTAAGGTGGAAGGTTTATCTTGAGGGTGTCATAGATTGATTTTTGATTATCAATGAGGTTTTTCCTAGGTTTTTCCTCTATATCCTAGGCTAGTAGTTCATGGGGACTAATATTGAAATTATTCAGGAATTTACTTATGGGGTATTACTCTTCATACTAGGTATGTTATTCTAGGAATAATTCTGTGAACTTGATTATTATGGTACGAGTAGTCTGTAACCTAGACCTATAGTATTCCTTGGGGTTGTTATACCTATGATTTTGTTTTTTTATTCATGTATTATTGAGTTATCATTGATATGAATGTTTTATTCATGGGAAAAATGATGTGGAATATGTGCTTTCAAATTGATAAACCTACTTTTGTTTAGAATTATGGAAAATGATAAATGTTTACTATGTTTTCTATAAAATTTATTTACTATTTATCATGCCATGTTTTTACATAAAATGAGCATTCATGAATTTTTATATAGAGTATTTTTATGGATCACTTGGGTGAGATCCTACTGATCATGTTAGATCACACCCTATGCACCTGTTCGATGGTGCATAGACATTTTTTTGTCTCCATAACAAGGAAAAGAAATGCTACGTAGTGAGGCAAAAAGGTTTGTGTCAACTGGTTTGGTATCTTGTGGTGTGATGGTTTGAGTTTGTCCATTCCATCATTTGGAGTAGTTATTTTTTTGTTTCCTTTGCAGTTGGACTTGTCCTTTGAAGTTTTAGATACATTTTTCTATTTTCCTTGACTTTTTTTCTTATATTTATGGAATATATATCTCTTCCATATTCTATTTTCCCTTTTATAGTATATATATTCCATTTTTTCATATTGGGAGAAATTGTTCCCTGTAGTTTGTTTCTCGATGCCCGAGTGCATGTAACTAGCCCGTGGGGATCAGGAATGCCCTTTAGATATGTGATCCATAGGGTTGGGTTCCATATTTGAGGGTACCCTAGGTCGATTCATTACATTAACATTATTGTATTTAAATATCATTATTCAATAGAATTTATATTATAAAAACCCTTAGTATTCAAACCTTATCATTCTAAAAAACATCTAATGTATTAAATTCACAGTGGGAAATCATGTGAAATCTAAGTGATTTGGTCGGAAAAAAATACATAGGATCATCTTGAAGTTATACAATGAATTCTTAAAATTAGACCTCCAAATACATTTACTAGTAAAATTAATATGATGATTTCACAATATCAATAATCTAAATACAAAAACTACATAAATTTAGATGTTGGATTCATATGATCATAATTCAAAATAAATAATCTTGAAAAAAATATATACTAATATTAGTGTCTAAAACTGAATTATTATGATGAATACATATATATTAGTCTAATGATGGAACATAAAAACTTATGATGAAATCTTATTATCATCATTAAAAGTCATAATATAGAGTCTTATGATTTAGGACATTTCCATTCTTTCAGTTTTATCTCCATAATACTATAATTATTCAAATGACTATAGGATTCTCGCAATTCAAATATAGCCTTCACAAAAATTATTAAAACATCATCCATGTAATATTAAAAATAATTTAATATAACTTCAAAATCAACAATTCCATGATCATCCTCTATTTAATTAATTGATCCTTCATTCATTCAACTGTCAGGAAACTTCTTCAATAACATATCATGAATGGTATCTATGAAATCATGTAGTTTTCTAGACATGTTGATCATAATTCACTCATATCTATCAGTAATTGGAATATCTTTATAAATATTAACGCTTTATATCTTCACATGGAAACTAGTATTGATAAAAAATATCATCACCAAGTGGGATTAATAGTATCACATACTAACTAGTAACTTATCAATAAAGGTAATGATAAAACCCTTACTAAAACAATTTAACTCATGGTAAGGACCTATATCACATACATACCACTAACCATTCACTTAGGGTAAGATCTAATATCGCATATTGACCAATAACCTAAAACTCCAAGTGAGATTCAATATCACATCATGAACACTACCCTCTCACTCAAGGTAAGGCTTTATATCACATCATTACCACTAAACTCTTAGTCAAGGTAAGGTCTTATATCACTACATAATGAAAATAGTATCACACAGTGTATGTTCCTTTGTCACATCATAACCACTACTTTCTCACTCAACTTAAGGTCATATATCACATCCCAACCACTACCATCTCGCTCAAGGTAAGATCCTATTTCATATAAAAAACAATACCTTCTCTCTCAATATAATTTATTACATCAAATCTTGACCACTACCCTCTAACTCATGGTATAGTCCCATATTACATCCCAAACTACCCACCTCACCCATTCAATATTTTTTTACAACCACCAGTATCTACACAAATGTAAAAAAAATTGAGTATTATATGGTAATTCAATGTCATAAGGTTAACCATTATAATAATAAAATATCCCATTAACAATATTTACACAATCCTAAACTGTATAATTCTCTCATTAAACATCATTGGAAGCCACACATTCCATTTTCAAGCACCCAACACCTTCAAAAATGAAGTATTTGTTTTCCATACCAATAATAAACCCCAAGAGATCACTCATTCCTTAACTATACTTAATAAATTCACTATATTCCGAATTTTTTCATGAGTATAAAACTGCCTCACTAAAGGAAACTATACATTTTTACATAAATCCCATCCAATTTTACTAATATCTATCATATAAGGGGTCAGATAAATCAATTCAAACCCATTCATACCATTTAATAACAAAAGAAGAATGTTTCCATAGAAACTCACACAGCCACATATAAATTTAATATCAACGTAAGGGCTTTATATAAAATAATAAATAATTATGAAATAGGAATAAGATAACATGTAATCATAATCATGTATAAAAACTCTGAAAATAGTGTTTATAAATTAATATGTTACAACAAAACCTCCACCAGACTGAAACATTTTAGACCAACAACATATAGATATTCATTAAAACACAAGATAATGTCATCCATTCAACCCATTTAAAGATATCATCACATTACATATTTACACAATCTAGTTCCTTGTCCAAAATCCCAATGAAAATTTTCTTTATAAGCCTCCCATTTTATTTGCTAGTTTTTTTCAAAACAATAGCATAAATTCACCTCATTTACCTTGAAAATCTGTTTTATTCCAATTCCAATTAATAAACATTTTCCATAAAACATACTTTTAAAATCAACATTCATATATGATAATCCATTTACCCTATGAATGTAACTAATTCCACTAAAAATTTTAAAAAATATGTCAACTATAAAAGGAGGTATACTTCAACATGAGAGTCTTAAATAAATCTCATGCTTATACCAACCTCCTATAACCCATTAGTACTTATCTCAATAATAAATAAATTCAAATTCATCTATAACACCTTCTATTATAAAATTTCAATTTGGGATAATTGATTTCATAATAATGAAGTGTCATAAAAATACTAAAACCATGAACAATAGAGTTAGGTCCACTTCTATAAGGCACCCAAACCTAAGACTCACAAAATCCCCAATCCATGCATAACATAAACATCAACATCACCTAAACTATTGGAAATATATAAATAATTCATGTTAGTTGCATACACTATTTAATATGAAAACCCCTTATTTACTTATCATTTGAAGGCCTCTTATCTCCAAAACACACCAAAAAATCATCAAAATAGACTAAATAATTCATACTATGGTGAAATAGGCATTAAACTCTAGCTTTGAGTTACCAAAATAAATTAATATAAAAAAGGGATAATAATAAATTGATATCAAGAAAATATTATCTTAAATGACGAGGGAAACCACCTTAAATTTCCATGGATCAAGGAAATTTAAATGAAGAATAGGAGGGGATGATTTCTTATCCTCCTCTTGATCACATGTCTAATAACATTATAGGGGGTTTCCAATATAAAATACCCAAGATGTTATCCTTCTATTATATCTAAAATAAACTATTGATGGAATAATAAATCAAGACCATTCATTTATATATTGATTCCACAATAAAAAAACATCAGAACATGACACATATAGATCCCTAACTCATGGAATATTTCTCCTATATAAATCATCATGTTAGAATTTTTACTAAGTTAATAATCTTTTTTTATTTACCATTATAGAGAAATCCTTAAATTCCTACTATTATGTATCATTTGAAGAAACCCCTTTTATACCAAATGTCTAAAAATTTTATAATCATTACACTTCATGGTAACCCTTATATATTATATGGTTTACCATTATATATCATCTATATTAGTTCTTACATATCATAAGGTATCAAATATTTCATATCACAATCGATTCCCACATTTGACAGGTTTTTCAACCAATGACGGTAATCCTTTCATATTAAACATTATAAATAGAATGACCATCATTTCATCTTCTCATCCCATTAGTATTATAATGAAAATCATTATATATTGTGTAGGTAAACATTTCTCATCTCAAATAAACCATTACATTACATATGTCTTTCAAAACATAGCCATTTTTTCAAATGAACTTTATAAAAAATTATTTATCAAGAAAACATGATGTATCAAATTTCCCTCGCATATAAAAATACCCATTGGAATCATAAGGTGACCCCAAATTTAAGAATTTTGTATCTTAGAGTAATAGTTTTACTTCATAGTTTTATCCCTTATATAATTTATATTCTTTAGGGAACACATTTATACTTTTATTTAACCATTACATATAACAAGAGGGATATTTGTTTACCCTTACATATCACCATGATAACATTTAACCATTCCCTAGATAAAGTTTATGCATTTTAATTTCGTAATTTTCCAAATATCATGGAACTTATACTTAAGGAACCTCATGCATATAGAAATAATGATTTTTCCAAACACTAAAACCCTTTGAAATGATAGAGTAACTCATTGGACACCCATATCTAACACTTAAATTCTACAATTCCTTACAAACTAACTCCTCATTATTTTTCTAATATAGTCAAATAACTCTAAAACAACTGGAATTCATCTTCATCCATCTCCAAACACCTCCAAAATTCATCCTAACATATCCTATAACAAAAATATTATAAAGGACTCGATGTACCACATACATTAATTTAATTCATTAAATGTTTACCCCTCAAGTTACTTTTATCTCATAGGTCTCTATTATCATTAATGAATTATCCCTTGGTATCCATGGAACAAAAGTAGTTCTCAAGGGTTTTTTATGTATCTATGAAAATATTTAGTTCATTCAAATGAACATTATTTTAATTAAAAAACTCATTTAATAAATTTGGAACACCCTCGTTGGGGAGACACATATTACATGCTTATAAATAACAAACATTACCATATGGGTACTCTAAAGGGACCACCGAACTCTTTACTAAGTTATTCGCTTTAAATTATCTACCCAAAAAATCTATCGAAATATCATGTCACCTCTCAAGAACATAGATATCTCATTACAATAGAATCCATGTCTAACAATCCATGGATGTTCTATGACATATTATTAAAATCATATTAAGAAAAATCACATCAATGAAACTGTATAAAATAAGATATGATCATCTGATTTGTATGTCCTCCATCAATGACACATGATTGACACATAATATAAAATTGATTCCAATATGATTTAGTTGAATCATCACTCAAAACCTTGAATTATCACTGAAAACAAAACCTAATCCACCCCACACCAATGGTGACTCAATGAAATATAGAAGGAAGAAATAGTATGGATTCAGCCATGCATGATAGAAAAGGGGGAATATGGGTATTAATATGGAGAGAGGTATATAGGGTATACAACTAGAATTTAAACCACATAGGGTGGCCCTATATCATGCACCAAGGATTGAATCGCGTTATGGTGCACCATTATGAAGCCACTTTGGACCCCTAATTAGACAAAAAAATAAACAAATGACCACACTCCTCATCTTTTTCAACCAATCCATGGCCTAAAAAATTACATTATATGGCTTGGAATTTCTTATTTGGGTAACCCTTAAACTAAAAGTTTTTTACAAACACCCATTATGGGGACTTATCATATACAACTTCTCATAGGGGAAACCCCTTACGTAATACACCCACACAAGAAGAAACTCTCACCATCATGCCATTTCTCTATTTTCACCCATGATCGGCCACATCCAACATTGTGATCTCTACACAATGGTTCCCCCAATGGTAGAACACCTAAAATAAAAAATAAGTTTAAAATACACCTAAAATTGCTTCTTTGCCAACCCAAGAACCTAAAACACAACTTATTCAAAACTCCATGTATAAAATAATCTCCTAAATATGTTCAAAATCTTTTAATTCTGATCCAATCCATCGATCACAAAACAGATTGCTCACCAGCATAAAAAATTATTCTTTTTTAGGTTTTTAGAAAAAAATATGTCATGTGTCCTTACAACCACACAACAATGGAACTTATTATCCTAGAAAAAAAATCAATGCCCTTTAAAAAATTATTCTAAACTATCCTAAACAATAATTTCCATCCAAAATAAAACATTATGTCCCTAAATGATTAATCATCCCATGTTTCTCAACATTGATATTGAGGTACACTATTCATAAATTCTCAAGCCACCCACTCATCAAAAATTAAAATATTGATATGACACTAAACTGAACCCATCTATCCAAATACACTTTTGTGTCTTCAATAAATTAATACCTATTATTATAGTACATTCTATCATAATTCTCCACAAAATTTTAATTCTAATGGTCCAACAACCCACTTGATATTTTTTCTATCTCACAACACACCATATCATTGAAAAACATTGGTTGGTACTCATAATGGAGAACTATTATAAAAAATTCTTGGTCACAAAAATTGACATATTATTTCACCTCTTGATTATGACTCCATAACTCCCAATGCAATCTTGAGAAAATCCAAGATTCACACATCTATTTGTGAACCATTATTATGTTTTAATATCATTTTTTGATCAAAAGTCAACTGAATATTCTATTATGCTACATCATGACAACTGAAACACCATCCATCTAACTAAACCTCATATCCCATCAAATACATATTGAGCATAGTGATAACCCCTGGTCTCCATTTAATACTATATAAAAATTTAATTTTTGGTGTAGTGACTATTGAACTAGATAAAATTGGATATATCTTCCCTTTAGTGTCAAAAAGTCACCTTGATAGTCCAATAACTAGTAATATTGTATCCACAAACCCTTCCACATGAGGGAAATCACCCAGTGACCAATTCCATGCTCCAACCATATGAGGAAACTTATCTTCACTCCATTGTACCATTAAAACAATATCAATGACCCATTCTCTGTCAATTAACACACATAATGTTAGGAAATGGACATCATAACCCTAATAGATACACAGCACAAAACATCAACCACTACTAGTTTTGGACTAACTAGGAACACATTCCTATATACTCTTTGACGAATCATTCATAATGAGGGTCACACCCTCACCCTTACAATGATTAAATATCCATCATATGGATATACATATACCAATACATGAAAAAAAAACATCAACTCATTTCTATAATTCAAAAAGTACCACTCTTTTTTATATGAACTCATGTCTTATGAACATGAGACCCCATTGACACATGGTATTATCATCATCAATGTCAAGACAATTTGCATTCTCCTCAAAACACAAGGCCTCCATTTCCACATCATCTCATCAAAACAATAAGTCCTCATCCCATAAAAATACACTCTTTGATACTTATTTAAAATTGTACCACCTGTAACTAGCCCATACAAACTCTTTGTCACCCAAACCCAAAAGGAATACACTCTATTAAAGCATGCTCATATATCATGGATCATGATCCCATGTGTTTAATCTCATCATATCGATGCACATATGGATAAAAAACACTTTGATTTAATGAATTTCAATTTCATCTATCCATAACCACCACGAATGTTTCTCTTCAAAATTATTGCCTCTCACATGTGTTGAGGTAAATATAGAATTTAACCATTACCATGTCATTGTTCAATTTTTCTAAATGTCTACCCATTCTATATCCATTGTAGATCTAACCATCTTGTATTAGGATATATTATATCATCAAGAATCACATGTGAAATAAACATGGTTATACATTAAACTGATCCTTCCCTTTGAACCTAAAAATCCATACCTATATACATGATGTTTGTTTAATCTAAAAATACTAATTCATTATAAGGAATATATCACATTATCTATATTACATCAAGTTCACAAATATCCTTATCTAAATCATAGATCCATGATTTTCATTTCAAAGGCACTCACAAGACTTGTAACCCCTCACTCAAAATAACCTTTAATAGAATATATCAACACATCCATAATACTCAAATCATCAATATCCTTAGAAAAATCCTAAAATCATTATGTAATCACTTCTAAAACATATCTCAAATTGCATGGGGTAACACCTCTACTCTTGTATCCCCATCTAAAGAAACTCATATATCAAAACACCGAGCTGTATTGTTCCCAACTACACATATCAAGAATCACATGCCAAATCATTATCCTAATAAAGAGAACTTATAATCACTTGGAATCCACATATTGGAATAACCCCTTTAGTTTCATGATCACGTCTATCAATAAATAATTAAATCATCCTGTAATGATTTTTTTCATGTAAAAAATGATCACATGATTTGGTTTAGTATAATTCCACTCAGAATCTTTATGGGAAAACACCGTATATTTTTTTGACACATTAAATAACTAAAATCATTTTAATTTTTCATAGAATCAATAATACTGTCACCCATAATGGGTCCATCACCAAGGCATCTAATGAATGTACAACCCTATTATGGACATTATACATCTTTTACACTAAGGGGTTACATAATTGTCAAAGAGTATCTCATCATAGATCTAAATAACCGATCACTATAAAAAAATACAATGGTTCAATTTCTTATAATGGAACCATGATTTTATATTGTAAAATAATATATATGTTACTGTTGACACTATAAAAAGATAGACCCTTATAATCAGTGGTATCAAAAATAGTTAAGCACGCATATGTACTTTAAAACATATATTCCAAAAATTATTCATCCAGAATAGAAACATACTAGTGGAACCTATGGTATATATATAATAAATCAAAAATCATAACCCCAAGGGTTTCATTCTTGGTGAAATCATCCAAACACAAAATCAAAAACCAAGAACCACGATCACATTTCCCTTACAACATGAAATTCCTAACAAAAAATGTGTCTGTTACACACCAATCTAATATCCATGAAAAACCTTGACATGTATAGAATCTATTTCTACCAGATATAAAATATTAATGAATAATAAAAGGATTATATAATACCAATTTTTAATATATTGATGCATTATACCACTATTTGTTTTAGGGATGGTGGTCACCACATTAGCTCAGGTGTGCCATCCTATATGCCAAAGAATTAAACTATCATCTAGGTTCTGAGGTGTAATAGTGGGGTACTATACCATATATATCATAGTGTGACATATTATAAAATAACCCGAAAATACCATTCATAAATAATAAATACATTTCATAAAAAATATAATAAAAAATGCTATATCAAATGA
Source organism: Viscum album (assembly GCA_963277665.1). Taxonomy (NCBI): domain Eukaryota; kingdom Viridiplantae; phylum Streptophyta; class Magnoliopsida; order Santalales; family Viscaceae; genus Viscum; species Viscum album. The sequence continues at coordinate 1,365,627,503 of OY728166.1, read as the reverse complement.
AGTGAGGAATAAATCTATCATAAAAACTCATGATCATTCTTGAATAAAAAATCTGACGCAGACTTGGAAAATAATATTTTATAATAGAATAAATGATAAAAAAATATGTAGGGATGTACTATTTTCCCAAAATCACATATCATATACAATATCCAAACTCGATCCAATTTATCCTACAAAATCAAGAAACCTTAGGCCTCTACTATGACAACCCTACTTTTTATTACACAATTAAACATAATTTATTACATAAACTTCACTTGATATAACATAGAATATCGAGAGTTATATTGTCTTTTGGGGATTAGGATCATTACATAACAACTTGAAACATGAAATACAACATTTTTATTGAAAACTTCTATTACATGACCACTTAATTCCTTCATAATTAACATTGCATTGGATAACCTGAGGACATGCATAAGAAAAGGGTGACCTATAAAGCGTAGTAAGGGAATAATAATGGAATAACATGAGGAATACAATACATGATAGACAATGGGTATATAAATAGAGAAAAAGAGAAGAATAAACATAAAGGCATGATAAATCATGATAATTATAACATGGAAATGTGGCAACAACACTTAACACGGAATTAGCATTAGCCAAGGCTCATTGCACATGGTGCATGAGTGAACCCTTATTGTACATGAATCACGAGTAAACCCTAGTTGCACTTGAATTTTTATGAGTCAACACCCATTTCAAATGAAGTATCATGATACTATACTTTACTCAATGAATTGGAGCGCAATCAGGGCGCACCCTTCTTAAAGATTTCATTTCATGCATAATTGGGCCACATGGATCATAAAACATTGAATCATTCAACATAATCATTCATTACATGATAAATGAATGTTTAATACATACATGAAACTATTTAAAACAATAAGTAAATGGGTATAAAGGTGAATACCCTTGATTAAGAAATGGACATGGTATTCACTACACAATGACTTTGGCTTGGAAAGGCGCGGTTCAATTTCGGTAACATAATGACGTGACATAAGAACTCATAAAAATGGTTGATGGGAGAGAATGGGGTGTATCATAATATTTACATGACATGGACAGTAAGGTAGTCATATAGATACATGTCACAACAAATTTAATGGAATTTAGATTCATGATACCAAATAATTGCTTGAATGTAATTGAGGAGAGAGAAATTCCTTTTGGAATTTCGGCATAGTAATGGGTGTACATGGGAGGAATTTTATGAGAGATAAAGGGTTATCCCATCATTCAAACATAAAGACGGTAGTATGGGAGAGGTGTGCTACCATACCCCAACATTTATAATTGAAATTAAAAGGTCATAACAACTTAAAGAATATTGGACAAAAGTGAGAAACGATGAAAAAACCCTTACTTGGTAGTGTGCTTCGAAGGGCTTGAGAGAGGATTATTGGGATATTGGGGTACCTTGGGAGGTTTTTAGAGAGAGTAAGGAAGAGGTTGGACTAACTCAAAAGGTTTATATTGAGGAGGAAGTGGGAGATTGGGTGGGTTTATATAGGAAAGGTGAGGGAATTCTTTATTATTTAAGTTTGGGGCCCTCAATTAAAGTAATCCAAACCACAAACCAGCCAATGGTTTTCTTCTCATGGTTTTTAGAAAATTTAATTGTAAAACAATATTTTATAAGACCAATGTCAAAACCTCTTAAAATAATTGGGTTTCTTATGTGTTGGTGAGTCACACTCCCAAGGAAAATAATTTAAAAACACAAAATGTTTAATAAGTCTTGAAGGATCCACTAAAGCATTGTAAAATAAATAAAACAAACCCAAAATCACATTATTTTAATGTTAAAACATATATTCGCCGAACATGAGTTTTATTGTATTTTATTACATCACTATTGGGTCATTAGGATGTCATAAAACACATTATATATTTAAACAGTATTTAATTATTACCCAAAAATTTGATTGTCTCAGAAAATTATGAAAAATTCAGTGTTGTATAATTTTGACGTCCTGATTCTAGAAATAATATTAATTTTATCTAAATAATTTTTTAAATATGTTAATTTTCACTTTTAAAATAAAAATCGACGTTTATCGATAATTCTTGGGTTTTTGACAAAAAAGGATTTCAGACATTAATAAAAATTACAATTTCATTCATAATATTATATGATAATTTATATTTAATAAAAATTAATTTAATAATAATAATATTTTATTAAAATATTATTTAATTCAGAAATCTATTAATTCATCAAAATATATTTCTTAGTTGAATTTTAACTACAAAATACTATTTGAGCTTTAAAACTATTTACAAGGTAACAATAATAAAATGAAATTATATTCATTATTATATACAAAAATAATGTACAAAACCATAGTACTAGGGATTTGTTACATAACCCCTTAAAACAGGTTCATAAGACCTAATGGTAAGGTGCGCGATGGTGACAAACTCTTGGGGTGGTTCGGAAAACATTGCACACATGGTGATCTCTATTAACTTCTACTTCTACCATAGACGGTTTTGTTCGATCTTGACATGATGAAGCTCATCTTGGGATTGGTCAAGAGCAAAGCCCAATAACTCCACCTATTTTCCAAGCTCGGACAACTAGGCTTCGTATGGAGAAATTCTATTGGATGACGCCATCTCTTCATTTTTCTGAGTAAATTTGGATTTGTTAAAACCTTATATTTATACTAATCATGTGATCACTGTTCAATGGATATATTAGAAATGGTCACCATTCTTAAAATAAAACCAAATAAGTTGAAATATTATACACACATTTTACATAAAGAGACATTTAATTTGATCAAGAGGGATTTCCATTAATGAAAGTTTGGGTCGTTACAATCTCCCCCCCTTAAGAAATTTCGCCCTCTAGATTTTCTTTTCCCACACTAAAACAGATGTGGGTAGCTCTGCTTTATCATTTCCTTTAATTCCCACATCACTTCTTCAAACTTGTGGTTTCACCACAACACCTTGATGAGGAGAATTGTATTATTTCGTATAACATTTTCTCTATGATATAAGATCCTCGCTGGTTGCTCCTCATAAGAAAGATCATCCTCAAACTATACCACCTCTAAATATAGTACATTTGAAGGTCTGGTATGTACTTCTTTAAGAGGGATACATTAAAGACATCATGTAATTTGGCCATGGTAGGTGGAAGTTCCAGTCGATATCCCACAGCCCCGACACGATCAAGAATCTCGAAGGGGCCGATGTACCATGGAATTAACTTCCCATTCTTTCCAAAACACATGACATTCATCCATAGAGATTTGCGTAGAAATTCCATGTATCTAATTTTAAACTCAGGGTCTCGTTGAAAGTTATCTGCATAACTCTTCTATCGATTCTGGGCTTCCTTGATATGTTTCCGAATGGTTTTCACCTTCTCCACCATTTAATCGACCATTTCTGGTCCAAGAAGCTTAAGCTCACCGACTTCATCTCAACACACCAGTGTTATGCACCTTCTCCCATAAATGGATTCATACGGTGCCATTTGGATGCTCGTATGGAAACTTTTATTATAAGATAACTCCACCAGAAAAAGATGTTGATCCCATCCCCCTTTAAAGTCCATTGAGCACGCTCTCAAAATGTCCTCGAGTGTTTGGATAGTCTTATCAGATTGGACATCAGTTTGAGGATTATAAGCCATACTGAAGTTCAGTTCAGTATTCAGAGCATGTTGAATACTCTTCCAAAACTTATAAGTGAATCTTGGATCTCGATCAGACACAATAGATAGTGGTACAACATGTAGCCTTACCAATTCCCTAATATATATCTATTTCAGTTTATCCAATGAGAAATCCTCCTGAATTTAAATGAAGTATGCAGCCTTAATATGACAATCCACAACAACTTAGATTACATTGTTGCCTTTGTATGTCTTTGGAAGTCCGGTGACAAATTACATGGTGATGTTATCCCATTTCTATTCTAGTATGGGCAATCATTGCATCATCCCCTTAGACTTCTGCCTCTCTGCCTTTACTTCCTGACACACCAGGCACATTGATGTATATTCAGTGATCTCCTTCTTCGTATTATCCCACCAAAAATTCTCTTAGAGATATTGATACATCTTTGTGTTTCCTGGGTGAATAGGGAAATTTTAACTTTGTGCATCATCCAAAAGTTCTTTCTTCAGCTCCGGAATTTATGGAACACATAGTCTTTTCCCAAATCTCACCATTCCTTCTTCATTAACATTAAACTCCAATGATCTCTCTTTTATGATGGCTTCCAATTTTTCATGAATTTCCACATCATCCTTTTGAGCATCCTTTAACCTTTCAAAAAGTGATGGTTGAGTAATCATTTGTGAAAGGATTGATGGTGTTCTCTTCTTTAGGATTCCCATATTCATCTTTATAAAATCTAAGAATATTAGATCCTTTTCAATTCTCATCAATGATAGAATTTTTGGGTCCTTTATACTTAGGGAATCCACTGCCTTGTTAACTTTCCCAGGGTGGTAATGGATTGAGCAGCCATAGTCTTTGATCAGATCAAACCATCTTCATTGGTTCATGTTCAACTCTTTCTATTTGAATATATACTTGAGGCGTTTGTGGTCCGTATATATTTTCACACTTCTCCCCAAATAGATAAGGAGGAAAAATATTCAAAGTGAATATCACTAAAGACAACTCTAGGTCATGTGTTGGATAGTTATGTTCATGAACTTTCAATTTTCTTGAATCATAGGCAATAAATTTGTCATTTTTCATCAACACACATACCAGTACCATCTTCTAATCATCACTGAATACCACAAAAAGTTCTCCACTTGTGGGTAAAGTGAGTATGGGTGTAATTATAAGCCTCCTTTTCAACTCCTTAATGCTTTCGTCACATTCATCACTCCAAGAAAACGTTACTCCCTTCCAATTGAACATGGTAAGAGGGTTGTACAATCTTGAGAAATTTCTCACAAATCGTTGATAATATTCAGGTAACCCCACGAAGCTACGAATATCTATTACCGATGATGGCCCTGACCATCCCTCAATTGCATCTGTTTTGGAGGGATCCATAGATATCCCATTGCATTTGATGATATGTCACATACATGAGAACTCCATCAACTAGAACTCACACTTGTTGTACTTTTCATAGAGCTTCTCCTTCCGTAAGGTCTCTAGTACAGTTCTTAAATGCTCCTCATGGTCCTCCATGGTTTTGGAGTATATCAGAATATAATCTATAAATACTACCACAAATGTTTCGAGGTAATCTCTAAATACCCTATTCATCATGTCCATAAATATTTCTAGAGAATTAGTGATTCTGAAAGGCATTACTATGAATTCATAGTTAGTGTATCTTGTAAGAAAGAAGTCTTGGGGATATCTTCCTTCTTCTCCTTACTTGATAATATTCCAACCGCAAATCCACATTGGAGAAGTATTTTTCTCCACGTAGATGATCGAAAAAGTCATTAATTCATGGGAGAGAATACTTGTTCTTTATCAAGATTTTTTTAATCTCACGATAATCGATGAAAAGGAACATGGACCCATCCTTCTTCTTGATGAAGAGGACCGGTGCACTCCATGGTGAAGCACTTGGGCATATAAACCCTTTATCCAAATTCTTCTGTAGTTGTTTCTTTAGCTCCTCAAGCTCCACAACAGAGATTCTATATAGATTCTTGGATATTTGCAATGTCTCATGTACAAGATCAATTGATAATTCAACATCTCTTCTAAGAGGAAGACCAGGGAATTTGTGGGTAAATACTTCAGTAAATTCCTTCACAATAGGCATGTCTTCAAGGATGTTTTCTTCCTTGGACTCAATCACCTAAGAAAGATATGCATGCTCATAGGGAAGTAATATCCACACTTGAAATGATGAAACCAAAGAAGATTCATCTTCCTCCTTGCACTTGTATAGAATCGGGAGTCGATTATCCATATAGAGTGTGATTTCCCTATCACGGAAATTTATGTTGGCTCTATATAAGGAAAGCCAATCCATGCCAATAATTGCATAAAATTCCACCAGAGATAGTATCACAAGGTTCTTCGGGAAGTTAAATCCACAGATTATGATAGGGGAGGAGTTATATTCATGGGATGCAATGATTTCCCCATTTTCTGTACTCATCGTAATCTTCACTTCCATGATTTGTGGTGGTGATGGGATTGTTCTACTAAACTTTTGATATATAAAAGAATGCGTGGAACCTGAATCAAAAAGTATTTTCGCTATTCTTGAATGAATAACTAGCATACCTATCACCACTTTGTTGTTGGGATTCACTTCGGTAGTAGCGATGGCCAAAGCTCACCCTTGCTGCCTTGGGGGGTGTTGGTTGCCTCTGAAAACCCTTGTCTTAGGGCTCTGATTTTAAAGATTCCCTGGTTCTTTGCAATTGTAGCAATAAACCACGCATTGGGGTTCGAACGGAGCGTTCCTCTCCTCTATCGCAGTTGTGGGTCTTTCTTGCGAACAGTTAATAGCTAGGTTCCCTTCTCTTCTACACCTAAAGCATTTCTTCGTCCCCTTCAAGCAATTTCCAGGGTGCTTCTTTCCACACATTTGGCAAGTGGGGTGCTGGATCTTCTTAGCACCGTTGGATTTATCCCTCAGACCACCAACACTGAATTCCACATTACGCTTCTTATCCCCATGATACCCCCTATGATTCTCCGATCTCCATTTAGACCTTGAGGGAAAATCAGACAATTTCCTCATAGCTATCGAAGTCACAGATCACCAGCACTTTCTGCACGCTAGGTTTTAGCCCACAAAAGAAGTGGCCAACCTTGCATTCGAGGGTAACAACAAAGCTAGATGCATATTGTGCAAGCCTTGTGAAGTTTTCCTCATATGCTCCAACAAATTCATCATCTTTTTCTTTGAGGTCAAGGATGTCACTTTCCATCTTAAGCCAGAGGGTGTGCGGAAATTATTTATCTATAAACATCTTCCAAAAATCAGTCCAACACCGCGATCCCCTCCTCAAGCTTTGTAAAGACCCGCAAATTTCAAGGAAATTTTTTTCTTAATTTTCTTTGGAATTTTACAAGAGCGCAGCTTCAGACGGCACCTGATTCCGAGGCCCGGTGTGCCCGGAATCAATTTCCGAAGTTTGGCTCGGGTACGTTCAGTGAACGGACGAGCGGGTTTTTCTATCTTTTGAACCGGTGCCCGGAATCAAATTCTGAGGGCACCGATGAAATCGCAGCGCCGGTATTTGCTTAGAAACGCCTCTTCCGGAGTTGCGTTTGCTCAGACGTGGTTTTTAAATTTTGCGGCTTTAAGTCAGAAATAAAATAAAGTTTGTGCGACAACTTTATTCTATTTCACTTAAGCTGCTTGGAAGCCACTTGAAGCCACTTAAAGACGGCTTGAACTGAGTTGAACTGGATAGGATGCTATCCAGAAATATCCTACCCTCTTGGTAGGATATTTGTGAGGCAGGGCCCGCACGAGCCCCGCCGTTTCTTTCGCTAAGTAACGCACCCGCGAAAACCCGTCAAAGTAACTGAAAAGTCAACCGACGCGTTTTCTTTAATTCTTAACAGACCATTTAATTGGGCGGTTTATTTCGTGAATTAAATGGACTGTTTCTTCGTGAATTAATTGGGTCGTTACTTATGCGTTTTACGTTTGTTGGCAAAATAATAAAATAGACAAACTTGTCTATTTTGGAGGATTGCTATTGTTGTGCAATTCCTCTGAGCCTCCACCCTCTCCGCGAAGAACGCGAAGAACGCGAAGAACGCGAAGAACGCCGGAACCGGAATCCGACGACGCACGATCCGTGACGTCAACAGCTTTTCCGCGACCTTCTTCTTCTTCTTCTTCTTCGGTGCCTCTTCTTCCGCGGCGAACCTGCGATCGGCGGTTAAAGGTGAGAATCGAAACTTCTAAATTATCCCTTCTTAGTTTCAATAACAACGGATTTAATTAATTAAATCCGTTTGTTCTTGATCCGGAGATTGGCGACGCGACGCCGGATACCACGACGACGCGACGATCTCCTTCTTCCGCGACGAGCGATTCCGCGACGACCTCTCGTCCGACGACGACTTCGAGGTAGGGATTTATTTTGGAAAATTTACCCCTTTTAAATTCTCTCGTGAACGTTCTTGAAAATTTAAAAAGCCGGTTCAAGCGAACAATTTTATCTTTAAATAAAATTGTTGGATCATGTGTTGATCATCTTATTCTTTTCTCCCGTTGTTTATGATTAACGCGGAGGGAGCGGGTCTAACGAACAAGACCCGGCAACCCTCCGCCGATCTTCCCTTTTTGTGCGGATTTGGCGAACGACGACGAACCGTGCGGCAAGGGCAATCCGTTGTTTCCGCAGTGAAGATCGTCCCCCGGGAGGAGCAACGGCGCAGACGGGAAAGGAATCGGGCCACCGGAGCATCTCCGGCGGCCCGCGGAAGGCGGCGGCGGCGCGGGTCACCGGCGCGGCGGCGCCGGCGACCGGAGGCGGCGGCGCCCGGCGCGCCGCCATGGAGGAAGCCCGCCGCGGCTGAATCCGCTGCGGCGGCGGCCGGTTCCGCGGCCGCGCGGAACCGGGAACGGACGCGGCGGCCCGGCCGCGTCCGCGTGACAGGCGGTTCCCCCCCGCGGGGGCCGCGTTTCTCCAAATGTCGCGGGTCAAACCCGCGGCGGCAGCCTGTTCGGCCGCTCGGCCGAAGCCGAGCCGGCCGGTCCGGTCGGCCGGGTCGCCCCGGGCCCAGAACCCCCGTTTCGGGCCCTCTTCGGTCTTTCACCCATATCTTGGGCCTGGGACCTCCGATTGACGAACCGTCAGCGGCTACGCGATCCTTGGATCGAGACGGTCGTTTCGGTATATTATACTCAAGGTTTCGGAAGACTTTGGGTTCGGCCGGGTTGGTTCGTACACGAAACCAACCGGGCCCTCGGAGCGGAAACGCTCATAACGTGAGCTACGGACGTCCGATCGACGTACCGTCAGCTGTGGTAGATTCCTCTAAGTGAGACGGAACTTTTGGCATACTCCGCCCGAGGATCGGATACAGGCGGAGTACGGTCGGGTTGGTTTTGCCCTAAAAACCAACCGGGCCCCTGGGACGAAAATGCCAATAACTCTCAGACCGGGCGTCCGATTGACGCGCCGTCTGTCGCGTTGAGATCCTGTTGTCGATACGGAACTTTTGGATACATCAACTTCGGACTACGTGTCAGTTGATGTATCAGCCTCTCGGCTCGTGGAGCGGACCCTCCTAAACGAGCTCGCTTTGTGCGGGAACCCTAGCGCTGGCTGTGACTTCGACGACAGAGCAGAGATCCTCCGTGGACTGCGACGACGGCAGAGCAGAGATCCTCCGTGGACTGCGACGACGGCAGAGCAGAGATCCTTCGTGGACTGCGGCGACGACTGTGCAGAGATCCTCAGTGGACTGCGTCGACTACTGCACTCAGCGATCCTACGTGGATCAGTGCTACCGGTTCTGTGTGAGCCTCTGCCTACAGGTTCTGTGTGAGCCCGATCCTATGTGGGTCCTTACTACCGGTTCTGTGTGAGCCACTGCCTACAGGTTCTATGTGAGCCCGATCCTGTGTGGGTCTTTTGCGGGGGTTAGTACCTATCGATCCTTCGTGGGTCCGACGACTTAGATGGATCAGTGATCATCTTTGACGTCATCTGAAAAAGTATACCTGGTTGAGCTGAATCTTATGTTACTCTCCTTTGTGGATTGTGTTGAACTATCCTATGTGGATTTACTGTTTACTCTCCTTTGTGGATTGTGTTGAACTATCCTTTGTGGATTTACTGTTTACTCTCCTTGTGGATTTGAGTCTTGCTTTCCTTTGTGGATTGAGTTGTTCTTGAGCTCGTGAGCAGAGCTAGAATTGGGGACTTAGGTATATGTATGGGCATATACCTAAGTCGAGTCAGATGTTACTTCGTGATTTCATCTTTCTTTTGTGATATATCCTTTGTGGATTTCGGGAGACCTTCGGGGGTCTCGGGGTCCTTACTGAGTAGCTTGTACTCACCCCTGCACGGGCTATGCCCGCACCCTGTTGTGTTGGTTGCAGACGACGGACAGCGCTGATCACGGTTGGGGCGTGGAGCAGGACGGTACCTGGAGGTGGACCACTGGGCGGGACGTGCTCGGAGCGGACGTGGGACCCGAGGAGCCTGGAGGCTATCTGTACCCACCCTTCAGGTGGGATTGCCAGTGGACGACACGAGGCCGCCGTCTTTTCTTCAGTTGTTGTACTTTACCTTTCAGTTGTACTTTACAGTTGGGCTTGTATTTCCGGCCCCCTTTACTTTTCTGCACTTTACTTTCCGCTTGTTGACTCTGTGTGGTTGTTACTTATAAAGGCAATGCCTTCCCTGTTTACTGGGATTTTACGCCTTGGTGCTAGTCGCCATCCCCTGGCCTATGGAAGGCGGGCTTAGGGTAGTCACGGCACGGGCCCCGAGGACGGGTCGTGACAAATTGGTATCAGAGGCGGTCGGTTCTACCGCAGACTCTGATCGTCCTTTCTTTCTATGTGAAGCAATAGTGTTTAGTGTATTGAGTGTGGTTATCAGTTCAGGGAGCCCAGTGTTGGTGCGGCGGCCGACGTATCCGTACACCAGGACCCTGACTCCTGATTTCCGACTTAATGCATGAAAACATTGATTGCGTGTGTGTTTCAAGTTTTCTTTGTGATTACTTGTGTCAGCTCACCGGGTATACTGATCTGCTTTATGAAAGTCTCAAGTTTTCCTTGCGATTACTTGTGCCAGCTCACCAGGTATACTGTTCTGACTGTGGTGCTCTTGTTCTCCTTTTCAGGATGGCCCCGCGACGACTGCCAGCTAGGGTTCCGAGTGTAGGGCGCGACGGCAGCCCACCGAGCGACGAGGCCTCGGTGTAGGGCCCTTTGCCAGCAGTGGCACCGGCGGTAGCCTTACCCGCCGAGCCACCGATGCTTCCAGTACCAGACGCTGACGATGCACGTCGCCTCAGGGCACTGCATGAGTTTCAGAGCCAGCGACCGCCCAGGTTTCGCGGTGAGGCGGACCCCCAGGCCGCCGAGGACTGGCTAGAGGCGGTGGTACGGATCTTTCGGCTAGTGAGGACACCAGCGGATCTCATGGTGATTCTCGCAGCGAGCCTCCTGCAGGCGGCGGCAGGACGATGGTGGAGCCTGATGCTCCAGGTTCACGATGAGGCATCCCTGCTCTGGGCGGACTTCGAGAGCCTCTTCCGCTCTGAGTTCGTCCCGGCCACCCTCCGAGCGGTGCGCATCCAGGAGCTTCTCCAGCTGCGCCAGGGCAGCATGACGGTCGCTCAGTACGCGGCGAGGTTCACGGACCTATCTCGCTACTCGACCGACATGGTACGGGACCCCTTCTTCCGGGCCCGGACCTTCGAGCAGGTCTTGCGACAGGAGATTCGGGCGTCGCTGATCTCCCTCAGCATTCCGACCCAGGCGGGAGTGCTGGAGCGAGCCCTCCTGATCGAGAGCTTCCTGGCAGAGCCTTCTTCAGCGGCGAGACCTAGCGCAGGGCGGCAGGTAGCTGAGTCTTTGGCAGCAGGTAGCCGACGGATGACTCTCGGGTCCAGGCAGACCAGACCCCCACGCAGACGGCCACAGGACACCGGCTCAGCAGTGCGGGGCACACAGCGGAGTGCCAGCCTTCCGAGAGGCAGGCTGTGCTACACCTGCGGCGGGCAGGGTCACATGGCTCGTGACTGCCCGACTCGCCGACCAGAGGAGCAGCAGACGGTGGAGGGGCCACCCAGGCAGAGGCAGAGGGTCGACCGGGGCGGTCCGCAGGGAGGAGGCGGACGAGGCAGAGGAGCTGGCCGAGCAGCGGGTGGTGGGCGACGCTTCCAGGCTCTACCCCCACCACCACCAGGAGGGCCACCTCGACCACATGGAGCTGGCGGGCAGGGACAGGCCCAGCTCCAGGCAGTGGAGGCCTACGACCCCGACTTGCCAGAGATGATTCGAGGTACGATCTGTGTCTATTCCACCCTTGCTGCAGTACTTATAGACACAGGAGCGAGTCACTCTTTCATAGCCTCTGCCCTTGTTCGGAGCTCGGAGATTCCGACTGAGCCGTTGGCTCGATCCTTACGGCTAGAGACTCCTACGGGAGCAGACTCGACGATTACACACTGGTGCCGGCAGTGTGAGCTTACTCTAGGAGGCGAGAGCTTCGGCTGGGATCTCCTTGTAGCGGCATCGAGGCCTTACGACGTCATCTTGGGCATGGATTGGCTATCCACGGTTCATGCCCAGATCGACTGTTTTAGGCGCAAGGTGCGATGTGTTCGCACCGACGGGAGCAGGTTTACCTTCACCGGCGAGAAGGGAACCTTTGCAGCACAGGATGGACTTCCGCGGAGGAGAGTGCAGCCCATCTCTCATCAGTTGGCTAGCCTCATCCTAGGAGCAGTGGACGTGCGGAGTCCAGCTTTTCCTGCAGTGGTGGACCAGTACGTGGACGTCTTTCCCGACGACGTTCCAGGGATACCTCCTCGTAGAGAGGTAGACTTTTACATCGACTTTTACCCCGGGACAGCCCCGATATCTACTCCAGCATATCGGATGGCCCCCGCCGAGCTTCGGGAGCTGCGGGTACAGTTGGAGGACTTGCAGAGCAAGGGGTTTATCTGACCCAGTGTTTCACCCTGGGCTTCCCCGATATTGTTCGCCAAGAAGGCGGACGGGAGCTTGCGACTGTGTGTCGACTATCGTCTCCTGAACCAGGTGACAGTGAGGAACAAGTATCCGCTGCCACGGATTGATGACCTCTTCGATCAGCTCAAGGGAGCGCGGTGGTTCTCGAAGATAGACCTCCGGTCAGGCTATCATCAGCTCAGAGTTCGAGACGAGGACGTGCAGAAGACGGCCTTCAGGTGTCGGTATGGCCATTATGAGTTCTTGGTTATGCCGTTTGGCGTAACCAATGCTCCAGCAGTGTTCATGAGCCTCATGAACAGGATCTTCCAGCCATACCTCGACCGATTTGTCGTGGTCTTCATTGACGACATTTTGGTATACTCGACGACTGAGGAGGAGCATGCCTACCACCTGCGAGTTGTGCTAGACACACTCCGAGAGCACCAGCTTTATGGCAAGCTCTCAAAATGCCAGTTCTGGTTACGTGAGGTCCATTTCTTGGGGCACGTCATCTCTGAGGCGGGAGTTGCAGTGGATCCCGCGAAGATCGAGGCAGTACTAGCTTGGGAGCCACCCAAGAGCGTGACAGAGGTGCGGAGCTCCTTGGGCCTAGCCGGATACTATCGGAGATTCGTGCCAGACTTCTCCAGAGTTGCGGCACCACTCTCAGCTTTGACAAAGAAGGGGAAACCCTTCGTGTGGTCAGACAGATGTCAGCAGAGCTTCCAGGAGCTGAGGCAGAGGTTGACCAGCGCACCTATCTTGAGGTTGCCTAAGGAGGGAGTTGGATACGTAGTTTACTGCGATGCATCAGGGACTGGACTCGGGTGCGTCCTGATGCAGGAGCGGGCCGTGATCACCTACGGATCACGTCAGTTGAGGCCGCATGAGCAGAACTACGCCACTCATGACCTGGAGTTAGCAGCAGTGGTCTTCGCTCTGAAGACTTGGCGGCACTATCTGATGGGCGAGCGCTTCACGGTCTTTTCAGACCACCAGAGTCTCAGGTATATCTTCTCTCAGAAGGACCTGAACCTGAGACAGCGGAGATGGCTTGAGTTCCTCCAGGACTATGACTTTGAGATAGTCTATACTCCTGGGAAGGGGAACGTGGTAGCTGATGCCCTCAGCAGGAGGACGGGCATTCAGCTACTTGAGGAGGCGACGGAGCAGCTGGCCTCCTTACAGATATCCTTCGTGGATAGAGACGGAGCAGCCTTTCTTCAGTCTCTCACAATCTCTCCTCCACTTCTACAGCGGGTCAGAGAGGCTCAGCGTGGGGACGCTGACTGTGAGACCCGGCGTGCACTGATATCCTCAGGTCAGGCGCCTGATGGCTTCACCCTTGGAGCAGAGCACGTCATCCTTTTCAGAGGACGTACCTTCGTACCAGTCGCTTTGCGAGAGGAGGTGCTGAGAGAGTTTCACACTTCTCCCTTGGCGGTACATCCTGGAGTGGCGAAGATGTACCAGGATCTCAGGCGACAGCACTGGTGGCCGGGCATGAAGAAAGCTGTGGCAGAGTTCGTTTCACGATGCCTCACCTGCCAGCAGGTGAAGGCAGAGCATCAGGTACCAGCAGGCTTGGTACATCCCTTGGAGGTCCCGGAGTGGAAGTGGGATGGCATATCTATGGACTTCGTGACTGGACTTCCACGCACTTCCAGAGGTCACGACTCCATTTGGGTGATTGTCGACCGACTCACCAAGTCGGCACACTTCTTACCCATCAGAGAGCAGGGCTCAGTGGAGAGCTTGGGACATCTTTACGTCCAGGAGATCGTACGGCTTCACGGTGTGCCATCGTCTATAGTCTCCGATCGAGATGCTCGTTTCACTTCCCGGCTTTGGAAGGGGTTGCAGGAGGCGTTCGGGACACGGCTCCATCTGAGCACAGCCTTCCACCCTCAGACGGATGGTCAGACGGAGAGGACCATACAGACACTCGAGGACATGCTCCGTGCATGTGTTCTCGACTTTGGTCGCAGCTGGGAGGACCACCTACCCTTGGTGGAGTTCGCGTACAACAACAGCTACCACTCCACCATCGGGATGGCACCATACGAGGCGTTGTACGGCAGACCCTGCAGATCACCGTTGTGCTGGACAGACCCTGGGGAGTCAGCACTCGTGGGACCAGAGATGGTCCGAGCCACGACAGAGAAGGTCCAGATCATCCAGGAGAGGATGAGGACAGCTCAGAGCCGGCAGAAGTCATATGCTGACAGGAGGCGGAGGCCACTAGAGTTCGAGGATGGCGACCACGTCTTTTTGCGTGTCTCACCTCGACGTGGTTTACGGAGATTTGGCCGAGGCGGCAAGTTGTCTCCTCGTTTCATCGGGCCTTTCCAGGTCCTCAGCAGGATAGGAGAGGTGGCTTATCGCCTGGCTCTACCACCTCAGTTGCACCGGGTGCACGACGTCTTCCACGTGTCTCAGCTGAGGAGATACGTGCACGACCCGACGCACATCATCGACTTTGGGGAGCTGGACGTGGATGATGGGGCGACTTTTGCGGAGGTCCCAGTGGAGATCGAGGATCGACAGGAGCGGGTCCTACGTGGGCGGTCGATTCCTCTTGTGCGCGTCAGATGGCAGCACGGGAACCTCCAGGAGAGCACTTGGGAGCGGGAGGCTCAGATGCGTGCTCAGTACCCCCATTTGTTCCCCTAGTTTTTGATGTATCTTTACGGGGACGTAAAGCCCTGAGGTGGTAGTAATGTAAAGACCCGCAAATTTCAAGGAAATTTTTTTCTTAATTTTCTTTGGAATTTTACAAGAGCGCAGCTTCAGACGGCACCTGATTCCGAGGCCCGGTGTGCCCGGAATCAATTTCCGAAGTTTGGCTCGGGTACGTTCAGTGAACGGACGAGCGGGTTTTTCTATCTTTTGAACCGGTGCCCAGAATCAAATTCTGAGGGCACCGATGAAATCGCAGCGCCGGTATTTGCTTAGAAACGCCTCTTCCGGAGTTGCGTTTGCTCAGACGTGGTTTTTAAATTTTGCGGCTTTAAGTCAGAAATAAAATAAAGTTTGTGCGACAACTTTATTCTATTTCACTTAAGCTGCTTGGAAGCCACTTGAAGCCACTTAAAGACGGCTTGAACTGAGTTGAACTGGATAGGATGCTATCCAGAAATATCCTACCCTCTTGGTAGGATATTTGTGAGGCAGGGCCCGCACGAGCCCCGCCGTTTCTTTCGCTAAGTAACGCACCCGCGAAAACCCGTCAAAGTAACTGAAAAGTCAACCGACGCGTTTTCTTTAATTCTTAACAGACCATTTAATTGGGCGGTTTATTTCGTGAATTAAATGGACTGTTTCTTCGTGAATTAATTGGGTCGTTACTTATGCGTTTTACGTTTGTTGGCAAAATAATAAAATAGACAAACTTGTCTATTTTGGAGGATTGCTATCGTTGTGCAATTCCTCGGAGCCTCCACCCTCTCCGCGAAGAACGCAAAGAACGCGAAGAACGCGAAGAACGCCGGAACCGGAATCCGACGACGCACGATCCGTGACGTCGACAGCTTTTCCGCGACCTTCTTCTTCTTCTTCTTCTTCGGTGCCTCTTCTTCCGCGGCGAACCTGCGATCGACGGTTAAAGGTGAGAATCGAAACTTCTAAATTCTCCCTTCTTAATTTCAATAACAACGGATTTAATTAATTAAATCCGTTTGTTCTTGATCCAGAGATTGGCGACGCGACGCCGGATACCGCGACGACGCGACGATCTCCTTCTTCCGCGACGAGCGATTCCGCGACGACCTCTCGTCCGACGATGACTTCGAGGTAGGGATTTATTTTGGAAAAGTTACCCCTTTTAAATTCTCTCGTGAACGTTCTTGAAAATTTAAAAAGCCGGTTCAAGCGAACAATTTTATCTTTAAATAAAATTGTTGGATCATGTGTTGATCATCTTATTCTTTTCTCCCGTTGTTTATGATTAACGCGGAGGGAGCGGGTCTAACGAACAAGACCCGGCAACCCTCCGCCGATCTTCCCTTTTTGTGCGGATTTGGCGGACGACGACGAACCGTGCGGCAAGGGCAATCCGTTGTTTCTGCAGTGAAGATCGTCCCCCGGGAGGAGCAACGGCGCAGACGGGAAAGGAATCGGGCCACCGGAGCATCTCCGGCGGCCCGCGGAAGGCGGCGGCGGCGCGGGTCGCCGGCGCGCCGCCATGGAGGAAGCCCGCCGCGGCTGAAGCCGCGGCGGCGGCGGCCGGTTCCGCGGCCGCGCGGAACCGGGAACGGACGCGGCGGCACGGCCGCGTCCGCGTGACAGGCGGTTCCCCCCCGCGGGGGCCGCGTTTCTCCAAATGCCGCGGGTCAAACCCGCGGCGGCAGCCTGTTCGGCCGCTCGGCCGAAGCCGAGCCGGCCGGTCCGGTCGGCCGGGCCGCACCCAGGCCGGACCGGACCCGGACGAGCCGGTTCGGGCCGGGTCGCCCCGGGCCCAGAACCCCCGTTTCGGGCCCTCTTCGGTCTTTCGCCCATATCTTGGGCCTGGGACCTCCGATTGACGAACCGTCAGTGGCTACGCGATCCTTGGATCGAGACGGTCGTTTCGGTATATTATACTCAAGGTTTCGGAAGACTTTGGGTTCGGCCGGGTTGGTTCGTACACGAAACCAACCGGGCCCTCGGAGCGGAAACACTCATAACGTGAGCTACGGACGTCCGATCGACGTACCGTCAGCTGTGGTAGATTCCTCTAAGTGAGACGGAACTTTTGGCATACTCCGCCCGAGGATCGGATACAGGCGGAGTACGGTCGGGTTGGTTTTGCCCTAAAAACCAACCGGGCCCCTGGGACGAAAATGCCAATAACTCTCAGACCGGGCGTCCGATTGACGCGCCGTCTGTCGCGTTGAGATCCTGTTGTCGATACGGAACTTTTGGATACATCAACTTCGGACTACGTGTCAGTTGATGTATCAGCCTCTCGGCTCGTGGAGCGGACCCTCCTAAACGAGCTCGCTTTGTGCGGGAACCCTAGCGCTGGCTGTGACTTCGACGACAGAGCAGAGATCCTCCGTGGACTGCGACGACGGCAGAGCAGAGATCCTCCGTGGACTGCGACGACGGCAGAGCAGAGATCCTTCGTGGACTGCGGCGACAACTGTGCAGAGATCCTCAGTGGACTGCGTCGACTACTGCACTCAGCGATCCTACGTGGATCAGTGCTACCGGTTCTGTGTGAGCCTCTGCCTACAGGTTCTGTGTGAGCCCGATCCTATGTGGGTCCTTACTACCGGTTCTGTGTGAGCCACTGCCTACAGGTTCTGTGTGAGCCCGATCCTGTGTGGGTCTTTTGCGGGGGTTAGTACCTATCGATCCTTCGTGGGTCCGACGACTTAGATGGATCAGTGATCTTCTTTGACGTCATCTGAAAAAGTATACCTGGTTGAGCTGAATCTTATGTTACTCTCCTTTGTGGATTGTGTTGAACTATCCTATGTGGATTTACTGTTTACTCTCCTTTGTGGATTGTGTTGAACTATCCTTTGTGGATTTACTGTTTACTCTCCTTGTGGATTTGAGTCTTGCTTTCCTTTGTGGATTGAGTTTTTCTTGAGCTCGTGAGCAGAGCTAGAATTGGGGACTTAGGTATATGTATGGGCATATACCTAAGTCGAGTCAGATGTTACTTCGTGATTTCATCTTTCTTTTGTGATATATCCTTTGTGGATTTCGGGAGACCTTCGGGGGTCTCGGGGTCCTTACTGAGTAGCTTGTACTCACCCCTGCACGGGCTATGCCCGCACCCTGTTGTGTTGGTTGCAGACGACGGACAGCGCTGATCACGGTTGGGGCGTGGAGCAGGACAGTACCTGGAGGTGGACCACTGGGCGGGACGTGCTCGGAGCGGACGTGGGACCCGAGGAGCCTGGAGGCTATCTGTACCCACCCTTCAGGTGGGATTTCCAGTGGACGACATGAGGCCGCCGTCTTTTCTTCAGTTGCTGTACTTTACCTTTCAGTTGTACTTTACAGTTGGGCTTGTATTTCCGGCCCCCTTTACTTTTCTGCACTTTACTTTCCGCTTGCTGACTCTGTGTGGTTGTTACTTATAAAGGCAATTCCTTCCCTGTTTACTGGGATTTTACGCCTTGGTGCTAGTCGCCAGCCCCTGGCCTATGGAAGGCGGGCTTGGGGTAGTCACGGCACGGGCCCCGAGGACGGGTCGTGACAAGCTTGGTATTTTTTATCAACATCCACCATTGACCAGCTTCACCCTCCATACGACAAGCAGCTAGGATAACCTTCCCTTGTTTAGAACATTGAAGGATGGAGAAAATATTTTCAATGGAGTTGATCCATTTTTCAGTAATTGAGGGATCAGATGATCCATTAAAAGTAGGAGGCATTTGTCTCATGAAGCTCTCGATAGTGACTTTTTCTTTCTTAGGGGGTGATGAAAATTCTTCTTGACCCATGTTTCTATTAAAAGCTTGAGTTAGTGGAGAGAGAAGCATAACAATGTTCTCGACTCATTCTCCCACTAGATTAGGTATCTCATTAGTACAGTCATCACATTGATCTTCACATCGGTTGTTAGCCCGAGTCCTCCTATTAATGGCCATTAGCTGGAATAAAAGGAAAGTTAGGGGTAAAACATAAAAGGTAACATAAGGAGAAAACTGATCACTTATAAATAACTTTTATTTCCTTAACATATGAATCTATTGGATTCAGTCTATGTTATCCATGATATACTTTCTAACATATTCTCTTAGGGCCTTTTTTGTCCCTTAATAATGGTTCATAATAAGCTTCTGAATTTACCAAAGCATATCCCTTGGGAGTGTCGTAATCATGAGTGCAGCAAGGCTCATTGTCTTGCACCAGTTCCCATTTGAGTCAAGCTCAAAGTGGGGTTTTTGGGTTTTACTCCTAGGATATATCGATGCCAGAGTCGCCTCTACCTGCTCGTATCTAGACATAGATGTATTTTCTTGATAAATCACTTAATCAATACTCACAATAACATAGGGATGTTTTTATTATACTTAGTATTGTCTCTAAGGATTTACTAGGGTTTTCTAATCCTAATCCCCAAAAAAACTAAACCTATCCTCTGATACCAACTATGACAACCCTACTTTTTATTACACAGTTAAACATAATTTATTACATAAAATTCACTTGATACAACATAGAAGATCGATGGGTCTAGTGTATTTGGGGCATAGGATCATTACATAACAACTTGAAACCTGAAATACAACAAATTTATTGAAAACTTCCTTTACATGACCCCAACATTCCCTCATAATTAGCATTGCATGGGATAACCTGAGGACATGCATAAGAAATTGGTGAGCTATAAAGCCCAGTAAGGAAATAATCATGGAATAACATGAGGAATAAAATACGTGTTAGACAATAAGCATATCAATAGAGAACAAGAGAAGCATATACATAAAGTTATGATAAAGCATGATAATCATAACATGGAAATGTGGCAACAACACTTAACATGGAATTAGCATGAGCCAAGGCTCATTGCACATGGAGCATGAGTAAACCATCCTTGAACATGAAGAACGAGTAAACCCTTGTTTCACTTGAATTATCATGATTCAACACCCATTGCACATGGAATATCATGATACTATACTTTACCCAATGCATTGGAGCGCTATCAGGGTGCACCCTTCTTAAACATTTCATTTCATGCATAAGTGTGCCACATGAATCATAAAACATTGAATAATTCAACATAATCATTTATTCTATGATAAATGATTGTAGAATACATACATGAAACTAATCAAAACAACAAGTAAATGTGCATAAAGGTGAATACCCTTGATTGAGAAATGAGCATGGTATTCACTACACAATGACTTTGGTTTGAAAAAGCGTGGTGAAATTTCGGTCGCATAACGGCGTGACATAATAACTCATAAAAATGGTTGGTGAGAGAGAAATAGGTCTCATAAAACAATATTATGATGTCATAAAACACATAATATATTTAAACGGTATTTAATTTTTACCCAAAAATTTTAATGTCTCAGAAAATTATGAAAAATTCACCGTTGGATAATTTTGATGTCCTGATTCCAGAAATAAAATTCATTTTATCTAAATAATTTTCTAAATATGTTAATTTTCACTTTTAAAATAAAAACCAATGTCTATAAAAAATCATGGGTTTTGACAAAAATGGCTTACAAACCGTAATAAAAACTACAATTTCATTCATGAAATTATACGATCATTTATATTTAATAAAAATTAATTTAATAATAATAATATTTTTTAAAAATATTATTTAATTCAAAAATCCATTAATTCGTCAAAATATATTTCTTAGTTGAATTTTAACTAAAAAATACTATTTGAGCTTTAAAAACTATTTACAGGGTAATAATAATAAAATGAAAGTATATTCATTGTTATATAAAAAAATAATGTACATAACCATAGTACTAGGGAATTGTTACATTACCCCTTAAAACAGCCACATAAGACATAAGGGTAAGGTGTGTGATGGTGACAGACTCTTGGGGTGGCTAAGCTAACATTGCACGCATTGTGATCTCTATCAACTTCCACTTCTCCTGTAGACGGTTCCGTTCAAGCATGACATGATGAAGCTCAGATTGGGCTTGGTCAAGAGTGAAGCCCAATGACGCCACCTCTTTTCCAAGATCCAACTAATGGCCTTCATATGGAGCAATTCTATTTTATAAGGCCTTCACTTCCTTTGTTTGAGTAAATTTGGATTTGTTAAAACCCTATATTTATATTAATCATGTGATCACTATTCAACAACTATATTAGAAATGGTCACCATTATTAATATAAAACCAATTAATTTGAAATTTTATATAAACATTTTACATAAAGGGACATTTAATTAGATTAGGAGGGATTTCCATTAATTAAAGTTTGGGTCGTTACATCTACCCAACCAAGACCTTCAATCATTGAAGTTATATAAGGTACCCAAGTTCCATGGTCACATGAAAAGGGTGTGAGTATGAATTAGTAGGGAACTAATAATATGATCTCATACATATCCTATAAATATAGTGGATGTACATGTGAAATACATTTCTGAATAAATAAATTATTTGTAAAAGGGTAAATAAATATTAACAATAGATCCCATTATTCTAAAATGGCACATGGTATCGATAATACATAATCTATCTAGTTCTAGGATGTCTTTATTAAAACAATATAATTATTACAAATAATACCAGGCACACATCCATGTTTTTTCATGCGCAGGAACTGATTCTTACGAGAGGATCCAAGGAAATCCAATAGTAAGAGTCCCAATAACTGATTCCTATAATATAGTCTAAGGTAATATTTGTTGTCCTAAAAGGTTATATCCCAGTGTCTCGGGAATTATATAAAGGCATAAAAATAAAAATAAAAATTCCCTTTTTCATTCAAAATAAATAGTCATCACATGAAATCTATGGGTATTTCTCAAGGAATCCAAAATAGACTAGTATTAATCCTTATACATGAGGATTTCCCAAGGAATTCAAAATAAATATGCTTCAGGTAAAACCATGTTGATTTCATAAGAAATTATAATATCAATAAGAAATTAATGATTCCTATTTCATAGCATAGGTAATCTATAAATAACAAACACATCACATAGGGAATTGTTTTCATCCAAAAAATCTAATAATCATAACATGGATTGTCTATTTTCCCAAGCCCATCACAAATAATAATGGTCAGCCCATTGACTGCATAACATATAATCCAAACATACATAATAGTTACACACCACCATTTTAGGATCTTGGGTATCCCAAAAAATGAAAACCATTTGAAAATGGACACTACCCCTCTTTAGGTTCAACGTTATACTCGAAAACCCACTAAATTACCCTAGATATAATCCAGGAACTAAAACATTATATGGGATCCTTGATCACAGTTTTCCTCCTTGGATAATCCCATCATTCATATAGAATATCATCATATTACCTCATAGTATTCATCATAATTAATTTCCTTCCATAGAGGTTAAACCTCACCTGAATCACTCTCAATATATGGTAAATTCCCATTGCACATCCCAAGGTCATTCCTCATGCACTCATCATCAATATTTAATGTGTCTACCAACCCAAGTTCTCACATGATAGTGGAGAAACAATAACACTCTATCTCTAATATACTATATCAAGGACAATAAGTCATCTCGCAATCATGTTATGGCCTACTAAGGACAATCATTATAATTTTTCACACACCCCTACTCAAAAGAAAATAAAATAATAAATTATGGTCCACTAAATTTACTTAAATAATTAAATTAGCTCATTAGGATCTGTACAAATCATAACAAATAATTATATTGAAGGCCTTTGGAATCAGTGATTGAGGAACTAAACTAGTTAACAAGGTTCTATCTTTTCCTTTTGAACATTTACCATTAATCAATATTAATTTTGTAAATTAAGACATTCAATTTATAAATGTTCAATCACCTTTTGGGTGATACTTATTATCACGTGTATATAAATAAAATTTATTTCCATAATTGTATTATAAGGGGACCCCATACCTCATTAATTGAGGTATTCTATTTCAATTAATTACCTATAAGATCTCTCCCAGTCTCCCTGAAGATTGTATCACCTCCTTGCCACCAAGTGACTATGTTATATAAAAATAATGACCAGATACCTAAAAAAGATCCATTATATACTATTGGCCTCTTCCAAATAAAAATCCATTAAAACATTAAAGAAAATGTATTGTGAATATCATCTTAGGACATCCTACATCTATCAAACATGAAATAAACATAATATAGAGATGATTCCACGATGATTTGGTGGAAACATGGCTCAATGACATGAATCGACATCAAAATAAAAAAAAATCCCCAAACCAAGGGGGTTGAAGGGGATATGTGTGATGAAATACACCCTGATTAGAAATGTACAAGAGGAATGTAGTAATATGTTTATTAAAAATGAGTGGGGTAAATTTTTATTTCACATGAATTTAAAACAAGCATTTTGGCACCACTACATTCACGATGGTTGTCCCTATGTCATAGTATGCCTCTTGGAATCCCTTAATAAACCCCAATATGATTAGAAAGACACTTGAGGACCCACACCCCTCTCTATTTTTAATCATTATATGGCCTTAACCATGGAGTGTTGATTCATATAGTCTCCCATAGGGGGAACCCCTCACCTAAAAATATTTCTATAATATTAATGGGGTGTTTCACCCATCATTTTTCAATAGGGAAAAACCTATGGAATCATTCACACTTAAGAAAAAACACCCACCAACATGCCCATATTCCATTCTTACCATGTAGAAGTTTCCTTAACCTAAGAAAGTGCCACATCATGGTGATATCTATGTTAAAGAACCTATTGAAAAAAATTCCAGGTTCTCTTGAAATTTCACTTCTATCCACCTAAGTATGAGAAACACCTATGGGGAATTAATCCATGTCTAAAAACATAAAATCAAGATGGTCAAACATTAAAAATTATGATTTGAATCCTGATACTAAAATAAAACTAATCAACAACATTAAATAATAAAATTAGTCATAAATTTTCACAACCTAGAAGAAATATTTTTTTTACACCATGAGACTTTATATGGTTGATCAGGTGTACAATATTGAAAAAATTACAAATGGATGAACACATTAACATTTTTTAAAATACTGAATAGTTCGTATCAATGTTTTTAAGTTAAAATATTACATATATTTGATTATTAAAAGTTCATAACATTGACTTATTTCTTTTAAAGGAAAATTAATAATGTTCATAAGGGATAAAATGGAGGAAAATATAACATTTTAAGGTCTATTTTTAATCGGGTATGTTACATTAAAGAATATTATATGGTTTATAATAGGACAACATAATATTTTCAATAATAGATTATACAATTCAATTCATTTATGATAAAATTAATAGATAAATTTCATAAGGATGACACGCAATACATTATAAGTTTCTATAATTTGTGAAAAATCAGTAAATTATGAATCAATTAATATGAATTTATGTTGGTTTTAAATAATCTAAATATAAATATTATAATTATAATAATTATTTATATTTTCAGAATTTTTGATGAATAGTGAATGAGGAGAAATAAATTTCATTTCCATGAATATTATTTTACTGTGATTTTATTAATGGAAATAGATAATTATGTGGTTTTAGTTGTCATGTGAGAATTAATTCAATCACAAAAATTGGAAGCATTCCTATATTGTGTGATGAAAAAAATTATTATAAAATTATTTGAGAATAATCACATGATTTCATGATAATTAATTAAATATTTAATGAGATCACATGTATATATTGATCAATGACATGTTGATTTTTTATTGAATTAAAAAAAGAAATATGTTTTGTTGATTGAAGAAGTTTACTGGAAAGAACTTCATGAGTAACATGGAGATTTAAATGAAATATTATATTTTTATTGAAATGAAAAAAAAATTATGGACATAGGATGTTAAGAATAATGGAATAATTCCATATTTTAATAGGGATATATTATCAAATTACTCTAAATAAAACATATTAAAATGAATAAGATAATGTGTGTCATGAAACTATAGTATTTTGAAGATACTTTGGAGTCAAAATAGAATTGAAGAAAAAAATACAACATTTATTGTATATAATTTGTATCAAATAGGTATATAAAACTATGTTATCATTTGAAATAATAGTTGTGTCAAATCTAAATATATCTCATCCAATAATAAATTATTTATCTGGAGAATGGAATAATAAGGAGGGGAAGAGGTAATGCATAGGGTATAGAGAAATTATAACCTTTCTTTTCATATTATTATTCATGATGAATGATTCATAAAACCATCTCACAATATCATTGTATTGAAAATTCTGGAGAAATAAAGAATTTTCCCTTTATTATTGCATGTGTGAGGCTTCCCATTGATTAATATATTCTAGGAATCCATTTTGGATTTAGTGGATTGGGGAATAATTTCAAATCCATACTACCCAAAAGGGACTAGAGTCTTCCTTACTAATTTACTTACTAGAGACTCTAGCTAAATATTATATTCAAAGAGTTTCAAGTTGGTGCTTTCATTTTACCTAGATGGAACTAGGAATAATATTCCAAGGATATACCCTTGTATGATACTTCACATGATAAATATGGTGCATGTTTTTTATATTTGAATAAAAAACACATTTATAGATTATATATTCATCCATATTAGAGTAAATACTAGACAAATCCCCATAATATTCTTTATTTTTCTCTTCTCTAGTTTTATTTAAATGCATGCATTCCAAAAGTATAGGAAGAGTGTGAGATACATTCATTGGTAAAGTACATTGGAAATGTAGGGATAATACAAAAATTGTTTATACAACATTGATTAATGCAATCCCCTCTCAATGTTGGTCATAACCCAGGTGGTTCTATAATTTAGTATTAGAGCATAGGTTAAAACTCTATATTGATCCTCAATAATCAATATGAAACTTATTATTTTAGTTTCTATTTGAAAAATCATTATGAATTGTATTTTTTAATAAGATTTTTTCTTCCACATTAATCTAAACATGCATTCGATATCTTGATGGAAAATAATAAATTGAATGGAATAAGATAATAAGAAAATGCATAAATCCTCATCAATAAAATAATTTAAAAGTGACTCCCTATTATTTAAAGTAAATTGATGTATGGTTATGTATACTATATCTATATTGAAACAATATTATAAATAAGCTATGATGGTAATGCATCTGTCATATAAATAAAGGATGAGAAAAAAATCCTAGTCTTGTTATCATGATTTTAAACAATCCAATATGGATGAATAAAATCCAATAGTTAAATTTACTGAAAATGAGATGGACAATCATTCAGCCTCATAAGTTATAGATAATTATTTGAAAGTGGGGTTACTAAAATTGATAAAAAAATATTCTTATATATGATCCAAGAAAAATATGTTATATCATAATTCATTGTGTGAGTGTGATAATGACCAACATACATAAGGTATGTAGTAATCTTCCATAAATGTGAACCTTGTCATCAAACGTGAGTATAATTTTGGGGTTTTTTTTAATTTATCATTTCATGCATGAAAACCAAAAGAAGAGGAATATTATAATGTCAATCCGCTAATGAGTTGAAGATTTAAATAAAGATTAAATGATGAATTGGTAATAACCCATTGAAACCTTTATTCTCCCCCTCCCCATTTTGTATTGGTTATACCATAAGTGGAAATATCAAATTTTAATAGAACATAGGTTAAAAAATTTAATGGATTATTAACAACCTATAAGAAAAGAAATATTTGTGACTTTTATTACGAAGGCCTTAGGAAGTTAAGATATAATAAATATTTTGTGTTACCTAAGAAATTAATCATTTAAGAGTTGTATTATAATTAAATAGATAAAAAAATAAAATATGTGTAAAGTTTTTGAGAAACACCTCATCAAATAAAGAAGAGAAAAATGATTCTCTAATAGTTATATGAAATCATGGTAGAGTTCTTCATATTATACCTATTCGGGATATTAAATATTAGAGTGGTACAACGGAAGGGTTTTACACCCATATACCTATAAAGAAATTAATCATACCCACTAATTCTAACATGGAACTATCCTGTATATATTTTTTATCATCTTTACAATTGTTTATTTCATAGGAGGTGCCTTCCATAATGGGTAATGGCCTCCTGAAAGGGTATGGTTATCACCCTTAAGATCAAGTGCATGAATTAAACATCCCAAACTCTATGTGGAACTCACATCCTATAGGCAGTGTGCATCCTAT
Organism: Viscum album; assembly: GCA_963277665.1. Classification (NCBI taxonomy): domain Eukaryota; kingdom Viridiplantae; phylum Streptophyta; class Magnoliopsida; order Santalales; family Viscaceae; genus Viscum; species Viscum album. Next base: position 1,365,600,032 of record OY728166.1, on the reverse strand, counting down.
TAAATTAATTAGAAGATTTGTTGAATATATTCCATATATCAATTAGGGAAATCACTACACTTTATTTTAGAAAATTCATCAACATTTCATGCCCAAATATATCTAATAATGTTAACCACTCGAGGCCATGTATGAAAGTTATGTCTTCCTATAAATGTCTGTCATGATGTGTTTTATATAGCCTTTCTATCAGTTCCAATTCTTTTTTAGGGAACCCTATAATTATAAACAAAATTTATGTGACAGAGTGAGGTGATCAAAAAATTAATTAGGTGAATAACTTGGACCTATCATTCCCCTTGTGGGACTCAAATCATGTATGAAACATACACCCTAGGTAATCTATTGGTGTATTTATTTTTTCCATGTCACATATCGACTGTGAATTGGTTTCATGTAATTTTGAAAAGAATTTTATATTTACCCTCATTCAATAAACCTTGTGTTTATAATAATTTTAAATGTTTATTTAATTTACTTATATGGTTTTAAATTCCATTAAGAAATAATAAAAATTAATTTTTTTATCTCATATTTTCTTCAATGGATCTCGTAAAAGAGTCATTCAAAAATTTATACAATCACGTGGGATTTGTAAACTTCCCACTATGTTTTTGACCAAATTCCCCATTATGATTAATAATTTTTTGTCTAATATTATTGTATTAGATATTTTGATAATGAATTTTAATGATTAGTGAAATTATTTTTTAGGTAAATTGAATAGTTAATGAAATGTTTATCTTATATATAAGGCTTTAACAAAACTGCAAATAATTATACACATTTTGTATGTATATCACCATTGTATTTATATAATAAAATTTTTAATGAATCACAATGATTTTCTATTGATAAAAATCCTTATTATCATAGATAAACTTCTCAAAGAGATTGATATAAAAAATCTACATAAGAATGAATGGATATTTAGATATAAAATAGGGACTATAAATTTTCATGAATTTTAATACCACCCAACTAAAAAAACCTGTTTTACTACACAATGTTTACACAATATGGAATAGTAGTCCATGGATAGTGGATATTGATTTTACTACCCATTATTTTTCTTGATAGTGTAATATTGGTCTTATAAATTGAATTTTATTTGTAGTTAATATGATAGGGCATGTTACGCTATGATACAACTCTTTCTATTGGATGCAATTGTGTAATGAATAGATAAAATGGTTATTCTTATAGAATAAAGATCCTTATATTCTCATCCTTTAATCTTAGGAATTTAACATTGTGTGTGATTAGATCCTTAGTGAACTAAAATTTTTGTATATTTAATTTTCTAAATTAAAAATCACTTTTTTATATTTATGATTGTTGTTCAAATGAAAAAAATATATAAAATTTCAGTTTAGGTTTATTTCTTTTATCTTATATATAAATTCATACTTTTTTGTAGTTCAAAATTTCGAATCATGATTTATATTTTATGATTTTTATATGTATTTTGGTGTTGAAAACTAGTTTTATCATTAGATAACGACCAATATAGATGGTAGGGGTATTTATGTATCATTTTTCTTCATTGATCAATTTCAAATGTGTTAACAACGACCATCCCTTTTACAAAAAATTTAACCTAGATAATGTCGATTATTATTGAGGTGGTGGATTTTAAGTTTTCTAGTACTATAAAATAAATTTTAAAAGGTGATATCATTTATTAGGGATTCATAATTTTTTTTGTAAAATTTCCCTATAATCCATTATTTTTAATAGTCGCTAATAAAATTATCCTACCAAATTATTATTTTCAATAAATAGTCCCTAATAATTTGGGTTATTTTATCCATACATTATAATTTTTGATGATAAAATATTTATTTTTTTCAATGATTTTAATGAAACATAGAAGAATGTGCCATATAAATGTTGATTTTATAAAAAATATTTTTTAATGGAACACTTTTTTCAATACTATATGTGACACATAACAACAAGCATGAACAAACCAAAAAATATTATTGTATAAATATGACTGTTATAACCTCATAAATAAATTAGTGTGTATGAATAGAATTAAAAAATATGGAATATATATATATAATGTTATCATTTAATACAAAGACATTTATTAATTCTTATGAAATAAATACTCAATTTGTTGGTATAGTTATTTTATGATTCAAAAATATGTTCTCTTCGTAAATATGTTTTAATAAAAAATGATTTCTTTTAATTTTTCTATGAAAACATTATAGATAATTTTATGAAGTGATATAAACATTATATTATAAAAATAATATAATTTTTTAAATCAGTATATTAAAATTACCGTAGTGTTAAATTTTCGGATTTTTATGAAAAGATTTATTTTTATGTGAATAATGAAAATATAGATTATTATTTGAAACTATATTTAGTTAAACCATTTTAAAGGATAAATTTTATTTTAAATTGTTTTTAAATTAAAATTAGTTCTATTATATTATTAATAATCAAATTATATTAATTTAATGTAATTACATGTAAAATTTTGTAAAAAATCATTTCTATCCAAAAAAGGAATTCATTTTGAAAATCAGTATTTTTCTTAAAAAAATAAGTGTCGTCACATTTTTCACACTTATTGTAAAAATATTTTAGGTCATTTATTGTGATTGAGTGTGATAAAATTTATTCCATATTTGGAATAAGTATTCTCAAATTTAGTAAATCAGTCCCTTTAATTGTTAGGCATTATGGATCCCAATGTAAGTAAAATTTATCACCTTGGTGAAGGGTAAATCCTGATAATATCAGTTAAAACTAAATCATAAGGAAATAATATTTCATATTAATTATTATTTGAGGAATATAATTCAGAACTTAATAACTTATTATATAAATGGAGTTTTCCAGTGAACACTTTTCAAAGAAAATGAGTTATTTATTTTTTAAATCATGTGATGTTACAAAATGTCATTCTCATTTTTTTTAAATACATCTTATGTGAATAAATAAGAAAAAATCAAGATATTAATCAAAAACAATCTATTTTGAGATTAATGAAATTATTTTAATTTTATATATTTATTCATATTTTAAAAAAAATTTATAATTACATTAAATTATTTTATATGCTAATACAATATTTGTTTAATAAAAAGAAAAATCAAATAACTACTTTTAAAAATATTTTTCGAATGAGGTAATATGTACAATGAATTTTCTAGATCTATATGAAGTATTATAATTTTTTAAAAGGTTTTGCCTCGGTTAAATACCGAGACATTCTTTTTTAGAAAGAATGAGAGATAACTACATAAGTCTGAAATAAGGGATCTTATTGCAATCTTTATCATAAAAAGGGAGAATCCCAACCCGCAAGACGTCCTTCCAAGTTTTTTCATGGTTGATTCCCTTATTATCAATACCATCAGCAACCATGCTCACTTCACAAAAGGTGTGTGTGGAAATGTAATTAGTTCCTATAAGCGAATCAAGGCAGTTCATCCAACGGGTGGTTAGAGGCCAGGAAAGATGCACCGCACCCTCCCAAATCGCATGGACAATAGTGGTTGAGTCACTTTCAATTCAAATATTATTCCATCCCTTTTTCTTGGAAATGCTAATGGAATGTATCACACCCATCATTTCTTCCTCTAAATATGAAGCAGTACCACAACGACCAAAGAAGAATCTCAGACACTGTCTAAGGTAGTCTCTAAAAATAGAACCACATCTCGTGGGTCCCGGATTGACTTTAGAAGCACTATCCACGTTCACTTTGATCCATCCTGGAAGCGGAGCTTGCCAAAATACTTCAAAAGTGTGCTTCATCTATTTGTAGATTCCATCAATCTGAAGTCGATGGAGGATCTAAAAATCACCAACAGTGTTGTCATAATAAGTTGTTTGGATCGAAGCAACATCCCTAATGGCAATGAGAATTCACATATTACCTACATTGAGATTAAATGAGAAATTGTTCTAAATAATGGCATTTTTATCATACCATATCACATGAAGGAGTTCAGCAACCACAGCAAGGAAAATGTTCTTGATTTGTTGAGGGAAATCTATATCCATGCATCATTTTAATTGCAAGCTAAGAGAATCAGTAAGAATCTATCTGCAGTCAAAACTATCAGAAGTATAATTCCACAGGGAAGAGGTAGTAGCACAATATAGGAATATATGGTTAGTATCTTCTCTATGTTGGTGGCAGAAAGGACACCTGGAGCCAATTTGGACTTCAAAGTACTGAATAAAAACCTCAGTGTTGATACGATTGTGGGAAAGTCACCAAATATGAGTAAGTCTTGAGGGTTTAATCTGGAGTTTTTCAAAATATTTCAGCCAATAAAAATCAAGATCATAATTAGTAACATTGTGTTTATAGAGATTTTTTGAATCAATAATACCATTGTGAGCAGTCACCCAAATGAGGAAATCATAGGAATTCGCAATGGCATAGTTCTCAATAACATGAATAATGTTCTCAGGAAAATTTGAGATATGAGAATGAGTAATATCTCTTATAGTAGTGTGGGTGTTTTTCAGTAGATAATTAGGAGAGACCATAGATATGGGGGGTTCCAGACCAATTATCTAGGAAACAATTAGGGTAGAGTCCATACTAACCATCCATCTAGAATTTTTCATACTATTGGAAAATAATTTCCTAATAGATGAACAAATATAGGAATTAATGTAGTTCAAATTTCCTTTTTTTAAATTTGAATGAATTGTTTTTAGAAAAACAGTGGATTCAAAGTTTTTATGGATAATCCTCCATGTGAGTCTAGCTTAGAGGAAATCATTAAAAAGACTAAGGTTTTTTATGCCAAGACAACTTTTTTCAAGAGGTTTGCAGTAAGTGGTCTAGGGGACAGTAACTAGTTTCCTTTCAAGAATGTTCACTAACAAAACAAAGTTCTTGATGTAAGTGTTGATTTTTTTAAAAGACCAAAAGGCTATTTGTAGAACTTAAGTGAATAAACCATCTTGGAAACAATGGTGGATTTTACCAGACAGATTCTACCCGCTATCGAAAGGGACATTCCCTTTCAATAGGATAGATGCTTTATGACCTATTCCATCACATTAGTAAAATACATGGATTTAGGACTTCCCTAGAAAATAGTAACTCTTAGGTAGGTGAATGGGAAATAACCCTATTTGATTCTTATACTATTTATAATACTTTTTTTTCTAGAAGAAGAGAAATTTTTCACAAAGAAGACATAGGATTTGTTCCAACTTAATGATTGACCCGAAATTTCATTGTAGTGAGACAAGGTATTTTTTAAAATTTGAATATTCTTCTCACCCCCTTTGATGAATAAAATTTTGTCATCATGATATAGAAGATGAGTACGCAAAATTATTTTTCTAGAAGCCTGAATAGGGTTGAGCTTATTTTGATTCACAAAGTGGGTGACTAACATACTTAGATAATCTTCAGAAATGTAAATGACAATGGAAAATAGAGGATCACCTTGCCTTACACATTTAGTGCATTTAATGTAACCCTTAGGGGAACCATTGACAAGGACTGAAATGGAAGCCTATTTGAATAAGGAATTTATCATGTTGATGAAAGTGTCTTTAAAACAAAATTACTCGAAGACATTGAAAATTAATCCCCAATCAATTGTATCAAAAGATTTCCTAATATCAAGATTAATGGAAATGTTGCCTCCTCTAACAGCTTTATTGAGGGTGTTGGTACATTCAGAGGCTAGATAGATGCAGTCTTGTATAGGCCTTCACTTGATGAATCCAAATTGATTCCAGGAAACGATTTTATTTCACAAAGATAAAAGTATATTCTCATGTAGTTTAGTAATGATTTTTTAAATGGTATTTAAAAGAGAAATAAGTCAAAATAGATGAATTTTAGAGGCATTGTTTACTTTTGGAATTAGAGTAAGGAATTGATAATTTAGCCCATGAGGGAGATGTACATTAGAGAAAAAAGGTCATAAAATCTTGTAAACATCAGGGTGAATAACCTCCCAGTATTGTTGAAATAAACCATTGTTAAATCTATCAGGGCCCGAGACACTATCCGAGTTGAGACTGAAATTTGTGTCTTTGATTTCATGGTTAGGAGGGATGCTAAGAATATAGGCATTGTCTTCCTTAATAACTATAACCATAATGACCTCAATAAGGAGGTATTTATTGATATTTGTTCCATTGAAAATATTATCAAAGTAAGAGACCATATGATTTGCAATTCCCTCCTCAGAGTCAATAAAAGCATCATCGTTCCTGATAATAGAAAGGGGCCTATAGACATTTTTTATTCTTTAAAGATAGTTGTAAAATGTTGTATTTATATCACCATCATAAATCCATTTTTCTTTGAAACATTGTTTTTGTAGGTTATCCTTATGAGTAAGAAGAGAGTTTAATTTCATGGAAGTGTTAATTTCAATCTGGGGGTCCGAAGAGAAATCAGTTCTAGTGGAGGAGATTTTAATTTTGATAAACTCTTGTTCAAGGTTAGATATATTCTTTTCCATTTGTTTATGTTTAGAATTACACCAATTTTTGAGACATAGCTTGAGGTTCTTAATTTGGCAACAAAAGAAAAAATATCATCGAAATATTTCATAATCTCAACACTTTTTTATGATTTTAGAACATTCCAGATCAGTAGACCAAGCATTGTTGAATCTAGAAGGAAGAAAGTTTTTAGCTCCTTTAGTAAAAATATTGACAAGAATGTGATGGTCTGAATTTAGTCTGGGCAAGGTGGTTCTAGAAATTGTGTCCCAGGTGTCCAGAGCAGGCATATTTGTGAAGGCCCTATCCAATTTAATGGAAACAATCCTATTATAGTGTTTTCTAAACCAAGATAACTTGGCACCAGTGAGCTTAACTTCTATAAATTCACAATCATAAATTGAAGCTCTAAATTACCTACATGAAATGGAAGAATGAGATGGAACAATTTTTCACTATGGGAAATAATAGTGTTAAAGTCACCAAACACAAACCAGAGATTCTGAATTGTGTTAGCTAGCCCATAAAGATCATTCCAAAAGGGCCTTCACTCTTGATATCTATTTTTATCATAAATCATGGTACAAAAAATATGAGTTACATTTAATAAGAAATAAAAATTTAGAATTTTATCATAGATTTTTAAAATATTAACATTCTGTAAGGAGGCATGATAAAATCCCCAAAGAGAATCCACACTATTACCCTCTTTGCAAGAACCAAAAAAGTTATAAACATAAGTACAAATGTGTATAAACTCAATGAAAATTTGGTTTTTATTTTAGTACTAGCAAAGATTTTGGGTAAATAAGTCAAAATGTAATATTGTAATAACATTATAAGTATCAAGGTTAGAAATTCCCTGAAAGTTCCCGAAAAATAAATCCATTAAAACCTGTTTTTGGAGGTAGAACCTCCCTTTTTCTTTTTAGATCCACCTGATCCCTTCTTCATCTTAGATCTAGTAACAATGTGTGAAGTATTCAGAGTGTATTTCATTTCCTACTTATCTATAATAGAAACATTAGATCTGTAAGTAGAAACATCATTCAAGGTGGTCTTCATTGTTTCAATTATTTCAGCATTTAGTGGGATGGCTATGGTGTTGTCCCATAAATTTATTGGTGGGGTTACCTTGTGAGAGGAAATGTCCATAACAGGATATGGGGGGTTCAAAATAGTAGAGCATGAAACCGAAAGCTCCTACACATTCACTGACACTATTTTCTATTTGATTGAGTCCTTACAAGATTGAGGTATTATACCTTAGTTTTCAACATGGGTAGATATAACAGCAGAGACATCAATGGGATTCCCCTTCTCAGACCCACAAACTAAGGTCTTCATGTGATTCTTATCCTGGGGTATTAAATTTCTAGTAGTGCTTCCAGTGCCCATGGGTGAAGTAGGAGCAGAATCAACTGGAAAACTGCCCTCAGTAGTTTTTCCATCATTTATAGTGTCTTTAAGGTGGTTTTGTTGCATTTAATCATGGGATTCACTATAAATTACATGGAAATCTAGATCACTTTGAGTAGAATTATAAGTGTGACCTGGTTCTGAGGGAGTTAAGTTCCCAAATCCATCCCCAGCATAGTTTTCATGGACCTGATCGCATGCATCCAAAACTAATTTCTCAATTTACTTCATAATGCATTGATCTAAGTTGGCCTCATGTTCTTCCTCCACCATCATATCCTAGGTCATACCTGAAGTGTCCCCAACATGAGCTTCCATTTTACTCATATCTCTGATTTTTATTGGGTAGTTAACCCTTCTCAAAGCCTGTACTCTTACCTTTCTTTTCCCTTCAAACTTCAGTCTATACATATTCATTAGGCTTTGAAATATGGATTTTCATAAATCTATAATTTATCAAAGAATGACCCACAATTTTTTAGAGACCACAGAATGGGTTATTGCACTCAAATTCAATATGGACCTCTGTTTTGAAGGCTTTAGCATTAAAACAGATGACCTCTGGTAGCTTTGAGTCAAAATAAACTTCAACCATAACCCGAACATACAGGCCAATCTCAGCATTTAAGGTACACTGGTCGATCTTGAGAGGAGTACTAATGCAGGAAACCAAATACTTTAGTATCTTATGGTGCCAGAAAAACTAACTCAACCCATGCAGTCTAACCCAAATTTGGGACATATTGTTCCTAAAGGTATGGGTGTTAAAGGTATAGTTCCATTCAAAGATTCTATGAACACCATGTTTAAGTTTCAGACTCCCCAAATTCTAGACTCTATCCTTCTCTTCATGTGATTTTAGTAACATATTGAAATTTTCCCTTCTGATTGGAACTATTTTCCAATCAGAGAATCCCTAGAGATGAGTAATCATGTTCTTCAACTCATTAGTTGGCCAGGATTGTTTCCCCATTAATGTATGAAATTAGACCCATAACTGAGAACCTACACATTTGTGATCTTTTTTTCAGAGCCTCAGGATCATCTTTCACTGTAAATCTTCCATCATCAAGACGCATGAATAGAGCGGTTTTCATCGTGGAAGTTTTGTAGTGCTCTGTTCCTTGGAGCGCTTCCATTAAAGTTATCCCTCTATATCTTTTGACTATTGGGACTTAATTATTTTTCTCTTTGGGATCACAATCTTGGTTTTACCTTTCCCATTCCAGATCAAAAGCGGCCATGAAGAATCTGATTCAAGGAAAACTGAGAAAATCATTACCGCAGATGGGTGCAAACCCTAGAGTTTTGAAATTGACATTGTTGATACTTTATCAAAATAATGTTTTATTAAATTATTTAATAATTATAAAAATATTGAAATATTAAAATTAGTATACAATATGGTCTTAAATGTCATTCATTCTCAATTTATTGGTCAATAGATACCTTATATGTAAAATTTTAATTTTTTTCTGTGAAAAATAAGTAACTACGGTTAATGTTAAAATATGTTAACCAAAATTTTAAGCAAAAATATATGGATTAAAATGATATAATAACTTTTATAGATATCATTTTATGATCTTATTTAAAAACTTTCAACTTTAGCTTAAAATAAATGACCATTTTTAATCATTTAGATATAGAATTCTCTTATTATATTTTAAGTTTTAATAAATTCTAAAAGCACCCCTCACCTCAATTATAAAAGGGTGTTTGATCCCTTACTTCATTGCACAAATTTCATCTATATATCTTAACCAGATCCTAAAAATTAGTATTTTAGACATATATACACATGTTCTTGATGTTTATAATCATCCAAAACAGAGACCTAAAGACCTTTAAGAGGATATCTAAATGGATTTTACCATAGAAAATGTAATTGTCATTACATACTCTTTCAACATTATTTATTATTGTATTCATCTTCATGTTTCATAACCATCATAAAATAATAAATAAATTATTTGAATATACTAAGATTATATTATGATAATGTTATGATAAAATTGCATCTTCTTTCCATCCAATAAAAATTGAATAAATCTCTTGTTTATACATATGTCTTATCGTCTCCACAAAGCGGTGTAATTCATTTTTATAACCAATTTTCTTGGATGGTTATAAAAATATATCTAATTATTAATTATGATACTAATTATATAATTATACCTATATAATAATAATACTGCATCTACCTTATTACATTCCAATTTTGTTGGGAAATGATATTGTCACTCGTGGGTACATGTGGACAACCAGCTCCACGAAACAATGTGAATCGGTTTTCATTTATATTTTATATGGATGTTAATAAGGATTGAATTAATTAATATATATATATATATATGATATATGTCATATAATAATTATTTTATTAATGTGAACTATTTATTACCATTCTTTAATTTCATCCATTAAAAGGAAAATATAGCTTTCATGCATACGTACGACCTACATTTTTTATGAATGGTGTAATTCATTTTCTGTCTCAATATTTCATGGATTACGAGATATATATATATATAATTAATATATATAATATTTACATCATTATTATGGTTATTGATATTATATAATTCTAATCAATATATAAGTAAGAAACTATCACACCAAATCATCCAAGAAAAACGAAGTAGTTACCACCCAAAATATTGTTTTTGAAAATGAATAGATAATAAATGGGTGATAAAATATTATCAGTAAATAATATATGGTATGATATATATATATAGATATATATAAATATATTATGGTTAGGGAATATATTTACAGTAAATTTATATTTATTATATAGTAGGTTTGTACCGATACAAATAAATTCAAATATATACATAGGGTTTCTCATCTCACGTTTAATTCTATGAGAAATTTTTCATATTCGCCAGTAATTTATTTTGTGTATTGTGTATAATTATCCTTTGATGTATTATATCATGAATTTTTTTAATTAAATTTAAATTTTCATTTGAGGATATTTATTTTATGAGGATTATGATTCCAAATAATCCTAAGTAGTAATAGTTTTATTCACTATCTCATCATTATTTTAGGCAGTTTATATTTACATTAAGGGAATATTTTATTTCATATCCATATATTTTTATTAATTTTAAAAATAATATTTTTACTACCCTCTAATTAATTATTAAATACATTCTTACCCATGGTTTACCTTTTATAAAAATTATTTTAGTGGATTCTTCTATTCATTTTTTGAAGGAGGAACATTTTTTATTTTAACTAAAGTGAAAAAAGAATTTAATTATATGGACTGAATGGAATTTCTTACTATCATTAATATTATATTATTTTATTCTCTATTAACAATTTTATTTGTTTCTTTTCAAATAAAATTATTTCTTTATTATGTGCGCATATTTCTAGTTTTAAAAATTTATTTTCAAAGAAAAAAGGGTATTTTTTCAAAAAAAATCCCGTTAACTTTTTAAAGTTTTTTAAACTATTTCAAAATCCTTTATTTATTATTATATTGAATATATATTAAAATATTACAATAAAAAATATTTAATCAGATGGTTTATGGTCATTTTTTCTAGGGAATGTATTGAAATTCCATATGATAGTTATTCCAAACTATACAGTTATTGATTGGTAAGGAATGTTGATTTGGTTTTACTATTTATTTATATAAAGAATTTATTGGACCCAGTAAGTGATAATTTTGGTCCAATATATACCTTATATTCTTTGTTAGGTCTCTTAAGATAAACATACTTTCTTTTTCTTGTGGCCTTTACCATTTTTTGTATATTCCATTGATGAAATCCTTGATGGTATTCACAGATTCTATGGAAAAGGCCTTGACGGGGAGTTTCATATTTCTGTCATTATGAATTACATCATTATAAAATGAATTATTGATATACATGTGATTGGGTAATTTGAATATCCATGTATATGTTTTGATATCATGTTATTGTTTATATAGATTATTTTATAATCCTTTACTCATACCATATTATGTTCAAAAAAATTTATGTGTCATGTGATTCATTAATTTATTATTCCATATTGTATAATATTAACTATTCATGATATGATTCTTCATACACATATCCTTACTAAGCATTTGATCTCAAATCTGTCTTGTGTTTCATTTTTCCCATTATACAAGGTAATTTTTTTTATTGATATGAAGGAATATTTTAAGGGGAATAATTGGATTCATAAAAAAAATATTATTTATTTTATATTTTATAAATATAATTTGAATTTCATGTATGTATCTATTTTACCAATTTTAATAAACTATTAGGGCTTGTGGAATGTGATTTATAGTATCTAGTTCCAATATAACAATGTAACCATTATCTCTAGGATACATGGTTAGTGGTCTTTACTTTTGGTATCTAAGAAGTATTCAAAGAAACCATATGAAATAGATTTTTTAAAAGAGAGATTAGGAAATATAACCATATGAATGAATTTGAATATAATTATATGTATATGACAACATTCTATATATTATTTAATGACTATGGAAAACCTAGTTTAAACTTAAGGAGTCATTGATTGAGAAGAAGTTTTCATTATTTAGACATCTTTTGAATAATAGCTCATTGTTATTTAATATCTCACTCTGATTATTGTATTTTTATTCTTATCATTTTTTTAATTATTCAATAGGTGTGATGAGGATGAATCTTTGTTAGAGTAAATTTTATTGAAAATTGTTTGATTATGATAATACAAATTGTTTTATGGATAGAGAGAAATATATTTCAATTATCTTTAATCAACTATCATGATATATGATTAATTACCTAATATTCAGTGAGATTCCTAAAACATTAAATAAAAGTAAAATTAAATTTTATGTTAGTTTGGGTGGTAATGGTCATAGATATATGAACATTAAATTTCATAGTGTTCAATAATTTGGGAAGAAGAGCCTAGAATAAAATATAAAATAGATGGAATTGTTTTTTTCTATGTTGAAATTATAGGAATAGAGTAACAAAATTAGAAGGAATTCAATTTATTATATGTTAACAAATTAGAAATTATCTCAGTCAATTCCCTACACTAATGGTTACTCCTGAGATAAAAAAAAGGAAATTTGATACAAAAAGTTTGGAAGTGAATGGATTTATGTTTTTGTGTTATATAAGTATTTATATCAATAGAAGTCTAGTTAAGAGAATTTTGAAAAACCTAAGTGTTTCTTATCATTATTTTTTCATTAATGATTTATTGTATATATTGACTGGCTCTGATAACCAAGGAAAGTAATTTAGTAATATATTATTATTTTATTAAAGAATATCATTGAGGTAACAATAAACTTTAATATTTTATTTATAATGGGACAAACCTAAAGTGTTTTGGGAAAGTTATTCTATAGTAGATCGAAATTTTAAAGGCATATATACCCTTTATATGTTCTATGTGATTAGAGTTTAACATGATATTATGGGATTCATTGATCATAACAAATCCCTTTGATTTAGTATATATTATATTGAAAAGGCCCTTTGCGGAAAAATGATTCTATATTTTCTTAATATAAGCTTAAGGTTATTGATAAACATTAATGTTACTATAAGTTTTATACTTAGTTAGTATTGTATTATTAGAGTTGGTACATTTTTGGAACTTATGTTATAGAAAACTTCAATAGTTAAAAAATATTATTTTCTGATTCATGTTACTTTTTTGGATGTTCATCATATTCTTAATAATGTTATATTTTAATAAAAATGAAAACATGTATGTCGGGTGACAAACTAAAACATCTTGCAAGGCCACACGTATTAAACCAAAAATTTAAGGGAAACAAGGGTGAAACACCTACCACTACATAATATGATGTCCTAGTTATTATGAAACTATTTTCACATAAATGATTTGACAAATAAATAATTATTTTATTTTTGGAAGACTATTATATAATCAAATATTTCAGAAAATATTTTGGATTTTAATGTAATTAAAGAAAATCTGGGAAAATTTCATTTGGATAAGGATTATGTAACCTTTTGGTTTAAAATAAAGGATTATTTTTGAAAAAAAACTATTAAATTTTTTGAACTGTAAGTGAGTGGATATGATATAATATTTTAGATTAAGAAAAATTCTATACTATTTATTTTATTAGTGTTTTATGGGATATATTGAATAAGGATAAAATTAATGGTTATTAAATTTATTAGTATATGTGATCTAGGTATTCATATGTTTATAAAATCCATTGTGAATTATTAGGTGTGTTTCCCTCTGGAATTGGGGATGACCTCGTTGATTGAAGGTTCAAACATTCCAATTGGTTTCTAATGGGTTTTTTCATAGAACTCGAAACATCCAATGATTCCATATCCATTTAGACCTACTTTCCAAAGGTAGGTGTTCATTAGTTGTGGACTGATGATGCTTAGGAATTTTCATTGGTCGAGAGGATGGGAGGTCAGACTCATCACACCTTTTTTAGGGGAATTATTGTCTACTTCAGGCCTCTCTTTATAGATTTAAGTTATGTTCGTGAATCCTTATTACATTACCAAGTATAAAATGATCTTTCCTTTAGATCTGACAATCAATGATTAATATTTAGGAAATTTAGAGAATCTTTTATATGTATTCGAGGTTCTTTATCGATAGAGAATCATCTATATTTGTTTAGAGATTCTTATTCAAAGGTATCCTTCAATACATAAAAGTATCTTGGTCATTATGATGACCATACTCTTTTTAAATCCACTTAGTGGGGAACTTAAAGTTTATTGTCATTCAGAAGGACATGGATTAATTTAGAGTTGGGATCGTACCTGCTGATGGGCTACCTACGTATCCTTTGTTTTGGAAAAGGAATCAGAACCCACGTAGTTCGAGTAAGGGAGTATGATGTTTATGCATGATTGATGGCTCAAAGAAAGATTTCATGATTACTTTTACACTCTAAGCTCACGTGAGCCATGCTCGGTGTGAGAAACAGGAGGTATTGGTGAAACTAGACAATTGTGTCATGCAATGATGTGGAGATTATGTATGTATGACTGCCCAAATAGATGAGGATTAAGACTTACTTCAGGGAAGAAATCCATGAATAGGGTCCATAAAGGTATATGTGCTTCATGGAGATTTGGATACTCTAATATTGGGGCTTACTCCTAAGGAAAATTCCCAAGTTAGGAGGGGACTTATGATTGGGTTTTACTCCTAAGAAGGAAACCCATATCAAAAGGAATTATGACTGGTTAAGAGAAAATAAGACTGGGGCTTATTCCTAAGGAGGAGGCCCAGGTTAAAGGGATTTGAAAATTAAGGGACTTGGGGATTACTCCTAAAGAGGATGCCAATATTTGAGACTGGGGCTTATTCTTAAAAAGGAAACTCAGGTTAAATGATTTAAGGTTTGGGACTTACTCCGGAAGAGGATTCCCATATTTGGGGAATTATGAATAGGGATTATTCCTGAAAAGGAGGCCCAGGTTAGAGGACTTGGGTCTTACTCCTAAGGAGGATGCCCAAATTAATGAGGACATGGACTGAGGATTACTCTTGAAAATGAGGCCTAGGTTAAGGATTCTCTCATCTTAAATGATGAAGTTGAATGAATGAACTCCCTAACTTTAGTGACATAATGATGTGAAAATTACTATGTTTTGAGAGATGTTCCACGGAACTCCTTTCAGATAAGGAAGTCAATCAAGAAAACATGCCATAAATGGCTTTAAAGAATGTATTGAAGATTGAATTTTGAATAGGAGAGGTGGAATGGCATAAGAGAGGTAAAATGGGAAGGAAGGGCACCCAAAAGTAGAAGGCCGCTTAAGTCTTGGTAGGCATGCAGGTAATGCGTGGGTGTGCAAGTATTGGTCGCACAAGTATACCTGCGCGGCTCATGGGTACTTGCACGATCCTTGCCCAGTAGAGTAATACATGGGAGATTGTTGACAAAAGTCTTTAGAATCATCCTGATGTACTTCCAGAAGATTGGCGCGCAAGTTTCAATGAATACGTAAGGAGGCGCGCAAGTGGGTTTATTTCCCTTAAGGGTAAAAAAAACATAAGCGCTCAAGTGTTAGTGATGTTTAACACTTAGACCTTATTCCTCTTGTTTAGACCTTCCATTATAGGTAAATAATTACCTTAGAAGTGTTCGGAAGACTTGAAGAAGAGACTTGGGCGTTCAGATCTCCCTATCTGAATTCCGTAAAAAATCCTCCTGAAATGGGGGGCCCACGTGGTCTATTTATAGGCTTCTGAAGACCCTGGGCGGTTATCACTTAGGGCGCGCAAGGGACTTGCGTGACCATTAAGCAGCGCACAAGTATACTTGCGCGACGGTAAGGGAACTTGTACGACCCTAGGTCCTTTGACTACTTTTTCTTTCCTTTATCAATTTTTGATTTTTTCTTCAAAGGATGAATCACTTTGGGCAAAGTCATTTCCCTTTCCATTCCTTTAGACAATGTGATGAAAAGGGGTATTAACAAAAGTCCCCCCTTAGAGTTGGATCTGAAGAATGAGGATGTGACTCTAAGGAAAAGAAGAAAACCAAAGGGAAAGAGGCGCACATGTTTTCAGCACGAAACTCTCGTCGCGCAGGTGCGACTCATGCAGGGCTAGAGCACGCGGGATTTAGGCACGCAGGCTATCGACCTGGCCTATAAATATGCGATCATTTTTCGTACATAGCACCGATTTCTAGATTTTCGAGCTCTCACCGATCAGGTCACCCTCACCACACAAGTTTCTCGTTTTCAACTGTTACTTCATTGTCACGCTGATGTCAAGGTATTTGGAATTGCATGGTTATACTTGCATGCCAAAAACTTGCACGACACATCCATACTTGCGCACTAAGTTTATACTTGCACGCCTTAATGCCTTTTCCATTTTTTGTGAATTCTTTCACAAATTTTAGGAAAAATAAACCCATTTAAGAGTTAATTTATTCAACCTTTGTGCAGATTCAATGGCTCCCAAGAGAATCGAAACGGCTGATGAATTGGAAAGCAAACGTCTTGATGATATGATGGACATCGTTGGCCACGATTATTATACCGTCTGTGATATAACTCTCCGAGATTTGGCTAATTATCTGAAGAAATATCACTTTGATTTCCCACAAAGCACTTATCTACCTTTGTACGGTTATGGTCATCTGCGAGAAGTCACTATTCCAGAAGCAAAGAACTATCTCCCATTTTGTGGTTTTAGAGTTACACCAACTTTGCTTCGGCAAATATCTCATGTGGAGGAGGATTTATAAATCCTGGAATAGTGGAGAAGGCCCACATGATGCATCATAACCCTTGTATGCCAGATCTGAAACCTCATAAGCCTGAGCTGGAACCACATTGTCATCTTTCAATCTTCCTAAATGCTCAGATGGATCAATCCAAAGTCTGGAAGAAAAGTTGGGACCTCCATCCTGGGGGAGGTGTGAAGCCAGCTTGGATGTGGGCATACTGGGTACGACAAACCTGTTCAGATTTTGTTGAAGATCTGAAAGGATTTGCAATATACGAAGCTATCTAGGTCGGGCAAACATATGTTTACAGACATGATAACTTCGTGCCGGAGATACTCAGCCCCTGGAGCCCAGAAACCAATTCTTTCCATCTGACTCAGGGAGAAGTAGGCATCTGTCTATGGGATGTCCACAGGATCCCAGGGGTTCCAATTTTGGGCAACATGTATGATGAATTCATTCCTCCCAAGGTGACTTGGAATGATTCAGAGAAGACTCCTGCTTTAGCTTGGGAATTATTTAAAATCTTTCATAGGCTCAAGAGTTCAGAGACCTCCTTAACTCATTCTATAAAGGATATTCATCCAGAGGAGTGGATGAATATATTTCTTATTGAGAAGAAAAGAGAAGGATCCAAATGAGAAGAACTTGAAGGATAAAGGATCCAAGAAAAACAAATCCAAGGATAAGAGGCCCACCCGTCCTACCAACTGCCCAAAACCTGAGAATAGGGGTGCTCCTGGCACATTTTGGCCAACTCTAGAAGTAGGAGAGTTCGAGAAGTGGGGATATGAGGTGAATCAAAGGATCCTGAAGAAGACTCATCTGGCGGGCATCTTGGATTTGTGGCTTAGCGTTTTCCTCTTTCTAGTCAGGGATTCGATGGGAGGCATCAGGCCCGAGACCTTCGTCATTGCATCTAAGTTAGCTGAGGAAAAAATGGTTGGGTTGGATACCCCCATTTTAGGAAATATTCACAAGAGTTTACTTCATGTCTTCATGGGTAAATCTCCTTTAAGAATATTGGGACCATTCCACGTTTTATGGGGATGGATCACCACTCACTTCAGGAATTACAATGTACAGAATGGATTACAAATTACTGGAAGTTATTTCAGGCCGTCAGTGCAAGAATTCTCTGGAGTTTCTCCATTAGATCGTAATTCCTTTGACATGAAAGTGAGGCTGAGCATGTTTAAAGAATTCAAATTCTTTCCCTATGGAAATCCGCCAACCGGGTGGTTTGTTGATGATGGAACAACCAACTGTGATTTGAGGGAATATATGCTAGCTTGCAGAGATGGTGTGATTGTTTCCAAGATTGATGGAGAAATTATATGCGAGGCCTATGCTCTATATAGATTTGCACATCAATTCAAGTGTCTGCAACAGATTTTTGTATCTCCCCCAGTACATGTCAAGTTAAACAAACATCTGATGGTTGCTCGGAAACCGTGGCTGCTGACGTCAAGGGAGAAGAATGGTGAGGTATTTGATCTACTAGTTGAAAAAGCGGCACATAACTTGACCACATGGTATGCCGAGCACTAGATAGCATCATACCCTAAAGGGGTGCTGAATCACCCAGTTTATCAGGTGGGGAAAAGGAAGAGGACAGTAGAGAAAGGTACCCTTTCTCATGAAGGTGATGCTTCCCCACCTGAAGCTGATTTGCCAGATTCCTCCTCTAGGACTGATTCAACAGATTCCCATGATGGGGATGATATGGCACAACAAGTGGAAAAGCGGCCCCGTGCCCGATATAATCCTCCGGTTAGAATCAAAAGACCTACTCCATCAACACCTGGTGAGTTACTTCATTGTGGTAATTTAATCAACGTCACTTTATAAAGAAATAATTCTTATATTCTTATTCTCGATATGCAGTTGTAGGAGCTAGGAAGAAATTGAAGTCAAAGATTGTAGGACCTTCCTTGCAGCCTTCATATCTAAGACCATAGGTTGTCCAGACATGGCAGAGTTTATACTGCGGTACTGAGACTGCCTAACTGGATTTTTGTGAGGGCCTACAACTCCCTGGAATAGGGAATATTCTTGCTTCTACAGATATCCAATATGAGGGTAACCCCAATGAAGTGAGGGCTTACATCAGAGAGCTGGAAATGCTAATATATGCCACTAACGATTTTGTTCCTGTCACCAAATGGGTGAAGGAATTGATTGATCGTGGCGCTGCTGAGGGGACTGATGAGGAGTGGCACGATTATGTGGCTCCTGAAGATGTAAGTTTTCTTTCCTTATTTTCTTCGCAACTTGATTTAAATCGAAGCTTTGTTACTCAAGGAAATTATTTTCTTCACCATGCAGCTTTTAATGAAAGGAATAGCTGAAGTTCCTTCACCACAGTACAGCCTTGGTGGTACTTCCATTGGGGCTGCTGATGAGTATCCTTGTGAATTGGGTGAGAAATCTTCTGGCCAGCAGGCCATGAACGAGGAGTTGGACATGGCCTTCCATTCTCCAATTCAAGTGCCAATAAGGGAGACTGCTGATACTCCTAAAAATCCAAAAGTACAAGGGCAACAAAGGAGGAATTCCACTGCTAAACACTTTATCAGTAGTGGTAAGTCCTTTGGATAATCATGAATCTATACCCATTCAAAAAGTTTTCTCATATTTCATGGGGATTGTAGGGGCTTCTTCAATTTCCCCTCTAAGTGAAAAGACTGATCCTCCTTTGAGGACCGTGGAGGGTGCTGTGGAACAATTGCAAATTTAGGCTGACTTGCCTACTCCTAGAGAAGAGCCAGCATCTATTCCCAATATCCCTCCTGCTGCTATTGCAAGAAGAGAAGAACCCATTTCTGGTAAGTTAACAATGCTCCATAAAATTTTGAATAAAACATCTACTGACTTCCATTCTATGATATTTATTGTTCAACCCCTGCATTAGATCTCTTGGTGGTCGTTGAAACTGACGCCACTGTTTTAACTAAAGAAGATGTCCAGGATCAGGGACCACAGGATGAAGGTCGCCAAGAAGACACATCAAATTCTCCCACTGGTGACACTAACTAGGATTCTGAGATGACATTAGTTGAAATAATGGAACTTGGTGCATCTTTAGAATATTTTATAAATCATGTTAAATTACCATGTAATTTAGAAGTTTATGGACGTGAGTTTTATCCTTCATCCTATTAAGAATAACTTCTTATTACATGTCTAATCATGATGGGTTCAAATGTGTAGTTTTGTCTAAGAAAGCTGCTGAACAACCCATGCCTGAAGGGGGTACAGAAAACACTACCATTGTAGAGAAATTAGCAAAAGTGGAGATAAACCCAGTGGAGCTTCCTCAAACTCATCCTGAAAATCTTGTCGAAGCTAGGAAAGATGGGGAGGAGCCTTCTCAGGTTTCGATCAACCATTGGGTAAGGAATAACAATATTTGTGATTGTACTTAATTTTCAAGACAACTGATTCTTTTGTTACCCTTTGAAACTAACCAAATCTTTCAATTGATTATGCAGGGCCATCAATTGCAGTGGCTAGATCGGGAGGTGAGGCCTCAGCCTCCGCCCCAATGGGAATTGAAAGTGAAGAAGCTCAGGTCGGGGGGAAGGAGCGGAATGGGGCACTTCTCTAAGTGCATTAATCCCAGATTACATACCCCCCTGTGATGATGATGTTGAATCAGACCTAGAGGTACTTAAGGCGCTCAGCTTT
Organism: Viscum album; assembly: GCA_963277665.1. Classification (NCBI taxonomy): domain Eukaryota; kingdom Viridiplantae; phylum Streptophyta; class Magnoliopsida; order Santalales; family Viscaceae; genus Viscum; species Viscum album. The sequence goes on along the minus strand of OY728166.1, from coordinate 1,365,579,238 downwards.
TCATGACGCAAGACATGGAACAACATATAGAAAATCATATTTGAGGTGCCTTTAGAAGAGCTTTCATCAAAGATTTCCCGATTGTCATCCCAGTTCGTCATGCTTTGACTTGGCGGTTTTGGATATGAAAAGATCCATTCCGTGGTGAAACAAGTCATTTTAAGAAGGGAACAGGAGAAAAAGTACCTTGAAGATCTGACCAGGGTGAAGCTGTCAGCCAGCATTAGTGAATTTGAGGCCGCAGTATCCCGAGATGAGGCTGAATATGCTACCAAGATGAAGGAGCTGAAGCATAAGATCAAAGATAATGTCATCTAGTAGATGCACCTTCAGCAACAGTTAGACGCTGTTACTACGGAACTTGACCAACTCAATAATTCTCTGGAGGGAGCTCAAATGAATGGCATGAAAGCCATCACGAATGACAAGAAAGCACTCCATCAGGCTGAAAAGAGTGAAGTTGGTCAGGTGCATGAGCTTCAAGTAGCTACTGATGAAGCTCGGGATGTTGTTCATCAAGTGAAGAATTATGTTGACAGCCTCTTGTAATTTCCTGGAAAAGAGAAGAGACTCCAATCTGTGGGTTTCCTTCTAATTCTTGTGCATCAAATGGAAAGATTTCTTTCATCTTCAATCACTTGTGCACATATTTTCCTGCTACCTGCTTTAAATTTTACCTAATCCAATGGTCCTAGTAAGCATAGTTTTATTTTTACTAGGATTAATGTAAATAACCCTACAAACTTTGAATCTTTTAATTGCTCAGTATTATCTAAATCATACAAAATGTATGTTTATTGAGTTATAACTTGAATTTTTTTTCAGATTTCCTTTTTCTTTTGTGGGCAGTTTAAAGTCATGCACGTCGGACATACAGAGGCTAATGTTTAAGGTCGAAATATCTTTGACTAAATGAATTAGAATTTACTCAATTCCTTGAAAATTTATCTGAAAACACATTACCATACTCATGTATGAGGGAAAATATGTAAAATATGACATAATAATATTTGAATTTGATGAATGATATGAAAAAGAGCTAAAAGGCATCAGAAGAAGTAGTTTCCAAGAATGAAGTTACCATTATTTAACAAAGCCATTAGGGGGTTGAATTATGCAGGGCCACCTAAGGGCATTGGCTGCATAGTCAAATAAATAGAATCTTTTGGCTGGCAGGTCCATTATGTAGACTACTTATGCAAGGCCGCCTAAGGGCACGTGCAACATATTCAGGAAAAAGAACTCTCAGAAATTTAATTTCCTAGTGCTAAAAAGCCAGTGAAGGTTTATAAAGATTCAAATTTTCCAAAGTATAGAGTTTTCTATATGGAAATAGGTACTTGAATATGGAGAAGATATTAACAAACAAGATTATCGAAGAACTGGATGAATATCACTCCTATGAAGGTTTGACCCAAATGTAGGGAAGGAGAATATAAACCATATACTTGAATACTTTCAGATCACGAGAAAGGATATGGGACAAGTATGTTAAGGATGGCTATTTTTTCAGATCCTTACATATTGTCATTAAGACAAATAAGGACAAAAGAAGCTTTCCTTCGAAGAATGAAGTTACCAGTATTTAACAAACCCATTAGGGGGTTGAATTATGCAGGGCCACCTAAGGGCATTGACTGCATAGTCAAATAATAGCATCTTTTGGCTGACAGGTCCATTATGTAGACTGTTTATGCAAGGCCTCCTAAGGGCACGTGCTGCATGGTCAAGCAAAAGAACTCTCATAATTTCAGGCCTTTTGTGATTAGAAGTCAAGAAAAGGGTTATGAAGATCTAGAAGTATTTAAGATTAAGATTATAACACATAAATATGGGTATTGTCCAATGTATGCAGAGATACATGGATCAATGATAACCATAATCATGTTGTGGTTGGATCCTTAATTGAAATGTTAGACTTCACTACATATCCCATAAGGATGGGAATCAAGCCATTCGTAGTTCTTAAACTACATTTTAACTTCATGTGGGACGAAAATATAAGAAATATTAGTTTAGGGTCATAGAGCTTGGACCATTTATAAGAAATACAAAGTGTGTGTTTCCATGGGGACTTTTCAGCCAAGGGACTGAAAGTGAAATTTGGGGTTAGGCCCAAAAGACTTGGGGCTGGATTTGAGGGACACTCAAACGTTCCTACGTATCCCATAAGGATTGGAATCAAGCCCACGTAGTTCTAGAAATACCCTCTGTACAAATTTGGTTTGTACATGTGAAGGGTGAAAGGGGACTTTAGTGCAATGTTGATTTATCCCAAGATAAAAGGTTTGGGCATTTCCATGTATGCACGTAGTCTTTGGAATATAACATGATTGAAAATCAATGTAAATAATTATTCCCTCTCAGGTGAGGGTATTAAAGAATATTGTAGTTTATTTTCATACTGGACAAAAGTGTTGTATAGTTTAACGTCGTATAGAAAGGACAAAAGTGAACCAATGTAAAGATATTGATTCTGGGGGAGGTTTCACGAATCAACATCATATGAGATGGAGGTGAACCGATGTGAAGAGATTGTTTTTGGGCTTGAACCTTGGGAGGTTGCCTACGTACCCAGCCTGGAATGAAAGGATCAAAGTCTGCGTAGTTTAATTAAAGAATGAATTAACGATCAAGTAGTTCTTGGGGACAACGACCAAAAAATGATGTTGGGACTTACACGTTGTTAGCATCCCAAAGAGGGTGTTATGGTTGAAATTTTCTCTAAGCTCACGTGAGTCAAACTCGGTGTGAGAAACTAGAGGTAACAACAACCTTAACAATGCACAATTTAATGTCATGTAATACATATGAAGGGACTATGTAGTTTAAAGTCTTGCAGTGAGGACTATTGGTGTTTCACAATTTAATGTCATGTAGTAGGGACAAAGTACAGTTTAATGTCATGTATAACATATTAAAAGACTTTTGTACAGTTTATCGTCATGTAGCTAGGAAGATGGGGACAATATAGTTTAACGTCATGTTGGAAAAAAGGGGCATTCTGCATTTTAATGTCATGCAGTGAGGACAAAAGATTACACCATTTAACATCATGTTGGACGTATTAGGGACTTTTTCATAGTTTAACGTCATTTTTGATGAAAAAGGGATGATACAATTTAGCGTCATGTTGGACGTAATTCCCAATACTTTAAGGTCGTATGCATGGACCGTTGGTTATGCAGTTTAACATCTTGCTGGACGTAAGTGCCAATAGTTTAAGGTCGTATGCATGGACCCTAGATGGTGCAGTTTAACATCATGCTGGATGTAAGGGACGTGCAAATAGTTTAGGGTCATATGCATGGATCGTTGTTGTATAGTTTAACGTCATATAGCAAAGACGGTGAAGTGGACATAGTTTAACGTCATGTTGGACAAATTACGGAAATTTTTCACAGTTTAACGTCATGTGGGACGAAAGTAATAAAAATAGTTTAAGGTCATATATATGGACTGTGGATGATGCAGTTTAACATCTTGCTGGATGTAAGGGACTTGCAAATAGTTTAGGGTCATATGCATATACCGTGGATGATGTATTTTGTGTTTAAACAAAATACTTCTTCAGAAATATGGCATTGGTTGGAGTAGTGATGAGTTATCCACCCATTGAGATTAAAGAATAAGCTCCATTGGAATAGAACTTATCTATTGAATAAGGTCCTTCCCATTTTGGCTCAAGATTGGGAGGTTTCTTTCTTGGTATCATTAGAATTTTGAGAACTAATACCAATTCTCCATGAATGAATAAACAAAGACGAATTTTTTTGTTGAAAGCTCGTGCTATTCGATTCTGATAGACATCCAAGTGGTGCAGAGTGCACAATATGTTCTCATATAACCATTCAAATTCATCCAATCTCTTTTGAGATTGTTCATCTATAGATGATTGATCACAAATGGCTACTCTGAGCGAAGGTAATTGAACTTCAATGGGCAAGACGGCTTCTGTTCCATATACTAGTGAATATGGAGTTGATCGAGTTGTAGTGCGCGTGGTAGTCCGATAAGCCCATAAAACATGAAAGAGTTTATCAGGCCATGACTTCTTATCTTTATCCACCATATTTTGCAATATATTTGACAGATTCTTGTTGAAATCTTCTATCTGGCCACTGGCCGCTACATGATACCGAGATGAATGGTTGGATTTGATGTTGTATTCTTGATACAACTTTTTCACCTCAGATGAACAGAAGTTGGTGACATTTTCCATCAATATGGTATGAGGGACACCAAATCTAGTAATGATGTTAGACTTGATGAAGCTAACAATGCTTTTATAACTGACTTCCTTGAGAGGTACTGCCTCTGCCCATTTGGAAAACAAATCAGTAGTAGTAAGAATATACTTAAACTGCTTGGTTGTAGCTGAAGGGTAAGGTCCCACCACATCCATTCCCCATGTGGCAAATGGCCATGAGTATTTAGCTATATGAAGCAACTTTGGAGGTTTATGAATGAAGTTGGCATGTATTTGGCATGAATGAAACTTCTTTCTGAAATCAACACAATATTGTATCATTGAAAGCCAAAAGTATCCAATCCTTCGAATCTGATCAGACAGTCTATGTCCAGACTGGTGGGCACCATAGACTTCTGCATGCACTTCTTTCATGACATTAATTGTCTCTTCACCATCAATGCATCTGAAGAGAACTCCATCAAAACCACTCTTGTAGAGAATTTTCTCTAGGTGATCTGGGCCATCATAAAGAGTAACGTTGACCACACGTCACCGGATTTGTTCTTTCCCGGCTCTATCAGGTGGAAGTATTCCATTTTGAAGGTATTACCTGATAGGTGCCATCCATCTTAAAGTGTGACCATATGGTTTAGATATGGTACTAATTTCATTTATTTCCTCTGTTCTGGCTCGAACATAAGGTGAAATTGTACGACGGTGGGCAATACTGATGGTCATCTCATCCCGATTTGGATCTGCTAGAGCTGTGGCTATATTAGCCAGTGCATTAGCTTGGGCATTTTGTGATCTTGGGATATAAGAAAATGTCGGTTCCGAAGGGAATTCTGCCATTAACTCTATGACGTAATCATACAAAGGGATTATTTCTTCTTTTCTGATTGCATAATCCCCATTGACTTGTTTGATTACTAGGTCTGATTCACCTTTCACCTTTAAGTGATTCACTTATTCTTGAAGCACCAACTCCAATCCTGTAATGAGAGCTTGGTATTCCACTTCTTTATTTGTACCACCTTCCCACAATAAGAATGAATAGGGTAACACTGACTTTTCTGGAGAAATGAGTACAATCCCTAAGCCAACATTGTTGAATTTAGGATTTTTCATTTTCCTCCCTGTTGGAATTCTGGAAGCATCATCAAAGTACATTTCCCATGTTTGAAGGCTTTCTTCAATTGAGAAAACTTCATCATCATGGATTTCAATATCTGAAGATGTGTCTTCCACCGAAGGGTGTTCAGTAAGGAAATCAACCAGAGCTTGGCCCTTTATCGCCTTTTGAGACACATATTGAATATCAAATTGTTGCAAGATAACTACCCACCTTGCCAGACGTCCTGTAAGCATTGGACGACTAAGGATGAATTTGAGCAGGTTATTGCGAGATACCAATTGGAACTCATGATGTTTCAGGTAGTGTCTCAACTTTTTAACTACAAAGATTAATGCCAGGCAGCACTTCTCAATACTTGAATATCGGGTTTCTGCTTCAAGCATAGTTCGACTGAGATAGTAGAGGCTGTTTTCATTCCTAGCATCATTCTTCTGAGCAAGAAATGCACCCAATGATCGCTCTAGAGCTGTCACATAGAGGATAAGTGGTCTTCCTTCAACAAGTGTCATAAGTACCGGTGGACTCAAAAGATATTTCTTGAGAATATCAAATGCTTATTGACAATCTTCAGTCCACTGGTAAGTGACTCCCTTCTTCATCAATTTGGTGAAGGGTAAGCTTTTTCCTGCCAAATTGGCGATGAAACGCCGAATATAGGCTAAGTTTCCTTGAATTCCTCTCAATTCTCATAAATTTCGAGGAGGTGACATGCCAAGGATTGACTTTGTCTTCTCAGGATCGACCTTGATACCACGATGGTGTACGACGAAGCCAAGAAATTTCCCCAGGTTACCCCAAAAGCACATTTTAAGGGGTTCATCTTCAAATTATGTTGTCGAAGCTTGCGAAATATGACTTCTAAATCCGCCAAGTGATTAGAACGTTGTTTGTATTTGACCACCAAATCGCCCACATAACATTCAACAAACTTTCCCAGAAAGGGATTGAAGATACGATGCATGGCATGCTGATATGTTGCACCTACATTCTTTAGGCCGAAGGTAATTACCCAATATCAAAACACACCTTGAGGGGATCTGAAGGCTATAGATTCTTCATCTTCTAGAGCCATCTAGATTTGATTATATCTAGAATATTCATCCATGAAGGAAAGAGCTTCATAGCCAGCTGTCACATCAATCAAGAGTTTTGTAATCAGAACTGGAAAATCATCCTTAGGACAATGCCAATTAAGATCTCTGAAATCAATGAAAACTCTAATTTTACCATTCTTATTTTTCATTGGGACAATATTAGCCAACCACTTGGGATATTGAACTTCTCTGATGAAGTTATCTTTTATGATATTGTCCACTTCAGCCTCAATTTTGGAAGTATAGGTTGGGTGTGTTCTTCTTACAGCTTGTTTGAATCCTCGATGTTCTTCTGGAAAACCCAAATGATGAGTGGAAACATCAGGATCAATCCCTAGAATCTCTGTATAGTTCAAAGAAAATATATCTTGATTTTTCTTTAAAAAGGAATTATACATCACTTTCTCTTCAAGAGTCATGGTCGCACTGATTAAAGTGGGGTGTGGATCTTCATTTGTACCCAGATTGATTTCTCTAAGTTCATCCACAGTGGTATAGATACCCTCTTCAAATATTGTAGGAGCATCCCTAAGATCTTCCTCTTCTTCTTCAACATGTTTTATTTCCTCTGTTTCTACTTTCATAGTAGATGATGAAGAATAATTTTCATGATCAGAAGAGATGTCAAAATTTTCACATCTTGAAGAAGAAGCTTCCATTTCCGACCTGATTGATGATGAAGGGTATTATTTGAGTAATAAAGAGGAGATGATGGATTGAGAATCGACATCATCGTTTACCTCTGACATTGCTATAACTTTCCCTGGCCTGATTGGCGAAGTATAGACTTGCTGGATTTCAACAGATTAAATGAAGACATCTCCATTTGAGCTTTAATCATTGCTTGATGGATCACCAATTTCTCCCATGTTGTCTGGCTCAATTGCCGTAATTGACATTATGGATCATTCAATAAGAGTATTTTGATTTGGGTCTATCCTATCAATTTGACTTATAGGCAACACATAATCTGTACTCACATGTGTTAATGGGTTTACTGGAATCTTTTCCAAACCATATGGGGCATTAACATTGGTAATCTCCTTTGTTGTGGATTCCACCTTTCCCTTCATGTGGTATAATTATGCCTCAATTTATTGACATTCCCATGTCTTGAACAGGGCCTTATCACCATATAATGTCCCAAATTGACCATCGAAACAAAACTTGAGACATTGATGGTATAACGAAGGGATAGTCGCATGCCAATGTAGTCTGGTCTGAAAGTTATTTTTTATTATGAGAACCTTAAAACCGGGGATACACGTCACGGAGGATGGAAATAATGAAGGCCAAGTGAGTCCTTCCGGATCACATTAACACACTCGAATGAAAGACAGTTAAGAATATCATAAACTATCAAGGTCTCCTCTGGCCTGCCCCCACGAGCCATCGCATCAGCCGCAAATTTGGATTCCCTCACATTATGATGGACCATCCTTCCCTGGTTAGTCTCCACTTTACACCTTCAATAAATATACACCAGATCCCAAGAGATATCGCATTTTCCCTAAGGATATCTGACCAGAACCTCCGAATCAGATTCAACCTCCGTCACCAGGAGTCCTCTCCTCCTGCAAAGAGTCACACCTGAGAGAAGGGCTCTAAACTCCGCACCCATAGAAGTTCCCGGTCCATAATATGCACTGAAAGAAATATGAACTGAACCCCAACAATCTCAAAGAACACCACCACCCCTCATGATTCCTCCCAAAGATGAGCCATCCACATTCAGTTTCAACCCATTAGCCGGAGGTTGCCACCTTACCCATCGTCCTCTCTCCGAGATCTGTGTACACTGTCTTTCAATGAGGTTTCCCAGTATACCTGCATGCACTCCATTCTTGAAAAGGGAGGACAGTTCTACGATGAGAGATCTCATCCGGACTTGTAGAGCTAACAGAGATCTGCTGCCACCTAACCGCACTTGGTTTCGTGCTTCCCAAATTGTCCAGCATATAGATATCAGAATGATAATACCTACTGTACGCTCCCCTGTTCTGTTACCAAAACAAGAGAACCATGTCATAAGATGATCCCGAACCGAAAGACACTCCCCATTTGGAAGCTTGTAATGAGAAAACTGCGACCAAAGGAACGCATCCCAATGCCCCTAAAAACAAATGCAACGTTGATTCCGAGAACGACCTCTCACAACAGTAGCAACGCGATGCCATATAGACCCCTCTTCTCTGAATATTTTCCTCAGTGGGTAGAGATCGGTTTTGGATTTGCCACACCAGTAAATTCATTCTCGCCCAGTGTAATCTCGCCTAGTGGTTCTTGTTCATTTTTATCATATCCTTGTAACATCAAAGTAGAAGGAGATAAATCAGATTCTGTGAGGTCCAATCGATGAAGTGTACAAATGGGCATGAGGATGACTCATGAACCATTATCAATGAAAAATCTTCAGATTTCTATGCCATTGACCTTGCCAGATATGTAAAATGGTCTAATATGTCCATACACGACATCATCTTCATCTTCATCAGTAAAAGATATTACTGCATGGCATTCTGCAGGATTATTCTCTACATAGTAGACTTCAGCTGCAGCAATTTCAGTTTCAAACTCCTGAGGACTTGAAAAATCCTCAATGAGTGCCTTCTGAAGATCCTTTGATAAATTTAAGGCATCCATAATTCATAATATGGCCGTTACTTGGGCCAGGTGTTTCAATATATCATACTTTTGATCCAAAGTTTTGTGTTTCCCAACAAGAACATGTGGTTTAGCAGGTGCCTTGAAAGTTGATGCCTTGGAATTTGATGCATCTTGTACTGGGATAGGATTTGGTAATACTCGTGGATTTGGAAGATTAGATTGATTTGGTCTATTTACTTGCTGAGAGGAAGAATATAGAACCTTAAACTGATCTTCCAGAATAATTGTGCTGGGGATAATTCTGCCTTGTGTGGAAGAGATTTCTTGTTCTTGTTGAGCTCATTGAAGGGCTCTACCACAAGTTCCTACCACATACACAGTTCTAGTAGGGGTAGAATTTGAATAGTGGCCTTTGAAAGATCCACGTCTTCCCCTGTATCCTGAGCCTTTGGAACTTCCTCTGATTCCTCTATTTGATATAGGGAATTAGGGCTCATCAAAATCGAAACTGTGACTGGCATATAGATCTGTTAATTGAATCATATTAACAGAACTAAAAATCAACACTTCCTATGACGAAGACTCTACCTAATTAGCCTGTTTAGGCTGTGCCGTTTGGTGGGGCAGTGCCCGTGAATTTGAAGTAGATGGCATGAAGTCTGTAATAGTCAAAGACAACTTAGGCTTTGACACATACTCATCTTTCTCTGATTCTTTTTATTTCTTTGAATCATGTCGTTTCTTTGAGGATTTTCCCTTTGATGAAGAGGGTTTTGCTGTGGAATTCATGGAAGAAGAAACAATTGGTTTCTTTAATTGCGTTCGCAAAATAGCATGAGTTTGGTTGATCTTTTTTCTGACCATCCAATCATCATATTTTTTTGAATTTTTGTTCTTAACTTCTTTCCACTCACCTTCCTCCTCTGGAACTGTAGTAGTAACACATGCTACCTGAGCTGAAGAACCTTTTAATTTGACTTTTCCCGAGTCGACCATCTTTTGCAGGAGGTATTTGAAGACAAAACACTTCTGGATGGGATGCCACAATATTTGATATAAGGCGAAATAATTGGGACGATCTTCATCTCCTTACTTGTTTGGTCTTTTGGGCCTTGGTAACTGAACCAAATTATTTTCCAAACCCGAAATGAAGTTACCAGGAAATTGTTCATTTCAGAAAGAGTATGTTTTTCTCTTCAAATCCTGAAATTTTTTTCATATTTGATCTCTTTGATCGTCTTGATGAAACATCCTTTGTTGTTGGCACTCAGGAGGTGGAGCCCTTCGAGAAGATGAAGGTTTTGATGTATAAGCAGGTATAGGTGCTTGTTTAAGCATAATTGTACCAGTCTCTGCTTTACCCATTCTCCTTCATGGAGCTGATGGAATTATATGAGCCTTATCCTTAGTCTTTATAAGATAATCTTCAATCTGTTGAGATATTGAAGTAAGATCTCGAAACCCTCCTGTATATTTCACAGGGATCAACGGCGTGCGTAATTCTTCACGCAGATTTTCCACACAGATTGGAAACAGTTCTTCCTGACGGAGTGCTAAGCTTAGGGAATATGTTAATCCCTTCCAGCGAGCAATGAAATTTGAGACCCTTTCATTCTCCCTTTGCTTACAGTTTGTAAGATCAAAAACTGTTGTCTTTGGCAATGATGAGCTGAATTGGAGAAGGAATATTTGGTGAAGATATTCCCACCCAGTAATTGACTGAGATTGCAAGCTTGTGAACCAAACAAAAGCTGGTCCTTGCAAGGTTTACACGAAGCATCTGAGTTTCACTACTTCTTGTTGTTCCGGAGTTCCCATCATTGGATCTCAACAAGACACGTAATGCGTCAAATGCTGTTCACGATCGCCTGATCCATTGAAAATGGGGAATACAGGGTTCCCAAAACTTGATGGGGGAAGGATTGAATCTACCCATTTAGGGTAAGCTCTCTTTTCTGGTTGAACCAGTGCACGCTTCCCTTCCATAGTCTCTAACCATGGTATTAATGATTCAATGGTAGTTATTAAATTTTGGAAAACATTCGGTTGAACTTGGACTTAGGCAGGTGCAATAACTGGAGCTGGTACAGATGTGGTGGCTGGTACTGCAACTGATGGTAGCACTTCCAATTGTTGTTGCACTTGACCCATAGGATTAGACCACCTGTGAGGGTGTACTGATAAAGGAGGATATTCTTGATCCATCTCAGTAACTACAACAAACTCTCTTGGCTGACTGACTCTAGCATGCTTAGGAGGAAGACTACCTTGAAGTAATTCTGCATTCATCCTCCTCAATTCCTTCTTTTCTTCCTCTTTTTGTACAAATATTTGCTCTAGTGAGAACGATTGGCCTTCTCTAGAGGAAGGGTATGTAACTTGATTCTTTACTTTCCCCTTGTTAGCTCCCTTTCGGAGAGGGGGGAAGTGGGTTAATTGAAGGATTACATAGATTATGGGTAATCCTTTGATTTCGTGTACGCACACCTTCTTCATTTGTGTCTATGTGTACAACTTATGGAGCAGGAACCTCTTCATATGAGTCCCGTGAGTGAGCCTCATGTTCTATAGGATCAGAAACAACGGCATTAATGAAATTAATTGATTCATAACGCATCATATACCTTCTATTAGCATTTCTGTGATATTTTCTTCTGTCATGCCCCTGATAAGACATTGCCTTTCGTTGAATCGATCCCTCAGGAACTTCTTGGCGAACCGTAATTTGGATAGAGTATCCTGATAATTTGTCTCTTCATTCCTCTTGGGGCGTCTTCCCTAATTGAGAGAAGACTGGCTTTCTTTGAGGGAGGGATTGAGGATTTGAAAAAGTCCCCAGTCCGGTGGACTGGGCTGTTCCTGCTATTCCCACTCAACTCCTCGAATCCTATTTGTTGATTCCAAGGGTTGGTTTAAAAGAGTCCCCAGTCTGGTAAGCTGGGTGGCTCTTGACATGCTATGTCTGAGACTTTCTTAAAATCTCTCCTGATCTTGCGAGCCATAGTCTGGAAATTAGCTGGATGCGTCAATCGATATCAACTTTTATCACCCGACTCAAAAGACCATTGGATGATTTCTAACACTTCTGTCACTTGATGATGTTCTTGATCCATACGAGAGTCCTATTCAATATTCTCATTTGCTTGATGTAGGAGTAATTCAACAACTTTTTCTCTATATTCTTGATTTTGAGCAGAACTAGTTGAGGCCTGTTCTTGGGAAAGCTTTTGATTACAAACAAAACCCATTGACTGTGGCCAGCTACAGGCAATAACATTGCATGAGACCATTTTCGGCGGGCTTTGCTGACTGGAGAGCACAGTGAAATGTAGTGCTCCATGAACACCCCATCCTCTGACATGAATACCAGATGGGGCATTGGCAATTAACTGGCGCAATCTTCTTAGTGCGCCAAGGAATGAACGTTGAAGGGCTCCCTGCTGCTTTTCAGCCTTCGTATATTAAGAGACTGATAGAGATGCCAAATAAATCTGACGTTGTAACCCTTCTATTATCTTAACATGATTTTCATATTCATCATAAGATAATACTTTCTTTTTCAACTGACAAATAGTATTCCATATATTGATACAAATATCAGGAAATCCATCTTCCATCAACATCTCTGGAATGTCATACTGAGAGTCAGCCATAGGCCAAAACATGACTGGCACTTCACCCTTCGCCAGTTGTTTTCTCATGTTCAGCATTTCCTCTTTATAATTCAATGAAGATTCTTCAACCTGATTTGACCAGAGCTGGTGTTTCCTTGTTGCTTCGTCGGATTCAACAAGATTGGTAGAGAAATCACTGATCAAACTGTAAGATGCATGAATTATGGGAGGTTCGGAGTATGACCTACACCCTAGGCTATCTTCCGATTGAGAAAGTATTTCACCTGCTAGCGATGAAGCATCAGACAAGACTGGTTTCACATTTGCAAGTGCCTCAAGATAAGAGGGCTTTCTTGGAACTACATTATCCACTGGAGCATTTTACAGGCAATGTGCATCACTACTGTGGAGAGGACATTCGCAGCGAAATTCATCATCATTGGGAGGACCATCATGGTGGGTTACAGCAAAAGATGATATATCTTTCTCCTTGGTCTTCTGGCCACACAGAGGGTTATTGTAGCTCTCATTTGAAGATGAAACTTCAAGATCGATTGAACTGTCATGAAGCAAGCCTTCAAGAGGAAGTGTCTATTGAAGACCTTCTGAATTAATGTTCCCACTATTGGGAAATGAGGGAGTAGAATCTTGGATTCCAACAGATAATTATCTAAGGGCTTCAAGAAATCCAGCATCGAGCAAGGCCTTATTACATATTGGATCTTGATCGCTTGACTATGTTGGGTGGGTCTTCTTCTTAGACGCCTTCTTACTCTCCTTGGAAACCACTTGTTGATGAAAGTGGCTACTCTGAGCCGGTGTATGTGCCTGATCAAGAGTGGTTTCCAGGTTATGATGACAATATCTACTCAAATCGGGTGTATGTGCCTGACTTGGTTGTCCGTATGATATGGGGGAATACGCCTCATAACCCTCTTGGACCGGAACAGATATGTGTGTTTGTTTCGGAGTGAACTGTTGATTTGTCACTCCAATGGTAGGGATAGATTTATGTGTATTTCCCTGAGATGTTTTTGACGCTGTTATAATATCCTAGCAAGCATCCAAAATATGAGTAGAGATTTTCTACTGCTCTTTCACCATTGATAGAATATGTTTGGTGACTTTATCTGCCGGAACAGGGATATATGTCCATTCCAGGCTTTGAGTAGGTGTGTGTACCTGCTCTTATCCTCCTTTTCCTATAAGTGAATCCTGACATTACTCAAGTGTGGGGCAGAGAGTTGAGTATGCCTCTTATTTGTCACCAAAGCTTTCCGACTGACTTCTCTGACTGCTACCAAGAGAGACTGTTGGTAGGCTTGATCAATACTAGCAGGTGTATGTGCCTGCTGATTGTACTCTGCTAAACGTGGTTGACGAGATCCATCATATGTAGTCAGATGAGTCTGATGACTAGCTGATGACGTATAAACAGGTGTATGTTCCTACTTATAGTACTCCACTGGAATTTCCTAGTGGGATTGGCGTGATGCTTCTAGAAGATTCTACTGGACAGCGGAATTAAAATGGATGGGTGTATGTGCCTGCTCGTTATTTTCCACCAAGTTAGGTTGTTGGACTTCTCCGAAGATAGCAGAGATGAGAACCTGCTCACTGTTGACCGGATTTTTCCTCTAGAGATTCATCTTGCCTGCTCGGGTTTGTGGAACCTGAGCCGAACGCCTGGAGTCGATACCATCATCAGGTTGAGGGCGTACTGTCGCATGAGTCTGGCAGCGATTGTTGATGGGAGCCCTCGAGAAGGACTCCTTCTTCCTTAAATTAAGTCCATGAGGGACCTCCTCATTCACCTCCCCAGAATATGGGAGTGAATGGTGATTGCATTCCGGGGAAACAACCCGAAATGGTTGGAGACAATAGTTAGCACCGCCTGCTTCTTGATCGCTGGTTGTCACTGTTTGGATGACAAGGGTGAATTGTTCACTTGGAGGGCTTGTCGAGCATCCTCCAGAGTTGGAATGGTATCGTGTTGACATTACTCCTTAACCAGTGCATTTGATACCCAATGTTGAAGATGCTGAGTAGGTGATTTCGTCCTCAGAGTGGACGATGATCCAGCAGGAGTAACAGCAGTAGCATTTGCATCAGAGGATTTCATAGCAGAGGTATTCACAGATGTGGACTTAAGAAAAGCCATTCTCGTAATGCATAAAATCTTGAAAAAGAGTTCCTGTTTGATATAACAAACATTATCAAGATAATTTCGGCTGCTACATCTTTTGGATGAGTGCATATGTTATTGATTGCCTTGTTGGCCCTCTCATTGAGTTAAAATAGGGGCCTAACAAATAGGTAAAACGTCATTTTAACTTGGTTAAGGATTCACGTTGGGTTCACCATTTTTTTCCCTCTATAATTAGGGATGACCTCATTAATTGAAGGTTCAAGCATTCCAGTCGGTTTCTAATGGGTTTGTTCGTAGAACTGGAAACATCCAATGATTCCATATCCATTTAGACCTACTTTTCAAAGGTAGGTGCTCATTAGTTGTGGACTGATGAGGCCTAGGAATTTTCATTGGTCGAGGGGATGGAGGTCGGACTCATCACACCTTTTTTAGGGGAATTATTGTCTAATCCGGGACTCTCATTATAGATTTAAGTTATGTTCGTGAATCCTTATTACATTACCAAGTATAAAATGAGCTTTCCTTTAGATCTGATAATCAATGATTAATATGTAAGAAATTTAGAGAATTGTTTATATGTATTCGAGGTTCTTCATCGATAGAGAACAATCTATATTTGTTTAGAGATTCTTATCCAATGGTATCCTTCAATACATAAAAGTCTCTTGGTCCTTATGATGACCATACTGGTTTTAAAGCCACTCAGTGGGGCACTTTATGTTTATTGTCATTCAGGAGGACATGGATTATTTCAGATTTGGGATCATACCCGCTGATGGGCTACCTACGTATCCTTTGTTTTGGAAAAGGAATTAGAACCCACGTAGTTTGAGTAAGGGAGTATAATGTTTCTACATGATTGATGGCTCAAATAAAGATGTCATGATTATTTTTACACTCTAAGCTCATGTGAGTCATGCTCGGTGTGAGAAACAAGAGGTATTGGTGAAACCAGACAATTGTGCCATGAAATGATGTGGGGTTTATGTATGTATGACTACCCAAATATATGAGGATTAAGACTTACTTCAGGGAATAAATCCATGAACAGGGTCCATAAAGGTATATGTGCTTCATGGAGATTTGGATACTCTAATCTTGGGGCTTAATCCTAAGGAAAATTCCCAAGTTAGGAGGGGACTTATGATTGGGTTTTACTCCTGAGAAGGAAGCCCGGATCAAAATGAATTATGACTGGTTAAGATAAAATAATACTGGGGATTATTCCTAACGAGGAGGCCCAGATTAAAGGGATTTGAAAATTAAGGGACCTGGGGCTTACTCCTAAAGAGGATGCTCATATTTGAGACTGGGGCTTATTCTTGAAAAGGAAACCCATGTAAAAGGATGTAAGGTTTGGGACTTACTCCTAAGGAGGATGCCCATATTTGGGGAATTTTGACTGGGGATTATTTCTAAAAAGGAGGCCCAGGTTAGAGGACTTGGGTATTACTCCTAAGGAGGATGCCCAAATTAATGTGGACTTGGAGTGGGGCTTACTCCGGAAATGGAAGCCCAGGTTAAGGGTTATCTCATCTTAAAGGATGAGGTTGAATGAATGAACTCTCTAACTTTAGTGACATAAAGATGTGAAAATCACTATGTTTGAGAGATGTTCCACGGAACTCCTTTCAGATAAGGAATTCAATCAAGAAAATATGCCACAAATGGCTTTAAAGAGTGTCTTGAAGACTTAATTTTGAATAGGAGAGGTGGAATGGCATAAGAGAGGTAAAATGGGCAGGAAGGGCACCCAAAAGTAGAAGGGCGCGCAAGTCCTGGTAGGCATGCTGGTAATGTGTGGGCGCGCAAGTATTGGTCACGTAGGTATACCTACGCGGCTCATGGGTACTTGCGTGATCCTTGACCAGTAGAGTAATACATGGACGATTCTTGACCAAAGCCTTTAGAATCATCCTGAGGTACTTCCAGAAGAGTGGCACCCAAGTTTCAATGAATATGTAAGGAGGCGTGCAAGTGTGTTTATTTCCCTTAAGGGTAAAAACTCTTAGGCATGAAAGTGTTACTGAATTTTAACACTTAAACCTTATTTCTCTTGTTTATACCTTCCATTCTAGGTAATGAATTACCATAGAAGTGTTTGGAAGACTTGAAGAAGAGACTTGGGCGTTCAGAGCTCTCTATCTGAATTCTGAAAAAATTCCTCCCGAAATAGGGGGCCCACAGGGTCTATTTATAGGCTTCTGAAGACCCTGGGTGGTTATCCTTAGGCCGCTCAAGTGACTTGCATGACCATTAAGCAGCGCACAAGTATAATTTTGTGACAGTAAGGGAACTTGCGCAACCCTAGGTCCTTTGACTCCTTTTTCATTCCTTTGTTTATTTTTGATGGTTTCTTCAAAGGATGAATCACTTTGGGCTAAGTCATTTCCCTTTCCATTCCTTTAGACAATGTGAAGAAAAGGATCTTTAATAGGGTGTTAATGTATGATCAAATTTTTTGGTTTTGAATATGGTTGGATATATTTTGAAGGAGACTTAATGTTAACTACTTATATAATGGATTATGTTGAAAATTTGATATTATTATTTGAGGATAAACTATTATTTATTATTTTTTATATAATATACTAACTAGTTTTCCTTTGATAAATATTTAGAGGCCAAATTCATGAATTATGTAACTTATATTTCATAAAAAAGTGCATCAGGCATAAAAAATTCATCTCGAATATCCATTTCCTAGTATGATAAATAATGTGGAAATAGATAGAGGCAGAACCAACTGATGAGATTGTGATTATGAAATGGGAAGAATAAATTATGTTTATTTCATTTATTACATTATATAGATTTTAAAATATTTCCTAGGATTGAGGAAAAATAACATGAAATAAAAATGGAATTCATCTACTTTTTTTCTAACAAATAATTGGAATTTTACCTCATTATGGGTTTACTGTTTTGTGAAGGATAAAGTTGTAATGGACATGTTATGTATCACTCTTTATTAATCCATATTCATGAATTTTTTATTAAATACCATATATACACTTCTAACGGATGTTATACTTTGTATAAAGTTTGTTTTTTGGTGACCAAGATGTCTCTCATTCATTCTTTTTTAGAAGATGTTTTATAGAGACATTTTATGATGTCGGTTTTATATAAAATAATTTTCAAATTTTGAATAATTGAATATAAAAAAAGTTAAAATTTTTAGGGAGAAAATTATTTATGTACGGAGAATTTTAAAATATGATATTTTAAAATAACATTATGTTTGATAGTGTATACAACACACAACACCAAGCTTAAATGAACATCAATAAATTATTTTTTAAATCTGGCTGTTAAAAATTCTCCATTAATTTAGTTGTTATGAATAATATTAAATGAATTAGGAAATATATGTAAATGTCCTACATAATATAATATAATTTATTGTTTATCATTAAATAAGTACTCAATTTCAATTATAATATTATATTTCTCGAAAATATGTTATCTTAAAAATAACTTTGGGGGGGGAAGAATATTATAAGTATGTTTTGTAACATATATAAATTCTATTTCATGAAAATAATATTATTTCAGAAATTAGACATTCAAAATTTTATTAAAGTGACATTTTTTTATAAAAACATTTATTTTCGAGTGAATGGTGAAAATTACCATGTTTTATTGAAAAAATATATTTTTTCAACAATTTTTAAAGTTACATTTTATTTAAAAATGGATTGGATGTAAAATTATTGATAGTTTTATTGAAAATGATATTTTTTCTACAATTTTCAAAGTTAAATTTTATATAAAAATGAATTAAATGTAAAATTATAGATAGTATATAATTAATTATTCAGCTATATTCATCAGAATAATTTACATGAGTAAATATTTTATACAAATATTTTTTATAAAAAAGTCGTTCTGTAAGAAAAACATTATTTTTCAATTCAAATCATTTTTTCTCATTTTGTGAACTTATTTTAATATTAATTTATGAAATTTATAGTGATTTAATTATATGAAATGGATTCATTATTTGGAATTAGGAGTCTCAAATTTGGATAATATGTCCCTTTAGTTTTTAGGCAATATGAATAATAACCATGGTAAAATTTATTACCTTGACAAAGGATAAATCATGTTTATATATGTAAAAAATAAATTATAAGGAAATAATATTCCATCCTAATTTTTATTGGATTATTTTAATTATACCAATTACACATTAGGCTTGAAATTGAGTTATTTAATGAACAATTTTCTTTAAGAATGAATTATATGTTATTTAAATCAAAGAATGTTAAAAATTGTCATTTTATATGTTTTTAATACATCTTTTGTGTCCAAAAAGTTAAAAACGAAAAATAAATTAATCATGTTATTTTAAATATATAAATTTATTTATAATTTTTATATATTATATAATTACCAAAAATTCTTGTGCAATGCTAATACGATACTTATTTAATTACCATAAAAATAAAATAAATGAGTTTAAAAATATTAAATGTGATAAAATTATAATAGTATAATATGTATTAAGAAATTTTTTGAACTATTTGACATAACATTGATTTTTAGATGAATTATATAAAAATAAAACATTTCCATGTTATATTTGAAGTTATATTAAATAAATAGTGTCAAAATTGATAATAATGTTATTTTTTTAAATTATTTTAAAACTATCATAATATTGAATGTGGAAAAAATTGGATAATATATATTTGAATCAATCATCACTTTTCCATTTATTTTTTATAGTAACATTATAGGTAAAATTATAACCCATGAATAGTTAAAAAGAAGTTATCACAATTAGTGTTAAAATATGTCAACCAAGGGGTTAATCAAATTGATAAGGATTAAATTGATTTTAAAATATGGTTAAATGTCATTGTTTTATGTTATTTAAACCCTAAAAATGTTTCTTCAAATTAATGACCATTTGTATTCTTTTGGATCTAGAATTTTTTTATTTTATTTTAATTTTTTATTAAATTCAAAAGGTGGCCCTCAACTCAATTATAAAATGGAACCACATCCCATAATTATGCACACCATTTTTAGACATATATATCGACCAAACCTAGCCCATTTATCTACTCAATAACCTTAAAAGATTACTGATATTTTTTCCATCAAAATTAAAAACCCTAATCTCCTTAATAAGTGATCTAAATATAGTTCACCGAAAAAGAGGTTATCATCTTCACTAACTCTTTCATGATTATATATTTTGTTACTTCAACTTAATTTGTTTTTCGCATCTTAAAATAATAACTACATTATCATAAATATAAGTAAATTTTATTATGATTATGTAACAATCATATTCCTTCTCTTTTCCATCCTATGAAAAAGAAAAACATCGCTTGTGTGTATTTATGGATTATCATCTCCAGGTAGCGGTGTAATTTATTTTTCATAACCACATTACATTTAGGGTTATAAATATCTAACTAAAGAATATATATATTAAATATAAAATTATTTTACCTCTTTTTTTATAAAATAATATCTTCATTATTACCTTCTAATCTTTTGGGAAATAGTAAAGTCGCTCATGCGTACATGTAGACTACCACATCCATGAAGAGATCTGATTATTTTTCACTTTTATTTTACATGTGTGGTAATAAATATATATTTAATAAATATATATGATATAAATTATATAATAAATATTCTTTAAATGTGAAATATAATTTACCTTTATTTATTTCCATTAATTTATAGGTAAAAAATCATTCAAGGTTTTCTACGGTATGTCATCCCTATTAATGGTGTAATTAATTTTCTATATGACTATTTTATGGATTAGTATTAATATTTATGTAAATAATATATATGATATTAATTTATTTAAAAAAATTATTCATATTATTGAATCTGGATCAATTTACTATGACCGAAACAATGAAACCAAATCATACATAAAAAAGGAGTTATTACCTTCCAATGTAGTTATTCTAATAGTGAATTGATTATAAACGAGGGATAATATTTTACAAATAAATAAAATTTTTAATGAAATTTTTAATTATGTATTTGGAATATATTTATAATAATTTTATATTAATTATATAGTATGTTCGTACACATAAAATGAAATTCACGCCCAAGGTATGGGTTTTCCATCTTACTTTTATTTATATGAGACATATGGAATATTCCACACTTATTTCATTTGTGTGGTGTATATACTACCCCTTAGATATATTATATCAATAATATAATTTTATTAATGGTATATAAATATTAAATTGATGTTTTTTATTTCACGTGGTTTCTGATTAAAATTAAACACAAGTGGTAAGGGTTCCATTCACAATCTCATCTTTATTCGATGTTTTTTATATATCCATTGGGGGAATATTTTATTAAATCTTGATATTTTTATAAAATACTTTAAATAATATTATTCATAACTTCTAATGATTTATTAAAAACATTATTACCCATGTTTTATTGTCTTACTAAATTGTTTTAATGGAAGCTTCTTCTCGATTTCTAAATGGGGTACTTTTTTACTTCTAATGAATGTATAAATAGAATGTTTTTTATATAACATGAATGGAATTCAACACCATCAAGATTCATAAATTATTTTAAAATTACCTTAAAATTTGAAGAAAAAAATTCAATGAAAATTATTTTCTTATGAAAATAAAAATTTAAAATTTTAAAAAGTGTTCTTCAAACAAGAATTGGTATTTTACTCAAGAATTTATCCTATGAACTTTTTAAAGTATTTTCATCTTTGTGAACATCCTTTGTTGATAATTATATTTAGGATATAATATAATGATACCATTCGACGTATTTTTTTGGATGGTTTATGATAATTATGAGTGGGGAAATAATTAAACATTCTGGTATGATATTTCTTCTAATATGAAGTGTTATTGATCGGTAAGGCATGTTGATTAATTTATATTTTTTTTAATATGATGAATGAATAGGAATTTGTAAGTGATGGGAGCGTTATATTTTAACCCCTCGATGCATTGTTACATCTCATGAGACAATCTATATCATGTTTTGGCAATGACCTTAACCATTTGTGTAGATTTCAAGGAACACGACACTGATAGTATTTTCAATTGTGTTTGATGAGGCCTCAATATTATATTTTAGTTATCTATAATTATGTATACTATAATTATGAAATAATTTTTTGATTCCAAGCTGATTATTCAATTAATTAGTATATACATGGATATGTTTAGATCTCACGTGATTGTATATATAGATTATTTAGTTGTCCTTTATTCCTTATATATTATTATCCAATCATTATTTAAGTGGAAAGTGTTTCACTTATTTACCATTCCAAAAGTTTTATGATTATTTATTCATTATGGCATGCATTGTACATATAACATTACTAAGAATAAGAGCTCATCTATTTTTTATGTTTCATTTTTCCTAGGATTTTGGGATGTTTTCTATGATTGATATACTGGGATATGATTTGAGTAATAATGGAGTTCTCAGTGAAAATATACTCTATTTATTATGTTTTAAAAATGTAATGTGAATTTTTGGTCATTATCTAGTTTACCATAGTACAAAAATCTTTTATCATTTGGTATGAAATTAATTGAAACTAATTTAAATGTAATTAAGTAACCACCAGATCAAGCCTATTAAGGTTGAGGACTTTATAGATTTTATCAGGGATAATAAAATAGTTCAATTAATAATGTTATTAGCAATGAAAAATTATGGAATTTTATTAGTTCTAAAATTTTGTACTAATCAATTCATATATTTATTATATTTTTTTCATGCTAATAATTGGAAACCATCATCATTATATTTTTAGTGTGGATAATAGATAATGTTCATAAAAAACACATTATATATTAATAATTACAATATTTTAAAACCTAAATATTTATATATTTATGTAAGAATATTATGTTTTTTTAATTATGATTAATATAATATGAAATATGAATTAACACTTAATATATAATATAATTTGTTAAAATGATTTAGAAAATAATTGAAAATAATATTTATTAAGAATATTTTAATAGGTATGGATAAATTCATAGTTAATAAATATTTGGTAATAGAAATAATTAATAAAATAATTAAAATGATTAGTTAATTTGAAAAATAGACTTGAAAATCAAAGGACTCTAAAATTTTATATTGATGTTTTTTTGGGATTTGTGAGCCATAAAATTGAATCCACAGAAAGATATATTTTGCTTCTAATATATGGTAAATCCTATAATTAATTTTTCATGGGTCCACACTGACATTAAGTCATTCAAAACAATGTTTTCTAGTCTTGATAACAAAATGGTTTAATATTTTGTTTATTTATACTTCATTTAGGAGGGTATATTTTATTTTTAAAATAATTCTAAATTTATTCCTTGGTATTACATTCTTATTTATATAAAAGTGTTGAAATATTAAAATTTCCCAAATTTTAATATTATTTACAAATTAATATATAACTATATATACATACATGCAGATATTTATATAAAAAATAATTATTTTATTATTAAATATTAAAAAATATGGACAGAAAAATATTTCTCATATATATAAACCATCTTTAAATAGAAATTAATTGACTATTTTTTTAAATAAAAAATTATCGATTTTCCTTACCTTATGAAAATATATATATATATATAAACACAAATGAACATATAATATTTATGTATATATATTAATAAACATATATTTATATTTTTTATATATTCAAATTTATAGAAATTGATATTATTATAAATATATATATATATATATATATTAAAATAAGAATATTGATTTGTTAGTATTTAACAAGAAATGTGTTATGGGATAGTATTAAGGGGGGTTGTTGAGAATGTGTTAGCTAGGGGTTCAAATCCCCCCCCCCCAACTTCAAAAGAATTATATATTTAAGTGGTGGGGTCATGTGTGTGGTTGGCTTGTTGGGGTGGTTTGGGGCATAAATGGTGTACTTGGTTCATTAGTGTGTTGGGACCGATGGGATTAGGTATCACATGCATATAGGAGTTGGGAAAACCTGTATAGTGACTGTGGTATTTTTATCCAATTTTTAAAAAATATATATTCTAATAATAATAACGAGCACTCAAAACTCGCACTGATAAAATCCATGTTTTATAAGGTCGAAAAGAAGTAATGATGAAGTTAACTATTTTTTGGTGGTTTTTTTGTGATACAAAAATCCTCATTTATCATATAATCTTTCCAACATTGGTAATGTCATCTATGATTATCAATTATTGAATTTTCAAATATATATCTAGAACTTATAAATCTCATTTTGATCACTAAACAATCCTTAAACCATAGTAGTAACATGAGGAGAAAGATAGTTATATTGTTTTTTAGAATTATGTAATAGTTATGTTAACTCATTTGATTTATAGGATGTATAATTTTATGAAATGGTTTAATATTTTTTTACATAGATTGGATTGTTATTTTTCACATTTATTCTTCATTCTTTAAGAAATTTTAAAATGTGTCCATTAGTAACATTAGTATTATTGGATCTTGTTGTTAGCCTAAAGTGATTGAGAATGCACCTCCTGCCTTATCATGGGTTGGATTGGGTATTGTGGATTGATATATATGTTGGATTGTGGAATTTAACTTCTCAAATTACATTAAATAATCACAAAATATATTTTCAACAACCATTTTCTTTTCCTCCATCTGATATTTATCATAATTTACAATTGAACTCCTATTAGATCATATATAAACTATATGTTATCACAGTCACTAAACACTTTTATTTTACATCCATGTTTAGTAAAATCTTTCTAACTTCAATTTATTCCATAATTAATCTAGTTTTATATCATCTCATTTAAAAATTTTACCTTGAACAATGATGATATAAAAATTGTGAAATAATTACAGAATAGTAATTTCAAATCTCTATTAGAAACATAATGAACTCCTTAACAATATTATAATTATTGTTTATCATATAGTTAGAATTCAGTAATTTTTCTTTATATTCATTTTATTTGGTTAATTAATATTAATATTTCTTTAAAAATATATATACATATAGGGTATTCATATAATTTAACTTTTTTACATATATAAATTATATAATTTTAAATTCTAATAAAATAATTATGAATTAAATTAATATATATATAGTACATAAAATAATAGATATAATGAAAAGGTCTTATATTACATAGATAAATATACGAACAATATCAAATCAGTACATATAAATATAATTTTATAATATATATATATATAAATATATATCAATAAACTAAACATTTGCCTCTATATATATAACAATGTTTCTATGCATGTTTAAATATATAAACACATAATCACAGAAACACAAATAGATATAAATATATATATGTATGCACATATACAAACACTCATATATATATACATATTAAACACCAAAACATATAGATACATTCATATAAATATCCATATATAAACAACATAGATAGAACATTTAAATTTTAATGTGTAAACTATAAATTTGAATAATATGATTTTAATTTATAATTCATTCTTATTTAAAGTATAGAAAAATGTATATTTATTTATTATGGGTGGAGTGGATTACAAAAAAAAAAATAATATAGACATAATAAATCCTATTGGATCAAGCCTCACCCCTCCCCACACGGAACGAAATGCACCCACAGGATATTATTTTCTTAAAATACAAGGCTCAAAGGCCAAGTGGACTTGAAAAATAATACATTAAGCTGATTCCCTTCATTAAATAAATTTGAAACTACGTATGCAACCCATACCCACATTATCAAGCCTTTTCAGCCACATAAGTCCCTTCATGCATCATCAACTTGAAAAAAAACAACGAGCTACTAATAATTGAAACCAATTTTATTAGACGTGGAGGCCAATTGTGAGTTGCATTAAAGCAATGTTGAGGCTACATAAAAAATGAATATAAATGTAAATAATATTTTGATAAGTTTGTATATATATGTGTATGTATATATAAATATAAATATTTATTTATATATTTATTTATTAACACGCACACATAAACAAATATATATATATATATATTAAAAAAATTAAACATAATATATATATATAAACCACTATATTTTTGTGGATATTTATATATGAATATATTCCAATTATATATATATTTGTGTGTGTGTGGTCACTATAACAAAACATCGAAAAAAATAAACAATATTTTATAATTAAAAAATGTTTGTAAAACTAAATTTTGAATCAGATAAATTTAGGTTTTAAAGAAATTTATTCCAAAATGTTGACTAGAGAATAGTGTTGAGAAGAATGATGCCTATTATTATTTTAAAAAGTGGAAAATTTATATATTGGTTATTTCTAAATAATTTTGATAGATGTAAATTTTATTAATTCTAACAAGAATAGAATAAATAAACTAATATTTTTAGAGAAAAAATTATACCTCAAAATAGAGGGACTTTATCAGTGATATTTTTATCAATTATAAAATCCAAAAATAAAATAAAATGAGTGTCTCAAGACTGGTGTGTTTTGAAATACATCGCTTGAGCTTAAGATAGTAATTTTGATTTAATGAACTAATAAATCATTGATGATAATTTTATCAAATTTTATTTATAAATACATATTAAAAATATTATCATTTACTTATATATATATAATTATTTTATTATATCAAAATATATTTCAATATAAATTAATATTATAATTATATTAAAATGGAATTATTTATATATATTATAATTTCATATTATAATGTATATTTAAAATATGTATTTCTTATTAAATATATAAATGAAATAACATTTATCATAATATATGTTTCATTATATAAACATATATTTTATGATACAAATTTCAATTATATTATATTAATAAAACAATATTTACTATAAGGTACTAATTATAAAAATCTACATAATATGAATTGTATATAAAAACAATTAATACATTTTATTTGTATTTATATATCAAAATTTATATGTTAAAAATATTATAATTTATATAAAATAATTTTTATTTTATACACCATATTTTTTAAAATGTATATTTATAATTAAAAATATAAATAATTTAATTTAATTATAAATTATTCCTTATATATTACAAATTAAAATATAATTATGAAATTTATTTTCAATTGTTTTTAAACAGATGTAGTGCAATAATTTTTAAATTTAAATTATTTTTTGCTCCAAAAAAATAAAATTACACATCAAATATTTACTATTTATATATATATAAACTATATTATTATTCATATTAAAAGTATACAACATTCAAAATTATATATATAATATTGAATTTATTTTAATTTCTATTTAAAATAATATTACATACATTTGAATAAAATTAATCCTTAATAGATAGTGAATTTATAAATAAAACTAAAAGACACAGGCACGCAAGGCACCCATGTAGGTCTAGTCTCATCCTCCCCACAAGGATAGATAAACACTCACTAAGAAAATAATTAAAAAATATTAATGGATCAAAGGCATCATCATGATTTAATAGACTAAAAGCCCTAATCTGTAATGAATCTAATGCATCCTATGTCCCAAAATACATTAAAAGGTGGCATAAAGGACCATCTTGATGAATAGTATATCCTCCTATAATACCAAATCTGTTACAGTGCCTCACTACAATATTGCATGCTATAGTACCTGTGAGAAATATTCCCAAATTAAGGATCTATGGGGGCTGAACTCTTGACATCTTGATGTGGACCATTAGCTTGTACGACATAGGTACGGTTTGGAACACACATTTGAAATAATATTAGTATTAATTAACAAATAATGAAAAATATATAATAATATTATCAATAATATTTTTTTCTAAAAGTGTTTTTTTAGAAAAATAAGAATGGTTTGTAACAAAATTTACAAATTAAAATTAAATATTTTTCATCTTAATAAAAATATTAAAATTTATTATATTAATATTATATATTATTTTTTAATTATAAATATATATATAATGTATTTATTATTCATAAATACAATATATTTATAGATTAACCTAGGATCTATGTGATTATTTTTTCATAGACATAGAAACAAACTCACACTACAATGAGGCATATCATTATGAAACCAAAATAAACTTTAGTAATATGAATTTATATGACTTAATTTATAATACGATCTGATAAATATTTTATCAATTTAAAAAATCACTTTTTAATGTCAATTTCAATGAGACCTCATATTTAGCACTGATAAAAGTCATTTTTTAGCATTTAATAAATATTCTTATAAAATACATCATTTTTCATCTAGGTGGTAATGATAATTTATAGATAATGAAAAAAATATCAAGGTTTTGTTGTCTTTCATATTTTTATAATTTTCTATAACTAATAATCTTTATTTTTAACACTGATGATTTCTGATTTTTTTGATATATTTTATGTATATTTGATCCTTCATAATAATGGTATTTTCATCTTATATATCTATAATGTAATTTTTTTTATTTTTCTTAATGTTTCATTGATTTGTTTTCAAATATATAGAGAAGGTAAAGAGGGTCTTAGAAGAAGGTAGCACTATGGGAGAATCATATAAGAAATAAGTATCCCTTGTCCTTATTAATATTGGACCTGTTATAGTGTAAGTTCAATGAGAGACATGAATTCATGGATTTAGTAATGAAACACACTAATTCAGGATCAATATATCCACAGAACAGAATATTTATACTATAAATTCACTCGAAGGAGTTGAAGATTTTCAAATAATGACTATTATGAATGGATCATGATCCACAAAAGAAAGACAATAATAAAATTAAGAAAGAATCACAAAGAAACACACTATCCCTTCATGGAGTAATAATGAGTAAAAAGAGTGTTGGGAGTTATATTTCAACATATTTGATATATTCTAAATTTCATGTTTGAAATTATATGTGTCATATTGCAACACAATACCTTTTACTTTAATGGAGCTAGATAATTAGAAAAATAGAAGTTCAATTTTTTAGTTTTATCTCTCCATTCCCTGATTAAAATCATTTCACTTTGATAAATATAGGGTCTATAAATTGGGTATGGAATTCAAATTTTAGGATAATTTCATATTATTATGCCACATGAAACCACTATCGATTACCTCTTCTCCCCATTCCATATACGGTGATGGATATAGAGTAGGACCCTCCCCCTTGGTAGGGGAGAGACCTTAACCATCCTTCAAAGTAAATCAGCTCTCCCACATCTTCCCCTTTTGAAATCCTCATTTTCTTTCTACTTCCATTAGATCTCCCTTACCCAGAAAGTTCTAGAGCTTTTCAATGGACTCCCATAAATATTGGTTTGATCCCTATAATTAACTGATGCTTTATACCTATTTCATTTTATGTTGATAGAACTATTCAAATAAAGGAGTCTACTGGTGGACACTTTTGACAGAATCATATTCAAATCTTGGGGTTTATAGGAGTGTTTCATTGTGGGTCTCCTTGATTCCATTCACACAATGATATGGTTTTCTTCAGATGATGACCTGGTGTTGGTGTGGTCGAATGCTCCTCAAACCTGCAATGGATCCTGGTTTTTCCTCCTCATGTGGATGTATTAATTTCACATGAAGTTTAATTCATCGATCATGGTGATATGGGTTACATTTCCATTACTCCAACTCCATTTTTTGAATCCATTGATTATTTGTATGTTAGAAAATATAGTAGGGTGTTATCTAGGTTCTAATAGTAGGACTAGAACAACATTTCAACCAATTTCACCAATGATCTATAATGAAGTGGATATTTCGTGATTACCTAATGAGTCTTTTAGGTTCTTGTTAGTGAAGATTTTTAGTTGAAGAAACTGATTATTTTAAATTCATGTCATGATTTATGATCTCTATGTAATAAAATTGTGAATCTTCCAGTAGTGTGCCGGTAGTGGAAGTTGATCCAAAAGATGATCAAGAGTTAGAGAAAAAGTGTTGAAGAATTGGAATATCGTTCAGGTGAAAACAATATGAATCAAGATTTAGTTTGATTGATATTTGATCGAGTGAGCTTCTAAGACGTGTTACGCAATGGAATAAATGAGGATCAGAAGTATGTAGGGATTAGTATGTATCTTGTTCATATTGTTGTTCCCATTTTCTCATGAATAATAGAAAAAGATACTCTAAAGAAAGAAAAATCTATACATCCTGACCCTAAATTAGATGATATCTATGATAGGTTAAAACACATCCAGGGGTGTTCTCTAGGGGTAGTGGCATGTCAGGTTAATGGAGTGGTTATGGGTGTTTGAGCTAAAGGATTAATAGATTACCAAACTAATGCAGATCATTCATTTTTAAATGAGGAGTTATGGGATACTCATGCTAGTGAAAAGGGAATGAGGGTGTCTCAAGAAGAATGTAAGGAAGAGGAAATTGTTAGTGGTATGAGTGGAGGTAGT
The DNA here is from genome assembly GCA_963277665.1 of Viscum album. Classification (NCBI taxonomy): domain Eukaryota; kingdom Viridiplantae; phylum Streptophyta; class Magnoliopsida; order Santalales; family Viscaceae; genus Viscum; species Viscum album. The sequence continues at coordinate 1,365,549,038 of OY728166.1, read as the reverse complement.
GGGAGTGGATGAAGGATACATACAGAATGAGGTTGTGATGTGGATGTTCGAATATAAAAGTAACCGTCCACTTTGTGAATGAGGTAGTCCAAGGCCTATAATATTTTAATGGTTATGTGTTTCTAACAACCATTCAAACCATAATGTCAACATATAACCCTATGAAGGATCATTGTTACTATAGAACTCGATTGGAGGATGACATATCAAGACATGTCTTAATGAAAAGTGTTGTTGAAGGACATAGAAGATGCTTCCATAGTTCTATGAGGAAGAAACTGAGGAACGAAATATAGATACATGAGTTTTAATTGTTCTAAAAGGAATGAGTACTAAAGTTGTTAATGACTATTTTTATTTACTAAAGCTAATGAAAACCCAATCATCCAAAAATAAAAGTTGGTAGACAGTGACTGCACAACTTTTATGATGGTTCACCAGGATAACTCATTTTCTCAAAATGATAAACAAATGATAGATTATGTTGATTCCATGGAACCAAATCACAATGATGAAAATACATATAATATTATATAGGTGCAGGAAGGAGATAAGGTTACATTGATTTTAAAGGATGATATGATTCAAGAGGAAAGGGAACTATGTGAGCTCATCCTTCATTCTGATGAAGAGATATTAGATGATGTATTTGAGTTGAAAACCACTAAGGAGGAATATGAAATGATTGTGGAGAGAATTATTATAGATAACCTTAAGAATAAGTAGTGTTCTTGGATTGAAAAGAAAAATCAAATTTTGGTGCATGGTTTCAATGAGAGGAAGATATGTGTTGAAGTATTTATTAATGTGTGGAATATGTTGGCCCATAATTTTGAATACATTGTAATTGACGAACTGGATACAAAGTCTCCCTCTATACATTAATGGATTTAAAAATGTAAAGTTTCTAGTCAACTTAAGCTTGATTTTAATAATTTTGTTTTTACTTTTGGTGTTGGGTGATTGTTTGTTCTGAACTAGAATAGTTTCCAATTTTTTCCTCAAAAGTGATTTGAATAATAAAATTTTTATTTTTAGTTAGGATAATTATAGATATTTTATAAATTATATTTTTTGTTTGATTTGTTTTATGCACTCTTCATTCTCATTGCCTAATTTTATTAAAACGATATTCAATTTGAGTATTTTATTTTGTATTGAAATCGAATCTATTTTTTACTATTCATTCACTATTTCCACTCACTTATTAAGATGTTCATTTATATAATGATTGGGTTTCTCAAAACCATCAGTGGATAGTCACATAAGGGATTAGGGGTTGAGAGTATAAGGGTGAATAATTAAATTTCATTATAAATCACTCACATGAATAACCATTTATATTACTAATTACTATGAAAAATTAAATCTATCATATTATTTAGTACATATTAAAACATAATATATAACAATGTATGAATAACAATGTGATTGATTAGAAATTTATAATTACCCCTTTCTCATAATACCTTGTAGGTTATTTCAAATTTCATAAGATTTTACTGCTTTTTAATGTTGGGAAACCTATTTATTATCTTTCTTGGTGATGAAGGAGGTATTTTTCTAATGAGAGGTTATGAAATCATCTCATCACATAAGGGGGGTTACTTCATATTCTATTACTCTATTATATTTTTCTATCATGTTCATATAACAATTCTAGATAAAAATACTAGGTCATCTCTAGATACATAGTTTTCCTGACAACCTGAATCTATGAGAAAATCCCACATGGGTATTATAATATCATCATTTGATAAAACTATTTATTTATTATATTTTTTAAATTCGTATGGTTAGGAACTCTAGAACATATCAATGTATAGTTAGGTGTTCAAATCTTATTAAAGGAGGTGGTTTGTGTTGTGATATTGGGATCTGGCCCAAAATGGGGATTCCAATGCATCTCAGTGAAAGGAATCAATACCCAATAGCCTAATTTAATATATTGAGTCATTTTGTAAATTTTAAATTAATTTTTCATGGATAATATTGGTTCTATTTATTTTCTTTCTTCCATCACAACTTTTCTACTTTTAACTTTCACATAGAGTGGACTACTAAGTGAAAGGAAGTAATAAACTGTTTTCCATTGGATTTCTATTAAAATGACACATTCTTGTTTACTATAGAAAAAATCTTGGACCTGGTATTTTTGGGCCTTGAGTGGAGTATCTTGATCCAAGGAATTTTGGGAATCCAAGAGGTGAATCAATTCTCTAGGAATATTTGGGAACCTAAGAGGAGAATCTCAAATCATAGAATCTAGGAAACAATGAGAAGTTCCTCAACTCTTGGAATATTATAAACTAAGAGGAGAATCTCGATGCAAGGAATTTTAGGAAGCCAATACGAGTATCTCAACTCTAGGTATATTTGGGAAACTAAGAGAACAATCTAGACAAAATGAATTTTTGAAACCAATTAGTGTATCTCAAATCAAGAAATATTGTGATATAAGAAGAAAATCATGGCTCAATGAATGTTAGGAATCCATGAGGAGAATCATGATAGTAGGAATATTTGGTAAAAAAAGTGGACAATAGGGACTCAATGTATTTGTGAAACCTAGTGAAGTATATCTACTCAAAGTATACTAGGAACTAAGTGAAATTTATAAATTATAGGAATTCTATAAAAGAAGCTAGATTATCTCAAATCAAGGCACATTAAAAACCAAAAATAGAATCTAAGTACAAGGTATTTTGGGAATACATGAATCGAATATCCACTATTGGGATATTTGGGAAACCAGGATGGGAATCTCAACTCAAGTAATATTTGAAACCATGATGAGAATATTAACTCAATGAATATTTGAAAACAGGATGAGAATATTTAATTCAATAATTTTGGAAAAATAAATGGAGTTTCAAAACACAAGAAATACTAAATCCAATATGAATATATCTACTCATGAAATTATTCGTGAGGATAAGGGAGATTAAGAGAATCATATACCAAATACTGGTTGACCATGCCTAAAATGATTGTAGTGTAAATAGTGATTTTTATATAATTAAGTGAAAAATAAACAGGGATAGTGCTGATGTCTAAATATGGTATCCCATTAGTGGACATAATGATGTTCATCATAGAGGAGTTGTTGTTTTATAGACTAGTTCATTTGGAATGGGATCCAAAATATTCATTTAAGGGTATAATAGGTATTTTAATTGGATTCCATGGAGAATGGGCACATTAATTTTGGAAATATAAAAATGTGAAGCTTAATAGAAATCACTCTGATTCAATATCACCTTTGTGTTCTAAACACCATTTATTTAATGACTTTGTGGTAGGAACATATGTGATTTACTCCCCATATGGGAGATGTTTTTTTGTATTCACCAATTCATTTGGAATGGGATCCAAAATTTTCCATTAATGTATTGGAAGGTCATTGAATTGGGTTCTCGGGTGAAAGTGACTCAGATTAATGTAATAGGAAAATTTTCATCTTGATGGAAAGAATGTGGATTATTAGGAACCATTGTTATCAAAACCAAGGTTATTTCATTCCTTGGTGTTCAAAACGTATGTGTTTTGGTTTAAAAATGTTTGTAACCCAGATTCCTCTATAAACAGGTACATTGGATATTATGATGAATATAAATAGAAATAGGATTATAATGTATATATGGTACATCATTTTTTAAGAATATTAATTACATTACACAGACACAAACCTAAGTACTATAATTTTTTAATGTCTTTGGAAACTCTGGAGACACAAACAACTATTCAATATGTAAACTACATCATCTGCTACTATGATCTCCATAACTATCACCCTTATTAAAAATATCATACATAATTCATTTCTTCATAACCTATAGAAGATAAAACATAAGAAAGGATTAATATGGAAGATCATTAAGGCTAAAAATGGGAGTTATGTAATCCTAATGTGAACATAATCTTATAATAACATGAGAAAAATATTTTAAACCATATCCTGCATATCAAAGATCATAATCATGGGCCATGTTACCAAGACTATATGTTCATAATACATGAATCATAAGTTAATTAGTGAACACAGCCATAAAGGAATAACATTTTAATTGGACATAGGTTTGTGGAATACACATAATAATATAAAATATTATATCAAAAATAACCAAAAAATCCATTCAAAACATGTTAGGCTTGTGAAAACCACCCTGGGACCCAATTTTTTGTTCTTTTGATAACCAAATGTTTATCCTTATTTTCTGGTTCTGGATAACAATAGGTTTTCCTTCTGATTCTTAGAACATTTAACTTTACACAATGAATTAGAGAGAGATATAGGTATCACCCATCAAATAATTAAAATCATACATAAATGTGTCCTAAGATCATAAAAATCATCATATAAAAACCCATGAAATGAAATATGTATCATAATAATTTCATCATTTCATAATTTAATAACCCATGAAAAGAAACAAGTTTCATAAGCTTTTTATCAACGTATAACACATTATAAAAGAAGTGGGTTTTATAAAAAATGTATAATTGTACAACCCATGAAAAAAGAAGTGGACTTAATAAGAAGTCAGTCATGGTATATAACTCTTGGAACAGAATAATTCTCATAAAAAGCATTCCATAATAAATCTAAACCATTTAGAGAAATAATAAGAATGGTATTTTTGGATCACATCCTTAGTAAGTAATAGGTAACATTACTAGTTTTAATATTTGAAGGAAAATGATTTTGATTGATCATTTAAATCATTTCTTCAGGAACATATCCTTTTTTATTTTAAAAACACATATTAAAACATAAAACATTTTGAAAATATTTTCCCTTGATATTATTAATTAAAACATATAAATTAATCATCAGAGAAAATAATGGTTAAGATGATGGGACGTTTCATACATGTCATAAATTATAAAATAGTTATTCCTTTCACATTTCTAGTAAAACCAAAAATATTAAAAAATGATATTATAATTACATTTAAAAAATTTAAAATAGAAATATTTGTGTAATGTTTATGAAAAATATCATAGTATTGTAATAAAACAATATATAAAACATATTTGTAAAACATGGGTTTGGATGAAATAAATAATTCTGAATAAAGAGATAGATAAATTCAAATTTTCTCATCAAACTTTTATAAATCATTTTAAGTACCAAAGGGTGTAAAAATGGTAATATTATGTGAAAATATAATTAATTACTAGAGGATAAATAATATATTTGTTTTTTTGAGATATTTATCCTAAGATGCTATCATCATAAACATAATCATAGACAATCATAATAATAAATAATATTGTAACATAAAATATTTACCCCTTTTGAAACCATGAATTGTAATCCTCATTAAGGTATAATATAAAATGAAAAAAAAATATCATGAGGACGAATAAATACATGTTTATACCTATAGAAGTTGTTTTATGTAACATCTTAGGTAAATAAAAAATTTGAAATTTTAATATTTGTTAATTTTTTTGAATTAAATATTAATTTTACATTAATAGGGATTCTATGTCTGATAGCGTACTCAACTCGCAACAACAGGCTTCTTTGATATCTTATGTTGCACACAACATTGAGTTATACTAAAAAGTAATATAATATTATTATTATTTTAAATGGTAGTTAATGCATAGCCGTTGTATTGGCTGGAAAAAAAATAACTAAAATATGATTATATATGTTTTTTAAATTCATTTATATTTATCCAATTAATTTTATAGGCTTAAAATAATAATGAATTTTATTTTAAGCATAAAATACTCTAATATTCTTTAAAAGGGCGTTTTACCGCCTTTCGATGGAGAACCCTTTTTAAATCTAGTTTTTTTCACTTTTATATATTTTATTTGACAAAATAAAAATTCTTCTTTAGAATCGGTACATCAAAATTTAATTTGTATGAAATTTTGGTATTTTTCTGATAAAGTTCATTTTTTTAAGGAAAAGTGAAAAATGCTGCATTTGAATTCAAAACTACCTTTTAATCTAATTTATTTATATGATTATATTATTTTTTTAAATTGTTTTAAAAGTTTAATTAGATTTTATTTTTTCTATTTAATTCAATTTTTGGTCACTTTAAGTAATTTTAATTTGAAATTGGACATAAACAACTGTTGATCTTTTGATTATTATTATTTCTTAAAAACACGCCTTTTGTTTTGACAGTAGGAATTAATTTAAATTAATTTCTTTCACTTATGTGTTTTGAATTTGAAAAAATGGATTCCATATTTTGAATTAAGATGTCCAAATTGTGTAAATAAGTAACTTTTATTTTTATACATTATGAATATTTACTTCGGTAAATATTTTATTTATTGTGGTTAAAGGGTAAATCTATTAAATAAGGGTAAAAATAGTATTATAATAATATTAAATTACTCTAACAGGTGTCTAATACTATTTTTTAATACTTTTACAACCATTTTCATCCTTGAGTCTATTTTGGGACCCCATGAAGGCACTTAAGAGTGATAATTACACTTTATATTAATTGATTTAAAGTAAAGGAAAAAATGACATAAACAAATATCTTTTAGTAAAAAAAATTTACATGGGTTTATATAAGCTATATCTTCGACTATAAATATTAATTATAAATATAAAAATATTTCCTACATAATTGTGTTTTATTTATAATTTTAAGACATCAAATAAATAAAATTATTTATGATACAATGATGATGCAGTGTTTACCTCATTAATGAATGATTTAAATAAATAAGATTATAAAAACTAAAACAATATCCAAAACCTATAAAATTATTATTGTATGATTTAATTTAGAACATGAGTCATCATATATTCAACTTTAATGAGTTTTGGACCTTTTGAAACCAAAGATAAGTTTATAATAAAATAATAATTTTATACTTCCCTAAAGAGCCCCTCCTCCCACTTATAAAAATCCACCAACTCTAACCCATTACTCACACCTCTAAATCCCCTTATCTTATCAAAAATCTTCCAAATTAATCTCCCTACATCTCTCTCCTCCTACTAGAATCCTTTCCTTAGTCATAAGGAACTTCAAGTAAACTGTTTGGTTCCAATCAAAGGGAGTTACCCGATTTAAAGGTAATGTCTTCTCTTAAGTTCTTCTCATTTATTTTACTTCTACAACCCCTTAAACTATTTTTATTATTTTATTTTATAAAAATAACATTATAATAAATATACTAAGTTGTTTTTATGGGAATTATTCTAAATAAACTGACACACACCTCCAATTAATGGGTAAAGAACTTATTGTTTCTATGAACGACGAACTACTGCCTAACAAAACGATGATTGTTCAATTATCTCCTATCGCCTCTCATGATGTCCATTATGATGGAACTGTAATTATATGTGATATATATTATATTTATATTTTTTATATGATTATTTATTTTCCATTTATATCATTCTTTTATGGTTTCCATAATGGTTAAATGCGATAATTTCATTTGAGGAAGTACGGACTACCGCCCCTTCAAAGTGATATGACTCGTTCATGCCATATGTGGAATGTATAAAGGATGGAGATAATTAAATTATATATTATATTATAATGTAATTATACTATACCTAATTATCATTACATTTTAATTCCATTAAATATGAAATGGATATGAAAGTAGAATTCATGCGTACGTACGGCTTACCATCTCCATGAATGGTGAATTTAATTTCTTATATCCAAATGTTATTTAATATCATAAATACATATATACTGAATATATATGATATATATGATATCTAAATCATGAATATTATTCTAGATATATTGGAATTTTGACCACGTGGACAATTTTTAATTATAACTAGTTCATTTCTGACTCGAACATCGACAAAATGTCCAATAAGAACTCAAATAATTAACTAAATGTTATATCAATGTAATAAGTGATATAAAAGGAATAAAAAACCTAAAAAGGTTCTTAATAAATTATAAATTAACTTATGTTTATTATTAATGAAGAACAAGGAACAAATGATTCAAGTCGGACACGAGGTAAGGGGTTTCTTATCTCACTTTTAATTCTGTGAGATTTCCATTGTTCACAACTTATTTCTTGCATGTGGTGTATCATTTACTGAAATTTGATATATTTTATCAGGATTATATTTATATTCAAGGTATTATGTGATTAATTTGGTGGTTATAAACTTTTGGACATACGACTTGATTGATTACAATGTGGTAAGGGGTTTTCATCTAACTTTTTATTCTCGTGAGATTCATGCTATATTTTCCAATATTTCCTTTAGTGTGATGGATATACTACCCATGATTGTATTCATTGTGTATTATAATTTAATTTATGGTTATTTATATCTTCATTGTATTAACCTTCTTTTATGGGGTGTATGTTTCGTAAGTTACCAAATCGGTAAGGGAACCTTTCACCCTTTTCTTTTTAAAAGGATTATTTTTGTTATGTCATTTAATTTATATATTATTATGTTGGGAAATGTTCTTTTATATACCTATTTCTATAAATTTTATGTCCAAGTTATGAAATAACCTTTTCTCTTTCATCAACTCGTTTTCTGAATTTTAATGTGACGTCGTTAGGATGTCGAATTTATGTAAGGTAACTTCTTAACCCAATTTTCTTTGGGTTAAACTTATACTTCTTGATTATGTCATGCTATAAATATGTGTGAATGAACAATGATAGTTTTTCACTTGATATCCACTTATATTGGGTGTATTTATATTTTTCACATGTAATTATTTCATTGATTTATCCATAAATCTAATGGTACGGTCTTTGTAATATACTTCGTCTCAATCTACTTTTATTGAGGGATATTTTGTTTTATACCTGAATTTATTTTATATGGTATATAAACACCATTGAATTTTCATTTCATTAAAATGGAATCTTTTACTATGAGTCGTTTTACTAAATAACAAAAACAAATGTTACTTTTTAACGTACGTGGTGACAATGAGTTTTCCGCCGCCACGAGTATTATTTGATCTTTGGCCTCTTTAACATACCGTATTGTTTTTTTAATGGAAAATAAATACAATATACCCTTTTTACATATTTTGGTATTGAAAATGATTTTGATAAATAATTTATAATTTTAATATCTTTAAATGATATATTGTGATTGAAATGTGGAAATTTTATCTTTCCTTTATGTTTGTTTTATGTGTTATGAATATGTTGTGGTTCTTGGGAATTGTTTACGTATATGGGTGGTTCCATGATAAAACTTGGGAAGGTGAGCCCGAGATATCTCTCTAATTCATTAGGTAATGTGACAGAGGTAAACATTAATTTTTCTCCTAATAGATTTAGGTAATATATTTTGATGGGTATTCTAATGTAACTCCTTATGTAGCTATGATAGCTACAATGTATTTATGTTATGTATGCCACAAGTTACATTTATGATTTATGAATTCTATGTATTATTCATAAATCTTATGATTTTATTTGGTATTTTTTGATATAAAAGTATGGTTTCATTGATATTTATTTATTTATGGGATGATGTTTTATTTTCTTATTTTATAACCCTTACTGATCTTTTTATTCTCATCCACTGATTTTGAAATGTATTCCACAGGGATTAAAGATCAATTGGGTCAATGATGGGATCAAGGAAAAGTCATGTTGTCTAAAATGTGGAACTGGACATGTTTCTTTTTATGAGATTTTATTTTATGAAAGAAATGGATACTGATTAGTAGTGTCTACATGTAATTTTTAAGTTGATATGTAATATTTATGGCCTAATTATCTAAAACTCTAAACCTGAAAAGATACTAAATGTAAATTTTATATTTAATTTAATATTATGTAATGTTTTAAGTCCATGTCAAAATATTTTACATAGACCTCATGAAATAATTTAGGTCCATAACATAATGTATATCTTAATAAAAGAATATTGAGACAAAAATCCCATAGAGCATTGGTAACTTTTGAACCAAAAACCACATGAGAAATTTATACTAAAATGGTCATGTGAATTCCAATAATTTTAAGGATAATAATCCTAAAATAAATTCATGGTTATTATATAAAAGGCATAAAATAAATAAGTGGTGGATATATCATGTGTCTCATATAAGTAAAAAGTGTGACAGAGATCCCTTAACATAATTATTGTTATCCATCATACATGTTCAATACTCGTATATAGTAAATATAAGTTTATTATAAACCTATTAATGAAACAAAATATAAAACATACCATATATTATTTTATTTTGACCATTTAATACCTGTTTATTAACAACCCCATGTTAAAATTATGTTTCAGGTAAAAACCAACTTGTTTCTCATATCTGTTTGGATTTTTTATTTTTTAATATTACATTGATCCATATTTCATCATCTCTAAATTTTTATTCATGATATAAATATAAAATTTATTCATTATATATTTATTTATATTTATTCATAAAAGTTAGTGATATAGTATGAAATACACCATTCATGGAGATAGTAGGTCGTACAAATGCATAAATATTGATTCCATTTTCATTCTGATCGAAATACAAAAAATGTTAACTAATATATTATAAATATAAATTTTTTATGTCATATATATCAAATATTTTCATTAAAATCATCTTAATTAACTTTCAGGTAAATCATGAACGAATCATAGTGCTTCGTGATGCGGTAGTTTTCCACACACAAAAGAGACGATATCGTATTCTCATAAAATGGATAGTATAAAAGTATGTGTGATAATATTATTCTAGAAGAATAAAAATTTAGAAAATATAAGATATAAATATAAAAAAAATCGTTATTTCTATCTTTTAGAGCTGTAAATAGGAAAAATAATGACATCGGTTCACAAGTTGTTGGTCTTCCTTACACACGTATGATGATTTCATAACCCATTTGATGGAAGTGGATATGGTCATTGTTAATGAACCTAAAATAACAAAATATTATTATATAGAATACACTGTGGTTTTTATGTTGATATGTTATAAAAATAATTTAAGGGGGTGTAGTGATAAATAAAACAAAAACTCTCATTGATGAATGTTACCTCTTCTTGGGAAATCCTCCTTAGGTTTACAAATAATGGATTTCTAGGTTGTATTTATATTCAAACAAAATTATTAATATAGGAAAATAATGGTAAATTATTTTGGTAGGAATTTTCTAAACCAATATGGTTTTAATGTTTTATGGAGAGAGGATAATTTCATGCCTTTTATAAGTGAGGTGAGTGTCACACTTGTAATTGTTTGGAAGGAATGAATTCCAGCCACAACTTTTCATGTCACAAGGCCCCATAATTGTCTATTATCGAGCCAATAAGTAATAACTTATATTTACTGTGTATGGGTATTTGAAATTTTTAAGTATATTATTTACCATTAGATTTTATTTTTAACCCCTATTAAATCCATTTTTATGTTAATTGTGGTAAATAATTTGTAATGTTTTTACTCCTCAACTTGGTAAAAAAATTAGTTAAACATTGTATATAATATAAATTAGGCTAATTAGAAATGTGTGATAAATATTTTCAAATTCCATTCATATAATTGAAAAAATATAATTTAAAAATAATGTTGTAAATGCGATGAGAAAGTGGGTTTTTAAAGGGAAACTTTCAAAAGATTGAAATGTTTAAAAAAAGAAAAATGAAATTGATCCCAATAACATAAATATGATTGATGGATTAATAATTGAACTTGTTTTACATTAGAAAAAAATTATAATATAATTTTACTTCATAAATAAATTTAATGAAAATGATATTTTCAATTAAAATTCATTATTTTCAATATAACCAAAAATTGAAACATTTCATAAAAATACTAAAAATTCACCCTAGCTAATTTTAATATTATTATTTTAAAAATTAAGATATTTATAAAATTTATTTTATAGTGGTTTTATAAATTACTTTTTTAATTTCCACAAAAAGACATACAACTTTTCTAAGAAAATAGTATTATTGAAACATATCAGGACTTTATGGAAAATTATATATTTTATATTAAATTTGTTTTATTTATATAAAAATATTATTTCAATTATTTAAAAAATAGTTTTTACTATTATTATCATTTTGTTTTATATCTCAGTTATGTTGGTCGTGCATAAATATTTTAATAAATGGATTTTTTAAAACTCATTATTATGTGTAATGTAAGGTGACCCAGTGTTTCATGAGGTACATGATTACCTTTATATTTCATGTAACATAATCTATCAAAGTAATTTAATTTATTAGAAAAAAAAATAATTCATAATAACATGGGTTATACATTCAACCCCCCATAATATGAATTTCTCCCTCGAAATCCTTCACTATAATAAAATAAAATGAGGAAACTTATGCATCAATATACCCTCAATATACCATGTATATTCTTTAAACTTATATTTTCACTACCAAACATTAACTAGTTGTGTGGTCATATTTCATATAAAACTCTCTATATAATCCAGAATCTCTGCTAGTTGTTCCTCATAAGAATTATCTTTCTCCAGTGGTATGACCTATGATTATAGTACATGTGAAGGGTTTGGTATGTACTTCTTTCAGAGTGATACATGGAACACATCATGGACATGAGGGTGGTTTTTTAGAAGAACAATTAAAAGGACTACCATCCTGATATGATCAATAATTTCAAAGGGACCAATGTAAATAGGTCTTATTTTCCTCTAATTCATAAATCTCAAAACATTCCACTATGGAGAAATTAATTGAAAAAAAATCACCAACTTCAAATTCTATATCACACTAGCGAATATCATCATAAATTTTTTGTTGACTCCAATATTTCTTTAAATGAATCTAAATGGGTCTAATCATCTGTACGATTTCTTCACATATGTGAGGTCCGAATAGATTTTATTATCAAACATGATACTAATATATTGGAGCGCTAAATTTCCTTCCCTAGAGGGATTCATATGGATCCATTTAAATTTAAAATTGAAATCTATTATTATATGAAAACTCAATAGGAGAAAGGAGTTGTTCAAAAAAAACTTTTAATTATAAAGAAATATATATCAACATATCATTTATGGTTTGAGTTGTTCCTTAAAACTAACCATAATTTTGAGGATGAGACATTGTTTAAAAAAAACTCTTTATCAATATCATTTTGTATAATTTTCCATAACATTGAGGTACACTTACTCGAATGGACCAAAGGCATTCATTTTTATTTATTTTTTTGATAACCCCCTTTCAAGGGATGAGGGGGAACCCTTACAAGGCCTGTAGGCTTAGGATGTTACATAACCTGAAGGTCTTAGGGAATTCAACCAGACTATCTACAAGGAACTGACCCTCCCCAGCATTTATGTCATGATAGTATCTCTCCACCTTTGCATGGTCGTCTAGCTAGGATTCTCGTGCAAGCACAGGCTGGTCCTGATGGCATAGCCATACCCTCTCATTCTGAAAAATCCATTTGGCTCTACTCTAGTGACTACACCTACTCTAAATCCTCTTCTGGGGTTGTTCCATTTTTGTAGTGTGTCTAGGGAAACTGAATTTGGTCCAAAGGCCTTGAGGTGGCCCGGGGGCCTTAAAGGTTTCCTGAAAGCCCTATTTACTTGAAGGCCAGGGTGGCCCGAAATCCTTAAGGACTCCAATCCCAAAATGGTGGCCCAAGGTGAATAGTTCCAGCTGCTACAGTACCGAACAGTACTTGCTACATTACCCACTATAGTACCCGCACAGTGTACAGTTCTGCTACAGTACCTGTACAGTGTACAGTTCTGCTACAGTACTCGTACAATGTACAGTCCTGCTACAGTGCCTACTACAGTACTTCTATAGTACTCGGAAATATGCCTCTACCTGGTTTTGAACCTAGGTCTTGTGGATGAACTTAAGGATACCTCACCAACTAGGTTGAGGCTCATGTGCCTGAGGTATACTTCATATCCAGATTAAACATAAAAAAATGTGCTACTTCATGCAACCTTACCACTTCTTCAAATTATATCCTAGCAATCTGATCCCAAGTGAAGCCTTATCTATTTACGATGAGGTGTTCTGACTTAGTATGTTGATCAACTAAGAACCATATAGTAGAACTCCATTTAAACATTTTGTGGATTCTGACACAAAATTCATGGTGATGATTTCTAATTTCTATTCATGTATAGGTAATAGATGTAACATCCCCTTAGAATTATGCCTTTTATCATTTACTTTCTATAATTCCAAGAACATAGATAAAAAAAAATTGATGTGTTTTTTCATTACATCACTCCGTAAATAATCATTCAAATATATATGCATATTCATAGATCTCAGAATAATAGAGAATTAAAAATAATGAGATTACTCTTATAAATTCTTCTATAAATCAATTTTTTCCGGAATACATACCTGATTTCATAACCTTATCATTCAACCTTGATTAAGGTTAAATATAAGAACATTTATATAGTTCTTTTAGAGCTATAAATCTTCCTTCTTTTCCTCTTTAATATTTACATGGATAGATGGTTGAGCAATCAATTGAAAAAGATAAAATTTTCACCTTCGTTTAGGATCTCAAAATCCATCCTCCTCAAATCAATAATTATTGGATATTTTCTATTCCTCATCATTTAAAATATACCATGATCCTTTAGACACAAAGTATTGGACACTTTGATCCCTTTCCTTAAGTTGTAATGTATTGAGTAGTCACTAAAATTTATTATATCTAACCATCTTATTCGGCACATATTCAACTCCTTATGTTTAAATACATTATATAATATTTTCTGAATGGTATTTTTATTACACGTTTCATTATAATGATAATGCATCTATATCATTAATGAACAAATTCCTGTAACTAACTCTAAATCATGAGTTTTGTGATTTTTATCATGATTATTGAATTATCGTGAGCCATAAGATATAACCCTGTAATTACACATAATAACACATCCCAATACCTTTTTGGACACATCATTATATATTATAAACCTCTCTCCACCACGGGATAATGTAATCTCATGTTCACTAACTAATATTCTCTTTAGTTCCCTAAACATTTCTTCACATTCATCTAACAAGAAGAACTTGTCTCCCTTTTGAGTTACCTTTTCATTTCATTAAAATTCTCCACAAACAATCTATAATATCCATCTAAACATGGAAAACTATGGTTCTCAGTCACTGTGGTTGGTTTGGTCCATCATTTAATGGCCTTTATCATTTATGGATCTACAAATATACCCTCTCTTGAGATCTTATAACCCAAAAACAAAACCTTTTACATCCAAAATTAATAGTTTTTATATTTTTCATACATTTTCACTTATCAGAGGGTTTTTAGTTCAATTATAAAGTGTCATGACCCGTCCCCCAGGGCTCGTGTCGTGAATACCCCAAGCTCTCCTTCCACAGGCCAGGGGCTGGAGACTAGCACCGAAAGGCGTATTCCCTAAAAATCGGGAAGGAATTGCCTTTATAACCTATAAACATACGCAACCAAGTACACATCAAGATACGAACACAAGTAAACTTTATAGTAAAAAGAGTGTGTATAGTAAAGAAAAAGGGGCTAGAATACAAGCCTAACTGGAAAGTACAAGAAAACTGAAAATTACAAGGAAAACGAAATAGCTCCTGTGAACACATTCCAAGAACCCTACCTGAAGGGTAGGTACAGCTCTCGAACGGTCATCTCTACAGTACGCCTCATCTAAAGTCCACCTCCAAGCTACATATATTCCTCATACACTCATCGTCAATCAGTGTTGTCCATCATCTGCACCAAACACAACAAGGTGTGGGCGTATCCCGTGCAGGGGTGAGTATAACGATACTCAGTAGGGATCCCAAGACCCTCAAAGGTCTCACAAAACCCACAAATAATAAACCAAAAATCATTAAAACAACTGAAAAACCTACATAGGTATATTCCCATACGTATACCTAAGTTATCAAGTATACCCATCTCATTCATGAGGAAACAAGGTCCAACTCAAAATCCCAAAGCTCGACTATTCCACAAGGGAAGGAATACCCCTAAGGTAACACCACAAAGGTAAGTACCAAAAACGTAATGTCACACAGAAGAATACCACAAAGGTATCACCACGAAGTTATGTACCAAAAAGGTACCAACACATAGAATAATACCACAAATCTATCACCATGAAGGTAAGTACCACAAAGGTACGCCACACAAAATATTACCAAAAATGTAATGACTCAGCTCACACCAGGTATAACATAGGTACAGCAGTAAAGATGATTGAATTTAACTATTGAATCGTCTTACTCTGTTAAGAGGCAGACCCACAAAGGATCCTAAATCATTAGACCCACGTAGGATCCTAGATCATCAAACCCACATAGGATCCTAGTATAGCAGACCCATATAGGATCCTAGAGTAGTCCCACGTGGATTCCTAGAGGATGTCCAAGAGGGATACTGGAACATAGATGTAGAGCCCCAAAGCTTGACATACATGGAAATTACATTACTTTTTCGGAATAAATAATACATAATAGGAACCAACACTCAAGGACCATAATAGTTTAGTGTCTTTGGAAACTCGGAACATAATCTTCTAATCGTGGTGAAAGATCTTCAAAATCTCCCTTAAAGATCATCCCCTTTTGTTTTCTTACCTAACACCTTTCTTTAAATCATGGGGAAAAGAAAACATATAAAGGGTGAGCTCAAATTCTCAGTAAGGGTAATATTGGAAATATAAAACAAATCATATACATTTGAACTTAAAAACATGAACATAATGTTTAAACATCAAAATCATGAGCAGTTACATAAAACATGGCAGTACGTAAGGAATAGATCATAAAGAAACATTATTCATGATAAAATAGCATGGGAATAAAACATGTAATTGTGGAAACCATTAAGCACATGTTATGATTTCCATAGTAGCCAAGGCATTATTTCCAATACCATCTCAGTGGACAAAGTCCCTTTCTGAATCGAGTTCACTCCTCGTTCCAGTCCTGTATCACTAAACCGGATTAACTTGTCATTCCATCCATGTCTATCTCATGAGATATAAATCTTTACCCAATGCATTTTATGTATATATAGGTCCCACCCATCTCATAATGAAATCATTCTTACTTGTGCCACAAAATAAACAGAAATCATTCGTCATAACCCAAAGATTAAAATGGGTTTCATAAACATCATCCCATCATAACGTAATCCATATAAAACAAATGGATATCATTTCATTATAAGAAAATTGAAACCATGTAAATAATAGAGACATTATACTTGAAACATACACATGTGAAATAATTTCATCTTATATGGAAAATGGTTTTGATAAAACACTTGAAATGAATTCTTGAATAAAATATCCTTTCTTATTCAAAATCATTTTCTTTTCACAAAATTCCATTAAATTTTAAAAGAAAATGAGTTTTTTGAAAATACTCATGAAATCCTGTAGAGTAATCTTCATGAAAATAAGGTGTTATAAAACCGTAAAAATCTGTTCATGCTGTATAAGTTAAAAAAACATTCTTCTCGTATGTTTAATGGAAAAGTCAAAAAGTACCACATATGGTAAACAAAAGAAAATTCCTTCCATAACACAAAGTAAAATTCAAATAGGGGTAAACATGAATTTAAACATACAATTAATAATATTAAACAATTTATGAAAAACATTTTTATGGACATGGATGAAAAATATAACCCCAGTAAATACTTACGTATAAACAATCTCGAATAAAAATGAGATTGAAACATTATCCCTTACCTTAGGTCTGATATGATTTGTATGTATCTGAACCTCTAGTATAATGATTTACATAATGTCATTGACTTATTACAGAATCATATCCATTGTTATGATATCATATATGTTTCACTTATGACTTTATATTACCCGTTCTTTTTTAAATTCCATGTTAAAGTAGTGTTTTGGGTAAAATCGTTTCATTTATCGTACGTGTTTCGACATGTTGTTCTTGGTGTTATTACTTATATCCTTATTTAATTAATTCCAGAATGTAAAACATGATTTATATATAATATATATTCCTCATATAAATATATAAGATAGATCGATAAATTGAATGAAATACACCATTCATGGAGACGGTGGGTCGTACGTACGCATGATCGCTGTTTTCGTTTCCTTATTGAATTAAATGGAATTAAGTAAATGAAACATATATGTACATAAATACAGTATCATTATTATTTAATATATTTCATGATTATTTATTATATATACTTTATAATCATACTTTAATGGTTAATCATGGAAAATGAATCTCCTCGTGTTTGTGGAGACAGTAGTCTGTACGTATGCACAAGTCATGATATCAATCCCATGATCGTGGAATTGTATTGAAGTGTATGTATAATATTTAAGAATCAATATCACTTTAAAATAATCATATAAATTTATTTATTTACACCATTATACCCATCCAATTAAGGTGGTGGTGGAAAAACATATTACACCACGTCGTGGAGACGATATTCTGTACGTACGCACGCGCGGTGATTTCATTTTCCGTAGGATGGATAGAAGGTGAAATGGGGTTATTTAATATTTATAATAACATATAATTATATTAGTGATACTTATGTTATTACTTTATAATGAAACAACTAAATAAGAATAATTTGAAGAAGAAATAAAACTTGAAAGAATCGGTAGAAGAGATTACCTCTTCTTCGACGCACATCTTTTAAGCTTCCTCTTAAGGATCTAGATTTGGTCTTATGATCAGACCAGAACCTATAAAATGTTTCTAGGAAAGTTTATAAGGTAAATGGGCAGGTTTTGGCCGAGCTTTAATGCTCAAAATTGTGTAAAGAGAAGAGGGAGGAGGTGCGCTTTTATACGGGAGGAGAGGGGCACCTTTGGAAACCTCAAAAATATTAATTAATATAAAATTCAAACCCCAAAAAAAAACATCCAAAATGACTCAAATAAGAAGCATAGATTATATAGGGTTGTAATATCATCAACCAATAAAATTTATACATGTTTTGATTTTATTTTAAACCTTATCATTTTGATTTATATTTATTTAATTTATTTAATTTTATTTGTGGTAATTATGTTATAAATTTTATATGGTTATAAATACTTACTTATGTGTTGTTAATTATAAATAATTTGATATCCTATGAAATTTTAGATCATATAAATTTTAATTTGTAATTTTTAAATATTTTTGTTATTTTTAAACAATTTAATAATATAAAATATCAATAGTGTCAATTTTAACGCAATTCATTTATTTGAATTTAAATACAATCCAAAGAGAATATATTTTCTCAAAACCATATTTAATATATTACTAACAAGTCATATTCATCTAGAAAATTTTTGGAGAACATTAATTAGTTCGTATAATGTTTATTTTAATATTTATAAAACCATTTATTTGATATTTATCTTAATAAAACAATTACTACATCATTTTTGTATAATCATTTAATATACTTATTAGTTAAATAAAAATTAAAAATAAAATCCTATGATAAAGATAAATATAATACCTTTCATAATAATATTTTTACTCGAATTTATCATCTTAAAATCACAACATTTAAATTTTTATATATATTAAATTATGAAGGTGACATCTTTGACATTAATTAAAATAAAATAATGTAAATGTCCTAATCGGTTTTATAAGGCTCCAAATGGTCCAAATATCAACCCTTGTATGATTAGGGTATATATATACTCTACCAATAATGTTTGGTCAAGTTTATGGACCTTTTTATAGGTATTATTATTTTAATAAAAACTATATTATTGATTTTTCACTAAATAAATAATTTCTACATCATTAATGTATAAGCTTTTAAGGTAATAAAATATTTATTAAAAATTACAAATAAATTACCATGATATATAAAAACATTTTAGCTTTCAAATTAGTATTTATAATCGAATTTATATTCTACATAACTATATATTAAAAACAATCTTATTATTAAAGTTTGAGTGAGACATTTCACTTTCCTTTAAATAAAATAAATAAAAGGGCTTAATCAATTATAAGTGGGTTCCATTAGATTCCATTTATACCCAAGTATGATTTAAGGTAAAATATAATCATCCATTTATATTATTACAAGTGTTAGGGTAATTTTAAAATATTATATTTACCATTAATTACCTCGATTTACCTTTAGCTATGGAAAATAAAATTTACTGTAGTTAATATTCATAATGACTAAAAATAAAATGTAGCTTATTAACATATTTTAGACCTACTAATTCCAAATATGGAATCAATTTTTCCAAATTCAAATCACAAAAGTTTCAGAAATTAATTTAAAATTAATCCTGTTGTTAAGAAAACGAGTTTTAAAAGTTAAAACATTGCAAAAGATTGAAATGATTTTACCTGTGAATTCAATGTAAAATCAATGCAAATTACATAAATTATATTAAATGGTAAAAATATATTCTATTTATACTTTAAATCCATTCAATATTATAATTTAACCATGTAAATTATTACGATGAAAAAAGTTGTTTTTAATTAAAATATAGCGTGTTTTTATTATTCATTAAAATATGAAAGTTATCAGAATAATATGAAAAATTTATCCAAAGTAAATTTTTAAATCCTGATTCCAAATAAGAATTTTATTTTCACAGATTGAACTTATAAACATTTCAAAAACTATATTTAAAGTGGGTGTGCCATCAAAAGGTGGCAAAACTGCATTTTTTTAAAAATAATTATTTTACTCGAAAATTTTATTTTGTTCTCACATGATGTTCTATAAAATGTGTAAGATGAATAATAATATTATAACATTAAAAATTTAGTTGATACTATTTATAATGGATAGTTTATAATAATATTATAACAATATATCGTTGTTTAGTGAAACCCGGTATTACGTATTACATACTCTATCGAGGAATGTCGCAATTGCATGTAACGCAAGCCAAGAATAGTATTTCCATATAATATAAGTTAATACGGTGTTGAATATAGCACAAGATAATTTTGGTGTAACGTACAACACAAGACAACAATGAAATTAAAAGAATATTTTTCATAAAATCTCGGGGTGTTACATTCTACCCCCCTTAAAATGAATTTCACCCTCGAAATTCGTCGGGGTTATAAATGGTTTACTACTTGATATTTTATTTAATAGAAACCCACATCGTAAAAAGGAATACCAAAACTGAACTTTAAAAACTAAATTATGAAACGTAATGGTTACCCAAATTAACTAATCCCTGGGTTTCCACATAGGAGAACATAGGTGAAAATATGGACATGGAAGAGAAATCTAACCATCAAGTTCTGATGGAGAGTGGTAGAGAACACGGTTATGAAAAATCCAACAATCACAAAGCCATAAATTTGTTATTATCTAAGTTACCATCTGATTCATCAGATATGAGGACATTATGACTACATTTTTGGTTTTCAAGATCATTCCCCTAAAGTTGAAGAATAATTAAAATAAATACTTACTTGATTTTGGTATAATATCACTGTTGTTTGTGCCTTGAAAAATTTCCACATCATATCTTAAATAAATGAAGTTGAATTTCTATTTCGTGAAGTGTTAACATATCATGTGATAGAATGGTGGGTCATTCCATCTATCTCAAACAAAAGGTTAGCAAAAGTTATCAAATATCTATAAGTCCATCTATGGTGAGGTTAATCGTATATGATTCCAAAAATGGACTTATACTTCATCTATCATACTGCTTAATATAATAAAACTAGTTTCTAATAACCAGGGACTTATTGTAGGCTAGTGATAGGTGATAATGGCTTGTTTCACTTTAGTTGTGGGTTCGATTCCCACAGCCTTGTCTGACGTGATGGGTTGTCACCCGTCCTGTAGGTTGTCCTTTTTCTAAAACTACATTATTATAACATCCCATAAATAATATTTAAAAAAGTTCTATCCTTAAACAATACTAACTTATGTCCAACATAATCCATTCTAATATTTAGGTTTATCCAATATACATATTTCCAATATCTTAGTATAATGAAAACGATTACTTGAAAGGACACATAACAAGCATGTGAATACCATCCTTTATCCCCCATATATCATAAGATATATCTTTTTTTTTAACATTTCAAACATGTGAATACCTTAATCATGTATTCTTTTGAAACATGAATTACCATAGAACCTTAGTAAAAACATCAGTGTTGTCAAAAGTTAACTCTTTCCACATACCAAAATCCCTAAAATTCTATATACTCAAACCATGATATAACTTTGTCCTTATATCAGTCATGATCTCGTTTCATTTTTTCATTATCCCTTATTTATGTGCATATCATCTTCTTTCTAAAAATATTTCAATCACTTTTCATGGATACTGGTACCATATAATTATTGAAAACCAATACATAGATATTCCCAAATTCCACGATACCATAAATGAGATTCCATGATACTATTTTGAAATCCCATTACATAAACACTTAATCATTACACAACATCATTGTCATAATCAACATCAAAAATTGTGATCGCATGTGAATTCCCTTTATCCTTTTCCTTAAATGGTTGCTCATGTTGATCATCATTAACCCTTAGATTAGGGCATTGATTAGCATAATGCCCCATTTCCTTGCACTTGAAGCATTAAAGTGTTGGTGGAGCGTTCTCTGTAGTCTTTTCTCTATTCGCATCATTAGAAACCTTTTTTCCATTACTTCAGCACTCAGCTTCTCGATGACCTTCTTTTCCACACTTGAATAATTTTCTAGTACCTTTTAGACAATCTCCACCATGCTTCTTTCCACACTTTGAGAATAAAGAAACATTCAACTACTTTTCACCATTGTTCTGAGATTTTTCCGGGAATTACATCTTTCGTTTCTTGTCAAACCCATGAGATGGATATATAACACCAACATCTAGTTCTACCTTGATACTACAACGCACAATTTTGTCATAGGTACTGATGTCTTTTATAGCTAATGCCCTTCGAAGACTTGGTTTTATGCCACTCAAGAATCGATCATCTTTACTTTCAGTTTGGATGATAAAGCCAGATGCATACCTTGAAAGACTTGTAAAATTCACTTCTTATATACCAATAGATTCATTATCCTTTTACTTAAGATCAAGGAACTCATTTTCCATCTTTGTTTGAAGAATACGAGGGATGTACTTATTGAAAAACAAGTTCTTGAACTCGTTCCATTCCATGGATTCAATGTCATCTTGGGGCCTTGTATTCTTAATTAGATTCAACCACTGGTCTCCTTCACCTTCTACCAGTAAACAGCCAAAATGAATTTTTCATGCTCTGAACATCGAAGTATTGAAAAAATATTTTCAATGGTACTAATCCATTTTTCAGAAACAATTGGATCAGAATACCCACTGAAAGAAGGTGGGCGTTGCCTCATGAAGGACTCAAAAGCATATTGTTCCCTTATCTTCTCATTTGGAAGTCCATAATGATTCATAGATTGTGTAATTTTAACAATAATATTTTTAACTCCATATCCCATAACATTGGTTTGTTAAGAAGTACAATCATTGAATTGTCCATTACATTGATCAACACAGTTCCATCGGGTTCCAACCATCATCTAAAACCCAAAAGGAATAGTGTGAGTGGAAAAAATCATTCTAGGAAAATAACATAATAATGGGGGAGTACCTTTAATATCTAACATCTTAGATTTAATTCTAAGATCGTTATCGTAATTCTTGGACTATAACCTATACTTATACTTAACCTTAAGGAAATCCCTAGACATACCATAGAATTATCTCTTGGGATCTCACTAAAGTTCTCACATCCTAGTTTCCAAAGGTTGACTAAACTTTTCCTATGATACCAACTGTAGAGACCCAAATCTTGACGTACATGGATATTACATTACTTTTGTTGAATACTTAATACATAACAAGAACCAACACTCAAGGACCATAATATTTTAGTGTCTTTGGAAACTTGGAACATAATCTTCTAATCGTGGTGAAAGATCTTCAACATCTCCCATAAATATCTTCCCCTTTTGTTTTCTTACCTAAAACCTTTCTTTAAATCCTGGGGAAAATAAACATAAAAAGGGTGATCTCAAATGCTCATTAAGGGTAAGCTTAGAGAAAATAAAACAAATCATATACATTTGAACTTAAAAACATGAACATAAGGTTTAAACATCAAAATATTGAGAAATGACATAAAACATGGAAGTACATAAGTTATAGATCATAAAGAAACATTAATCATGATAAAATAGCATGGGGATAAAAAATGTAATTGTGGAAACAATTAAGTACATGTTATGATTTCCATAGTAGCCAAGGAATTGTTTCCAAGACCATCTTAGTGGACAAAGTTCCTTTCTGAATCGAGTTCACTCCTTGTTCCAGTCCTGTATCACTGAACCGGATTAACTTTTCATTCCAGTCATGTCTATATCATGAGATATAAATCATTACCCAATTAATTGGAGGGAGATATAGGTCACACCCATATCATAATGAAATTATATTTACTTGTGCCACAAAATAAACATAAATCATTCATCATAACCCAATGATTAAAATGGGTTTCATAAACATCATCCCATCATAACATAATCCATATAAAACAAATGGATATCATTTCATCATAAGAAAATTGAAACCATGTAAATCATAGATACATTATAATTGAAACATACACATATGAAATAATTTTATCTTATATGGAAAATGGTTTTCATAAAACACTTGAAATGAATTCTTGAGGAAGAATATCCTTTCTTCTTCAAAATCATTTTCTTTTCATCAAATGCCATGAAATTTTAAAAAAAAGGGATTATTTTGAAAATATTCATGAAATCTTGTAGAGTAATCTTCATGAAAATAAGGATTTATAAAACCGTAAAAATATTTCCATGCCATATAAGTTAAAAAATCATTCTCCTCATATTTTTAACGGAAAATTCAAAAAGTACCACTTATGGTAGACAAAAGAAAGATTCCTTCCATAACACAAAGTAAAAGTAAAAGAGGGGTAAACATGAATTTAAAAATACATGGAATAATATTAAACACTTTATGAAAAACATTTTTATGGACATGGATGAAAAATACAACGCCAGTAAATACTTACATATAAGCAATCTCGAATAAAAATGAGATTGAAAATTTTTCCCTTACCTTAGGTCTGATATGCTTCGTACGTGTATGAACCTCCTGTATAATGATTTAAATAATTTCATTTACTTATTAAAGAATCATATTAATTGTTATGATATCATATATGGTTCAATTATCATTTTATATTACCCGTTAATTTGTAAATTCAATGTTAAAGCAGTGTTTTGGGTAAAATCGTTTCATTTATCGTACGTGTTTCAACATGTTGTTCTTGATATTATTACCTATATCCGGATTTACTTAATTCCAGAATGTAAAAAATTATTTATATATAATATATATTCAGCATATAAATATATATGATAGATCGATAAATGGAATTAAATACACCATTCATGGAGACGGTAGGCCGTAGGTACGCATGAACGCTGTTTTCGTTTCCTTATTGAATTAAATGGAATTAAGTAAATGAAACATATATATATATAAATATAGTATCATTATTATGTAATATATTTCATGATTATTTATTATATATACTTTATAATCATACTTGAATGGTTAATCATGGAAAATGAATCTCATCGCGTTCGTGGAGACAGTAGTCTGTACGTACGCATTAGCGATGATATCAATCCCATGATCGTGGAATTGTATTGAAGTGTATGTTTAATATTTCAGAATTAATATCACTATAAAATAATCATATATAGTTATTTATTTACACCATTATTCCCATACAATTAAGGTGGTGGTGGAAAAATATATTACACCACGTCGTGGAGACGGTATTCCGTACGTACACATGCACGGTGATTTCGTTTTCCATAGGATGGATAGAAGGTGAAATGGGGTTGTTTAATATTTATAATAACATATAAGTATATTATTGATACTGATGTTATTACTTTATAATGAAAAAACTAAATAAGAATAAGTTGAAGAAGAAAGAAAATTGGAAAGAATCGATAGAAGAGATTACCTCTTCTTCGATGCACCTCTTTTAAGCTTCCTCTTAAGGCACTAGAGTTGGTCTTATGAGGAGACCAGCACCTCTATAATGATTAAATGGAATTTTATAAGGGAAATGGGAAGGTTTTTTTTATCTTTAAAGCTCAAAATTGTGTAAAGAGAAGAGGGAGGAGTTTCCCTTTTATAAGGGAGGAGAGGGGAACCTTTGGAAACCTCAAAAATATTAATTTATAAAAAATTCAAACACTGCATAAAAACTTCCAAAATGACTCAAATACGAAAAATAGATGATATAGGTTTGTATTCTCATAAACCAATAAAATTTAGACATTTTTTTATTTTATTTTAATCCTTATCATTTTGATTTATCCTTATTTAATCTATTTAATTTTATTTGTGGTAATAATGTTATAAATTTTATATAGTTATAAATACTTACTTATGTGTTTTAAATTATACATAATTTGATATAATATGATATTTTAGATCATATAAATTTTAATTTGTAATTTTTAAATATTTTTGTGATTTTTAAACAATTTAATAATATAAATTATCAATAGTGTCAATTTTGACACAATTCATTTATTTGAATTTAAATAAAATCCACAGAGAATATATTTTCTAAAAAACCTATTTAATAGATTATTAACACGTCATATGCATCTATAAAATTTGTATAGAACATTAATTAGTTCATATAATTTTTATTTTAATATTTATAAAACCATTTATTTGATATTTCTCTTAATAAAACAATTACTACATCATTTTTGTATAGTCATTTATTATACTTATTAGTTGAATAAAAATTAAAAATAAAATTATATGATGATGATAAATGTAATTCCTTTCATAATAATATTTTTACTCAAATTTATCATCTTAAAATAAAAACATTTAAATTGTTATATTTATTAAACTAGGAAGGTGACATCTTTGACATTAATTAAAATAAAATAATATAGATATCCTAATTGGTTTTATAAGGCCCCAAATGGTCCAAATATAGACCCATTGATGATTATGGTATATATATACTTGACAAATAAAGTTTGGTCAATTTTCTGGTTCTTTTGATAGGTATTGTTATTTTAATAAAAACTATATTATTGATTTTTCACTAAATATATAATTTCTACATCATTAATGTATAAGATTTTAAGGTAATAAAATATTAATTAAAAATTAAAAATAAATTACCATGATAAATAAAACCATTTTATCTTTCAAATTATTATTTATAATCTAATTTATATTCTTTATAACTATATATGAAAAATAATCTTATTATTAAAGTTTGAGTGAGACATTTCACGTTCCTTTAAATAAACTAAATAAAAGGTCTTAATCAAATAAAAGTGGGTTCCATTAGATTCCATTTAGACCCAAGTATGATTTAGGGTAAAATATAATCATCCATTTATATTAGGACAAGTTTTAGGGTAATTTTATAATATTATATTTACCCTTAATTACCTCGATTTACCTTAAACTATGGTAAATAAAATTTACTTTAGTTACTATTCATAATGACTAAAAATAAAAAGTAGCTTATTAACATAATTTGGACCCACTGATTCCAAATATGGAATCCATTTTTCTAAATTCAAATCAAAGAAGTTTCAGAAATTAATTTATAATTAATCTCGTTGTTAAGAAAATTAGTTTTAAAAGTTAAAACATTGCAAAAGATTGAAATGATTTTACCTATGAATTCAATCTAAAGTCAATGATAATAACATAAATTATATTAAATGTTAAAAATATATTCTATTTATTCTTTAAAACCATTCAATATTATAATTTAACCATATAAATTATTACGATGAAAAAAGTTGTTTTTAATTAAAATATAGTGTGTTTTTAATATTCATTAAAATATGAAAGTTATCAGAATAATATGAAAAATTTATCCAAAGTAAATTTTTATATCCTGATTCCAAAGAAGAATTTTATTTTTCCAAATTGAACTTATAAATATTTCAAAAACTAGATTTAATGTGGGTGCGCCATCAAAAGATGGCAAAACTGCATTTTTTGAAAAATACTTATTTTACTCGAAAATTTTATTTTGTTCTCACACGATGTTCTAGAAAATGTGTAAGATGAATAACAATGTTATATCATTAAAAATTTTGTTATTACTATTTATAACAGCTAGTTCATAATAATATTATAACATATATAGTTGTTTAGTGAAACTCGGTATTGCGTATTACATACGCTATCGAGGAAGGTCGCAATTGCGTGTAACGCAAGCCAAGAATAGTGTTTGCGTATAATATAAGTTAATACGGTGTTGAGTATATCCGAAGATAATTTTTGTGTAACTTAAAACACAATACATCAATGAAATTAAAAGAATATTTTTCATAAAATCTCAGGGTGTTACAACAGACCCATGTAGGATCCCAAAACACAGACCCACATAGGATCCCATTCTCATGTTATAGCCTGCTATAGGGTTCCCGCACTAAGATCGTTTGATTCTGGGAGGGTCCACACCTCAATCCACAGGTTGATACACCAACTACCACCAAGTCCCACGAATAATTATCCCAAAGGACCACCATGTGATAGGGTTATCAACTCAACAGATGATGCATTAATCGGATACCTAGTCTATAATTTATTGGTCTTTTTGTCTCAAGGGCCCGGTTTGGTTTGTGTTAGATCCAACCCGGATGTACTCCAACTTTATCTAAAACTCAGATAGGGTATACCAAAAGGACCATCACGATTCGAGGTTTATGGCACCGTAGACGGTTTATCAAACAGATGGTCGAAGCTCAAGGTATGGTTGAAAACTGGAAAAGGGTCGAAGCTCGTCTGGGTCCGGTCCGACCCAGTCAGACCGACCCGGCCCGACCTGGAATGGTCCGACCCAATTCTGGACCTGGGTCCAGCTTGGCCCACTGGGTGGCCCACACTAGGTGGCCCGTATCTGGCCAGATGGCCACCCCTCCCACGTGGCGTGGTCGTGCGTCGCGCCTCCATCGACGGTTGGCAGCGAGTCAGCCACCCCTCCACCGATGTCGCGGCACCTGCACACTGGGCGGCGTGGATGCACAGCACCATCACAGTCATGTGGCCGGCTTTGCGTGGGCTACTTCCCTTGCTCTACTGCGGCCAATGGGCCATGACCCTTCTCTCGCAGTGCGATTGCACTGCCACCGTCTTAGCGGCTGGACGGAGTGCTGGTTGCCGCTCCCGATCCCCACCAGTGCCGGTCGCCGGAACGGGTTGCTGGCGACATTCCTCGGGTCACCAGGCATGCCCCGATGGCCCATTCTTCATTCCTTAGACTTATGAACTTATCTCGGGAAGTCTCCATTGATTTAAAACCACCACAATCCACAAATTTTGCGGAGAGGTTGGGCCGTGTTCGTTTGGCATAAACCCTCCATGTGAGAACGGTAACAAGAGGATTATTTTTTCTTCAATCATGAATAACATCAATAATGGGTAAGGGGTATTCAAAATAACAAACCCTACCTTGTCGTTCATTAGATGAGTTGAGAGTTAGAAGATGAAGTCATTGAAGAACTTCAGCATTTGTTGCTTCAGCAAAGTGCTTCTGATCCCGACTCGAGGTGGGTTCCTCATTCTTCATTGGAGAGAAAAAGTTCTTCATTGGAGAGAATGTTTCTCCACAATTCTCTATAGCTCCTTTTCCAATGAAATCCTTCAACCAAACAAAAAAAAATAAAGATACAAATTATTAAAAATAAGTCTAATAATTAATTAAAGTTGAAACATTTAATTAATTATATTTGACTCAATTTATTAATTGGATAGTTGAGAGGTTTACCCCCATTAAGAGGGGTTCGGGTGGTCCTCACCACAGAGAATTTAAATTGGAGGTTTTCAAGCTCAGGTGGTTCCCACCTCCATAATTTAAAAAGAGAGGTTATAAAAATTAAATAAAATTTTTTCTTTATTTTATTTTTTATTTCCATGAAAAACACGAAAACTAACTTTCACCCTCGATCTACTGCAGTCGAGATGAATGTCTCTTTAAGAAAATAACGGCGTTGTGAGTTCAACGTTGTCCTCGGATTTCAATTCTGAGCACCTGTTCAAAAGCTACAAATACTCACTCACATGCTTACTAAACGTACTTAAAAAAAGTTCTGAAATTCAATCCGGGCACACCGGACCTTGGAATCATGCACTGTCAATTTTCACGGACTCAAAAAAATTACCATATAAATAAAAAAATTAGATGTAATTTCTGGGTCATTACATTCTCCCCACCTCAGGTTTTTCCGTCCCTCTAAGCCAAAACACAGAAACTAGGAAACAAAGTGGGGGTACTGAGCACGAATCTGAGCATCCCTCTCCCATGTGCTCTCATAGAGGTTCCTGTGCTTACAATGTACACGCACCAAAGGTATCAACTTCCCTAGAAGGACCCACTTCGTTTGATCTTCAATCTCTACTGGAACCTCCGTAAATGTCATCCCATCGTCGATTTCTAACTCTCACCAGTCAATGATGTGTGAAGGGTCATGCATGTATCTCCTTAGCTATGATAGGTGGAAGACGTCATGTACCTTGTGCAGCTAAGATGGAAGAGCTAAGAGGTAAGCCACTTCACCAACTCTGCTGAGGACCTGAAAAGGTCTGATGAACCTCGAAGAAAGTTGACTCCTGTCCAAATCTACACAAACCTCATCGAGGTGTGACCCGTATAAAGACTTGATCAAGATCCTCAAACTCCAGAGGTCTCCGTCTCATGTCGGCATAAGACATATGTATGCACTGTGTAGTCTACATCCACTCGTGGATGATCTGCACCTTCTCTGTGGTAGCCCATACCATATCGAGTCCCATGAGTGTTGACTCCCCTGGGTTAGTCCATCACATAGGCGATCTTCATGGTCATCCGTACAACGCCTCTAAAGGTTCCATCCCAATGGTGGAGTGATAGATGTTGTTGTAAGAAAACTCCACCATGGGGAAGTGATCCTCCCAGCTGCGACCGAAGTCGAGGATGCAGACATAAAGCATGTCCTCAAGGGTCTGAATAGTCCACTCAGTCTGGCCATTCGTCTGAGGATAGAGGGTGGTGATCAAACAAATTTGCATCCCGAAATCCTCTTTTAACCCCTTCCATAGACGGTAAGTGAACCATGCATCACGATCGGAGACAATCATCGAGGGTACTCCTTGTAGTCTCACAATCTTCTGAAAATAGAGTCGTCCCAAGATCTCTACTAAAACCTGCTCTCTGGTCGGTAAGAAGTGGTCCGACATGGTGATTTGGTTGACGATCACCCAAATATAATCATGACCCCTGGATGTGCGTGGAATTCCTATCACGAAGTCCCTAGATATTCCATACCACTTCCACTCTGAAACCTCTAAAGATACACTAAGCCTACTAGTACCTGATGTTATGCCTTCACTTATTGACAAGTGATGCACCGAGAGACAAACTCTGATACTGCTTACTTCATTCTTGGACACTAGTGATGTCATCAAAGATCATGGTACATCTTTTCCACTCCTGTATGTACCGATAGATGGGATGTGTGGAACTACCGCAACACTTCCTCTTAAAGCGACATTGGTTCCATGGTATGTCCTCTGAAGAGTATGGTGTGCTCTCTACCTTCATAAAATCCACCAGGTGTCTTCCCTGATGATATATGAACACATCGAGCATCGTAGTTAGTATCCCCATGTTTCTCCTCAATGACTTGCTGAAGAAGTGGGGGAGTGACTGTAAGAGACTGAAGAAAGGATTCTCCAGCTTTATCCACAAAGGATATCTGCAAAGCGGAAAGCTTCTCCATCGCCTCACTTAAAAGTTGTATACCAGATCTCCTGCTGAGTGCATCTGCTATAACTTTCTCCTTCCCAAGAGTATTGACTATCTCAAATTCATAGTTCTGGAGAAACTCAAGCCAATGCCACTATCTCAGGTTTAGTTCCTTCTGAGATAAGATATACCTAATACTCTTGTGATTAGAATAGACTGTAAAACGTTCTCCCATCAAGTAATGTCACCACATCTTCAAGGCGAAGACCACTGCTGCTAACTCCAGGTCATGGATAGCGTAGTTCTACTCATACTGTCTTAGATATTGTGAACCATATGCAATAACATCTCGCTCCTACATTAGGAAATATCTGATCCCGGTCCCTAATACATCACAGTAGACTATGTACCCAACACCCTCCTCTAGAAGCCTCAAGATGGGGGCACTAGTCAGCCTCTACCTCATCTCTTGAAAACTCCGTAGGAATTTCTCTGACCACATGAAGGGTTTCCCCTTCTTCATCAACACTAATAAAGGCGCTGCAACTCTAGAGAAATCTGGAACAAACCTCCCGTAGTATCTGGCCAAACCCAAGACACTTTGTACCCCTGTCACACTTCTGGGTAGCTCCCAAGAAAGTACTACCACAATCTTTGATGGATCCACTACAACTCTAGCCTCTGAGATGACATGTCCCAGAATTCGAACCTCTCGGATCAAGAACTAGAACTTTGAGAGATTACCATAAAGCTAGTTCTCTCGGAGTGTGTCCAGAACTATCTACAGATGATTGACATGCTCCTCCTCAGTAGCCAAGAATATTATAATGCTCTCGATGAAGACTACTACAAAGATATCAAGGTAAGCTGGAATACCCTGTTCATGAGTCCTATAAACACTGCTGGAGCATTGTTCACACCTAATGGCTTAAAAAAGAACTCGTAGTGGTCGTACTAACATCCGAACGTCGTCTTCTTCACATCCTCATCTCATAATCTAAGCTGGTGATAGCTTGATCTGAGGTCTATCTTCAAAAACCATCATGCTCCCTTTAACTGATCAAAGAGGTCATCAATCCTCGGGAGTAGGTACTTGTTCTTCACGGTCACCTGGTTTAGGAACCGATAGTCAACACAAATTCTAAATCTCCCATCCTCCATTTTGGTGAACAAAATTGGGGCTGACCAAGGAGAAATACTAGGTCGGATGAATTCATTCCCCTGCAAGTCATTTATTTGTACCCGTAGCTCATGAAGTTTTGTGGGAGCCATCCGATATGCTAGTGTAGATATCAGTTCCATCCTGGGGTACAAGTCAATGTAAAAGTTCACCTCTCTACGTGGAGGTAGAACTAGAACATAATCAGGCAACACATCCACGTATTGGTCCACCACTACAGGATAACTCAGACTCTCCACATCAACTGCTCCGAGGGTAAGGCTAGCCAACTGATGAGTGATCGGCTACACTCTCCTCCCGGTAAGTCCATCCTATGCTAAAAAGGCTCCCTTATCAATGATGAAGGTAAACCTAGTCCCATCATCGTGGATACACCGCACTTTTCGCCTAATATAGTTTATCTACGCATGGACTGTGAATAAATAGTTTATAACCAAGATGACGTTGTAAGGCCTCAACACCACTACTCGGAGATCCCAGCCGAAGCTATCACCTCCTAGGGTAATCTAACATTTGAGGAACCAGTGTGTAATCATCAAATCCTCTTCGGTAAGAGTCTCTATCCATAAAGATTGAGCCAACAGCTCCACCGGAATCTCCGAGCTCTGAACAAGAGTAGTGGAAAAAAAAGAATTACTGGAAAATTTGTCTATAAATACTATAACTATGGTGGAATAGACACAAATCATACCTCGTATAATCTTCAGAGTTCCATGGTCATAGGCCTCAGCTACTCAGATCTGAGGTCGCCCCAGTCCACATGCTCATTGTGGTCGGGGTGGACCACCTGGTGGTAGTGGTGGTAACATCTCGAATCGTCACCCACCACCAGCTGGATGTCCAGATCCTCTTCCATGTCCACCTGCTCCAGGCAGACCTCCTCATTCAAACCTTTGTCTCTATCTGGGCGGTCCTTTGATCGCCTACTGATCATCTATATGGTGGGTCGGGAAGTCACGATCCATGTGACCCTACCCGCCACATGCGTAACACTGTCTGCTCCTCGCATAACTGGCTCGGTCTCTGGTGCCCCACACAACCGACTCTGAATCATGATGTCGTCCACCTATAAGTCTGGTCCTCTAGGACCGTTGTGATATTTATCTTCTTCCAGCTACATAAGACTCCACTATGTGACGCCTGGTGGTGGCTATCACTGCGGGCGACTGCTCAGTAAGAAAACTCTCCAGTAAGAGGGTGCACTCTAACACCCCTTAATGCGTTGGGATACTGAGAGAAATAATTGAAGCCCTGATCTCTTGCCTAAGTTCCTACTCAATGATCCAGGCCTTGAAGAATGGGTCACGCACCATATCAGTAGAGTAGCATTATAGGTCGGTGAACATCACTGAGTACTGAGCCATAGTCATGCTTCCTGTTGCAGATGAAGAAGATCCTGTATGCGCACTGCATGAAGGGTTGTTGGGACAAACTCTTCCCAAAACAGGCTCTCAACGTCTGTCCAGAGAAAATTAACCTCATCGTGAACCTGGATAATCAACCTACACAATCTACCTGATGTTCCCTGTTGAAGACTGGCAGAAAGGATTGCCATGAGATCAGCTGGTGTCCCTACCAGTCAGAAGACTCCCACCACAGCCTCCATCCAATCCTCAGACGCCTGTGGGCATGTCTCACCCCTGAACCTGGGTGGCCTTTGGCACTGGAACTCGTGCAACATGCTCATGTGGCATGCAATCTCCGCAATTGGGGTTGGTGGCATCGGTGACCCAATGGGTAATGGTATCGTTGGTGCCTCCAATAGTGCCTCTACTGATAAAGGGCCCTGCACCGAGGCCTCGTTGCTCAGTGGGATGTCATCATGTACTCTTCCAAGAACCCATGCTAGCTGTCTGTGTGGAGGAATCCTAAAAAAGAAACAGGTTCTCCGTGGTCAATAAGTTATACCTGGTGAGATGGCTCAAAGAGATCACAATGAAAACATTTCAAAACACACACGCAATCAGTGTTTTCATGTACTGCATCAGAAATCAAAAGTCGGGGTCCTGGTGTATGGATACATCGGTCACCGCACCAACGCTGGATTCCCTAAACTGATAACCACACCCATAACACTTATCACGGTTTTCGTTAAAAGGTTAGAGTCCAATTGTTTATGGTAGAACCGAATCCTCGGATACCAATTTTTCACGACCCGTCCCCCAGGGCACGTGCTATGACTACCCCAAGCTCGCCATCCATAGGCCAGGGGCTAGTGACTAGCACCAAAAGGAGTATTCCATATAAACCGGGAAGGAATTGCCTTAATAACCTATAAACACATGAAACCCAGTACATAAAAAGATACAATAACAAGTAAACAGTATAGTAAAAAGAGTGTGTACAGTAAGAAAAAGGGGCCAGAATACAATCCCAACTAGAAAGTACAAGAAAAATAAAAAATACAAGGAAACTAAAATTTCTCCTATGAAGACCCACCAAGGACCCTACCTAAAGGGTAGGTACAGCTCTCGAATGGTGTTCTCTGTAGTACGCCTGTCTAAGTTCCACCTTCGGGTACCTCTAGTCCCGGTACTCTCTTCCTCAGTTAGCGTTGTCCATCATCTACACCAAACACAATAAGGTGCAGGCGTAGCCCATACATGGGTGAGTACACCGATACTCAGAAGGGACCCCGAGACCCTCGAAGGCCTCACAAAACCAACAAAGGATAATCCACAAATCATGGAAACAACTAAAAAACCTATATAGGTATATTCCCATACATATACCTAAGTTATCAAGTATACCCATCTCATTCATGATGAAACAAGGTCCAACACCAAATCCCAAAGCTCAATTGTTCCACAAAGGAAGAAACACCCCAAATGTAACACCACAATGGTAAGTAACGTAATGATAACACCACACATAATAATACCAAAAATGTATCACCACGAAGGTAAGTACCACAAAGGTAATGCCACACAGAAGAATACCACAAAGGTATCTCCACGAATTTATGTACCACAAAGGTACGCCGCACTGAAGATTACAACAAAGGTAAACACTCATATCACACCAGGTATAACATAGGAATGGTAGTAAAGATTAGTATATGTAACTACTAATCATCATACTCTGTTAAGAGGCAAACCCACATAGGATCCTATATCATCAGACCCACGTAGGATACTAGATCATCAAACCCACATAGGATCCTAGTACAACAGACCCACAAAGGATCCTAGATTAGTCCCACTTGGATTCAAAGAGCGGATCCAAGAGGGATACTAGAACACAGACCCACCTATGATCCTAAAACACAGATCCACATAGGATCCCTTTCTCATGTTACAGCCAGCTATAGGGTTCCCGCACTCAGCTTGCTTGATTCCAGGAGGGTCCGCTCCTCAAGCCATAGGTCGATACTCCAACTACCACAAAGTCCCACATAGATGTATCCCAAATCACAGAAATATGATCGGGGTCTCAATGCAACAGACAGTGTGTTAATAGGACACCCGGTCTATAAGTTATTGAAGTTTTGTCCCGATGGCCTGGTTGGATTTGTGTTTGATCCAACCCGGCCATACCCCAACTTTATCCAAAACTCAAGTGGGGTAAACCAAAAGGACCATCTTGATCCATGGTTTCCGGCACCACAGATGGTTCTTCAAACATATGTGCGGTCACGTGTCATGTCACCACCAGCGGCCGATAGCGAGTCGGCCGCCTCTCCACCACCGTTGCGGCCTTGCGTCGTGGCACCTGCACACCAGAAGGCATAGATGCGCGCCACCATCACCATCACGTGGTTGGATGTGTGACAGATTCCGCCCTCTCTCCACCACATCCGACGGGCTACGGACCTTCTTCGGCGGCGTGGTTTCTCCGCCGCCGTCTCTGTGGTCGACCGGAGTGTCGGTTGCCGCTCCTGAGCCCCACCGGTGTCGGTTGCCAGCACGGGATGCGGAGATATTCCTCGGGTCACTGGGCGTACCCCAGTGGCCCGTTATTCATTTTTTTGACATCCGCACTCATCTCAAGAATTCACCATTGATTTGAAACCACCACAATCCACAAAGTCTGCGGAGAGGTTGGGCCATGTTCATTTGACCCGAACCCTCCATGTTAGAATGGTAACAAGTTGTTTATTTGTTCTTGAATCATGAAGAACATCAAAAACGAGAAAGGGGTATTCAAAATAACAAAACCTACCTTATCATTCGTTGGAGGAGTAGAGAGGTAGAAGATGAAGTCATTGAAGAACATCAGCATTTGTTGTTTCTGAAAATCACTTCCGATCCGGGCTCGGGTTCGGTTCCTCATTCTTTGTTGGAGAGGAAAAGTTCTTAGTTTAAGAGAACCTTTCTCCACAATTCTCCCTAGCTCCTTTTCCAATGAAATCCTTCAACCCAACAAAAAAAATGAACAGCCAACATATTAAAAATAAGTATAATAATTTATTAAAGTTAACACATTTAATTAATTGTAGTTGGATCAATTTATTAATTGGAGAGTTGATAGGTCCTCACCCATTAAGAGGGGTTCGGGTGGTCCCCACCAACAGAAATTAAAATTGGGGGTTTTCTAGCTTGGGTGGTCCCCACCTCTCTAATTTAAAAAGATCAGTTATAAAATAAAATAAAAGTTATTCTTTATTTTATTTTTTATTTCAATGAAAAACATGAAAAATAACTTTCACCCTCAACCTACTATGGTCGAGGTGAAGGTTTCCTTAAGTGAATAATGGCTTTGTGAGTTCAACAGTGTCCTCAGATTTCAATTCCGAGCACTAGTTGAAAAGTTACAAAAAACTTCCTCACACGGTTACTGAACGTACTTAAAAAAAGTTCAAAAATTCATTCCTGGAACATCAGACCTCGAAATCATGCGCCGTCAATTTTCGTAGACTCAAAAAAATTCCCATATAAATAAAAAAAATTGCATGGAATTTCCAAGTCTTTACATAAAGTGACCTTAATAGGTTTTTTTTCTCGATTAATAGAAAGGAATATCATCTACAATGACTTCCCAAAACTGATCAGGGAAATCTTTATAGACTCTAATTATTAAATCTATGATGATTCCATGGAAATTAATAAGACTAAATGAAATAATGATATATTCATAGTGCACATACCATGGAAAAATGTTTTCTTGGGTATATCTAGCGTAATTACCCTCAAATGATTGTATCTATAATGAATTTTGGTCTTGGGAAGGTATTGATCTTCATGCAGTT
Organism: Viscum album; assembly: GCA_963277665.1. Lineage (NCBI taxonomy): Eukaryota > Viridiplantae > Streptophyta > Magnoliopsida > Santalales > Viscaceae > Viscum > Viscum album. Next base: position 1,365,510,900 of record OY728166.1, on the reverse strand, counting down.
GATCAAAAAACTCATTAATACAAGAAAGATGATACTTTCTATTAATTATGATCTTGATTAACTAATGGAAATAAATGTAGGATCGCATTCATCCATACTTACTTTTATAAAAAATAATAGGTAAACCCAATGGTGAAAAACTTTGTAGAATGAATCCTCTATAAATGTTTTCCTATATATTATTATTCAATTCTTGAAAATCAATTTTTTTCATTCTATATGGAGTCTTTAAAATTGGTGTGGTTTCTCATATGAGTTATATTGAGAACTTAACATCACATTATGGTAAACACTATGAAACTCTTCTATAAAGACATCAATAAATTACCTTCAAATTGGCATGCCATTGATGTCAATTTTATCCCTTACCATATGAGATAAACACCCCATCTAATTGAAAGTTCATTCCCATAGAATTTATGAGTCTTACATCATAATTTCATACATATCATCACATTAATATAAAATTATAAGTTATTTTGGAATATTGAATGTTAATTTACTTCCTCAAAAAATTGATGTGTGATTAATATAGATAAATCCATTCCATTCACATCCTCAAAAAAGTGATTGAATGAGATTTCCTCTTTTACCCATGCTTAAGAGTATTCTGGAAGAGATCACCATCATTATCCATTGGATTTGGGCACTTGTTACCATAATTCCCAAACCAATTTTATTTAAATCAATGGACTGTGGTTGGTGAATTATATTTTTCATTCTCTTCATTCACATAATTATCTAACTTATTCCAATAACTTCAGTAATCAATTTCTTAATTTCATTCCCTTATACACATAAAATATTTAGTAGTCACCCTTAGATATTTCCCAACATAAAACTTCCACACTTTTAATATAAAAGAAAGGTCATCCTATTCTCTTCATATTTTCTATATTTTCTATTAAATTACAGTTTTCTATTTCTATAAAGTACATGAGATTGATATATAAATCCAACCTCCATTTCCACCTTGATCACACAATGAAAAATATTATCAAAGACACTGATGTATCTTATAGATAACTCAATTCAAATACATGGTCTTAAGACACTAATGAATTGATAAACATTACATTCTAGTCAGATGATAATACTAGAAGTGTGCCTCACATGTCTTATAAAATTTTCCTTATAGGTTCCATCAAATTAATCATCCTTTTTCTTTATCTAAATAGATTTCTTCCCCTTATTCATATAAATAATACGAGGATGGTACTTATTGAAAAATACGTTTTTGAATCCATCCATGTTCATGGGTTCATTATCATTGTGTTTCCTCATATTATTGATAAGAGTCCACCATTTTTCTGCTTCACCATCCAAGTGGTAGAAAACCCAAATGTATTTTTAATATTCCAAACACTAAAGAACAAAAACTATATTTTCAGTGGAACATAACCATTTTTAAGCAACTAATGGATTAGAAGAACCTTAGAAATGATTTTATTTTTTCCTCATGAATGATTGAGCCTAATGTTATTTTCATATTTTAATGTTTGGAATTTCATTATGATTCATATCTTGAAAATGTTTTGTGATCATAGCAACATGATTTTTCACTCCATATCCCTTATTGTTCATATTATTAGAAGGCGAATCATTGAATTTTTCATTGAACATAGAATTAACACAATTCATTCGGGTTAAAACAATGAACTAAAACAAAAAAAGAATATATTAAGAAACAATAATCATGATTGGGAATAACATACTCCTAAAAAATAACTTATAGAATGTCTAAATCATGAAAAATTATTTTTAATCTAAAAAACATTTGGTTTTCCCTTTTTCATTCATATTTATCTTCTATTTAAATCATTTATGATGATTTTTAATTATTTTTCTTAATTTCTAAATCATATCACCTGAGGGTGTCAAACAAGGTTTCCATAAAAAACTATTTTCATGTATAAGGTGATGATTGAGTCCAGCTCAATATTCCCTTTTCGAATTTATTACCTCTAGTTAAATTTGTTCTAGAGTCACATCACTTGTTTTATTTAAAAATGTATTTAATTTATTAGAAACAACTCACACTATACATTACCAAAATTAAAATACATTTTCAATTGCATTGACTCAAAATTATACTTATACTTATATGTTTCCTTATTGATCTCACTATGTTTTTCTAATCTTATTTTTCAAAGTATAAAAAAACATATCCTTTGATAATAAATATTGAAACCCAGGATTATCATATATACATACATATATATATATATATTACATCATTTTTTTATGAATATTTATTAAATTAGAAAAAACCATGCCTAGGGACTATAATAGTATAGAGTCCTTGGAAACTTAGAATCATAAATAATAGATCTATAGGTAAACTACATAATTTCCCAATATGATCTTCATAACTAGAAACTACTTTTGACATATCCTATATAATAAATTTTATCATAACATGGGGAAGGGAAACATAAGAAATGGTGAGATCATATTCTCAATAAGGGTAAAATAAGGATGTACATAATCATAACATGAAAAAAAGGGTATGCGAACATTATCATAACATTTGAAAACCATAGGATGCATATTGAAACTCATAATACTAATTAATTGAGTAAATTTTGGTAATTCATAAGACATGAATCATAAGTTAATCAAAGACCATGATCTATGAGAGTATAACAATAAAATAATACAAATATTTATGTCATTCACTTAAACATAGAAAATAATATATCAAGGATAACCACCAAGACATTCATAACATGTTTGTCTTGATCTAACCACCCATGTACCTTCTTTTATCTAAGGATAAGAACATATTTACACTATTTTTCAGGCAGGGGATAACCACCCATGTAAACTTATTTTCATTCTAGGGATAATAACCCCTATAACCTCTAGTATAATTCAACATTTATCTTTAAACAATTCATTAAATGGTGATATAAGTCCCCCCATCACAAAACGAAAATAGTATATATGTGTTTAATAAATCCTAAAACCTTAATCATATCAATGCCCATGAAATGAAATGGGTTTTAAAATCATTTCATCATTTCATCATAGAATAACCCATGAAAATATGTCAATTTAATAATAATTTTAACATGGTATAAGTAATGGAAAAATAAGTGGGTTCCAGAAGTGGTTTATCATGATCATCATATAAATTTTTATTAAATACTGAATGTAAACCCTGTAAGGACCACAAGTAAAGGCAATAGAAAATAGACTATGGGGGTCTAAAATGATGAAGACCAAGAGAATCCACTCTCAGTATATTAATTTCCATGGGCTTCAAGCTGTGGATGTTATGAAAAAACAAGATCTCTGATCTAGGAATGTCAAGTAATTATAAGTAGTCCACAACCTTATTACCTTTCTATCAGCTATGATACACTTTGGTGTAGTTTCTAAAAAGACCAATACACTAGTGGGAAATGTATTCAACCGAACAGGGTGTAGTTGAAAATAAGTGTTTTATCATTGTATAACTCCTGGAAGATGACGTGTGTTATATAATAATTCTATAATTTCATAAACCACAGATGAGAAATGGGTTTCATAAAAAAATTACATCATAAAAATAATTCATTCTAAGACATAATAGTAATGGTATACGTGGGGCATATCCTCAATATGTAATATGTTACATCATTAGAGGTCATCATAGATTGAAAATGATTTTTATGAATCATATAAGACATTTCTTAATGAAAATATCATTTCCTATTAGAAAAATAATTTTTAAAGCACAAAAAAATATTAAAATATCTTACATTGAAAATAAAAAATAATACTTATAAATTAATATTCAAATAATATAATGTTCATGATTACTGGAAGTTTTTTTCATGGAAAACACATGAAAACAGTGATTCCATTCACATTTTCGGTAAAATACAAACCTGAATTATTTGGAAAAGGAAATGAATATTTATTTCAAAGAATTTAAGTAAAAATTATAAAATTCATAAAAATTCTAAAAATAATAGAATAATAATAAAACATTTTTTTTAAACAATTGTTTTGAGGAATTCTATTTTTGGCCAAAGTTAGAGACAAAGTTAAATTTTATTATAAACATTTTATCAATTATTTATAGTACCAAAGGGTTTAAAATTATAATATGACTTGAAAATATAATGAATAACTAGATTAAATGAAATCTCAACAGTTTTGTTTGAGATTGATCATAATATTTTATCATCAGAAACATGGTCATAAACAATCCCCATAAACAATTAGATTTCAACTTAAAATATTTACCCCTTAGGTAACTATGAATCATAACCCATTGAAAGAATAAAATCATATTAAACATAAAAATAATTAGGAGGAATAAATTCTTGATAATGCATGTCCAAGTGTCTGTTTATACACCTTGCGAAAGAATATATGTGCATAACATAACATACATCTCAAAGAAGAAAAAATGAGATAAATATATATTGCCTCATTGGAAACCATTGATCTTTAAACCCAAGATAGAGATATCCTAAAATTTATATATAAATATCTATAATTTTAGGATCATCATATTATATATTCATGTAAATTATTTACACCACATAAAATAATTGGGTGGTGAATAGAGAATGTGTCTTGCATAAGTAAAAAGTGAGAAGCAAATCCCTTACCTTAAGTCTTGTATCCTATCATATACATTTAAAATTTATATATAATAAATAAAATTTTATTATACACCAATTAAATAACATATACATAATTCATACTATATATAGTTTCTTTGGACAATTTATTATCCATGTATTATCAATTATAGGTTAAAATTTTATTTTGGGTAATAACTACTTTGTTTCTCTTTTTTTATTTTTTTTTGGTTCTCTTCTATTGATAATGGATTAATAATATCTATAATGGTAAAAATGATATAAATATCCTATAAAATCATTATATATTAATTTAGAGTAATTAGTAATATTAAATTATTAAAATTTAATTACATCATTCATGGAGCAGGTGGGCCAAATGTAGCATGACCATTGTCTAAATATTTTTTTTAGGTTAAACTGAATAAATTCAAAAGACATATTATCATTAAATAAAAATTATATGTAATATATATCACATATTTTCATTTAAACCATCATTATTAACTTCTATGTAAATCCTGAATGAATCTCATCGCTTCGTGAGGTGGTAGTCTACCTTACACATGAGAGACATTATTGTATTACCAAAAATGGAGATTATAAAGTTATGTGTGATAATATAATTACATAAGAATAGTAATATCACAAATATAAAATAAAAAAATTAATCCATCATAAATTACATCATGGAGAGGTATAAATGAAAAAACAAATGATATTGGTTTGTGAGATGGTAGTCTTCCTTACAAAAGAACTATGATTTCATAACCCATTTTATAGAAGTGGATATGGTTTTATTTTAGGAAATTAACATGAAAATATTCCAGTGTATATAATATAATGATTCTATTATATCATAATTTTATAAAAATATTTTAATGATGTGGAGGAAGAAATAATTCAAAAATAGTTGTTGATGAACGTCACGTCTTATTTAGGCGTCCTCCTTAAGTGTGCACCAAAATCCTTCAAAGGAAGGAAATATTTCCAATATTATGCTTATATGATCATATTAGGGAGTATTTTTAAGTATTTGGGTAGGTATTTAATGAAACCAAATGGTTTTAAGGTGTGAAATATAGGAGAAGGGGTGTCCTTCTATAAGAGTGGTGAGTGGAACCCTTGTAATTATTTTAAAAGAAAGAATTTCACCCATAATTGTTTTATGTAACAAAGATAAAAAATATATTATTAATGATAATATAAGTTATAAAATCTAAATATTTCAATATATTTGGTTTTGGAGAAGTTTAGGTTTAATTTCAACCAAAATATGTTTCGTTTACCCCCAGTATACAAATTTTGACCATAACTTTGGTAAAAAAAATATTTATTTTCTTTTCTTTAATTTTTTATCATAAATAAAGTTTTACATATTAAATAATATAAAATATTCTGATTACAAATATTGAATACAATTTATTAAATTTAATTCATAGAATTATAATATTTTAATTTAAAAATATTCCCACAGACGTGATGAGAAATCATGTTTTTAAGGGAAAATGTTCAAATGTTTGAAATGTTTTTATATAAATATTTTATTTTAATTTTATTTTAATGTCCTAAATGGAATAAGGGATGTATAATTGAACTTATTTTAATTCAAAACCAATTTTTAATATATTTTAAATTTATAAATAAATTAAACTAAATTAAGTCTTGAATTAAAATTCATTATTTATCACTACGAATGAAAAAATCAATATTTTCATAAAAATCCAAAATTTTCACCCTAAGATAATTTGGGAATTATTATTTATAATTTTCTTTATTTTTTCAAATTAAATTTATTAAATTTTCAAAAAATTATTTTTTTATTGTTTGGAAAAAACACATTAGAAACATTATTTTTTGGAGAAAATTGTATTTTTTTCAAAAATATAAAGACTTCACAAAAAAATATATTTTTTATTATAAAAATTTTTTCTTTAAATAAAACCATTATAAATAATATATAAAATTATTTATTAGTATTCATTAAACTTATATTAAAGACCATGTTATATTATAAATGTTTAAATAACAATAATAATATATTTGTGTTTCATTAAAACACTATGTCATAGGTAATGCAAAAAAAACCCATTGTTTTAGGAGGTCCCAAAATAAAATGTTATTGAATATAACATATGCTATAAGATAAATCTAATTATTTGAAAAAAAAATTCTTAAGAACTCACTATGTTATAGAATATATAATTACAAGGGACTAGGCGTGACCATTTCTTTATCTTTTACATATGTTTTGATTTGAAAATCACCTGAAAGTGGGTTTTTTAGGTATAATATCATTTTAACCAAATTCAATTCAGAATTATGTACTCCTATATTGATATGTGAATTTTTTGTAATTGTTTTTGTATACTCGATCATTGGGAAACAATATTTTGTGGTAAGAACCCATAACTTCTTCAGAAACCTAAATAAAACTCTAGGAATGTGTATCTCTATTTGGAAATTCATCTAAAACTTTATCTAGGCTCAAATGTTAGACATCATCTTGTATTATTCATAGCTTCTTCTAGGAACACATATTGTTTTTTTCAAGGAACAGATGTGGGTTCATCAAGTCATGTGTGTAGCTTTTTTTAAGAATGTATAATATTTCATCTAGGCACCTAGAATAAAGGATCATGATAAGTAGTGTTAAATATAAGAAACATAATAGGATAATTCAAAAACTACTTCTTGTTAAGAGTGAGTAATTTGAAAAAACTCTTTCTTTTCATTTCAAAATTCAAACGTATATAATTTTTGAACTTTATCTTAATTTCATCACCATGTGTTATAAAATTTGATGATGTAAAGATAACTATGCCCATTTTTTCTAATTATAAAACAAAACATATTTTTTGGGGTCAAAAGTGGGATTATGGTACCCTAAAATGCATCTAATTATTAAAGAAACCTATACTCCCATAATGGAAAAAATAAACCTCCTAAACCTAATGGGAAGTTCACACATCCACATCACCCTAATAGGAAAAATTTTTGAAGGAAATATATCCTTAGGTGTGTGAGACATCATGTTGAATATGATGATCCTATTTGTTTTATATTCATTGAGCATGATACTCTTTCATCTTAAAAAATTCATTCCATCTGAATAAGGATTATATAAAAGTCATTGTAGAAAATTATGCACCAAATATTTTCTAGGAATAATGGAATAAAGTATATGTAGCTTCCTATATTGAACTTATTTTTAAATGGTGGTATTAATACACTTAGATTAGTCTACGACCTTGATATATATATTTTGGTTTTCATAAATATTATAAATTTATTACAACCTAAATAATTTGGTAATTTAAGGATGTTCATAGAGATAAATGATTTTTATAATTCATGAATGAAATAGGTAGTTATCTTCTATGATTCACCCTTTAAATAAATAACATATTTCTTACTTGACTAACTATTATAAATTCTAATTCTAATTCCCATTTTAATTATATTTTATAACATTTAATTTTTCAACTATCAATGAAAAAATTAAATCACACTAAGCTCTTAGGGATCACATATATTCCTCTTGTATCCAACCACAAAGATAACTTTTTCTACACTTGGATGGTATATTAAAGGATTGGAAATAATTATTTAGTTATAAAATTGATAGTTAATGGGAACATCAGTGTTTTTAGATTTATTATCTGGGAGCATGTAGATCATATAATCTTGGAAATCTCCCTAATTAACCAACATTTTTTACAATATTTATATAAATTCACTAAATAGGCACAAGTTGTTCTGTTTTCGATCATTATAAGAAGATTTGGTCATGAGTAGTGTGATATAAATTAAATCATAGGTACACATTGAGTAAAACCCTGAGATAGATTGTTTCCTCTTCTATAACTTTTGTTTAATAGTGGTAGATCACAATCATCCTAAATCATAACATGGATATAGTAGTATGTTTTCACATTAATCCAACATTTAAGAGAATAAAAATTTTCCTAGGCTAGAAAAATTGTGTAATATTGTATACCGTACAAGAAAGGGGTTTCCTTGATCATTTTCTATACTGGTGTTTACATGAAAAAATTCAATATTAAACCCAAAATCATCAATATAATATATGATATCAGACAATTTGGAAGTATTTAAAATGAATAATTACATGGTAATTTGTCTAATTTAATAGAAATATTTGTTACACTGAGATATAATTATGTAACATCCAATATCATGGTATTGAGGGTATTATAATTATAACTATATGACTAAGTAAAATACTGGTTAATGATTGAATCAGATTGTTCCATTATTATATAGTTTGATTTCTCCAATTGATTATTGGATAAATAAATTTCACTAATGAGGATGTAAAAACTACACAATTTAGTTTATAAATTTTTAAAAAATGATGGAAAAAACACATTCAAAATGTGAATATATTCATGTATTTTTTTAGGATGTTTCTATATTAAGGTATTCATGTGTGGATATAAATTCAAAAAATATATTATTTATTATATAATAATATATAAGACATGATAAATGATTAATCTAGTTGGGTATTGATGGTTAAAATTCATAATGTTTCACGAAACCATCTTTTTCAAATTTCACAAATTTATAGTTTATAGAAACCTGAAATGGGACCACATTATAGAGAAATATATCAGGCAGAGGAAACTATATACATTACCAAAAAATTAAAATCATGATAATATAGATGGAATAATTATAATTTATAGTGGTTTCACATCAACCATAGTAGATGAAATGTAACACCCTTAAAAATAAAGTAATAACCTTATAGTCGTTATTGTGTATGACACATGACAACAAGCAAGTAAGGTAATATAATATCCATATACTTTATAATATATTTACTATATAAAATATATTCTATAAATTTCAATGCATCAAACATAGATTTATCGTGTAATGAACATGACATTGAGTTAGAATATATCATATGAAACAATTACATTCCTCTAGTGCTTGCATTACACACAAAAGTGACCTTCATTGGTGGCTTGTGCTATAGGAAATATTGAGGCATACAAAAAACAATCTATAATTGAAACATTATTATTTGATATAATAATAAAAAAACCATCCATTTTTAATATTATTAAACCACTTGTAAAAATATATGGTTTAGACAATTATTTCAATGGTTACAAATAAATTATAAATTAATATTAGAACCAATTTAATATTACAAGGATATTTTTGTAGAAAACTATTTTTATGCTCACAAAGATATTTTACCCTAATAGATTATATTAATTATATTTAGTGAGTGATATTAATGTAATATGATAAATATTCAATTATTTTTTTATATTCATCTAATATATTTGGTTAGCATAAGATAAGAGAAAAGCAAATATTTCACATAAAACCTTATATTTTTGTAAAGCATTTTTACCACCATTAATGCTAAATCTATTATAAATATTAATTTTGACACTTTTATGAATTTAATTTGATTGAATAAAAATTATTTTTTAATTATTAATGTCAAAATTAGATTATGATGAGTTTTTTGGATTTTTCTGAGAAACATCATTTTTTTATTAATTGAAAAAATACAGTGTTTTAGTTAAAAACTACTTTTCATTTAAATAATTATTAGTGTTAAGTGATATTAAAATTTTATTTTAAAGTAATGTTGTATAAATTATAAATCTATTAGTATAATTTAGTATATTATATTAAATATAAATTTTTAATTATATATAATAACATAAAAATCTTTTGACCATTTTACTTCTCAAACTCGTTAATCCGTCTGTCAGTGAGATTAGCAATAATAATAATTTGTATACTTCTGTGATTTGAATTATGAAATTTGGACATACACCATTGTAATAATGATAATATTTTTTATAATAATATCAACTTAAATTTTGTCAAAAATGTTTTGTGAATGTGATTAAAATTAATTATAGTGGTTAAGGTGTAATAAGGCTTTAGATGAACTAAAGACATATGTTTAAGATCCATAATGACCTAGAAATTAGTAAATAACCCATTTACTAGACATATTTAGGCCATTAACCTTAAATTAATGAGTTATAGTGGGTTTTTAAGACTTTTTTTGTATGAAAATGTGTGCACCTAACTTCATTTTAAGAATACCAGGTGAGTCTTTTTCCTTCCCTATAAAAGGCCACCACCTCTACCCATTTCCCACACCTCTCCAACCTCTTATGTTGTACAAGATCTAACCAAATGGCCTCCCAAAATTCTTACCCCTGACCTAGAATCCTCCCTTTGGGAATAATACTTTCCATTGATGCCTTTTACTTAACCCAAAAGAAGTTAATCGATTTAAAGGTAATGTATTTTCTCAATCTCTCTAGTTTCATTTCCATTTTATAACACCTAAATTCTCATTATTTTGTTCCTGTGTAAAACCAATAGTATTATAAATATACTATTATGTTTTTATGCATATATTTTTACCTACACTTACACACACCATTATCTAATGGGTAACGAACATTAGGTTTAGGTGTACAGTGAACTACTGCCACACAAAATGATGATTGTTCAATTTTTCCCTACCGCATCTCATGGTGGCCATTATGATGGACACTATGTTTTTATAAATTATATATGATATTTATTATGTATTAATACTTCAGTAATAATTTTATTACACTATCCTTTAATACCTTCCATTTTACATGAATATGATAACTTCACTTGAGGAAGTGTGGACAACTACCCCCTCAAAGCAATATGATTTGTTCATGCCATACATGAAACCTATAAAAGAATATTTAAATAAGAATATATAACATATATAACCTAAATATTATACTTTAATTATGATATAAATATGTATCAGTTAATTTTAATTATTTTAATACAACCATGAAATTAATGTAGCATTCATGCATACGTACGTCCAACCGTCTCCATGAATGATTCACTTGATGTCTAACCTCCAAATATTATGAAGCATTATAAATATATATGTAATGAATATATAAGATAATTTAGTCATTTTATACATTATTTAGATGGTTAATTCATGATATGTTTTATAATAACAACAAATGACAGGTTAGAACATACTAAACAAACTAGGCAATTAACAACCAAAATAGTCCAAATAATGAAATTGTTAAAACAATAGGCGATAAAATATTTTAGTAATTAATATATGATATTATAAACATATTTCTGGATCTATTATTAGTAAGTAAAATATTTTAAACCAATACAAAAAATGATAATGACCACATGAGAAATGGATGGTTAAGGTAAAGGATTCTTGTCTCATTTTCATTCTGTTAGGCATACTTAATTATTGTAAGTATAATTTCTTATATATCATGTACTTACTACCACATTGTCATATAATATCATTTACCCTATTATAATCATTTTATTTAAAATTTTCATTTAATTATTAATACCTTTGTGTTTTCCAATTCATTTGTTACCACATTGGTAAGGGATTTTCGTCTCAATTTACATTCCATTGAGGATTAATAATTGGTATGAACCTAATTTCTTTTACCTGGTATATGTACTTCCATTTACATGATATAACATGAATATACTTACTCTCATGTTATTTAAAACATTCATATTATTATATTTCTTTATGAGTATTATGTTTTAAAATATTTCAACGTGGTATGGGACACTTAGGTATGTTTAAAGATTATTTTCCTCAACAATAATGTCAATGATATTTTAATGCTATTTAATTTTGATGAAATTATATAAACATTTATAAATATAAAATTTAATTATTATATGGTAATTCGTGACCATTTTCATGTATTATTACCAATATTCAATTATTTGGTACTTAAAATTTGTTAGAAAATGTTTTTGAAAAAATGAGACTTTGTTTATCTCTTTAGTAGGAGAACCTCTTTTCTTCTAAAACATTGTTTTATTAAAATATTTTCAAATGATTTTGTAAATTCATTTTTACCCTTTTTTTCTTTCTAGCATATTTTCAAAGAAATCTACTTGTCATTTTCTGAACAAGTCCTATTTATAACTTTTAACCATGTTAAATGAATGTTCTCTTACCTAGTAAGGATTGTATGGTTTTACACTCCATCATTACTTAAAAGAATTATTTTCATGTTTAAAAAGTAAATTTTTAATGAAAATTTTTTGAAAAAAAATCAAATAAAAGGATTTTGTAAAAAATCAAAAGTAAAGGATATTTTCCTCAAGAATATTTTAAAAGTTATTCTTTTATTTAATAAATGACAACAACCCTTTATTTTACTCCACTAGGGATTTTTTTAATACTATCCTTATTTTCCCTCTTCATGGTTTATTATTTATTTGGCCAAGTATTTTAATCCCATTCACTTCCATGATTTATTTTTTAGTTTCATGAATTATTTAATCTCGTTTGATCATCAAATATTGAATTTCCCCAAACTATCCATTTCATTTTTTATGGATATTACTATTACCTAAATCATATATCATTTTACATACAATGTATAAATTGGAAGTTATTTTACTATATAGGTAAATATTGATAAATATGAATCTCTTACTCCATACGTATCTTTGATAAGCCATATTGTTAAATCAATTATCTCATAAATGGGGAATATTTTGGAGTTATATAACATGGATGGGGCCTGGTTATAGATATCCCCTAGATGCATCATTAGTATCATGGGATGAGTCATTTGGATAACTTCCTTAAATGTGTTTTTACCCTATATTTTGTAAACCATCTTGTGAAAGTTCTTGACAGTAAAGGTACCATGTACCTAGGAAACATGGCGCCCAATAATTAAGAATTTCCTTCATTTATAATTTGATATTATTCTTCCATGAGATTTTTTGTCGACATATCTATGGATGCATTTAATTTTCATGATTCAGTTATTATTCATCCATGAGATAATGTGTCGACATATCTATGGATACATTTCATTTTTAGTTCATTGAATAAATACAATTCGATTTAGTATCCTAACCTTCCATATTGATATTTCCTTTTTCTAGTTATTTTAATTCCTTGTGCTTATAGTTATTACCTTTCTATATTTCATACGTACTTCTATTCAGTTTATTGATTAGATGGAATGTTTTTTTAGTTATTCACTTTTATATATTGACTATTCTCATTGATTCATTATTTATTCTACTATATTTTTCTCTTATTGAGAATTTGATCCAATACTTATTATGTTTCTTTCCCCATGAATCCAAAAAAAATTACTATTGGATATATGCATGGATTTACTAAAAGGATTAGAGTTATCCTCATAGTTTCTTATTTATAAATAAGAAACAAGATATGTTGTAACAAATGTATTCATTTTTAATGCAATACCCATTTATGTATCTAGTTTACCAAGACTAATAAACCGATATGTCCTTCGATTATTGATTCTATGTAATCATTCCAATGTATTTTAGTAAAAAACACCAGATCTGAGCTATTTTGTGCTGGGTCTCTACGGTTGGTATTACAGGATGTTTTGTAGCAACCTTGGGAACTAAATTTAGGAAAACTTAGTTTAGAGAACATATAACTAAGGTAAAATTTGAGGATAAGTATAGATGAAAACCCTGTAATTTTGGTAATGTGTAGATTATGTTGGTTTTAATATAAATACATCCATGTCAAGATACTACAAGTGGGTGTGGTTGTAGCCCACATGTACTTATGAGTAGCTACTCTGACAAGGTATTTTCAGCTGGACTCAGGGTAACTGGGTACATGACAACAGGCCTTACTATGCACCTGTTTTTCCACTCTTGGGGGACAATTTTTTGATAATACACGTTTTCATTACTAAACATTATGAATAATTTTAAATGAATATGATAATGAAAAATCATGGTTAAACATACCATGTTTTATATTGAAGATTAGGTGTCATGATTTAGAAATCTAGCTAATGATATTATAGATAAACCCTAGTCCAATTAAGGACCTGTGTCGAAATAATATGGATAAGGATTTTATGTTTTGAGTATGTATTAAAAACATTATTTAAAAGGATATTATGAAATTAACCTAATTTTAAGGATGTCCATCATATTAATATTTAAATGTTATATTAATTTGGTTTTATAAATGGATAAACTATACTCCGGGGGAAAACCAATAAAATCTAGTAATACTGCGGACTTCAACCCATGACTGAAGGACGGTAAAGGTGTCACACCAACCACTGACCAATGCAATGTCCTTGTTAATTTTCATATTTTTTAGTTGAACAATTTAATGAATAAATGTTAAGGGTGAACCAGTAATACCATATCTGAGGATTAAGGATTAATATAACATTTAAATTTGTTTGGAAGATATATAAGTAAAAATAGTTAGACTTTTCACCCTTACAATCATTTAAAAACAATTAGTGCTTCAGGCTTAAAAATCATTATTGTTAATTAATTCCTAGTTGAAAAGGAATGAATTATAATTTCATCAAATCACAACCAAAATTTGATATTTTTCATATGAAATAAAAACCTACCAAGTAAAGATATTTCATTATATTGTTGGTAAGTAAAAGATTTACCCATATTTAATAAAATTAATTATAATTAAAATGTGGTCATAATACCTTAATTTCTATTAAACTGGTGCTCTTCTAAATCATCAAAGATTTATGGTTTTGAGGACCTCAACTTTCAATTGATAATTCACTTGTTTTTGATTGATGACCTCATTCACTTGATATAAATATTTACACATTTACTCAAATTATATATCATTACTTGAAAATAAGGTTCTCTTACAAAGAAAACTAGTTACATGTTATTCTATGTGACCTTACTACTTTCCATTCTCTCTTTTATAAAGGATTACTTATGAACCCTTCTCACAATATTGGATTTCAATGTAGTAAATATCAAACAATTTATTACCAAGAATGAGTTTAAATTATGAGTACACAATTTAAATAAGTTTAGGAGAATGTGACGCCTTGAAAAACTAAAGTAACGACCTTGTATTCGATAGTGTGTATAGAAATCGAGTGAAAGCATATAAGGTAATATAATATCTATATAATTTATAACTCATTTACTATTTAAAATATATTATATATATTTCAACACATGAAACAGCCATTTTTCGTGCAATTCACATGACACTGAGTTAGCATACATCATACGCAACAACGACCTTCCTCTATAGCTTTTGTTACATGAAAAAGTTACCTTCTTTGATGGCTTTCACTATACGCAATATTGAGGCTTACCAAGAAACAATATGTAATTAAAACATTATTATTTAATATAATAAGATATTAACTAGATGATATGAATAGTATTAACTAAATAATGAAAATATATGGATTATAAAACAAATTCATTGGTTAAAATAAATTAAAAATGAATATAAGAACCAATGAAATATTAAAAGTATATTTTAATAGAATTTTTTTTATGCTCATAAAGATGTTGTACCCTAATAAATTAAATTAATTATAGTTAGTGATTGATATTAATGTAATAAATATGTTATATATTCATTCATTTTTTTATATTAATCCAATATATTTGGTAAGCATAATATAATCTCCAACCTAATATTTCACAAAAAAAACCTATATTTTTATTAAAGTATTTCTACCGCCTATTAATGGTGAACCTATTTTAAATCTTAATTTTCACACTTTTATGAATTTAATTTGATAAAATAAAAATTATTTTTAAATTCATAATTTCAACATTATCTTGTGATTATTATTTTTTTTTTTTGAAAACATCATTTTTTATGAATAGTGAAAAATACTGCGTTTTAGTTAAAAAATACATTTTTATTTAAATAATTATTAATGTTAAATTATATTATATATCTTTTAAAAGTCCCATTGTATAAGATATTAATATATTAATGTAATTAATTTCATTATAATCATTATAAATTTTAAATTAAATCTAAAAACATAAAAATCATTTGAACATTTTTCTACTAAAACTAGTTAATCCGTCTATCTGTGAGATAAAATTTATCCTAATTTTCCGATTCCATAATTTGAATTTTGAAAATCCAAAATAAACCATTTTAATCAAGATAATATTTTTTTTCTAATAATATTAACTTAATTTTTTTTAAAAATGATTGTTGAAATTGATTAAAATTAATTACAGCGATTAAGGTGTTAATAACCTTTAAAATAGACTAAAACACTATGTTTAAGAACCCGATGACCTAGAAACATGTCCATCACCCATTTTATGGACATATTTAGGCCATAAAACTTACATTAATTTCTTTGGGTGTTGTTTATGAAATTTATTTGGTAAGAAAATTTCTACACCTAGCTTCTTTTCAAGAATACCAAGTGAGTCATTTTCCTTCCCCATAAAAGGCCACCACCTCAATCCATTCCCCACACCTCTCCAGCCTCTTAAGATAAGACAATAACTAACCAAATGGCCTCCCAAAATCCTTAACCGAAACATAGAATCCTATATTTGGGAATAATTCTTACCATGGATGCCTTTTGGTTAAACCAGTAGAAGTTACCTGATAAAAAGGTAACGTCTTTTCTCAATATCTCTAGTTTCATTTCCATTCTCTAACCACTAAAATCTAAATACCAAAATATTTGTCCAAAAAAATACTAGGATGTTTTTATGATTATTTGTTTACCTAGACCTACACACACCACCATCTAATGGGTAACAAACATAATGTTTTTGTGTACGGATAACTACTTCCTTATGAAATGATGATTGTTCAATTTTTCTTACCACCTATCATGGTGGCCATTGTGATGGACACTATATTTATATATATTATATATATTATATATTATATTTATTGTATATTAAAAATTATATAATCTTTTTATTACACTAACCTTTAATACTTTACATTTTATGTGAATACGATAATTTCATTTGAGGAAGCTTGGACTACCGCCCCTCAAAGAGATATGATTCGTTCATTCCATACATGGAACATATAAAGGATGTTTTTAATAAACTTATATATCATATATAACATATATATGATACTGGTTTTATTATATACAAATTTATCATTCATTTTTAATTATTTTAATACAACAATAAAATGAAAGAATCATTCATGCATACGTACGGCCCACTGTCTCCATAAATAGTGCAGTTCAAATCGAATCTAAAAATATTATGAACCATTATAAATGATTTTTCACTGAATATATAAGATAATTTAGTCTGTGTTTACATTTTTTAGATGATTTAATGATGATTTATTTTATAATAACAACGAATAACATGTTAAAACAAACTCGACAGACAAGGAAATTAACACCCGAAATAGTGAAAATAATGAATGATTATTAACAAACTAGTAATAATATTTTTCAATTAATTAATATATGATATTATAAACATTATTATGGTTCATTTATTAGTATGTAACATATTTTAAACCACTATACAGAAGGATAAAGAACACACAACACAATTAAGGTTTAGGTAAGGGATTCTTATCTTATTTTCATTTAGTGAGGAATACTTAATTATTGTACACCTAATTTATTATATAAGTTGTAATTACTACCAAATTGATATATAATATCATGAAACCTATTATATCCATGTTTTTTAATTATTTTATTTAATGATTAATATCTTTTTTTCTAATTCATTTAATACCACAATATTAAGGGATTTTTGTCTCAATTTACATTCCATTGAGGCTTAATTGTTGTTATAAACCTAGTTTATTTTACATGGTATATATATTGGACAATACATGATATATCCTAACTCTCCTTAATCTAAAGATATTTTAAAAATTCATGTAATGTTATTACTTCATGAGGATTATGTTTTAAAATATTTCAATGCGGTATATGACACTTTGGGATGTTTAATGAATATTTTCCTCAACAATAACTTTAAGGATATTTCAATGTTATTTCAATTATAGAAACCTATATAACCATTGTAAAATATTACCTTTAATTATTATAGAGTTATTCATAAATAGTTTTAGGTATTATTACTAGGATTTAAGTATTTTGTACTCAAAATGTTTTTGAATGTTTTTTTTCAAAAAACCTGACTTTATTTCTCTCTTTAGTTAGAGAATATGTTTTCTTCAAAAAAACACATTTTTTAAAAAAAAATTCAAAAATGTTTTAAAATTATTTGGTAAAGAAATTTTTACCTTTTTTTTCTTTTACTAATTTTTTCAAATGAATATTCTTATTGTTTTTCGAACAACGCATATTTCTAAATTTTAATCTTGTAAAATGATTGTTCATTTACCTTGTGTAGCTTGTACGAATTTACTCACCATCATTCCTTCAAAGCATACCAAGCTTGTTTAAAAGGATACCTTTTAAAGAAAAATTTTTCATAATTATTTTTGAAAAAAAATTTGTTCAAAATGTTTTTCAAAACCAAAGGATATTTTCCTCAAGAATATTTTTAAAATTTAGTCTTTTATTTTATCAAGGACAATAACCCACTGTTTTACTTAACTTGAGATTTTTTTTATTGATACCATCCCTATTTCCCCTCTAGATAGTTTATTATTGATTTTTACTAGTATATTATTCACATTCACTTCTAGGATTTATTTTTTAGTTTCTTGAAATATTCAATCTCATATGATCATCAAACATTGAATTTCCCTTAACTATCCATTTCATTTTTCATGGATATTACTATTTCCAAATTGTATACCATTTTACATACAGTTTCTACTTTGATAGTTATTTGAATATCTAGTTAAATATTTATCAATTCACATCTCTTACTATATATATATATTTGATAAGGAACATTGTTAAATAAATTTTTTTATAGATGAGAAATTTTTTGGACTGGTATGACACAGACGAGTCCCAGTTATAGATAGCCCCATGATGCATCGATAGTCTCATGAGATGATTCATTTAGCTCACTGACATAGATGGGTTTTTACTCTATGTTTTTAAACTATATTTTGGATGGTTTTGACGGTAAATGTAACATGTACAAAGGAAACACGGTGTGCTATAATTAATCATTTCCTTTATCTATATATTGATATTATTCATCCATTATATTTTTCATCGACATATCTATAGATTTGTTTCATTTTCAATATTATGTTATTATTAATCAATGATATAATGTATCTTTATCTCTATCGATACATTTCATTTTTCGTTCATTGAATAAATGGAATATGTTTCAGTCTCCAATCCTTCCATATTGATATTTCTTTATCTAGTTATTTGATTAGAATGTTCTTCCAGTTAATACCTTTCAATATTTATTATGTACTTCCATTTAGTTTGTTGATTACATGGAATGTTCATTCAGTTATTCACCTTTCTATATGGACTATTCTTATTGATTCATTATTTCTTATGCTACATTTTGACCTACTGAGTATTTCAACTCACCTTTATTAGGATTCTTTCCCCATGGGTCTAAGAGGATTACTATGAATGATATTCATGGATTAATAAGATATATTAGAGTTATCCTTAGAGTCACTTTATTATAAAGAAGAAAAAAATTATGTTTTAATTAATGTATTCATTTATAACATAATACTTATTTATTTATCTAGTTTACCAAGACTAAAAAACTGACCAGTCATTCGGGGCTTGATTCCTTATAATAATGACAATATATTTTAGTAACATACACCAGATCTAGGATATTTGAGGATGGGTCACTACCAAAATCACTATCACCCACTCCAATTTCACACTCTTATGAAATGTGTAAAGGTAAAAAGGTACATAATAACTATCTGGATTGTTAAGAGGAAAATAATCTATTTTATTAAAATTATGTCAGTTATAATTGATCATGCTAACATTAACCAATCTACTATTACAATGGTACTCTTGTTAAACCAAATCCATATAAAAACTACGTTATGATAAATATAAATGGGTGAAAACAAAAAAAATGAAACTAAGGACAACCTAGATAATCACAATAACTATAATATATATGTGAATCCCTAAAATTCCTTCAATTCTAGATATTCCAACACCCTCAAAATCAATATTATCATTCTTTAAATCTGTTATAGACACTAAATCCCAAAAAGATAAATTGATGTCATCCATATTGGATTTATATATACATAAAATTAATAGATTATTAACCAATTGAACCCTTTGAGGAATCATTAATTCTCCCACCACAACCTTAGGAATTAATCTAGTAAAATTATAAAAAATACCATAGATATATTACATAACACACTTCCAGATAATAACCAATGGGAGGAGGGGAAGTATTTCAATCATTCTTATAGGTAATTTATAAATGAAAATAAAGAAAAATATGTACAAAATAATGAGATGAATGTTCAAATATAATAAAATAAGGAGAGAAATGATGAAGAAATTTGATGTTGGAGAATTTTGAAAATAGTGAAAATGTTATTTAAGGGGAGAATATGGAGGACTCTTAAAATTCATAAAACTATAAAAACATCATCCATTCCATGAAAATATTAGTAAATGAAGATTATATACCTAATATAATATGCTGTTAAATATATTTAAAAGCATTAAATAAATAATCCATTTATGGATTTTATTTTCTAAATGATACCTTATGAAAAACGAATTGAAGTATTTTCAATCACTCATGAATAATGTAGAAGATCATGGGCTCATTTCATTAAGATACGAATGTTTAGTGGTGGTTTAATCTATTATTCCTCAAAATATAAAAGATACATGAATATTTTATATCTAATGCACAATTAGGTTGTGCATATTTAGAAAGGAATTGTTTTACATTGAAATGATTGTAAATATAATTCCCCTTAGTGTGTTTTAGATGTTTCGATTGGGATATAATCAGATGACATGATTTTCACATCAATCATATAAACAAATGATAATGTAGTTAAATTCAAATTCATTATTGACATTTTTATCCACAAGGTTGAAGAGGAGGGAGGCACTCCCATTTATTTGGGTGAACCCATCAAATGAATGAGGAAGGCCTTGATAATTATCAACCAAATATGATTAATTATTTTTGTTAGGGATTAAAAAATAACATTTGACCACATGATGTTTGTGAGGCGTGAAACTAGGTAAGAGGGAAATAAATACTATATTTTCATTTTAATAAACTATATATCATGTTATGATAGTATTAAGAATATGAAAACATGATGAAGGAACTATATTTAAAAATATGGTATTTGGTGGGGTATAAATAAACCTAACCAATGATTATCATCAAATAATTTAAAACATAGAAATATTAAAAGTTGTTAAATGTTTTCATGAAAATATTATCATGGTATTTTTAACATAATGTATGTTAACCCATCCATATTCAAACATAATGGTCTACTGAATGAAGGATGTGAATTGATTTAGTAACTAAAATGATCCACATGCCCCCGATGAAGGAGGTGTTTAATAATGATGATCTTAAACTAAATGATTCATGGATTTTCTTTTCAATATCATATAGTGAATATGTGTTTCCATTACCATTCAATACAAATAATATTAACAATCCCCTGATAATAAAAATATGATAATGATCTTATTCCTATAAATCATTCATGGGATGGTGAGTATGTATATAATATCAAAATATAATTTTATTCATAATAAATCTATATTACCTTTACCATTTTTTGATAATATATTTAAAAGGATAAATATATATGATATCTATTTCTAATTTTATGGAAACTCTAGTTAAAACCAAATACCAGTGGTTGTGGAAAGTTATGTAAAACAAATGTCCACTCTACTATATTGAACTCAATATTAATTTCACATGTCCATTGACATGTGTAACAAACCAAACACATTTTAAAGGTGTATAACCAATATCAATCATGACATGGTGAAAAAATTTCATGAAGTTTTCCTGAATTACTTCTTATTATATATTATTTCCTTTTAGGAATTCCAATATAATATTTATTTGGTATATAAATTATGTGAATAATTTTATAACTTTTAATTAGGAAATTTTTCCCTTCATAGTTCAAGAATGAATTTCCACGGGCATAGAATATTTAACCAGGTGATCAATGATGATCCTAAAAAGATAAAAAAATATACAAGATTCAAAAAAACCTTCTACGATATTGGGGATTCATTGATTTCTCATATATATAAGATTATATATACTTATATAATAATAGTTCTCCAATATTTAATGCACTTTTCTTTTTTTAAGCTAATTTCCACTCAAATTTGATGAATCATGAAAAAAATAATTTATTACATTGATGAAGAATTTTTTAGGTCCCCAATATGAATACCTCTAAAATTATAGAAACTATTAATGTGATTTGAGATGATAGTGATTTTTGTATAGTATCTTCTCTGTGAGTAGATTTCAATCAAGTTTCTCAACCCATATATTATACAATATATAGAGTATGTGAATCCAAAATAAAATACATCATTGTGGGGATTAAAATTATAGTAGTGGTTATTTATTAAGATATATTTAAATTTAGAATATATTGATTCAAAAATTTCATTAATTTATTTTTGTTGTCATGCTCAATAAAACTCAAATTTATGATACTAAAAATTTTGAATTTAAGTAAATTTCAGGAAGATGATATTCATTAGATTATTTATCTTTATTCATGAAGTGTTTTCATGTAGTTAATACATAGAAAAATATATTATAATGTATTTTAAATGTGTTTTAAATTAATATGGAAAAAAGGTCATACCCAAAATTTTTAAGCAGAACGTATGGTTTGAGAACCATATATTTGGAATATAAATTAATGTTTCATGAACACTCATATGTTGGAAGATTATGGATCAAAATAAACTAATTTAGTAAGAAACCCTACATTTGAGTAAAAGATCTGTAGTTCATCATCCCTAATTTTGTAAATAATTGTACATTGTCAACTGCACTTTTGGACTTTATCTCTATAACGAAACCCTACATGTGACTTGGTTAATAACAAACTTTTAAATTCAATATATATTTATGAGTTTTCTTTAAAGGTATCTCCATAAGTAAATATCACATTAAATCATTTTTTACAACCAATTTAACAGATCATACTGGACAGATTTAATTGTTCCAAATTCTATGGAAATTTATGATTATATATGAATGATTTGGATTCAACCATTTGTTGATTTTTAATGATTGGGGTTTATTTCCTTTTTTTATTCAATGTTTCATTTTCCTAATTATTAAATATAGTGTGCACACTAGGGTTGACCTCTCGAGGAGGTCTCTTCAACACACATAGTTTTCTATTCTCAATATTTATATTCTAACTAATAAAATACTATCTTTTATAAAGAAAGGATTTTATTATGCAAGAAATATAAAATATTATTATAATAATTAAATGGATCACATAATGTTGGAATATAAAGAGAAAAAATAAAATATTCTTAGGAGGTTCGGGTGATTGAATTCATTTTTCAAAAAAAATCGCAATATCCAATTCAATAAGGTGATCAATACATCTTGCACCTCACATTATCATTTGAATTATCATCCCCCCATTATGATAACTCTTCAAGTGGGTAAATTATCTTCATTAAGTTAGCTTGGATACCTTTATGTTTTCAATCACTAATCACGTCATTCTCCACCATATGCATGACATAAATGCTGTGGGAAAGGATAATTGATTAATAGGGATAAAAACTCAATGGTAGAGGAAACAGGCCGACCAATAACATTAATCATTTTAACTATGCTAAAATCCCCATAATTTAATAAATAAAATGAATTAATTCACACAAAACACAATAAACCCACAATTATCTCCCTCGAATAATAATCAAGGTTAGTCCTCAATTTACAGTGGAGTATAGAAGGAAAATATGATGGGGATACATTTAAAAAAGAAATGGATGAAGGAGGTAAGAAGAATAAGAATAGTATATTAAAAATTATTATAAAAAATAATAAAATTAAAATATAATTTATATTTCCACCAATTGATACCCCCAAGTTTCTAACCCTTTGAAATGAATAAAAAACACATTTTTATAGGGAGAGGGAAGAGAAGTTTTGGCTGCAAAATATTCCTCTAAATGATTCTACCTGTTAACAAACATTAGTGATTGAATTTGGATAGGGAGTACTATTGAAGGTTATTATTTTGTTTCTTATATTCCTACCCAAAAAATACCATATCTAGTTTCAACTTATGGGGAGAGATATGTGTGTTTTACTCAATACATTTGATCTATCCAGGTGACTCTTCATATTCCAATTCTCCACACTCACATGCATTAATTACCATTATGTATGTCTATTTGTCCATAAAATCCATTATTAAAGGTGTTCCAAAGATCATTTATGATATTTTTTATAAATTTGAGATCCATTTGGATGGTTCACGATGAGATATAATCTCATATGTAAATGATTCTAGATTCGTGCATAGTTTTCAAGGCATGGTTTGTGAGATGGTTTTGGGCCTCTAATTGATTGATTGGGATTTGGGTTCAGAAGGAGGAAATGAAGCCCAATATTTATGGAAGTATAAAAAATAATTTCCAAATTTCATATAGTTTAGAAATTGTTATGGATAAAATAATGAATAAAATAAAACATTTAAATTTTCAAAATTATTCCATTTTTTTATTTAAGTTCAAAATACCACAAAATCATAAATATTGGACAATTACCTATAAAATAAAACTATGGGGGGATTATAAACACTGAATTATGGTATAAAATATGTGAAAACATGTGAAAATATGAGGTTCACCAAATATTATAATGTTTTTATAGAGTTTTTCTTAACTAAATATATTCAAATTAATGTATTAATACTTGTAAATTCACCTTCTAAAAATATATATATTTATAGAAATGAATGATTTCTATTCATATAAACAATAGTGTGAAATTTACTTTAGAGGTACACATCGGAGACATACATGTTTTTATCATGCCGAATAACACTTTGCTGTTGTCTTTTTTTCTACTACTGTATTGTATTGTTAAATTTTATTCAAGAGAATAACAAATCATTTTTTATAGTTTAATTTTAGAAAGATATATGTTTATTCACTTGTCTACTGTTTTCTCAATCATGGATTAAAATAAGAAAAAAAAATTGAGAATTATCTTCCTTATACTATGAATTATTTAAGATCAAATACATTATTCTATTGCTACTATAATTGTAAGAGACAAATATTTTCTCAAAAAAAACAATCTATGTTGATTTATTTTTGTTTTTTCTAAATGGAATCAGTCATGGTGGTGAAGGAGTATCAACTTCTCAAACTAAGGTGTGGATTTTTGGTTCCTAATAAAAGAATCATAAACCCTTGTAAAAACATTTTTATAAATGTATCAACTTCAAATAGTCATTTTTTAAGACACTAGTAAATGGGAATACAAACAAAAATCACCATGCTCTTGGAGAGAATGTTGGTGTAGTGGACTAGGGTACCTTTGTACTATGAACAAATGTAAACTACCATGTCCTTTTAATTATTTATTTCCACTTCTTTTCTTTAAGAAATAATAAAATAGTCACTACGTATCAAGTGGGTTTTTTGAATCTATCAATGTTTTTTATGATGATTGACTAGAAATAGAACTTTTTAATAGAGATATATAATACCATCTACGGATTTCCAAAAAATTAAAATAATTAAAAAATAAAACCATTTTTTTATCATTACCAATAAACTATATAAGAGATTATTACACAAAAAAACACATTACATCATGATAATTCCTTCATATTCATTTCGTTTATTTATGTATTAATTCATTGATGTGTGAATGATCAAAATTTAAATAATTTTCATGAATATTTCATTTGATCACTAATAAGAGGAAACCATAGAATCAATAAAATAACATCTAATATATTGGAATGTGATTTATCGTATCCCACTGTAGAGACCAAAAGCATGACGTACATGGACATTAAATTACTTTTGTGGAATACTTAATACATAACAAAAATAGACACACAAGGACCGTAATAGTTTAGTGTCTTTGGAAACTCGGAATATAAACTTCTAATCATGTTGAAATATCTTCAACAACTACTATAATGATCTTCCCCTTTTTGTTTCATTACCTAAAACCTTTATTTATTTCCTGGGGAAAATAAAACATAAAAAGGGTGAGATCAAATGCTCAGAAAGGGAAAACATGGATAACATAAAACAATCCATAAACATTTGGAAGCGAAAACTTGAACATGAAATTTAAACATTAAAATCTTGAGCAAAGACATAAATCGTGGAAGTTCATAAGGCATATATCATAATGGAACATCAACCATGATAAAATATAATAGAAATAAAACATGTAATTTTGGAAACCATTCAGCACATGTTATGATTTTCATAGTAGCCAAGGCATTACTGCCAAGACTATCTTAGTGGACAAAGTCCATTTCTGAATCGAGTTCACTCCTCATTTCAGTCCTGTAACACTGAACCAGATTAACTTACCATTCCATCCATGTCTATCTCATGAGATATAAATCTTTACCCAATGCATTGGAGGGAGATATAGGTCCCACCCATCTCATAATGATACCATTCTTATGTGTGCCACAAAATCATAAATCATACATCATTGCATAACCCATTTAATAAAAATGGGATTCTTAAAAATCATGACATCATAAAACACTTCATATAAGATAAAGGAATTCATAAAAATATTTCCATCACAACATAATAAAATAAATTTAATAATAGTGATAGAAACAGAACCCTATATTATCTTAGATGGAAAATAATTTTGATAAAACACTTGAACTCCATTCTTGAGGAAAATATCCTTTCTACTTAAAAAACATTTTCCTTTCTTAACATGTCATACAATTTTAAACTAAAAGATGTTTATTAAAAATAAACTTGAAAACTTGTAAAGAAAGCTTCTTGGAAATAATGTTTTAAAAATCCATTCATGCCGTATAAGCTAAAAAAACATTCTTCTCATACTTTTGTCGGAAAAGTCAAAAAGTACCTCGTACGAACAACGACAAAAGATTCCTTTCATATCTTTTACTAAAAAGTCACCAAAGGGTAAAATTGGATTTAAAAAATTGTAGGTGTATGGAAATAATATTACATATTGAGGAAACATGGATGTGGATGATAAAATACACCCTAGTAAATACCAAAGTATAAACAATCTCAGATAAAAATGAGATTGTGATATTTTCCCTTACCTTAGGTTCGATATGCTTCGTACGTATCCGAACCTCATGTATAATTATTTAAATAATGTCATTGAATTATTACATAATCATATTCGTTGTTATGATATCATATATGGTTCACTTATAACTTTATATTACCCGTTCTTTTGTAAATTACATGTTAAAGAGCGTTTTGCGTAAAATCGTTTCATTTGTCGTCCGTGTTTTGACTTGTAATTATTCATATGATTACTTAGATCATGATTACTTAATTCCAGAATATCAAATATGATTTATATATAATATATATTCCATATATTCGTATATATAATAGATCTATAAATGGAAATAAATACACCGTTCATGGAGACGGTAGGCCGTACGTACGCATGAACGTTGTTTTCGTTTCCTCATTGAATTGAATGGAATTAATTGGATGACATATATATATATATACATAAATCCAGTAGCATTATTATTTCATATATTTCATTATTATTCATTATATAAACTTTATTATCATTCATTTATGGTTAACATGGAGAATGAATCTCATCACGTCGTGGAGACGGTAGTCCGTACATACGCACGAGCGATGATATCATTCCCATAATTATTGAATAGAATTGGAGTGGATGGTATAATATATCAGAATCAGTATGATGTTATAATAACCATATATAGTTATTATTTACACCATTATACCCATCCATGTAAGGTGTTGGTGGAAAACATATTTCACCACGGCGTGGAGACGGTATTCCGTACGTACGCATGCGTGGTGATTTTGTTTTCCATAGGATTGATAGATGGTAAAATAGGGTTGTTTCATACTTATAATAACATATCATTATATGAGTTATGTTATTACTTCATAATGAAATAGCTAAAGAATAATAAGTGGAAGAAGAAATAATGTTGAAAGAATCGGTAACAGACATTACCTCTTCTTTGAAGCGCCTCTTTGAGACC
This sequence comes from Viscum album, assembly GCA_963277665.1. Taxonomy (NCBI): domain Eukaryota; kingdom Viridiplantae; phylum Streptophyta; class Magnoliopsida; order Santalales; family Viscaceae; genus Viscum; species Viscum album. Next base: position 1,365,482,298 of record OY728166.1, on the reverse strand, counting down.
TCCTCGTAGGGCACTAAAATTGGTCTTTGAAGAAGACCAGAACCTATAGAATGTTTCTATGGAAGTGGAGAAGAGAATTTTTTAGGTTTTGGCCGATCTTGATGGCTCAAAGTGGTGTGAGGAAGAGAGGGATGAGGTTCCCTTTTATAAGGGAGGAGAGGGGCACCTTTGGAAAAACTAAAACTATTATTTTATTATAAAGTCATATTCGTTTTTTAATAGCTCCAAATTGATTTATTTCGAAGAGAATGTGAGGATGGGTGTAAATACTCTCATCCAATAGAATTTATACAAGTTTAGGTTTCTATTTTAACCTTATCATTTAGATTTAACCTTAAGTTAAATAATTTTACTTTTACCGTGTCTTCTTGTTTTCTTACACTATAAGGTTAATAAACTTACTATAACAAGTCAAACGAATCCCAAGTTGTTTATTATTAATATATATAACCTTATCTAAGTAATTTGGCCGAACCATAGATTTTTAGAAATAAAATACCAATATTTGTTTTAAAAACTATTTTATTTCAATTTTGACACTATTTGGTAATTGATTTTTGTGAAAATCATAACAGAATGATTGGTTCAAAAAAATTTAACTAAATCCATAATAAAATTTCATAGTAACCTATAAAATTAGTGTAATTTATAAAAAGTTTAAAATTACATTTATTTGGGTATTTATAACGTTAATTATGTCAATATTTCATTAATAAGATAATTACTGCATCATCTTTGGGTCATAAATATATTAAATTATTTAATGTCTAAAAATTATAAATAAAATACCATTATGTAGGAAATATTTTTATCTTTCTAATTAATATTTATAGTCTAATTTATATTATGTATAACCCTATATTAAAAATGATTTACTTATTAAACTTTGATTTTAACTATTTTAACCCTTCTTTAAATAAATTAATATTAAATGTCCTAATATAATCCAAGTGGTCCTAAATGGTCATATTTTATTCCTAAGGTTGTTTTTGGACGAATTAAAATTGTTCAATAGAATTAGGACATGTGTTAGGGTAATAATAATATCATTTTTACCCTTAATTACCCTATTTACTTTTAACCGTGGTAAATAAAAGTAAAAAGTTACAATTCACCAAAAAATATTTTCATCTCATTGAACTACATTTTAGTCCTTGATATTAACCATGTCTCTCGTATTTTCGAAATTCAATTCAGAAAAGTGGAAAACTTCCATTTAAATGAAAAAGTTAGTTGTTTTTCTACCATAAAGTGGTTTCACTATTCATCGAAAATTGATGTTTTTCAGAAAAATACAAAAAATTCAGCCAAATCATTATTTAATATTCCGAATTCAAAATTGATGTATATTTTTTCAAATTCAAAACATATAAGTGGCATTAATTAATTTTAAAATTAATTCCCGTTATCAAAACAAATAGCGTGTTTTTAAGAAACAATAACTATCAAAAGATTGATACTTGTTTATATCCAATTTCAAAGTGAAATTAATTCCAATGAAAAACATTGAATTAAATGGTAAAAATATATTTTAATTACACTTTAAAACCAATTAAAAATATAATCTTACCATATAAATTATTGCGATGAAAAAAGTTGTTTTTAATTAAAATATAGCGTGTTTTTACTATTCATTAAAATATGAAAGTTATCAGAATAATATGAAAAATTTATCCAAAGTAAATTTTTATATCCTGATTCCAAAGAAGAATTTTATTTTATCAAATTGAACTTATATACATGTCAAAACAAGATTTAAGGTGGGTGCGCCATCAAAAGGCGGCAAAACTACATTTTTTGAAAAATACTTATTTTACTCGAAAAATTGATTTTGTTCTCATACCATGTTCTAGAAAATGTGTAAGATAAATAATAATTTTATAAAATTCAAAATTCAGTTGATACTATTCATAACGGCTAGTTCATAATAATATTATAACCATATATCGTTGTTTAGTGAAACCTGGTATTGCGTACAACACACGCTATCGAGGAAAGTCGTGATTGCGTGTAATGCAAGACAAGTCAGGGTTACGTGTTGTGCAAGACTCCTCCGTTGTTTCTTATAACATAATCCCACCATATTTCATTTATACATTGAATATATATATATTTATATATATATATTCAATGTTTCGTAGAATAACTACTATCAAAATTGTGTGTAACATGATCCAAGAATAGTGTTGTGTATACTGCAAGATCATACGGTGTTGCGTATAGTGCAAGGTAATATTGTTGTAGCATAAAACACAAGACATAAATGATATTAAAATAATATTTTTCATAAAATCTCGGGGTGTTACATTCTACCCCCCTTAAAATGAATTTTTCCCTCGAAATTCATCGGGGTTATAAATCGTTTACTATTTATAGAAACTCACATTGTAAAAAGGAATACTAAAACTTAATTTTAAAAACTAAAGTATGAAATGTAACGATTACCCAAAGAAACTCATCACTGGGTTTCCATATAAGAGAACATAGATGAAAATATGGATATGGAAGAGAAATATAACCATCATTTTCTGATGGAGAGTGGTACAGAACATGGCTATGAAAAAGCCAACAATCACAAAGCCATATATTTGTGATGATCTAGGGTACCATCAAGTTCATCGGATATAAGGGTACTAGGACAACATTTTTGGTTTTCAAGATCATTTCCCTAAAGTTGAAGAATTTGAATTATAATAAATACTTACTTTATTTTGGTATAATATCACTGTTGTTCGTGCCTTCAACAATTTCCACATCATCTCTTTAAAAAATGAAGTTGAATTTGAATTTCGCGAAGTTTTAGCAGATCATGTCATAGAATGATAGGTCATTCCATCAGTCTCAAACATAAGTTAGCAAAAGTTATATACATAATTCCATCAATGGTGAGATAAATCATATATGGTTCCAAAATGGACTTATACTTCATTTATCATCCTGTATAATAAAATAAAACTTGTTTCTACTAACCAGGGACTTATTGTAGGCCAGTGGTAGGAAATAAAGGCCTATCGCACTTTGGTTGTGGGTTCGATTCCCACAGCCTTGTCCAACGTGACGGGTTGTCGCTTGTTCTACAGGTTGTCCTTTTTTTCTAAAAATACAATACTAACTTATGTCCAACATAATCCATTCCAATCTTTAGGCTTATCCAAAATATTGTAGTCCATTCTCATATTATATTGAAAATGATTACCAGATATTTCATATAACAAGCATGTTAATACCATTGTTGATCCCCATATATCATAAGATATGTCTGGTTGGTCACATTCCAAACATTTGAAGGCCTTAATCATGTATTCTCTTGAAAAATGAATACCCATTGAATCTTAGTGAAAACATGAGTGTTGTCAAAAGTTAACTCTTTCCACATACCAAAACCCCAAAATTCTATATACTCAAACCATGATATAACTATTTCCTTTTATCAGTCATGATCTCATGAATACTGTCAAACATTTCATTTTCTCCTTATCCCTTCATTATGTGCATATCATATTTTTTCCAAAAATATCTCAATCACTTTCCATGGTTACTGGTACCATAAAATTATTGAAAACCACAATAGACCAATACATAAATATTCTAATATTCCACGATACTATATACAACATTATTTTGGAATCCCATTACATAAACACTTAATCATTCCACCACATCGTTGTCATATTCAACATTTCCAATAGTGATCGCATGTGACTTCCCTTTGTCCTTTGCCTTAAGTGGTTGCTCATGTCGATTAAGACTTGGATTAGGGAATTTATTAGCATAATGCCCCATTTCCTTTCACTTGAATCATTGAAGTATTGGTGGTGCGTTCTCTACAGTCTTTTCTTTATTCAAATCATTAGAAACCCTTTTTCCATTACTTCGACACTCAGCTTCTCAATGACCTTCTTTTCCACACTGAAAATATTTTCTAGTCCATTTATGACAATCTCCACCATGCTTCTTTCCACACTTTGAGAATAAGGAAACATTCATCTTCTTTTCACCATTATTCTAAGATTTCTCCTTGAACTCCATCTTTCGTTTCTTGTCAAAACCATGACATGGATAAGTAACACCAACTTCCATTTCTACCTTGATATCACAACGCACAATTTCTTCATAGCTACTAAAGTCTCTTATAGCTAATGCCCTTCGAAGATTTGGTTTTAAGCCACTGAAGAATCGATCAAATTTACTTTCAGGTTGGATGATAAAGCTAGATGCATACCTTGCAAGCCTTATAAAATTCACTTCGTATACACCAACAGATTCATCATACATTTGATTTCGTTCAAGAAACTCCATCTCCATATTTGTTCGAATAATACGATGGAAGTACTTATTGAAAAATAAGTTCTTGAACTTGTCCCATTCCATGGACTCAATTTCATCTGTTGGCCTCGTATTCTTGATAATATTCCACCATTTATCAGCTTCACCTTCCAAACGATATACTACTAAGATGAATTTATCATGTTCATAACATTGAATAACTGAAAATATCTTTTCAGTGGTACTGATCCATTGTTAAGCAGCAGGTGGATCAGATGACCCACTGAAAGAAGGTAGACGTTGCCTCATGAAAGAATCAATAGAATATTTTTCCCTTCTCTGATCATTTGGAAGTACAGAATGATTCATAGCTTGTGTAAGTATAGCAATAAGATTCTTCACTCCATCTCCCATAACATTTGTTTGTTCAGGAGGACAATCATTGCATTGTCTATTGCATTGATCAACACGATTCCTTCGGGTTCCAGCCATCATCTAAAACCCAAAATGAATAGTGTGAGAGGAAAAAATCATTCTAGAAAAAACAACATAATAAAGGGGTAGTACCTTCAATATCTAAAATCTTAGGTTTAATTATAAGATCATTAACGTAACTCTAGTACTATAACCTATACTTATACTTAACCTTAGGGACATCCCTAGACATACCTTAGAAATATCTCTAGGGATCTCACTAAAGTTATTGAATCCTAGTTTCCAAAGGCTGACTAAACCTTTCCTTTGATACCAACTGTAGAGACCCAAATCTTGACGTACATGGAAATTACATTACTTTTTTGGAATACTTAATACATAACAAAAACAGACATACAAGGACCGTAATAGTTTAGTGTCTTTGGAAACTTGGAATATAAACTTCTAATCATGTTGGAATATCTTCAAAAACTCCCATAACGATCTTTCTCTTTTTGTTTCCTTACCTAAAACCTTTCTTTATTTCCTGTGGATAATAAAACTTAAAAAGGGTGAGCTCAAATGCTCAGTAAGGTCAAACATAGATAACATAAAACAATCCATAAACATTTGGAAGCAAAAACATAAACATGAAATTTAAACATCAAAATCTTGAGAAAAGACATAAATCGTGGAAGTACGTAAGGCATATATCATAATGGAACATCAACCATGACAAAATATAATGGGAATCAAACATGTAATTGTGGAAACCATTCAGCACATGTTATGATTTCCATAGTAGCCAAGGCATTGCTGCCAAGACAATCTTAGTGGACAAAGTCCCTTTCTGAATCGAGTTCACTCCTCGTTTCAATCCTGTAACACTAAACCAGATTAACTTACTATTCCAGCCATGTCTATCTCATGAGATATAAATCTTTACCAATTCATTGTAGGGAGATATAAGTCCCACCCATCTCATAATGATACCATTCTTATGTGTGCCACAAAATCATAAATCATACATCATTGCATAACCCATGTAATGAAAATGGGATTCTTAAACATCATGACATCATAAAACAATTCATATAAGATAAAGATATTCATAAAAATAATTCCATCACAACATAATCAAATCAATGTAATAATAGGGATAGAAACAGAACCCTATATTATCTTATATTGAAAATAATTTTGATAAAACACTTGAACTCCATTCTTGAGAAAAATATCCTTTCTACTTCAAAAACATTTTCCTTTCTTAACATGTCATACAATTTTAAACTAAAAGTAGTTGATTAAAAATAAACTTGAAAACTTGTAAATGAAGCTTCTTGGAAATAATGTTTTAAAAATCCATTCATGTCGTATAAGATAAAAAACATTCTTCTCGTACTTTTGTCGGAAAAGTCAAAAAGTACCTCATACGAAAAACGACAAAAGATTCCTTTCATATATTTTACTAAGAACTCACAAAAGGGTAAAATTGGATTTAAACAATTTTAGGTGGATGGAAATAATATTACATATTGAGAAAACATGTATGTGGATGATAAAATACACCCCAGTAAATACCAAAGTATAAACAATCTCAGATAAAAATGAGATTGTGATATTTACCCTTACCTTAGGTCCAATATGCTTCGTACGTATCCGAACCTCCTTTATAATGATTTAAATAATGTCATTGACTTATTAAAGAATCATATTCATTGTTATGATATCATATATGGTTCACTTATGACCTTTATATTACCCGTTCATTTGTAAATTCCATGTTAAAGAGCGTTTTGGGTAAAATCGTTTCATTTGTCGTCTGTGTTTTGACTTGTAATTATTCATATGATTACTTAGATCATGATTACTTAATTACAGAATATAAAACATGATTTACATATAATATATATTCTAAATATACATATATATAATAGATCAATAAATGGAAAGAAATACACCGTTCATGGAGACGGTAGGCCGTACGTACGCATGAACGTTGTTTTGGTTTCCTCATTGAATTGAATGGAATTAATTGGATGACATACATATATATATACATAAATACAGTATCATTATTATTTCATATATTTCATTATTATTCATTATATAAACATTATGATCATTCATGTATGGTTAACATGGAGAATGAATCTCATCGCGTCGTGGAGACGGTAGTCCGTACGTACGCACGAGCGATGATATCATTCCCATAATTATTGAATAGAATTGTAATGTATGGTATAATATATCAGATCAGTATGATGTTATAATAACCATATGTAGTTATTCTTTACACCATTATACCCATCCATGTATGGTGTTGGTGGCAAAACAGATTTCACCATGGCGTGGAGACGGTATTCCGTACGTATGCACGCGTGGTGATTTCATTTTCTGTAGGATGGATAGATGGTGAAATAGGGTTCTTTCATACTTATAATAACATATAAGTATATGAGTTATGTTATTACTTCATAATAAAACAACTAAATAAGAATAAGTGGAATAAGAAATAAAGTTGAAAGAATCGGAAACGGACATTACCTCTTCTTTGAAGCACCTCTTTGAGACCTCCTCTTAGGGCACTAAAATTGGTCTTTGAAGAAGACCAGAACCTCTATAATGTTTCTATGGAAGTGTATAAGAGAATTTTGTAGGGTTTTTCTGAGCTTCAAGGCTCAATTTGGTGTGAGGAAGAGAGGGAGGAGGTTCCCTTTTATAATGGAGGAGAGGGGCACCTTTGGAAAAACTAAAAATATTATTTTATTATAAAGTCATATTCGGTTTTTAATAGCTTTAAATTGATTTATTTAGAAGATAATGTGGGTATGGGTCGAAATAATCTCATCCAATAGAATTTAGAAAAGTTTAGGTTTCTATTTTAACCTTATAATTTATATTTAACCTTAAGTTAAATAATTTTACTTTTACCGTGTCTTCTTGTTTTCTTACACTATAAGGTTAATAAACTTACTATAACAAGCCAAAAGAACCCCAATTTGTTTATTATTAATATATATAACCTTATCTAAGTCATTTTTCCAAACCTTGGATTTTTAGGAATAAAATATCAATATATTGTTTAAACACTATTTTATGTCAATTTTGACACTATTTGGTAATTGATTTTTGTGAAACTCATAACAGAATGGTTAGTTTGAAAAAAGTTAACTAAATCAATACTAACATGTCATATTAAACTAGAAAATTAGTGAAATTTATAAAAAAGTCTCAAATTACATTTATTTGGGTATTTATAACATCAATTATGTCAATATTTCATTAATAAGATAATTACTGCATCATCTTTGTGTCAAAAATAAATTAAATTATTTAATGTCTAAAAATTATAAATAAAATACTATTATGTAGGAAATATTTTTATCTTTCTAATTAATATTTATAGTCTAATTTATCTTATTAATAACCCTATATTAAAAATTATTTACTTATTAAACTTTGATTTTAACTATTTTAACCCTTCTTTAAATAAATTAATATTAAATGTCCTAATCTAATCCAAGTGGGCCTAAATGGTCATATTTTATTCCTAAGGTTGTTTTTGGTCGAATTAAACTTTTCCAATAGAATTAGGACATGTGTTAGGGTAATAAAAATATCATTTTTACCCTTAATTACCCTATTTACTTTTAACTGTGGTAAATAAAAGTAAAAAGTTACTATTCACCAAAAAATATTTTCATCTCATTGAACCAAATTTTAGTCCTTGATATTAACCGTGTGTCTCAGATTTTCGAAATTAAATTCACAGAAGTGGTAAAATTTCAGTTAAATAAAAAAATCAGTTTTTTATCTACCACTAAGTGGTTTCACTATTCATCGAAAATTGAAGTTTTTCAGAAAAATACCAAAAAATCGGCCTAAGAGTTATTTGATATTCCGAATTAAAAATTGATGTCTATTTTTCCAAATTCAAAACATAAAAGTTGCATTAATTAATTTTAAAATTAATTCCCATTATCAAAACAAATAGCGTGTTTTTAAGAAACAATAACTATCAAAAGATTGATAATTGTTTATATCCAATTTCAAAGTGAAATTAATTCCAATGAAAAACATTGGATTAAATGGTAAAAATATATTCTAATTACACTTTAAAACAGATTAAAAAGATAATCTAACTATATAAATTATTTCGATGAAAGAAGTTGTTTTTAATTAAAATATAGCGTGTTTTTACTATTCATTAAAATATGAAAGTTATCAGAATAATATGAAAATTTTATCCAAAGTAAATTTTTATATCCTGATTCCAAAGAAGAATTTTATTTTGTAAATTTCAACTTATATACATGTCAAAAACAAGATTTAAGGTGGGTGCTCCATCAAAAGGCAGCAAAACTACATTTTTTGAAAAATACTTATTTTACTCGAAAAATTGATTTTGTTCTCATACCATGTTCTAGAAAATGTGTAAGATGAATAATAATGTTATAAAATTCAAAATGTTGTTGATACTATTCATAAAGGCTATTTCATAATAATATTATAACCATATATCGTTGTTTAGTGAAACCTGGTATTGTGTACAACAAACGCTATCGAGGAAAGTCGTGATTGCGTGTAATGCAAGCCAAGTCAGGATTGCATGGTGTGCAAGACTCCTCCATTGTTTCGTATAATAGAATCCAACCATATTTCATTTATACATTGAATGTATATATATTTATATATATACACTCAATGTTTCGTAGAATAACTACTATCAAATTTGTGTGTAACATGATCCAAGAATAGTGTTGTGTATTCTGCAAGCTCATATGGTGTTGCGTATAACACAAGGTAATCTTGTTGTAGAATATAACACAAGAAATCAATGATATTAAAGGAATATTTTTCATAAAATCCCTGGGTGTTACACCCACCCTCCACAAATATAAATTTTAATTTATTAAATTCTATCATCAATGTCATAAAAATGGGTAATATATTACATAGAATAAAATTTGATTCTATAACATTAAATTTTGGATGATGATATGTTTGATGTATAGAAATTTGATTTCAGGGGAACCTTCACAAAGTACTTAAATAACACATATTTTCCTATATGTTTGGATTATATATAAAATTTGGTAGGTGTTAAGGTCTCATAAAATAATAGATATAATGTGTTGATAATGTTTTTTATGAAATATTTTATCCTCCACATTGGGAATTTATTATTAAATAATATGTCACCAAGGTATGAACTTTAACAAAAATTATTGAGGGGAATATTACAATTATCTAGAGTTTGATATTATACTAAAACCCATTATCAAATACAAAATAAAATAAAACTTGAGTTATCCAAATGAAATATCAATAAAATTTTTGAGAAATAGTTCGTTCATATTGAAAATATTGTATAAAATAGATTCTTATTACTTTATAATCATACAAGATGGATTTTAGGACACCAATTAGTATGGCCATGTTGTAACTCTTCTATGTGAGGTCATACAATTTACTGGTGGAGATAAAACCATGATAATATTGGGTTTGTGAGTAAATTTAATATAGAGTTATACCAAACATGGAAGAGATTCCAACTGTAGCTATATGAATTTTAATAGATCAATAAAAAATATAATATAAATATAAAAATATGAAAAATTGAAAAATAGAAGTTTCACATTTGATGAATCATTTGATATCCTCTCACACCTAGGTAAAATATTATTTTTTATAATTCATGTTTGAGATTCTTTCTAAATAGAAGTTACAACAATTAAGACCCTTCATTGTATTTAGAACCATTCCATATTCCTCCACTATTATTAAAAGAAACCATGAACCCTAATTAAATTAAATAAATATTGGTTTAATCTTTAAATGGACATTTTCCAAGAGGCATTCATTCTCTCTCTTAAATCTTATTGATAATAGAAATGTATGCTTAACTCTAGGATTTAAATGAAGAATTTATAAGGAGGAAATGTGTGGTATGTTTTTTATATATTTCATAATACTAGAGGATAGGTTATGAATTAACAAGACTTAATAAAATATAATCTATCTTGTATCATCTTCTAATCCCAAGATAGAGATATAAAAGAAATGACACTACAAATGATAGGCATAATAATCCAAGTATCAAAGAAATTGATCTCACAATGTATCCAAATATTTCATGCTATAATGAAATGTTGAAGAATGTATTAAATATTTATATCACAACAAAAGTATAACAAATACATTAAAACTAATGGTCCTTAAAATAATTTTAAGAATAAATTTCATAAGGTATGTTCATTCCTCAATCAGACCGTAGATTTTTTCCTGAATGGAAGAAAACTCACCTTGGAGTATAGAAGTACTAAATCAAAAAAAAAATCTCAATAATAAAACTAGGGAAATTATTAATTCTTGTGGGGTTCCTTTATAGTACAACTTCACCTTGTTACCCATCACTTGTTTCTACACTTATATGGTTGCATCATGATGTAATTTTCAATTGAAAATCAACACTAGTTGGTTGAATTTGAAAAATAAAATGATTTTAGAATTTATGAAATCACATCACAACAACTATGGTCATTATACTAGAAAGTATAATTATTTAAACACTAGACACCAATCCGTAAATAACATCCTGCGTCTTCATCTTTTTTTTCCAAATATTCCATCATCCAAAGATACAAGTAAACGGATCCCATTTGAGTTACCTGATATAAATAATTCAATAATTATAAATCATGTCTCTCTTGATTTCTACACTTCCCTAAACCTATTCCAACCAACCCACTAAACCAGTTTCCAATTGTTACCACAAAACTTCCACTTACTCAATTTAACTAATATCCCATTCCAAAGTGATATCAAAACCCATTTCAACCCTTAATAAACCATGAATATCCGGATTTTCTCCCACTAAACATGGATCAAACCAATATTATTAACACAAAATTCATATCCAACCACTAATAATCCAATGTACTAAGATAATAATAGTGATTCACTACCAAAAAGACCAAAAATACCAACACCAACACCTGATCCTTTCCTAAGTAGTGTTTAGAGTGGGATTAGGAATTTTAGGAACTATATATGAATATATAATAGCTTGTGTTGAGATTATAATTAATCCCAATAAGAAAATTTTCCATCAATAGTAAATGAAAATATTTATTTAATCATTGTGTAGAAATTACCACCACAAAAATCATGTTAACTCATCTAAAAGGTTCCCCCTTTGGGATTATACGTGGGACCATTATTCGTTCTTGGTTGGACAAGGAAGATTCATAAGGTTATGTGATCCCAAAATATTATATTATTCATTCCCCCATATTCATATGGGGGTCAGACATCATTACACTTTAATTATTTTCATTCATTTGGGAAGGGAAGTTCAAAAAACGTTGGGATATAAATACAAGTGGTAATTCACTACAACAAAAGCCGGTCCTAGCGGCGGTTTTCTTCCTGTTTATCGGCGGTTTAAACCGCCTCTATATTGTGTGGCGGCGGTTTACAAAAACCGCCGCTAAGTTTGGCGTCGGCAATCTATTAGTGGCGGTTTTTTCGATTCAGCGGCGGTTTTAGAAATGGGTCGTAGATCCGTCATTTAGCGGCGATTTCTCTTCATTTAGCGGCGGTTATATGGGTATCTGACATTTTTTATTCGCGGTGGTTTTAACCGCCGCTAAATTCAGGCGTTTGATGCGCCTATTCTGCGGTGGTGAAAACCGCCGCTAAATATCAACATAATATATTTAGCGGCGGTTAAAACCACCGCTAAATATTTCCTAGTTCATCATTTAGCGGAGGTTTTAACCGCCGCTAAATTCTTCCCTGTTCATCATTTAGCGGCGGTTTTAACCGCCGCTAAATGCTCACAGGTATGGCATTAGCGGCGGTTAAAACCGCCGCTAAATGTTGAACTGGAAAAAAAATATGTTGGATCTGCTCCACCACTGCCCTAAATTTTCCAAAACCACAGCCACATCTCACCCATCAGCCCCACATAATATCACATTCACACATCATCATCCCATAATCATGTACATGCATCACAACACATCAAGGATCATTTTATAGATTTATCAACGGGTATTTTATCACATGATACTTTATTTTAGGAGTGTTGTAACACAATCCATAATCATAGAGTATACATTTCATTAGAAAAATATAAGTGGTTGGTTAATTTCCCTTTTAGGGTGATATCACAACAATAACAATAGACACAACAGTCACAACACATATCATCCAGTGAAAGAAAATCCCCCAATGACCATAATTTTAACCAAGGTATCAATACCATACAATCCATCATATCATAATAATATCAAAGCTGTAAAAACATGTGAATCATTCCTATTTTCCCCCTTCAGTTTCAATTAGCCAATTATTTATCTTTGATTAAGCCATCACAACTAGAACCCATAGATGAACAAGAGTAACCCCCCATGCATGATACACAATAAAGAGAAATAACTGATTCCCTACCTTAAAGAATATTTTTCGACTCGCAGCACACCATAGGGTGAAGAAGAAATGACCATAAACCACAAATGCATGAAAAACCCACAAATAAACCTACACTGTGCCAAAAGATCATAAAAATGTAAACCAACTCAGACCCTAGACCAAAAAGCAATCATTGTATTGAATCCCCAAGAGAATAATAAGAGGAAACTAACCAAGAAGAAGGAAGGTATTACCACCAATTTCCAACCAACATCCACCGAATCCAATGACATCCACCATGCCTAAACTAAAAACAAATTGGTATTCCTAGACCCATTGGAGTGGTGTAAAAATTTTAAGGCCATGACAGAGCCTTTTATCATTAACCTTTCATTCCTTAGCCATTTATGGTCATGGGATTGGTCTTTTAGTGTGATACATATTGGATATGGATCCAATAGGGGTATGAATATGGGTTACATATATGGTATTCTCATTGGATGTGGTATCATCACATGCATATTGCATTAGGAATCTTTTTTTCAACACATGAGGAATCCAGAACACAATAAATAAAATGCATAGAAGGAAACATGAGAAATCAAGAAAATTTTAGGACATGGAAATGTTTAGTGGCAACTATGTGCCATAAATGTTACATATACAAACCAACTGTTATCATACTTGTTCAACACATCAACAATACTACTACTCATCATCTGATGCTGCATCGTCACCCTCTCCACCTTCATCTCCACCACCTGCTGCCATTGCTTCATCCACTTCATTCATCCTTGCTAGACCAATATTTTCAATATCATGATGGACAAATAATTCTTCTTCCTGTTGTTGATGAAATTCAATTGCAGAGGTCAAATCTTCCACTCCATCACCCATATCATACAAATCTCTTTGTATTACGTGAGTAACTACACTCCACCCTTCATCCACAACATCATTCACATAATATACCATTTTTGCCTGCGATGCTAAGATATATGGATCATGCAGTTCATGATCACCAACATCCATCAAGCGAGAGAAGTTTACAGAAGTAAATCGCAAGGAATCTCTTTTAACACCTCTAATAAAATTGACCCATTTTCATTTGAATAAAACAACAGAAAAATGCTCGTGGTAGTTTAATTCAATAATATCATGCATCTTTCTATAGTATTCCACTTCAACAAATGTAAAAATACCACTATTCTGTGTTTTCAAACCCACTTCTCGATCGACTGTACTAAATCTAAAACCATTCACATTATAAGCATTGAACTTTCTAACTTGTTTTATAGGACCTCTAGCAAGAAACTTCAAATCTTCTGAAAAGTCAGCTCGAGTATCAGTATTCATGATCTGAAAAAAAAAATTAATAGATTTGCAAATTGTATGTGTCAAAGTAATATTCGTATTTATTGCAATATTTATAAACTTACACGTCGTGAAAACCATTCTACCAGCTCTTTATTCACAGCTTTCGTTATATCTTTTTCATTTCATGTTCGGATTCTCATTCGTCTCTTTGTTTGTATCCTCAACTCTTCAATAAATGGATCTTCAATTTCACTATTCAGCAGCACATATCTATGTGCCTGTAATAATTCCAATTCTGTTAGTGTTGCGTATGAGGTCCTCCCAACTGATCGGCCAATAGCAGGAAATATTTTTGATTTCTGATGCATTTGAGATTGAGTTGATGTGTCGTCAACACGTCCAACTCGAGTAAATATTGTCTCAATATCATCCAAATATATGGAACAAAAGGTGAGACACTCCTTGGCCAAATAGCCTTCAGCAATAGAGCCTTCTGGTTGAGCTTTATTTCTCACGTATGCTTTCAAATGCCCAAGATATCTGTGAAAAAAATAATAATATTATGCATTTATTTAAATGCCAAAAAATGTTTACTTAACTGGAAACATATAAATAAAATACCTCTCAATTGGATACATCCATCGATAATGAACGGGGCCTCCTAATTTAGCTTCGTCAACCAAATGCACAGTTAAATGCATCATGACAGTAAAAAACGATGGAGGGAAGATCATCTCCATTGCACAAAGGGTCAATACAAACCTCTCTTGTAGGTTGTCAAGCTGAAATGGATGTAGATCTTTCTCACATAACTGTCTGAAAAATGTGAAGAAACGGAGTACAACAGCAGTAACTTTTTCAGGTAATAATGTACGCAATGCCAATGGTAGTAACTGTTGTAACAAAACATGTGAATCATGACTTTTCAATCCATATAACTTACGATTCTTCAAGTAAAAACACCTCGAGATGTTACTCGAATACCCATCAGATACCTTCAGATTCTTTAAAATTTGAAGGAACGTATCTTTATCCCTATTTTTCAATGAAAAAATGGCCGGAGCATACTTTTCATTCTCATCTGGACAGAGATCATGTTTTATGTTCATTACTTGTAAGTCTTTGCGAGCATTGAGATGATCCTTCGACTTTCCATTCTCATTAAGTAATGTGAAAATCAAATTATCACATACATTATTCTCAATATGCATCACATCAAGATTGTGGTGCAAAGAATTAAATTCCCAATACGGAAGTTTAAAGAATATACTTTTTTTCTTCCATTGTTGCGTTCTGATTTCACTTGACGATGCACTTCGCACTCGTTTTCCGCTATCATTCAAATGATGAACCTTCCCAAATTCTGTTTTAACATTTTCAAGCTGTGTCAATATTTCAGAACCGGTTAACAACTTTGGAGGTGGTCTACGATCAATGCAACCATTAAATTTTGATTTGTTCAGCCGAAATCTATGAGATGCATCAAGAAATCTTCGATGGCACAAGAAGCACCATTTTCTACTATGAGGTAGCCGTTTGGGCTCGAAATCAAAGTTACAAACGGGACAAGCCAAACCCATATAAGTTTTCCAACCAGATAAATTCTCAAGCCCAGGGAAGTCACTAATGGTCCACATTAAAGCAGCATGCATTTTAAACATTGTTTTAGAAGAAACATCAAATGTATCAACACCGTTGCTCCATAACTCCTGCAATTCTTCAATCAAAGGCTGCAGGTATACATCAATATCATTTCCAGGCATTTGTTTTCCAGGAATAATCATCGAAATGATAAAAGATGTTTGTTGCATACACATCCACGGAGGCAGATTATAAGGGATCAAAATAACTGACCAAATGCTATAACTCGTAATCAAAGTCCCAAATGGGTTGAATCCATCGGCAGCCAATCCCAATCGAACATTCCTAGGATAAGCTGAGAAATCTGGATGTAATGAATCAAATGTCTTCCATGATTGGGAATCTCGTGGATGTCTCATTAACCCATCTTTTTTATTATCTACAGCATGCCACTTCATGTGTTCGACGGTTTTTGATGACATGAATAATCTTTGCAATCGAGGCTTCAAAGGAAAGTAACGCAAAACTTTTGCAGGTGTGTTCCTTTTCTTCTTCTCCGTGAAATTATGTTCAGTCATACTTCCAACATCACCCTTTGAATGCCATCTAGAAGAAGAACATTTCTTACAATTCTGTCTACTTGAATCCTCTCCCCTGTAAAGCATACAATCATTGGGACACGCATGTATTTTTGTATAATTCAGACCAAGCTTGTTAACAACTTTTTTCATATCATAAAACGATTCTGGGATTTTTGCTTCAGGAAATGCATCACGAATCAATTCCAATAACATGGACATTTCCTTATTTGTAATTCCACATAGACATTTGATATGGTACAACTTCAGTAGAAATGAAAGCTTTGAATATTTCAAACACCCACTATACAACTCTTGATTTCCATCGTCTACTAAATCATGAAATGCATTTTCCTCACTGAAGTTTTCCCTTACATTTGGCTCCACAGAATCAAGAGGATCCAATGATATGTTACAATCTTGATCTGCTTGTGTTACAGTCTCAGAAACATCACTTGTCACGTTGCAATTTGTAGCACCCTCTTCTGGTTGTTCTGATATGTTTTGATGCTCATAGTGGTGTCTTGCAGTGCCGAATGCATCATTTATGAGGTTTTGCATTTCATTTTCCATTGTGGAAGAACTTGGGACCTCATTCTGTGGATTAACATCAGTCCTCAATCTTTCTGTATTGTTTGATTCTCCATGCCAAATCCAACACAAATATTGCTCAGGGAATTGCTTCAGTATTAAATGATCATAAATTTCATCTCTCTTCAACCATGTTCTAAATTTACATTTAGGACATAGACATCTTATTCTCCCTTCAACGGATCTATTAGAAATTGCAAAATCTAAAAACCCATTCAAACCCTTAACATATTGAGGTGTGTTCCTCGGTAATGTGATCCAGCTTTTATCCATGTATATCACAATGTGCCTACACAAAATATACGATAGTGTAAGATTACAGAAACATAATATAATAAAGATGAACCATTTACCATAAAGTATTCATAATATAATAAAGATGATTCATTGACCACATTTACCATTTCAGACCAACTGAACAAGTCTGGTCCATAGGAGACAGCGTCAACACCTCATTGAGGAGCAATAAGAATATCGGGATACACACTTTTCATAACACCATCGATCACACATTTATGTTGCCTCAAACAACACCCCATTGATGTGTGATCGAAACTGATCATGATGCATTTTAAATCAAGTTAACTACATTCACTGAAACCATTTTCACAATGGGTAATGTTTGTTTTATTGTTCTATGGAAATCTAAATGGCCACATTTGAGTTTTGGGGTTCATCTTGTGATGGAAGCATGAGACATGGTGTTTTAATTTCTTGAATAAATTAGTGATAATGACCCTCCTAAGGTGGAGAGAATTATGTTAGTCATGGAAATGTGGAGAAAACTGTATAGTGGATGTGGAGGAATCAAGGTTCCAAATAGAAACCTATAAGGGACATGTTTGGGGGTTCTTAGGGAAGGCCAGGTGGAACTTGGATATGGTGTGTGTAGGTGATGGAGGTATACCTTAAGTGAGAAGGCTTCGTGTTTGGGTAGAGGGGAGACATGCCAATAGGGGAAGTTGGGAACCAACGGAGTGAGTTAGCAGGAATGGAAAGACATAGTTGGATAGAAAGGGAATGGATGTGGTGGGCTGCGAGGCACCTCAAGTTAATGTTGAAATGATAAGTTTATCCTAGTAATGTGAATGAGTTTTGAAGAAGAACCAAGTAGTCCTTGGTTGAGATATGGATGGTGAAAGTGTGACAAATCTGGGTAGTTTTGGCAGAAATAATGAATGCTAGAATTGGGTGGAGTTTTCATGGATGTTGTGAGTTGGAAAACATGTTAGGGAAGTTTTGAAGGTTGATTTGAGGTTCTGTTGACCTCTTTTATGATGAGTGAAGTTCTCAAAACTATAAAATTGTGGTGACGAAGTAAGTAATATGGTGTTGATGGAAGGAAAGTAATCGATTAATGGTGTGGCTAGAGTTTCAAGTTGGATGGTCTCAGGTAGGAACCATATTAGTGTATTAGTTTTGGTGATGGGTGTTGGATCAGGTTTTGGATGGTTGAATACCTTGAGATGAAGGTTATGCTTGGGTTGTGCTTTGGATGTTTGAAATGGAGTGAGGCTGTTGGGCCTTGAGTTCTGGATTGATGTAGGTCAGAGAATGTGGTTGGAATCTATGTATCCCTTCAGCGACAATGAGTTTGTGTCACCATTATAATTTTGGTAACTAGGTGAGGTGGTGCTAAGAATTTTGGGCCATGAGTTGTGGAGAGGATTGGAACAAAGGTGTTCTGATTGGCTCTCCACAGGGTAGTGTAGTGCCTTATCGATATCCTCTTGTGCGGTGGTATAGTAACATTACCTAAACCTTTAATTTTAATTTGATGTTGATAATAAATAGTTGAGGTGGATGCGTCCTCATAGATAATTGGGTTTTAATTGTGGTTCATGGTTGGGGAAAATGTTTTCAGGTAGGACCTTTTCCTTAGTCCGAGTGTTGTTATAACATGGTTGAGTTCAAGGAGTATATTAGAAGATGGAAGTTTATAGGTGGGTCTGTGGAACTAAAATTGGCCTTAGGGGTGCTGTGATGCTTGGGAAGTTTGGATATGTGATGATATGTTATAAGGTGGGGAGGTTTTAAGATCCTAACCCTTATCCATGTGATATGATGAAAAAAATTACACCATGTAACCATAAATATCACACACCCTACTAACATGGATACCCATGAATTCTATGAGGAACCTTTCCATTACATACATTATATAAAAAAGGACCTGAAAACACCCAATGGTCAGTGTATGGTGTGAGAAAATGAATATTAGAAATATTACACCATGTTTTTCATAAGGAGACATTAGAAAAATAAAACAATTATTCTTATTAAGGGAAAATAAAATAATAAAATATATATATATTTATATATTAAAAAAATGGTAATTCACCCTTTTAGAATATATTAAAAAGAATAATCAAATTGATACATCATATTTCATTTAAAATAAATGTGATTAAACCATTTCATAATGTATTTATAAATAACCTCTTTGAAAAGGAAAACAATAGAAAATACTCCTATGGTATATTAGGTATAAGTTATCTAAGATCCTTTTAAATCTATGGTCAAATGACTATTTACATACATATCCCTAAAATATGTTCCCTTAAATGAGGTAATCACCCTGATAAGTGAATACACTATGGAAACAATATTTAGTTATATTTTTAGTGTAAATCATTGATAGGTAGCCACAATTCATCCTAGAATTATTTTCTTATTATATCCCTTACTAAGTACCACATGATCCCATCTATCGTAGCCCATATTGGAAGGATTTCATTTATTAATTTTCTCACACATAAAGGATTTCAATTTCACAAATGACCCATACATGTAGGATTTAAATTAAAAATTCAAACTATTTGGAGGGAATATCACACATCAATAATCAAACTACTTAATTTCAAATAAAACATGATTCAAAATCCATTTTCAAAATCAATTCCAAATTAATAAATCATTTAATCAAATAATTAAAAAAACAAACCATTATAAGAATCATAAATCAATCTATTAATCAAATTATATAATCCAAAAAAATGATATAGCAAGTATGGATTATAAAATAAAAGATATCTTTAAATCCTACTACCTAAAACACATAATTTTTTTAAAAATGAATGAAATAAATACCAATAGGATCAAAAACTAAAATAAATCCATTAACCAAGAGACCCATATAATGAATCTCAGATTCAAGTAGAAACAAATCATCAAGACGGATGTGATAATAGGGAAAACTCACTTTGGGGCCGAGGTCGAAGTGAGAAAGGTCGTCGGGAGAAGGGGGTCGCAGGTTGCCGGTCGCAGGCACCGCCAGAGGAGGTCACGGGGTCGCCGGAGGAGGTCGCGGGGTTGCCGGAGGAGGTCGCGGGATCGCCGGGGGGGTCGCGGGGGGCTGCGGGCGACGGTTGCAGCACGCGGGGTCGGGGGAAACGGGGGTCGGGGTAGGGAAGGGTCGGGGTTTTTTAAAAAAAAACAAAGGTTTAGCGGCGGTTTATTAAAAACCGCCGCGAAACGTATTTCGGAAAACATTTAGCGGCGGTTTTGTGAACCGCCGCCACAAAACCGCCGCTAAACACTGTTTATTTTGTAGTGATTTCTTCTTAAATTAATAAAATAACTCATATGTTTTTTCTCATCATTAACTTTGGAATAGTTATAGAATATTAGGCTATTTGACCTTATATTATTCTATAAAATTGACCTATGGAATATACCAGAAAAAGTATATGAATGGGATGACTAGTTTTATTATTTCATATAGAATAATGAGGATACTGAGTTCTATTCATAGGTTTCCTCTTTTTACAAATCATCCCTAACATTGAGAGGATGACAAAAATTCACTCATGATTAAGAACCACCACTGTCTAATATCAAGGAGGATTGGAAGTAGGATTTATGGGATTCCATTAAATATATCATTATGTTATATATCCATATTTTTGAGAGGATGGAAATTTCATTGGATCTTACACTTGTTCCTCCACATACCCATAACAGAATCCCCATCTCATTTACTACATATATCCTTGGTGGATCCTTTTAGGTTTATCACATCTCTTTATTATCATCTTAGTCATCCCTCTACATCATTTTACAAAATTATATATATTCACTGATGGTCTATAGATTCTTGTGATTGTGTAACTATTTTAGTCTTCTTCCACATGAGTCATAGAGAATCCAAGAGGATACTCATTCCTAGTGAGTATTTGTATTAGTTTATAATAAGATGGGAAAGTTCTAGAAGATGGACTATATTGAGGTTGATCCCTCTATTTAACCAACTAATCACCACATGGTCAACCTATTTATTAGTGATTTTATGAATTTATAGAGTGATCATGCAATGATGCCTTTGACTTCCCAAATTCCCACTGTATCTCCTCCTAATAAAATGACAAATACACATGTAAGAATTTCTGTCACTTGTCCAATTGAACCAACAACATAGATTCCAATTTATAACACTAGGGACTAGTGAATTATCCATCAAATGAGGATCCTAAAAAATCATATAAGGGATAGGTACAACCACAATCCATATGACCTCAAGTTCTGGTTTTCATTCAATTTTTCATTCATCCATATAGTAGCCCAATTCTTCATTGGACTCAATTTCTCATTTACAAGTAACTACAATGGTCTTTTATACTATATTCCAAATTTAAAATATTCTACCCTCCCTCATATATACTTCCATCATCATGGAGTGAATTATATAAGTATCTAGGAGGATTTAGTGATGGTGGAAGATATCTCTCATGTAGTTCCCATAGTCTACTAGTCTAGTGATAGAGGAGGAGGAGTCAAATATAGAGATCAAATATAGTACTCTATAATCATAATAATATCCCCCCCCCCCCCACTATGTTCTGCATTCTATCATATCTTTGGAATTATATTGTTATATTACTTTAAACTCTTCTCTTTTCAAGTGACAAACTCAGATTTTAAGACAAAAATAAAATTTTCAACCAAGTAATAGGAAATTCATTAACTTAAACACCAACTATGAATTAAAGAAAATAAAATTGCTTCCTTCATAGGTTTTCTTAGTTATTTTCACACATTTTATCCTTCACTTGATTCATTCATTTTATTTTCATTATTCCCACTCACCTTCATTTTAAATAGTAAAAACACTATTTCATATTTAGTATAGGATAGAGATACATGGAACCACATGAAATATGTCTTGAAATCATTGATCTATATGACTATTTTGAAATTAAAAATTCTTATGGATTTAAAAACAGATAAAAATCATTGAAATAAATTTTAATATTTTAAATGTATGTTATTGATAATTAGTTACTTATTTATTATTTTGATTATGTCTAATGTGATTGAAGAATTGATTTATATTTTTTCATGTTTTTATTAATAAAATGGATACTTAGAATTATTTTTCATGATTGGTTTTCAAATATTTTTAAATCCAATTCATAAGAGGTATTGAAAAATATTTTTACATATTATTTATAATTCCATATTTATTGTGAAATTATAAATACATGAATCACATCATGAAAACTAATTTTAATGATATCGAAACATAAGTTATTTTTTAAAAGATTTGTTGTGATTATGCCCACTGCTTTATCTATTGTCCATTATGAATACCATACACCTGTGCTACATTTAAACCATTATTAACCAAAAAGATCCATGATAAGAATGACTAATTAATCCAATTTATCCTCCCTAAACTACATTATATGGTATAAATGAATTATTTTTCATTGGATATTTACAATGGATATTGGTGATACATAGACTTCCATTTGAGATTTCCATGTATGTGGAATTACCATTAGATAAAAAGAATTTTATTTTATTCTATTTCACATTGTTGTTATTTTGTTACTTTGTAATTTTAGAATAAAAATCTAAAATAATGGATTATGTCTTAGAAATTTTTATAACCACTTATACTCAAAAAATAATATTTTTATAACTTATGAAATTATTTTCATTCAGAAAATAAATAATGGTATTTTATAGTATAAAATATTATCAATGCATAATTTCTAACATATAAATTAAAATTCTAAAAAAAGAAGAAATACCATATCACTATTGGTGGCTTTGTAGGTTAAAAATACACAATGAGAGGAAAATCTAAATGATATATATTGTATTTAAAAGGGGATAATATATCTATTTTCATTAATCACACATAAAATATCATGATTTAGTCTTAATGAAATGATATCCCTTTTAAGGAAAAATTTCTTTAATGTTATTATATTGAACTACCCACATTTAAATCTCAATTTCATTAAATCTATATCGAAGAACTACTCTTGATTACTATGTTTTGATTTATCTAGAGTATATATTATGACATTTTTCAAGATTATGGATATAGTTAATACACATAAAAATTAATATAGCATAAATTTAATATTATTCATTAATTTTCATTGAAAAACATTCTAGGAAGGTATATAAGTATAGGGAAAACGTTATCTATGGTATGGATGAAAAATAATAATGGATTAGAAGGGGGATTAGAGTGTGAACTAAATAATGAATCATAATTTTAATTTTATAGAGGCTGATTATTTTAAGATTTCATTTTTTTAGAGAATCCATTATTTTATGAACATGTTTGGTATCAAATTTATCTTGTTAAATGATGTAACTTCTTTACAATATATGTTTTATATGTTTTCAGAGAGGATGAGAAAATGTTTGTGTATGGAGAAATTTTATACCTATATTTATGAAAATGTAATCATCATATTTTTCATTGATAATTTTATTAGATACTATGAAATTTTATATAATTTCAACTATTTATTAAAATATAGAGATTCAAAGTACATTTGGAATATTTTTTAAAGAATAATGAGTGATTGGAGTCAAATCACACCATAAAAAGTTATTACATGATTGTACATAAGAAGAGTTAGATACAAAGAAGGATCTCATGATATAGAAATTACCATGATTTTGTGAGATAATCTGAGTCAATATATATCATTCAATGACAAAATTTATCACACTACAACATATCTTAAGAAATATAAGAGGGAAAATTTTTCCATCCACCCCTCTTTTTTGTGCATGTACACATAGGTCAAAAATAGTTCCTATATCTAAAACAAGAATTACAGCGCCAAAACATTTCTCAAAAAATATTCAAAGTGTATTATAGTTTCATACTGGTAAAATAATATCTTAGAAAAGATAGTTATGGCATAGGAGGACACCATGAGATAACCTTAGAAATTATAATGATAAAAAACATAATTAAAGAAATTACATATTAGAATAGACGTTTATATGGGACAATAATTATTATATTCAGTAAGGATACATGTTTTCCATTATCATTGTAACTATGTATCAATGCATGTAAATTTTAATACTCCATTTAAAGAACTAAAATATTTTATTCCACGATATACATCCTTATTCCATGATCCAATGAAGAATGTAAAGAATAAAATTTCTTGACAGTTATAATGCAAGATGAAAATTGTTAACTTCATGATAATTCTATAAAATATAAGGGAATATATGGTTGGGGAAGAAGAAAATGTGTGTTGAAAAATTATGTCTAATATATTTTTATATTGGAGAATGAAAATATCTATTTCAAACCATAGTTCTTTAAGTTTCATCATGATTGATAAAGTTGGAGAAGAATATAAATAAAGTCATATCATTAGTTTTACCTCTTCTTAAATTAATGAATAGCATTTAAAATAAAAAATATATATTCTATAAAAAGGATATGTCATCAAATTTTTAACATAATATTGAATCTTTTTATAAATTATATAGGTTTAATTATTCTTTTTTATGGATTTTTCATCCTCAATGTCTAATTTAATTAATTGAGTCTATAATTAATGTAAATTATTTCATCCTATATTATATTTTAATTTAGATTCATTTAATTCACTAATTTTAATAATTTATTATGATTATCAATACATGAATAATTTTGTTTATCTAAATCATGGGTAGGTAGTCTCATAAGGGGAGTGGCATTAATACTATAATTATTAGTGCTTAAAATTCACTAGATGTATTATTCAGTAATACAAATTTTTATTAGGGATCACATTAAAACATTATTATAATATTATTTTTTAATATTATATCAATAAATTGATGTATTTAAAGGGGAAGGCTATATTTATTGTGCAGATTAAGATGTTCATAGTAGTTAGGATTCAAAACCTTCTTATAAGATTCAAGATAATGTACATGAGTTTGTATATTTATTTTATTAATAGATTTGGGATGACTTAATTTGTACGAATGGATTTGACCATATATAAGTTAATAAAAATATAATTTTATATTCACTAATTGACTCAATAATTCATGAATAAAAGGGGTACTTATCCATAATAAATCAGCCATTGAACTGTATCCCTTACTTATGTATTTTAATTGCCTATTTTAAAATATTTTTTAAATTTCATGTAAAATTTTATTTGATAAATTATTATTTATAAACTATTAGGTTAATAATAAATCACACACATATCATAAGTATCACATGTATTACTCATGGTATCAACCTAGAATTGTGAAGTTGAACACATTGGTATTATAGTAAATGATTGAGTATAACTTTTAAATTATAAAGAAGATATACTATTGGAGGTAATAATGTAAGAAAACATACCTCATATCAAAATATCACCTTACATAGAGATAATAAATAAAAAATTAATCTAGTAGAAAATATATTAGAGGCTCTGTTACTGACCTCAAACCCCTCCTCAATCTGAACCTCTAATCCTGACAAAGTTAATCCATCCCAATACACTGTACAACATAATACCTTAAAGTCATTCTGATAGATATTACAAGCACCAAGGTTCCCATTTAATGTATGGGAAATAAATCTATAGGGATCCACTAATGAATTTGATTCACCAATAATTTGTATTTTATTTTAGTGTTTTTAATTGAGTTAAAATCAATATGATTTCATATATATATTATTATATAATTAAAATGTTTTATCATAGAGTCTTTAGATATATATTAGGTTTTCATGGTTAAATTCACACTTTGAAAATGTTTTGGAAAATAAAGTATTATTAGTTAGACAATAATTAAAAAGAATATTTTATATATATTTGAGGAAAATGTCTCGGTTGGATGGAGTACATGACTATGATCTTGATCCAATAGAAATTTTCATGTCGATAATACTACACTATAGGTATATCTATTACATAAGTGGTAGGTGAATAAAATTCCACTATACACTATGTACATTAGCACCACATATTGTGTAATCATACCCACTAAAAATTAACCCATCTATTTCAATTGTTTTACAAGAATCTCACCAATCATTTTAGAAAAACACAAAATTAGTGGCTAACTAGAGTACATGACATATACTTGGTATAGTACACATAATTTTTTTTTCTTATAAAATTAGTGTGTGGACTCTAATATTGAATGTGCTTATATAGAGAGGATTTCTTTCCACTTTTCCAACCTGAAAAAACATAGTTGTTATTTTTTTCATTTTTTTAATTTTTTTTCATTTATTCCTCTTCTTCCTCAAAATTCCACTTCTATCCATTATTTAGGTTAATTTTTTCCCTATAATTTCATAATTTATATGGATATTAGACCATAAAAGACTCACATTGAGATTGTAAAATTAATATATGTAAATTATATTAATAATTTTGGTTTACATCCTTCTAATTTGATTTTTATTTTATAATTTATTCGAAAAAACAAATTCCAATTACTTGTTTTTGTAATGGGTGAAAAATGATACAATCATTAAATACCATAAAAATTTATAACATAGAGCTATAAATTATTTTGTGAGTATATTGCCAAAATATTTAGGGTCTTGGGTAAAAACAAATTTTTAAAGAATTTAATCACCAATCAAAGGGATAAAATAATAAATAATAGAAAAATTATAATCAAGTAAAAAACATGAGGCATAAATTTATTCCAATGTTAAATGAATTTCATAATTAATTTTATGTTCTAAATGATAAGTTTTATAACAAACCCTTATTGAAATTGTAACTCTAAAACATTATTTTTAAAAAAAAATTATTTGCATTTTCCCTTATTTTTTTTATATATAGTTTTTGATATATTTATTTCCCTCAAAAATATTATTAACCTGAGTAATCATCAACAGTCAATAAATTTTTACTAAAACACTACATACCACATAGAATGGCACTAATACTTTGATTCTATAGTATTGTGGGGGAAAATCAATTTTCATGACTTATAACAGGCATGGAAAAGTTATCATACATTCCATGTATATTATTTGTTCTCACTTTCCCAATTTTTTGAATTTAATATATATGTGTGTGTGTGTGTGTGTGTATCTATGTGTGTGTTTTAGTAAATTTCATTTTTACCTTTACGCATATTGTATATATATATATAGGTCTATGTGTGTCTGTGTGCTTGTATCTCAAGATAATGTATAATATATAAAAATAAAAAATGTGTAAATATATTAGAATGAAACTTTTGTTGATGTTATGGTCAATAAAGGAAATATAATCCATCTTCAATTTGAATATCTCGAGGAAAACCATCGATGTTAGGTTTATTAATTTTCCACCCAAAATTCCTGATATATTTTTTATTAATTCCATATATAATAAAAATTATATAAAATTTAATATTAAATCAAGGGTGATTTGGATCCACTGATAAATTATCTAAATAGTTCTAAAATTCCTTGGTTCTATACCTCCTTGATAAGAAAATTTAATCGATTTTTGTATAAATAAATACAAAAATACTTGAAATATAGTATAGTTTGTTTATAGTTGTCTAATTAATAAAATACCAAAAAAATAAAAATACTTGTTATATATATTAATCTAATTGTTGTTGGTGATCAACAAGACTGAACCATACATTAGTTTTAACCTCACCCTAAGCATAAGGGAAACGTTTTTTCTTTAAATTTACAATATAAAAGTATATTTCTTGTATATATATTTCCACTCCTTTTATAAATTAAATAAATAAATCATAATATTAATATAAATAAGTAAAACCATTTAAAAAAATTTATATAGACTGTTCTCATGGATATACAAGTCGTGTAGTCTCCATTAAAACCATTTGGTCTCATTACCCAAACAATACATCATGTTTTCCCCACCCCTTACATGTTTATTCTAATCAAATCCATAACGAACACCTTCAAAATCTGATCTATATAGAGTTTTTATTTTTTAAATACCCTACATTTTTCTATAATCCATACACTTTATATAACTCCATGGATATAAATATGACATGTACATCTATTAAATGGATATGGTAACCACCTTATAACACAAGACACGTCTCTTCAGTATGTCTCATGTACTTCAATGCATGCTCAAGTATTTTACATTACATGTTGCTGGACTATATATCCTAAGATCCATTTTCCAATACAAGTCATGTAATCATTACACATGAATTTTTTATTATATCACTGCATTTACATGGGATGCCAAGACTTTTATATAGAGTATATGTGTTCATTGCCTATCTAAATTACAATATTTTTACTATGAAACTATACACTATGTAATTTATAAATAGTTTTTTATCTATTTTTTCATTTCATTTTACTTTTCATAGGTTTGTGGAAGAAATTGATCACCCTACATCATGCAAGAAGAACCAAACCACATCATCAGTAGAGGAACATCATGCACCACAGAGAGTCTATATGGAGTTAGTGGAGGATTCTCCAATATCATACCTACCAATATTATAGCTACGAGGACTAATACTGTTCTCTTATAATAATACAACATCAACTCTTCCATTCAAATCATTTTTTGGAGAACTAGCTTGGTTATCCCCTACAGAAGCACCTCATCCAAATTCATCCATGGTATCACAGTTATCTACTTTAGCATCAAGGAATGTCCTAGAAGATCTCCAATATATCTATATTCTTAAACATATCCCCTATATCATTTATTATTCTAAAATACCTTTCTAAGATAGAATAAGAATATTCTCACATCGCTTTTTTCAATTGATTAGTTGGTTTCTCGATGGAATCATTAATGAATTTCTTGGACTATAGGATGATATAGAGGAGCTTTTGGTCCACACTAATACTCTTTTCATTTTTATGGTCATAAATAGAACTTTTAAGATTTATTTTTTGAGATTAACATAACATTGGAGCTTACAGAACCATCATATCAAGAACATTCTTTTAAAATTGGGAAACCAATTCAATTCACCATTATTGGATGATCATTTTTATACCATGGTTGAGTAAATCTTAGAATGTTGTTTTTACCCCAAATCAATCATCTCGTAACTACTTACATCCTTTTTGACCATGACATATATGATCTACTCATTACATGGTGGAATCTTATTAAGTTGATTTCTAGTGCACTCCCACCTCAATGAAATGAACATTGATCATGTCCCCCACCTTTTTTTACATCCACCATTGTTTCAATTCCATCCTATTTGCACACAATGAAAAAAACGAGTTATACCTATGAGATATATTTAGCTCCCAAACTACATTATTAAACACTACTAACTATAATTCTACTATTTTTATTCCTCCTATTTCTATTCCATGTTCAATATCTATCAGGGTAATCATAATGTCCCCTTCAACGCCACCTAGTAAAAGAATAACATGGAGTATTTTGAGAACTCTACTCCTTGTGACCTCTTATGTCCCTTCTAACAAATGTATTATCACATTAGTGTTTTCATGGGAATGTTATACATGTGGGTACATACATATTTCATCATCCAAGATCATCCCACTCCTACTATGTAGGATGAATAATCAAACTCTCTAAATGGTGTTGCTGATCTATTACCCCCACCTGAGGCACATCTATCTCCACTGTCACTACCTCTATCTATCTCATCTTATTGAACACCTTCCTCTTCCACCTACTCAACACCAACCACTGATATTCTAATGAAAAATACATCCATAACTCTATCTCCCTCTTTTACCTCTATCGAATCCATAATCCTATATCATTTTTATACTATGGCCCAATTCATAGATCATGTAGAGGTATATCTGACATAAATTCTGGAGATAATGTTAAGAAAAATTATAATCTATGTAATCACTGAGATGGGGGTTAATTAGTGGTTTTGTATTTTATATTATTATATTAAGAAACACGTATACCTCCTTTTAGTGAGAAATGATGGTGTTGAAAATAAGAAATCAAGAACAACCATAATAACATAGGAATTTAAAATGTTATTACATAGTATGATTAACTAGTCATTGGCATGGTTTTAAATCAATATAGGAAAAAATAAAATACTAGAAAATAATCCATTTTATATTGTTACAGTAATCCAGTAATATTCTTACACATGTAAAACATTAAATTCAAATGATAGTGCTTGTTCTCCCTACACAGATAAAATATATAAAAAATGTTTTTTAATGACTATAAGAACCTTCACTAACATTATCTTTTATTTTTTTACTATATTTATTCTATATTATTCACACATTATATTCATATAAGTAATTATTATTAATCACTTTCTTACAAAACAACTAGAATGAACTTCCTCATTGTTCTTCTATATAAAAATTTCTATGAGATTACTTCTTTGTGTGATATGCTCCATCAAGTCATCTAATTGGTAAACTTATTTTACTACCTTAGAAAGATTGAAACCAAATCATACATGGTGTTTTTCCTATCACCTTGGTTTAATATATGTATTATACCATAAAATATAAAAACAATTTGTGGTATCTTTAAAACCTATTCCTATTTGTCCTATTTAACCAACCATCTGTTCATATTGTATCTCCAATTCCAATTTGGTGGACTTCTATGTCCATTTTCCTTTTAAATGATTCTTCTTCAAACTATTCATATGATTGTTTTGTAACATTGACTAAGCTTCACCTCAATTCACAAATAAGCCAAAAAAATTGATCAATGCATCATCCCCATTTATATAGTAATTGTTTTTCTCATATTTTAGGGAACTGCACTAACTTGATTCAAACTTCACACTTAATTTTTATTGAATCCCATTATGAAAAATCCTTATGTTGACAATATTAAAGCCTCCTATAATTTAAGAGATTCTCATAAATCCTAGTATCAATGTGATGCATCAAAATGCCTTATACCTGTCACGAACCAGGCCGGGTCGCCATCCGACCCGGTCCGCGGCAAGACCCGAAGGGCGTTCCCAATCCCCACGGGCTGGCACAAGTGCCCGGGTATCAAGTTTAACAGATGGGAACGGTTTCACCCGAAATACAAGATAGAAAAAACCAACTAACCAGATAGATAAGCTGAAATTAGAAACAGACAACAAAACGTGCCTTTAAACTATGAACAAGTTTAAAGTCTACAACTTGAAGCAATAACTAAAAAGAAAAGACGACAGCGGAAACTAAAACTCAAACTCAACATCTCGGAAGAAGTGAGACCACATCAACACCATTCTGCACGAGAAGACCAGCTGCAACCTGAACCACCATCACTGAGCACACAGTCACAACCTGGAATTCACAAGAAACAAAGTCTACATACACCCAAAGGTGTATGTAGGGTGTGAGCCAAAAGCCCAATAGGATGTCACCCAATAAAAAGGCTTCATGCCACAACATCAAAAAGACAAATTAATGTGTTTATTCAAAATTATACTTTCAAGATGGTTTTAAAGAAAAAGTTTACAAGCCAAATGCTAAAGGAAAACACTAAAAGGAATGCATTTCACAAATATGATTTTTGAGAGGAAGGGAAAAGTCTAATATGGGAACACACGCACACACACACTCTCACGCACACACACACACTCACACACCCATACACACACACACGCTAACCTGCATGGTCCTCCATATGCCGATGGAAGGCACCATGCCACAGATGGTAGAGCACTGTAGGTAAAACCCCTAAGGATCATCTAGCTCGAGTGGGACCCTAGAAACCTCGTGTCTCGGTGAAACGTGGCTTAGAAGGCCACGACCCTCAGAAAACGTGGCTTAGAAGGCCACGAACCTCAGAACACATGGCTTAGAAGGCCACGACCCTCAGATATCATATGTTTAGTTAGTGTTGCAATCGTCAATCCAGCTAAGTGAAACAGGGACGATACCCATCCGGCTCACTAGCACACTAGTTCTAGTCTGCCCACCTAGATACCCAGGGTTTCCCTTGTGCTCAATCAAGTTTCACATTCACATAATTCACCACTTTCACATTTCACAAACCAAGCTTGACATTACACAAAAAGTCACCACTTTCATACCAAAACACTATTTCAAAGACACGCACACAAAGGACATGTCTCATTTTATAAAAATACACCACTTTAAAAATGAATGCGTATTCAACTCCTTCAAAATACCATTTTCACATCATAAAAATGTACCAAAGAACCATTTGAACTATTAATGAAATTGTTTCAAGAAAACCCAAGAGGACTTTACACCAAATACCACTTGGTTCTATATAGAGGCGTCACTTTAATACTTGATACATGAGGTGACCATATCAAAACTTGTTTTCCATTATAAAAAAAATTCATTTTAATTTCACAAGTGCAGGACAAGGCAAACACACCAAAAGTGATTCACATACTTTGAAAAATGTCTAATTAAATAAACAAACACCTAAAGCGACTTAAAAACACCTCTCACACTACCAAACAACCTTCAGAACCTTTCAACCTTGTTTGGAATCCCAAATACCACTCAAATGAACAATCGCTTATTTTACAAAACATATCACATGTATACCATAAAACCTCACTTCAAAACACACAAATCTTTCCATGAAAAGAACATTTTAAAAATCAATTAAACACTCAACTTTTCTAAAACCTCATTCACACCATTTGCACAATTAATTAGACACTTTAAAAATTTACCACAACAAGGTCGAAATAAATAAATAAATAAAAACATAACCACTTCTAAAGAGAGTGCAATTTTTACCACGCACGCATGTCAAACAATTTTTAAACCGCATTACGTGCAACTTATAAAACACAACCATTCATTTATACAACAACACATATAAAACACAAAAACATACCATTTCGGAAATCCAATTTTTATCAAACGAGCATGGAAAAGCATTATAAACAAATATAGCACCATGCAATTAAATCATAGAACTTATCAAGTTTAACTAAACAAACAAATTAAGTTATCTAGATGATGCAAAGGCATGGAACCACCTACCTCGACGTAGAAACCCGAGAATTGATGTGAAACCTTCAAATTCTAGCGCGGAACATCAATCGCGCTCCGTTTGCACCACAAGGAACCTCGCGCAAACTCAATTTCATGAATTCGAATTAAACACATCAAGTTAAGACCACAAAACCGAACCTCATATCTGCTGGAAAATAAAAACTAAAACAGAAAACTTGCAGAAAGAAAGAAATAATAATAATAGTAATAAATGAGAAATTATGATAATAATAAAACTAAAGGGAGGATATGGTTCGGCTAAGGGGAAAATGGCCGGAAAGTCCGACCATCGGAACAGGGTCGGACGGCGAGGGAAAAGCAGGAGGCAAGGGGGTGCGGGGGGGGGTCCGTGATGCGATCCGAGAGGGGGAGGCCGCTGGACTGGGGAAAATAGGGAGGCGGTGCAAAACCGGAGAGAAGGGGGAGAGATAGGTCACGCAAGGGGGAAGCCGGAGTGTTCGTCGGATTGGGCAGGGGCGGCGGCCGGATGGGAGGGCGACGGCGCGGCGGCCGGCTGGGAGGGCGACGGCGCGGCGGCCGGCTGGGAGGGCGACGGCGCGGCGGCCGGCTGGTAGGGCGACGGCGCGGGCTGAAGCAAGAGTGGGGGGGGCTCGACGGGCCGAGGGGACTTCGCTGATGGGGTTGCGCCTCGGCTGGACCAGGGAGCAGGTGGTGGCACGATGGGGTTCAAGCGGGAGGGGCGGCGGCACACAGAAGCTACGGGAAAGAAAAAAAAGAAAGGGTTGGCCGAACCCTAGGCAAGAGAGGGAAAGAAAAAAAATAAATAATAATAATAATACTTATTTGATAAATCTAAAATAAAATAAAAAGTATATAAGTTAAGATAATAATAACAATAATAAGAAAATTAACAAAACAAATAACAATTGTAATAAATTAAAAGAGAAACAATAATAATAATAATAATAATCTCAAATGAAATTATTACGATTATTATTATTATTAACACAATTGCTAATTCGTTTTATTTCATTAATTAAACACCGGCAAGGCGTGCGGTGAATCGGCGAGGCCGCGCGGGGATCCAAGCGAGGCCGCGCAGCTTCGACCGCGTCGCGCTGGACACAAACAAGACCAAAACACAAGGGACTCGAGAACTTAAGTCGGGTTTCGACCCGAACTAACCAATGCAAAGAAAATTAATGAAATAGATAAATTTTGAAATAGTGGGTGCGACAATTCTCCCCACCATAAAGCTTTCCGCCCCCGGAAAGCCGCAACTAAGGCTGAGACTCAAAGCAGGAAACGAAACCCCACTAAGGATCAAATAGGATCCCCACAAACATCAACAAAAGAGAGAGAGAAACATCGTTCTCAGAGAAAGTGACTCAAAGACAACATCAAGAAATGCATAAAAGACTTTCCGATATGTGTCGCCCACCCCAAAAGCTAGAACGCCTCCAGCCGATTATTTTAGAAAACGAACCCTTGAACCCACAAGAGCCAACTTCACACGCCAAAACACCTCAAGAACTCTGAAACCGAAACCACACCACTTGGCTAATTTGAACAAAAGAGGTCAAACCACGTCCTCGGAACACTCCTATCACTTATCAGCAAACCATCTTTGAAAACAGAAGCTATAGATCAACATGGGGAAGCTCGAGGGGCTCCCCAACATTAAGAAGTCACTGATGCTCGAAATGAGAGTGGACAACCGACGGGGGAGGCTCGAGCGGACTACCCGCCATTAAAGAAAAGTCCAGCACTGATTCATCCTAGAGACATTCGTGCGAGACCCAAATGTGGGTCTCCCCACCATTAAGGAAAGGCCAACACTGATTTATTCAATAGACCTTTGTGCGAGACCCGACATGGGTCTCGCTGCCATTATAACGAACAGAGGATACATAACATAAAAAAACATTCTTGATGGTGACCAAACACCCCACCACAAGGGGCGGGGAGGGAGGGGCCCGACTACCCGGGCATCAAAAGCACGACCTAAGACCTGACCAACATATCCACATCCCGGGATGAGCATTATAAAATTTTGGGATCGATGTTTCCCTAACAGACTCTCAAGGACCACTAAAAGTGATTGCTTCCAGTGGGACGCAACCCCCAAGATTTTAAGGCAACGAGATGAACACATCGCCACATGGTCACGAAAACCTTAGGCAACCAGACGGTTCGTTCGGAGCAGAACCATGGAAGACAATTTAAGCTTCTTTCACCTTCAACACTGATAACAGAAATAATGTTGGGGTCTCATACCCCCTCGGGGTTCCTGACCACGCGCCAGCTTCACTCCGAGGCCTATGGCTGGAGCCCTGATGTTTGAAGCATCTTCTGCCTCGTAGTCAGGCATGGAAAACTCCCAAACGGGGATTCTCCTTTTTGGTGTCACACGAAATCCTATTGCACCTGAGGATACACCATCAGACACAACACACCATGACATCCAACTGATCATACACAAAACATTAACCAACATAAGAGCTGCAATGGTGCATGCGCATCACCCTTTGTCACACTGGATGAGAACACGACACCGCAAATCATCACCGAACATGACCATTACTGTTGAGAGGAACATTATACAGAGAAGGACTTCAAACTAGGTCTTAAACGACACATGATTCCTACAATTGACCGTAGCATCCCCATGTGACTGGGTCTTCCACACTAGTGGCCTAACGTAAACCTCTTTCTTAAACGAGACAAACCAAAGATCAGAGGTCATTTAAAACGATAGGCTACACCGACGACTTAGGGTTGCTTCCAAACCACTGTTGATTATCAAAGAGGTCTCACACTGCAAGACGTCACCGAACATGACCCTTGCGACTAATGTAAACACTACCAACCATTCAAGACATCGATAAGCACTGACAGCTCTCAACCGCCTTCAACCTTCCCCACTGGAATTTCTTTCGCTGTTTCTAGGGGAAACCTTCAAGCGTAACGACGTCAAATTTCATACTCGATGACTCAGGCAACTCAAAGAAACCAAAACTCTGTTCAACTACCCTCGCATCTGTCATCCCAGTGCGAGAGGATCCACTTAGTTGTAAAAAGTAGAGGTGGGTTTAATTCCAGAATTCAAAAAGAGAATCCTTCGATCAACTGGAGTGTCGACCAACGGGGAATTCCCCGTAGTCGTACTTCAATCACATGCCAATGCTTTGTGGGGGCATACACTAGTCAAGAAAGAAAACTATGGACCCAACCCAACTGGTCCAACAGTCAAGACATACCTCAAGCAAACACCAAACATGCAGGGGAAACCACTGCAAGTGCTCCCCGATGTACTTTTCAAAGGAATAAAAACTAGCTACCCGCTTGCATACCAACTTACAAATAAGATCTCAAACTCGGGACACAATCCATTCAGAAATAATACTCAGTTCAAAACGCCACACAAACACCGTTTACTAAAATACCAAACATTTTCTTTAGCAAGACATTTTTAAAAAAAAGAAAAGCCAGTGGGTTGCACAAACACCAATGGTGTCTCATGGGTCTCGCACATGCATGTTCTCGTACCGCACTGGCACCCACCTCATATCCATCAGAGCACTCATCCGCTCGTGTCATTAACCATTTCTTTTCCATATACACTCATGCATGTGGTTTCTCACGAGAACACCAAGGGTCAAAAAAAAACCATTCCATTTTTTTTCAAAACCAAAACATCCAACCCACACTTTCCAAACCTTTCGTGTCATTTTCTTTTTAAATCCTTTCATTTGAAAACATTTTCCAAGACCCAAACATATTTACCTAAAAACCAAATTCTCACGAATCCAAAACAAAGAGACGAGAAATGACGCAAGAGAAAACTTGTGTCAGAGGGTGACTGAACGTATGGTTGGCGGCCATACGCCAGTCATGCCACTGCAACGGAGGGCATTCTAGGACAGCGTCCCCGGCTCCACATGGCTTGCCAGACCCTGCGAGCTCACTGGGACCACTGACCTTACTCCCTTTTCATTTCCCCTTAGACACGATCATCCGCAAGAACTAAAAACTCAGAAAAACCTCAACATACATTGGTAACTCGAGTCCCGCCACGAGGTGTGCTGGCCAGGCACCTTACTCGTAGCCAGGACGTCGAGTCCCAACAAATTTAACTCAAGTCTATCATGACTCTATCCAAAAAGAAAATGACCCAAGAGAGAAAACCTCCCTCTGATACCATTTTGTCACGAACCAGGCCGGGTCGCCATCCGACCCGGCGCCTGACCCGGTCCGCGGCAAGACCCGAAGGGCGTTCCCAATCCCCACGGGCTGGCACAAGTGCCCGGGTATCAAGTTTAACAGATGGGAACGGTTTCACCCGAAATACAAGATAGAAAAAACCAACTAACCAGATAGATAAGCTGAAATTAGAAACAGACAAAAAAATGTGCCTTTAAACTATGAACAAGTTTAAAGTCTACAACTTGAAGCAATAACTAAAAAGAAAAGACGACAGCGGAAAATAAAACTCAAACTCAACCTCTCGGAAGAAGTGAGACCACATCAACACCATTCTGCATGAGAAGACCAGCTGCAACCTGAACCACCATCACTGAGCACACAGTCACAACCTGGAATTCACAAGAAACAAAGTCTACATACACCCAAAGGTGTATGTAGGGTGTGAGCCAAAAGCCCAATAGGACGTCACCCAATAAAAAGGCTCCATGCCACAACATCAAAAAGACAAATTAATGTGTTTATTCAAAATTATACTTTCAAGATGGTTTTAAAGAAAATGTTTACAAGCCAAATGATAAAGGAAAACACTAAAAGGAATGCATTTCACAAATATGATTTTTGAGAGGAAGGGAAAAGTTTAATATGGGAACACACGCACACACACACTCTCACGCACACACACACACTCACACACCCATACACACACACACGCTAACCCGCATGGTCCTCCATATGCCGATGGAAGGCACCATGCCATAGATGGTAGAGCACTGTAGGTAAAACCCCTAAGGATCATCTAGCTCGAGTGGGACCCTAGAAACCTCGTGTCTCGGTGAAACATGGCTTAGAAGGCCACGACCCTCAGAAAACGTGGCTTAGAAGGCCACGACCCTCAGAACACGTGGCTTAGAAGGCCACGACCCTCAGATATCATATGTTTAGTTAGTGTTGCAATCGTCAATCCAGCTAAGTGAAACAGGGACGATACCCATCCGGCTCACTAGAACACTAGTTCTAGTCTGCCCACCTAGATACCCAGGGTTTCCCTTGTGCTCAATCAAGTTTCACATTCACATAATTCACCACTTTCACATTTCACAAACCAAGCTTGACATTACACAAAAAGTCACCACTTTCATACCAAAACACTATTTCAAAGACACGCACACAAAGGACATGTCTCATTTTATAAAAATACACCACTTTAAAAATGAATGCGTATTCAACTCCTTCAAAATACCATTTTCACATCATAAAAATGTACCAAAGAACCATTTGAACTATTAAT
This sequence comes from Viscum album, assembly GCA_963277665.1. Lineage (NCBI taxonomy): Eukaryota > Viridiplantae > Streptophyta > Magnoliopsida > Santalales > Viscaceae > Viscum > Viscum album. Next base: position 1,365,443,486 of record OY728166.1, on the reverse strand, counting down.
GAAATTGTTTCAAGAAAACCCAAGAGGACTTTACACCAAAGACCACTTGGTTCTATATAGAGGCGTCACTTTAATACTTGATACATGAGGTGACCATATCAAAACTTGTTTTCCATTATAAAAAAAATTCATTTTAATTTCACAAGTGCAGGACAAGGCAAACACACCAAAAGTGATTCACATACTTTGAAAAATGTCTAATTAAATAAACAAACACCTAAAGCGACTTAAAAACACCTCTCACACTACCAAACAACCTTCAGAACCTTTCAACCTTGTTTGGAATCCCAAATACCACTCAAATGAACAATCGCTTAGTTTACAAAACATATCACATGTATACCATAAAACCTCACTTCAAAACACACAAATCTTTCCATGAAAAGAACATTTTAAAAATCAATTAAACACTCAACTTTTCTAAAACCTCATTCACACCATTTGCACAATTAATTAGACACTTTAAAAATTTACCACAACAAGGTCGAAATAAATAAATAAATAAAAACATAACCACTTCTAAAGAGAGTGCAATTTTTACCACGCACGCATGTCAAACAATTTTTAAACCGCATTCCGTGCAACTTATAAAACACAACCATTCATTTATACAACAACACATATAAAACACAAAAACATACCATTTCGGAAATCCAATTTTTATCAAACGAGCATGGCAAAGCATTATAAACAAATATAGCACCATGCAATTAAATCATAGAACTTATCAAGTTTAACTAAACAAACAAATTAAGTTATCTAGATGATGCAAAGGCATGGAACCACCTACCTCGACGTAGAAACCCGAGAATTGATGTGAAACCTTCAAATTCTAGCGCGGAACATCAATCGCGCTCCGTTTGCACCACAAGGAACCTCGCGCAAACTCAATTTCATGAATTCGAATTAAACACATCAAGTTAAGACCACAAAATCGAACCTCATATCTGCTGGAAAATAAAAACTAAAACAGAAAACTTGCAGAAAGAAAGAAATAATAATAATAGTAATAAATGAGAAATTATGATAATAATAAAACTAAAGGGAGGATATGGTTCGGCTAAGGGGAAAATGGCCGGAAAGTCCGACCATCGGAACAGGGTCGGCCGGCGAGGGAAAAGCAGGAGGCAAGGGGGTGCGGGGGGGTCCGTGATGCGATCCGAGAGGGGGAGGCCGCTGGACTGGGGAAAATAGGGAGGCGGTGCAAAACCGGAGAGAAGGGGGAGAGATAGGTCACGCAAGGGGGAAGCCGGAGTGTTCGTCGGATCGGGCAGGGGCGGCGGCCAGATGGGAGGGCGACGGCGCGGCGGCCGGCTGGGAGGGCGACGGCGCAGCGGCCGGCTGGGAGGGCGACGGCGCGGCGGCCGGCTGGTAGGGCGACGGCGCGGGCTGAAGCAAGAGTGGGGGGGGCTCGACGGGCCGAGGGGACGTCGCCGATGGGGTTGCGCCTCGGCTGGACCAGGGAGCAGGTGGTGGCACGATGGGGTTCAAGCGGGAGGGGCGGCGGCACACAGAAGCTACGGGAAAGAAAAAAAAGAAAGGGTTGGCCGAACCCTAGGCAAGAGAGGGAAAGAAAAAAAATAAATAATAATAATAATACTTATTTGATAAATCTAAAATAAAATAAAAAGTATATAAGTTAAGATAATAATAACAATAATAAGAAAATTAACAAAACAAATAACAATTGTAATAAATTAAAAGAGAAACAATAATAATAATAATAATAATCTCAAATGAAATTATTACGATTATTATTATTATTAACACAATTGCTAATTCGTTTTATTTCATTAATTAAACACCGGCAAGGCGTGCGGTGAATCGGCGAGGCCGCGCGGGGATCCAAGCGAGGCCGCGCAGCTTCGACCGCGTCGCGCTGGACGCAAACAAGACCAAAACACAAGGGACTCGAAAACTTAAGTCGGGTTTCGACCCGAACTAACCAATGCAAAGAAAATTAATGAAATAGATAAATTTTGAAATAGTGGGTGCGACAATACCAATACCATTTTCAAGGATATTTCCTCTAAATTATAAGATAACTAAATGATCAACACATCATTTCCCATTTGATACCATAATGAATATTTTGAAATGTATTTTTAATTTGTATAATTGTATAAAACTCATTAATCTGATGAATATGAACAAATTTTAATGATTAAACTCTATCTAATGTTCTTACAAAGAATCATAGAATTTTTTTCATTGTAATTATCCTATTACTTATACCATATGATATCTTACCATATAAATCTTTTTATGTTTCCTTCACATGCCATATTCTAATAGATTAACTTCATCTAAAAAAATTCAAATAACATTACACAAAAAACTATTTATTATTCATTAGAGACTTCTATTTTATCATCCTATAGCTACTTATCATAGAACCCTCATATAATATTATCTGAAGGAAATTGTACAAAACTAAAAAACCATCAGAACCATAGACGGTTCTTTCATTAGACTCATACCAATAAAATAGAATGATATCATCAGATGGTATTCATCCAATAAAATTCCTTACCAGGTTCCATTTATTCATTTATAATATTACTCTAATTAGAAAACTAAACATTGATCACAAACTGCATATCTTTTCATGTATAATTATGTACAATATGAAAATGGGGTGTTAGCCTTATATTGTGTTCCTAAACTACCTTATGTAGTGTATAACATTTTACTCTCTAAAAATAAAAAATAATAATAATCTTCAAGAAAATAATAAGCATTCTTATACCTCTTACCGATATATGTTGTTCATAAAACATATTTATAAATTCATAGTAAGAACTTTCTACATGAAAATTTCTATATCCCCATTTTTACATACCATCGTTAATATGGAATTTTTGTACTCACTATTTCATAAAAATTAAGAAAAAATAATCATTATATTTAGTTATTGGAAACTATTTCCAATGAAACTTTATAGGAAATACAAGATAAAAATTCCACACAACACATAGTTCATTTGTCTCCATCTGGTAATGTTTATCTGAAAAACATGTTTTCGAAAACTCTGGCCAATTATCTATGTGTGATTGACTTTGTTGTAAATATTTACAAAGAGGGTTATTTATGTTTATTCAAAAAAATGAATCCCTATATATAAACCCACCTTTATTAAAAACTATCTTAATTAGTATCTTCTTAACATCTTTTAGCTTCTTGAAAACACCTCAAAACCCTATGGTCCCAAAAATCAATCCCTTCTGATTTTTATGTCAACTAATTATCATAAATCACTAAAACATTGTAACTCATTAAATGGATTATTTATACTTTAATTATAAGAATATGTGAGTGAAATATTTCTAGAACACAAGAAGCAATGGAAAATAATACCCTATTTTCCATAAATAGTGACTAAATAATCTTGTTTATACACCTTATAAAAAAAATTCTTCTTCCACGTCAATCTGTCTTCACAGAAAAGAACATCATCTAGAAATAAAAAATTTTACTATATCATCTTGAAAAACACATTTAGATATTTTACACATATTGATACCACAATTTTTCCTATTTAAGAACTCCAATAAAATACATTTTTTCCCTAAAAAGGTAAAACACTTAAAAATTATTAGAATTTCGTTTTAATATTTTCTTCCCCTTTAAAAACAATATCCCCAAAAAAGATATAGAGGTAGTGGATTAACATACATTATCATTGAATAGGTTTAGGTTATATACAAATGATAAACCTCAAGATATAAAATGTTTCCTTCGATAATTTTTTGGTGAAAATATCAGCAACTTTATCAATTGTGGGAATAGACTCAAGCTTTAGTTTATTATTTTTGACATGTTATTTTATGAATTGATATTTTATATCATTTTTCTAAGAATGGAAATGTTGAAAAATATTCTTAGTTATATTTATAGCACTTTCATTATCCCACCCTAAGATAAGTAAAAATATTACACCCACCAACAAGTATTCTAACATTTTAATCATCTAAATTAGATATGATGCAATGTCTGTAGCAACAACATACTTAGCTTACACTATAATGATTGTCACTAAACATTTTTTATTTATTGTAAACTTAACCCATCTTTCTCTCAAGAATAAAACTCCACTAGATGTTTATTATTTTATTATTGATACATCCTACCCAATCTGCATCCATGTGACCAAATAAATTAATATTTCATGAACTGTCATATTTGAACTATAAAACATTTATGCCTTTAACTTATCAAAGAATTCAAATTCCATAAATGAAATTATATTACATTAATGAACATTTATACTTGGAATAATGGGAAAATTATATAATATATCAATCCTTAAAGTTATTAGATTTAATAAATTTTCAACTACCTTTCAAAATTCTTAATGATGAAACTATTTTACTTATCTGTATTTTAAAAACCTTCATCCCATTGTACTTGGTGTGTAAACAGGATTTTATTCATCTATGTCAAACTTATATAGAATTTCCTCATCATACTTATCTTAGTATTGGAAGAGACATATCTTCTCTTGAGAGATCTTTATGCCATGAAATTATTTCATTTATACTAGATTAAAAATATCAATAAACATATTTATATCATTAGAAAAATTATCACATGTTTCCTAGTCATTAACAAAAAATATAATATCATAATAATAGACAATAATAATGAGGGAATCCTCCTAGATTTATTGTATATATATTTTACTATCAACTATTATATTCATGGAGTTCAACTTACTTAAGAAAGTGTCTAGTTTTGGATATAAAGATCGCATGGGTGACTCCAACCCATATAAATCATTCCTTAACATTCATACATAACATTTATCTTTATTAAGAATGAATATACATGGTTATCCAATATATTATTTTTTACTGAGATCCCCGATAAGAAACTATAACATGACATGCATCTAGAAAATAATATATTTATGTTGTTCAATGATTAAATAAGAAATTCAAATAGTTTATAATCATTAATTTGGAAAAATGGTCTCATTAAAATCAATTCCTTCAAAATGAGAGTAACCATTACAAACAAGTCAGGACATGTTCTTTATCACTTCACCTATATCATTCAACATATTTTGGAAATCCCAATTTCAACCAATCACATTTCTATTGATAGGATTGGGTAAAATCCCAAATATTTTACTTCTATATATCTAATATAGATCAAAATTTATAACATTAATCCACTTATTATTCTCTAAAGATCCATCAAAATCATTTGGTTCAACCCTTAAATGTAGGGAAACATGTGAAACTATCATTTTTTCTCTTTTGGTTGAACTTACTTGCTCTTAATCACTTGATATAGTTGAGTCTAAGTCTTCATCTTAAACAACATCAAAATTAATACTAACATTAAGAATCTTTTCATTTTTTTTAACTATAAACATTTCATCTTCAATTTATTAATCATCTATAATCATGTATGAAACAATATTATTGGGATTTTCTTGAGAATTAACATATGAAGAGTCGACAATATTTTCAATCATTCCATTATAACACACATTTCCTTTAACATTAGGAGGGGTGCTAAAAAATATTCTACAAACACCTATCTAATAAAATATCCTAGTATTTCCACCATTCTCTTTAATAATGAAAACAATTCCTAAAACCCTTTATTGTTTCAAATTTAGTGTTTATTTTTAATATATCTCATAAGGTATTATATCATATTTCCACCTATAGAAACATTTATTTTTAATATCCACCCATTCTTTGAAATTTTTCATCCAAAATCATTGAGAAGTATCATGTTTTATCAACATTATTTGTTCCATGTTAACAAAAAAATTATTTTTTTTATAAAAACTCTTTGATTTCTATGTGTGTTGTGAATTAAAATTATGAGGAATTATTTTTAATTCTATAAAATCTCTAAACTAATCATTTTAAAATTTTATGGAATTACTGATTTGAATATCATTTAAAGAATATCAAGATTTTTTTATTCACATAAAATGAAACTCTTAAACATTTTAAGAGCCTTTAATTTATGTTTCAAAAATATAATACAAGTTAAGTGAGTGAATTCATAAATAAAATAAATACAATTTCATGTATTAATTTATATGGAGAACGTACATAAATGGAATAAATTATGTCCTTTTAATATCATTGACAGAATTAAAATTTCCATCTTGAATTAAAGTTATTCTATCCTTATATTATATATAATAGTAAACAACGAAAACAAATAAAGAAAATAACATGGGGATGTATAGTGTTTTGGGGAACCAATATTACCAAGTCTAATCCACCTATAATATACTCCATGAGCTTTCTGGTTCTCACTAGTTGGTCCTTTTATCCAGAGACCTACTCAACTGAGTATCAGAATTTGACACCACACAATACATCGATTGGGCCTTCCTGTTCTATTATAAGGAACCAAAATATCAAAGACGTAGTTCAAGAAGATGAAAATCCAAAAAAACTAATTCCTTGTATCAAATACTCGAATATATCAATATATAATTATTTTATTTAAAAAATATATTTCCCATACAATTGTAGCAAAAACAGATAGTTGTATTTTATTTTCAATATTGGACAATAGTAGGTAAATAATAATTCATGTCATGTAGGCTTCATCTTCTTTAGTCAGCATTAAATAATATCTTTCTTCTTTGGTGAAAGATTTATTCTTCTTCTTGTACTTCACAAGGTAATATAATAATTAATATACAAAGTATTTCAATTGTATCTTTTAAATTCTAAACACTAATTTTGCAGCTCTTTTTTCATATGTTTTTTCACCTCTTTACTCTTCTTTGTACTGTACATAAGCAGTCAAAGATAGATATATAAAAAGAATAATTATCCAATAGTAATAGTAGTTCCACATCCTATTGATATTCAAAATAAATACATCAAATATATTTCATATATATCTCTTTATAAATCATAGCATTGTTTCCACTTATTTCTTATATAATTATTATTTAAAATAATTAATATAATTTTAATAATTACTCTTATAATATCTATATAATATTATCATTGTTTAATAATCCTCCTAAATATATTTAAATTATATTAAATCCTTTAAAATATCTAAAATATTTCTAGAGACTTAGTAGAATCTCTTGTATGTGTATTCAAATATTTGAATTTAAATAAATCAATATCATCTTTCTTCACTAAAAAATGAAAGTGAGCTAATATAATTATTTTTATCCTTAAAATATGAAAAATAATCTATTATAACTCTTGGATCCTAATCCATATATTTAATGAGAATTTATCTAATTGATAAACCTCTAAAATTTACCATAATAAAAATGAAGAAGATAAAAATAAAAATGAAAATGAAAAATAGTGTATAGTTTCTTTTTTAACAAATTACCAACATATTGGATAATTTCATATTTCTAATAACCCATAATCTTATATATATCTCTAGAAAAAGGAAACTATACACTTTTTAAATTTTTATTTTTATTTTTATCTTCTTCATTTTTATTAGGTAAATTTTAGTGGTTTATCAATTAGATAAATTATCATTAAATATATGGATTAGGATCCAAGAGTTAGAAAATATTATTTTTCAGATTTTAAGGAGAAAATTAATTATATTATTTAGATTTCATTTATAATAAATCCTTACTTTAAAATATCAAAAATATTTCTAGAGACCTAGTATCATCTTCTGCATTTGTATTCAAATATTTGAATTTAAATAAATCAATATACTCTTGCTTCACTAAAAAATTAAAGTGAACTAATATAATTATTTTTCTCCTTATAATCTGAAAAATAATATTTTATAAATCTTGGATCCTAATCCATATATTTAAGAAGAAATTATCCAATTGATAAACCACTAAAATTTACCATAATAAAAATAAAGAAGATAAAAAAATATAAAACTGTGTATAGTTGCCTTTTTAAAAAATTACCTAAACATTCAAAAATAAATATTATCGAATATTTTGGTAAATTGTTAAAAAGGAAACTATACGCTATTTTACATTTTTATTTTTATTTTTATCTTCTTCATTGTTATTAGGGTAAATTTTAGTGTTTTATCAATTGGATAAATTAGCATTAAATATGTGGATTAGGATCCAAGAGTTAGAAAAGATTATTTTTCATATTTTAAGGAGAAAAATAATTATATTAGTTCACTTTAATTTATAGGAAATATGAAATTATCCAATAACCATATTAGGTTATTCCTCTCTCAATTTCCAAGACATCTCTATATTCCTTCAAGCGGCCTTAAGTTTTATTATGATTGACCTGAATAAAAAATAATTTTTCATCCCTATTTTAGAACAAAAGCTCTCTAAGGACCCATTCATTCCTTTCATGCATGTATTGTATTTTTTCCACTTTGAGAGAGATCATGTGACACGCCTATGTCATGTTCTTGTGTAGAGAATCTCATCTCAGAATAATTCATCATATAAAAGTTTTTATATTTGAGTTAATGTACTATCATATACCTCAAGATACAAATATATTCATACAAAATAAGAGAAATTATTATAAAGTAAATTGTATTTTTTATATAAACTACAGTTAAGATTCATCATGAACGATGTTTCATCTCCTGAACAATATGTGATATTGGGTTGCAGTCAACTTGAGATTCGATAAGATGTTGTGTTTTTGTGAACATAAATCATCAATTAGCGTGCCTCTTCATGAGTCACTAATTGAGTAAAATTTTATATATAGAGATATCCATATCTCTTTCTATTTAGGTTCAAAATATGTAGCATAAAACCTATAGAACATCCTTCCCATATTATTTCACCTCTTCATATTCTAAATAAATTAACATCATGAAAGTGAGATACATAGTAGGATATTGTATTATTCCTATTATTCTAGACATGTTACAAACATGATTTAATATCTTACATAGTAGTAATCTTCCATTGTTAAATGTATCAGAATGAAGAATGAACATTAACAATACATTCCACTTTGGAAGCTGAGGAAATGTAAGGAGGTTTGTCTTAGAACTTCTAGAAAAACATAGTAGGTATAAACTCCACAATATATTCAATGAGTGAGTTCTAGTTTCAAAAAAATATAGGGTTTTACTTCAATGAAAATTTAGGTTTCATTTTTCTTACTTCCAAATATAGCATAGGGTTTTCTAAACCATACTTTCATTAAAACATATGGTTATTTATAAACATATGGTTCATATTTCTTAATCTTTTCCAAAAATTATGTTTATTTGACCATAATTTTGTATGAACAGATAGTAAGAATAACCATACATTTTCTTCAACATATGGATAAAATTAGGGATCCTTACTATTAGAAATTTCAAGGATTTTCTAGATGATCTTACCATTAGATTCAACATTATTAATTTAATAATTATAGTATGGAAATCTGAATATCCTTATAAAGGATGAAGAATAAACTCATTACGACATTCACATCTCTAGAAATATCTGAAACATAGAATCAATAACATTCAGGAAAAAGTACATCTCATAAATAGCATTGAAGAACTTTTAATAATCTATTGACCATCCAAACAACCTTTTTTCCATTAACCTAAATTGAATAAATAAATATAAAATTCTAGTATTTACATTCCACTAAGTTGAGAGTGATTCTATATCTAGATAACATATAATAAAATAAAAACTGTAACTTTATAAATTTTTATACAGGAGAGTTTATAAACTCTTGCAACACCTTCATTGAATTTTTGGGGTACCAAAAGATCCATTTCATGCATCCTCATAAATGAGTAAAGATTATATAAAATAATTATATAACTAGAAGAATAAGAAACATTTGAATTTGTGCACTATAACTTGATATATCATCATAATTCATAGGAATTTTCAATGTGAAATCTACATTGTAACAAGAACAATATGTAATAGCTACAGTGAATTTCTTTATAATAAAAATAATAGAATTGGATTTATACAAAAACATATTAAATGAATATAATCTATTTTTTCCCAATAGAATAAAATTAAGAACAATCATATCAATATTTATTCATATATAAAATAAATACAGTGGAATAAAAAAATCATAAACACGTAAAAAAATTTACTAAAATGTAAATATTTATCAGTTGATGTTATTATCAAAACAAAATGAATATGAGAGTAAAATGGAGCTACTCAACATTATCCCTCTTTTTGATAATTACAAAACCCTAAATACCTCCCAACATTCTCTCCCCCATTTTATAAGGATAAAAAAAGAGAGTTCATGGTAATATTAAATAACATAATATATTTTTCCATCTTAAAAACAATAAAATAAAATTATATCTAAGAAATATAATACATATATATATAATTTGAAAAAACAAATTCACCCTTTTGAAAAATTTCAAAAAGATGAGTTATTAGGATTGTGATAAAAATTATTATTTGAATACATGAAACAATTATATCTCATCAAAATGAATTCATCCTTAAAAATGATATAATGTTATACTAATGGATTGATGAAAACATAAAAAATTTATTAAATGAATAATAAAAGTATTCAAGAATTAAAAAGTGTACTAAACCATTTAATTCATGAAATTGTAATAAAATATTTAAATACATGCTAAATATTTAAAATAACCCCCCTAAGATATAACATTATTATAAAATATATTAATGGAATTAAATAAAATATTTTAAATAATTTTAAATAAAAAAAACTTCAATGAATTTAAAACTAAATTATATAAAAAAAATTAAAATAGAGGATTTTTATGGATTTTAAAATAGATTATTTTTAAAGAATTTTAAAATAACTTTTTTGTATATAATAAATGAATAAAAAAATTCAATTAATTCATTTATCAAATTATATATTTTAATAATTTAGCACCTAAAATTATTTTAAATAGTAATACATTAAAACAAATTCATACAATAAAAATATCTTTTTATAAATATGAGGCTATATAATATTTTAAAGGGAATATTTTATGATAAGAAATTAATTCAATGAATTATATTCTTCATCTTCGTTGTAAATTAATGAAAAAAATGTAAATGATAAAAATAATTGGATATTATATTCTTCATCTTGGTTGATTCATGTCTTAGACATGAGGAAACCTCTCCTATAACAGTGAGCATCTATCAATATAAGTATCAGCATAATGAATGGAAATCAACTAAACTTTCCCCTATTGTAGAAGGTGTAATGTAATGAGTTTGGTCTTAGAACATTATACTATACATATAAATTATAAACAAAAATTTCCCATTAGTGATTGAGTTTTTTTTCAACCAAATATAGGGCACAACTTCTTCAAAAATGTAGGGTTCATTATCCTTATTTTCATACATTTCATAGTGTTATCCAAATTGTAATTTCCTCAAAACCTATGGTTTACTCCCAACCTATTTTTATTCTCAACCTATGGTTACATACCAATATTTTTTCCAAATTTTTGGTACATTAATAAAAACTTTCTATAAAAATAGTTTAGGGATCAAAATTATTGTATAGAACATTTGATTCCAATATATGATAGATGAAGAATCATTTTAACTAATATATGGATAAAATTAGGGTAGGCTAATATTAGAAAATTTGATTCTTATATAGAGCCACTTAACACAGGATTCAGATTTCATCCTAGAAGGATTATATTATAGAAATATCAAGAGATTTATAGTGAATAAATAAGAGACTCAATTAAACATACAATTCTCCAAATATATTCAAATAACATATTCAGTAACATTCTAGAAAAACTATAGCTTAGAAACCTCATTATAGAACATCAGATAATTTATCGACCATCTAAACAACAATTTTATCCTTCCGTGTAAACTGAAAAAATCAAGATAAATTTTTTAGATTTTCATTGAACCATTTTTATATAGATTCTAATATATATATCACAATAATTAAATTCAAAACTGTATAATTCCAAACAATATGATTGTAGAGTTTCTAAAATGATGTTTCAAATACAATGAATTAGTATAGTGCTAAAACAGTCAATTAAGACATCTTTATTAACTAATGAAGTTTAGATAAATATATTATATATCAAACAACACAAAAGTCACTTGAATTAGTGAACATTAGCTTAAGATATAATCATATTTCATAGGTGACTTTAAGCATAAAACTATAATATCACTTAAACAAATTTTAACATATTTATTTAATTTTTACACCATTGAAAAAAAAAATATTTCAACAAAAACAAATTAAATGAATATAATATTATTATATTTTTAAGGGAACAGAATCCATAGCAACACAATCACTTTTTAATTAGATATTAAATTAATATCGAGGCATACTAAATCTAAAACACCTAATAAAATAGAAAATAATGAATGATGGGTTAATGTAATTATCAAAACCATACAAAGACTATAATGAAAATGATTCACTTAACATAAAATAATTATCTCTATTATTTTATTTCTTTCTCATTGTCCTAAAAATTCTAGAATGTATCAGTTCTAATGGATGACTGGAATATATATCAAATACTTTTTTCTGAGTGAGTAATCTTCCCTTAATGTCATATAAAAACACTAATCTCTTAATCTTTTCATTTTATTAACATCATGAGTACTTTATATATTATTTATCATGTTCATATTTCTCTAACATAGGTTCTAGGTCCTATTATTTAAAAGTTAATTTTATTCTATCATGCTCGGATATCATGATCTTTGTGGATCACAAATATGTTAAATGTTTATATTCATTCATTATCTTTATATAATAGCCTCCACATATTCAATTAATTTAATAATATAACCATATCTGATGAATAAAAATATTGTTACCTTCTTCAAAATTTTGGTAAACACTCAAAAAAATTATGTTTCATACCATCAATAAACATGATTCTATTGGATTTCAACATTCATTCCATAAATATAAAAAATAAAATTCCTTTGATTATAAATGAATCATAATTTCCAAAAGGAAGTGTACCTTATTTATATGATTTAACATTCTCCTACAACTAAAAATAAACAATTATAAGTGAATATGACAAACTATTGAACATCTAATATAATTCTCATTTTGAAACTAGGATATAAGTTTCAATAGATAAGGATTTTTGTTTATCATTTTCTTCCTTGTAATGTGAATTTTTAGTTTTTTATATTAAATTTTTTATGTTGGTAAAATGACTATAAATCCATTTAAAATATTTCTAGTCAGATCACATATTTCAAAAAAATATTCAATGAGCTAGATTCTATTTTCAATATTCATATTTTCCTTTTAAGGTTATATTCTTTGAGTGGGTTGACTCCCCACAAAACATCCCTCTAGTTTCTCATGGATTAAATTTAGAATTAATTATTGAAGAATCACATATTTTTCATGTTACCAAATCCAAAACAATATAATTATAAACCATATAAATGAAAATTCACTTTATAATCATTGACTAGCCATAGTTTTTTCCCTTATCTTAATCAACTTTCTTAGTTTTCACTTTGTCATTTAATTGTTTACAAAAGTTCCAGTTTCCTCCAAAAAAATTATTTTTCCTCATAGATTTCTTCTTATCTGGAATGAAATCTCTAACAGTATCATTATTTGATTCAGTTTTTGAATCCATAGAAACATTATATTTTTTAACTCTACTTATTTTGGCTACATATATTGTCTTTTTAAAAAAAATTAAACAAATTTTTCCTTTCTATTTACCCATTATTATAATTTTTTTTATTCTTCTAAGAAGTATGCTTCTTATAACTTTCAAAAAATTCATTAATTGAGTTTTTGAATATTTTACTTCCTTGTTCATCAAAAATATGTTTCTTTTGAAGAATCTATAATTTTTCCTTATTCAACTCCTTCTTCTCTTCAATACTGAAATTGAGTTTCTTCTTTTCTTCAAGAAACATTTTCATAACATCCATCTATTTCGGAAATTTTTATTTTTTCAATAAATAATTCTTTATTTTTTTTCTAATGGGTTTTCATTATTTAGCATCTTTTTCTCATTTTCATGTCTTATAATATTTTCAACCCATTATTTTAACACTCTAATGAACTTAAAATCCTAATTTTTCTTATATTCTTCTTCTTTATAGATAATTATTTTATCAATTATCAATTTTTCAATGTTCAATTTTTCAACGAGAAATTTTTCAACATCATTAGAATAATACTTTTCATCTTATTTTTCATTATCATAATCTTTCTTATTATTTGACAAAAAATTAATATTTTTTTATTTATAGAACATATTATTCTTTCCCATAGAATATTAATTATATTTATCTATATTTTTATTCATAGATATTTATGAAATTTTATCATCTTAATCTCTTCATCTTCCTTATGTCTTAGAAAATTTACAAAAAATGTCTAATAGGACTTTTACCAATGAACTTTAGAGGAAACATTCCTTTATGCATTCCTATGAAACTTTTTTCACATTATTATAAAAAAAATATAAAATAATAAATTTTTTTACTAAACACCTCTTCAGTGTTGGGATCACAAAATTCCTACTCAAATGAAACTTTGTTATATTTTATATTGTTGTCTCAATGAAAGAAATTTCTTGATCATAATTCTACTTATTTACGATTTTCTTTTCTCTTCACATTTCATAAGTGATGATAGTATTATACAAGTCATCCATAGAAAAAGAATCAGAATATCTATATTCTATAGACTAAAATGTGGAATCTTTTTTATCAATAATATTTTATAAATTATTTTCAAAAATGGAAGAATCTACTAAATTATATCCAAGACGTTTTATGGTTCTTATAATATCATTAACCCTTGTAAATATATCACCAATAAATTTACTATTTCCTATCTTAAGATATTGGTAATTAAATATCTAGATTTTAATTTCAATATATTAAATTTTATATTTACTTTATATATATTCTTACACTTATCAGATATTACTGTAATTTTTATAATTCCTTTAACTCTAAAAAACTCACTTTCAAAGAGTGAGGAAAGTACAAAACTCTAGCTCTCCCGTCATTCTCCATATTCATCATATTAGTAACTATTTGGGGAACATGTTCAACTTGAGTAGGGAGACCATATTTACTATCCTTATGAAGTTAATAACAAAATCAAATAATGTAAGGAAGCATTCTATCACTCCATATAAGATATTTATTTCCATTTAATATAATAATCCCATTACTATTTATAGTGTATTTAATATTCATGGAAGCTTCTCTTTCCTTAAAATATTATCAAAGATTCAATGAAAAGAAAAATCACTCTCATACCACATATAATTAAAAATTAGGATCGATGTTTTCAATTATTGGGTTACATGACTCTCATAGGGTGGCAATAATGTATTAGTTTATTTCTTATTGTAGCATAGTTATTAACCAAGGTCATCTTTTTTAGGGGCTTTCACGATTAGTCACTCACTAGTTCTAATTAAATTTTTATTTTCTTTTTCATTTTATAATTATGAATAATAGGTAAAATAAATGGGAGTTTAAGAATAAGTAATCTAATTATAAAACTAAATATTAAAATTCAATGTTAATAAAATAAATGAAATTTGAATAATGTAAGACTGAATGAAAATAATCTTGAGAAAATATCTCATATTTAAAGTTCATTGTCTTATTATTAGTTTAAAATTTATTAAATCAATACACTCCATTGTATGTGTGAGATTACACTTTTCCCATGTTATAAATATATGGTGCACCAATCTATCACCAAGTACAATACACACCCACCTCCTTGATTGAGGGAAAATAATACTTAAGAAAACGGTAAGCCTGGGGAGGAAAGTGGTCACGGAAATTAGATGTTTTCATTATGATCCCCCTAATTCAAACCCTAATAAAATAAGAATAATTAACAATGAAATTTTAAATACTTTTGTTTTGTACTAGATTTATTTCCTAATAAATTCATCAGGTTATTTACTTTTTATTGTGACTATTAGAGTTTACATTGGAATGGGGATAGGGAGATAAGAGGAGATTGGGAAAAAATAATAGATAAATGAGAAAACCAAAATAAAAATATTAAAAAAAATAAAGAATGAAAATAAAATGAAATATTAAACTAAAATTCATTTGAAGATCACCCAGATATTTACTCTACTAGATTATCCCTCGAAATGTTAGAGAAGAAAAACTTTATTGTGAGAGCGATAGATTGTTTTCACTCCATATTTATCCTCTAAAATATTATGTGTAGTAGACATTTTAAATGGATAAATTAGAAAAAGTTTCCCTTTTGAAATTGTTTCCCCTATGTATTGGTCTTATGCCTGTAAAATTTCTTCTTCATATTATATATAATGATGAATTATAAAATAATTTCTATGAAAATATTTGGAAGATGAGTTTACTATTAATATTATCATACACCGAGTTTCGATGAGTTAATGTCTATAAATGAATTGGAATTACATGTGGAAAAATATATTAAAAAATTCTATATAGTTTTCAATAACTCTATACAAAATTTCATCTCAATTGGGAAAATACATTGTGATATTCCTTCCCATAATCAAAGTATGAAGGATCTAGTAAAAAAATTCATGCCCTACATTGTGAGTTTTATTTGGACATCATATTATTTTATTAACCACTGATTCAATATAACTTAAAATAATCCCAAATAAAATAGAATCCTACAAAAAATGAATTTTTCAATTTTGAAAACTTTGGAAATATTTTTTGGGATGTAACATAAAATTCAATCAAAATAAGAAAAAATTTACTAATATGTCATTGTTTAAATTAATATCAAAATAATTCTTAAACCACAAAATGTAATCATTAACCATAAACTATAAAATTGGTGGGATTTATTATTTTAAATTAAAAGTAAAATTATTTTAAATATTTTCCCTATAAATTCCACAACACATAAACATTTCACTCCTAGGAAATCATCTATACTAAGGTCAAAACAAACATCCAAAAGAATAAATGACCAAACCACTCAATCATCATATAAAAGTAAAATATCATGAATACTTCATGGAAAAAACTTATAAATTCATATGGAAAATAAATAAACATTCAATATCATTTTATTCCTCATGTTAATTTCATACCAACCTCCCTAGAAAAAAATTCTCTTCACTTGAGGATTTTTAATGTGGACTGTTTCTAATTATCAAACACATGTTTGATCTCCATAAGATTTATATCCATGTATTGTCTTTACTTTATAATGCCAAAAATACAATAATCAGGAGGAATTTTACATGGATTGTTTTGTGAAATAGGACTGGTAGGATTTAAATGTAAAAACATTTCATACAAAATGAAGAGGTTTGGGCTCTAAATTAAATTAAATGCATGAAAACAATTTTTCTCATGAATTTTTTGATCCTTAACCATCTAAAAAATAAATATTTTCTATAAACCTCATTATTCCATTGGGTAGTTCAAAACTTATAATTTCAGATTCAATGATAAATTTATTCCTCCTTTTTCCTTCATTTATAGCATTTTTTAGCTTGAATTCAGATCTAGGATTTTTATCTAAAAATATATTTTTATGGAAAAAATATCTATCCTTAATATATATGTATTGGTGAAATAATGAACCATATTTGTAAGGATATTTGTTCCATAAATCTATTTTTCTATTAAAAAAATTCTTAAAAGAAAGCAGTAATAAATATGTTAGTAATTTATAAATTATAACACAAAGTGGTTCTCCATGAAAGAAAACTATAGCTCATATTCTCCCTCCCCCATGATTGATTTCAACATTAATTATTCATTTATATTCTAAAACATTTTATAAAGGGAAGAATGTATTTTAATTTAACAATCAAACAATATATATCATGTCTTTTATGTGCTTAAAATTATTATATGTAAATGGATCCCGAAATTAGAGTTGAATGTTAAAAGGTGTTTTCAAAGTGGTACTTAAATATTACTTGACACATTCCATGGAATCTAAAATATTTTAAAAAGATAAAAAGATCAAATTAATTATTCAAAATCATTACTAAATACTCTCATGAAAAATAAAAAATTTAATATATTGTAAAAAAAATTTAACATCTATAATTGGGGAATATTTTTGATTTTGGATAGTACTTGTGAACATGAGGTTCACAATCAATCAAGAAACAACTAATTAAAAAATTGGAAATCCTAAAGTCAAATAGATTATTAAATAATTGAAATCCTAAAATATTAAAATTTAGAAATGTGGTAAAAACATGAATATGGTTTAAATTTTTGGAAGTATTTTATTTAAGCTCATGAATCCTAAAAAACTAAAAACCATGAAAAAATTATAAAAATCATGAAATAAAATTATGAACACAAAAAATCATAAAAATAATTTGACATCTCTTCCCCATAAGTTTTTTATTAACTATCCTATTTTTATTTCTAATCATATCAATAAATATTTTCATATAAATTTTTAATTGAGTAAATAATAAAATAATTAAAATGAGAGAAGAAGCCTAATTTATTTTTAAGTGGAAAGATTGATTTAAGATCATAAAATCTACCAATTTAAACCTACCATAATGTAATCATAAAACAAAACATAATGAAAAAAATAAAAATAAATAAATATGAAAAATAAAAAAGGATAATATTTATTTTTGACACCTAAAAGGGTGGTAGGATTTTACGACAACTAGTCAAAAAATTCTATAATTATATCCCAATTTATAATGTGGATCGAGATCCATTGAGAAAAAACACCACAGGTGACTCTTCACGGTGTCCATGAGTTGATATCGAGAATACATACCCCCAAACATGTGAATAAAATTCCCATACACCAATATAGAATAATGATTGAAATTAAGGTATAGATTGGTAAAATAAGATAGAGATTCCCACAATTGTCTTATGTAGTGTGCTACTCCATATGATATGCATGTTTTTGTAGAAGACGTAGTTTCATCTCCCTATGATCATCTATCAAATATTATCATACTTATACTTGTGTGGATTATAACTTAATATCTAGGGCCTACTTATACATAACTATTATGTTATATAATTTAGAAAATGAGATGTCAGAAAACTATTCAACTTGGATAAGGGTAAAACATGAATAAACAATAAAAAAAAATTCCATTTCATGTAAATAATATTTTAAATTGATCCCTTATATAATTGAAGATATGAAATCAATCTCAATAGGTCTATCTTTATTATTGTTTTCTAAATAAAGTGAGAGGTCGATATGTATACATTTCCCATTTACATATATGGTAAAATAAATTAATTTTTCATTTTCTAAAAAACTAAACAATACTCATTGATTTTCTTTGATCTCAGACAATTTCATCAACTAAATATTTATATTATTCTTATTCCTTGAGAAATGGTTGAGAATCTTGAATGGGTCTTCATTGAATTCATTGTAGTTATCCTCAAGTTTATCAACTTGAAAACATTAGTGGAGAACCCTATTTCACTATTATATCTACTTTTTCCTCCAACTATTTCTCTTGTGATATACATACATATTCCACTATCCATTCACGTTTTTACTCCATGTATTATAATGTGTCATTAACACAAGAAACTAGGCTTTGAGATCATTATTAATAACTATATCTGTGTTTTAAACTAGTGATTAATCAATCCATCCATAATATTTAAAATTTCACTACATCATGGAAATATGTTTTAAATTAATTAAAATAAAGGTATTTATAAAAATGAGAATGAAAATAGTTTTTGAAGAAAACATGTCTTCTTTAAATTGATTCCATGTTTTGATATACTTATAATAGGACAGTGAAAAATCTATTAATTTATTTCACATTGTAGAATAATGGTTGACCATGGCAATCTATTTTAATTATTTTTCACTGTCTAGAACACAATAAATATAATTAAAATTTAATTTTTTATTTTTTTAAATTTTAATGATGAAAATTAAATGTGATAGGGGTTTAAGAGTAGGTAATTAAATTATAAAATAAATATTTAGATTAAATTTCCATATAATACATGTAATTTGAATGAAGTTGGAGAGAAAGTATATGTTGATGATAGAATCACACAGAGTGAGACTAAATTGTCTTATTATTAGTATAAAATTTAATTAATCAACAAGCTCCATCAAAGGTGTGATTAACCTATCTTTATCCCTTAGTTTATCAGTATATGGTTAACTCATTTATTGATAAGTACACCAAACATCCACATACATGATTGATGGAAAATAAATCATAATAAAAAGATAACTATTTGGTGAAAAGTAAAGACAAAAGAGGAACCTACCCAGTATGATACCCCTCTACCTAAATCATAGAAAATAATAAATATTAATCAAGAATGTTAAGATACTTTTGTTCAATATGTAATTTATCACCTAATAAATTCTATAGGTTAGTTACTCATGATCATTAGTATTAGAGATCATGGTGATAAGATAAAAGGGAGAGAAAATTAGAGAGGGTGGACTAATAGAGAAACAAGAACACTAAAATTAAAATAAGAAATGAAATTAATGATTAAAAAGATAAATAAACATGAAACTAAAATGTATCAGACACTTATCGAGATCATCTATGTAGTAGTAAATCCCATGAATTTATATGGGTGTTCAAATTTATAGTGTGATGGTTAGCTCATTTTCAACCTATATGTTTTCTTATAAACTTTTAACAAGGTAGAAATAAAAAAAATTATATTTGTAAGAAATGTATTCTAAAAATTTGTTCCCCGATTTCATGATTGTTCTCTCATAAGAGTTTACATTTATTATCCATGTATATTATTAAATATAACAAATTTATTATGGAAAAGGTTGCTTCACTGGATATCTATTTATATTCCCATGCTTTGAGTTCCAAATCATTAATGATAAGGAAAGATCATGAATACATTTTGGAAAACTATTTCTCTAGAATTTATATATTTTCATGGATAATTTTGAATCATTTAGGATATTTCTTTTAGATATATGCACCCATCATCAAAATTAAAAAAACATATGTGCAAAGATTCAAAGACCTGAATTGTGAGCTTGATTTGGGCCTCAAAATAGTATATTATTATTTGATTATAGTTTAATAAAATGAATCCCAATGAAAATACATTCGTAATAATATGAATTTTTTAATTTAAATAAATTTAAAAAAAAATTATGACTGAAATAAAAATATTACTTATGATAATTCAAATTTCAGTCATTTTCCATTTTCATAGTTAATATAAAAATACATCTAAACCATAAATTTTAAATATATCCAATAAAATATCAAATTATTGGAATTAAATCATGAAATTAAATGTAAAATTATTAGAAATATTTTCTATTTCAATCCCCCAAAACATAAACATTCCAATCCTAGGAAATCATCATTATAATAGTCAAAATAATCATCCCAAGGAATAAATGACTACACTACATAGTTATAATATCAATGAGAAATATCATTCCTCCTTTAGGAATAAAAATTTGATAAAAGCTATAAAAATTCAAAAAATACTTTGAATATCATGATAATCCTCATGTTCATGTCATGTTTATCTTCTCATTATATTTTTTATCTCTTTATTCGAGAATTTGTTTTTTTAATTCTTCACATTCTCAAGAACATGTCTGATCACTATAGGTTTTCTATTGACCTATTATATCCACTTAATAGAGATAAAATGTTCCAATAATGAGTTATTTTACAAGGTTTAAACTTAGTTTTACTATTGGAATGTTTTAAAAGTAAAAGAATTACTAGAATAATGAAAATGGATTTCCTCTAAAGTAAAGTAAATGTATGAAGACAGGTTTTTTAATGAATAGTTTTATTCAAAATCATCTAAAAACAAATCACCTCTAAACACCACTTAATTTGATCATGTAATTTAAAACATGTAATTTCAAATTTAATGATAAATTTATTCCCTTTTTCTCTATTTATAGCATTTCTTTATCTTGGATTGTTATATGAAATTTCAATTCACATCATAAATCTAAGGAAAGGAGATGTAGATTTTGATCTTTAAGTAATATTGAACTCCCAATCAGTGTATCCAATTATATTTGATTCCCCCATCAATATTTATATCATAAATAATCTTCAAATCAAGAATAAATAAATATAGAATATCTTTTTTTATTTCATCACAAAGAGACTCTCGTAGAAACAAAAATTAATCACATATTCTACTTATCCCTAAATGTATAAGTATAATAACATGTGGCTTCAAAAAAACTATGTAATTGATACTAGGGGCTTAATAATGATCAGATGTAAATGTAATCCAAAATAAGAGTTGAACATAAAAATGGGGCATTCGTAGAGGAAGATGATAATTACATGACAAATTCTATGAACTATAACATCTCTAAAAAAGAGAAATAAATTGGATCACACAACCTAAATCAATAATCTAATTTAAAATATAAATATTATGAATATGTTAAAAATATTTACAAACCTCTTGGGTTAGAAAAATTTTCCATTTTGGATATTACTAGTGGAAAATAGTTTCATAATCAATCAATCATTATCGAATAAAATTATTGATAATTTAAAAAATATGTTTAATAATATTTTAAATATATGAAAAATCAAAAAAAAAATTAAAATACTAATATGGTTTTAATTTTTAAAGAACTAGATTTGAGTTTAATATTCCTAAAGAAAAAATAATCAAAAAATTAAACATTAAAACATTTTATGAAAACAAAAATGAAATAATACACAATAAAATCATAAAAAAATATTAAACCCCTCCCCCGCACATATTAATTTTAATACCCCTTTCTAGTTAATATTATTAAATAATTTTTTGGCATATAGAACTTTAATTTATTAGATTTTACTATATATAAAATGAGATAAAAACTTGATTGATTTTTAAGTGGTATCCTTTAGTTAATATCCTAGAGTCTACAAAATTAAATATTTAATAATGAAAGAAAAATTTAGAAATAATAAATATAAATTAAAATAAATTAAAATGGAAAAGAAAAGTGATGAAAATGGTTTAGACCCTTAAGTGGGTGGTAGGTTTTCATTTCCCCTATTTTGGTAGTTCTATAATTTTATCTCCAGTCAGAAGGTTGGTTTCTTAGAGATGAAACACCGCATATGACTTTTCATTGTATCCATAATTAGACATAGAGAAATGAGACCCTGTAAATTATATAATAAATGTCCTAACCCCCATGGTATCAAAAAGTTATAAAATTAGGTCTAAACTAAGTGGGAAACGAAGATAGGTACACTCCTTATTGACTACTATGGTGCCTCCTCCTTATGATATGAGCATTTTTGTATAGATTGTAGTCACATCACAACATGGTCATCTATATATTTTATTCAACAACTAATTGTGTAGATTCTTCTTTCATATATAGGGCCTAATCAATTTTATCTATGGTGTCAAAAAATTTAGAAAAGTAGAAGTCAAAAAATAAATCATTAAAAATGGGTAAAATCAACATTGATCTTTTTTTATTGATAATGATTCTCATCATCATCAAATGTAACCAAGGGTGGAAAATAGTTAGTGATTTTCAACCATTTTATTAAATAAATATCAAAGATATTGGATTTATTTTGAAAAAACAATGATAGAATTAAAAATTGGAATCCAGACTTGAACCTGATCACATTTCCCACACCTTGATTTTTATTTTAATAAATTAATTTCTTTCTAGTCCTAGAAATATTTATCTACCTATTGATTTATCAATTGTGAAAAAAAATGATAATTTCACTACACTTTAAGTACAAATTAGATTTTTAATACTACTTCTACTATAATATCCCTTTGGAAAATTTATTTATCATTTTTATACCACGCAATAGGTGTGTGTCAAACTATAGAACTATTATTGGGGAGTGAGTGCCAATATAACCCAAAAATGGAATGACTAGGAACTCCAAGGAAGATTTATTTAATTTTCACCCAAATATTGTGTGAATGTTTCTAAATAGACATAGTATTCTTGGTAACATTAAATAAATAAATCAAAAATACTTGATTGAAACTTCTAAATCTCACTCTGATCCACCAAATATGGAAATGAACCCCCAAATACTATAAGAAACCTTTTTCCCTGTAATTTCCTAATCCCAAAAAAATTAGCTAATCCTAGTTTACAAAATGATTTTGATTTATGTGTTAATAAGGTTCATGTGATACTTAATTTTCATGTCCTTTTAGGTGAAGATATAAACCGACATATTTGAGAATTCAGTTTCCTATGCTAAATCTTGATTCTAGGAGGAGTAAATGAACATTAACTCAAGTAGAGGTAATTATCACTTTCACGTAAAGGAGTTTTAAAATAGTTTTTGTATAGGCAAAAATATAAAGAGATACATGATTGGGTTGACCTCTAAATAAGATTCATTCAAATATTATTCTCAACCTCCTAGAGAAAATTAATAAAGAAATAAATATCATCTTAAGAGTATTTAAGAAACTAGATATAATAATTGGGAATGATTCATGAAGATTTTTGAAATGTACCCAAATCATGCTATAGAAAATCCTTACTTCTAGGTCTTCTTCTACCAAGTTCTACTGGATAATAATATTAACCTATTTGATATATCACGGTTAATGACACACCTTAATAGAGATTATGGAACCTTCCAAGACCCAAATCCACTATAAGTCATTTCAACCATTGAAATACTGAAATCAATCATATAAATAGTCCATAGTAAATGTAGTGGTGTTAAAGATGTAAATTAAATAATATTTATGAAATTGAAATTCATATAATAGTGGAGGATCCCCTCACTTTTCCACATCACTCTCATTCACAACCAAATGATTTAAATAATTTTAAGTTGAATAAAAGAACATTGGAACATTGCATACCATCCCCTAAGGATAAGCCTCAATTCAGTCACACATTATCATGTGTGATAGATCTCAGTGTAAAAGAATGAGAATAGGATAACTAATGAGAGTGATAGAATAGAAGCAAGATTTGAATAAAACTCAGTAAGAAAAATATACATGATCTATAGAGATAAAATAAAATATTATATATAAGTTTAAGAAACATCGATATAATATAATCCCTTCTAGTGAATATATTATCCTTCTTTCAGTGTGTAGCATTCCATAATATTTATAGGAGAGTAATTACATCTATCATCTTTGATTTCATCTTCATGTATCTCAATAAAAGTTTTCTTTTTTATATTTGGATCTCATCAACATTGATATAAAAATATATCAACATTTTTTATATCTTAGAAACCCCAATTGTAACATGGATTCAATAACTACTCTTTAGATTAATATTTTCCTTTCATGTTTATGGCGTAGCATAACATCCATTGGGTAGCTCCCTCGTCTTCATCAAATACATGCCAAAAAAATTCTTACAAATCTCCAATGTGTAGAAAACCACTCTATAGTATAATTATCATTATAAATAATTGGGAACTGATAATATAAACACCTCTGTGATTCCACATAGAACCTTATAATCCAAGACCTAGATCATGTATTTTTCTTCTTCATTCCTTCATTCCTTCAGTAGAGAAAGTAATATTATGACTGAAACTCTCTTATACCTAATTATCTTTATCACTGTCATATTTAGTATTTCCATGGATCATATACCTATAAATGGTGTAGTTGAACCCTCTTTGGGGATTCCATAGCATTGTAGTGGTGGATATAGTATAGGTCTTCCCATCAAGTCTTTGGGCCTTTACAATATACAGATAAATATCTGGTAATCATACTGGGATCCATTCTCCTAAAATATGGCTTTATTGAAATATCCTGAGGATATAAATCCATACACTATCATCATAAGCCTCATAAATGGACTTCAACTAGAGATAAAGATCTCATGGAGGTTTTTAGGGTTTTATCTGACAAGTATTCTTGGTGGTCTGTAGAATTTCAGTAGTGGAGGTGGTAGAGAGATCTTTATGTGGTAGTGTCACTAGTCCAATAAATAATTAGATCTTTTTCATTATATGGAGAAAAATATCCCATAGATTTCATCCCACGTCATAGATTCATGTGGTAGATCAGAACTATATATAATATCACATTGAAATAGTACCTTAAAAGCCTTGTATAGGGATGGTATCCTACAAACACACTCACGTACCATATGGGATAATGCTGACATGCATGGGAATGATGAGAGTGATCCTAAAATCTAAAATTTTTAACTATAAAAATCATAACCATCCTATAACATCCTATGTAGGCCTTCCTCTTATTGAACCTTGGGTTGTGGGCTACCTAGGTTGGCCCCTTTTTATTTCCACTAAAATAATATCAATAAATTTTTAACATTCCACCATAAATACATCATTGAAGAGCATATATCCAAATTAATTTTTTTATCTGTATTAATTAGTATGTTACAATTAATCTATATTTTAATAAGATAATTTGTTTCATGGTATAATTGATTAATTCACATTAAAATCAATAAAAATGTTAAAAAAAATAACACACAAAAAGAGTGTAATATTATCCTCCAAGTATATCTACTTCACTATAATGTCACCAAATCCAATAGCTTGGATTTGGTTGCTACATTATTACATTGGAGAAAAAGGAATCAGATCATCTAGGAATGAATAGTTTAGTTTTCTTGGTAAACTAGATAAATATATTATTTCCATTTTACGTTGGATATATAATTGAAAACATAGTGACAGTCATTATTTAGTTTACTTGAACTCATTTAAAGATTATTTCCTTATATCATTGGGAAATGAGAAGAAATAATTGTGATCTAAAATTCTTAGTAAGTTTTACATATAGTGGATTATCTTATGAGAACATAAGGAAAATACATATTAATAGGTAAATTACTAAAAACACATACCATTTAATTAATAAATTTCACCCAATGAATAATATTGTATGAATTCATGAGGATTAAATAATTCCACATAACTAATCCCATGATATTGAAACTTATCCATTGATATCATACCATTTCAAAAAATCACATGGACAATGATAACTAATCTCATAATTATAGAACGAATAATTCAAAACCCATTAAACAAACCATTGAGTCCTCTTCCCAATAGATATTAAATAAATGGGAAGTAATTCACCAAATATTAGAGTTAGTTTTTCTCATGAGACTTATCCACGAATTGTTGGGATATATTGTCTTTTTTCATCACTTACTAAGTCCAATGCATTCATTATATTAAAGGGGAGTATAATTCAATAAATAATCAAAAAACATTATTATTCTGAAATGATATAATGAAATGTTAATATTTCCTTAGTAAAAATGTTCATTAAAAATCCCAATGAAATGAATGTATCATTATAAGAAACCCCTAGTGGAGTATTGTTAGAATACATTATTTTTTTAAACAATGCGTGAAAATAAAAACCAGTCCACTAAAAATTACTATGGAAAATACACTTTTCATTTTGAAATAAACTTTTAAAAACTAAAAAATTATCGACTACTATGGAAAACATTTTCTTTCAATGTAACCCTAAAATATTTTAAAGTTATCTTAAAATCATTGAGTGTTAATCATTGTGGTAAAATTTTTTCAGGTTGTATAAGTAAATAAATCATTACATTTACTTTTTGTAACAAAATTTTACATTTACCCTATTCAGAAAATGACAGGCCTATTAAACCATTTTTGTAAATCTCAAACATGGGAAAAATTTCCTTAATAAATTATTGTATACCATTAAAACTTTTCTTAAAATAATTTTAAATAAAATATGTATAAGGAAGAAAAAATTCTTGACTAAGTAGAAAAAAAGCTGGTTTCCCTTTCAAACAATATTTTAGTATCTTTAGTAAATAGAGGAAAATTAAAGAAAAATCATAACATATAAAAATATATATAAG
This sequence comes from Viscum album, assembly GCA_963277665.1. NCBI lineage: Eukaryota > Viridiplantae > Streptophyta > Magnoliopsida > Santalales > Viscaceae > Viscum > Viscum album. Next base: position 1,365,415,755 of record OY728166.1, on the reverse strand, counting down.
AGAAAAAAAATATTTGGAGTCTGATATGTAAATATCAAATAATTCACCCAATATATGAATAAACTTAAATAATCCCAAATAATGATGAGATGGGAAAAAACACATTTTCACATTGGTAACATTTGAATCAAAATCCACAATAAGGAGTAAATTAAAATGAAATAATAAATACCAAAAATAAAAAATATTCATGATATAGTATATCAAAGGTTTTTATATATATCACTCAAAATAAATAAGTGGTGAGTATGGTATATGTCTCAAAGAAGAAAAAAGTGAGATGATAAACTATTACCTTAGATCAGGCATCCTTAAAACGTGTTTGAACCAAATGTATAATAATATAGAATTATAAAAAATAAATTAAAAACAAAAATAATATATATAATTCCATATATTATTTAATTATAACATTTAATCACACTTTTATTAATTATTCATTATTAAAATCATTGTTCTCATTGATAAATGCTCCATCTACTATGTACGTTAGAGTTTAATGGTTATTGTTCTTTTAGTTTTGATCATAGTTTTTTCATCTCAATAATTGTATTCATGATATAAATAAAATATATCAAATATATTCATATATTTATTCATCTATAAAATTTCAACAACAAAAAAATAATTACCCTATTCATAGAGATTGTAGGATGTGCGTATACAAGAACGTTGTATTAACGTTTCAATGAATGGAACAAAAGAAATTTAATAATAATTAACCTCTATAGAGTAATAATTATATCTTATATATCACATATAACTATTAAATAAATTTTTATTAATGTCCATGTAAAGAGGAAAAGAAAAATATAATCACATCACTTCATGGTGGTAGTAATCTACACATATGCACGGGTGATATTATTTTTTTCTAATGGATTATAATTAAGAAGGTATATATGGGATTATAATTTAAGAAGGATATTTATTTCAAAAACATCATATAATTTCATTAGTTCTTTATTTTTACCCATCAAAGTAACAAGGTGATAAAAACTAAGTTACAATGCTGATTGGTGATAGTATGTCAAACGTACCCACAAGAAATGTATTTTCTTTTCATAAGATAGAAAAGATATAGAGAATTGTTCTAACAAAATAAAAATAAAAAATAAATATATTTATGGTACTAGAGTTATTATTTTATCATGATTACAACAAATTAATAGGAAGTAGAAGAATAAATAAACATGAATGAGACGGTAAAGTAAATTACCTCTTCTCTAGTAGACTTCCTTTATATATTCACATAATGGTCCTAATGATGGTATTTTAGAGGCGAAACTACTCTATAATATGGATAAGGATGATGATAAATTAATTAATTAAGGTTTTATAATATTGGATTCTCAATTTAGGGTGATTAAAAGAGTGAAGGGGTGTCTTTTTATAACTGAGGGGAAGGGCATTCTTTGAATTTCTTAAATTAATAAATTAATATAAATTATTCATTATGTAACAATAGATTCATGTTGATATAATTTTAACATAAAATGATTATGAATATAAATTATTTCATACAATAATATTTTTATATGATTTAATTCCATTTCCACACATATATTTTAGTTTTAACTCCCCCCCTGTAAACATTTTGACCTTTACCTACAATAATAATGTTTTCTACAATATAAGGCATAATAATTTTTCCATAAATGGACCATGGTTGAGGCTTTAAAACATATCCAATTAATTTGTATGATATTAATATTTTTATGTATTTAAAATATTTTTATAAAATTTTATTTATTATAAAATATTATTGATTTCATTTTTAATTTTATTCATTAAATATGGTTTTTAATACATCAATACAAAGAGTGGATTATTATATAATAATTTAAAACTTCCCTAATATATCATATATATATCTATAATTCATGGGATACATTAATGCATTCAAATTATATCACATTTAATATTTTTAAAATCATTTATTTTATTTTACTATTAAGTGAATAAATATGGGGTTGGTGTAGCATACACATTGAATTAAATTATATCAACACATACAATAAAAAATAAATACCATTATAATATAATAAATTTTTTTAGAAAAATATTTAGAACTAAAAATATCCTCCATTTATCCTTATTTTAAAAATTTAATGATAAAAATTGTGAATGACATTTTTTACTTTTCATAAATAAAATAATATAAAGGTCAAAATCATAGAAAAATGGAAACAAATATAATTTATTAGAATATATTATTCTTATGGATGAAATAGGTTCATCTAATGAACATAATAAAAGTTTTAATATCATTTTCATGTCCTTATCATGTTATTATTAACCTTAATTACTCAATTTAAACTTACCATATTGATAATTTTTTACTACAGTAATAATTCATAATGACCGAAAATAAATTGGGAATATATAAAAAATTAACACCTCATCATTCCAAATAATAAATATATTTTTCAAGATTCAATTTATATAAGTGTTAGAAATTTATTTAAATTTAAAATAAAAAAATATGAAATATCTATTTCTTAATAAAATTCCTTTTTATGCGCAATAATATTTTTATATAAAATTAAATTTAAAAAATTATTATAATGAAAAAAATGGAATTATTAATAATATAATAGAACTATATTTATTTTATAATCATTTTATATCAAAATAAAACTTTTATAATTCTTAAAATGAAAATATAGATTTTAGTAAAAACCTATAATTTTATTATTCATTGAAAAATAAATATTTTTCGAAAAATAAAAAAAAATAACCCTAGATAATATTGATATGATGATTTAAAAAATGAAATTAGTTTTATAAAATATAGTTTATACATGTTAGGGAATATAATTATGGTTTTTTCCATTAAAATAAATATGTTTTGGAACAAAGAATATTTTTGAAACATAAAATAAAATTACTGAAAATTGAGTGCTTATTTCCAAAGAATTAATCAACGAATTTGTATTGATTAGGTAATTTATATATATAAATTTCAGAATTTATTTGATTCTATTCAATCCAAACAATTCAATGTCTTGGTTATAATGAAAATATTTAGTAATAATATTTCTTGGTTCATTTATGCTAGATGTTTCATGTTTTATATGCTATTGAACGTGTTATTATTTTAAAATCTCAAGGAGTCATATTCATAGAGTAAAAAAATTAAAATAATGAGGTGTTTTATATATGTTTTTATGAGGCTCAAGGTTTTCTAGTTTTAAATGTAAAAAAATATGAGACAAAATGAGAATTTTTATGCTCTATTGTGATGTAAACGATTGAGAAATCTCATCCCTCTTTTCCCCCATTGGTTTCATTTTTTAATCTTTAATTAAAATCTATAATTTCTCTTTAAAATAATATTTTTATGAAAAATATAAGAAACTTTTGATCTTCAAGTACTAATAAACTCATGGCCCTTATTTTTAATGATATTTGGTTTACTCATCTATCTTTCCACTATAACATTTCTTCCAAAAAACCACCAACAAATATGGAATAATATTTTTATTTCTGATCAAATGGATTCCTTATGAAAGAAAATTATAGTTCATATTCTCCCTCCCACACACTTTATATCACAAAAAATAATGAATTTATATTCTAGATCATGTTGTACAGTTATGAATGGAATATATTTTATATGTCTAGAAAGGTATTTTATTGGTACTAAGGACATAATAAATATTATAATTAATGATAGAGCAATATAAGAGTTGAATATAAAAATGGGATTTCAAAGGGGTTCCAAAATCCTACAAGACAGATTCCTAAACTCTAATAGTATTTAATTATAGAAAACAACATAAAGTTATATATCACAAATCCTAACTCAAGATTCTCGAGGAAAATATAAATATTAATGAGATATTAAAAGGATTTATAAAACTATTAGGTTGGGAAATATTTTAAATTGAGATAGTACTAGTGCACATTAGTTACATAATAAATCAATTATAATAAATTAAAATATTTGGAATCAGGAAAAAAACCCATTCAGTTATAATTTAAATCCTAAAATATTAAAAATAAGAAATTTGGGAAAAAAATAAAAATATTTTTTTATTTTAAAAGTACTATATTTCAACTCATGATTCCTAAAAACATAGTAAAAATGTATAACATAAAACATTCAAACAAAACAATAAAAAGTGAAATGATAAACAAATATAATTATAATTATAATAATTTCAAATACCTCTCCCACACTTATTCCATTTACTACCCAAGTTTTATTTAAATTGTGACCAAGAAATATTTTCATAATAATTATTAATTGGGAATAAAATAAAATAATAAAAAATAGATACACAACCTGATTTGGATTTAAGTGGAATCCTTATATAAATCCTAAAGACTCAACCAACTCAATCCTAAAATAAATAATATATCAAAATCAAAAATAATAAATAATAAATAAAAATAATTACTATGGGGAAATAAAAGGGATAAATCATGGCTTAGACCTCCAAGAGGGTTATAGGTTTTTACTACCCATAGTCATTCCATTCCATAATTTTATACAAAATCATAATGTGGGTGTGGTTTATTTGATATGAAATAGCATGTCTAAATTTTCTAGAAATCCATTAGTATACACCTATAATGTAGACTCCCTAAATAAGAGATTAAACTACACAACCCCCAATATATAAGATTTATAGAGTTTGAGTTTTTTAGTTGGAGGGAAAGGGAAATAGGGTTGTCCTATATAGACAATTTTGTATTCCTCATCCATATGATATGAATATTTTCATAGATGAGGTGGTCACAAAGACACATTCTCATCAAAATCTTTCACTTAAACCATTACTTGTGTGTATTACTTCATAATATTCATGAATTTATTAGTTGTATAAACTATGTTAAAAAATTATAAAGAGAGAGTTCAAAAAGTAATTATTCTTGAATTAGATTAAAATATGCAAAATAAATTAGAAAATATTACCAAAAAATTAATTTGTAATATAAATTTATCACTTCTAGAATGCACACTAGAAACTCAATATCAATATCGTAATATTTTTTATAATCATCATCCAAAGAATGATAGAAGAATCTATGAGTTGATTTTTCATTTTCAAAGATAGTAGAATCGAATAACGTTTCATGTGCCATAAAAATGTATCAACACTCAACTAATTCATTTTTACCGCCCACAATTGCAGCAAATTTATATTTTCTTCAAATAAATCCTCGATTAATGGTACAAAAAGGCTGAATGAAGCTTTTACAAATTCCTTATATGCCTATTTCTCTATTTAATATGAAATTTTAGTGGATAACTCTCTTACACTATAAGATCTTTTTCTTTCTACAAGTTATACTCCTTAGAAGAACATACATATTTAGCTAACCATTCTATTTTTACCTCAGTTTCATATTATGTGTCACTAATCCTTTATAATTAAAAATAAATATCATTCTCAACTAATTTTACTTGGATTTTTACCACTAACTAATCAATCCATGATTAAAAATTTAAATTTGAATATATCCAAGAATGACATTTTTTTAGTTTTTTTACAAAAATAAAAAATAAAGGATTTAAAAACTTATACTTAAAATTATTGTGTGAAGCAATCATTTATCTCTAGAAATGGTTATAAATTTTTACATTCCTTTCATAGTGTGGTGAAAAACATAGTAATTTATTTAATTGTGTAGCACAGTTTCTAACAAAGGATGTCTCTGATTACGATATTTCAAATTAAAGAACTCATTAATTAAATTAACTTTTTATTTATTATATTATTATACAATTTTTAATAAAAATGTAAAATAAGTGGTAATTTCAAAAAATAAAATCAAATTCTAAATGAATATGTTGAAGTAATGAAAATAGAATAATTGAAAACAAAATGAAGTAAGAATTATAAGAGATACTCCCAAGAGAATCATCCAAAGGGAACCATCATTTTCATTTTATTAGTTTCAAATTTATATAATGAAAAACCTTTCATTATGTGTGGTAACATTAAATTATTTCTATATTATAAATATATAATGTGTTCAATGATCTACACGTACACCATGCATCCCACTCCTTAGTAAAAGAAATATAACATGGAAGAAAAATATAAACCATGGATATAAGGTGGAGACCCAAGGGTTCCTTTCCAGCTAATATCCCCCTCCAGCCTAACCCAAAAAAGTTTATAAAAATTAAGCATGTAATTTCAATGACATTGATTCAAAACTTTATTACTCCATAGGTAAATCTGTTAGGATAGTTACTCCTAATAGTGAGCATTAGAGATCGTAGTGAGAAGCGAATAATGAGAGAAAATTAGTGATGGATAAAATATTTAAAAATTGTAACCATAAAAATAAAAATATTGAATAAAAATAAAAAAAATGTGAAATTATTCTACATAATAACTTAAACCAGATCTAAAATGTAGCAGTATATCCCTTGAATGGTTATGGAAGTACAGATTTATAGGTAGTGGAGAAACTCATTTTTTCTTTAGAGTTTTCTTTCAAAATTATTCATGGGGATGAAATAATAAATGTGTTATTTTGGAAATATTGTATTAGAGAAATTTTTTCCACTATGGATTGAGGATTCAGTTATCAAATTTTAGCTTCATTATCCACATATATAAAGATTAATTACCAAGTTACTGTATAAATATTTTATAGAAAAACTAGTTCTTTGTATTCCCATGCACTAAGTTCTCATGAATTTACTCCATTGAAACATCTGTAGTTAGGAATATATTGAATAATAAAAATTACCCCTCCAAATGTTATATATCTTAATGTAAACTTTTAACTCATTTAGTATGGTACTTTGATATATATAGTACAATAATAATAATTCTCTAGATATGGGTATAGATACCAAAGACTAACTTTTGAAGTTGATTTGGGCCTCAAAATGATATATTGATCTTTGATTCAGTTGAACGAAATGAACACCCAAAAAATATAATCCTAGAAATGGAATTGTATAATTTGGTTCATTGAATAGAAAGATACAGTTAAAATAAAAAAAATTAATATTAGAAAAATATGTCATTTCATAATTAAGATAAAAATACATTTAAAATCATAATGAGTTAAAATTTCCCATATAATATAAATTCGTGGGATAAAATAATTGAAATTAAAATTAAATTTATTGGAAATATTTTCTCCATCAGTTTCCCTACACATAAAAATTTTACTCATGGGAATTAATATATAATATTGTGAAAAAAATATTCCCAAAGAATAAATGACAACACTACTCCATTATGGATCATTTGATATGATATTCTATCGGTGAAATGAAACTTTATTCTAGATGATACTTGCAATTATTAATCATTTACTATGAATACATTCCTAAATGATGGTAGATATTGTATTGAATAAATGACATTTATAATTGAATATGGCCTTAGTTATTGTTAGATATTTTTTGAGAAGTTAAATAATTGTGGAAAGAGACCATTATATATTTATTATTATAATTATGTAACATTTTCAATTGTATTGAAGTTTTATGATTTAAAAGCTTGTATATGGTGGATTGACACCATTTTTATAGAACTACTTGGAATCATAAATTATATGATACCAAAAGAAAATGGTCATTGTTTTGAAAAATATAATGTGAAATTAAATCTATGTTAAATGGGTATGACCTCTAAAAAATATTACTTCTCCAAATGATTGTATATTTTTTAAGAACCATTAATTACATGGAAAATTCCCTAAGTATGGAACTTTTTAATACAAGAATAATGAATCATATCCTTCAAATGTTGTATGGTAAATTATGTTCGTTCTAATATTTGTATTAATATATGGATGTAATGAAACTATATGAAAATTGACATAGTATATAGGTAAAAGAATTGAATTTGGGAAACTATGTCACCCCAGAGACTATCCTCAATTATAGAAAAATTATTATCCATATGAGGAATTTTGATATGACCTAAGAAACCACAATCTTTAATTATTTACATATGGGATAAATTCTATTGGTTTACAAAGTACTACTCATAGTACATTGAAATTTATGTTTGAAAATTATAACATTCCACTATGGTTATACATGAAACACAAATAATTTGTGTTCTCTCTACATATATCTAGACCAAAACTATCATGTAATAATATCGATTTCTATTTAAATTGATTGATTAATGATTTGAAATTAGTGTGAGAAAAAGGTGTTAACATATATGATGCTCAAGGAAGTGAATATTTTACGTTAAGAACCATGTTGTATGGAATTATAAATGGATTTTTTTTAATGTATGATTTTTAGGTGACAAAATTAAAGTAATGTTTGTGTGTCCTATTTTTAAAGAAGTTACACACTCAATTATGTTGAAACATTACTCAAACTCTTTGTTTTTATATACTTAAAAATAATTACCTTGGTAACATGAATATAGATATTTTATTACATTATTTTATGGAAATAAAAAACAGCGTACAACACTCTCCACTAATGGGTGATAAACTTTTAAAGAAAAATATATATTATAATAATTTTAAAAACACTATTTTGAAAATACATATGAAATTATTTATTAAATAGAGATAAAATTTCGATGAAATTATAAAAATTAGTTATGTGTTTGTCATAAATTTTTCTGATATCATGTGAATAGAAAAAAAATGTACATGAAAATTTTATTGTCATGTTAGTAAATCTACAAGAGATAACACATGATAAAATTAATAATACATTAACCCTGATTTAATTGGGTATAAAAGAAGACTTGTAACTAGTGAAGGATGAAATATGAAATTTCCTTCAACCAACACTTTACACTATATTCAGAAAGGAAAATTTTAATTTATTAACTTCATTAGTAGCATCAAATATATATAGGGATATTGATAAAATACAATGAATTTCATGTCAATAACTAATTTGATGTTTTAGATTCTAAAATCACATGATCTTCATGTTTTTATGAATTATTTATTTAATGTAGCTTTACACTGAATTCGTCCTAATAAAAATTATATATGTTAACCACACATTAATTATTTTTCAAATCCATACACATTAAATTTATAGACACAGTGATGTATCTAATTATGAATAATGAAATTGAAGTAATATTATGTGAATTGAATATTTTCATCCCACTACCATTGGTTGATATAATGGTCCAGTAGGTGCTTCACTTAGTTAGAGATATTCGACTTTGTGGTCCAATACATCATATATTGATGAACCCCATTGAGTGGTATGTCAATATTTTAAAATTGTGTCTCAAGAATCAAAATTTTACCGAATAATGTATTATATAGAGATATATTATTGAAGAATGTATTGAATTTTTTATCATTTACCAATTAGATGTTTATATCATTGGTCTCCAAAAATCTCATCATAGTGGACACCTTCTGGGTGAACGTATTTCTGGAAGAGATGTTTTTATAATTACCACTACCTAGTGAGAGAAAGATCACCTTTACTTTTTACATAATACGGAATAGGGTTCATCATACATTGAATCCCATAAAGTTATTATTGGACATTTTAATCCTTCATGGAATAAATTATGGATATAAATACCCATAACTAAGGGTTTATAGGATAGTTCGAATATCATATTTATAAGGAGTTATTTACAAATCTGAATTCAATTATTAAAAGGATTAGATGACTAAGAAGGGTCCCAAATTTGAATGTTATATATTATATAGGTTTAATAATTAATGTTTATACTTTCTATAAAATTGAACCACATGAACGTAGTACAATGAAAAATAGTGCTGTTATGGTTGTGTAAGAAGTAATGCATATATCCCTTTATATGAATAGAAATCAAATTTTTGTAAAATAAGTCATATTTTTTATTTTCAAATATGTTTATGTGTTGAATTATAAAAAATATCAAGTGTTAATTTTCCTCTAAATTTGATTGAAAATAATAGTTTATTGAAAATCAATGAATTAGTATTTATGAAGGTGAATTGAATTGTGGAAGGGTTTAAGGATGAACATAATTGATTCATAAAAAGATAATGTATTTTATATTCTACATAAAATAAATATTAATTGTCCAATTCAAATTTTGGTCACAAAAAAATTTATAGGGTCATATGAAAATTCAATTGAGGATGAACCTTTCAATGGGAGATCACAATCATTTCATAGTAATCCCAGCATAGAAAATGCATTTTATGTTAGAGGGTACCATAAGGAGGGGGTTTGGATACATGATATAGGGTCTAAATACCTTTATCTGTTAAGGAAAAAATAATAGAATTAAATGATTATGTTAATGGTTTCTTTAATGAACTATGTTTTTTCTCATAATATTATGTGTTTTAAACTGCATTTATGTAATGTAAATTCAATTTTCAACTACTCATATATATAATGACTTCACCACATGGTTATGTTACCAATAAAAATAAAGGAAACATGATTGTTGCTAAAATAGTGTAATTATTAGGTAGTCAACATCAAGTTTATAAAAAATAGAATAATGGTGTAACATCACTGTACTATATAAAATTATCAAGGCATAAATCAAAGGTATAAAATTTGGGGGTGTCTAGAAACAATGCAGAAAACCTATTTACCACAAGAAGTAAATTTTCATTAGCTATATTGTCATTATAATGAGAATTCATATGAAAATTGAAATAGATACATGGAAGAATATCCTTCCTGGTTTGAAGGGAAACATTTGGGAACATATTAGGGTATTATTATGGTATAATTTCTTATCTCACTAAAAAATTATATACAAAAACATTTATTTTATTTTCATTATTCCTTCTAAAATTTATTTTTCATACAAGTATCATATGTAATTTTTTTAAATTTTCACTAAAAAACATCATAGAGGCTTCAAGAAACATCTTATAAATCATCATCAAAGGTATGTTGAGTGGAATGTAAACCCCATACACCAGATACATATTCTTATATTATAAACCAAGAAATTCCTAATGTTTTCATTATTCACTCTGATGAAGATGTATTTTTGGATAATATTATTTGATAATATTTTAATTGAAATTATTTATTTTATACACATTGAGTAAAATTTTTAACTTTTTTTAAATAGAAAAGGAGTGATAAAAGTAATCAATGTGTATCAAAATGAGTGTACCCCTACTATCATGAAATTATGGGGTACAATTCACTTTAAAATAAAATTGTAATTATTTTTAATCCATAGTAAAATTATTATATGAAATTAAATAGCTTATATTTATTTTTTTACATGTAGATTGATGAATCATAATCCAAAGATATGTATATCCCACATAATGAGTTATAAAAGGGGGCCTAGGGAAATAAATAGAAATAAAAATTAGATTAAAATACACAAGTGGTATAGGAATCATGTGTAACTATGAAATAATAGTAATTTGTTATAATTTATAATAGTGTTACATAAAAAACATTTTTATATTCACATTTTTTTATATATTTTAGACACAAGAGTCAATATTGATTTTACCTGATGAAAATCCAATTTTAGTAGATTTTATATGGCCATAAGAATATTTTCAGTTTAGAATTTTAGGTTTTGAAGTGTCTACCCAAAAATAATTCATAAGGAAAAATACACAAGGATATGAAAATTAGATGAAGAAAGGATTAAATAAAAAAATATATGTCTTGAATTATATTATTATCTAGTTTAGTTTAGTGAAACAATATATGTTAAAGGATCAATGTGAACTTGAATTGAAACAAAAAAATTTACAGGAAGAGCCATATTACCCCACTAGCATTGAGGCAAGCCATTCTCCTCAACTTATTTCCTTACCAAAAGGTAATCAATTTTTTCATAACTTATTCACCTTAATGTGAACTAAACATCTTCTAATAACATTATATTTATAAATTTATACAAGGGGAAATTTTATGTGATTTATAGATATCATCTCTGATACATAACAATATTGTGATGGGTATAGTATACAATATCCTAATAGACATTATAAATAATAAAAACTCACAAAAGATCACATTATAGTTTGTAATGGATTATATCTTGAGCTGATCAGAAATCCTCTTCTTCTTCATGATGATGTGTATATTACCAACATCAATAATGCTATTGTAATATTCATATCATGGTCATTTAATAATATAAAGATAAAAGTTTTGTGTATTTACCCTTTTTTCAAATGGAAAACCTATAAAATATGAGAATAAAAGGTCTAAAATTGGTTATAGTTTTATATATACAAAAAATTGGAGGGGGAGTAGAATATAAAATCTAGAAAATCTAGTGGATCAAACAAAAAATCAAAAGGAACTTTTGATAATACCTTCACCCCACCAGTTCCATTTCCACCTATATTGAAATTAAAATTTCAAAAAGATAAAACTTTGAATGATGAAAATATTTATTATATTGAATATTAAAAATAAATAATTAGAGAGGAAATTACAGATGTTGAAGGCATTGAGATTATAAATGATATTATAATGTTTGACTGGTTGGGAGTCTTAGTTGTGAATACATACATGTAATATTTTTTCATAATATTTTTTTCTAAAAAATAATCTACCATGTTCCTTATATTTAATAAATATTCATATTTTATACAAGTGAATATATTACTATAATGTCAAGGGAAAAACCAAAGAAGAAAATTTTATATTCAGTAATCCCTATATAATTTCTATGGAAATAATTTCACTAGATATGAAATAAATTTTAATGAAATAAAATTACCTAAACATGGTATTTTAAATGAAAATAACAAATGATTGAATCCTCTTAATACCTCAAATTAAATGGTAAAACTTTACAATATAATAATATATAATATATTTTTCTTTCACTCATTACATTAATTTTATTTATTAAAAATCCCTAGATACTAATCGCAGTCAATTGGGATTCCATGAATGTTTATTTTTTGAATATAATGTATTTATTTCCAAACAAAATTATAGAAGATGATATCCATTACAAATTATTAATGAATTGAAATTAAAATTATATATATAAACTATGAATTATATATTTATGTTTCTGTATTAACAAGAATTTTTTTAAGATAAATTTATCTATAAATATAATCTAAATCATAATATAAGGTTGGTAATTGAACACACACAGCCTATAAATTTCATAAAATGAGAAATATTAATGTAGGTATTGTAATATTTAAATATAAAAACATATTTCAAAACTTTTTACTTATTTTTTTCAACGATTATATAGTTTCTAAAACAAAATAATGATAATAATTGTTAATATTATGTTTGAAATTTTATGAGTGATATTATATACCATCAACAAACATGCATCCCATAATAGTTAACTTTTGAAATTGTTTACAATTTTATTTTAAAAAACATAATATTGTGTTTGCCTATATTTTTCCAATACCATTAGGACTTCCAAAATTCTAAATAATAAAAATAAGAATTAAATTTATTTAGTGATGAGTGGAAATACTACATCATATAATACTTTTTTTTGGTATTAAGTTTAGTTGACTTCCTATCATTTCTATGATCTCATAAAATTATTGACCTTAGATACTCATTTAGGATGTGAGGAATTATTATCATAATTCTTAGATAATTTTTAATGAAATAAAATTCAATTGGTTTATAATTTACTTCTTTTGGGATTTGGATGAGTGTTTAAGGACTATATAATTCATATGTGATAAAATTGAAGTGAAATAAATATTTGATATTTCTCTCAAGAAGAGTTATCAAATAGGGTTATGCTCAAGGGATTTTGGAAGATCTTATAACATGTATGAAGCTACTCATTATTGTGAGAGACCAAACATCATGTCTGTATTTGAGATGATGACAATAGGGGAATGGATTAATGATCCTTATACCCATAAATCCAAGGCAATTTACCAACTACTAGTGAAGTTGCATCCATGATCTTCACAAAAAAAATATAATTTTTGTTTTTTCTATCTTTTGATGAGTTTTTAAAAATATTATATGATATATTACAATCAATTCCACCATTACTATGAATAAATAGGATTAATTCATTTAATTTCACATTTTATTTAATCAAATACTTGGAAATTAAAGATACTATAAATACTAACAGTGATGTATCACCCATATCTCAACTCAATTATCAAATTAAAAACAATTAATTCATTATTTTGGAATTGAAATCAGGGTTTAAAATGTGAAAACTTTAAATAAAATTTTGATCACTATAATATAATTTTGTTTAAAACACATGTAATATTATTAAAACTGAGAAAATGACATAATTTTTTTAGAAAATTATCCATAATTTATTTTTTGATATATATAAATTCACCACATGTCAATCTGGCATATGATATATCTTTTGTGAATCCAACTTCATATTTTCAATATAAATGAGTCATTTTTATTTAAAACACGTGTCACTTTGTCAAAAATGAGTAAATGAGATCAAATTATTTTCAATATTTTAGATAATTATATATACTTAATTTTTGAAATGTTAGAATTAAATGTGTATCAATATAATACATAATGTTAAAAATATGACTCAAAGTTAGTGTTTTTTAATCAAAAGTGATATCTTAGTAAAAAATAATGTTCCATATATTAAAAAATACGATCTCTGATTTTCATGATAATTTTTTCAGAAATTATCTATAATTATTTTTTTTGTAGGAATAGGTTGCACGTCAAATAGACTGGAAGTGTGTCGTATATAACTCAGAGTACATTTTTTCTAATTAAAATTACCATTTTAGTTTAAATCATGTCTCACATTGTCAAAAATAATAAATTGAGCTCATATAGTTTTAAAAATTTTGGAAAATATTCCAAATTTTATTTTTCATGTGTAGTAATTGTCTACATGACAATATGACACATGATGTGACCCATATAACATAAAATAAGTGTTTTCAATACAAAATTATAAATTTAGTTTCAAAATCATGTCACATAGACAAAATTTGGTACACAAACTTTTATTATTCACAAACCTTTGGAAAGTTATATATAATTATTTTATGTATAATAATTGACCTCAGATCAATATGACACATGTTATGGCTGGTATGATTCAAAGTTCATGTTTTCATGTGTCATTTTAGTGTAAAATTAAAATCACATAGCCAATACTAAGTAAATGATATCATATTATCTTGAAACATTATGTAAATGATCAATAATTCATTTTTCAGAAGGATTCAATCGTATATAAATTAAAAACACAATGTGGATCGCACAACACTAATTTATAGTTTTAACATTAAAAGTGTAATTTTAATATAAAACACATGTCACCTAGAACAATTTAAGTAAAAGGTATTGGATTATCATAATAAATTAAGAAAACAATCCTTAATTCATTATTTTTCTATATAAATTTATTGAAAATCAAAATTATATATGATGTGGTAAGTATGACTCAAAGTGCATTATTTTACATTTATCGTCATTATTATTTACGTATATATTACTAAATGAAGAAGATAGTGCAGAAAAGATAAAGAATCACAGACCTAGGTTGGTTTTAAAAAATGATGTCATAGGGAATCCCCTATGACTATTTCAACTTCCTATAGTCTCAATATGTTAATGTTTGTAAATAAATGATACTGGAATCATAGACCTCCATGAATGAAAGGTGATCTGCAACACTTTTTCTACCGCTACAGGTGTGATTCATGTGAATTCTACTGTCAATCAGGAATATATACTTTCGGGTAATATAAGAGATGGACCATGGGATCTTCTCTATGCCATTGAAAGAATTGTAGAGAATGATGGAATCAGTTTCAACATCGGTCAAAGAAATTTTAATTTGGCCACAAATATTCAAACCCATCAGCATTGGAATACCTTCCTTCTGAAGGGATTTTCCACAACCAAAGTGAGAAGTAAAGGCCAGGATCACTATTCTCCTAGAATCAAGAACTACCCCTACCATCCATGTCACCTAATGTACAAGAACCATCATTATTTAACTTGAGTCCCTTAAGTGGAGGAATACATCAAACCCAGTTCCCCTAGGAGGAAACATGAAAGGGTTAACCTGCATAATTAGTCACATGTAGTGTCCTTAGGGTGGGGTAATCAAGCCAATTGTTAAGAAGTTGAACCATGTCAATTAGAAAAATTCTTGTTATTATAATTAGATTACTTTGTATAGTTAGGGTTCCCTCGTGATGATCCATGTTTTCTGCTTTCCATATGAACTAACACATAGCGCATAAGATGATGACTCGAGCCACCCTTTTTGGACCCACTGCATTCACTCTTTGAAACCAATGTTCCAGAAAGAAGGAATTAGTGAGACCCAGAATAGAGAAGGTTTTAAACTCTACTAAGAAACTCCAAACTGTGTGTTCCCAATCACCATCAAAAAATAAGAGGTACGAGCTATCCTCCTTATGAATTTTACAATAGAATCACCATGAGACAATTAATATGTTATCTCTATGAATGTTCTCATCTATAGGGATGTCTCAATTCCTTTATCTATAGGTGATAAAGTTATACTTTGTAGGAATAATTCTACACCACATTAAATTGTTCCAACTATCAAGGAGGTATTGAGTGATCTTCATCCTCTGGAAATATATTTTCAAGATGGACCCTATTTTAGAGGGTCTAAACATGAACTTGTATGGGTCAGGGTTTATCTCATTGAAGATGAAATGTTATTTTTAATCTTTATTTATAATTTTCCTGATAAATTATGGGTATGTACTAGACTATCCAAAAGATACACTCTAATATGGGCACCCTAGGAATATAATTCTTCATCTTTCCCAGTTATGGTCCTAGAAGTATATTTCACTTCTCTATACAATCCAATGAGTGAGGGGCTGTAAGGATGGAATGAGGGACGAAATCATTGAGAAAACGGGTAGCTATTACTTCACATTTCAGACATGTGTTCTATATATCTTGTGGAAATAGTCCCCCCCCCCCATAGGGTTTACTCTAATAATGCCACACACACTATCTTATCATGAATTCCCCGAAGAATATCATGAAGGCTCTAAATATTGATCCCTAATTCCTGGATGGTATTTACCATTCTAGATAAGGAAACCAAATGTTTCTTTCCCCTATAGAGAATATAAAAAATAAATCCACCCTAATATTCTGTCTATGGAGATAAAAATTCCCTTTAGATCCTTTATGGATGTTGCTTCATTGATAGGAATATCCAACAATAAATTGTTAACCAATTCAATTCGGCCCCCAAAATATAGTGATTTTTTCAATTTATAATTCTACCAGTAATCTTACTCTTAATTTGATTAAAGTACTAGACACAAAGTCTTCTAAAAGATATAGGGGTTCCTAGGTATTCCATAGGGAATCTTACTATCTATATGTTAGGACTATGGAAGAAAGAGGAGACCTGATAGGCTACACATCTATTTGAGAGGTAGATAATGCTCTTATCTTTTTTGATAACATGACCGATTGAGTGGAAATAATAATTGAAGAATTTTTGGATGGATCACACTAATTTCCATTCGTCATTCATAAAAAAAATGTTATTTTCTACAAATATAAATTGGGAGATAGGGGTAGTCAATCTCATACAATAGGGAAGAATATTTCCATTAAGAATTCTCCTGATAATAATTTGACTAATGATTTCTTGAGTGAGGATAATGTTAGTCAGAAATATAGGGTCACCTTGTCTTAAAGTGTGAGTATCTTTTAAGAATCTGTGTGTTTTTTCATAAAGGATACATCCATCCATTAAGATCTGAATCACTCTAATACAAGATATAAGGCCCAAGGGGTTGATGAAGCTCTATTAAATTCATTTGTATAATTTATTCTTGTCCACTTTGATATCCATGTTTGAGCCATGGGTCTCAAAGTTGATGTCTCTAATCGGTTCTTGGTCCAGTGTGATGGACCATTGATAGAATTACCCTTAAAAAACCCATGATGTTCTATAAAAATCAATCGTTTAAGGTTCATGAATAGCCTTCCCTTGATGATGCTCACCAAAATTTTATAATGTAACTTACACATACTCACTAAACTATAGTGAGAGTGGGATGAGGAGAGCTTGATTTTGGGTATGAGGAAAATAGTGGTTTCACAGGATAGAAATGATAGACATCTCCACTAAAAGAAGCCCTAAATAGACTTTACAATATCACTTTTAAACATAGACTAGGAATCTCTATAAAACGATCTCAGAAAACTATCAAGACTAGGGGGACTCTCAAGGTTAAGGCCAAGCATGGCCCCAGAAACTTCTTTCTCCTATAGAGATTACTCCATCATTGAATTTTCCTGTCTGGTAACAAGGATTGGAATCACATCCAAAATATCATCATTCCCTCTTGGATATTCATCTAACATTCACAGTTTGGGGCTAGCAAGAATATCACTAAAAAGGAGTGGGCTATGTTCCCTAGAACCTCCTTGTACTTGGAATAAGTTCCATACTCAAAAAAATAGTGTTTGGATATAAACCTTCTCTATGTTATGCATGCATGAAAGTAATAAGTATTACTATATACTTCATGCATATATTTTCCCCTTTATAACTCTTGATCCATGCATTCTTTCCTTAGAATCATATATTCCAGCCTATATTTTTTCGTTTAAGAGGTCTTCAAACACTAAATCGCTCAATAAATCTTCATGAATTGATTTCATTCTGTCAATATCATTGATAATCACATCAATTTATTGATTATTGGGTGGTTAATTTTTGTCCCATGCATGGAGATTATGTTTTAGAAGTCTAAATTTATTGTGAACCCCAATCTAATCGTTACACCAAGATGGTTCCTTCCAATAATCCTCAATGGTTTAATGATAACCCGATAATGTGGTCCATATACTGTAAAACTTGAATCTCTCACAATTCCCCTAACTAGAATATAAGGAAACTAGGAGTGGTGAGTATTTAAAGATACCCTGGACCAGATGGTTAACCTTGGCATTTGGGTAGGATGAGATGGCATGGAAATCAGACAAGCATCGATGAAGACAACTCCATGAACTTGGACCTCCTACTTGATTATTTCACCAAGTAAATCGATCTCTAGAGTATCCCATATCCATAATTCCCTTTATATAAATGAATTTGGAAAATTATAGGCTTTTATTCTATTGGTATCTACCCCTACATTTCTTCTCCGTTGAATTGGAAATAATGTTAAAATCCCCTCCGATGATCCATGGATAGTGTCCTAGATGAAACTCATTCATACCTTTTAATATGCATTCTCTTTTTTGGAAATCACAACTTCCGTAGATGAAATAAATGAGTATAACTTTAAACATATGGGACACTTTGGTAGTAATGAACTACTCATATTTATGTACCATATTCAATGATATTTTCTTATGCCAAAAGATCTAGATGTTGTGGTTGATGTGTCCAACATGAATACCCTCATACAAATTCAATCTAAAAGAAAATTCCTTTATTTTGGATAAATTTTGATTTTTTTCAATAACAACAACAATAGAGTCATTTTAGTTTTCGATCTCCATATCTGTGTAATCTATCTTAACCCGGACACTAAGGCCACCAGAGTTCCTAATAAATAGTTGATCCATTTAAAATGGGTTGTCTTAGTTTTGGTTCAATTCATTTTGAACTCTTTCAAGTGGGGAGACGAGGAATCCTGGATTAGCCTCAATCTGGATCTCATACATATGCTAATAGGTTCCCCTAAGGGTAATTTAGGTATATGAGTGGATAAGGTCTATTGGCAAGAACTCATCCCTTTCATATCACAGGATAGAGAATAAAAGTACAGGTTATGGATGTATAAAAGGCATGTCACATTGTCAAAAGCAATAAAATGAGAATGGATTGATTTCATAAATTAATAGACTAATCCATAATTAAATTTGAAAATATAGGAATCAACCTCATGTAAATATCACACATGATGTGTTTGTTATTACTCAATAACTGTGTTTTCAATATAGAAGATTCATTTTAGTTTAAAACACATATCACATATCCAAGTGTGAGAAAATGATCTTTAATTGTTTTTACACAATTATAAAATTATAAATAATTTATTTTTCCCAATTTGTAACTAAGTACATATAAATCCAACACATGATGTAAATAGTAAGACTTAAAATTTTTGTTTTCAATAAAAAAATTATCATTTTAGCTTAAAACATGCCTCACATGGGAAAACAAAGAAAATTACTTTTGATTGTTTTTTCAAACCATAGTAAAATGATCCATAATTCATTTTTTATTTCCATGAATTTACCACACATTAATATGACATATGATTTGGTTGGTATTATAACAAGTACATTTTTCAATATTAAAGTGACATTTTAGTGTAAAACATACATCTTATGGCTAAAACTAAGTAAATGATATCAGATTGTCTTGAAACTATAGTATAAGGATTCATGATATATTTCATGTGTATATTAATTTATTATACATCAATCTGACACATGATGTGTATGGTATGACTCAAAGTTCATGTTTTCAAAATATAAGAGTCATTTTAGTTTCAAATACTCATCAAATTATCAAAATTGATGAGAAAAAAAATATTTTTTATGTTTTGAAAACCAAACCATTTTCATTTTCCCATTAAGAAATTAACTTCATGTGAATTAAACACCCAATGTGGTTGGTGTGACTCAAATTGTGTGTTTTCAATATAATAGAGTTATTTTAGTTTAAAACACTTTTCACTTAACCAAAAATGAGAACACAAGATCACAAATGTTTTTAAAAAAATTAATATGATCCATAATTTATTGTTCATTTTTAGTATCGACCACACATCAATCAGAAACATTATGTATCTAGTATGATTAAATGTCTAGTTTTTCAATATAGATATGTTATTTTAGTTTAGAATGATCATTACATAGTGAAAACTAAGAAAAAATTCTTGTATTATTATTAGATGTCAGTAAAATGATTTATAGTTTGTTTTTTATGTGTAGTAATTGAATTCACATTAATATAACATATTATGTTGTCGTTATGACTCCAATTCTGTTTTTTCAATATAAAACAGTCATTTCAGTGTAAAATGTGCCTAATACAACTAACATTGGGTAAACGAGATATGAATATCATGAAACATGAGGAGAAAAATCAAAAATTCATTTCTAGTGTGTAGTAATTGACCATGCATAAATCCAACATAGGATGTGGTAGTATGACTCTATATGCATGATTTCAATATAAAAGTATAATTTTAGGTTAAAATGCATGTCATGTTATCAAAAACTATAAAATGAGATCTATTTAATATTAAATATTTGGATAGAAATATATAATTAATTTTTTTTGTGTGGTAATCAACCACACATCAATATAACACATGATGTGGTCAGTATGATACAAAGTGTGTGTTTTCAATATAAAAGTTTCATTTTATTATAAGACACTATTCACACAAAAAAACTGAGAAAAAAAAAAGATTGTATTGACTTAAAACATTAGGAAAATTATCCATAATTATTTTTATTTTAAATCAATTGACTACATTCCAATATGAATGAGGATTTTGTCAGTATGAATCAAAGTGCATGTTATTTTAGTTTAAAATTCATGTCATGTAGATAAAAATGAGAAAACAAGATATTATTATTTTAATTTTTTTAGCATGATCCATAATTTATTTTCGATTTGATGGAATTGAACGAATGTAAATATGACACATGATGTTGCTGGAATGACTTAAAGTGTGTTTTTTTAACATAAATTGTAATTTTAGTTTAAAATGTATGTTAGAGTGAAAAAACTAGGAAAATGTTCTTGGGTTTTTTTAAAAAAAATAAATGATATAAAATTTATTTCTCTTGTGTAGGAATAAACCACACATTAATCTGAAACATGGTATGGTTGGTATGACTCAAAGTGTATGTTTTCAATATAAAAGTGTCATTCTATTTTAAAATGTGAATACCATATTCAAAACTGACTAAATGAGATTTTCTTTTCTAGAAACTTTAGAAAAACAATACATAGTTCATTTATGGCATGTAATAATAAAACACGGATCAATCTGACATACCATGTGTTTATCATCACTCCACGTGCATGTTTTCAAATTAAAAGTGTTAGTTCATTCTAAACAGAGTAAGGTAACATGAAGTTTCTTGATACATTACTAAAATTATCCATAATGTATTTTTTATTTCATGTAATTGAATAAACATCAATGTAACAGATGATGTGTTTGGGTTGACTCAAAGTACTTTTTTTCACATTAATAGTGTCACTTTACTCTAAAAAACACATCACATAGAAAACTCTAAGTAAAAAAAGAATATAAGGTCTTGATTCCTTAGAAAAATGATCCATAATTTATTTTTGGCATGCTGGAATAGACGACTCATCAATCCAATATATAATGTGTCTGGTTTGACATCAAGTGCATGTTTTGAATATAAAAGTGTCATTTAAGTTTAAAACACATGTCACCATGTAAAAACAAGTAAAAGAGCATAAATTGTTTTCAAAACATAGTAAAGTGGTCTTTAATTCATTTTTTACAAAAATTAATCCACCAAGAAACAATTTGACACATGATTTACCTAACAATCTCATAGTGGTTGTTTTCAAAAAAAAATCATTTTGTCTAATGATATAATTATTGAAAACTTTTTAAGTAATTGAGATGATTATTAATTTATAATATAATTAATATATTAAGTTATAAACAATTTAATTTATATAGATTATTAATAAACAATATAATTTATAATTCACAATATAACTGTTAATTATTTAATATTGATTAATTAATCATTAATATAAAATTAACAATATAATAATTAATATTATTATTAATATTATAACAAATAATATCTATGACATGATCAATAATTGATAATATAATTTTTCACATGTTAATTATATAACATTAAAATTAAATTTTTTATATAATATTATTAAAATAATTTTTTTTTGTATTTCACAAACAATATTTTGTATGGAGGATGATCATTGGAAAAATCATCGAGTAAGAGTTATGATTTTTTATATTACATTGTATTTTTTTGATAAATTTTGTATATCACATCAATATAAATATTTTTAGGTAATTTTTTAATTGATATGAGTGTGAAATGTAATATTTTAATTTCAATCTGGTTTTCTATAATATTTTCATTATAATATGATTTTGTTTTTAAAATCTAGTTTTTTATAGGTTTGTTGTTTGGATACATGTTTTTCAGCAACTATCACTTCCTTTAATAGTGATAAAATAAATCATTGATTAAATTCCAATTTATTAGTGAAAAATAAAGCACTTATGAAAATCCATTTTATTTGTACTAAAACTACATAACTGATATTGGTGGACTTTATTAGTGATATATTTCTATCCCATGTAAAGGTCTCATTTATTATTACTTTTCTCAGTATTGAAAATATAAGAAATTATTTAAGGGTGTTCATAATTTCTACACATTTTTCACTAAAACATATCTCTATAACTGAGTTTGTTAGGTTTTTTAGTATTAATAATTAGTAAATAAATTAGATAAATCATCTTTTACTCTACCAAAATTGTTTTACTATTTTACTACCCCTAGTTATGAAATTCTTGAAATTATCCTTAATCCAAAAGTTGATGATGTTTCATTGAGATGAACAAACAAATATAAAATTTAATAGATTCTATATATATATATAAATATAGAATGGAGACCCCAAAATAAGATAAGAAAATTACTAACCCACAAGATGTTAGAAATATAGAATTGTAGGTACAAAGCTAGAGTGATAACAAAATAGGTGTTCTCTTGGTTGACTTTTGTGGTCTCCTCCTTCATATGATATAGATTTTTTGTAGAGAATTTATTTTCATCTATATATGATCATCCATATATTCTCATTATACCACTACTTTTTTAGCTTATTCATTAATATCTAGGCCATGGTCATCTATATCTATTGTGACATAAATTCTAGATAAAGAGAAGTCAAAAAAGAACTCACCCTGAATAAGATCAAAACATTAAGTATCAATACAAAAATATTACATTTCAAGTTAGTCATATATTAAATTACTATCTTTTATTAGGAACATATAAAACTAAAACTCAATATATTTAACCTTATCGTCATCTTCCAATGAATTGGAGAGTTATAGTGGCACTGATTTTTCATTTTAAAATATTGGATAATCACTTACCTGTACAGGTTCTACAAATTCTAACTAATACTCATCTAATTAATCTTGATCTCTAAAAATTCCATAAGTTGAAAATTTTTCTATCTTAAACTCCTCAAGAAATGGTTTATAAAGTCTAAATAGCTATTATTTGAATTCTTTATAGTCCTACTCAGTTTCTTCAACATGAAAAATTGGTGGCAAACACTCTTCCTCTTCTAGATTTGGTTCTTTCTCCATATTCTTCTCCTAGGAGGCAAGTTAATATATATACATCCTTTCCATTTTTCATTCAATGTATTTATATGGGTCACTAATAATTTTAATCTAGATATAATGACCATTTTCAATGATTTTCTCTAGGTGTTTAAAGATTCATTAATTAATCCGTGAAAAATAATTTGAATTGGAATACATTATATTGAGATATAATTTATGTTTTTTTTAATAAAGGAAAATAAAATTATGTAAAAATTTATGAATTAAAATATTGATTAAATTATATTGGTATACCTATAAATGGTTCTAATATTTTATATTCTTGTCATAGGGTGGAGATAAATCTGTTATTTTATTTCCCAATGTAGTGCAGTGGCTAATTTGGGTCATCTCTCATGAGATTCTTACAAGGTCAATCACTCAGTGCTTATAATTCACTTTTTATATTATTATTTATTTTATATTTATGGATTAAAAGTAAAATAAATTGTGGTTTGAGAATCTGGGATGCAATATTGAAAGTAAATAATTAGATGTGGTGAAAATAGAATTAATTAAAATATATCAAATTTAGAGAGAAAAGTGAAACTCCTGATAGAATCACCCAGAGTGAAACTTCATAGTCTTAATATTAGTTTGAGATTTAATTAACGAAAACACAAAATCATTTGGTTTAAAATACACTTTTCCCATGTTATGAATATATTATTCACTCAATGACTTCCAAGTACACAACATATCAGCCACCTCAATTGGATGAAAATAATATAGAAGAAGAAGTCAATCCGTTGGCGGAATATGGACTCACAAAGGTTTCTTACCCACTAAAATCTTCTTTATACTAACTCTAATAAAATAAGAACCATTAAGAATAACTTTTCAAAAAAATGGTTTTAGAAATAGATTTCACCCTTTGGAAATTTCCTTAGATATTTTCTCATGATCTTGAGTATTAGAAATCATAGTAAGAAGAGAACATGGAAAAATTAGGGAGATATAAAATAAAATATAAATGATAAATCTAATTTTAGAATATTGAATAAAATTAAATAATGAAAATAAAATGAAACATTAAATTTAACTCCACCCTAACTTCATCTAAATATTAATTATAGTGGATTATCTCATGAATGTTTATGAAAGTAACAATTTATTGGGATAGGGGTTGATCATTTTCACTATAGATTTTTCCTCATAAATATTTCATGTGGTGGATGTAATAAAAGGATGAATTTAAAAATGTTTTCTTTAATAGTTTTTTTATACTATATCTTCATCATGCACCAAAAATATTTTAGTTTCATTACCCATGTATAGCATGAATTAAAACATAATTTTTCAATAAAATTTTATATACTAATTGACTAGTTGTATTATGTTTCACCAATTTCCTATGAATTTATAACCTTTAATGAGATGGAATAATTCATGTACATAGTTATGAAAAATCAACCTTTATATTTCCTTTATTGGATGAAAATTTCATCTTAATAGGGATGGTTCTATTTATGATATTTTCTTATCTTCAAAATTTTCTAGATCAAAGCAAAGATTCCAATACTTAACTTGTGATCATGATTCATACCTAGAAATGTGGGATTTAAATTTTAGTCTGGTAGAATAAATTTAATCCCAACAAAAAAAATATAATTAAAAATGAAATTTTAAAATAAGATATCTATAGTGAATGTTAATCCCAACAGAATTTAATTAAAATAATTAAAATTCAAAAAAATAGTTATTTTCATAATTAACCTCAATATATATATATATAAACCCATAAAATGTGATAATTTCATATATAATATAATATTAGTGGGATTAAATAACTTAAATTAAATGTAAATTTATTTATAATATTTTCTCTTTCAGTTCCACTACACATAAGCATTTCACTCCTTGAAAATCATTTATACTAGAGTGAAAACATACATCCCAAATAATAAATGCAAATAACACTCAATAGTCATATAAAATGAAAATATCATTCCTCATATATGGATAAAAATTCCTTAACTCCTTAAAAATCAAAACAATCCATTCAATATCCTATTAATTCTCATGTGAATGTCGAACCAACCTCCCTGAAAAAATATTTCTCTCTTTACTCAATTAGTTTTAATGTATATTTTTTCACATTATAAAGAACATGTGTAATATAAATATGAATTATATACACATTTAATATCTAATTCACATAGTATAAAATGTTCCAATACAGAGGTCTTTTACATCGGGTTTTCTTATTCTAAGGTTCGGAAGGTTTTAAATGTGAAACATCTAAGGCATAATGATTATGGTTTGGAATTAATTAAAGAAAATTTGTCAAAACAACTTTTCTTAATACCAGTGTTATCCTTAATTATTTGAAAAAGTAATCACCTCTAAAAAATCTTTCTTTTCTTGGGTAGTTCACAATTTTTAACTATAACCTCAATGATAAATCGGTTCCATATTTTCCACTATTTGAATGATTGGTTTTTCTTTAATTTTGACATGTAATTTCTCTTTATAATAATCTTTTTTTTAATAGGAGGGAAATATATTGATATTAAAGTGTTGTTGAACACCCAATAAATATTTTTAATGATATTTGGGTAATATATCCATCATTAAAACATAAAATTTATTCCAATAAATAATCAATAAATATGGTTTCACTTTTTTTCATTTAAGCTCAAACAGATTATTCAGGATATAAGAATATAGCTTATTTTCTCCCACCCCCACACTTGAGTTAGAAAATGATAATGCATTTATATTATATAGTAGTATTGAAATATATATATATGGATTGTACTTTGGATACATAGAAATTCATTTCAAGGATACTATGGGATTGATAATTATCATATGTAAGGTGGTCAAAAATAAGATTTGAATGTAAAAAAAGGGTCTTTTAAAGTAGTGCCTCAATCATACTTGTGACATTCCCTGAATGCTAATATAATTGAAAAAAAATAAAAAAATAATTTAAGGGTCACACAACATGAATCATGACCAACAGAAAACTTATAAATGTTAATAATATATAAAATGTATTTATAAAACTCATATATTGAGAAATATTTTCAATTTTGATAGTACTAGTGCACATGGGTTTCACAGATCTATAAAAATTCATCAAATGGAAATATTTGAAATAAGGATATAAATCCATTCAAAAATCATTTAAATCCTAATATATTTAAGTCATACAATATTGGAAAAATATAATGATGGTTTAAATTTTCAAAATTATTTTATTTATGCTCAAAAATATTAAAAACATAAAAAATATAAATACAAAAATACAAAAATAATAAAAATTCAATAACATTTTTTAAAAAATGGAACCACCTGAATAAAATTCATTAAAAAATATAAATTCCCTCCCCCAAAGTTATTATATTTATGACCCTCTTTTTAGTTCAAATTATATCCAAAAATATTTGTATATAGAATTTAAATTTGGTAGAAAATAAAATAAATAAAAAGAGAGATAGAAACTGAATTATTTTTATGTGGAATCCTTGAGTTAATATTCTATATTCTAATATTTTAAACCCAGTATAAATAGATCAAAAAATGAACCTTTAAAATATAAAGATAGATAAAAATAAAGGGGAAGGAAAAAGGACAAATCTTGGGCTATATGCCCAAGAAGATGATATATTTTTACTACCCCATGTCATTATGTTCTACAATCATACCCCCAATCAGATATTCAGTGGGGTTTCATTGGGATTGACCATCACATGTGAATGTTTATGATTTCAATGAGTTGAAACTTATAATTTATTCTCTCAGATAAGATAAGAAAATCATAAAACCCTAATAGATTATAAATATAAAATTTTACTTCCATAGTTTGAGAGAAAAGATGATATGGGTTCTCCTTGTTAAAATTTTTCATTTCCTCCTCCACATGATATGTATGTAGATATAGATAATGTAGTTACATTACCACCTGATTTTATGAATATTATTCATATACTAATACTTTTTTGGATTATTCCTTAATATTTAGGTTCAACTATGTTTTATATATTGTGTCATAAACTTTAGAAAAGGATAATTCATAAAAACATTCAGTTTGAAAGTGATTAAAACAATATTAATTCATAAAATAATCTTCCCTTTAAAGTAATTTATATAAGAAATTTATCTCTTCTGGTAGAAACATAATAAACTCAATCTCAATGGGAGAATATTCACAATAATATTACAATTTAGTAGAGATATAGAGATGTATTGATTTTCCAATATCAATGATAAGAGAATTAATGTTCTTCTCATGTTCTACAAAATTTGACCAATTATCATATAATTCATTTTGATCTGTCACAATTTCATCATCAAAACTATTTGTTAAAGTAACTTTTAGGTAAATGGTTGGGAAAGACTGAGTGGATCTTATTTTAATTCCATATAGTCCTCCATATATTCCTCAATTTGAAAAAATTATAGAAGAACTCTCTTTCACTATTGGATCTGGTTCCTTCCCCAGGTGGTGCTCAAGAGATGTATGTACATATCCTGTTATCCATTTAATTTTTCTCCTTATATCTTATAATTTGAAAATAATACTTTGTAACCATTCATCAAGATCAATTTCAACCACATTATCATGGTTTTTTTACTATGGGTAATAAATCCACACATAATACATTGAATTGGAAGAAATCATAGAAAACTATTTTTTTATTTTCTTTGAAGAAATAAAAAGTCTCTAAAAAAGTATGAATAAATATTTTTAGTTATGTAAACATGGATCCATATAAATGGAATATTTTTTTACATGTCTGTTATAGGGTGGTGTAAAATCTATTAATTTATTTCTTTATTAAGAATATTGGATAACCAGGATCATCTCTCTTGAGTATATTTCAAGTTCAAATATTAACTACTAATTATTCAATTTTCATTTTATATTTTATTAATTTTTTATGAATTTAGATAAAAATAATTTTGATTTTTGATTTTCATAAATTAAGTAATAAAATTAAATATATATATTCAATGAAAATGGAATCAATAAAAATGAAATGAAGTTAGGCAAAATGGATATACTCCAGGTAGAATCATAATTTGTGAAAACAAAAATCATATTATCAGTTTAACATTTATATAATTAACACATTCCATCACATTTATTAACATCCTATTATTCCAAAGTTATGAATATATAGTGCTCTCAATGATATAAAAGTACACCAAAAATCCACATCCTCAATTAAGGGAAAATAATGTAGAATAAAAATTTAATAATCAAGTAGAAATTAGATACACAAAGGATAATTTCCCACTAATACCCTCCTTCAATATGACTCTAATAAAATAATTATCATTAGTTATAAATTTTCTAATACTTGGGACCAACACTATATTTATCCTTTGGGAAATTCCTTTTGTTAGTTACTCATAATCATGAGTATTATAGATCACGTTGAAAAGATAATGGGGAGAAAAAATGAGAGAGTTATAAAATAAGAGAGAAATGAGAACATGAAATTTAAATTATGAAATAAAATTACATAAATAATAGAAAATGATTCATAAATATAATCTATATCAGATCTTCAGTGAGATCATTAGTTTAGTTTTATAACCCTTTATAGGTTATGGAAGCTTAAATTTATGGAAAGAGAGGTATATCATTTTCATTACATATTTTCCTCTAAATTTTAACACATGATAAAAAAATTAAATAAATAAAATGGAATATGTTAGCTTAAGTAAATTTTTTCACCTATATCATGATTTTAAACTAACTAAATTATGATTCATGGACACAAATAGAATAAGTTATAACTTATTTACTCAAAAAAATTATAAATATCTTAACTATTTATATTCTCATACACTAAGTTATTATGAATTTATAACATTTAAATAATCTAGATAATGTGTGGGAAAAGTTATGAAAAATAATCCACATAATTTTCTTTATATTAATGTGTAAATTCAACTCATTTAAGAGAAAACTTTGTGAGATATTGGCTTATATTCAAAGTTAACTAGATCTGGGTACAAATTCTTAAACCTAATTTTTTTTCTTGATTTGGGATTTAAAATTTCAGATTGAGCTTTGAGCCAAGTTAAATAAAATAAATCTAAATAAAAAATTAATTCATAAAAAAATTAATTTTTTGATTTGGATGTTTTTATAGATATTTATAGTCGAAATACAAAACAAACATAAAATAATTAAAATTATAAAAAAACACCATTTTCATAATTAAGATTAAAATACTTATAAATCCATTAAATGTGCCAATTTCCCATAAAATGTAAACTTTTTGGGATTAAATAATTGAAATTCAAAGTTAAATTACCAAAAAACTATTATCATAGTGGGGTTAAATTAATTGTCTTATCTTTTTGTATTTTCTTTATTAAAAACATATTCAAATGCTATTAGTGAGATGTTACTCTAATAAAATAATGCAACTAAACAAAACCATAGGAACATGTGAATTTAAAATGTTCACTACTTAGTAAGAGTATCTCATCCCTTGAATGTTTTTTAAATAATTAAAGACTATACACACTAGTAGATATAAATCCATTTTATATGGTTATAGAAAGAAGATAATATCCTTACACATGAAAATAACTATAAATAATCGACAGTGTACATACTCCTCATACTGATAAAATATGTAAAAAAAGTTTCCTAGAAACTATAGAAACCTTCACTAGTAGTATTTAGTATGTTTTCATTATTATTGTTTTTCTTTGATCACATTTTCTTTTCATACAATTACTTATTCTTCTACACTAAATTTCACAGTAGCAAGTAAGAACATTATTCTTGAACTTTTAAATAAAAATGTTTGTTCAATCACATGTTTATATATTATTCTCTATTCAGACTATTGTCATGTAAAATCAATCAAATTCCATCTAAATATTGATACCACATATTATTTGTTGTTTATCTGATCAATGTGTCTTACTAGTTTTTTTATACCACCTAATGAAATAACATCATATGATGTCTTTTGAAACCTATTTCACATAAACCTATTCTATTAATCATCAGTTAAGACAATATATCTAATAAAAATTTGATGGATAGATATTTATGGTATTCTATTGATTGATTCTTATTTAATATATTCATTTTATCATCTCAACACTTCATAACTACATTAAATCAGTTCACAAATAATCCCCAAAATTCATCAATTCACAAACTCCAATTATATATACAAGGTTCCACTCAAATTTTATGAAAATTCATGAACATGATTCCAAAAAATTCTTAATATTTCCACCATCATTCTCAGTTACTTCCTTCTTTTGAAATCATGGAAATTTCCTAAAAAGCATGATCTTCTCATAAAATTTGGTGTCAATGAACTAAATACAAATTACATTTACCTTTGTGAGAACCAAAGGCCATTCATATTTGATATTTAGAATATTTAATAATAATCATAGTAACATTAAGGTTGATAACTTTAAGAATGATTCATAAAGTCATTAAAATAGTTATAACTTTATACCAACCATTCATATGGTGGAGCTTTATAAAAACAATTCTAACTATTTAAAATTATGCTTATGGTCTTTTATAACTTCTTATGAACATTTTGGAGATTATTTTCTAGAAACTTATACCTTATGATGTATTTTATCAATAATCTTTTTCCATTTTATTTCAAAAACCTTCCTCTAACCATTTATCTTCAAACCACAAAACATAAATCCAATGAATTCACCCAAATACATATATTTGATGGGTTTTATAATTCTATTTGATGATCCCATAATATCTTCTCATCATGAATTTATAAAATTCTATTTAATTTACATTGTAAAAATGTAAGAAACCTTCAATAACACAGATTGGTCATTCATTGGACTGAGGATGTTAAAATTATAAGAGATAATATAATTATTTTCATCTAATAACATTCCTCAATATATTCCATTAGTACACCGGCCACATTCCTCTGAAAAGAAAACATCAAAAAAATCAAACACAAACATCATATACTTTCATATACCCATATATAGCATATAGTAATTGGGTGTTACCCTCACATGGCATGTTCATCTATGTTTATGTAGTGAATAACTTTGTAATAAATTATCTTCTAAAACATCATAAACATTTAAAATACACTACTTAGCCAAACCATTTATAGATAGCATATTTTTGTTGAAATTATTAAAAATATCATTGTATAAAATTTGTGCATACAAAAAAAATCCTGCTTTCGACATACTTTGAATAATGTTGTCTTTATGTACTCATGATTTTTGAAACTTTAAAAAATTAAATAATATACATATTTAATAATCAAAAATCTATCCATTGTATCATTATAGGAAATATAAGATAAAAAGTTAGTAAAATACATATGATGATCATCTATGTTTGAAAACAAATTCAAAAAAATCGGTCTGGTAAACATAGGTTGATCATCTCTAACTAAAATCCTTTATTAAAAATATTACCAAAGAGGATGATTTAGGTTTTTAGAAAAACATTCCACCCTTTATAGAAACCTACCTTTAATCATAACTATCCTAACCCACATCTAATTAATGTATTCCATCTTCTCTAACAAAACTCAAAACTTCTTTTTCCTTATAGACAATGGGAAATTTTCAACACTAAGGCGTATTCATTATTCCCACATCAACCACTAGAACCAACTTATAACCATTATTAACCTATGAAACATATTTTTCTTATACATACATATATATATATATATTGTTCAAATTTAAAAAATATCTACCTTGGGAAAGGGTGTATATCATTTTCATTAAAAAAAGTCCACTCACTCCTAGAAGTAGAATATGTATCCAACTGCTAAAGATTCCATAGATTTACCACCTCATATACATGTTTTGGAAGGTCTCAACAATTCATCTTATAAGGACACCAAATTATACACTCTAACACTCCTTTTATTAAATTATCTATAAAATGTTGTGTCTTGTTGTTATTTTATTATTAATTTTGGATGTATTTTCTTATGAAAATAAGGTCACTTGTTTTCGGTTGAATCATCACACACTGAAATCTTCACACTACTTGATGGTATCTATTAATTAAACTTTTCAACATTTTGAAATATATTCTATAGATACCCAAGTTTTTTATTCAATGATATTAGATCTTAATATATGAATATTCATTTCATCTTATAAAAACACATATGAAGATTGTAAATGTTTAGTTTTTTTATAGATAAATACATAAACATCAAGTTCATAAGTGAACTATGTAGTCTAGAACTATTTTCTTCATAATAGGAACCATTCTTAAAAATATCATACATTGTACATATCTTAACAACATTTTGAAGGGAAACATGTGAAATGGGGAACTCATTTTCTATGTAAGAAACAAGGGAGATATTAACAATCACTTAAGAATAACATGGGTTTAAGTGTATGAGAACATGAGCATAAAATTTGAAAACCATACAGTGAATACAAAAGTTTATAATCATAAAACATGGAATAAGTATTGGTAGTTTATAAAAAATGAATCATAATAGAATAAAATAACCTAATAATTGAGATCATAACATTTATATAATACAAGTGTTCATGGTATACATATAAGAATATATATTCTTATGTCAATGATACCCAAAAATACATTCATAACATGTTAAGATTGGGAAAATGACATGTGTACCCTCTTTGGGACTGGTATAACCTATTTTTTACACTCTTTTAGGATTGGGATAACCTATCAGGTACTCTATTTGTTGATTTAAAAACATATCATATAGCTTTTGATCTCATAGAACATTAACTCTTATCAAATGAATCATCGGCCTATATAACCACTATCCTTCTTGTTACAAAATGAAAATAATATATATGTATTCCAAAAATTCATAAAAACAATTCAACATAATGTAACTCATATAAATTAAATGGGTGTCATAAAAATTTCAACATAGAATAAACTATAGAAAAAATGGGTTTCATAATCATTATATCAATTCATCATAGCAGAACCCATATAAAAGGAAGAGGTTTCATAAACATATTTTTATCATAATAATAAACCATCTAGTGAAAGAATAAAGATGGTATCATTGGATCACATCCCTAGTAAATCATAGGAAACATAAAATCATATTATCTTAGATGGAAACTATTTTAAAATATCACTAGTAATAATAAATGGGAAAACTATTCTTTCAAATTTTAAAATA
Source organism: Viscum album (assembly GCA_963277665.1). NCBI lineage: Eukaryota > Viridiplantae > Streptophyta > Magnoliopsida > Santalales > Viscaceae > Viscum > Viscum album. Next base: position 1,365,381,325 of record OY728166.1, on the reverse strand, counting down.
GCTTTTAAAAAACAATAAACATATAAAAATTAAATAAAACATTTTATTTTGAAATATTATAAGAAACATGCAATGGAATATTTAAATAATTGATTGGTTATGGCACCGTGAAATACCATTCATGTCTTACATGTTAAAACAAAAATTCATTTCACATTTTTGGTTAAAATTAAAAAGTTCCTTATTTTGAAAAAAGAAAGAATATTCATTTTAATTAAATTTTTAAAAATGAAAAAAAGGGTACAAATGAAATTTTACAATAATTTTATAATAAATAATTATTATTTAAAACTTTATTAGAAAACATGGACATAGAATTGAAATTATTTTATATCAAAGAGAGAAGTAATGTCAGTTTTCATTAAAATAATTATTTTCATCTTATATTATTAAATTAAGGAAAATGGAACAAAAATATTTATTCTCCATAAATAACTATAGTAGAGGAGAATTCATAAGTTTATTGATAGGTATATCATAGGATTTCATTATAAAAAACTCAATCATAAAAAAATCTTGATAAACAATGAGATTGTAAAATAAAACCATAACTACTTTGGTTACTTTTGAATTGTAAGAAAAATGAAAGAAGTAACCTTATATGTTTATGTATATCCTCATAATTGTAATGATATAATCATAAAATAAATTCATTTTTATTATACACATGACACTAAAGAAACAAGAGGTGAATATTCACTATGTCCCAAGGAAATTAGAGTGAGACGAAACTCTCTTACCACTTTGGAATTTTTTGAATCATAAACCCCTTTAAATAATAACATCATATTAAAATTTAAATATCCTTAAATTAAGGATTTTAATAATTTAACATGTCAAAGAGGTATTATATACACCTCAAAAAATTAATGTTTGGTGAATATGGCATTATTCTCCCATAAATAAAAGAGAGGTAAAAAAACTCTTTACCTTAAGTATTGAAATTCTTTGTACACATTTGAACCTCTTATTAAATAAAAAAATTTACTATACATATATTCTAGAGCCGTAATATTATATATTTAACCATATATTATTTTTCATAACCATTAATTACTGATTTATTACCATTTCTTTATTAAAATCACTGTTTTGGGTGACAACTACTTCATTTTTCATTTATGTTTTAGTTCAGTAGTTTCGGTCCTTGTACATAGATCCTAGTTCCATTATCTAATTAGTGTTCACCATGATTTAAATACTATATAAATTAATTATATGCCTTTTTAGATTCATCCATTAAACTTATATTTATATATATATATTTGTGCGTGTGCATTACAATGTTCATGATGACAATAGGCAGTAAATATGCATGAATGTAGCATCCATTTTCTTGAAAGATGGAATTAATGTAAATACTATTTAAACATTATGAACACCCCATTTATTTAATTATTTATTATTTTTTAATTAATTTAATATCATTGATATCTTGTGTTACACACAACACCGAGTTTTAACAGAACTGTAACATATCAATATTATCACTATTTTATTGTGACTATTATAACCTAGTTGTTAAAATTAAAGTTATGAATATAAATAAATATTTTTTAAATATTAATTAAAATTATATTATATAATTGAAATATATTGACAAAAAATGTACTTAATTTTCAGTAAATCCTTTATATGTTTCAAAAATACTATTTTCCCAAAAAAATAGTTTTTATTAATTTTTGTTATCATTATTTAACATATTTTTTCACAATTTTAGAAAATTATTTTTATAAAATAAAATTCATTTTTAAAATAAAATTTCAAAATTATATTATGGTGAATTTTTGATATTTTTTGGGAAAATGTTATTTTTTATGAATAGTGAAAAATATTTAATTTTAATTGAATATGTTTTTTCTTGAAATTTATTTATAAATTTAAATTATATTTAAAATTGTTTATTAAAATTAATAAAATAATAATTCTATTAGTTCAATTTCAGTCATTGGATTCAATTTCATATTTAATTTTGATATAAAATCTTTGTAAACTTTTGAACATTGTCTCCTTAAAAACCTGATTTCTCATCACATCAGCGGGATTAATTTTAAATTAATATTTTCTAATTATGGGAATATAATATCAAATTATTGATTCCATATCTTAAATAAGAGTAATTAAAATTATCTAATATTATAAAATTATATTTTTACCAAAATGAAGATTACAAATAGAAAAAAAACTATTTCACGTAGTTAAGGGGAAACTAGGTTTACCTAGGGGTTAAAAAAAGATAATGGTTATAAATAATCCAAAACTTGTTCATAACTTATTTTAGGGAAACATTTTGACCTTATATATTATATTATTGATAATGGAACATTTTTTAACCTTCTAAAATGATAAAAATGTTTGTACACCTTTTTCATTTAACAAAAATACAAGTGTACCACTCACCTCACTTATAAATCCCCCCCCCCCCAAATATCCTCTCTTTATCACATCATAAAACACTTTGGTTCAGAACTTAAAATCCAAAATGATTTCTTAAAAACCATCATCTCATTTTAGAATACTTATTTTGGTTGTAAATACATCCTATGAAAGATGTTGGTGCAAACATAAAAATGATACCCGAATAATATATACCATTCTTCAATGAGAATTTTTTGTTTTATTTATTTATTAACCTTATTAAATTCATATTATTAAATTATAATATAATAAACACATTATATTCCATATACTTATATGTTTACATATAGAGTTGATGTAACATCCCAGGTAAATAAAGAATATTAAATTTTATATTTATTAATATTTGTGAATTAAATATAAATTTTACTTTAAAGGATATTCTATGTCTGATTTCTTACCTGATATGCAACAATGGGTTTCTTTGAAATCTTATGTTGCACAAAATGTTGAGTTATACCGAAAAATAATATAATAATATTATTATTTTTAAATTTTAGTTAACGCATAGTTATTTTATTGGTGGGAATGAACAAAACTAACTAAAATATGATTTAACATGTTTTTTAAATTTTTTTACATTTATCTAATAAATTTTAGAGGCTAAAAATGTGAATGAATACAATTTTAGGCATAAATACTCTAATATTCTTTAAAATGTCAATTTAATCCTTTTGATGGAGAACCCTTTTTAAATATTTTTTTTTTAACTTTTATATGTTCCATTTGGTAAAATAAAATTTTTCTTTAGAATTAGGACATCAAAATTTACTTTTGGTAAATTTTTGTATTTTTCTGATAAAGTTCATTTTTTTAATGAATAGTGAAAACTACTGTATTTTAATTCAAAAATGCATTTTAATCTAATTTATATATATATTTATATTAACCTTTTAATTTGTTTTAAAGTGTAATTGTATTATATTTTTACCATTTAATCACATTTGGGTTATTATAAGTAATTTTACTTTGAAATTGGACATAAACAAGGGTCAATCTTTTGATAGTTATTATTTCTTAAAAACACGCTTGTTGGTTTTGACAATGGGAATTAATTTTAAATTAATTTCTTCCACTTCTATGTTTTGAATTTGGAAAAATGGATTCTATATTTTAAATCTGGAGGTTCAAATTGTGAAAATAGGTAAATTTTATTTTTATACATTATGAATAGTTACTTCAGTAAATATTTTATTTACCATGGTTAAAGGGTAAATCTTGTAAATAATGATGAAAAATAATATTATAATAATAATAAATTACCCTTACACTTGACCTAACCCTATTTTATAAGGTATTTCCGACCAAGTGAATCCTTGGGTAGATTTTGGTACCCCATGGAGCCACTTGGTAGTGATAATTATACTTTATATTAATTAATTGAATGTAAATACAAAACTAACATAAACATATATCTTTTAGTAAAACAATTTTTATATGGGGTTATATAAGTAATCCCTTATACTATAAATATTAATTTTAAAGATAAAAAAATTCCTACATCATGGTATTTTATTTATAATTTTTAGACATTAAATAAATAAATATGATTATGAAACAATAGTGACGCAGTAATTGCTTCATTAATAAAGGATCAAAATAAATGATATTATAATTATTAAATTAAATTTATTTTGAAACTTTTTAAGTTATACACAATTTTTAGAGATAATAATGACTTGTTATCTTAAAATTAGTGAAGTTTTTATGAAAGAATCAAGTTGTTATAGATTTTGTTAAAAGTCATGATATGAATAGTTTATAAATTGACATAAATGAGTTTTTAAAACAATTAATATTTTATTAAAATATAAAATAACCCTAAAAATCTAATATTCATTCGAATGACATATATGATGTTAAAAATGTAATTAATGATTCATTTTGTGTATCTTGGAATTTTATAGTAAATATAATGACCATATAGTATGGATGTGGTAAAAGTTAAATAAGTTAATAAATGGTTAAATAAAAAAGATAAGAATTAAAAAAAATATCCAAAACCCATCTAATTATTATTATATTATTTTATTTCGACTTATATGAACCTTATATTATAATGAAATAAGTTTTGGTCCTTTTTAAACCTAACATAATTTTATAATAAAATAATACATTCAAACTTTCCTAAAGAGCCCCTCCTCCCCCTTTTAAAATGCCATCACCTCAAACCCTTACTCACACCTCTCAATCCCCCTTGGATCATCCAAAATCTTCCCAAATAATATCCCAAAATCCATATATTCCTCATATAATCCTTCCCATATGAAGAAGGAAATTCATGTAAACCTTTTGGTTCAAACCAAAGGGAGATACCTGATTTAAAGGTAATGTCTTCTCTTAAATTATTTTCTTTTATTTTACTTCTCCAACCCCCTAAACTCTTTTTAATAATTTATTTTATAACAACACCAGTATCCTAAATATAATAGTATTTTTTATGAGAATTATTCTAACTACATCGACACACACCTCCATCTAATGGATATGAACATACTGTTTCTGTGAATAGTGAACTACTACCTCACGAAACGATGATTGTTCAATTATCTCATACTACATCTCATCGTGGCCATTATGATGGATCTATAATTATATATGATATATATTTTATTTTATTTTTTTAATATTCTTATGTAATACTAATTTATAACATACTTTTATGCTTTTCATGTTTTATAAATATGATAATTTCATTTGAGGAAGTGCGGACTACCGCCCCCTCAATGTGATATGACTCATTTATACCATACATGGAACGTATAAATTATGGTGTTAATGAAATTATGTAATGTATATAAAATATTTTATTATACTGTAATTATAATATACCTATGTATCATTAAGTTTTCATTTCATTAAAATGAAAAAAGAAATGAAAGTGGCGTTCTTGCATACGTACGGCTTACCGTCTACACAAACGGTGCATTTCATTTATTGTGTCCAAATGTTATGAACTATTATAAATAAATATATATATTATATATATGATATATATGATATCTAAATCATAAATATCATTTTGTATATAATGTTATTTTGAACAGATGGACAACTTTTAATTATAAGTACCAAATATTGACAAAACAATCGTTATTAAATAAAATGATTATATAATGCTTATAATGTGGTAATAAGTGATGTAAAAGGAATAATAAACTGGAAAAAAAATATCAATCACGTATAAATTAACTTTATCATATTATTCATGATATTTAAAGAATAAACAAGTCAAGTTAGACACGATTTAATGGGTTTTCATCTCACTTTTTTATTCTCGTGAGATTCATGGTATATTTTCCACTATTTCATTTTGTGTGGTGTTTGTACTGACCATTATTGTATTAATTATGTAATATAATTTAATTTATTGGTATTTACATCTTCATTTTATGATCCTTTTTTCATGTGGTGTATGTTTCATAAGTTACCAAATTGGTAAGGGAACCATTCACCCTCCTCTTTTAGACAAAGACTTCTTTTATGTTATGTTTTTTAATTTCAATTTTCAAATGTTGGGATATGTTATTATATATCCTTATTATTTTACATTTTATGTCCATGTGATGAGAGACCCTTTTCTCTCTCATCAACTCATTTTTAAAATTTTCAAGTGACGTCGTTAGGCTGTCGAATTTCTATAAGAGAACTTCTTAACCCAATTTCAACTATTTGGGTTAAACTTCAACTTCTTGATTTTTTCATGATATGAATATGTGTGAATGAAATCTGATTATTTGGACACTTAATATAAACTTATATTCAGTGTATTATTATTTTTCACAAAAAAATTATGTCATTTATTTATCCTTAATCTAAGGATATGATCTTTGTAAGGAACTTTGTCTCAATTTGTATTTCATTGAGAATTATTTGATGTTATACACCAATACACTTTTATATGGTGCAAATACTTCCCTTTGACATATTATATCATGAATCTCCTTATTCTCATGATATTATAATCCTTGTTTATTGTTATTATATAATTATTTTTATTCAAGTATTTTCTCAAGTGTTAAGGGACTCTTTAATATAAAAAAATTTATAAATATTTTAAAGATTTATTCTTCTAAATATTTCCCGTTAACGACCATATTTTAAAAATGATTTTAAGGATTTATATGTACATTAATGTATTAAAATGTAAACTTCTATAAAATATTCAAAGTGTTATGTGACACTTTGATTCCAAAATCTCTTTATTAAATGTTTTAAATGGTTTTGAAAATGGTTTGATAAATCATTGATTATGTCAATATCTTGAATTGATATATTTTCATTGAAATATGGAAATGTTATCTTTCCTTTATACTTGTTTTATGTGTTGTGAATATTTTATGGTTATTAGGAATTGTTTACATATACAATTGGTTCTGTGATAAACCTAGGGCAAGTGAGCTTGAGATAGATCTCAAATGAATTGAGTAATGTGATGGAGGTAAGCATTAATATTTCTCCTAAGAGATTTAGAGAATATACTGTGATGGGTATTCCAAATGTAACTCCCCACATAGTTGTGAAACCTACAACGTAATTATGTTATGTATTCCATAATTTACCTTAATGATATATGATTTTTGTGTGTTATTCATAAATTTTATGATTTCATGAGGTATGTTATGATTGAAAAGTATTGTTTCATTAATTTGTATTTATTGATGGTTTAATGTTTCCTTTACTTATTTTATAACCCTTACTGAGATTTTTATGCTCATCCCAAGTTTTGAAATGTTTTTCATAGGACGTAAAGATAAATAGGGTCAAGGATGGGATCAAGGAAAATTCATGTTGTCTAAAACATGGAACTGGACAAGTTTATTTTTTTATGATTTTTTATTTTATGAAAAAAAATGGAAATTGAGTAGAAGTTTCTAATTTGTAATTTTTGAGATATAATGTAATATTTATGGACTAATTATCTAAAAATATAAACCTAAAAATATCCTCAATGTGAATTATTAACTTAATTAAATAATTATTAATGATTAAGGTTGGGGCCATATAGTTGGTATCAAAGGTCAGTTTAGATAACTTTAGAGATTAGGGTGTTATTTAAGCATAAGTTACATAACCATAATGGTTATCATATTAGAAAGAGTTATAGTTATTTTATATAAATTGAATAAGTTTAAGATAGCATGAATAAGTCTATCTTAGTATTTAGCCTCCTCATAAAATATTATATGATCATATTACTAAAATACTCACACTAACCTTTTTTGGTTTTAGTAAATGGATGGATCTAGTAGGTACCAAAGTAACAGTGGAAATGAAAAAAACAGTGATGGTTTTATGAATAAGAAACTGAATGAAATGGGTGCTACAATGAAGACTCTTGTAGTTATTCTGAACCAACTATCTGGAGTCATGATTGAACACTTGAACCTTTGTTATTTTTATAAGGAATCGTATATGTGATAAACAAATCCCTATTGAAGTTCATGTAATAATCATAAAGGTAAGTATATTAAAAAACCTATGTGTCAAGGATGTGTAAAGAAACACCTAGGAAAATTCATCAAAGGTACGAGAAGATGTTTTAGATGTAGTAATGAAGGTCATAAAGCAAGAACCTTCCATAGAAAAAAGGAATCATCTAATTGACTCTAGTAAAGGGAAAGAAGTTCTTTTTGAGGGATCAATTGAATGTTTTAAATGTGGTGTGTGGTCATTATACAAAAAAAATGTACTATAAAGAAGGTTAGGGAATGAGATCACCAGGATCATACAAATATATGTTTACTAATACCTAATTCCATTCTAATTGAGGATGAAGAAACTTATAATGAAAAATGAAATGTATGTATTATTTCTTAGCTGATGTTTTGACATTATTTAATCTTTTGATATAATTCATGATTATGCTTATAGGAAATAAGTATTGCGGAATAATATGGAAAATAATGGTAAATGGATCATGAATAATGTTGAATTAGTAAGAAGTCTACATATAAGGGATTCAAAATTTATGGTAGATTTTAGGATGATTAAATGATTAAAAGTATTAAGGCTATTTCGATGGCGTACTCGATACGTAACAATGGGCTTATTTGAAATCTTACATTGCACACAATGTTGAGTTATACTGAAAATTAATATAATAATATTATTACTTTTAAATGGTAGTTAACGCATAGATATTGTATTGGCAAGAGTTAACATAACTAAATACAATATGATTTCACATGTTTGTTAAATGTTTTTACATTTATCCAATAAAATTTAGAGGCTTAAAATGTGAATGAATCCAATTTTAAGCATAAATACTCTAATATTCTTTAAAAGGTCTATTTACTTCCTTTTGATGGAGAACCCTTTTTAAATTTTTTTTTCAATTTTATATGTTCCGTTTGACAAAATAAAATTCTTATTTATAATCATGAAATCAAAATTTATTTTGGGTAAAATTTTGGTATTTTTCTGATAAAGTTCATTTTTTAAGGAATGGTGAAAAATACTGTATTTTAATTCAAACCTGCCTTTTAATCTAATTTATTTATATGGTTACATTAACCTTTAAATTGTTTTTAAAGTATAATTGGATTATATTTTTACCATTTAATCCAATTATGGTCATTGTAAGTAATTTCACTTTGAAATTGTACATAAACAAGTGTCAATCTTTTGATAGTTATTATTACATAAAAACACGCTTTTTGGTTTTGACAGCGAGAATTAATTATAAATTATTTTCTTTCACTTCTGTGTTTTGAATTTGGAAAAATGGATTTAATTTTTGAAATCAGGAGGTTAAAATTGTGTAAAAAGTTAACTTTTACTTTTATACATTATGAATATTTACTTCAGTAAATATTTTATTTACCATGGTTAAAAGGTAAATCTGATAATTAAGGGTGAAAAATAATATTATAATAATATTAAATTACCCTTAAACTTGTCATAACCATATTTGATAAGTTATTTCCAACCCATATCATCATTGGATCGATTTTGGGACCCCATGGAGCCACATGGGAGTGATAATGACACTTTATATTAATTAATTTAAAGTAAAGACAAAAGTAACCAAAACATATATCTTTTATCAAAACAATTTTTATATGGGGTTATATAATTAATAACTTTGACTATAAATATTAATTTGAAATATAAAAATATTTACTACATCATACTATTTTATTTATAATTTTTATACATTAAATAAATAAATTTAAGTATAACACAATAGTGATGTAGTAATTGCTTAGTTAATAAAGAATTCAAATAAATAATATTATAATTATTAAAATAAAAATTTTTTGAACCATTTATACCCTCCACAATTTTTATAAATATTAATTACTTGTTATATTCTAATTAATGATGTTTGTTCGAAATAATCAAGTTTTTATATATTTTTTTAAAAGTCATAATATGAATAGTTTATAAATTGATATAAATGAGTTTTTAAAACAATTAATATTTTATTAAATGATAAAATAATCCTAAAAATATAATATTTATCCAACATACATATATGATGATAAAAATTTCATTAATGGTCCATTTTTGGTCTCTTGAAATTTTATAGTAAATATATTAACCTTATAGTATGAATATGGTAAAAGTTAAATAAGTTAACAAAAGGTTAAATAAAAAAATAAGGATTAAACAAATATCCAAAACCTGTCCAATTATTATTGAATGATTTTATTTCAACTTATATGGAACCTTATCTTAGAATTAAATAATTTTAGGAACTTTTAAAACCTAAATTAATTTTATAATAAAATAATACTTTCAAACTTTCCTAAAGAGACCCTCCTCCCCCTTATAAAAATCCATCACCTCTAACCCTTACTCACACCTCTCAAGCCCTATTGTCTTGTACAACCTCTAACCAAATAAGATCCCAACATCTCTCTCTTCCTCCTATAATCCTTACCGAAGTCATAAAATAATTAAAGTAAACCTTTTGGTTCATAACAAAGGGAGATACCTGATTTAAAGGTAATGTCTTCTCTTAAGTTCTTTTATTTTATTTTACTTATCTAACCCCCTAACCTCTTTTTATTCCATTATTTTATAAAAACACCCGTATCATCAATATACTAGTTTTTTTTTATGAGAATTATTCAAACTAAACCTACACACACCTCCATCTAATGGATACGAACATGCTGTTTCTGTGAACGACAAACTACTACCTCACGAAACGATGATTGTTCAATTATCTCTTATCGCCTCTCATGGTGGAAATTATGATGACACTGTAATTATATAATATATATATATATATATTATTTTATTTTTTTAATATGTTTCTTTAATTCCCATTTATAACATACTTTTATGCTTTCATGTTGTATAAACATGATAATTTCATTTGAGGAAGTGCGGACTATTGCCCCCTCAAAGTGATATAAATAGTTCATACCATACACGGAACATATAAATAATGGTATTAATGAAATTATGTAATGTATATAAAATATGATATTATAATGGAATTATATTATACCTATGTATCATTATGTTTTCATTTCTTTAAAAATGAAAAAATAAATGAAAGCAGCGTTCATGCGTACGTACGGCTTACCGTCTCCATGAACGATGCATTTCATTTCTTATGTCCAGATGTTATGGACTATTATAAATACATATATACTGGATATATATGATATATATTATATCCAAATCATTAATATCATTCTGTATATAATGTAATTTTGACCACATGGACAATTTGTAATTATAAGTACCAAATATCAACAAAACAACCGTTATTAACTAAAATGATTATATAATGTTTATAATATGGTAATAAGTGATATAAAAGGAATGATAAACTTGAAAAAAAATTAAGAAATTATAAATTAACTTTATTTTATTATTAAGAATATTTAAAGAATGAACGAGTCAAGTCATACATGAGGTAAGGGGTTTTCATCTCACTTTTTTATTCTCGTGAGATTCGTGCTATATTTGCCACTATTTACTTTTTTGTGGTGTATGTACTACCCATGATTGTATTAATTGTGTAATATACTTTAATATATGGATATTTACATATTCATTGTATGATCCTTCTTTCATTTGGTTTGTGTTTCTTAAGTTACCAAATTGGTAAGGGGACTTTTCACCCTCCTCTTTTAGTCAAAGACTTCTTTTATGTTATATTGTTAAATTTCAATTTTAAAATGTTGGGATATGTTCTTCTATATATTTATTCCTATAAATTTTATTTCCATGTGATGATATAACCTTTTCTCTCTCATCAACTCTTTTTTTGAATTTTCAAGTGATGCGGTTAGGCTGGCGAATTTCTGTAAGAGAACTTCTTAACCCAATTTAAATTATTTGGTTTAAACTTCTACTTCTAGATTTTTTCATGCTATGAATATGTGCGAATGACCTATGATTTTTTTTATACTTAATATAATATTGTATTTGGTGTATTCTTATTTTTCACACATAATAATGTCATTTATTTATCCTTAATCTAAGGATATGATCTTTGTAAGGGAATTTGTCTCAATTTATATTCCCTTGATAGTTGTTTGTTGTTATAGACAAATTCAATTTTATATGGTGTATATAATTCCCTTTAACATATTATATCATTAATCTCCTTATTCTCATGATATTATAATCATTATTTAATTTTATTCTGTAATTATTTTCAATCAAGTATTTTCTCAAGTGGTGTGGGACTCTTTAATGAAAACATTGTTTTAAATGTTTTAAAAATTTATTCTTATAAATATTTCTCATTAATGAACATATTTTAAAAATGGTTTTATGGATTTATATATACATTAATGTATTAAAATGTAAACTCCTTTAAAAGATTCAAAGTGGTATGGGACACTTTATTTCAAAAATATCATTATTAAATGTTTTAAATGGTTTTGAAAATGGTTTGATAAAGTATTGATTATGTCAATATATTGAAATGAATATTGTCATTGAAATGTGGAACTGTTATCTTTCCTTTATTCTAGTTTTATTTATTATGAATATGTTATGGTTATTGGGCATTGTTTACATATATGGGTAGTTCTGTGATAAACCTAGGATGGGTGAGCCTGAGATAGCTCTCAAATTCATTGGGTAACATGACCGAGGTAAACATTAATGTTTCTCCTTAGAGATTTAGGGAATATATTGTGATGGGTATTCCAAATGTAACTCCCTACATAGTTGTAAAAGCTACAATGTAATTATTTTATGTATTCCATAAGTTACCTTATTGATTTATGATTTTTGGGTGTTATTCATAAATCTTATGATTTCATGAGGGATGTTATTATTGAAAAGTATGGTTTCAATGATTTGTATTTATTGATTGGTTAATGTTTCCTGTCCTTATTTTATAACCCTTACTAATCTATTTATGCTCATCCCGTGTTTTGAAAAGTTTTTCATAGGACTTAAAGATGAATAGGGTCAAGGATGTGATCAAGGAAAATTCATGTTTTATAAAACATGGAACTAGATGTGTTTCTTTTTTTAATAATTTTTATTTTATGAAAAAATGGAAACTATGTAGAAGTGTCTACTTTATAATTTTTGAGATGTAATGTAATAATTATAGCCTAATTCTCTAAAACTCTAAACCTGAAAAGATCCTAAATGTGAATTATTAACTTAATTCAAGAATATTTAATGGTTAAGAATAGGTCCTTATAGGTAACGACCTACAACTATCTCCACTTCTATCAAATTGGTTACAAAATCATCGTTCGTTTGTATGTCGGACTATCACCTCACAAACTGATGTTATTAATTTTTCAATTACCACCTCTCAAGGCTTCACATAATGATTGATTTGTTATTTATATATTTTATATTTTATATTAGTAAAAATATGTAATTATTATTTCACAGAAGCCTTCATACTCTCCAAATTGTGGGAATACTATAATGTCACTCATGTGTATGGTGGACTAAAGCCTCACAAGTTGATGTCATTATTTCACAATTTACAAGGAAAATAATAAGAATGGTATTAATTAAAATATGTGATATATATGAAAGAAAAAAAAATTAATGATAATATATCATTAAACTTTATTTCTTTCAATCTGAAAATAAAATGGAAAATGTGTTCATGCATACATACATCCTATTGTCTCCACAAATAGTGTATTTTAGGTTCGATCACTAACTTTTATGAATTAATCTAAATAAATATGTTTTGAGTATATATAATATTAATATCATGGTTAAAATTATAGATATAATTAAATCTTGGTCAAATTAGGAGGACCAAAAATTAAAAACCAAAATATATGCCTAAAATAAAGTGGTTATTATCCAAAACATAACTTTAACTTGGAATAGTTAATAAAATGGTACTGTAAGGGTGATAATTAAATAATATATAGTATTATATATATAAATTTTTATCTATAATATATCTATAATAAAATTATATTTATTATACATCCATTTTTAATGTGTATGATGGATGTTAATACTTAATGTAATAGATTTTTTACTCGATTTTCTTTCTTTGATACATATTTTATGTTATGCACAAATATTATTTAAAAGTTATATATACATCCTATTTAACATGTAATATCATGAATTTATTTACCCTAATGATATTTCATGTTTTATTAATGATATTTCTTCATGGGGCTTATGTTTCAATGTTACCAAAGTAGTAATGATTAATGTGAGAATTACATAATTTATTGATCTATGAATTTAAGGCAAGAGGATAGAAAGATAGAAGAATAAAATACCGGAACTAAACATTTTTTTAAAATCTTCCAACTATTTTTCATGTTTTGAATAACTCATCTCACTCGTCTCTACCACTCTCATGGTGGTTTGATTTTCCTCACCCCCCCCCCCTCCCTCTTATGGTCGACACCTAGGGCCCTCCTTTGGAAGGGTTTCCTATCTCACCATGTTGGTGCCCATGGATGGCTACCTCTGTTAAAGATTCTCTTCATTGTCCTCCAACCTATTTTTTACTTCCTCTCCACATTTTAGTCATTCATTTGGATTCAACATCAAAGGTTCTATCCTAGACTCTTGTGTTGAGATTCAGGGTTGATAAGTTATAAATTTATCTCTTCTAGAGATTGGTATTCTCTTGGGGATTGGTGGCACCAGAAGTTATTTCTATTATGAACCACACATCTTTATTCATCATAGTTTACAACAAATAAATGTTTTAAAAATCATGGATTGAGAGACCGAGGTCTATTTCCATGTGGTATTTTCACCTCTTCCGATGGTCAATTGAGGCTCACAATGGGTGGGATTCTTCTAGATCAACGATCTGGGTTAATCTCCTAGGCCTGTCTCTCCCCTTTCAGAATTTCACATTGTTTTGATTAATATAAAACTTTATGGGTTCTTTCCTTTACACTAACATTCAGACTCTAAGTTTATAAGAATATTTTATTCCCTGGCTATATGTGGGGATGGATCTTGATCAACCACTCTTATAGGGCCTTCATATATGTGTTGGGTGTTGGATCAAGTTGTGTAGGTACCTGATATTTTTTCATATGTGTTACTATTTATATTTTTACAACCAAGGACACTCAATTTTAGGTTTCATTAGGCTTCATCAATCCATTATAGGCCCCCATCTATTATTTATAAGATATCATTAGTTACTCTTCCTAAATCATAGAGGGTACCTAAGGAAAATGTGTGATGAATTATCAAGTCCCCTATCATTTTCATCACTTTAAGGCATGACATGCATTATTTTAGTGTCCTTGAATCCTCCATGAGATTCTATTTCATGTAAACAAGAGATCTAGGATTCTTGTAGTGCCTTAATCATCATGGGAAGCTATTGTTTATCCTTGTTTACCTACAAGTTAGGGGTTCCCTCAAATTCATAGGATGCCTAGGTTCTGGTTAGGTCCTTAAGATAAGTATCATGGGGGAATTGTGGTATGGGAATTGAAATAATCTTATCCCCTTATCAATATCCACATTCTTGGGATCCATGTTCTTCCCCTGGATCGCCTATTTCTTCTTGTAATGATATAGTGTATTATCACATGATCAGTATGGCCAACCCCAAAATTTCGATCTTTGGGAATCGCTACTAGTGAAAGTTTACCAAGCATGTTGCTAGAGGGTTTTTCAAAGTACACAATCATTTGATCAGGGATACCATCTCCAAGTACCATTTCACCCATTTTCTTTGAAATATCTACATGTATCGATTCAGTCAAAGAACATCTTGGCTTCACCATTCATTGGGAAAGACCAGAGTAGTGTGAATTTGATCATCTCTCTTTCATATTCAATATCTTCTCTATTATAAAAGAAAATATATCCTTATTTTATCTATATTATTTCCACCTACAAGTTCTTTTATGTGTTATCAATCTGCATAATTTTCTCTTTTTCTTCTAGATATACACATCTATGTGCTAGTTTTCTTTCCTCTCAGTCTAATGGTGTGTGCATAAGTTCCTAATACAAGTTTTAGATTCTCTCTTAATTTTTAGTATCATCGTGAATCCTTTTGAAACATGAGGTTAAAACCAATCATAACCTTTTAAAATGAAAACTTTCATAATTTAGAAGTCTCGTGGTCTTGTATCCCATGATAAAACCTATTTCCTTTTTATAGAACATGTATTTCCAATGTGTTTGTTATCACAGACATGGATCCTAAGATGAATTCTTACACAATAAAATAATTATCTTTGATGTTATATATATATATATATATATTCATGGTGACCCTTATAACAAATAGTTATAGATCTATTGGGACAACAAGATCATTGTATTGAAAATCATGCTCTTGATCCAGCATATTTCCTTGAAGATCAGTATTGGTAACATGTCATTCTTATTCTCTTTTGTGTATGAAAAATGTGACATCATGGAAAGTGAAATCTTATGTAATAATACTAGATCTTTAAACCCAATGGATTCTTCATAGATTTTCGATTTATATTTTAACATGATCTTGGATTCATCATAGAAGAAAGGATCTGGACCTATTCCTTGGAATTATAGGGAGGACTCTATTTCCCTCACATCATGAAATATTTAATGGATATCAGGAATTCAGTTGATAAGTACACATGGGGTAATAATCATGAAGAGAGGAAGTGTGCATAGAGTAATATTAATCATTGATTTTTCAATATTTAGGAAGTATCTCATTTTCTACTTTAAATGGACACTAATATGGTGTGATCTATATCTAATCACTCTCCCAATGTCATTTCTATTGAATCCAATAGAATAAGTGACAACCACTTATTTTTCTCTTGATGGTGTCCCTCATATCCTACCTTCCATAATTTGTTACGTACTTCATGGAATAATCATATGTAAGACCACTATTTGGTGGGTTCTCACAATAAACATAGGTGATTTAAATTATAGATTCTAAACCATGGAAATAATAAGCCATATTTATTTTCAAGGCTGTAATATCTAGAAAAAGATATTGAAATGATTAGGAATTATTCGAGGCATTATATGATGAGAGTGTATTTATTAATCTTGTCAGTAAGAAGATAATTTTATTGAAAATAATACATGAATAGGAAATAATTTCTCTTTAAAAACCCTTATACTTGTTGCTTATGGTGGGTTATTGAAAACTCAGATTATTTCTATGATTTTATCAATGAGAAGAATAGATCATTTCTCCCAAAATTTTAATAGAAGATGGATTTTTCATCAATTTTCTAATATCGATGGGAATTATGGTTGAATACTATATCAAATCCACTCTTGATGAGTCTAATACTTCTATAAATGACATATACATGATGGGTGGTTTGGAAATTGTTAACAATATTCCCAGGGTGGTGTCTGATACAATAAAATTTCCTATTAGCAATATTCCCGAAGAGGTTTAATTATAGGAAGTGGTTAATTATGTATACTCCAAGAGAGATTTAGAACCATATGGATTCTAGGATCATTCTATATGACATATTAAATTATTATTAACATGGATATGGTGGGGATTATTCAATATTTGTTAAGGGTGGTTGGATGCATAGGTTGTATTATTTTGTAAGTATGGTTTTAATTATGAATGATAGTTATAATTCCTCTATTAAATAATTTATATCCATTAGAATGTGAAATTAATCATACAAAATTCTATCATGTATTATTAAAAGAAGGATTCCACCCCACTTACACAATTTGGTCTCAGAAGAAAAGTGTGGGTTCATCCAAGGTACATCTATACGAGCTACTATTAGGACAACTCAAGAAATAAATGAAGATATTAAAAATAAAATGCTAGGATTCAATATTTATATCAAAGTTGATATGGAAAAATCATATGATAGAGTAGAGTGGTTATTCATAATCCTGATAATGTCTACTATGGGTTTTTCTACGGGGTTGATTGACCTATTATTTAGATTTTACAATTATCTATTGTTATTTATCACCCTAATGGGAAAAATATGGGTTCCTCAAATAATTATAGTTTCTAAAGAAGGGGGTAAAATTATCTCTCAGTGTTTTTATTCTTTTCCTATATGCCCTCAAAAGATAGATCATAAGAATCATTAATGGTTCCACCATCCTTCCTTTCCAATGTAGATCCAATATTAATTTTATTTCACATTGACTCTTTAATAATGATATTATATACTTTTTCAATGGTAATATTAGGTCTATTAATTGTCTCAATAATTTTTTAGATGAATGTATCAAGATAGTGGTCAAATCATTAACAATGAAAACAAAAATGTACTTATATCCAACTTTTTTATGGACGGAAAGGAAAAAATATTGATAAATATCTTGGTATACTAATAAATGACTTTCACATTGAATATTTGGAATCATTATTTACCCAAGTATATTTTCTACCTATAATTTTAATAGACTACTTGATAAAATATTTAATCATATCACCAATTAAAGAAACTATTTTCATTCATTCAGTTGAAAAATTAGTTTAGTTAATTGTGTCCTTTCATTAATTTTCATGAATATTTTATCTACCCTCATTGTTCAAAAAATGGTCATAAGAATAATTGAAAAAAAATGTTATGTTCATTTCAAATGCAATATATGATGAGTGTTATCATTAGGCTCATGGGAGTGGTTGGTGGAATAGGTAGAGGTTGGGGGAATTAATTTGAGATGAATAGATGATACCATGCTTTGAATAAAATGAATTAATCACGGGATGAACTGTAAGGCCATTCCATGTGGGAAAAATTAAAATCTCCAAATTATTGCTCGGTTATGGAAATTCTAGGTGAGAAATCATCATAGATGTGGAAAATGGTTCACAGCCACATTCTGGAGCTCCACCATTACTCGTGATGTGTCATAGGATGTGGTGATAGTAATTTCTATAATGGTATCTTAGCTAGTTCGACTTTGGGCTTCCCCTGGAGTCTAACTCCTAATATTTCCTTTTTACAAGAAAAAAATACATAACATTAATTCATATTTTTCTATATTTGTAGTATCATGGTATGGCTTGAATATTATGTTGGACAACAAGGAAGATACTATAGTGTTCATGAGTTCTTCATCAGGTTTACTTTTTATCAAATAGTACCACTCTTAAAGACATGGTTCCATCACCATGGATGATTGGGGGTATTCTATGGTTCTATGATATCCTTGTAATGTGTTTTTAATGGTTCGGAACAATCTATACTTGTATCATCCCTACAAACAATGAGATAAAGTGTAAATGTATTCCCCTCACATATAAGTTTATATATTGTTCAAGCTTGAAGGAGGAAATGACATTCCACTTATTCTTTCAAGGGGAGTGGGTATACATAGTGTTGAAGAAACTCCGGGAATTATTGAAGTTTGGCAATGGAATGTTAAGATCAATGATTTCCTCTAAAGCTAGTTTATTATATTTGTTTTTAATAAACATGAATATAATGTGCTGGTTTTTATATTAGTAGTGGGATACGGGATCATTTTTTGTGAAAGGAATAATAATTGAAATGAGTAAATACTCAGTTCACATATGGATTTGATAGCAATATTATAGAGTCTGGTATTTGATCTTGGGATTCCTATTAAAAATTGGGATTACACACATTCACTTAAAACATTTATTACTAGAAGACTATCCACTTCCTTGACATAGAGTTTAAATTTGACACAAGATGGCTTAAATATATTCTACCTATTAATGGTATAAATATTTACATTTATGGATCCTACATAAATGGTCTCATGTTTGGAGGTGGTGTGGTACATCAAAATAGGATCTCAGTTGTTCTTTCTTTCAATGTTGTCTACGGTCATGATGACTCCCTTCTTATCGAAGAAAATTTGTTACTCATTGATATTAATATCTTCCTAGGTAGGACACTGAGCATAGAGTTGGTGAAAATGGATTCATTGATCATTAATAACTCCATTCAAAAGTGTGATTTTATTCCATGGAATATCATCTACCTTATTTATATAATTAATCTCCTTATGAATGACTAAGTGGAGGTTCATCACACATAGATCAAAGGAAACAAGGTCATGTATTTTCATTCCACTATGAGTACTCACAATGTATAATTTCAAATATTTTCTTTCTTGGTATCCTTCCAATCTATTTATGTGGACATTTTTATATTTTATGAGCTCGGATTGAATTATTTCTATCCTCTATTACTGTCTTCTCCATGTTTCTATCTCTAATAAAATTCATACTTTTGATGATGATTATTTTAGTTAATAGTTCTCCTAATAAAAAAAATTCTAAAAACCCTCATCATTTATCGGTATTTTTTCCGATTATGGTTCATATTATAAAATCTTACAATCTATCTCTCAACAAACTCATGCCTTTCCGTTTCCTCTGGTTATGTCATGAGTATAAAAGTTTTTACTTCATTCTACTATCTATATGTACTAACAAGTTCAAAAGGAATATTTTTTATAAAAAAAATATGAATTTTTAGTAGAAACCCAATCTATTAAAAACTATTTTTTCAAAAACAATAATGAATATTTTTAACATTCATAAAATTATTTAGTAAACACAATTTTATACATGTTTCAATTTTAAGAAAATTAAGAAAACTTTATATATTTTTCAAAACAATGCCCATTTGGATTATAATTAAAATTTTAAATGAATCTTTATTTTAACATGTACAATGTGAAAAAAAACATTCCATCATCATGACCATTATTTACATTGAATCTTCCATTAAAATGTTTCTTGGTTATTTTTGAATATAAATATTTTTAAATTTTTTCAATTTTAAAAGGTTCATCTTTAAAAGTGGAAAGGATATTTTTCTGAAGATATTTTTTAAATTATTTTTAAATATTATGTTAAATTATTCATGGTTATTTTCAAGAAAAATGATTTTCAAAATGTATAATTTGTTAATTAGTTATTTTAAAAAATTATATTCATTAAGAAACATTCCAATAAATTTATCTTTCAATATAATTCTCCCCATATGATAAAATCCTTTGATTTACATTATGTTTTTTTGGGTATTTGAACCAAGGAAACAAATCTTAATATTTACCTGAATGGTTATGTTGAAAACATACTTATCAAACTTATTTCTCTTCCACAGGTTATACCATGATAAAAATTCTTATGAAACTCAGTTCCTTATTAGTGGTTTATACTATAATGAAATTATTATGAAACCTATATCTTTTCCATGGCTTATGATATGATGAAATGTTTATGAAACCCATTTTATTTCATGGGTTATGATAAGATGAAGTATTTATAATCTTATGAAGAAGATAAATATAGTTTTTATTATGAAATGGGTGGAACTTATATCTACATATAATGAATTTTCTAATCATATATATCTCATGAGATAGAAAAATATTGGAATATGAACTAAATTTAGTTTAGAATGATTATTTTTCTTCTTTGATAGTCTTGGGAGTAAACCATGAGTACTATGATGGTTTGGGTAGTGAACCGATTTCACTATGATATTTTTGGAAGTTATCCTTAAATACTATAGAAATGATTTTCTTTTCTTATGTATATTCCATAAAGATTTGTATTGTTCCAATTCTATTATCTCACGGATCATGTTCTCTAATTCACTTATGATTAACATCTTACCTACTACCGATCATTGTTATATAACTCAATATTATGATATTTGATATGTACTATATGATTTTTAAAGGTTATTCTCATGTTCTCATAGCATTATGTTTAGGTCATGCTTACTTATCTCCCTTATTTACCCTTACTAAGCATCTAATCTCACCCTTTCATATGTTTCATATCCCCGAGTTATGAAGAAATTTATTATGTGTGATATGGATATGAAGGGTAATAGTTATAAAGTTAATAGTGGGTGATGATTTCATTTAATTATGGACCATTCATTTATGTTTACAATTTTTATAATACACTAAACTATTAGGGACCTCGGGCATCTTTTCTTGCATGTAATAAATATAAATCAAAAATGATGTAATATATATAATAATATGGGGTTTCGATACTTGGTATTAGAGGATAGGTTTAGTTATCCTTTAGAAACTAGAATGAAATAACCTTAGTGATATCCATAAGGAAAATATTAAGGATGATTAAAATTATATAAAAATTTAATGGAATTTTGGTATAGGGTAGAGTGAGTGGTTTCCAAGCACTTACATCCCTATATAGATGTTATATGTTTATGTGGATTAGGAACAACTGTACAAAGGGGTAATAATTCATGAAATTTTATATTGATCTAGACTTTAACATTACCTAGGGTGTGGAAATTCACCTTATTGTAAAATTGGGTTGAAACTCCTAGTTTATATGCTTTTTAAATTCACGAACACTTTTGTGAACCATCATGAATGATTTAAAAAGTGATTACTATGATTGACCTAAGATGAAACTAAGTTGTCATAAATTTTATAAGGTGACTTTATTTTTATGTAATATAAGCTATTTTTCTTGATTATGTGGTTCCTCATCATGATTACTATTTCATACACTATGTTTTTGGTTTTAGTTAGTGGTTAGAACCCAAAGGAATCATTGTTAATGTTTTGTGTGGTGGACAATGCAATGATTTTTCTGCTGTGAATCCAAATGTTATGGTAGATGGAATTTAAAATCTCACTATCATGGTCACAAAACTTTCTCAATCTATAAATAATGTTGGAATTAAAAACAAATAACAGAGGGAACAAATTCTATTGATTCCTTCTAGAGGAAACATCCACCCTCATTTAGTGGGTCTTTTGATCCACCAGTTGTTCAATAATGTATCATATATTTTCTATTCCTCATTGTTTATAACATTAAAAACAATAATTTTGTTATCTATTATTTTTAATGTAAAACTGGTCAATAGTGGGCTCCATCCATCCAAATCAAATTTCTGTTTAAAAGAGAGAAAAACTGAATGTAAGGTTGATTGATTCTTCAATGGCTTAAAACCAAGTCGTTAGAGGGAGTTAGCCATAAGAGAAATCAATAGATATGAATATGTTTTTCAAAGCTCTGTCAAGGTGGAAATAGAGTTTATAGGTACTTATCAATATCATGGTTTTTCTAAGAAGATAATAATTGAATTAAAATGAAAATATTAAAACCATGGAGAGAAAAATATGAGAAATACTTAATTCTAAATGTTTTTTGAAGAATCTTGGAGGTAATTGTCTTAAGGGGAGTAGTAAATTTTTTAAGTATGTAAGGGAAGTTAATCATGAAATTAATTGCCTAATTTATGGTAATATGTTATATAATGATGTGAATAGAGGTAAATATTCATATAATTCAACACCCACACTCCATTGTTTCAAATTAAAGTAGTATATGCATTATATTAACTATTGCCCAAATCCAAAGGATAATAGAGATGATTTATATCAACAACATCTTAATATAAGAGAAAAAAATTAATCTCATGTGATGATGGTTTGTGATTAGGGGTGCAATAACAATGTGGTGAAAGGTACACTAACCATCTACTCTAGAACTTATATCATCTTATTTGACTCCAGATCTACCCATTCCTTCGTATCTGAATAATTTGGTAAGGGTATTAATATTACACCCAAATGATTAGATATAAAATTAGTAGTGGAAGCCCATTTTGGTACGATGATCACATCTCAATTATTATTATTCCTCTCTAGTTGAAATTATTGGGAATATGCTTCCTTCAAATATTGTTATTCTACATATATTAGAATTTGATGTTATCTTAGGCATCGATTATATTTCTCTATATAAACCCCAAATAAATTATCATTAAAGGTATGTTAAATTTTAAATTCCCATAAAAAAATCTTATATCAATGTTAAAATTAGTATGAACTTCTAATGGAGATCACATCCATTATATAGGTCTTAATTTTTATTTGGAATGGATTTTTATCTCAAATTTATGGGGAGAAACATGATATCAATGACATGAATATTGTGTGGGAATTTATTAACATATTTGAGGAAGAGTTTCCTAGCCTTCAAAAAAAACATGAATTTGAGTTTCAATAGAACTCATACCTGGTTCTGTACCAATTTCAAAGAGTCCCAATAGAATTTTCTTGATTGAGCTGTGAGGATTGAAGAAGAAACTCCATAAAAATCCTTAAAACATATTAATTTAACCAATTGTGTCACCTTTGGGTGAAACTATACTTTTTGATTAAAATAAATATTGATCAATGTGTCTTTTTATTCATTATTAACATCTGAAAAAGATTAAAATTAAGAACATTCATCATCTTCCACAAATTCATGAATTGTTTGATTGATTTTGAGGTGCTCAAAACATTTCCACGATTGTAATTCATTTTATATTTTTTTAATTGATAGTCAAGAAGGAGGATATATCCAATATGGTATTCAAAACATGGAATGGACACTATGAATATATAATTATTCCATTTAGTCTTAAAAATTCCCTTTCTACCTTCATGTACATAATGAATAGATTCTTTATTGATTATCATGATCAATTTGTGGTAGTCTCTATAGATGTTATTCTTATCTATTTAAATAATAAGTAAGATAATTAAGAAAAATTAATAATTATAATATATAACATAATGATTGATAAAATGTATTAACATTAATCCAAGTGTAAATTTTAGCTTTAAACGGTTTCTTTTTTTAAAACAAATCTCAAGGGAGTGTATATTAGTAGATCCATCAAAAATAGAGGCTATTGAATATTGGAACAGACCAACCATGGTGACTAAAATACATAGTTTTCTTGGTTTATCTGAATATTATACAGATTTTCAATATAATTTATCATGACTATATAATCCTATGACAATGTAAAATTGGAAGGGATCCAAGTTCCTCTAAATAGAGGAATGAAAGAAAATTTCAAGGGAATGAAGAGAAGATTATTCAGTGCGCCTGTGCTTATATTAAAATTTAGTGGAGAACGTTTTCTAATCTACATTAATTCATTTAATATGGTATTGATATTTTTTATAAATAATTACATTGTTATATCTTTTGGCTCATGAGAATTGAATATTCATGAAAAACATTACCCAACTTGTGATTGGGAGTTAGCTCTGATAATTTTCTAATTAAATATATATAAGAATTATATTTATATAGAAACATGTGATATATATATATATATCATAAAATTTTAAAGTATATATTCACATAGAAGGAGGTGAACATGTTCCAATGATTATTGTTAGAGTTGATTAAAGATTATGACTTGTCAATAAATTACCACCCTAGGAAATAGAACAAGGTGGCTAATGGTTTAAATCAAAAGGATCATTCTTGCTTATCCATAATGAGGATTAGAAAATATCTGATATTTTTTATTTTAAAAGGATTTATATAGAAATAAATAAGGAGGGGGAGAAATATTATCTTTCTCAATTCAATGATTAACTATTTATTCAAGTGCAAATTAAAGAGGCATATAAAGAAGATACGGAGATGAAAAAGGAGGTTATAATTGTTACTATGTTTAACTATGATCATTATGGAATGATAGAGATCATGAAATTTGTGTTTTTTATAAATACCATTTTTAAATAAGGATTCGTTAAAGAAAGTTCATAGTTATTCATTGTCTATTCATTCTGTAAGTACAAATATGTACAGAAATTTAAAAGATTATTTTTGGTGGGATATCATGAAGAGAGATAGAATATAGTTTGTATCTTGGTGCTTGGAATGTTAGCAAGTTATGGATTAAATAAAAAATTATAATAGGTTGTCTCGTCCATTAACCAAACCAGAATGGGAATGGAAAAAACTCACCATGGATTTGGTTATTGGAATCCTCAAAATGTCTAAAAGGAATAATGTAATATGGGTTAGAGTCGATCTAATTATTATTTTAGAACACTTCATCTTTATCATAGAATACTTATAACTTGATCATATTTCCATGATAAACATTAATAAATTGGTAAAGTTACATGGAGTACCACATTACATTGTATCTGACTAGGAGTTGAGGTTTACCTCAATGTTCTGGTGAAGTCTCTAGCAAGAAATTAATATGAAGTTGAGTTTCTACAAAACAATAATACTCAGATAAATGTTCAATATGAGATAATAATTCAATCCTTGAAGGATATGTTTTGGTCTTATTATTTGTATTTGAAATGTATTTGGGATCAATACCTTCCCCTAGTTGAGTTTTCATACACTAATAGCATTCACTTGAGAATTCATATGGAATATTATGAATCCATCTATTGAAAGAGGTGTAGATATCAAACATTCATGAATGATGTTGAACAGTGAAATATATCAGGACTTGAAATAGTATAATAAATGGTACAGAGGTACATATGGTCAAATCCCTTCAATAACACATCAAGGTAACTCATAGTCAATATAAAAGTTGCGTGGAAAATCAATGGCATGATCTTGAATTTGAAGTTGGAGATAAAGTGTTCAAAATAATTTCCCCTCAGATGAAGGTTATGAGATTTGTAAATAAAGGTAACCTAAAACCTAGATATATAGGTCCATTTTAAATTCCTGATCATATCATTATGGTATCTCATCATTTGTTTCATCAACAAAACCTTAATCAAGTTCATGATGTGTTCCATGTATCTCTCCTAAAGAAGTATATACATGACCCTTCATGTGTACTAAAATTAGATGTCAAACCATTGGATAATTATCCTTCTTATGAGGAAAAACCAGTGGAGATTCTCGATTGTATAGAGAAAAATTGATGACACAAGACAAGTCATTTGGTCAATTTATTTTGGTGAAATAACCAATTTCAAGAAGATATGTGGAAACCCCACGAAATTATGAGGCTGATGTATTAATATTTTTTATATCACAGTGAAATATTTTGAGAGTGAAATTAATTTTTATGGGGTATAGAGTAACACCTAGAGTCATCAGGAATTTATTATTTTCCAATATATTTAATTTTTTGATTGCTTGAATAACATGCATCACCAAGTTACAACAAAACTCTTACATATTATTAATGTTATTATTTATATGGGATCGTTATAACCTAGATTTCAGACTTGTTGATATAAATATTAGTAAATAATTTGTAAGTATTAATTATAATTTTTTATATAAATGAAACATATTTTAAAAAAAAGTACTTAAATTTTGATAAATTCATTATATGTTTTCAAAATACTACTTTTAAAAAATGATTTTTATTTATTTTTTTGAACATTAATAAAAATAAATTTTGACACTTATAAAATTAATTTGATAAAATATTCCTAATTTTAGAAATAATCATCTCAAAAATATGTTAGGGTGAATTTTTTATAATTTTCTGAAAAGTTTCAATTTTTTTATGTATAGTGAAACATTCTGAATTTTAATTTAAAAAATACACTTCATTTAGTTTATTTATTAAGTTAAATTATATTTAAAATAGGTTTTAAAGTAATATTAGTTGAATTATGCATCCATTAATCCAATCCAAGTCATTTTAATTAATTCCATATTTAATTTTGATATAAAAACTTTGTAAACTTTTGAACATTTTTTCATTAAAAACATGCTTTCTCATCACATACGTGTGATTAATTTTTAAATATTATTTTTCAAATTATTTTAATTTAATATGATAAAATGGATTTCATATTTATAGTTATAATACCATTTATTATTTAAAAAAATTAACATATGTTTTATCCACAATGAATAGAAAAAATAGTAAAACTTATTTACTACAGTTAAGGTATAGATTGGTTTACTGGGGGTTAAACTGAAAATATATGGGATAAATATATCCAAAAACTTTTTTATCACCCATTTAATGTCCATATTTAGACCTTATAATTTTTAGTATTGATAATGTTCTATTTTGGTACTATTTCTCATGATACAAATGTCGGTACACCTTTTTCTTTCAAAAAATTACCAGTGTGTCACTCACCTCACTTATAAAATCCACCCAATCTAATCTCTTACTTACACTATAAAACGCTTTTTGGTCATCCAAAACCTACCCATATCACTTCAAAACATCCATAATCTAATCCTAAAATCCCTATTTTGTATAAAAAATAAACCAATGATGGATTTTGGTGCAAGACTAAGGAGGATACCTGGAGAAGAGGTATCATCCCTCAACGAGGATTTTTTTATTTCTTAGTACACCACCATAAATTATTATTATACCATGATTATATAATAAAATAATTATCTATAATATAATTATAAGTTTTTTTATTAATTAAATGACCTACAGTCATATTTATTTCCAACAAATGGGTTAAGAAATCGTCATTTATGTGTGTGGTGGACTACCGCCTCACGAACCAATGTCATTCGTTTTTTCATTACCTCTTATCAAGGATGAAATAAATGATACATATTTTATTAATATATGATATTTATGATATTATTAAACTTATGTATTTATTATATCATGCATACCTTTATACTCTCCACATTATGGGATACAATAATGTCGATCATGTGTACGGCAGGTTGTTGACTCATAAAGTGGTGAGATTCATTCATGATTTTCATGGAAGGTTATAATTATGGGTTTAATGAAAATATAGGGAATATGTTATATTAAAATAATCCAAGAATGATAATATATCATTTAACTTTCATTATTTAAATTCTAAATGAAAATGTAAATAACATCCAGCTGTATGTATGGTCTACCATCTCCACGAACGGTGTATTCCATTTTCAATAACTAAATATTATGGATTACTTTAAAATTTATATACTAAATATATATAATATTTATATCATTGTTAACATTATTGAAATTATTAAATCATCATAAATATTATAATACTATAAATAAAAAATCAAAACATATATGAAAAACAAAGAGGTTATTATGCAAAATGTAACTTTAATACATAATTATTAATAAATAGACACTGGCTGACTAAAATTGTTAATTTTATTATATATAGTTTTCAATTTTTATGGAATAATTCAAGACACAAGTTAAATTAATATTGTATCAATTTTCTTTATTTGATACATATGTTTTTTTATGCACCTATATTCTCTTACAAGGTGTATATACAATCTCATTGACATGTAATATCAGGAATTTATTTTTCCTAAGGATATTTTAAATTTTATTTAATGATATTTTTTCATGTGGATTGTGATTCAATGTTAGCAGATTGATAATGATTTTATGTTACAATATCATCATTTATCAATATTATATACGATTATGATACTTATTATAAAATATTATGATCCATTTCTCAATAAACTCATGACATTTCATATCCTCTGGATATGTAATTTGGAAACATGGTATCCATTAATTCTCATCTATTTATGTACTCAAGAGTTAAAAAACTTTTTTTAAGAATAAAATATTCTTTTCGGTCAAAAACACTTTTTCTTATAAAACCATATTGTTTTAAAATAATTTCAAAAAAAAATTAAGATTATTATAATGATGTTTTTAATACATTTGTACCCATGTTTTTATTTTTTAATAATTTTTTAAAAGGAATATTTATGTCGTTTTCCAAAAAAAGTCCATTTAGACTTACCAAATATTTTAAAGGGTCTTTTTGTTAAGGTTTATGGAATGAAAATAACTTACAATCATCAATAACATTATTTTCATTGAATATTATATTGTATGTTTTAAGTTTATTTTAAAGTAAAATGTTTTTTAATTGATTTTTTCAGAGCATAAAATATTTTCCCCAAGAGATGTTTTAAATTATTTTAAAGATTCCTTCATAATATTTCAGTGTTATTTTCAAGGAAAAGTATTTTTACAAAGATTTATATTTTAAATTTTTTTTAAAGTAACATTATCTTATTGAAGAAACATTTGAAGTGATTTATCATTCAAAATAATTCTCCATCCATGATAAAATTCTTTGATGTAACTTATGACTTGTTGGGTATATGAACAAATGAAACCATTATTAATCATTATCCCAAACGATATGATGATAAGATGTTTATAAAACATGTTTTTATATCATGGTTTTTACCATGATAAAATTATTTTAAAACCCTCTTATTTTTTAAACTTGTCTCTTTTCTACTGGGTATGATATGATGAAATTTTTATGAAACCCATTTCATTTCATGGGTTATGATATGATTAGTATTTTATAATCATGTTATATACATAAATATTGATTTCATTATAATATATTTAGTACTTATATCTACCTCAAATTCATTGGGAAAATATTTATATCTCATGAGATAGACAGGATTGGAATGAGGAGTGGACCTGGTTCGGTAAGGAATGTTTTCCACTATGATGGTCTTAGGAGTGAACCTTGAATGCTATGATGGTTTGGGTAGTGAATAAATTTTTTTATATTATCATTTGAAGTGATAAATACTATGGAAATGATGTTATATGCTTATTTTTATTTCAAAAATCTATGTATTATGCTAATTGTATGCTCTCATGGATCATGTTCTTTGATTCCCTTATGATTTGTGTCTTAGGAAATGAAAATGTTTATTCCATTATTCATAATTATGATATATTATATTGATGGTATGGTTTTCAATTCTTATTCTCATGTTATCATACCCTTATGATTGTGTTATGATTAATTTTATCCCTTGTTTACCATTACTAAGAATCTAATATCACCATTAGTTATGTTTCATTTCCCAAGGTTATATGGAGATATATTGTGTATGATTTCTCTAATGAGGGTTATAGATGTGAATATAAAGGTTGGATATGATTTATTTTACCTATGTACTAGTTTATTTTCTTTCCATGTTTCCAAAGACACTAAACTACTATGGTCCTGAGGCATGTGTTTGTGTAATGTATGAATATTTATAAAACAATATTACAATATATATGTATGATAATCTTGGGTTTATATAAAAATATAGAATATTTTTAATAATATATGTATCATATATATTCATTAGATTATTCCTTATTAACATCAATGTCAAAATAAAATGAAAAATGTATCACATCGCTTCATGGAGACCGTATCCACGCATACACATGAGCGAAGTTATCATTTTCCAAAACATTGGAATGTAAGTTGTTAGATGTTGTATTATAATTATATAAGTATAATTATGTAATATTTATTATATAAATATGTTAAATTATTAATTATATCTAGTTGTTATAGGTGGTTATGGAAAAAAATTACATGGGTTTGTGAGGCAGTAATCCTCTATACAAACAATTGATGGTTCTGTTTCTCATTTGATGGATGTTGTGATGGATGTTGTGATGGATATAGGTTATTGAATTTTTATAAAAACATCATAGTATATGTTATATTATTATTATATTATATAAAAATTGTTTAATAATATTTTAAGTAGGTAAAAGAATAAATAAAATGAAAACACATTGTTAAAAATTATTCATATTCTTGAGACAACCAATTTAGGTTTATATATAAACCCTTCTTTGGAGAGTTTTATAATAAAACCAAGGCCTATATGTAATGGGTATAAAATTATATAATGGATTTGGGTGGAGATTGGATGAACTAAAAAAATTGAAGTGTGAAGATGATATTATAGGATATTTTCTTTTATAAGTGGGGGGGAGGAAGCTTTTGGAAACCACATAGACATTTCCAAAATGAATTTATAATAATAATGAAATTTATAAGAAAAATGATTCCAAATGGAAATAGATAATAAAGTGGGAAAAAATAAGGTATAAATATTTCCATAAAATATTATTTGAATAATTTAATTTTTCAATAATATCCTTATATTTTAGTTTAATCTAGGTAAACTCATTTTAACCATAACCGCAATAATTAATTTTTTCTTTTTTAGTCTTCAATATAACCAAAATATATGTTGAATTTCTTAGCTAATATTAATAAATATGGTTAAAATATCGAATCTATATTACCAAATTCTTCATAAGGAACCACCAAATTGTTTTAGGAAAACTATTGATTTAAGAAAACTAAACTAGAGAAAGATGTTGATCTATACCACCTTTGAAATCTATGAAACAAGATCTCAATATATCCTCTAGGTTATAACGGTTCTATTAGACTGGCCTTATGTCTAAGGATGATATGAAATGCTGAAACATAGCTCTATATCCACATCTAACAGTATAGTTATCTATATTTTCAAAGTAAACATCATATTCCAATCAGACACAATGGGATGTGGAACTTCATGGAACCATACAACTTCATTAATGTATACCCATAAAATATATTCTAGGATTAAATCATATTTTCTAGAGATAATGTGTAGTGAATTTTTATGAAGTTCGAATATTAAAAATATATAATTATTCCATTTATATTTTTTGAGGAGTCTGATGAAAAAATATACAGTAATTGTTTCCCATTTTAATTATAGTATTTGTAATGGTTGTAACATCCCATTAGAATTTTTTATATTGACCTTAAATTTCTAGCATAACAAGCACTGATTTATAGAATCTAAAATATCTCTCTTCATTCCATTCCACCATAAATACACTTTCAACTATCTATATATATTTTTACACCCAGGATAGATTTAGAATGAATAACTATGAGAATTTTTTAACAGATCCTTCTTCAAATTGGGTATGTACGGAACACATTCATGGTTCTAGAACATCATCATTCCTTCATAATCAAGGTCAGAATTAGGAAAATTTCTAACCTCCTTCTATAGTTATACATAATCTAGATACACCTCTTTAATCATAATGTAAAGATATAGTTGAGAAATCATTTGAGAAAGATGATATTCCTCCACTTCCTTCAAGATTTCTAGATCCATAAATCGAAAATTAATAAAAAATTGATTCTATGTGATCATCAACAAAGATAAGAAAGCATGATCATTTCAACATAGAGAATTAGCCATGTTTTCATCTTCCTAAGGTGGAAATTTATTTAACAGTCATAATCTTTAATCATATCCAACCATCTTATCTAATTAATATTCACCTCTTTCTTTCTGAATATATACATTACTTTTTTTGGATCAGTATATATATCAAACCTTTCTTCGTAAGGATAGATCCTATATATCATTAATGTAAAAACACTGTAGCTAATTCCAAATCATGAGTTCATTAATTTTTCTCAGGGACCTTCAATTTTCATAAGGAAAGGCAATCACCATATCATTCCAACTAAGAGAACATCTCAATAACTTCTTTAATTCAACATTATAGATTGAAAAACCTTCTCCACTACAAGTTCATTTATTCACATGTTCACTAACTAACCTTCCTTTTAGTTCCTTAATATTTTATTTACATTTATATATCTAAAGGAAAATCAGCCCCTTTAGAGTTAACTTGGTGGGTAGATTGAAAATATATTGGAATATATTCACAAATAATTTATAATAACCCTACAAACCAAGACAACTACATATATTAGTCATAGGGGTTGGTCTACACAATCATACAGTATCCTTAATATTATTGGGATCCATCAATATACTGTCTCTTCAGATAATATGAACTAAAAATAAATATTTTTATATGAAAAAATCAGATTTAATAAATTATTCATATATTTTCTCATTAATTATTGTCTTAAATATAGTTCTAAAATGATATTAATTCTCTTTTATGATCCTTAAATATATTGTAATATCATCTGTAAAGACAATCAAAAATTGATCCAGGAAATCTATAATACACTATTCATTAAATCTATAATGATAGTGGGGGATTTTGTAATACCAAATAGAATCACTATATATTCATAATGTTCATACCTTTTATGAAATGTTTTCTTTGTTATATCCTCATTCTTGAGCCTCAGTTGATGACATTCATAATGGAGGTAAATCTTGTAAATTTATTTATCTTTTAATAGTTGATCAAAAATCATCAATATAAAGAAAATGATACTTATTATTCATTGTGATCTTGTTCAACTATTGATAATCAATATAGAGTCAAATCGATCCATATTTCTTATTAAAAAATAATAAGTTCACTCTAAGGTCACACACTCGGCCGAATCAATTCCTTGTCATGATTTTTTAGGAGATCCTTCATGAATTCCAAAAAATCAATTGGGGTCATTCTTTAAAGATCATTTTCAAAATAGTTTTAACACCAAGTGTGATTTTTATTGAGAAACAAACATCGCAATTTTTTAGAATACTAGGAAGTTCATCATTAAATAAATCAAAAAATACCACACAATAGGAATATCTTCATTTTTGAGTTTCTCTCTATCCATATGGGATAAATGCCTCTTTTGAAAATGAATCAGGACCCATACAATGGATGTGATTTTATTTGTATGTTCATATTTATCATTACACAAATATAAGATCATAGGTTTTTTTGGATTATCAAATTTGAATTCCTTCTTAGAAAATTGATTTTGGAATTATATATAGAAATCCAAACTATGCCTAATATATTATCAAATTAAACCAATGGGAGAATAGTGATATTTTATAGAAGAAAATTACCAAAAACTTCAATTTGAGAAGAATAATAGACTTGACACATAATCATTGTACCATTATAGGATTTTAATACTATTTTAATATCAAATCACTTGGTGAAATTTTGAAACCCTTAAAAAATCATAGAATATAAAAGAATGGGTAAATCCATTGTTAAATAAGGCTTTGTAGTTCTAGATTGGACATTATATGTACCTTTAAACTTCTTGTTATCATAACCCTCATCATAAATAGTGACCCCATGATATTTCCCTTTTTCTATTTGATTAAGATATTGAATACCTTGATCATAATCCATAACTATTGTATTTTATCCCATGTTATTGTAATTCTAATAATATTTTCATTTGAATCACTATGGTTTGGTTGGTGGATTCTTTTGAGAATTCTCTATATGACCATTATTAATTAAATTTTCCACGTCACATTGGTATTCAATATATTTATGACCTTACATTCCACAAAAAAACATTTAATTGTCCCCTTAATAAAATATCCTCTTTATTTCCATCTACAAGTTGTTCATTAATGAAATATCATCTTCTTTTATCACTGGTTTTTGGAGTTTTGTTTGAATTCCATGTTTCTTTTCATATCAAAACCAATAGATTTATTGGTAACTCCAATATCCATTTCCATCTTGATCACACATTGAAAATTTTATACATTGTTACTGAAACCCCTTATGGATAATTTATTCTAGATACTTGGTTTTAAGACACTAAATAATTTATCATCTCTACTTTAGGTTTGATGATAATTTCATAATCTACCTTGTAAGTCTTATAAACTTTTTTTCTTAGGTACCAATGGAATCATAAACATTCTACTTTATCTCTAAGAATTTTTTCCTATTTTTAATATGATGCATATAAATAATTTACATTTTTAAAAAATAATATCTTAAACTCATTACACTACATGGAGTAAATTTTATCATGTTTCCACAAATTCTTGATAATATTCCACCATTTTACTTCTTATACCTCAAAATGAAAGACATACAAAATGAATTTTTTATGCTCCAAACACTAGAGAACATAAAATATATTTACAATGGTATTGATTCATTTCTCAGAAACTAGTGTATTAGTAGAAAAACTAATATAATGTGGGTTTTTTCTCATGAATGACTCATCAAAACATTGTTCTCATTTTCTAATTCAAAATTTCACAATTATTTATTACATGAGAATGTTTTTTTAATAGAAAAGAGTTTGTGTATTATAAATCTTTTAACATTTGGTTTATCATGGAGAAATTCATTACATTGTTCATTCCATTAATCATTAACATGATTAGTTTGGGTTTCAACCAATGACTAAAACCAAAAATCATTTTATGACAATAATAACCATAGTGGGAAACAACATAATCCTAATAAATTAATTATAATATATCTAAATCATAAAAAATTATTTTTAATATATTAAAATATATGTTTAACTTAGGAAATTCATATCCATCATAATTTTAAATACTATATTATTGTTCATACAAACATTTTGAATTTCCAAAACATACCCCCTGGGAGTCTCAACACATGTCTGCAGCAAGGCCCATTGTTATGAACTATGTAACAATCAATTCAAATCCCAATGTGCTATTGTCAGAGTTATTACGATAAGGTAATACTCTTCTAGATCCACCTAAATTTTTATTATCATTATGGGGATGTAATCTCTTATAAAAAACATGCTCTATCCTTAACAAAAAATATAAGACATTTTACAATACATTTACATATCCTTATACTTATCCCTATGGTTCTCACTAATGTTTTACCATACAAGTTATAAAGGTTAAATAAACCTATCCTATGTTACCAAGTATAGTGACTTGGGATTTCCATATAAATATATTACTCCTTAATATATGAATATTCATTTTATTTTATAAAAAAAATGCATAAGGACATTAATGGTTTAGTGTTTTCCAAAAAATGGAAACATAAAAAGGAAGTCCATAAGTGAATTATATCATCTCCCACTATGGTCTTCTTATATATCACCCTTATTATTCTTATCATACATAGTGCCTTTCTTCATAACCTAGTGAAAGGAAACATAATAAAGTGTGAGTTCTGATTCTCGTTATAGGTAAAAATAGGTGATATCAATTATCACTGAATAATAACAAAGGCATAAGGGGATAATAACATGGTATTATAATTTTAAAACCATAACATATCTATCAATGATAATAATCATGATACATGTAAATTTTCTTTTCATTTCCTAAGAAATGATTCATAAGTTAATAAAAGAAAATAATCCTTGATATAATAACATTTTCATAGGACATATATTTATGTAATACAAATAATTTGAGAAAATAGTGAATTACGGATACCCACCATGACATTCACCAAATGTTATTCTTGGGTTTACATCATATTTTCTTACTTTGGGCTTGGTATAACCACTCATGTACACTCTTATGAACATAGGATAACCTATTATGTACCCTTATTTGGGATTTGTATAACCTCTTGTGTACCCTTTGAACTCATATATGTTTAATCATTAACCAATTCATTAGAGGGTTATATAATTCCAATACAACCAATAAAATATTGAAAATAATACATATATGTTTCCAGAGATCATAAAACGTCCATCATATCATAATTTATATAATGTGAATGAGTTTCATAAACATTTGAAGATATAATAACCCATGTAAAAAATATGTGTTTCATAATCACTGCATCAATTCATCATATCATAACATATGGAAAAGGAATGGGTTTATAAGAATCTTTTGATATTAATCATATTCCACCTATTAAAAGGATAATGATGGTATCATTGGATAATATCACTAATAAATCATAATTAACATTAAAGTATGTCAACATATACTTAAAATGATTCTAAAATTTCACTAGGAACATTTCATAGGGAAACTATCCTTTCCACTTTGAAATTAAATTTTAAAAGTATAAAATTTCCCAAATATAAAAAGAAACCATTTTATTTTAAAATAACCTACTAACTTGTAAAGGAATATTTAAATAATTAATTTTTCATCACATTAGAAAATACCATTCATGTCGTTCACATAAAAAAACATTACTTTCACATTTTTATTAAAAAGTACCTCATTCAAAAAAATGACAAGGAGATTCTTCACAAAAAAATTGTTAAAACACATTAAAAGATAAAAATTAATTTAAAAATCATTCAAGAATTGTAAAATAATTCTTTAAAAAAATAGAAACCCTAGAAATTAAAGAGAATATATTTTTTACCTTAGGGTGAAATAGTATCCATTATCCTTAAAACATTCTTTTAGTCTATTTTATTTTTAAAGAGAGGATAATGAAAAAAAATGTCAATTCTATATAAATAGACATAGGATAAAATAGTACATGTGTTTATTGTGAGTTTGATCATTATATTTAACTATAAAAAACTTAATCATAAATAATATTGATAAACAGTGATGTTTTAATGTTAAAGCTTTACCACTTTGGTTAATTTTGAATCGTAATCCATGTGAAAGAAATAAACACAAATGCATATTTATAGCTACAAAATTTTAATGGGAGTAATACTAAAATACATTTATAGATAGTATATACACCACAATAAATAAAAAAGTTCTGAATATGGTATTTTTCCCCTAGAAATAAAATTAAGACAAATATCTCTTACCACTTTGGAAACATTTTATTTGTAACCACCATTAAAGAATAACATAAAATTAAACATTAAATATCATAAAAATTTGGGAAGTTAGAAAAAAATATTTCATATGGTAAGTATATATATATAACCTAAAATAAATTACTAGTGAATTTGGAATATTTCTCCCTTAAAAAAATGGAGAATATAAATCCCATCCCTCAAGTATCGAATTTCTTCATACACATTATAAGATCATGTATAAAAAATATGGGTTTATTAGAAATACATTATATATCCATAATAATATATTTCATACTATATATGAATTAATCATAGTGTTTGATCACTCATTCATTAAGAATTATTTATTATAATAATTATTATGGGTGATAACTTCTTTGTTTTTCACGTATGTTTTGGTTTAATTGTTTTGTACTAAATATATTGATCAATGTTAAATTTTACATATAATGTTATCCATGATATAAATATAATATAAATTAATTATATATATTTTTATAATCATTCATAAACTTTTTAGATATAAAAATGAATTACACCATTCATTGATGCGGTAGGACGTCCATACGCATGAACATTGTTTCCATTTTCTCAACAAATAGAATGAAAGAATGTTAAATATTAATTCACCTTTATATAATAATTTCTATATCATAGATAAAATATTTATTCATTAAATCTATCCTTTTTTACATTCATGTTTAAATATAATGAAAAACTATATCATGTCACTTTTTGGATGCGGTAGTCCACAAGTACACATGAGGGACATTGTCATTTTTTCAACAGATTAGAAGGTTAAAAGGTATATTTGATATTATAATTCAAGAAGTATAATTATATAATTGTTATCATATTAAATTTTTTAAATCCATCATTATATCCATTTGTGAGAGGCAGTGATGGAAAACGAATGACATGTGTTTGTTAGGTGATAGTCCCCCACACACGATATACGGTTTTATTTCTCATTTGATGGGATAGAAGATGGATATAGGTTATCCAATTAGCATAATAACATATAATTATATTCTATATATAAAATATCTTATGTAATAATTATTTAATAACATTTTAATAAGGTTTAAAAGGAAATAAAATTAAAACTAATGGTAAAGAATTATACTAATTATTCAAAAAACCGCTTTAGATTTACACCTGAAGCCTCTATATGAGGGATTCCTAATAAAAATAATAAATTTAGGAAATGTGGAGTGAAGTAAAAAATTTATTTTGGAAGTTATTATATGAACTAAAAAATTATTTTTAATTTACATGAGGAGAGTAGAGGATATATCCTTTTATAATTAGGGGAGAGGACCCACTTGGAAATCAGTTGGAAATTTCCTAAAAGAATCCAAAATAATTAATTCCTTCCCAAGAAACATTATTAAAAAGTGATATATATTCTAATTTTGTAAAATATAATATTTAAATATGGTGATCCAATAGTATTTGGATATTTTTATTTTTGATAACATTCCCTTATCTCTTGTTTTAACCCCTTGTAAACAAGTTTTAACATGAACCACGATAATTAATTTTTACTATTTTAAATATACAATTTGGGGAAAAACTATGTTAGAAATATTAGCTAATATTAATTATTTTGATTCCAAATATGGAACCCATTTTACAAAATTCAATTCTCATAGTTATAATAGGTCAATTTAAATTTAAACCTTTAGATGAGATGAAAAATTAGGTTTCTTATGAAAATATTTTCATAAGTATAAAAAATTATTTTGTAATTATTTAATTTGAAATTAATTCCAATAATTTTACTAATTTAAATTTTATAACCATTTTAAAACATTTAAACCATATAACTTCATTAATAGAATATGTATTTTTTAATAAAATTATGTATTTACCAATATTCACATAAAAATTACACTTGTTAGTAAATTATTAATAATTAATTATAA
The DNA here is from genome assembly GCA_963277665.1 of Viscum album. Classification (NCBI taxonomy): domain Eukaryota; kingdom Viridiplantae; phylum Streptophyta; class Magnoliopsida; order Santalales; family Viscaceae; genus Viscum; species Viscum album. The sequence goes on along the minus strand of OY728166.1, from coordinate 1,365,341,576 downwards.
TATAATTTTGAAATATTAATTTAATAAATTATCTAAAATTTAAAAAAAATGACTTATTTTTTTAGAAAAAACCAAAAAAAAAATATTTTTGAGAAAAATTGTATTTTTTATGAACATAAAGTCTTTAATAAAAATATTTTTTGTTTATCTAAAAACATTTTACATAATATAAATAACATTATTATTCATACTTCCATGTTTTTTGGCTAGGTTATGATATTCATGTAAAAATAATAATATTAATATTATATTGTGGTTCGTTAAAACTCGATGTTGCGTGTAACTCAATCTATCGAAGAAGATAAATTTATTAGAAAATAAATTTCATAAAATCATATGGTGTTACATATTGCATATAAGTGAGTATTTTTTTTCATTGATATTTTTCTTCATTTCTTTATTCAATTCATTAATTTCATCCATTGTCTAGTTTCATTCCTTGTCACACCTTCTTTCTCATACTTGGTGTTATCCATGGGGAACCATGTGCAATATTAAGTTGTGGGGATGGTAAATCAACACCACACTAGTCATATTCCACTTATCTTATCTATTATACATCATCACTATAAGAAAACTTTTTCTTATTGGAAATTTTTTATTATTCAAAATTATAATAAATAAATAATTAGGATTAAATTTTTTATGTTTCAATCACATAATAGTTTTAAAGTTGTTTTAAAATTATTTCAGATATGATTTTGACTATATTTCATGTAAATTTATATATATTATACTGATTATTTTTTTTCTTACATGAATTTATTTACCAAAAAAAATATCCCATTGTTAAGAGTTAATTTAATTTCTTTTTAACTACTCTTTATTTTACCATATTTCTTTAGAGATTATTGGGATAAAAATTACTACTAATACTGGAATTTTTTTTCTTATCAAAGCACGATGATTTTAAAAAACATCAAAATTATTAATTCCATTGATTGATATAATTTATACCATTTTCCCTTGATACCTTCCTAGTAATTTATATTTTTGGAGCCCATAGAGACAATGAATTTACTTGATTTAAAATTTGAATTACAAGATTAAGTATTCTTCCAATGATAATTCATTAGTGTTATTATATGATTACTAATTTTATGTTTAAGGAGTGGGGTTTAGGATTCATGGTACCATCAACGGAGAGTGTTATGAATTAGGGTTGGTGTAATCATATCTTGTTAATTTCAGGAAACATGTTCAACAACTATCATTTATTACGCTCATATAGCACTAGATTCACTATAACCCTAATGGATGTCCTCTTTATTTTCGTGTTTTGATTTTTTAAGGGTATATTTAAAATATTTTCAAGACTATAGGTAGAGATCATATACTTTAATGAACCTTACATGCCACCATCTTTTTCAAACTCTTGGACTATTTGAGGTTCTTCTATCAGACATCCTCTATTGGATGTGGCTTCCCTAGTGCACCCTTTATGTCTTGATAAAGCTTTAGCTACTGAACCACTACTATCAAACTCATTTTATCCTATACATCACATGGAAATTTTTTCTCATAGAGCTCCCTCTAAGTTCCCTTGTCTGAACTATACAATTATTACCACCATGACTTTTATAGTGAATTTTACAGGAGGTTCTTAGGCTCCATTGAAAGTTACTCTCCCTATAATCCCCCCAATCATGTTATCTCTGAAGTAAATAGAATTCATATAGGTTATTATATCATTGATTCCTTCTAGGGAAATTATTGAAACAACATTCCAATATCATAGGTGATCTCTCATCAAATAATTTGGTTTCTATCATATATTTCCTTTAATTTATGGATGTTACATTTGATCCTAGAATCTTACCAAGATATCCTCAATTTTCATTTTAAATTGATGATCATTCTGCATTAATTTTTTATTCATGATTGAATCCATTCATTCATGGGATAGTTAATCTCTCTTATGTGGTAAAAGGTGTTTCATGTTGTTTCCTTGGTCGCATGATATCCACAGGGGTCATGACTCGACTACATCCACTTTAAAGATCCTTCTTCTTAGGATTCCCCATTCATTCAATAACATATCCATCATTGTGGCCATCATCAACACTATTTCTCTATTTCAATGATATTATAATGATATAGATGCTTATAATCAATATAATACATGATTTTATGTACCTTGGGGACCCTATAAACTAATAAGAAAAACTATGTAAGATCCATTATCAAAGGAATATATGATCAAATGGAAGATTTATGATGTGTATAACCTAGTCTTGTAAATAATGATGCCATGAAGAAGGCCTCGAAATAATTGTATTTTAAGTCTCCAGTGATAGATAAAGGATTCCAATGATGAAAATGTGATTCATTCAATCTAAGTTGATGACATGAGTAGGAAAGGTTGTATAAAGGAGCCTTAGTTTTCCATAATATGGTTCCTTCATGATGTAACCCACTAACGGACCAATCCTTTATGGATATGGGCCATTGGAAAGATAAAAATTTATTCTTTTAAGAAACCCAATATAATATAAAATTTTATTTATTTTTTAGGTATGGTTTACTATAGTTTTTTTTATAATTTTTTTTCCCTCTATGGATTTTACATGAGTGTCCCTCCATAAATGAATCTCACATGATTTCTTTATAAAGGACTTCATTTTCTAGGCCCTATAAGGTTTCCATATATTAGGAGAACCACCAAAAAGAACATTCTCAGTGACTTATTATCTCATGTTTTACCTTAATATTTTTCTAATATTTCAGCAAAGGATCATGAAAATGAAAATATTAAAAAAGTATATTATTTGTTCTATTAGAATTCATGTTTTAGAAGAATTTATCTCTTAAATGTATGTGTTTTATACTCAAATTTATTCTTATTTTTTAAAATTCATTCTGTGAATTTATATATGTCACTTTTTTACCACCTTATAGGGATATGTTTTCATATAGGGTGCATGTGGTCACCAATAGATACTCAACTGTGAAGGATCACTACCTCACCTCCGTAATGTTATTCATTTCTATGACTATGGAAGGAAGTTGTAAAGGATTATGGACATACTACAGAAAATTTATCCTTAGGCATGATAAGATAACATGTCCCTGAAGTATTTTCACCCATTTATCATAAAAAAAATTTATCTTCAATGAAGATATCATAGATCGTGATGGATTCTCATCATTTATTTGCAAAAAACTCTTCTATCGTAAACATTTTTATGTGGCTACAAAAAAATTCATTTTCATGAATGATATGATTACTTCATCGTAAATTTTTATTTTATATTATTCACCTCCCTATTTTCTTATTAAACATAATTATAGGATTTTATGGTTGTGAACATCATTTTAAGTTCATATAATGATGAATGTTATGTTATAAAATTTAAATTTATGTAGTAAGGACATCGTAAATCAATCATGGAATTATAAAAAGTATTTATTAAGAGATATTTCTTTATTGTTAGGATTTCTATACTCTCAATCCATTATAATCATGTAACAATAATCATTGGAGGAGAACTTATGTATGGCCTAAGGATCATCTCATTTATAAACTAGCATCAGAGGGTTTTTTCCATTTACCATTATTGTTACTAAGTCCAACCCAATTCACCTTCTATGAATGGATGGAAATGAAACTTTTTATAGAATTATCATGTGACTAAATTCATATGTATTTAATGTGTAAATAACCTTCTCTTATAAATTATTTAGAATTAATTATGTCATATTTGATAATATTCATCCTTATATAGTTGATTGAAAATGGAAATGTGAAGTCAAATACTTTTGGCCATCAATTTTGAGGACTATCACTATCTCGTATACAGTATATTATAAAGTTCCTTATGTTTAAGTATGTATCATGAAATGATAATACCACAAAATATATTGGATCATGTCTAACAAAGATTTATTTTGCTTTTCAACCATCTTTTAAATGATATTAAATTTTGTTTTGTTAAACACTTTTACCTATCTATTTTCCACCATATATGAGGTAGATTAATTGGTAAACTAGATATTATAATAATTATATAGTTTTTTTAATTTAGAATAAAAAAATCATGTTGTTCTCCACCAACATTATGTGAGAGAAAAAAAAATGGTGATGATATTAGACTTTATAAAATTGAGGATGTAGGCCTATAAATCTATCCACCATATATAAAATGGTGAAAAATATTTTGAAGTGGGAAAAACTTTTGGGGTTTGATAGATAATGTTGGAATGTATATTGAATGTTTGAAATTTTTTGTGAACTCTAGGTAGTCTTAAATCAATAGAAATATAATTATCCAACTATATTTATTTGATGAAATATATATCTTACTTATTGTTGGGAACTAAATCCACTAATAAGGACTTTCACTATAAAATCCAAATTTATAGATGACTTTTTTGGAATCCATGTTATCGTAGAAAATTAATTTTTTCAACCAATTATGAAACTATTATTTATTAACTCAATATAGTGGGAGAATAATATTTTAATAATAATGGACTATCAGATTTTTCTAGAGAGTTTATTTATCATTCAATGAGTAAAAAATGTCTCTTTTACTTGTGTTTTCACTATTTTCATTGATTTATTCTATGTCATTACTAATATATTTTTTAACCATTGTGTGATGTGAAATGTGAATGACCATATTTTAATGGGTTATAATTTCTAGATATGTATAGGCATTGGATAGTTTATCTAATAGGTCATTTAATAATTGATGTATGTGAGACAACATTGGATCTAAGGGTAATTCTGTAATCATCCCTCACACAAAATCAATAAAGTGAATCAATTATTCCATCTTAATGGAATATTCTCCATTGATTTTCTTGATTACTCTGAATAACCCTTGATATTAAATTGGTAATATGATATCTGTATTTATAGATATAATCCTTTAGTGAGATTGTTCTATTATTTTTACCTTGTTAGTTCATCTTCGATGGATGAAGTATGAAAAATAACTTTTTTTATGGTGATGACTACAGTCTACAAACCAATTGAGTTGAGATTCAGGGTTTCAACCCATAAAACTTTTAGGCTCATAGAGGTTCCATAAAAGTTTATCTTCAACACCTATAAGGTTTCAACAATGGATAAATCCTATTTATTTTAGTGTTCCATGTTTAATATATACTTATCTTGGAAAGGGTGTTTTTTAGGAAATTGGATAGAGGTTTCCCTTTGGATACATAGTGATAGAAAATATAGATTTCAAACTACTACATAATGACCACCCACAGTACTAGGAACCTAAAAAATTGTAAAAAATGATATATATTAGAACAGATCAACATGAGAGATGAGTTAGACCTCATGGTGTTGAAAATAGTTTCTTTTCTTCTATATTTTTAAATAAATATAAATCGTTTTGTTTTTATATCATAATATCAAATTTTATCATCCATCATTTTCCTTCCAAGTGAGTATAGATAGATTTTTATACATGAATCTTTCATCTAATCTGGGAGGGAACCAGGTGATCACTCTATAGTCACCACATAAAGTATGTTACGTTTTCCTTCCACAATCAGTGTCAAGACTTGTGGATATATGATATAAACCTTGAGACCATCAAAGGATTTTTAATTATTCATCTCAATGATAAGTTTCCCCATTAATCATATGTGTATATATAAAACACTTCCTAATGAGGTTTTCTGTAAATTATTTGATATAGGAGAGACATTCCTATAGTCCCCTCAATTACTTTAGGCTTCAAGGAGGTAGTATGTATAGTATTTAACTTTTCTTTTTATATTTTATTTTGATGTTGTTATGGTGTACTAAAAACTAAGTAATTTCCATGATGTTTTCTTAAAATATTAATTCATATAGATCATCGTCGATATTTTTTTTCATTTTCAATCGAAAAAAATTTCATGATTAGCAATATGATCATAGTTTTATTAAGTATATACCACCAAACATCCCCATAGAATTCTAATTTCTTTTTAAGAAATGAATTCAAAATATTTTTTATGTAACATTGTTACAATGAATTAGAGTTCATCTAGAAAAATATAATTAATAAGTAATTGTATACCCCTATAAATTCCCTAAAGAACATTTCTTTTTCTTCCTTAGGAACCATTAAAATATCTTTATAGATTTAATATAAATAAATTATAGAGAGGGCCTAGAATTTGGTGACTATATCAATTAATATTTCTTTGATCCGGACAGAGAATTAATCCTTTAGACAATATCAGTTGAGATCTTTGAAGTAAATAATGAACTAGAGTTTACCATTTTTTTCTTAATGGGTATGATTATGTGAAGACACCCCAATTATTTAAAATTTATAGATAATTTTTTCTTTTATATGCTTATCAGCTTCATCTTACAATATGGTATAATAGGTTAGATGAATTATCTTTATTGGTGGATTATATTATTTTGGGTCTTTTGATATTCCAAAATAATTTGAAGATATATAAGGGTACAACCTAGTAATATTTATTCAATTTCATGTTATTATATATTGTTTTTTTAGGAAAGATATTTAATTTTCATATTATTTAGGATTCTTGGTAAAATTAATCAACATAGGTTATTGATATTTATCTTTACCAATGTTCTTACGCATGAGTCCATCAACAGTCATATAGATTCCTTCCTCAAATTATATAAAAGAATATTTTTATTTCTTCCTCATCCTATTCACCACCATCCATATTAGCAGGTGAACCAGGAGCCTAAGATATTGTAGATGATATAATGGAATTACTATTCTAAATGTCAGGAAACCCATATTCTAAATGGTTGGGTTCATCTGATAAAATTTATACCATGAAAAAAGGAGAAAATATGCATAAACCTATATCTACTATGATTGTATGATTAATATCTATTAAATAAAATAAAAATGGTTTTGTCATCCAAATATGAGACAAAACTTCACTCTCAAAAGAATGATCATGGGAAAAATTGATTCACATTGATTATGTACTAGTCATTTCCTTTAATAGTAGAGACCACTTAATTGAATATCCACTTGATTTCAATATGGGATAAAATTTGTATGATAGTTTAATTAATTTTAAATTTTAACCCTTGTGAATTAATTAATTCCTAATTCTCTATTTCTTAAATCATTTTGGTAGATATGAAACATGAAGTCTTCACCAATTTCATTCCCCGGATTGATAAAATAAATTTACAAATCATTAGGGGTAGTAAAAAGTTTTAATTATCTATAATAAGTTTCTTCCCCTCAATTTTTTAACATATTAAATAATTAATATAGATTTACAGGACTCCAAAGAGGAGTCATCTCTATATAGTACCCTGAATTCTGCATTAATGAAATATTTATGGATCTGGTGATATGATTGGGGAACTGTTGAAAGAGTATGGATCCATAGAATTCCCAATATGACCTTAAAATTCATATCAGTAAACTCTAAGTCATGAATGGGATCATTCAATTGGGTTTTGAAATTTATTACCTATATTGGACTCTTCTCACTCTTGGCAGACCCATAAATTTTTAAATATAAGGTAAATAAGTCACCATTATTGTGGATGAGATAATAGAAGGTGAATATTGAGGTAAGGTAGATACTATAACCATTATTGAATAGGTCTTGATAAAATTTGATATCATCACACTATCAATGTATATACATATGGTTCATATGACTTTGTATTTTAGTCTCATAGTCATATATTATAAAGTAAATGATCATGTGATATTAATAAATGAATGTCTTTATGTGATATTTCTTAGATATTGAAGATTTGGACATAAAATAGTTAAGGTGTGAAAGAGATTCAATGATGATTTCCTTAATATCCATATATATGAGGAGAGATTACTAGATAAATATATTATATTGGATAAGAGATATGCTCCCCAAAATATCATACATTGTGGCAAGGGTTATATGTTTCCTATCATAAGGTTTCACATTGTCTTTAGGAATAGGGACCAACAAAGACAGTGAAAACAATTCTATTTTTTTTACTAGAATCATGGGATTATTTCATTGTATATAGGTTATTCTAGACTATATTTTATAGATTTATATTTCAATTAATCAATTTTATATTCTAAAAATTGTATTCTTAAATAATTCATTTTAAACCAGCCTATGGAGATTCATGATCAAATCATTTTTCCTATTGAGCTTGTTGGAGAGTCTGACTTAGTTTTTTCAGATGAATTTATATCCCTAGTGGAAATGATTCCTAATCATCAAGGTCTATCATGATATCATCTTCAATGACCACTAATAGATGTTTGTTGACTATAGATCAAGAACTCTAATTCATGTGAGTTGTCTTCATCAGTAAATGGGTCTATCAAGTTGATCATTTTTATAATACTATATTATGACCCTTCATTAGTTGAAAATCCCATTTAATATGGGGATCCCCAACCTCCCAATGATGTGGGTAATAAATATTTAAGGTTATGGACCAACATGGGTACATGAAATGATTCTATTTCATGTTCCTCTTTTAAAAAAATGATGATCATGACAACTCCTAAAATTTTATGATGATAAATATTTCATATATGGTATTTAAAAGGGAACAGGGGTAAAACAATTATTGATTAAATTATTCCTTTAGTGTGGAATCTTCTCAACTGACTAATTTCTTAGTCATCAAGTCATCCAAATTATACACACACCAATCAGGGACTTCCTATAACACTCTTTTCCCACCTTGTGTGGTAGCAATGACATAAGTCACCTGGTTCAGGAATTAAACTAACATTACCTTCCCAGATTCAATAATATTTTCATGTATATCATTGAAGATCAAATAATATTTAATGTTATAACATGGTATTTTTTGTAATGGATATCAGTCAAGGATACCATTCAAATTGACTTCATTAGGCTTCATGGCCTTCTGTAGTTCAACCATGTTTTGTTTCTAAGAGATATGAAGATTCCAATAAATTTTTATTTTAGGAAGGAAATAATATAACTCTTCCACTCCCCATATTTTTTGTCTTTCTAATAATTTTTTTAATGCTATAGAGATAATTGTTTCTAATTTATTTTTTGTTCAGCAGAAAGCATTGCATGATGTTGAGTGAGCTTAGGATTTGGATATATTAGCGATACTATTTTGGGAATGATGATTGTAGTCTCAAATCAAATAGCTTCCTTCCCTTATTTTAATGACATTGGTTGGTTCTTGTTATTTTAATGTTGAATAGAATATTGTAGATTTTGTGCTATTGATTTGAACTCTTAGAAACCACCAAGTTACTTCAAATGAATGAGTGTCATTTTCAACACATCATAGAGATCTTTTATATATATATCTCTATTATTTTCTGTAGGGAAATGTTTATATTTAATAAATATTTTAAACCCTTACACCTATTAATAAAGTCTCACATTCTCTTGTTTTCATGTTTTTTGAAATTCAAGAATTCATGAATAGTTATTGTCCATGTTTTACACCTATAATTATAGAAGAACCATTATCCCAGTCCTTTTCAATTAGTGATAGAATAGGATGGTAGATTTTTATACCATATAATTTTTTCCCTTGAGAGTTTTCATGAATAAACTTATCTCTTCAACCTCATGTTGTTTAATTGTTCTCATAATTGTGTTTCATCATGATTAAAAGTTATTGAAGTGTTTCTATAGATCCATTATGTCTTTGAGTATCTTGAATGTTGGATTTGTAAAATAATGTTGTGGATGATTTAGGCCCACTTAGTCATGATGCAGCTTCCTCTCTGAATGTATTGAATTTATTCACCCTTTCAGGGATTCAATTTTATTTGAAATTGACTTGATCCAATCAAGGTGTTCTGGTCGGACATAGTCTTATAATGAAAAATGATTTGTAGTAGTGGATGGAGGCTGATATGGTCATCTTTTTATAACTATTTCTCAAACACAGGTTTAGTTATCTTGTGATAAATCACTTGAAATTGTGGTAGTTATTACCATAGGGGGTTACGGGTAATCCATGACCATCAATGTTAGATAGACTACATTTCAGGGACCCAGGTTAACTGGATAAGTAGGATTCTAAATTACTAATTCAGTTTTTCTATATTATTGAGATTTATTTTCTTAAGGGCTTATATATTTCATATATTCAAAGTTTTATTTAGTGGGTATATTTTCTCTGCATCATTCATAATTTTTTTGCATTATCTTTTCATAATTATCATTATATTTTATAATATTATCCTTAGTAAAGAGTGGATTAACATATTTGGCTGGTGAGTGGGATATAGCCATGACTTACCCTTTATCTTAATAAAATTCTCACTAATTGGATTATAATGATAAATTTAGAGGAGCTCCTAATTAGAAAGTTTCCTTTGATAGAGAGTACAAAAAACATATTCATTTGTTTTGGTGAGGACAATATTTCAGAAGGATTACTCTTCATAGAATTATTATATGATGGATTTTTGATCTGTATAATCTATAGGGTTACTGTAAAAAATATTCACCAACATGAATCATGAATTGGGAATTAAAGTATCTTCCATTTTAGAGTAATAACTGAAACCATTACCCACTTATTATCTATAAAAAGGAAAAATATTAATCCTTATTGATATCAGATTTATCGGTGGGATATTTTGATTAATGGACTCTATATGGTTCCACTCCCTCTCCTCAATGACCCAAAAAATGGTTATTGATAGTTTATCTTATTTTAGTCTTATAAGTACCTAACTAATAATACTCCTAATAAAGCATGTGGATAATGAATTATGTGAAAGCATGAAGGTTATTCTTTTTAATAAAATCCCATAATTAGAAAGACTAAATTCCATGGACATGGGGAGTTAATATCTTCATCATCCTTTTGGGTTACTATAGATTTTTCCCTACTACCATTATAGAATTTTTCTATTATGGATGTGATTATTCTACATCTAAAACTGGTAGTAGTCTAGAGTTTTTATGATAATTTTACTAAAGAAGTTTTTATCACCTCATTCTTAGAAATGTGTTCTTCTATTCTAGACAGATCTAGATCTATCTAATTTTTAGGTAAGGGAATACTCACCATCGATGGTTTCAATATGGATATAGTGTTAAATTTTCTCAACATGGAGGACTTTATGACCTTATTGTAATCTTAATATAGAATCATTTAAATGGATCTCTATTATCAATATTTTACTTATTTTATTTAGTAAGGGCGGTGCTTCATTTGATGAACCAGTTCATGTGTACATTTTGGACTAGTTATTTGGCCTCAAGCGATGAAATTACAAATATATTCCCATGATGAATATTTTAATCAAACGAGTGGTATAATATGAGGAGATAAACATTAACCCCACACTTTAGTATGGTAATTATGTGGGGTTCCAATTTCTATCTATAAAATATAATAAAATTAATACTACAGAGGTGGGAATTTTGTAGAAACTCATAATATTTCCCATCCTTGGGGATCAGAGCTAATAAAAATTAACCCATGTCAAATTGGTGTTAGACCTCATTTATCACCATGATATGGTTACAGTATTCCTCAAAACACATGTATTTGGTCTTGATATAGAAATATTTTATTACAGGGTGAAATAAATTTTGGTTATGCATTTTATATTTAGTGATTCTGGGATATCATAGTGGGGATTTTGGATGAGCAAGAACAACACTGGTAAGATATAGTGACCCAAGTCTATTACATGTTTCATTATTACATTATTTTCTATATAAATATCTAGAAAACCCAACCCAAGGATTTTCAGGTCAAGATTCTTTCCAAGAATGGGTTTATAAAAACTCAAAAGTATACTAAAACAAAACATGGTTATTTCATTATTCATAATGAGATCTTATGTAACAAACCGGGTTTTTGGGACCGGTCCAAATTCCCACAAGGTTTTAATTTTTCAATTAGTGGATTTTCTAGTTATTGATTCATCGATCAGAACTAAAATCTGAGAGTTTCATTGGCCTTAAATAGTGTTTTGGATTGGTTAAGAGGATATAAGAGTGCCTTGGGTGTTTTGGTTTGGTTTGGGTGCATCGGAGGCTGGAATGCCATGTTTTTGGGATGCAGGTGCAGGCGCACAGTTTAGGGGAAACCATATAACTGGTTTTTCATGGTTGTGAGGTCTCTTCTACAGTATTGTAGAGAGTTGTACATAGTTTGTGCATAGTATGTAAAACTATTCAGGGTGTACATGCAAGCCTAAATCCATAGACAGTGGATTCTTCATGGTTGTTGCACATTTTATGAAACCGTATGGCATAGTAAATGTGTAAAATTACCATTTTTTCATTATTTTTCTATCTCTTCCCTCCCTCCCTTTCTTCCTCTCCTTCTTGGTTTCACACACAGCAAGGAGAACCCCTACCCTCCTCTAGTATATTTAGATCCAACTCCTCCATCTAACCTCAATTCATTGATCCATCGGAATCTATAGGATCACCTAGGTAAGGATAACCCCTCACATCCTTCTTCTTCATCTTTGATATTCCATCTTACAGATCTCTATTTTCATATAAACCAATTTAATGGTTTAAGAAAAAAACTCATATCGACATCAATATACTTCTAATTGGACATCGATATTGAATGTGCCTATGCTTACGAGCCTATGGTAGGTGGTTAAGACCTTGTTTTGAGTTTTTGCAGACTATTGGTTGTTGCAGACTTTTAAATAAATAGTTGTATTGATTGATACCTTATTACAGCTTGTCAAAATGATTGTAGGAACATGTGGGATGTCATGAACATGCCCAATTCTTATTACACTTGAGAGAGACTAGGTTAGATTCCATTGATCCTTAGGTAGTTTTGTCCTGGGGTGCCAAAATGGATGTAATTGAATTGTTTTGATATGAACTGGTATGTTTAAATTGTTAAGGCTTGATTAATGTAATTATAGTCATTTAAGACCTTCATGATAATGTGTTAAATCTTCTAGCTTGTGAAATTAAATTTATTAAAATAATTTAATTATTGATTAAATTATTTTAATGTGATTTATATATATGTACTTCTAGAAATTATATATGTTGAGACCCATGGGGTTGTGACAGGATTGACCCGAGGTTGGGATGGCATGGCTATCTTGATTGAGTGATGCTGATCACCGGTTGGGTTTCACCTATATTTTCTTTAGTGGTTTGACCATATGATTGGGTGTCTTGGATTTCATATTGAGGTGGTGAGACTGTTTGGTTGGTCAAGGATCATTATACATTATTGGTAGGGCCATCGAATTTGATTGATATTGTCGTAGGGGAATGAGGTGCTAGATATGGTGTGGCTTAGGTTCTTACTTGGTGATTACCACTCATCCATGATGGAAAAAGTAGTGATTTAGTCATGTGCACATAGGTTGACTCTATAATGAGGTTATCTTGACCACTTGTGTGGGTAGAGGAATTTGATAGTTGCGGATTAGGTATTTATGGGTTTGGGGTTCTTCCCATATAATTCCATGTGGAAGGTGAGGAGCCTTGTATTGATAGTGATGAGGGGATCGGGTTTGGGGCTAAGGCTCTCTGTGCATGCAGCCATGGTCCTAGATATATATTTGAGTACATAAATCATTGTTCATCCAGTTGTTGTTCCATGGGATGATGTGATCTTTTGAGAAGGGGTCCGTGAGATAGGGATATTATTGTTTGGGCATGTATTCGGGACGTCGGTACTTTGAGACATGAGGTATCATAAGGCACATGGTGCCGAGCTATATGATATAGGTGGAACCTGAGGGATCACTAGGATTTTGTTACTTTAGGGAAACCTTAGGCCATGGTCCAAGGACTCTCTTTGCTTCTAAGATTCTGACATTGGCTGACATAAGTGACACTTCCCAGTTGCTGATGAGAACCAATGGAGGTTGTGTTTATTTATATCATCATACTGTTTATTTTACCTATAGATTCACATACGCTTAAGCACTTATACTAGGTATGAACCATTATGTGGTATCCTACTATGATTCATCTTACACCCTGCATTGGTCCTTCGGGATGTGTGTAGACATCATGGATTTACATACTAGTAAAGGATTAGCCTCAGTAGCTAGATCATAGTAAAGTTTTGTATGGAGATTGTAATGGACCTTGAGTTCATTCCAAGATGGAGTTTTGTTAGGTTTTCTGTTAGTTTCAACATTCTTATTTTGTATGTTTCTACAGTGGTTATCCATGGGCATCCTTTTATATTAACATGTATGACCTGTTATGGATACATTTTTTTATTTTAGTAGTGGTTACAAGTGGTGTTTGGCATGTTTATTTGTTTACTTTCTGCTATTATTATTTTTATTTATCACTTCAGCTATTTATTGATATTTCATGTGCTTCCACTCTATGTTCTATTTTGAGTCTATTAAATCATTTATTTATGTTTCATGTTTTTTTATTATGCTTAGACCAATATATTATCCATTCCAATAGGGTATAGCTACCCCGCTATACATGTTTACACCCTCACTACTAGTCATTAGCCTTTACTATAATTGTTTACACCCTCATTTCTTTTCATTAGACTTCGGCATTCTAGGAGGTGCACCTAAGGCTAGTGGCACCTATTCCATTATCACTATTCAGGTGGCTTCTTGGGTCGGGGATGATACAAGTGGTATCAAAGCGGTTCTTGAATGGTATTTAGAATAATCCTTTGACTGGATACTAATGAGATCAAGATTTAATTTTGTATCTATTGGTTTACTATTTCAGATATTGTATAATGTAGATAGGTTGTGTTTGGAACTAGGTTTACATATTATTCTTGGGTGTCTATAGCCCTAGGTAGAGGGATGGACCAAGGTGCCTTGGGTGGTAATCGGTGTTTTTCTTTGGCTCAGATTACTGTTTATATGCTTTCAAACATGGTGGATCACTTGGTTTGTGATTATTATTGGTTTTGATATGTGACCCTTGACCCGGTGCAGTAAGGGAGAATTAGACCTTGGCATGGTATGATAAGAGGGTTCTGATGCTCGTTTTGGTTTTTCTTTTCATTGGAAAATTTTAGGATATTTCAATTTCATATAATAATGTATGCTTTTTGAATTTATAATAACATGTTAATAAAATCAAATTTCATGTCAACTATGATATTACATGCTTTGTATATATGATAAATTTCATGTGGCATGGGTAATGGTCCTGGATATTATAGAAGAAGGAAGGTACTAGGACTGAGGTGATTTAGATCTCCCAAATTGGGTGACTAGGTTGTCAGTTTGAGGAAATATTGGTTGTAAGGACATGTGTGGCCCGAGGATATTGTGATACTTGGATCTTTTGAGGTTAGGTAAGTAGCTCATGAGTGCGAGATGTCATGGGGCATGGTTGTATTGGGGGAGAGTAAGGGTAGTGAGGATGTGTTGCATTTTTAATTCTTTCCCTATATGTGTTATATATATATATATTTATTTATTTATTTATATTTACATATATAGGATGGCTGACCATTCAAGATATTCAACAGGTCCCTCCTAGATGTATCAGATGGAGCATCAGGCGGATGATGATAGTGTGCCACCGGATCATGATTAGGTTTAGACCCCCAAGGGTCAGGTATAGCATGAGCCATAGGTACAGCCTCTGGGACATGATCAGGTTTAGGATCCAGTGCAGGAAGAGAAGATTCCTAGTTAGACAGCATTTGGGTCATGGATCGATGAGAAACTTTGATCCATATTGGTACATGTATTTTAGGGGATCGATATAGGTTCTCAGTGAGGAGATCCATCAATGGTGTATTTGATGTCGGAGTTCTAATCACATCACCCACCACTTTTTCAGGCTGAAGTGGTCCACAGGCTGATGAGAACTGGATAGATAGAATGAAGATGATATTTGAGCAGATAGAGACTCCTCTAGTGCGGAGGGTCAAGATGGTGATGTATATGCTTAGATAGCTGGCTAATAAATGGTGGGATGTGCATGTTCAAGCTTGCATACACGAGGGACTGGCTTGGAAGGATTTTAATGACATATTCTTTGAGAACTTTTTTCCTGAGACACTAAGGATGGAGTGAGATCTGTAGTTCTTGAGCCTTCAACATTGTGACATGTCTTTCATTTACTATGCAACTACCTTCGCTAAATTGTTATGCTTTTTAGTAGTTATGGTATGTGATGACACCTTGAGGGTGATGTTCTTTGAATATGACTTACAGCATTCCATTCAGTTTCAGGTATAAATCTTTATGTTATCCCCATTCTTAGAGGTGGTTAATGAAGAAATCATAGACGATGTCAGCCTTAAGGACTGGATCCATTTGAGCTAGGAGGCAGCTTCAAGTTATATTTCACATCATAGGAAATCAGGTCAGGAAGAGTTACAGTAGGTTAGTTAGCCTAAGGACCCAGCTAGACCACCTCTTGGTAGCTCAATGGTGGTTTTCATTCAGTGTGGAAAACCAGGGCATGTCCAGAGTTAGTGTGAGTGGAATCTAAAGAAGTTTCAATTGTGTGGGAATGTTATTCATCGTGAAAGGTTCTTCAGGAAGCCTTCTCAGATAGCTGGTAGAAATGGACCAAGACAGGTGCATATTTCATAGGTCGGTTCAGGATAAATACCAAGCGAGGGTAGCTGAGGTTTAGCTGCACGCAGAGGATGGTCTAGAGATAGTGGGACCAAGTTGTGATGTCAATGGCTGGTTTCTAGTGCAGAACCATAGGGAGGCCAGGTTTCAAGAAGCTTTTTGTCAGTCCAGGTACACATTGTTGAGCTATTAGGGGATGATAAGGCTAGTAAGCTAATGACTGTCATAGTTACACCATGAGTGTGGCTGTGATTTGTTTTGTTTTCTTTTGACATAGCCTATTAAGCCATGCCCGTTTTGAGTGAATGAGGTTCACAAGATGTATATGGGCTGACCAGATACTAGGCCATAGGTTGGAAACATCTTGGGTTCTTTGTTATATATATAAGTTTCTTAGCATCTGGAGTATCATTGGATGTGTGTTTTGAGGTGCTTAGGCATTGGGGATCTGAGGGATGCAGGTTACATGAGGTCCCTTGGGCATAGGGGCATTGAGGATGTGGTTTTCAATTGAGGTGAAAGGCACCGGGTTGTTTTGACCATCCATGGGATGTAGGAACTCGTTTTTCCATGGGTGTCATAGGCTCGAGGTGGGCATTAATGCAGTTCAGGATTTGATTGGGTGTCAAGAGTGACACAGGAGCACCTGAGGAGGTGTAGGACTGAAAAGTAATCACGAGAGAACCATGGGTCCATAAATTGGTATATGAAACTTTGTTGATTTGAGTTTTGGTCAGGTTCAGACCAGGTTAAGATGTTCCTAAGGTGGGGAGCCCTCCTTGAATAAGTTGACTTATACTATTGAAACTAGGATAGTCTGAGTTGTCTGACAGGATGCGTATGTTCAGTACCATCTCTATGTTTTTTTATATCTCTGGGATGAGATATATTAATGTGGGGATATTGTAATGACATGGTTTTTTTTAATGGGTCAAAATTCCCTTACTATTTTAATTTTTTAATTAGTGGCTATGATAATTTCTTTATTCATTGATTAGAACTAAAATATGACAGTTATATTGGCCTTACATGGTGTTTTTGGGTTATTTTAGAGGCAATGAGAGTTCCTTGGGTGTTTTGGTTTGGATTTAGAGTGTCAGATGCCTAAAGGATAGGTTTTTAAGATTCTGGTGCATGCACAAGGCTTAGGGGAAACTGGGTGACTGGTGGTGCATGGTCATGCAGTCTCATCGGAAGTATTGCAGAGAGTTGTGCACAGTATGTCAAACCGTGCGGGGTAGTTATACGAGCATGAAGCCTTAGACAGTGGCTTTTGTATGGTTTCTGCATAGTTTGGAAAATTGTACTGCTAAACCATGTAGCCCAGTAAATGAGAAAAATTACTATTTTTCCTATATTTCTATATTTCCTCCCTTCCTCCCTTTCTTCCTCTCCTTCTTGCTCACACGCATAGTAGGGAGTTCCCCTCCCTTCCTTTAGTGAATTTTGATCCAAATCCTCCATCCGACCTATGTTCATCGATCCGTCAAAAGATATGGGATCACCTTGGTAAGGATGACCCCACACACCCTTGTTCTTGATTTGTCTTTCTTCATATGGACTATTGTTTCCATCTAAACCAATTTCAGGGTTTAAGACAGAAACATTGATCTATGTCAATCCTATTTGAATTGGACTTTGATATCAGACGTGACAATACCCATGAGTCCAAGGTATGATATGCATACCTTATTTTGAGTTTTTTTAGACTTTTTGGGGATGTTTCTTTTTAACACAATGGAGGGTATTTAGTGAGACCCTATTGTACTATGTCAAAATGATTGTTGGACCATATGGGATTTCATGAGCTACCCAATTCCTCTTATGATTGAGTAATGATCGATTATTGTTCATTTCTCATTGGGTTATTTTTTTCAGGGTGACAACATTGTTTTAATTTATTTTTTTATTTAAATTGGAATTTTTAATTTATTAAGGATTGATTAAGATAATTAGAGTTATACAATACCTCAATGATAATGTGTTAAAGACTTTATCTTGTGCAATTAAATCTGTTACAAAAATTGAATTATTGATTAAATTGTTTTAATGTAATTTATATATATATATGTAACGCTTGACATTACATATGTTGATTCACATGGGGTTGTGACGATCTTTGCATGAGGTTGGGAAGGCATGGTCATTGGGATTGAGTTCTACTAATCATTGCTTGGGTTTTCCCTGGAATTTCTGGAGTGGTTTTGACCACAATATTTGGTTTTGTGGATATTTGATTGAGTCGATGAGACTGTCAGGTTGGGAAAGGCCAGTGATACTTGGATGGAAATTCCATCAAATTTGAGAGATATGGTCATCGAGGAATGAGGTGAAAGAGATGGTGTGGTTTAGGTTCTTACATGGTGATTTCCACTCACTTGTGATGGCCAAAGCACCGATTGAGTCTTGTACACATAGGTTGACTCTGTAATGAGTTGGTTTTGACCACTCATGTGGGTAGATTCCCTAGATAGTTGTATCATTGATATTCATGGTTTGGGGTGCTTGTCGTAGAAATCCATGTGAAAGGTGAAGACCCTTTTTTTGATAGTGATGAGGCTATTGGGTTGGGGATGAGGCTCAGCATGGTTGAGGCCATGGGCATGGATATGTATTTGAGAAAATTCATTGATGTTCCTTTGGTTTTCCTTCCATGGGATTATGTAATCTTTTAGTCAAGGGTTCGTGAGATCAGGATATAATTGTTTGGGTGTGTCTTCAGTACTTCGATACTTTGATACACAAGGTGTCAGGAGGCACATGATGGCAGGCTATATGATTGAGGTGGAACCTAAGGGTTCACAAGGACATTGTGACTACAAGGGTACCTTGGGCCATGGGCCATGGAACCTCTTTTCTTCTGAGATTCTGGCATTGGCCAAAGTAGGTGACACTTCCTAGTGGCTGGTGAGCACTACTGGAGGTTGTATTTATTTATTACATCATATTTTTTACTTTACTTAGAGATGAACATCCTCTTAAAAACTTATACTATATAACCACGATTGGGTGGTATCCTATTGAGATTCCTCTCACACCCTGTACGGGTCCTTTGGGACATCTTTAGACATTATGGATTTATGTACAGGTAAAGGATCAGCCTCGGGAGATGGATCATAGTACATTTTATCATGGATATTGACATGGACCTTGAGGTCGTGCCTAGATGAAGTTTTGTTTAGTTTTCCTTTAGTTTCAGCATGCTTATTTTGTATGTATCGATAGTGTTTAACCATGGGTGCCCTTGTATATTCACATATATAATGTTATATGGATGCATGCCTTGTTTTTTTAGTAGTGGTTACAAGTTGTGTTTGTCCTGATGATCTATTTACATTCTTCTATTGTTTTTGTTTATTTATCGCTTTTTTGTTTATTAATATTCGATCTTCTTCTGATCTATAGGTCTGGTTCAAGTCTGTCAAGTCATTTATTTCCACTTAATGTTATCTTATTATGATCGAACCAGTATAATATCTATTCCTAGAGGGTATAGCCTCCCCTCTATACCTTTTTACACCCTCACTGTTAGTCATCAGCCTTTGGCATTTGGGTACTTGCGCCTAAGGCTAGTGGCACCCGGCCTGTTATCACTGCTCAGTTGGTTTTTCGGGTTTAGGATTACACATATCAAATCTATTTGAGCTCTTAAATAATCTTTAGACAACATAGGGAATAAATAAATAAAATGATTTTGATAAAAACATTGTATGGGAATAAAAATTATAATGAAGCATAACAGTTGAATCTAATGATGCATCATGATATCATAAGAGGTAATGTTAATTAGTGATCAGACCAAGGTATGACATTAGTATATAAAAATAATAAGATCATTGAATTAGAGGAATTTTGTAGAAAAATAAAAATTGGAATAAGAATAAGTTAAGGGTAACCACTAAGACAACATCATATGGTGGATAAATAGTCATCATGGATTTTATTTCCTAATAAATCTTGAACATTTAATATCAGGAGACATAAACATTACCCAATGCACTAGAGAACCATCGGGTTTAACCCATCATAACATGTATATTAATAGGTTTTTCACAAAATTAATACAAATATATGTAATAAATAAAAGAGTTACTCAATGACATAAATGGGTTACTTGATCATCTCTTATAGCTTAATCAAATGGAATATCATAATAGATCCATGAATGAAGGTATTAAATCATATTGTAAATTGATAGGGGAAAAATAATTATATTCCCAAAAAATGATGTACAACTGATGTGTAGTTTTGAAACAATAGTTGAGTAGCTTTGGAAATATACCTCTTAATAGTGGTTTAAAGTAAAAGGGTAAATTTTATTTAAATACGGTAATAGAATAAAAATTATCATGAAACAAAAAATGAAGTAAAATATTTTTCTAAATAAAAATGAGTATTTTAGAAAACATTAATGTTGAATAATATTTCATTGAGTTGTAGTTAAAATGATGTAAGAAACCAAGGAAGTTACCATTAATTATCTTTCCTTAATGAATGGTTTCGATAAGGACACCATTAAAGAATGTAAATATACCTCAAATAAAGGTAAATTAAAATATTTTAGTAATATATGGAATATATATACATATATATAGAATATATAAGTGATAAATAATATGAATAGAGAGAGAGTGAGTAAAATATAGAGTAAGAATATCCCAAAGAAAATAGGGTGGTTTACAGATATCATTTACCATGTGTCCAGATTAATTCATAATATTCACTTAACCACATAAATAATAAAATTATATTATTAAATATATGATTAATAAAATTATTCAAAAATATTTAATTTTTTATAAATATTTTATGACAATTTATATTTAGTTAATTGAATTTTGATTTTTATTCTACTATCTCAAGAACGTCTATTTCATGGATCCAGTGATTCTTTTATTAGTTGATGTTATTTAGGTTCTAATCAAATAAAACTAAAACACTTAAAGTGAAATGAAATGATATTCATTGAATTCCATTGTTTAAATTGGTCCCAAATATCCATATGTGTTCTAAAATATATATGATTCATTTATCATCATACGGTTAGATCATTTGGAATGTTTTACTAAACATCATGAAAAGGTTTATTTTTATTTAATTAAAGGATTTTTAATACATTACCAAACATAAAATAAGTTATATTGTAATTATTATCATCATATTAAACAATAATATTATATTTTTAACTAGTATTCAAGATAGTTGAGAAAAATGAATTATGTTTTTTATGGGGGTTATCAACCGAACATATTGTGATACATGTTTTCCTTTTTGAATCAATTAAGGGGAGGTTAATAATTAGATTTTCCACAAAAATAACAACATATTAGTATATTTAGAAAATCGATATTACTATTTCTAGAATGATGAAAGTCATATTGGGTGGTATAATGGGAATAGAATTGAAATATGTTTGGTTGAGAATTTACCTATTACATAGATTTTAACCTCTTTGGATATAGATTAAGGATATAAGGAATGGTCTTTAGTGAGACCATAAGAACAAGGAAGGTAGGAAGATGATTTGGAAGTTAATTGGGAAAAAATTTGAAATTTTCCAATACATAGAACGTCTGAGAGGAAGGGGTGGTGAGGGTGGAATTTAAAAGGGAATGGGAGGAGTGTTTTTTAATATTATATTCAATAATGAATGTTACTTTTAATAAATGGATTCTAATATAATCCATGTCTCATAAATTCATGTATTTACCTGATAATGATAAATTTCATATTTACTCATATTTCACTATTTAAAAAAATATAACTCTTATAAAAAAATTTAAAAAAATCACCAGGTCCTTTTATTGAAATGTATATTCAGAAAAATAAATCCATTTTAATAAAATATTGTTCTAAATGTGATATAATTAATTTTTAAATAAAATCATTACTATTGGAGAAACATGAATTTTAACATTTTTATCACTTTTCAGACCCTTGGAAAAATAACTTATGGTCTCAAAAAATTATATTATCATCAAAATACAAAATAATACTTTTTATATGAAATTATGAAAATAAATTTTATTTAATATACTTTTATTTGTCGTACAAATACAAATAAAATATATATTTTTTAAAAAAATACAAACTTTTATTTGTCAATTTTAAAAAAATATATTTATTTGTACCTTGATATAAATTAGGGATATTATCAATTAAAATGATTAAAAAATATTATTTTCCAATTATATAGGTTTTGTTACTATTCTAACAGTTGGGTTAATATTCTGAATGGTCATATTACTATTCTAGAAGTCATATTTTAATGGTAATATGGGTTACCTAACCTTCTATAAATACCTCGTAATTCATTATTTCTTTATTAACTTCTATTTTCACTCGAGGTTATTTATATTTTCAGTTTCAAATTGAATATTGAATTAATAAAATTTGGTATCACTTATAAAGTGTTGTTTATGAGTGTGATTATTCGGGGAGATCCAGAATATCCAAATTTTCATATTATAGTCATCTTATTCTCTATTTTTCCCTATTATAAAACTTTTAATTATTATGCTATATTTATCTTCTAAATAAAATGTTCAAATAAATATAATAAAATGTTTTTTGTTTTATAATGTGGAAGATGTTCTCTAGTTAATACTACATTACTGAATTTGAAATATTTATATACTAAAAAGGTAAATTTTAATCATTAATGTATGGGTTTTTACATTATTCCCCCATTAATAAATTTGAAACTTGAAATTTAATTTCACCCACTAATATGAAAATAGATTAGGGTGCTTATGTTTCATTACTTCCTCGATATCCCAAGTTTCTACATCATTGTTATGGTTCTGTTAAAGTACATTGAATAGGTGAGTAGTCTTATCTTGTATAACTCTATCCCAATGGTATAATATATTAACCTTTGTCACTACACAATAGATATAATTATTTAGTTATACAGATTCTGAATTCAGTGCATGTTAGGGAAATGGTATGTACTTCCCCAAGAGGGATATGTGGAATATATCAAGTACTTGAAACAAGGTTTATTTTTGTTAGCCCAACTATGATAAATTCCTTGAGTAGGGGTGAATGAGGGAATGATAGATTAAAAAACTACCCCTACAAATCAAGAATAATCATTAAACAAAACTCTCTTCTCTCTCTCTCTCTTATGTAGTAATGTATGATCCAAAATGAAATAATGAATGTGAAAAATCAATTTTACTTGGTCCATCCACATTACGCTACATCCAGGGATCATACAAATGAAATGTGCCTATGTAAAAAATACACCATAGTGAATTATCGTTACAGTGGTAGGAGTGGATTCAGTATTCCTCCTGGTTTACAACTAATCACAATTTCAAAGCTCATTCCTCTCTCAAATAAGGTTTGATCATTAATCCTTCAAATTATTCTCATTTTTATGACATGAATCAATATTTTTTACACATAATTAGGTGAATCATTGTGTTCCACTTTCATCCACTTGATGAATTCCACATTACCATAGTTTTACTTGGATATCCCTCTTCAACACATTCACCATGCTCACTTCTTTTGAGAATCTCCAACAACATTCCTGAAACTTCTCAGTCATTCAGAAGAATATATTTCTTTCATGATTCACATAACATTCATGAATCTAACAAATATTGTGAAATTTGCATAGACTTAAAGAAGCTAATACCTTTTGCAAATCTCACCTTAATTCATGAATCTCACTTTGTCTTTTCCAAGAACATTCATTTTATAAGGCTCACTTAGCCTTCACATGGATCAATAATTTTTTGATTCTTACAACATTAGCTTAGAAAGATAAACCTTCAAGAACATCATTTCTTCATAAACGTTTTCTCAAGAAAAACCTTCATGAATCGGCTTAATGAATTCAAGGCCTTTGTATTTTCTTTATGTATTTATCTGATGAAATGAGGGGGTGGGGTATTTTTCTATTTATAGGTGATTCCTCCCATTATATAATATTCCATCATCATCGTCACCTTTTTGAAAATCTCATGAATTTTTTTCACAAACCTCTATGTATTCATGAAGCATAAGGGAAAATTTACATACAAGACTCATCTCATTGTAATGTAGATTTACTCTCCTTCCATCATATGTTCAAAATGCTCCACACCTTCACAAAACATAGTCTTTATCACACCAGATTCCTTCACAAATCTCCACATCATCGTGAAACTAAAATATTCAAAAAAACTCATTCCTTTTCCATATTCTTATAATAAATTAATGTTGAACCATATTTCTCAATTCTTGATCTATCCTCTAAATTTTGGACCCCAAATATTTGGAAAACACTAGGAAATCATTCCACCTTATATACACAAATTTATGTTCCACCTATAGAGAATCCATTACTTTGTCATGGATATTTTTCAAAATTCATAGTGAATAACCTTGATATAATTCCATAGCTAACCTTTAAATATTTATTTGTAAATAAAAAAAAATCAACCCCAAAACAGTACAATGTTACCTTGAGGGATTTTTTCCAAAAATCTCCCATTTAGGTTTCTTGACATCTCTTCACATTTTTATACGTCATTAAATCTTATTCCATCTTATACAAAAATTATATTCATTAAATTTACAAAGAAATAAAATATTTAGTACAAAAACACTATAATCCTATATGATCCATGCTTGGCATGAGAAATAATAGTAATATTCAAAGTTCATCAATGAATAACTTCATTCAAAACTAGTCAACTGGTTTCATCATTAAACTAATATACAATGATATATAACATTTGATCAATCATATTTACTATAGTCATATTTAAAATCCCCCCTACATTGATTATCATCCTATCAACTTATTCCTTATATTGATTAATACATTTTCTCCCCTATTATAGCCATAATTTCTCCCCGTTTGTGAACAACTTGAAGGTCACTCCTTTATGTTCTACAATAGTGTATAGAACATAAATCGCCATATTAGGGAAACACACATCATACCTCAGAGAGAGGGGGTCCCACCTCCATAGTTTTTCAAGTGTGGGAAGTTCACATGACTCCAAGATCCAATTGTTGCCTCTCAAATTCTACTTTCCATAAGTCCTTCTTCAGAATGTCTCCAACCTATAGTTATATAGGCACATACTCTAACTTCTGAAGGCCATGCTCCACTGTCTCCTTAATAAAATATTTCTTGATTTTAATGTTATTTTTTCATTAATGTATAGACTGTATTTTTTCTAAGGATAGTATCACTTGAATTTTCATAATTGATTTTGATTAGAGACGTCACATTAACATCTATATCATCAAGCTATCACTTCATCAACAATAGATACATGAAAGCTTGAGTAGGTGAAATATTTTATTCTTATACGATAATCAATGAAATGAAATATTAATTCTTTATTATCCAATAAATTTATAATACACAAAGATATAATTCACCACCTGATGTTCATTTTCTATCATATGTTGATCTGGTCTAATATGCATTAGTATATCCCAATAACTCTTTCTGATATTTTTCATTGTACAAAAAAACAAAATACATTATCTCCTTAAAATATAAAATTATTATTTTTTGTATTTCCTTAGTATTTCATTGATATTATTCTTCTTAGAATGTGGAAAATACAATATTCAGTCATAATGTTATTAAGTATAACAGACTTCCAATGATCCTCCCATATTCCATGACATTAACTCTTTTTCATTCATCACCTCAAGATAGCTTCATGTGGGTAGCTACCAGAGTCATCATATCATTATCATTATCAATTCAAAATATTCTCATAACCTTATTAGTATATTTATATTGTGAAATTAATGTGTCATTCTTTCTTTATGTCGCCAGTAAACCAAGGAAAAAGTCAAGTTCACTAATCATTAACATTTAAAACTCACATTTCATGAATTCATTAAATTATATGCACTACACTACAAATGATTCATAAAAAATTATGTCATAAACATACAATAGTTCCATCATACATTGATTTCTTCCATTGTACACAATGATATTGTAATCAACTCCACTAGTTCCATCCACACTCTTGGTTCTATCTTTAATCCATATTGTATCATTACCACCTGAAAAACTATATTTTCAACTTAATGAATGATAAAACCATATCTCTACTCCATTTACACTTCTTCTTCAAGAACCCCACTCAAAAATGATGACTTGGCATCCATGAGTAAAACACTGAACATTCATCTCACTGCTAAGGCCAAGAATAAATTAATTGTCTCTGCTCTTATAATAGATGAGAATGTTTCATCAATATCAATATCCTCTATATGGGAGTACCCTTTTCACACTAATATTTAATTGTTTAAAATCACTATTTAATATTCATTTATAATGTTTTGTAAGACACATTTGGACCCAATGACATTCTTATCTCTGATTTACGAAACAATTTCCCATGTCCGGTAATTCTCAATTTTGGTCATGATATTCATTCATATCATGAATATATATCTCATCTCTAGTTGTTTAATCAAAAAAAATCAGATCTTCATGGGATATTAAATATTTCTTTAGTAAATATTTCATTCTAATTTTTTTAACTAGAATTTCCCAATAAATAATAATATTTTTCATTTCATTTTCAGGTTGACTCTTTGGCATCTGTATAGATACAAATTTAACTTCCTCCTACTCATCATTGGTATCTTATTCTAAATAATCATCTTCATGTTATTATCCCTATGTGTTTCTTACATCCTCATCAATATTATTGAGAAATTTTTTACTATAAACTTGATGATTCTATTCATTTTCTACTATAGTGACATTATTTTATCCAACTACATTTTTTAGTATATTATTGAATCATTCATATGATTTGATTTTTTGTGAGTGTATATGGAATATCACCTCATCTCAATAAGGAAAATTATAAAATATAATATATCTTATTATAAATAAATAATGGATAATATGGAAGAGATAAATATTAATCAATTATACTATATAACTAACATCATAAAAGGAGGATTAAATCCATTAATGATATTAGAACATAAATAATCATATGGATAACAAAATCTTTCTTCATAATAATAGAATGTGTAATTTCAAACATCATAATATTACTTTCAATGCCTCATTATGATACATCATATATAAATATGATAGGAATAATCTAAATAATCAAAACTATGTTTATCATGATACCTACTTATACAAAAACGGTTTATAACAAGCCATTCATGTCACATACTAAGTCTAATACATTTATTGTATGAAATAAATTGTTGGATCCTCCTAATTTTAATGATCAAAAATCATTATTATTATTTTTATAATAATATTAATGTTTTATGAGAGTACGTCATTTTTTAACGAAATTTGGCTAAGTACAAACCTACTTCTAGACCTGTGCTACCACTAAACTTGTGCTACCACCAGAGATGTGCTACCACCAGAGTCATACTACCACCAAACCAAAACTACCACCAAATATTATACCACCAGTGTTGTGTTAATACTAGATATACTATCACTTGATATACTACCTCCATCTATTCTACAGTAAGATATACTACTATTAGATATGATACCACTAGCATGTTATATGATGGGACTCGATCTATCATTGTTAGATCTACCACTAGACCATGTTATTGTAATTCTAATCAACCTTTAATCTATTTTACTGTTAGAAGTGATCTACCATTAGCCTTCAACCATTTTTGTTCTGAGTATCATTAAAATTTAACCCCACCAATGGCTAGTTTATTTAATTTAAGTCATACAGTCTCAATTTAATTTATTAATGATTATTCCTAAACTGATCCACTAATTCATTAAAGGAATAATCAGTGTCTTCCTGATTTTGTGATCATTACAAGGATACCTGATATCTTGGTTATTATTATTCAATGGATAATTAGAAATATAGAGCTATATATTTAGAATATATCCCTCTTGTGTGGGTCACTCATATACTGATATATAAAGATGTCAAAGTGTGAAGCATACAGAAGTGCAAGAACCTTTCATATACTGAATCAAAATAGCTATGTGTGGAGACTTACAAAAAATCAACATACTAAAAACAGAATATTTTTTCTGACACTATGATACACTATTTTCCTCAAATTTTTTAAGAACCTATTTGAGATCCTTTCCAAGACATATTCAAGGAACTCTAAATAATTAATGCATTATAGATCAATCATCATAACTATTTCTTATCACTACTTACTTTATATATTTTCTTTATGATTTTAATTTAAGTATATTTTTTTACTCTGTTTATTTTTACAAACTGTCTCGTATGATTTAACAAGAGTATGTTATAACACTCTCTCACATTTATCTATTTTTAACATAGATAAATTGTGGAATATGTCCTATATGGCCTATACTATTTTTCTTCCCATGTTTAATTATGGAAGGGGACTTTATCATGGAAAAACTGTGTGAGATTTTTTGTAAGAGACTGCTCTAGGTTTTGGATATTATTATTGTTATAATAATATTATTAGTAGTAGGTGATCATTGAGTGGAGGGGATTAAGTCCCTTCTTGAGACTGAACCTATTGTTTTATTTTTTTTTGTGCATTCAAATGTTATTTATTCATTCCAATGTTTATATTGCATTTGGTTTTTAAATCTAGAATCAAAATTTTTACTTTAATAGTTATTCTTAACATGTGTTTATATAAATTATTTGATTAAGGAATTTAGATTCAAAAGTTAAATTAATTTTAAATATTATTTTAATTGATCCCTTATCACACATTATGAAATTTTCTAAAAGATAAACCTTATATAGTTAAAAAAATTGATTAACTGGGAATTTTTCAATAAACTTGTGGGATATATTTTTAAAATTTTTTTAATAAAAAAATTATTAGTAAATCAATTAACCCCTCTTTATTTCCTCACTCTAACCAATATTTTGTATCCATGTATTTAAAAATATATTTTTAACTGTGATTTATTTTTATTTTAAGGTTCTTAAATTTATGTTATTTATAGATGTAATTATTTATAGAGAATAGGATATAAGAGGGATATTTTATAAATAGGTATCTTTATTTTAATGGAATAAAATTTTCTTATCAGAAAATCAAAATGAATATTCTTCTTGAAAAAATGGTTTTTGAAATCTGGATAATCATTTATGATAAATATGAATTACCCAAAACTGCTAGAGTTTCTGTGATTGATCCTACTAAAGATGCTTATAAGAATAATTTTAAATCCACTAATTCTTTACATTTTTCTTTAGGACATATCAAATTTAATATAATTTCTATATTTACTACATATTTTGAAATTTTTGATACTTTATTTGTTTCTAATGAAGGAACATCTAATGTCAAAGAAATGATCCTAAATAATTAAACTTTTAAATATGATACATTTAAGATAAAACTTTATAAAATTATTTCTGATATCTATATTATGTTTATTAAGATTGTGAACACAATGCATTCATTAAGGAATCCAATTTCTGTCATAGATCAAGTGATGTGCATGTTGAGGTGTTTACTAGAAAGATATTGAGGAACATCAGTGTCAACATGAGAGTCGTGTGATATAAGAAAGTTAATTTTTAAGTAGACGATTGGAAAGATCATGATTTATAAGGTCGAATTAACTGTAATCCTAGAATATTAGGATAAACCAAGGAGAAACTCGGTTTCCTTTAAAACCAATACTTCATAAAAAGGGTAAAATCCAAGTTCGTGGCTCTAGTAGTAAAGAGTCACCTGTTAAAAGTGATGCAGAAATGGACCAATTTTCCAAAAGAAGAAAAAAGTTATATCAAATGAATAATATGTTTTATAAACCTAGTTATAAAGAAAAATATAAAAGTATTGCTAACTAGATAATGGAAATGAAGATATATTATACTATAAATGGGAAAGTATTCTATGAGTACAAGAGGAAAGGTCATGTTAAAGCTGACTACCCTAAGTTAAATTCAAGATGAAGTATGATGATAAAGATAATAGATATAAGAAATCCAAGAAATAAACATGGTTTAATTCAAAAAATATAATGATTGTTTCAGACTCAAACCAGGAGGAAAATACTAATAGAACTAACATGTGTTTTATGATAAAAACATCTAAGGTATCAGATGATTTTTTAATATCCTTTTTATAATTATAATTCTTCAAAAAATAAAAAATAGAGATGAAAACATGTATTACAAAGAAATTATAGGATACTATAATATGTTGGAAGGTAATTTTAATGAACTAAATGATAAATATAATAGTTTGAACAAGTAGTATTCATTATATTGTAGTTTTAAAAATGATCTTTGTATAGAGAATAATAAAAATAATCAGTTTCTAAAAGATAACAATGAGTTAAAATTATCTAATTAGAAACTAAAAAAAGATCTGAAAAGATTTAAAAATAGAAAAAATACACTTTTAAAGATTCTTGGAAGGAAGACTAGCCCTAAATATACTACTAGGATATGAAATCTAACTGGACAAAGGTGGACCATTAAAAATAATTTTTTTCCTATCTCTGGTTCTACTGAAACTAATTTTTATTATTCTGATAATAAAATATTTTTCATTATTAAAAGTGAAAACTATGATTTTAGGAAACCAATTAAGGAATTGTTAGTTCCTTATTATTTGATAACTAAAATTTCTAGACCCTAGAATATTTCATTATGAAATTCATTTTTTGTTTAAAATTTGTTCTATAGGAAACCTTCTTGAAAATATCTAGTAATAACTTATGGTATATTGAAAGTATTTGTTTCATAAACATGACTAGGTTCTATTAATTTTTTATGAACCTAATCAAGGTCAACGGTGGACATGTCACTTTTAGTGACAATATCAAAGTAATTGGTCTTAAAAAAATGATACCTCTTATACTGTATTAATTTATAACGTTTTATTTGTAGGTTGATTAAATTATAAGACTCATAGCATCTCAAATCTATGTGATGATGGTTTTCATGTTAGATTTGAAAATAATTGTGGTAAAGTTTTTTATTCTAAAAATTATTTATTTATTACTTATTTAAGAAATGATAATGAAAATACTGTTAATTTGGATTCATTATTTTATCAATGTTTTTCTTGTATAATTTCCTTTCACAAATATTCATGGATTTGGAAGAATAGAATAGTCTATTATAATATTAGTTCTATTTGAAATCTAACATGGAGAGAGTTATTCAAGGATCTACAGAAATAATAATTACCAAATGATAATGTATGTAAACCATTTCCAAAAGAAAAGCATCCCAAAATCATTTTCAAATTATGCATAGAAGTTTCAACTTCTTCGCCCCTACAGTTGGTTCACATGGAATTGTTTGGACCTTATAGAGTTTATTGATTAAATGGGAAGCATTATTTTATGTTATTGAAGATGAAATTCCTATATATACATGTTTATTATTTATAACTAAAAAATAAATATTTTTATCATTTTACCTAGTATATTAAATCTGAAAAAAAAAATATTAGTGGAATTTGAATTATAAAATTAAGAATTGATCATGGCTATGAGTTTTAAAACCATGAATTCAAATCATTTTTATCACAAAATTTATATAATAATAACTTTTATACTCCTATAAACCAATAGGATAGTGTTTTAGTAGAATGTATAAATATATACCTTCAATAAATCGCCTAGAAAATTCTCAATGAGTATGACTCACGTATTTATTTTTGGGAAAATATCTGAATATTTATTATTATGTAATTAATATAGTTCTTATAAAACCTCCCATAAATAAAACCCCTTATTAATTAAGGAATTTTTAAAACTCAAAGTTTAATTACATTAGAGTTTTTGGATTCAATGTTTTTTATTAATACTAAGGGTAATCTTTAAAACATTTCTTCTAAGAGTAGTTAAGTAATTTTTCTTTTATATTCAACTTATTATAATACTGATAGATAATTTAGTTAGAGAATAAATATTGTGGAGGAATATTTTCATGAAAAAGTTGATGAAAAATACCACATGAGCCTAATACCCCTATACAAAACCTTGAGGATGATCTTTCAAATCAAAACATAAATTCCAAACCTTCTAACAGTTCTGTGAAATAAGCAGAAAAAACATCTAGTTCTGATGAAAAACCTAAATATTAATCTATATAAGACAATGAGGTAACCATACCTTATATTCCTACATCTATTTAAGACTCGTAAATACCATAATATAGATTCTACAGTTATATATCGTGATAGAGGAGAAAAAAATACAGATTCTCTTATAAATAAGGTATAACTTCAAGAATTATTGTCACAGCTTAAACCTAAGAACAACAATGATGTAATTATTTATGAATTTTGGGTGATTGAATTTTAAGAATAACTTAAAAAAATTGAAATAAATGGATCTTGGGAAATATTATATATACCTAAAGACACTCTGACTATTGTTACTAAGTGGTTTTTTAGAGTCAACATTGATGATTTAGGCACTATAGTTAGAACTAAAACTAGATTAGTTTCACTATGATTCAATCTAGAAGTGAATATTTACTATGAGTAAACCTTTTCACTATCAGCTATACATGAATCAATTATAATACTTCTTTACTAGATGACACATTTGGATTTCAAGATATATCAAATGGATGTCAAGAGTGCATTCTTAAATGGTTATATAATTGATGTTATTTTTTTCAACAACCCCATGGATTTTAAAATCCTCATTTTCCAAATCATGTTCTTAAATTAGCTACATATTTATATTGTTTAAAATAGACTCCTAGAGCTTGATTTGATATGCATAGGTATTTTCTATTTTCTAATGGTTTTACCAAATCAATAGCTGATACTACTCTTTTTTTAAGGAATTTCAAAAGATATAATATTTCTTCAAAAAAAATGATTATATTACTTTTTGAACTTCTATGAATTCATTGTGTACTAATTTTTTAGAAATAATGAAAATATAATTTGAAATGAGTTTAATGGTATAACTCAAATTCTTTCATAGTTTTCAAAAAATTTTAACACAAATATGTAATTATTATAAATCAAATTAAGTACACTAAATACCTTCTAAAGATTTTTGGTTTGGTTAGTAATAAAAGTAGTGACACACCCATGAGTACAACTTGTAAGATGGTTTTTTATGAAACTAGAATGATAGTGGATCAAACTAATTATAGATTTATGATTGGAATGTTTCTATACATAACTTATAGTTGAATGAATGTTATGTTTAGTGTGTATGTGTGTTCTAATTTTCATGGAAATCCTAATAAATCTCATTTATTAGAGTTAAAAGAATATTCAAATTACTAAAGTATACAACTAATTTGGGACTATTTTATTATAGGGGAAAACCATTTGATTTAGAAATTTATTTTGATCCCTACTTTTGTGGCTATAGTTTATATAGAAAAAATAACATTTGGAAGATATCACCTTTTGGGAATGTCTTTAGTATCTTATTTTAGTAAAAAATAAAAATTCTATTGCACTTTCTACTACTGAGGCTAGATACATAATTACTAAAAGATTCTTTTAACACATTATATGAATGAAACACACATTTGAATATTGTAGATATCAATTTAGACATGTCCCTATAAATTTTGAAAATATAAGTGTGATAAATATTTACAAGAATCATGTATCTCGTTTTATGAAAAATCATATTGATGTAATAGATCACTTTTTGAGAGATAATTTATAAAAAGGTGATATAACTCTGGAATTCTTATGAAATGAACATCATCTGAATAATATTTTTATAAATCCTCTCAATTTTAAGATATTATAATATATCAAACATGAACTATAAATGATTAATTTTTATTAATCCTTTATCTTTGAATTTACACTAGTAAAAGATCCATGATTATATGATCCTTCATTGGGTGATCCACTATTTGTGATCCAATGTTACATGATCCACCATTTGATATCCACCATTAGAGATCCACCATTGATAGATCCACCATTGGAAGATACATAGTTAGGATATCCACTGTTAAAATATCCACAGTTGGAAGATCCACTATTAGATATCCACCATTAGGTGATCCACCATTGGAGATCTACCATTTGGTGATCCACCATTAGAATATACTCCATTGAGTGATCTACTAGTTGACTCTCTATTTTCATATTATAATTTTCCTATTATATATGATTAAAATTTTCTTTTATTTTCTTATCTATAATTTATTATATTTTTTATTTCAAATACCTAAATGATAAAATAGAACATAATTACAATTTTTTAACAATATCACTCACTCCTACCTCTAAAACCATTTGACTTAACTTCTCTCAGGACCTCCAAACCTCTATGTGATATTACTTCACCTTTTATTTAGTAGAATGGTTAGATTTAAGATACCATCAAAATCAACTTTGAAAGAATAACATCTTGCAAATAGACCTGATACATAATCGATTTTTGATGTATTCAAACTAAAAATCCCCTATCTTATGACCCAATTTGTTGTTACATATAAATAATTAGATGTTGAATAGTCTTTTTCAAGAAATTCATTAGTGATCAAGGTGATTCGTGACTAGGGATGAATAAATCTATTTTTAATGAATGATCAGCAATTTTATCTAAGTTTGGTAAACCAATTAAACCATTATATAGAGTGTATATTTGGTGGGAAGAAATATGTGATTCATAGTATGATCGATGGAAAAAATATTTTCTTTTCTTAAAAATAATGGGTTCATTGCATAAATTTATCTCACTGAGGAGTCTATAATGACTATCAAGGTTCTATACCAAGTGATAGTGACATGTTTGTGTTTGAGGATGCATTGTTGAAACTTATTGGAAATGTTAAAGTGAGATAACCTATTGTTATAGAACTAGATTGTGATTGTGGATTCAATTTCCAGATTATTCAACATATTTTATGTCCTTGGAAAAGGAAATTTATAAAGATGAGTTATCAAGATGACTTTATTTTATTCCTATTGAAAAGAGGATATAGAGTTAATATATGTGGATATCCTATGGTGTATATGATGGAGATGTGTAAGTCCTTATCCAGATTGAAATCTTTGATCTATCCTTAGTCGTTCTCATATATGTGTGAATCCAAGGGCTTGGTTGATGAGAATGTATAATAATAGGTAACAAATTTTGGTTTTTTTTTGAGAAAAAAATCCTATAAAATATTAAATGCCTAGTAGAATCCTAGGATAAAGAGATCTGTATAAGATAATGGAAATAATTATGAGGATTTTAATCATGTTGTGAACCTTACATGTCTTAAATATATATTTGGTTCTACATTTCATCTATTTTAAGTAATGTTTTATTTAGATGAAGAAGTGGTTGTATAATTGGATAATTTTGAAGAATAATTTTGGTTTTAATTAAGTAATGGAATGATCCATATTTGGTCAAGATTCCATATCTTTCATGTGGAGATATAATCACTTGTATTTCTCTCCCTAGTATGGAGATATTTTTATATAAAGGAGAAGAAGTTAAGAATTAAGTATCGGGAGAGGAATAATTTTATTTCTCTTATGAAGCCTCAAAGGAAATAGTAGAAGTGTCTGATGGTTCAAATGATGGGATTGGTGATAGACCGCATGACTCATAAATTCATGTTAATGGGGATTATGCTTTTCAGAGGGAATAGTGGCATACTTATCTTGTTTTTTTATTTTTTATAGGACTATAAATGTGGATAGACTTGGTTTTGTTCAGCCTATTAATGAAGCTTCCACTATTAGAGTTGAGTTGAGAGCATATATTGAGGGGATAAATCCTAAGGTTCTACTAGTCATAAGATAGTTCATAGAGATAAACTAGCTTCCTCCATTGAGGAATATACACTATCTAAGGGGGATCCATCTCTTGGTTCCATGATGATCAGTATTTGATATCTACATTCAGATAGTGAGGAACATAGTGATGACGTTCAAATAAATCCACCAAAGCATGGTGGACTTTCTATATCAGTTTTTTAAATAGATCCAAGGGGATCTTTGGATGAGAAGATTGATGAAGCTAGTCAGTTATAGTCATTTCCTTCAGATACCCCTATTACTATATCTGATCTTGTGTAGGATATCTTGTCTTATCATGAGAGGATTCCTTTACCTCTATCTACTACTCCTTAAATATATTCCTGGTATGTTTCAAAATATGAATTATATATTTTATAGTGATAATGATTTCTAATTTCAGTTATGTTATTATATCTCAAACTCCTATAGTTACTCAAATTAGTGAAACATATGTTAAGAACATTTTTGATTTAGTTATTTTCCATATTATGCATAAAATTATTTTTAAGATTCAATAATTTGAGATTCAAAGTAGAATTTTGAATGATGATATAGAATATTTGAATTTTATTATGGATGATAGGAGTGTAAATATTTTTTCAATCCATGAAACTATTTTGGAGAGGTCGGAAACATTACCACCTTTTGTTGCTTTTATATCTACTTCTCCACCGCTATATCTTCTATTAATACTGACATAATTAGGTCCATTGTGAGAGACGAGTTTCATTCCATCATGGGTGATATAACCAAACCACAATATGAGGACCTTTTATAATTATGAAGCATGGTGAGAATATTTATAAATTGGTAAGGGAGTGTTTGAATAAATCTAGATGTGATAGCGAGACCATCACCAAGAAAATCTAATATTACCATTCCCGGGTTTATACCAAGCATGAGCTAAATTAAAATTGTAAATTTATTATTGAGAACAAAAGGATGCCTACTATGACTAGGTCCTTTATAGAATAGGTAGACTCACTTAAATACTTATCCCATTTTCTCGACATTGTTATGGAAGAAAAACATTACCTCCTTACTGTGAATGAGAGAGGTGGAAACATTATAATGGTCTCTGTGAAATTAATAAATCCATTTTTTATGTCTATCAGATAGTAGTAGTGGCACAACAATCCCTTAATATTTCTGATATTACTTTTTCACCATCTTAAGAACCCTTACTCCTAGGTTTCATCCATTTATCATGTCACCAACTGAAGCTATTTAGAAACTCAGTCCAGTTGTGGTTTGGGAGCTTCTTACCTCTACCTCCAGATTTTCATCCTCTAACATAATGCCTCATATCTAAGGAAAAGGAAATGAACCGGTTTAGCCCTCATATAAATGATTTATGAGTGATTTTAATTATGATTATTCATTTATAGAGATTGGTTTCCTTTGTATTTATTTTTGGGATGTGATATTTTGACTAATATTTTTAATCCAATTCATCTTTTATTCATTTTTTTCTTTTCATGCATTTTTTTATTATATTTTTGAAAATACCAAATGGGGTATAAATTATTTGGATTGAATTTTTGATTATGTGTTAACCTGGGGAAGGGAACATAAAACAGGGTGAGCTTATATCCCCAACAATTGTAAATAAGGTAAATATGTAGGCATAATTATAATAAAAAGGGTATGATAACATTATCATTGTTAAAGAAGATCATACCCTTTATATTAGATATCATATAAATAAATCATGGAATAATGTGTAGCAGTTCATAATATAGGAATTGTAAGGAAATAATGAACATAATACATGAAATCATAATATAGGAATAAAACATGGAATTTTGACAAACACATAAGAATATAATATTATGAACATGTGTAAGTAGAAATAGTTTCACTCAATAGTTTAAGGATGTGAGATCAGGACTACACATAAACTAATGGACAGACAACTAGGTACATTCATAACATTTTGAACAAATAATTAGGTTCATTCATAACATTGTGAACATGTAATCAAGTCCATAAATAGTAGTCAAGGCATTAATGTTAAGGACATCTCAGTAGTATGGGTTCACTCCTCATACCATCTTAGTAGTCATGGTTCACTAACACAAGCTTATTAGTATCATGAGATCACTACTCATACCATATTGGTAGTAATGGTTCACTACCATGGCCATATTAG
The DNA here is from genome assembly GCA_963277665.1 of Viscum album. Classification (NCBI taxonomy): domain Eukaryota; kingdom Viridiplantae; phylum Streptophyta; class Magnoliopsida; order Santalales; family Viscaceae; genus Viscum; species Viscum album. Next base: position 1,365,303,272 of record OY728166.1, on the reverse strand, counting down.
TTGCATGAGTTCACTCCTCATACCATCTTGGTAGACATGGTTCACACCCATGGCCATCTTAGTTGTCCAGGTTGACTCCCAAGACCATCTTAGTCTATCCCATGAGATATAAATCATTACCTAATGCATTGAAGAGATATATAGATCCCAACCATCATATCATGAATTCTTACAAACATGTTCCACAAGATCATTAAAAACATATCATATCTTAACCCATGAAATTAAATGGGAATTATAAACATGTAAACATATCATAACATGTGGAAAACGGTATAGGATTCATAATCATTTCATCAAAATTATAACCCATAAAAGAGAAATAGATTTCATAATAATAAAACCTGTGAAAGAGAAACATGTTTCATAAATTCCATGACATTAATCATAACCCATTCATCTAAGGGGTATTATTCTAAAAAATTAGATTATTTCCTAGAGTGGCATAAATAACATCAACAAATTTCATTTAGATGTATAATAATTTGGAAATATATTAAAAAAACATTTCCTCAATAAAATATCCTTTCTTATTTGAAAAATAATTTTTAATGAATAAAACCATTTTAAAATCATTTTGTTAGAAAATAACTTAAAAAATTATAAATAAGACTTGAAATCATTTTGGATACTTTTTTTATTGAAAACATATAAAATAATCTTCAAAAAAAATTAAAAAACCTTTTTATTGAAAAAATTTTGAAAGCATATAAAGAAAGTTGAAAACATTTTGAAATTAATTTATTTTAAAAAACTTTAATAATATATAAATAAAGCTTGAAAATATTTTTAAAACCATTTTTCTAGAAAACATATAAAAGGAGCTGGAAAAAAAATTGAAAACCACTTTTCATAAAAACTTATAAATGAATCGTGAAAACATAATAAAACCCATTTTTCTTGAAAATAATTTAAAATAAATCTTAAAAATAAATCTTTTAAACATGAAAATGAAGCATCGAAGACATAATGGAATTTTAAACCACACATATCATATAAGTTAAAACAATTATTACTTTTTCATGGTAAAATGGCTAGAAAAATGCCTTAATCGGAAAGTGAAAATAATTTTACAATGATAATTGGTAAAATAAAAAAGGGTAAAATAATTTTTCAATGATGATATTATATTAGTATAGTATTCTTAGAAAACATTTTTACAAAACATAGTTTTTAAAGAATATAGATTTTTGAATGAAGAGAGGGTAATGTTTGGATTTAATAAAAAACATTCTTAACTATCATACGTACAAAAAAGTAGAAAATAGTACCACTGTATTAATATATCATGAATAACCATATGAGAATAAAATTAGTTAATTTATTGAGATATGTAATATAATAATTCATTAAACAAAATATAAACATAATCAATCTCAAAAAGCGATCAGATTGTCTCAATAAACTCTTATAACATGGTAACTGAGGATCATACTATAAAAGTATGAAAAGAAATTTAAATTAAGATTAAAATATCATTAAAAGTATTATATTAATGATATAACATGAAAAATTTAATTATATACACCTCAATATATATTTTAGGTACATAATAAAACATGAGTCTAAAAGAAGGCAAATTGAGACAAAATATTTTTACCGATTTAGTAACTTTTGAAACACAAAACCAAATGAATGAAATTTCATAAAAATGATATGTTAATACCCATAAATTTATTTATAATATACATATATTACAATAATGGTAAATACATACACTATACAAAAGGAAAGGGTGGCGAACATAGCATTTATCTCACATGAATAAAAAAAGTGAGATGAAATCCCTTTACCTTGTCTCTTGAATATCATTGTTTGTGTTAAAAACACATGTATAATACATATAAATTTATTATATGTATTTTAAATAACCATATTATTATATATAATATCATATATTGTCCAATTATTGCCTTATATTACCCACTTGTTAACAATATTATGTTAAGGTTTCTCTTTGGGAAATATTCTCTTTATTATTCACATGTGTCTTAATTTATTATATCTTTGGTGTTTATAATTTATATAATAATTTAGATAATGTAAAAAATTAAATAAATATCATTTATAAACATTATATTTTTATTATAATAATCTATAGAATATATAAGTATTAAATGTAATACATCATTCATGGAGACAGTAGGCCGCACGTACGCATTAATGTTATTTCTATTTAATTATCATGTTGAGAGAATGAAAGTAATATAAATATATATATATATATATATAATTATTAATTTATATTTATGATATCATATATATATAATATTTACTAAAATCATCCTTAATATAATCCATGTAGTGTATGAATGAATCATATCGCTCGGAGGGAAGGTAGTCCACCCTTCCTCAAATGAAATTTCCATATTTACATAAGATGTAAAGCATAAAAGTATTTTACGAATAAAAAATTTAATAAGAATAAAGAAATTCTAAATATCATATATATCATATATATACATATTTTCCATAATAATTCCCACCATGATATGTGGCAAGGGAAAAATGAACAATCATCATTTCGTATGGTAGTCGTTTTCTGTACATAGAAACAATATGTTCATTACCCTTTAAATAGAGGTGTTTGTAAGTATAGGTAAAAACATTTACATAAAAACATACTATTATATTGAGTTTTATAAGGTTTTTATACAAACATATAAAAAAAATATTTGGAGGCAGTGGAGAAGGAAAATAAAAGAAAGAACTTGAGAGAATACATTACCTCTTGATTGCGTAACTCCTTTTGGTTTTTTTCCAAAAGGCCTACTTGGATGTAATTTTTCCTAAAATAAGGATTATTGGAGGAAGGTATGATTTCTGGGAATTTTATTGGGTAGGGAAAGGCTGAACATAATATGTTTTATAGGTTTGAGGAAGTAAGAGAGTTTGTGTATTTTTATAAGGAATGAAAATGACTCACTTGAAATATTTAGAAACAAGTTAGGTGTACACATGTTCTTACATAAAAAAATTCATAAAAAACCAAAACAACTCAATAATATATGGTTTGTGGACGAAAAATGGATATAAAATGTTTTTTTGATAAGTGGATAGGTCATTTGGTCCCTTAATTTTATGGTTTAGTCCCTAACTAATCTTAACTTTGCCTTAATCATTGTGATTAATTTAAATCACTTTTAATAATCATTTTTGTCAAACATTAACTTTTAATTTTTATAATATAAATATTATACTCAATAAAATGGTTTATATTGGATTTTTTAAGTTTAATTCACATAAGTTTCAAATTTAAGATTACAGCTAATCCTACATACGGGACGAGATAACGGGTTTTGAAAGTAGAAAGAATATCAAAAGTTTAGTAGTTTTTAATATTAAATTATAAAGTAAAATTTATTCTAATGACATAAATATTATTATTAGATTTAATATCAATCTAATGTTACCTTATAAAAAATTTATAATATCATTTAACATTAATAATTAATTAAACAAAAGCAGTTTTTAACTAAAAATTTGTATTTTCACTATTTATAAAAAAGATGTTTCTCAGAAAAATCCAAAAAAATCACCCTAGGATAATTTATATGTTCTTAATTCAAAAATGAAATTTATTTTATCAAATTAAATTTCTAACAATGTTTAAAATTTATTTTTTTATTCTTCGCAGAAGGACATTGAAAGAAGTTCATTTGATAAAATATTTTTTTTAAACATATTAAGACATTACCAAAAATTATATCATTACTTATAAATATGTTTTATTTATATAAAATAATTATAAATATTATTTTGAGAAGTAGTTATCACTATTCATTTTACTATGTTGAACAACTACGATATAATTATCTCAATTAAATAATTATAACAATAAAATGATGTTTCATAGAAACATCAGTGTTGCGTGCAATGTACACCAAGTTGACATTGCAGGTAGTGTAATCCAAGTTGGTATTTTATGTAGTGCAAGCCAAGTCAGTATTACATTTAGTGAAATCCAAGTCGATATTGCATGCAGTTCAAGCCCAGTTTGAATTGTGTGTAGTGTAATCTATGTTGGTATTGTGTGTAAAAGTAATTTTTGGCTAAGTGTTTTAATATATATATATATATATATATATATATATATATTATCTATCATGTGAAATGAAAAATATTGAAAATATAAATATATTTGAAAAAAATATTTCAAAAACTCTGATGGTGTTACATTCTACCCTCCTTAAAATGAATTTCTCCCTCAAATCTTTTCAGGGTTATTAAAGGCTTAATACTTGAATTCTCTAAGAATGTTGAAGGGCTCAAATTCATAAATATGTGATGAATTAAAAGACCATCGGTTCAAAAAAAATTAAGGTATTAGGTCAACACATTTTCCTTTTTGATCATTATCCTATCATTGTGTAATTCTATTATTGACCATGAATACAAAAAAAATCATTATTTGGTTGTTCTTTTATCTATTTCCAATTAATCCATTACTTCATGATATGGATGTACACAAATTAACTTTGGTTCCTGAAGCACTAAAATAAGCTTTTATTTGATATTTAAGTCCCATAAAAAAATAAAAAATATTACTATTTATCTAAACTTATTCTTAAAAATAAATATGGCATCATTAGCCTCTAAACATAGTAATTGACACTATCATCTCATCATAAATAATAATTCATTTGAAATAATTATACATTAACTAGGAAATCGCATAGGCCAATGGTAGGCATGAAACCCTTATCGGCCTTTGGTCATGGGATCAAGACCCGTAGCCTTTCCAGACATGATTGGTTGTTACCCGACATACATGATGTGATACTCTAATATAGTTTCCAAAATATGATGGACATTCATGAAATACGGTTAATCGCCAACTAGAATTTTAACTAAGGTTTTCAATACAAACTCAGTGAATAAATACTTTCCCCAAAGTTTAACATAATATTTTCATGAATGTATAACCTTATAACCCTTCTGAAAGATGAAAATCCAAAAGCATAGAAAGAAAGTCACGAAACTAGTGTATCATTGATCCCCTATATGTCACTAAGAAACTCTTGTTTTTTACATTACACACATGGGAATACCCTTGTGTTAAATTCTCTTGGAACATGGTAATGACTTGAATTACCATAAATCTTTTTGGAAATCATGCATGCTTGATTATTACAAAGCATATTGGATCTATTCCTCAAATCCAAAAAAAAATTATAAACTTCATCCTTGATGACAAAGAAAACATTGTTAATAACCATATCCAAGGTAATATATACTATCAAATTTACTTATTCATAACCCACATATCTTTATCAAGACAAAATTATCTTAACATAAAGAACAAATTAATGGTTAACTTACCTAAATCAAAATATCTATATCATTAAATCACTTCCCTAATCCATTGGTAACATTCAATATAAACTTGTAAATACTGAGTGAAAAAACATAAGTAGAAAATATGTGTATACATCACCATTCATAATTTTTTTGAGACCAAATACATAAAAACACTGATTACATAATCCTTGATCCATTAACAATGAAACCTCATCATATTAAATAATACTTCTTTCTTTTCACATTTTATCTTTAGTCTCTTCATCATCAGCAATGTAACCATTATTTGTACAACTTTGATTATTTTCTTCAGGAGCATTCCTATTGGGACATTGTGTTGCATAATGATGATTTATTCCACACTTAAAACAGTTAACCTTCGATGATGAGTTCGGAAGGCCAATATTCTCATCAATTTTGTTAACTGGACTCTTCATTTTTTCCTTAAAGCCACTTGATTTGTGTCCTTATTTTCCACAGAAAAACAATCTTCTTTTTCCTCTAAGATATTCACTTAGGTGATGATTTCCACACTCTTGAAAAAAAGGAAACCGAATCTTCTTTCCTCCATGGTATCCATTACCCAAACTCTCAGTGAACTCCTTATTTCTCTTCCTTGGTGAGTCCGAGAGTTAGTTAAGGTTCATGTTGTCAATCATGTTCCTTGAAAACGGATTAGGCATGATAAAAAAATCTTTCACTCCAATGATCACCCCACTTGACTACTCATTAGAAAATCATCCATCACAATCAATATTAAATGAGTTCTTTCTAGTTCCTCCCATTGACTAATAATAGAAGCATAGTGTGATCGTTACTTATCATAGTAGAAAACAACATATTCATGAAAATATTTCATTTTGGGATTTCAAAATCATTACACCTTCCTTAATACAAGACACCCTAGGTTCATCCTAGGTTATTCATACTAACTTATATCCAAATCCTTCCTAATAGTTCATGAAGAGTTTGTGAATTTCCAATGCATATACCCCAGGAGTGTTAAAACAGGTATCTAGAAAGGCCTGTTTTCATGTACCAGATTACCCCAAGTCAAGCCCAGAACATCTTATTGGATTTGGTACCCATAGGTACATCTATACCAGAGCCACATCCACTTGTAGTATCTGGAAAGTAATTTATTTCTAGGAAACCACTCACTCTACCATTTACCAAAATTCCAATACATTTTCTTAAACATTGAATCATCCTTATACTTATCCTTAGATCCATCCTTAGACATATCCTTAGAAATATACCTCGGGATCTTACTAAATTTTTCACATCCTATTATCCAAATTTTTTCAAAACCTTTCCTTTTATACCAACTATAGTAACCTAGGATTAACATACATGGACATTACACCATTTTATATGAATATTCAATACATTAAAAAAATACATTCCCAAGGACCATAATAGTTTATCATTAATAGAAACATGGAAAAAATTCTATACTTGTGAAAGATCTTCAACATCACCCATAAATATCTCCACCTTTAGTTTTTCTTCCTAAAACCTTTCTTCATAACCTAAGTGGTGAAACATAAAAATGGGTGAGCTCAAATGATCATTAAGGGTAAATAAAGAAAATATGTAAGCATAATATTGAGAATAAGGGTATGATAACATGATCATGAAAGTTGAAGATCATACCCTTCATATCAAAGATCATATACATGAATCATGGAATAAATCATAGTAGTTCATAAGGCATGAATCATAAGTAAATAAAGATCCTAATCCATGAAAGCATAACATAGGAATAAAACATGGAAATATGGTAGAAACATAACCATATAATATTGAGAACATGTATAATTAGAAACATCTTCACTCATTATGATGATGACATGAGATCATTCCCTCATATAAACTTATGTAATTGTAACTAGGTCCTTGAATAACATTATGAACATGTAACCAGGTTCACTCATTGTAGTCAAGGAATTAGTGCCACAACCATCATGGTATTGTTGGTTCACTCCCTATAACATCTTGGTATTCATGGTTCACTCACATGGCCATATTAGTAAAATTATTTCACTCCTCATACTAACTTGGTATTCATGGTTCACTCCCATGGGCATCTTCTTAACATGAGTTCACTCCTCAAACCATCTTGGTAGTTATGGTTCACTCTCATGGCCATATTAGTAGTCAAGGTTCACTCCCAAAACCATATTAGTCTGTCTCATGAGATATAAATCATTACCAAATGCATTGGAGTGACATATAGGTTCTACCCATCACATAATTTAATTATACATACATATACCACAATATCATTAAAACATATCTTATATTATCCCATGAAATGGGAATTATAAACATGTAAGCATATCATAACTTATGGGAAAAATATATAGGTTTCATAAAAATTTAATCAAAAAAATAAACCATGAAATAGAAATGGATTTCATAAACATATAACCCATGAATGATAAACATGATTCAAAAAGACCATGATATTAAGCATAACCCAATCATTGAAATAATATGAATGGAACCTTTATATTATTTCCTACAAGGGAATGAGTAACATCAACAAATGTCATCTTAGATGGAAAATAATTTTGAAATATCTTTCAAAAACATTTCTTCAGTAAAATATCCTTTATTATTTGAAAATTTATTTTCAATGAAAAAACCAGTTGAAAATAATTTTAATAGAAAATACCTTTAAAACTTATAAAAAATTCATGAAATCATTTGGAAACTTTTTTTCTTGAAAACATATAAAATAAGATTCAAAACTTTTTAAAGACCTTTTTCTTTGAAAAAACATTGAAAACTTATAAATAATGCTTTGAAATGTTTTGAAAACCATTTCTTTGACAATAATTTTAAAACATGATAATAAAACTTGAAAACATTTTGACAAACATATTCCTTGAAAATTTCTAAAATGATCTTGAAAACATTTTGAAAACCACTTTTCTTGAAAAATTATAAAATAATATTGAAAATATTTTGAAAAAAATCATGAAAATACTTTAGAAAACACATTTTTACAAATTTAACCTTTAAACATGAAAATGAAGCTTCATACAAATGCCATCAGGAAAAAATGTACATGTCCTACAAGGGAAAACAAATATTCCTTTTTCATGGTAAAAATGATTGAAAATGAATTGATCAGAAAGTGAAAAGAATATTAAATTGATAATTGGTAAAATAAAAAAGGGAAAAAAATTATTTTAATGATAATAGGATATTAGTATAGTATTCTTGCAAACCCTTTTTAAATCATGGTTTTGAAGGAACACGAATTTCTGACTAAAGGGAGCGAAAATTTGGGCTTTATTAAAAACAAGTTCCAAAATATATTATTTAGAAAAGAGTATAAAATTTTACCAATACTTGAATATATCATGAATAACTATAAGATAATAAAATTCATTAATTTCCTGATATATGTAATATAATAATTCATCAATAGAATTATAAATTTAAACAATCTCCAAAAGAGATGAGATTATCTCAATTAACTCTTATAACTTGTTAAATATGGTTCAAAATCTCCATGTAAGAAAATGAAATTAAATGAATCATAAAATATAATTAATATGATTCGATTCATGATAGAACATGTAAAATTTAGGTCTATACACCTCATGAATGAGTTTAGGTTCATAACAAAACATGAGTCTCAAAGAAGGCTAATTGAGAAAAAAAATTACGGATTTGGTAACTTTTGAAACATAATCACCATGATTGAAAGTTCATAAAAAGGATATGTTAGTGAACATAAATTTATTTATAATATACATATAATAAAATCAGGGTCATTATTTACACCGCACAAAAGGAAAGGGTGGAGAACATAGCATGTATCTCACGGGAATAAAAAAAGTGAGGTGAAATCCCCTTACCTTGTGTCATAACTCGGCTCATACGCATTCAAACCACTTGTATAATAAATATAAATTTATTATACATATTTTAAAGAACCATATTATTATATCTAATGTCATATGTGGTTTTATTACAACCTTATATTACCCACTTGTTAACAATCCTATGTTAAGATTTCACTTTGGTTATTATTCTCTTTATTATTCGCATGTGTCTTAATTTATTATACCATTGGTATTTATACTTTATATCATGATTTACAGAATTTAAACCATGATATAAATATCATTTATATACAGTATATTTGTATTATAATAATATATACAATATATATGTATGAAATGGAATACACTATTTATGGAGATGATAGGTCATACGTATGCATTAATGTTATTTTAGTTTAACTGTCATGTTTTGAGAAGGAAAGTACAAGAAATATATGTATATATACCCAATTATTAAATAATATTTATGATATAATATATATCACATATATTCACTAAAACCATCCTTAATAAAATCTATGTGGAGTATGAACAAATCATATCGCTTTGAGGGAGCGATAGTCCACACTTTCTCAAACAAAATTATTGTATTTACATAAGATGTAAATCATAAAGGTATGTTCCAAATAAAAAATTAATAAATAATAACAAATTTTAAATATAATATATATCATATATAAATATCTTGTACATCATAATTTCTACCATGATAGGTGGTAATGAAAAAATGAACAATCATCATTTCACAGGGTCGTAGTTCGTCGTACAAAGAAACGGTATGTTTGTTACCAATTAGATGGAGGTGTGTGTAATTGTAGTTTGAACCATTTACATTATAACATCCTATTATATTTATTATATTGTTTTTATTATATAATCATTGAATAAATATATTTGGAGGGGTGGATAAGGAAAATAAAAGAAATTATATGAGAGAAGATGTTACCTCATAATCAGGTAACTCCTTTTGGTTTGTACCAAAATGCTTCCTTATATTGCCTTATTCCCAAGGTAAGTCTTAGATGAGTAATTTAATATGTCACGACCCGACCCTACCCAGGCTCGAGCCGCAACTACCCCAAGCCCGCCTCCATAGGCCAGGGGCTGGCGACCAGCGCCGAAGGCACAACAACTCGGGGAGGCCTTTGCCTAAGTACCTGTACACACGCACGCAGCAACCTCAATGCAAAAGTGAAGAGTAAAAGAAAAGACAAGCAGAGTAAAAAAGAAAGGGAAACTGCTATATAAATACCACAAAGTGCATCGACCTCTACAAGTACAAAGTACAAACTGAAAAAGAAAAGGGGCAAAACACGTGCCCAACCAAAAAGTGCCACAACCCGGCAACAGGTAAACAAAAGAAACTGCTGACCGGTCTCCCACCTGGAACCCGGCCATGACCACCGCACGAGGTCCAAGCTCCCAAGATTCTACGCTCCACTGAAGTCACGCTCCACCTGTCCGTCGTCTGCAAGGGCACACCAAGTGCGGGCAAAGCCCAAGCAGGGGTGAGTATAAAAAAATACTCAGTAGGATACCCCGAAGGCTCGAGGGAGCAACAAAAGGAGGTACCGAAGGGTGAGCAGTAGAGAGAACAGAAAAGTAAAGGAGTACAACAAGGAGTGCAGTAAAGAGTCCAGCTCAACCCAACAAGAGGAAAGAAGGTAGACTCATCCAGACACAAGGATCTGGAAACAGTGAGAAGATGGACTTCTCGTTGAGTCTTCGCTACCTATAGTAGGAGAGTAGACTCATCCAACCATGAGAAGCTAAACACAGAAAGCACGTGGCATACCCCGCGCGTCTTCGCCTCTCCTGGAAGGAGAGTAGCCAAACCCAAGAAGTGGGTACCGGAAACAAGGTATATATATATGTATTCTCTATCAAGAAGCTCGAAAAAACTCGTAAGGGGATCTCCGTCCCATAGCTCAGCCCAAGAAAGAGTAGCCAACAGTCCCGGAAGTAACACCATCGATGCCCAGCATCCCGCACGTCTGCCCCGAACCGCAAGCCAAGGGGCTCAATCACCACACCTCGACACTATCCGCTTTGGGCGGCACTGACTCGCCCGCACAGTTTTAGGTCGCGTCACAAGGACGTGTCTCGGTGGGGGAAAGTGCTCCTTGTACTTGACAGTTCTGGGGGAACGTCAACCACAACTCGTCACTGCCCCGTAGTCGAGAGGTCTGCTCAAACTCGACAGGCGACCCCCTGCCCAGCCCCGCTGGAGGATCCCTGGAAGTCAACAGGTTCCCACTACAAGGATACCCGGTAAGTCGACGGGTGCCTCACTGCCCAGTCTCGTAACAGGGTAATCCACTGGAGGGCGACCCGGCTAAAGTCGACGACGGGACCACTGCCCAGCCCAGCTGGAGGTAACCCAGCATCGGGGACCACTGCCCAACCCAGGTGGAGGTAAGCCCGGCATCGTGGATCACTGCCCAGCCCCGATGGAGGTAAGCCCGGCATCGGGGACCACTGCCCAGCCCAGCTGGAGGTAAGCCTGGCATCGGGGACCACTGCCCAGCCCAGCTGGAGGTAAGCCCGGAACTGCTCTGGCCATCCCTGCTGGATGGTACTTCTCGGTAAACACCACTATACTGGCCATCCCTGCTGGATGGTAACCCACTGGCAAGCCCTGCTCGAAACAACCCCAGCTCTGCTGGAACAACCTCAGCCCTGCTGAAACAACCTCAGCCCTACTGGAACAACCTCAGCCCTGCTGGAACAACCTCAGCCCTGCTGTAACAACCTCCTGGGTAGAGGATCGGTGCCCGCGTAAAGTGTTGGTCACACCGAAACCACAAGCTCTACCAGGGAACACAGAGCAACGGGAGAAACTCCCCAGGCCTCACAGGGCGATCCCGCTCCAATCCGCTGAGTCACTGTAGAAGCGGACCAAGACACCTTATCCCAGAAAGTGGGGAAAACACCCACGCTGTACGAACACCCGTAGTTTCAGACGGTGTCGCAGTCCGGTGAAAGGCACAGTACTGAAACCTCTCACAGCCAAAGAATAAGAGGAACCAAACCATCTCTGTCGGCCAAACCATCGAGCACAAGACCAGGGGGAGACCGCTAAACCCTGCTGGTCAGACAAAAGAGCACCAGGCCAGGGGAAACTCCACCCTGCTGGTCAAACAAACGAGCGCAGAGCCAGGGGAAAACTCCTCCCTGATGGCCAAACAAACGACCACAAAGCCAGGGGAAAACTCCACCCTGCTGGTCAAACAAACGAGCGCAGAGGGACCCTCTACGTCGCGAGAGGTCAAGTACGCAAAGTAAATCACGACACGCACGTGGGGCCCACACGACGTGTGGCCCCAAGTCAACCCCAACAGAGCGTACAACATCCTCAGGTACAAACAACCACACGTACCTCCAAGCGCTCTCGTATACTCCCAAAGTATACCTCATTCCAGCCCAAAGGCTATCGTGCACACGGCACCCAGCGTCAATGCGAAGGCGTGTCGTAACAACTCCACTCAAAGGCCCAGGCACGGACAACCACATCTCGTGAACCATTTGTATCACTCTCCCAAGAGTGCGTGATCACATGCCAAGGGTCTGCTACAATAAGGTAGGGCGAACCACCACTGGAGCACCTTCCATGCTCCACAGTAAACAAGATCGCGCAAGAGGCTCCGCACAACCAAACGAATTGCACCGTTGTAATCCTCACGGAAAAACACGCGAGATCGACTACTTACTCACCTCAAACAGATATCCGACGAAAAAGTCACCAACACCACCTCACGCCCGAATGGCGTCCCATGATCCCGAGCCTCGGTCCCGAAAACAGTCGGGCGCATCGCACCATTGCGATCCCCTCGGGAAAACACGTCAAAAGCACTACTCACTTGAGTGAAACAGATATTCGGAGAAAAAGGTGCATCCCGGCGCACCGCACACGAGCGGTGCCACGTGGGACCCGCATCCCGGTCCCGAAACTCAACGAACGGATCGCACCCTTGCGATCTTCTCGAAAAAGTACACGAAATGGACTACTCACTTGTCCAAAACGGTAGCCCGGTGATAAAGCTGGAAATCACCGTCAACTCCTGAAACGGCCCTCGCGGGGCCCGCACCATCGTGCGGAATTACATCGGGCAGACTGCGCCAACGCGTTGCCCTCGGAAAAACACCCAACATCGACTGCTCGCACGCCCCGAACGGACGTCCGAGGAAAAAGTCGCTACTAGCTGCACGCAGCTCAAAAGACGGGCCGCAGGGCCCGCGCCTCAACTCCAGCCTCAACGCCTAGAACCGCACTGGAAACCTCTGCATCAGTGCCAGGGTCACAACGCCGCTGACGGCGCTCAAAACGGATGTCGGACGCGTCCGCGCCGTCCAAAACAAGAATTCTGGAAGAAAACGCTCGTCTACTTAATGACACGTCGCGCCTCCGCGGCCCCTCGTTTCGAGAATTAAAAATTCCCGAAACAATCTCAAAACGACAGTCCCGTCAAAACGGTTCCACTGCCGCATACGGAACTCAAAACGGACACTCGTAGCGGAAAATACGGGTATCCGAACACAAAAGGGGATAATCCCCTTGAGCTGGACCGGCCTGGACCGGCCGGTCTGCCCGTTCTGGGCCGGCCCACGGCTCAGCCGCGCGGGCCGGCTAAGGACCCCTGGTCCTCTAAGAGCCGACCAGCCACGAAGGCCGGTCTTGGTCGTCTGCGGAGACCCGCACTCCGCGGGTCTCTGTTCCTCGCGCGGGGGTCGCACACCGCGACCCCGCGGTCGCCGCGCCGCTCCCAGCTCCTGCCTCGGACACCCGCGCTGACACCCGCCAGACACCCGCGCCGACGCCCCTACCTCGTCCGGACGCCCTGCTGTCGCGCCCAACGCTTCCACCGGACACCCGCGGACACCCCTGTCGCGTCGTCCGTCCTTGCCGCGCCGCCACTCGAACTCGCCGGAACCCGAAAACCCGCAAAGTTCGGCGGATCATTGCGGATGCCACGGAGCTCAGAATTTGAATCTGAAAGATGCGTTGAAAAGGGAATTTACTCTACTACGCATTCATGCAATTCGTTCAAAAATACGACAGAGTTTCAATACAATTAATCGAGTTCGAATAGGTGCGGTAAATGAAAACGCAAACGACAAATCCTACCTCGCGGGGCTTCGCCCAAAGCTTCGCAACGATCTGCCGGCCACCATGCCTCGCCGGTGCTGTCTCGCCGGAGTCTCGCCGGAGATGGAGGAGGAGGAGGGAGAAGAGGGGCTGCCAGGGGAAAGGGGAAAGAGAGGAAGGAGGAGGGTGTGTTAAGCGTTTAAATAGAAAACGCTTAACCACCCGCCCGTCGGCCCGGACCCGAACTTCCGACGGGGTCGCAGTTAAGACTCCCTTAGGGTAAACACCACCTCCTGAGCACAACGGTGGTCTCGGAATTTTAATCCGAGACCCCGTTCAAAAGTTATAAAATTTAACGTCCGAAGCCGCTAAATTACGAAAACGCCCCTGGGCCATTTTTCACAAACGGCCCGCGCCCGCAAAACTTATACCCCTCCTAGGGTAAACAGCACACTCGGAACTCAACGGTTCCCTCGGTTTTCCAATCCGAGTCACCGTTTAAAAGATACCTGTGCTTCAACATTAAATGAATTAATTTAATTTATTTATCCGTTTAATATTTCGGGAGCGGGCAAGGGGTCCAAACATCCAACGCCAACAAGTTTTATGTCGCTCCTAGGGTAAAAACCCCATTCCGGACCCATCCGTACACTCGGATCCCTGATCCGGAACTCCGTTTATGAGTTATTCCATTTATTTAGCGTTTCTAGTGTGAACGCACTGAAAATTTAATTCCGGCCACTCCGGGGCTCGGAATCGCACGCCGTCTGAAGGCGCTGCTCTGGAATATCATCAAGAATATTCCAAATTCTTTCACAGCAAAAACCAGGTTCTTAAATCATTCCCTCCTTCAAGCTTTTCGTCCTCGAAAATCAAAACCAGGGAAGAACACATGGTACTAAGCCCACAACTGGCTTTCCCATACCCAGAAGAACCCATGCACAGCTCTGCGTCACTGCGCGCAGACCAAAGGATTGATCTGTTCACGCTAGGTCAGCCCATGCCGACGTCGTGCACCCACTCCAGAATTTGGGGCTAGGGCAAGGCGGTAGGGTACCTCGCCATCCCTTTGCACTGTCTCAAGCGGGCCGAAGGCCCTCAGGGGTAGCTCACTTCCCCGGTCAAACCTCTACGTCGCACGCCGCGACTGGAATCACCGCCCGCACCTGAAACAAGGCCCGGTGATTCCCTCCTTCAGAATATCCATATGGTGAAACACCTAAGGATATCTGGTCACGCAAGGTTTCACAGTCGATGCTCTCTTACACACTCAAAAGGCGAAGGAGTCAACACCATCGACTAAAGGAAAAGGTCTCACGCCTTTTTCCTTACCAACACAGGGTCACACCCGACGCCCTGCGTCACCCTGGTAACACATAAAACAAGGAGCCGGGAGGAAAGCAGATCACACACAGAGTCTAACAATTCTACTGCACAAAGGTAGAAGAGCTGTAAAGTATACCTCTTATCTCCTCATGCTCTGCAGGATCGTAGACATCCAAAGCTCGCGGCTGCCCGCGGTCCCAACTGACAGCTCCCGGAGCCTGACGTGGACCGCCTAGTGGTGATGGGGAGATCTCGTAACGTCGTCTCCCACAACCAGCTCCTCCCGCTCCTCTGCTAGCACCACCTCTCTGGGTACTACTCCGATCACGGCGCTGCCTCTGTCGTGGTGGTGCACCTGCTGCCTACCCGAAGCTCCCAGCAACTCGGGTCGGGCAGTCTCGTGCTAAGTGACCTCGCTCGTCACAAGCATAGCACCGACTCTCTCTGGGATGCACTGGTGCCCTCCGGTGCCACTATGTTGTACGACCGCGCCCCTAAGTCCGGTTGTCAGAAATCCACCTGCGTCGAGGTCCTGCTTGCCGACGCCCACTAGCTGCGGCAGACGTCTCGGCTCCAACGTGCTTGCTGCCACCACCAACACTAGAACGCGACAGGAAGTCCTCTATCACCAGCACCTGCTCTAGCACCCCGGCATATGTGTAAATGCCCAAAGGTACTATGATAGCACGAATCTCTCAGCGGAGACCCTTCTCAAACTTCCGCGCTCAGAGGTTGTCGTCACGGACCAAGTCTGGGTAAAAGCGTGCACGATCTGCAAAACTAGCCGCGTACTCGGCCACCGTCATCCCTCCCTGCTGAAACTGAAGGAGCTCCTGAATCCGAACGGAGCTCAAGCAGGAGGGGAAAAACACCTCATGAAACAACAACTGAAAGTCATCCCACTAAAGTGACGAATCGTCAAGAAACTGAGTCACCAGACTCCACCAACGCCAAGCTGCTCCACGAAAAAGGGTGGTTGCCAAAGCCACTCTCTGATCTGTCGGCGTCTGCACAAGCCTGAAAAGGAGAACCACTACCTCGAGCCAAACCTCTGCTGCCTGAGGGTCTGGCTCACCACTGAACCTCAGCGGTCTCTGTCGCTGGAACTCACGGAGCGCGCACAACCTGCGCTCACGCTCAGCCTGCTCTGCTGAAACTATCTGCTGCTCAATAGGTGGGGGTGCTGCTACTGGCCCACCCGGAGAAAGGGGCTCGCATGATGGGTCCTGGACTGCGGCCTCGTAGATCACAGGGTCGTCGTCACAAACCATAGCTGGTATCCTGGCTGGCTGTCCTCGCGGAGACATCCTGAAAATTATCAAGGAGTGCCGCGGTCAGATGAGCATATATGTATATACCAATACAACAACAACGATGGGGAGCTGACTCAAGAAGGAAGGTCAAAGACTCGATCCAATGTGATGCACAAACAAATTTCCCTGCAACAAGTGTCTCAGCATGCCGAGTCGACAAGCGGGTTATCAAGGTCCTGGTGAATGGATACGTCGGCCGCCGCACCATCACTGGACTCCCTGGCCTGAGAGCCGATCTCGAGACACGTTAACACTGTTGCTATATATCCCAACCAATTCCTCTTTTAGGGTCGTCCGCACAACGCCCCAAGGAACGAACCACCTCTGATACCACTTTGTCACGACCCGACCCTACCCGGGCTCGAGCCGCAACTACCCCAAGCCCGCCTCCATAGGCCAGGGGCTGGTGACCAGTGCCGAAGGCACAACAACTCGGGGAGGCCTTTGCCTAAGTACCTGTACACATGCACGCAGCAACCTCAATGCAAAAGTGCATAGTAAAATAAAAGACAAGCAGAGTAAAAAAGAAAGGGAAACTTCTATATAAATACCACAAAGTGCATTGACCTCTACAAGTACAAAGTACAAACTGAAAAGAAAAGGGGCAAAACACGCGCCCAACCAAAAAGTGCCACAACCCGGCAACAGGTAAACAAAAGAAACTGCTGACGGGTCTCCCACCTGGAACCCGGCCACGACCACCGCACGCGGTCCAAGCTCCCAAGCTCCTATGCTCCACTGAAGTCACGCTCCACCTGTCCGTTGTCTGCAAGGGCACACCAAGTGCGAGCAAAGCCCAAGCAGGGGTGAGTATAAAAAAATACTCAGTAGGATACCCAGAAGGCTCGAGGGAGCAACAAAAGGAGGTACCGAAGGGTGAGCAGTAGAGCGAACAGAAAAGTAAAGGAGTACAACAAGGAGTGCAGTAAAGAGTCCAGCTCAACCCAACAAGAGGAAAGAAGGTAGACTCATCCAGACACAAGGAGCTGGAAACGGTGAGAAGATGGACTTCTCGTCGAGTCTTCGCTACCTATAGTAGAAGAGTAGACTCATCCAACCATGAGAAGCTAAACACGGAAAGCATGTGGCATACCCCGCGCGTCTTCGCCTCTCCTGGAAGGAGAGTAGCCAAACCCAAGAAGTGGGTCCCGGAAACAAGGTATATACATATGTATGCTCTGTCAAGAAGCCTGAACAAACTCGTAAGGGGATCTCCCTCCCATAGCTCAGCCCAAGAAAGAGTAGCCAACAGTCCCAGAAGTAACACCATCGATGCCCAGCATCCCGCACGTCTGCCCCGAACCGCAAGCCAAGGGTCTCAATCACCACACCTCAACACTATCCGCTTTGGGCGGCACTGACTCGCCTGCACGGTTTTAGGTCGGGTCACAAGGATGCGTCTCGTTGGAGGAAAGTTCTCCCCGTACTTGAGAGTTCTGGGGGAACGTCAACCACAACTCGTCACTGCCCCGCAGTCGAGAGGTCTGCTCAAAGTCGACAGGCGACCCCCTGCCTAGCCCCGCTGAAGGATCCCTGGAAGTCAACGGGTTCCCACTACAAGGGTACCCGGTAAGTCGACGGGTGCCTCACTGCCCAGTCCCGTAACAGGGTAATCCACTAGAGGGCGACCCGGCTAAATTCGGCGACGGGACCACTGCCTAGCCCAGCTGGAGGTAACCCGGCATCGGGGACCACTGCCCAGCCTAGCTTGAGGTAAGCCCGGCATCGGGGACCACTGCCCAGCCCCGCTGGAGGTAAGACCGGCATCAGGGACCACTGCCCAGCCCAGCTGGAGGTAAGCCCGGCATCGGGGACCACTGCCCAGCCTCGCTGGAGGTAAGCCCGGCATCGGGGACCACTGCCCAGCCCAGCTGGAGGTAAGCCCGGCATCGGGGACCACTGCCCAGCCCAGCTAGAGGTAAGCCCGGAACTGCTCTGGCCATCCCTGCTGGATGGTACTACTCGGTAAACACCACTGTACTGGCCATCCCTGCTGGATGGTAACCCACTGGCGAGCCCTGCTCAAAACAACCCCAGCTCTGCTGGAACAACCTCAGCCCTGCTGAAACAACCTCAGCCCTGCTGGAACAACCTCAGCCCTGCTGGAACAACCTCAGCCCTGCTGGAACAACCTCCTGGGTAGAGGATCGGTGCCCGCGTAAAGTGTTGGTCACACCGAAACCACAAGCTCTACTAGGGAACACGGAGCAACGGGAGAAACTCCCTAGGCGTCACAGGGCGATCCCGCTCCAATCCGCTGAGTCACTGTCAAAGCGGACCGAGACACCTCATCCCAGAAAGTGGGGAAAACACCCACGCTGTACGAACACCCGTAGTCGCAGACAGTGTTGCAGTCCGGTGAAAGGCACAGTACTGAAACCCCTCACAGCCAAAGAAGCAGAGGAACCAAACCATCTCTGCCGGCCAAACCATCGAGCACAAGACCAGGGGGAGACTGCTCAACCCTGCTGGTCAGACAAAAGAGCACCAGGCCTGGGGAAACTCCACCCTGCTGGTCAAACAAACGAGCGTAGAGCCAGGGGAAAACTCCTCCCTGCTGGCCAAACAAACGACCACAAAGCCAGGGGAAAACTCCACCCTGCTGGTCAAACAAACGAGCGTAGAGGGACCCTCTACGTCGCGAGAGGTCAAGTACGCAAAGCATATCACGGCACGCACGTGGGGCCCACACAACGTGTGGCCCCAAGTCAACCCCAACAGAGCGCACAACCTCCTCAGGTACAAACAACCACACGTACCTCCAAGCGCTCCAGTATACTCCCGAAGTATACCTCATTCCAGCCCAAAGGCTATCGTGCACACGGCACCCAGCATCAACGTGAAGGCGTGTCGTTACAACTCCACTCAAAGGCCCAGGCACGGCCAACCACATCTCGTGAACCATTTGTATCACTCTCCCAAGAGTGCGCGATCACACGCCAAGGGTCCGCTACAACAAGGTAGGGAGAACCACCACTAGAGCACCTTCCATGCTCCACGGTCAACAAGATCGCGCAAGAGGCTCCGCACAACCAAACGGATTGCACCGTTGTAATTCTCGAGGAAAAACACGTGAGATCGACTACTTAATCGCCTCAAACGGATATCCGACGAAAAAGTCACCAACACCGCCTCACGCCCGAACGGCGTCCCGTGATCCCGAGCCTCGGCCCCGAAAACAGTCGGGCGCATCGCACCATTGCGATCCCCTCGGGAAAACACGTCAAAAGCACTACTCACTTGAGTGAAACGGATATCCGGAGAAAAAGGTGCATCCCGGCGCACCGCACACGAGCGGTGCCACGTGGGACCCGCATCCCGGTCCTGAAACTCAACGAACGGATCGCACCCTTGCGATCCTCTCAAAAAATTACACGAAATGGACTACTCACTTTTCCAAAACGGTCGCCCGGTGATAAAGCTAGAAATCACCGTCAACTCCCGAAACGGCCCTCGCGGGGCCTGCACCATCGTGCGGAATTACAGCGGTCTGACTACGCCAACGCGTTGCCCTCAGAAAAACACCCAACATCGACTGCTCGCACGCCCTGAACGGACGTTCGAGGAAAAAGTCGCTACTAGCTGCATGCAGCTCAAAAGACGGGCCGCGGGGCCCGCGCCTCAACTCCAGCCTCAACGCCTAGAACCGCACTGGAAACCTCTGCCTCATTGCCAGGGTCACAACGCCACTGACGGCGCTCAAAACGGATGTCGGACGCGTCCGCGCCGTCCAAAACAAGAATCCCGGAAGAAAACGCTCGTCTACTTAATGACATGTCGCGCCTCCGCGGCCCCTCGTTTAGGGAATTAAAAATTCCTGAAACCATCTCAAAACGACCGTCCCGTAAAAACGGTTCCACTTCCGCAGACGGCACTCAAAACGGACACTCGTAGCGGAAAATACCGGTATCCGAACACAAAAGGGGATAATCCCCTTGAGCTGGACCGGCCAGGACCGGCCAGTCCGCCCGTTCTGGGCCGGCCCGCGGCTCAGCCGCGTGGCCCGGCTGAGGACCCCCGGTCCTCTAAGAGCCGACCGGCCACGAAGGCCGGTCTTGGTCGTCTGCGGAGACCCACACTCCGCGGGTCTCTGTTCCACGCGCGGGGGTCGCACACCGCGACCCCGCGGTCGCCGCGCCCCGGCGCTCCCCCGCGCCCCCGGCGATGCCCGAGCTCCTCACTGCGCCGCTCCCAGCTCCTGCCTCGGACACCCGCACTAACACCCGCCAGACACCCGCGCCGACGCCCCTGCCTCGTCCGGACGCCCTGCTGCCGCGCCCAGCGCTTCCACCGGACACCCGCGGACACCCCTGCCGCGCCGTCCGTCCTTGCCGCGCCGCCACTCGAACTCGCCGGAACCCGAAAACCCGCAATGTTCGGCGGATCATTGTGGATGCCACGGAGCTCGTAATTTGAATCCGAAAGATGCGTTGAAAAGGGAATTTACTCTACTACGCATTCATGCAATTCGTTTGAAAATCCGACAGAGTTTCAATACAACTAATTGAGTTCGAAGTAGGTGCGGTAAATGAAAACGCAAACGACAAATCCTACCTCGCGGGGCTTCGCCCGAAGCTTCGCGACGATCCACCGGCCACCATGCCTCACCGGAGCTGTCTCACCGGAGTCTCACCGTAGATGGAGGAGGAGGAGGGAGAAGAGGGGCTGCCAGGGTAAAGGGGAAAGAGAGGAGGGAGGAGGGTGTGTTAAGCGTTTAAATAGAAAACGCTTAACCACCCGCCCGTCGGCCCGGACCCGAACTCCCGACGGGGTCGCAGTTAAGCCTCCCTTAGGGTAAACACCACCTCCTGAGCACAACGGCGGTCTCGGAATTTTAATCCGAGACCCCGTTCAAAAGTTATAAAATTTAACGTCTGAAGCCGCTAAATTACGAAAACGCCCCTGGGCCATTTTTCACAAACGGCCCGCGCCCGCAAAACTTATACCCCTCCTAGGGTAAACGGAACACTCCGAACTCAACAGTTCCCTCGGTTTTCCAATCCGAGTCACCGTTTAAAAGATACTTGTGTTTCAACATTAAACGAATTAATTTAATTTATTTATCCGTTTAATATTCCGGGAGCGGGCGAGGGGTCCAAACATCCCACGCCAACAAGTTTTATGTCGCTCCTAGGGTAAAAACCCCATTCCGGACCCATCCGTACACTCGGATCCATGATCCGGAACTCTGTTTATCCATTTATGTAGCGTTTCCAGTGTGAACGCACTGAAAATTTAATTTCGGCCACTCCGGGGCTCGGAATCGCACGCTGTCTGAAGGCGCTGCTCTGGAATATCATCAAGAATATTCCAAATTCTTTCACAGCAAAAACCAGGTTCTTAAATAATATATATGGGAAGTTTATTGGGAAGTTATTGGCCAAAATAAAGTGGTCTTATAGGTGTGTGGAAGTGGGAGAGGTGGTGGCTTTTTATAGGGAAGGAAAAGGACTCACTTGAAATTTTAGAAATGAGTTAGGTGTGGACATGTTATTTCATAAAAAGATACATATAAAAACAAGAAAAATCAATAATTTAAGTTTTATAGCTGATAAATGGACATAAAATGGGTTTTTCGCAAGTGGATCGATCATTTGGGCCCTTAATTGTAATGTTTAGTCCCTAATTAAGCTTAATTTGGCTTTAATCGTTGTGATTAATTTTAATCACTTTTACTAATCATTTGGTAAAAAATTCACCTAGTATTAATAGAATATAAATATTATATTGAATACAATGGTTTATTTTTTATTTTAGAAATTCAATTCACAGAATCAGAAAATTTAGGATTACTTCTAATCCTACAGACTATACAAGATAAGGGTTTTTAAAGTAGAAAGAAGTTAAAAAGATTAGTAGGTTATAATATTCAATTTTAAACTGAAATTGATTATAATGAACTAAATTGTATTAACACATTTAATATTTATCTAATATGACCTTAGAAAATATTTATAATATCATTTAAGAATAATAATTAATTAAACAAAAAGGCAGTTTTTAACGAAAAGGCAGTATTTTCACTATTCATCAAAAATTGATGTTTCTTAGAAAAATCCAAAACAAATCACCCTATGATATTTTCAACATTATGAATTCAAAAAAATAATTTTATTATATAATAATAAATTTATAAATGTATCTAAATCTATTTTTTTTCTTTATAAAAGTACATTTAAAGGTGTTCATTTGAGAAAATAATGTTTTTAAACATATAATGACATTACCAAAAATTTATATCTTTCATTATAAATATGTTTTATTTATTTAAAAAACATTATTAACATTATTTTAAAAGTAGTTATCAATATTCATTTTACAATTTTTAATGGCTAGGTTATAATTATATTGATAAAATAATTATAATAATAAAATGATGTTTCCTAGAAACATCGGTGTTGCGTGCAACATACGTCAAGCCAGTGTTGTGGGTAGCCCAAGACAAATTGATATTGCATGCAGCATAGTTTAAGTCGGTATTGTGTCTAGTTCAAGCCAAGTTGGTATTGTGTGTAGTGCAAGCCAAGTTAGTATTGCCTGTAGTGCAAGACAAGTCGATATTTCATGTGAAAGGAATATTTGACTTAGTATTTATATATATATATATATATATAAGAACTATTTCTAGTGTCAAATGAAATGAAAAATATCTAAAAGATAAATTAATTATAAAAATAATATTTCATAAAATCTCAGGGTGTTACACCTTGAGCCTGGACAGCATGTGTGTTGTTGTTTATAAGAACCTGATCTAGTTTGTAGATATGATTATTGTTAAAATAATCTTCTTTTCAGTAGAGGATTTCCAAGTTGTGGGGATTATGTCTCATCTTTATATATAAACCCTTTTTTAATTCCTCTATGAGTTTTGATTTTGTTTTTGTATTCCAAATTTAAAACTATATTTTATTTTTAAAGATTTAAAAAAAACTTATAAATTGATAGTTATTCTTTACCTATGTTTATATTTAATATTTGGTTAAGTAATTTAGTTTCAAAAATTAATGAAATTTTGAATACTTTTTTAACTCATCCCAAGTCACTCTTTGATATATTTTATGAAAGATCAAACTTATATAATTATATTATTTTGATTAACTGGTCATTTTCCAAATAACTTGGGGGATTTATTTTTAAATTTTGTTAAAAATAATTTTTATTTGTAACTCAATTCACCCACACCCCCTTTTGAGTTACGCACTCTGACCAAATTAAATTAATAATAATTAAATATATAATAATCATAAACATTCATTTTGGAAAAAATATCATGTAAAATATTAATATTTTCCCCTATCAATAAATTTAACAGCATGATCATAATAAAAACAGACTAATATAGTGGATGTTATCATTATTTTTTATCCCCAGTAAATTATGATATTATCCAAATAATTTTTACATAGTGGAAACTAATTTTAAAACGCTATTATAACATTTCATGAGGAAAAAAATTAATTTTGAAATCAGATATTTATATATAAAAATTTTCTGAATATCTAGGAAAACAATTTATTTGAAAAGAGACATGAAAAACATTAAATGATGTTTTGAGGGAAATAATATTCATGGTAGTGGGAAAATATGTTTGTGCAGAAAGAATTAAAAAAAATTGTTGTTCACATAATTTTTAAAAATTACCTCATTCAAAAAATGAAAAGAAGATTCATTTAGACCTTTTTTATATAAATTCAAACAAGTCTAAAAATGAATTAAATTAATCATTCGAGAATACTGAAAACACTCATGAATATAAATTTTTTTTAAAATATGGACACATAATAGATATATTCCCACCCATAGGAAATAACTAAGTTAGTTTTTCATACAATTGTACCTTCGGACATTTGATTACTTAGAAAAAAGAAATATGAACAGAAAACTTATAATTTACACAAATAACTATTGGAAAGAAAAATATATAGGGTTTAAGATAAAAGGATCATATAACTCCCCCAATGGAAACATAAAACTAAAAAATCAAAAATAACGATGATATTTTAAAATAAAACCTTAACTATAGTATTAAATTATTCAAAATTTTATTTAAAGTCATGAATAAAAAATACAATTATAACATGTTATCACCCATTTATTAACAACCATTCCTTATCATCGTTATTTCGGGTGTTGAACTCATCATTTTTTATGTGTGTTTTAATTCAGTAGCTATGGTACTTTAATATTGAACAAGGTTTAATCATATTTATAATTTAATAATGACATAAATATATAATATATACATTATAAAAATATTTATAATCACCCTTGAATGTAAAACATGAAAAATTAATCACATCGTTTTGTGGAGGTGGTAAAACAAAAATACACACGAGCAAAATGGACATTTTTTTCAAAAGGTTTAAGGGTATGAAAATAGATGACATATTATATTTCAAGATTCATAATTATTTCATAAATATTATATTTATTCCTTAGTTGCATATGTTGACCTCACATGTTTTGATAATCTCAATTATGTTTTAATATGTGTTTATAATTCCATCTGTATGTTAAATTATGTTGACAAAAATATCAAAATAATCATTGGAATATGTTACTCAATGTATATCCATGTTTATACATATTTTTAAATAATACTAACTCAATCTGGATATGATTCGCATAGAACAAATTAGTATTTGAGTCACTAATACAGACCTACCGATAGAGTAAGTCCACTGGTATGCATAAGTCCACCAGTATGCACAATAGTAACCGATACAGAAGAGTTACTGATACAAAAGAGCTACTGATACAAAAGAGCTACTGATACAAAAGAGCTACCGATATAGAAGACCTACTGATACAAAAGAGCTACCGATACAGAAGAGCTACTGATACAGAGTCACTATCACTGATACATAGTCTACTGTTATAAGGTAACAGCTAGTGATACAGACCTACTAACTCAAGTCCACCGATACAAGCTCACTAATACAAAGAGCTATCGATGTAAACCAGTCACCGTTTCTCTAAACTCTAGTTCTATTATTTATTTAACAATGGTCATATTTGGTGCTTTTAATGCAACTGATATTAATTAATTAATGTCTATTGAATGTCATGGAACCGTACATCGTACCTATAAAAAGGTAATAATTCCCATTTTCAGAGCTGAAGGTATATAAGGGAACCTCGAACTACTAAATACGTGTGTTCTGTCAGTCTTTCCATGCACATATGAGAAAATATTCTAGAGATACTCAAGGACTTACATGCATAGAATAAGAAGGAAGAATACATACTGAATCTGTATAACCTGAGCATTCAAGGAGTAAAAAGCTTCAAAGATTTCACTTGCACTCAATCTGGTCAGACTGATCAACCTTGATCTTGAAGTCAAATACAAAAAAATGACACACTGTTTTTCTTGATCAAAACCAGAGAGGGACTCAAAGCTTCGTCTGCATCAATCCAAGGATTCTAGAGCTTCACTAAAAACACATAGAGCATTCTAAACTTATCTCTATTTGTTTAGCTCTATTGTGTTTCATTTATATACACTTTGAGCAGTATGTGTTCTCAGTAATGTTAAGCACACACTATCTTCTATGCTGAACTAGAGGATATCTAATCTCCTCACTCAATCTTTCTAAATATTTTGGATTCCCACTGTGGATTATGGTAGAGGTCAAGTGTGACCTGGATAGCCTGTGTTCTATTGTTTTGGTTTTTCCCATGAAGAATTGTGGTAGAGGTCATAGGACCTGGATAGTCTGAGTACTGTTGTTTTCCCTGATCCAGGGTGTGGATCAAAGTTTATATAAACTATTTGAGAGGACTAAGTCTCTTCTTGAGACTGAACCTCTTGGTTAAACTTTTTATGCATCCTATTTCATTTTAAACTATATGTTACATTCCACTACTAATTACTTTAAATAAAAATCTATTTTAAAGAGTACTCTGATAGTTAAACTAGCAAGTGTTTATAATTTTTTTTAGCTAGTAAATTAGTTTCAAAAGCTAACTTAATCTTTAGATTAAGTTAACTAAGAAATAATCAATCCTTGAGAAACTAATTGAAACCTTTCAAGATTTATAAATTCACTACAATTTAGCTTATTATTTAATTTTGGGGTTTTAATAGAAATATTTTTAATAGATATTTTAATTAGAACTCAATTCACCCCCTCTTGAGTATCCACTCCGACCAACATTTGGTATCAAAGGTTTGTTATTAATAAAGGATCTCCAAACACTCTGTTTTTCAACTATGGTTTTAGTTGTATCATAAAGATCTTAAATTTCTGTTAGTTCTAAATTTTATCTCTTAAAATATATTTACTAAAATATAATTATGGATATTAGATTAGAAGGTTATACTACCAACAGGCCACCTTTCTTTAATGGTGTTAATTATGCCCATTGGAAACTGAAAATAAAAATTCATTTAGCAAGTATGGGATATGACATCTTGACAGATATAGAGACTCAGTACAAGATCCCAGAAACTAAAATAACTACTTGGGAAGAACCTACTAAAACAGCTTACAATGATAATTTTAAATCAATGAATGCCCTGTATTGTGCTTTAGGAGATGATGAGTTTAATCGAATATCTACTTGTAAAACAGCTTATGAAATTTGGGATACTTTGGGTGTTTCTCATGAGGGAACAACCAATGTTAAGGAAATGAGACTAAACACTTACACTATTAAATATGACAACTTTAAAATGAAACCTGATGAACCTATTTATGACATGTATCTCAGGTTCAATGAGATATTTAATACAATGAGATCAATGGGAAAGGTTGTTCCAGTGAAAGAGTAAATCATGAGGTTACTCAGATGTCTGCCAGACAAATGGAGAGGCACATCAGTTTCAATTAGAGAATTGTGTGACATAAGTTCACTACCTGTTAAAGAGCTGATTGGTAAGTTAATGATGTATGAAGAAGAACTAAAGGTAAATAGGGAAGAAGATTATGAACCAAGAAAGAAACCAGTGTACTTCAAGATCTCTGCTTTAAAAAACAAGGACAAAGGAAAAATTCAAAGTGAAATTGATAGCTCAAGCTGTGATGAAAATGCATCAGAAAATGATGCTGAAATGGATCAGATAGCCAGAAGATTTAAGAAATTTTATAAAAAGAAGAATTTTTTCAGAAAATCCAATTACAAAGGAAAGTATGAAAATAAAGGTCAATGGAAGAAAGAGTGGAAAAGAACTGATAAAAGTGATGACATAGTATGTTACAAATGCAAGAGGAAAGGACATGTGAAATCTAACTGTCCAAAGTTAAAATACAAGAAGAAATATGAGTACAAGGAAAAAAATATAAGAAAGCTGTTAAAGCAACCTGGAGTGTTTCATAAGACAGTTCAAGTGATTCTGACTCCATTCAGGATGAAAAATCTCAAAAAGATAATATGTGTTTCATGAAAAACACATCTGAGGTAACATTGGATACTCCTACTTTAAATTCTTATTATTCTGGAGATGGTTCTAATTTGGAAAACATGTCTAGTGAATAGTTATTTGAATACTGTAATATGCTAGAGGAAACCTAAAATGAGCTGAAAGATAAGTATAAAACCTTAAAGAAATAGTATTCTTTAACTAGCACTGTCAAATCTGTATTAGAAGTAGAAAAAGAAAAGAATGCTCAACTGTTAAAGGAGAATACTCAACTTAAATTTTCTAATGATAAACTTAGAATAGATTTAGAAAAGTTCACAAATTTAAAGAATACTCTAACTCAAATGCTTGGAAAACAAGTTGCACCAAAGTATACTACTAGTTTAGGCAATCAACCGATACAGAGACAGCTTGTCAAGAATAAATTTATTCCTAAATCTGGACAGTATACTGCTAGTTCCAGTTTTGGAAATTCCTATGCCTCAACTAGCTATTCACATAATTATATATCAAAAAAAATTATCTTTCAAAATATTTTGAATCTATTTATTGTATGAGACACATTAGAAAAATCTGGGTACCAAAAGTTTTGCTTGCTAACCTGTCTGGACCCAAGAAAATTTGCGTACCAAAATCATTTTCTGTTTAAACATGTATTGTAGGAGACTTTCTTGAAGAGTTCCTATAAGGAGATATGGTACTTGGACAGTGGATGTTCAAGTCATATGACTGGAGATTACTCATTTTTTAAAAGTTTAATCAAGGTTGATGTAGGGCATGTCACATTTGGTGATAATTCAAAAGGAAAAATCATCGGCTTAGGCCAGATTAGTAACACTGATTTAGTTTTAATTTCTAAAGTATTATTTTTTGATGGATTAAAATACAACCTGTTAATTATTTCTCATTTGTGTGATAATGGTTTCAATGTTAAATTTGAAAATGATTCTTGTAATGTTTTTAATTCTTAAAATGTTTTATTATTTTATACCTTAAGAAATGAAAATGTTTTTGTTGTAGATTTAAATTATGTAGATAAACAAAAGGTTACCTATTTAAATGATTTTCATAGAGAATCTTGGCTATGGCACCAAAGATTAGGACACTGCAATGTTCACTCACTTAAGTTACTAACTAAGAAAAAATTATTTAGAGACCTACCTCAACTAAAATTCCCATCATACAAAGTTTGTACTCTCTATCAAAAGGGAAAGAAACATAAAGTTTCATTCAAATCAAAGAAAGAAGTTCCAACTTATCAACCTCTTGAGTTGGTTCACATTGACTTGTTTGGACCTTCCAGAGTTTCTAGTTTAAATAGTAAGCACTATGTCTATGTCTTAGTAGATGACTTTTCTAGATACACTTGGGTATACTTTCTTGATAACAAAAGTGAATCTTGTTCTTATTTTATGAAATATTCCAAGTCTGTAGAAATCCTAAGTGGGCTTAAAATTAAGACCTTGAGAAGTGACCATGGTCGTGAGTTTGAAAATCAAGAGTTTGAATCTCACTTCTCACACAATGGCTATAGTCACAACTTTTTTGCCCCTAGGACACCTCAACAGAATGGTGTAGTAGAAAGAAGCAATAAAACCCTTTAGAAAATTGCAAGAACTGTGCTCAATGAATATGATTTACCTATTTATTTTTGGGCTGAAGCTATGAATACATCTTTTTATATTATAAATATAGTCTTGATTAGACTTTTTCTTAATAAAACCCCTTATGAACTGTGGAATAATAGGAATCCTAGAGTTAGTTACTTCAGAGTTTTTGGTTGCAAAGTCTTTATTCTCAATACCAATGAAATATTGACAAGTTTTCTTCTAAAAGTGATGAGGGAATATTTCTAGGTTACTCTATAACCAATTAATATTATAGAGTCTTTAACAAAATAACCAAATGTGTGGAAGAATATGTTCACATCAAATTTGATAAAACTGATCCGGATGAACCTATGTCTTCTCTTGAAAATCTTAAAGAAGATCTATCTATTCAGGACCTTAATGATAAAGTCAGTGAACCTGTTGTAAAGACAACCAGTTCTGGAAATATTCCAGAATCTTCTTCTCGTGAACCCGAGCATAGAGAAGAACCTGAAATTTCTAGTCCTACCTTTACTAGATCAACTAGGATTCTAAAGAATCATCCTTTAGATGTTGTTGTTGGTAATCTTGATAGAGGGACATGGACTAGAGCTTCTCTAAGAAACCAGGTTGAACATCAAGACTTTCTTTCACAGTTAGAACCTAAAAATATAAATGATACAGTCAATGATGAATTTTGGGTAATGGATATACAAGAAGAATTAAATCAATTTCAAAGAAACAAAGTCTGGGAATTAGTTGAAAGACCTAAGGACACTTTGCCCATAGGCACAAAATGGGTTTTTAGAAATAAAGTTGATGAATCGGCAAATATCATTAGAAACAAGGCAAGACTAGTTGCACAATGAAATAGTCAAGATGAAGGAATAGACTATGAGGAATCCTTTGCACCTGTAGATAGATTAGAAGCTATTAGGATTCTACAAGCCTATGTTGCTCATTTAAATTTCAAGTTATATCAAATGGATATTAAAAGTGTTTTTTCAAATGGTTGTATAATTGAAGATGTTTTTGTTGAACAACCACCTGGATTTATTAATCCTATCTTTATAAATCAAGTTTTTAAGCTTTCTAAAGCTTTATATGGTTTAAAACAAGCCCCACAAGCTTGGTATGATAGGCTTAGTAGTTTTCTTATTTCAAAAGGTTTTTCTAATGGGATTTCTGATCCAACTCGCTTTATTAAAAGAATTTACAAAGATGTTTTGATAGTACAAATCTATGTTGATGATATTATTTTTGGATCTTCTAAAAATAATTTGTGTATTGATTTTTCAAAGAGTATGAAAAATGAATTTGAAATGCGTTTAATGGGAGAACTCAAATATTTTCTTGGATTTCAAGTTTTTCAAAATGAAAATGGTATTATTTTAAATCAAAGTAAATATACAAAGGACCTTTTAAAATGTTTTGGTTTAGATTGTATTATGGAAAGTGATACACCTATGAGTACTAGTTGTAAGATGGATGCTGATGAAACTGGAAAACCAGTGGATCAAACCAACTATAGAGGTATGATAGGGAGTCTGCTCTATCTTACTGCTAGTCAACTAGATATTATGTTTAGCGTGTGTATGTGTGGAAGATTTCAAGCTAATCCAAAAGAGTCACACTTGCTTGCTGTTAAAAGAATTTTCAAATATCTTGAACATAATACTAACTTAGAATTATTTTATCAAAAAGGAAAATCATTTGATTTAATAAGTTATTTAGATGCTGACTTTGCTGGTTTCAAGTTAGATAGAAAGATCACTTCTGGAACATGTCATATTCTAGGTAAGTCCCTGATATCGTGGTGTAGTAAAAGGCAGAACTCTGTTGCATTTTCTACTGCTGAAATAGAATATATTTCTACTGGTAGTTGTTGTGCACAAATTCTGTGGATGAAACATACATTATTAGACTATGGATATCAGTTTAGACATGTATCTATAAATTGTGATAACACTAGTGCGATCAATATCTCTAAGAACCTATATCTCATTCTAGGACCAAACACATTGATGTAAGGCAACCCTTTTTGAGAGATCATTACCAAAAGGGTGAATTAATCTTGAATTTATAAGTACTAAACATCAATTAGCTGACATATTCACCAAGCCTTTAAGTTCAGATAGGTTAAGTTATATTAGACATGAGTTAGGAATGGTAGAATTTGTAGAGCCAAATCCTCACCGTTAGCCAAATCCTCACCATTAGCCAAATCCTCACTGTTAGACAAATCCTCACCATTAGTCAAATCCTCATCGTTATCCAAATCCTCATCGTTAGCCAAATCCTCAACGTTATCCAAATCCTCACCGTTAGCCAAAACCTCACTGTTATACCTCACTGGTATGAACCTCACCATTATACCTCACTAGTATGAACCTCACTGTTATACCTCACTGGTATGAACGTCACTGTTATACCTAACTGGTATGAACATCACCATTATACCTCACTATTAGTGGACCTCACAGATAAAAATACCTCACTGTTAGGAATTCTCACCGGTATGTATTACCATTAGGTTGTGCTGTTTTTAAAATTTTGTATCTTTATCCGCTGGAATCTATATCATTTGTATTTTACTTATTATGTTTTATTTATTTCTTTTGTGATTCCTAAATTATAAAACATAAGTCTTGACCTCATCTCAATCCACCTCAAACCCTTTACCATTCATGGATTATCCCCCAAACCTTCGTTTCTCTTGAACCCTAAGCCTCGCGACTCACAGAATGGTGAGAGTGAAGAGACCTTCAGTCAGCAAAAAGGATGATGATATGAATGCCAAGAGACTCAAAGGAGAGTCTAGTGGTGGTATTGAAGTGAAGAAACCTACAAATCCACATCTCATTCAAAGGGAAATAGTAGTTGAGAAAGTGTTATGCGCAGAATGGTTGATGACCAGTAAGTCCTTAGTTCTAAAAGTGAAGGAAGAGAAGAAATGGGTAGAGTGCTTCTCGAATAACAATGGTCCTTATTATCTAAAGCTGTTAAAATAATTCTATGAGTTTGTTCATTTTGAGAAATCAGAAGTTGAGAACAGAATGGTATTAGTAGTGAATGGAAATACAATATCTTTTTCTTCTATTGAGTGGGTTGAGTTCCTGAAAGTTCCACATGAAGGAGAGTTTGGGTATTTCTTGAAATCAGTACCTCCTACTAGGGACATATTTGAGTATGAAGTTGCTTTGAAAGAACTAACTAGAAATGGTACACCAAGAAAAGTAGTTGCTACAGAAATGGATGGAGAGAATCGGTTGCTGTTCAAGTTCATCCAACATGTGCTAAGTCCAAGAAGAGAGGACTTTGCAAATCTGAGATACCAAGATATTTTTCATTTTCTAAGGCATGGTGTCAAGGTAAATTTGGGTAGGCTTCTGATGATTCAAATTGAATACATGACTAGGCCAAAGTCAAAAACTAATGCTCTATTCTTTGCAAAGATGATTTTTTAATGATAAAGGTAAAAGGTGTGGCTAAGTATCAGGATGAGACAGTGGTTATGAAAGAAAACTTTTGTATTACCAAAACTATTTGTAAATACATGAATATCAATTGGAATCCGTGGAAAAGAGAATGCGCCAGTGATAAAGGGAAGTTGTATGATAAGTTTAATCATGTGGATCATCTTTCTAGGCTGAAGGATGTGAGGGATCCATGTCTAGGACCTGATGAAGAGGAACCTCATTATAGTGATGATACTGATGAGGAGGATACCTCTATAGATGATGGAAGGGATCCGGACTTGCCTCCAAGTCCTGTTGCTGAAGTTGTATCATCTGGAAAGGAAACAGTGTTGGGAGTAAGCAATGAAGAAGCCCCTATTGATAAGGAATACCAGCCCGCTCCAGAGAATGAGGAAAAAGAATAATCTGAAACTGAAGCATTTGTTTCTGCCTTCTTGAGTCTCAGTCCACTAATTGGGCACTCCCCAATGCCTAATGAGGATATTGTTGAAGTAGACAAACCTACACCTATTCCTGAGGAGCCTCCTGCTATTGAATTAGAGATGGTTGTGGAGGACTCTTCTGAGGAAGACCTTCCTGTTCAGGATACTATTGATTTACTTATACAGGAGAATTCACAAATTGAGGGGGAGCATCCAACCAGACTTGACAGTGTTTCAGTAGCTAATGGTATTGAATACTGGGCAGAAGACCCATGTTTTATAGTTTGTGGGTTGGACTATCCTGATTCTGAAGATGAGACACCCATCAATAGACCACAAGTTAACTATAATATCCTTTCTGAGTTTTTACCTGAGGATTTGGTAAGAAAAGATGATCTAGATCAGTTGAAATATGATCTTAAGACCTCGTTTGTGGAAGAGATAAGAATAATGGAAACCTCTTTAATATCATCCATTCAATCTGTTATGAATGACATTGTGGATAGTATTGTGTCAGAAATATCACCTATAGTTGTGCCTGAAAATCTCGTAACTAAGGCTAATCTTGAGTCTTTAAAGGCTGAGTTGAAGGAGACTTGGACTGCATCTGTTATAGACTTAAAGAGCGGTTTTATTGAAGAGCTGAGAAAAATGGAAAAATCATTCGAACTCTCTCTTGGATGTATTGTGTCAACCACTGTGGCAGAGATGGTGAATGAAGTCAAAGTGTGTCTTACTCAGATTGAAACTTGGAAAGAGGCTGTTAGTGCTTTGAAGCGATCAGTTGCTTCATTCCATACCTTGGCTAGTTCCCAAACCCAAGTTGTTGCTGACATAAATTATATCAAGAGTGTAGTAAAGTAGTTTTTTGATGTGTTTGAATCCTTTAAAAATAATATCAAAGAGCATGTCAGTACACAGGATTTATTTGTCAGGAATTTGATAAGTAGTTTGACCCAATCTTTCAAGGAAATTGTTGTATTCACTGTCAAACCTCTCATTTCACCCAGTGCTTTAGTAGACATTGATCAGTTTAGAACTGTGCTGAAAGAGGAGCTTGGTCAGGCTAGTACCAGTAGCTCAGCTGATTCTCAGGTACTATCTACCGCAAGAGATATCATAAAATTTGTTTAGGAGCATATGAGGGATGCTACTGCTGCCAAAAAAGAAATCAAAGATAATATTGATCTCTAATTTCAGAATGTTTATACCAAGCATTATCTCAACAACCATTTCAAGCTTCTGTTAGAGAACATGAAACTACCTCCAGTCACTTAAGCTTTTCGAGAACAAGTGAGAAAGCATAGGGAGTTGACTCCTACTCTAGACAAGTTTATGAAGAACAGGGATGACTTTATCTCTGCTATTGAAAGAGGGGGAGGAATAATTATGGACTTTAGGAATTTTTTGCTGCCATTTCTTCATGTAGACAGTACTCTAATCATTGTACCTCCAGCTCTTCCTGCCTCTGCTCAGTCTGCCTCTACTCTTCAGATGTCACCAGCTCAAGCAATCTGAAGTCTCTCTCATATGATCACCCAGAGACCTACACATTATAGGCCCAACAATATATCAGTGGCTCAGCCTCCTCTGATTATCACTGGTGTTCCCAATCCTCCACCTACATCTACCCAGTCTGCATCCTCTTCTGATTCCAAGGGAAAATCCAAATCACATAATAAGAAGGTGGATTGAATAATGGCCAGAACATTTGATAGTAATCACTTGTACTCTTTTTTACTCAACTTTGGATTTCTCTGTATTTTTTCACCAAGATATATATATGATCTTATTCTCTTTTATCTTCTGTTACTTATCTTATCCTTTGTTTACTACTTTTTTCTAATCACAATGTGATAGAAATATGAGCATGAGCATAATAAAGGGGGAGAAATGCGAGCATAATATATATATGAGCTTAAAATATTCTACCTCTGGTACATTTGACCTCTGGTACATTTGTTTTCTAATTCTACCTCTGATACAGTTGTTTCATACCTCTGATACATTTGCCTATAATACTCTATTCACTGATACAACTGAAAATGTCATTACTCACAATGATAAGTGAGACTCAATGTATTTTATACTGATATCTTAATGATTATTTTGGATTATAATACCATAATTTGTGATTATCAAAAAGCGGGAGATTGTTGACCTCGCCTGTTTTGATAATCTCAATTATGTTTTAATATGTGTTTATAATCCCATCTGTATGTTAAATTATGTTGAGAAAAATATCAAAATAATCATTGGAATATGTTACTCAATGTTTATCCATGTTTATACATATTTTGAAATAATACTAACTCAATCTGGATATGATTCGCATAGAACAGATTAGTATTTGAGTCACTGATACAGACCTACCGATAGAGTAAGTCCACTGGTATGCATAAGTCCACGGTAAGCACAATAGTCACCGATACAGAAGAGCTACCGATACAAAAGAGCTACTGATAAAAAAGAGCTATTGATACAGAAGAGATACTGATTCAAAAGAGCTACCGATACAGAAGAGTTACCGATACAGAAGAGCTACCGATACAGAAGAGCTACTGATACAAAAGAGATACTGATACAAAAGAGCTACTAATATAGAGTCAATATCACTGATACATAGTCTACCGTTATAAAGTAACATCTAGCGATACAGACCTACTAACTCAAGTCCACCGATATAACCTCACTGATACAAATAGCTACTGATGGAAACTAGTCATTGTTTCTCTAAACTCTAGTTCTATTGTTCATTTAACAACTGTCATATTTGGTGATTTTAATGAAACTACTATTAATTAATTAATGTCTATTGAATGTTAGGGAACCGTACCTCATTCCTGGGGTAATAACTCCCATTGTCGGAGCTGAAGGTATATAAGGGAACCTTGAACTACTAAAGACATGTGGTATGTCAGTCTTTCCATGCACATATGATACAATCATCTGGAGATACTAAAGGAATTACATGCATAGAAGAAGAAGGAATAATACATACTGAATCTTTATAACCTGAGCATTCAAGGAGTAAAAAGCTTCAATGATTTCACCTGCACTCAAGGTGATCAGACTGATCAACCTGGACCTTGAAGTCAAATACAAAAAAACAACACTCTATTTTTCTTGATCATAACTAGAGAGGGACTCAAAGCTTTATCTGCATCAATCCAAGGATTCTATAGCTTCACTCAAAAAACATATAGCATTATAAACTTATCTCTATTTGTTTAGATCTATTGTGTTTCATTTATTTACAGCTTGAGGAGTGTGTGTGCTCTGTATTGTTAAGCACACACTGTCTCCTGTGCTGAAATGAAGGATATCTAATATCCTCACTCAATCTTTCGAAATATTTTTTATTCCCGCTAAGGATTTTGGTATAGGTCAAGTGTGACCTGGATATCCTGTGTGCTGTTGTTTTGGTTTTTCCCATAAAGAAATGTGGTAGAGGTCAAAGGGCTTGGACAATTTTAGTACTGTTGTTTTCCCCGATCCAGGGTGTGGATCAAAGTTTATATAAACTGTTTGAGAGGAATAAGTCTCGAATTGAGACTGAACCTCTTGGTTAAACTTGTTGTGCATCCTATTTCATTTTAAACTATATATTACATTTTATTTCGAATTACTTTAAATACAAATATATTTTAAATAGTACTCTGATAGTTAAACTAGAAAGTGTTTATAATTTTTGTTAGCTAGAAAATTATTTTCAAAAGCAAAATTAATCTTCAGATTAAGTTAACTGAGAAATAATCAATCTTTGAGAAACTAATTGAAACCTTTCAATCTTTATAAATTCACTACAGTTTAGCTTATTATTTAATTTGGTGGATTCTAATAGAAATATTTTTAACATAAATTTTAATTGGAACTCAATTCACCCCCCTCTTGAGTATCCACTCTGACCAACATTTGGTATCAAAGGTTTGTTATTAATAAAGGATCTCCAATCACTCTGTTTTTCAATTTTGATTTTAGTTGTATCTTAAAGATCTTAAATTTCAGTTAGTTCTAAATTTAATCTCTTTAAATATATTTTCTAAAATATAATTATGGATAATAGATTAGAAGGTGTTGCAACTAACAGGACACCTTTCTTTAATGGTTCTAATTATTCCCAATGGAAACTGAAAATGAAAATTCATTTAGAAAGTATGGGATTTGACATCTGGACTGCTATAGAGAATCATTATAAGATCCTAGAAATATAAAGAACTACTTGGGATGAACCTACTAAAATAGCTTACAATAATAATTGTAAAGCAATGAATGCCCTATATTGTGCTTTAGAAGATGAAGAATTTAATCGAATATCTGCTTGTAAAATTGCTTATGAAATTTGGGATACTTTGGGTGTTTCTCATGAGGGAACAACCAATGTTAAGGAAATGAGACTAAACACTTACACTATTGAATATGAAAACTTTAAAATGAAACCTGATGAACCTATTTCAGACATGTATCTCAGGTTCAATGAAATAGTTAATTCAATGAGCTCACTGGGAAAGGATGTTCCAGCGAAAGAGAAAATCATCAGGTTACTTAGATGTCTTCCAAACAGATGGAGAGGCACATCAATTTCAATTAGAGAATCGTGTGGCATAAGTTCACTACCTGTTAAAGAGATGATTGGTAAGTTAATGATGTATAAAGAAGAAATGAAG
Organism: Viscum album; assembly: GCA_963277665.1. Classification (NCBI taxonomy): domain Eukaryota; kingdom Viridiplantae; phylum Streptophyta; class Magnoliopsida; order Santalales; family Viscaceae; genus Viscum; species Viscum album. The sequence continues at coordinate 1,365,264,861 of OY728166.1, read as the reverse complement.
GAAAACAAGGAAGAATATTATGAACCAAGAAAGAAATCAATAGCCTTCAAGATCTCTGCTTCAAAAAACAAGGACGAAAGAAACATTCAAAGTGAAAGTGATAGCTCAAGCTGTGATGAAAATGCATGAGACAGCGATGCTGAAATGGCTTAGATAGCCTAAAGATTTAAGAATTTTTATAGAAAGAAGAATTTTTTCGGAAAATCCAATTATAAAGGAAATTGTGACAATAACGGTCATTGGAACAAAGACTGGAAAAGGACTGATAAAAGTGATGACATAGTCTGTTACGAATACAAGAGGAAAGGACATGTGAAAGCTGATTTTCCAAAGTTAAAATTCAAGAGGAAATATTAGTACAAGGATAAAAAAATATAAGAAAGCTATGAAAGCAACCTGGAGTGCTTCAGAAGATAGTTCACGTGATTCTGACTCCACTCAGGATGAAAAATCTCAAAAAGCTAATATGTGTTTCATGATAAACACATCTGAGGTAACATTGGATACTCCTGCTTTAAATTCTTATTATTATGGAGATGATTCTGATTCTGAAAACATGTCTAGTGAAGAGTAATTAGAATATTGTAACATGCTAGAGTAAACCTGCAATGAGATGAAAGATAAGTATAAAACCTTAAAGAAACAGTATGCTTTAACTATCACTGTCAAATCTGCATTAGAAGTAGAAAAGGAAAATAATGCTCAAATATTAAAGGATAATACTAAAATTAAATTATCCAATGAGAAACTTAGAATAGATTTAGAAAAGTTCACAAATGGAAAGAATACTCTAGCTCAAATGCTTGGAAAAAAAGTTGCACCTAAGTATACTACTGGTTTAGGCTATCAACTGGGACAGAGACAGCTTGTTAAGAATAAATTTATTCCTAAATCTGGATAGTATGCAGCTAGTTAAAGTTTTGGAAATTCCTATGCCTCAACTATCTATTCACATAATTATAGATCAAACAATGTTTATCTTTCAAAATATTTTGAATCTATTGATTGTATGAGACCCATTAGACAAATCTGGGTACCAAAAGTTTTGCTTGCTAACCTGTCTAGACCCAAGAAAATATGGGTACCAAAATCATTTTCTATTTAAACCTATATTGTAGGAGACTTTCTTGAAGAGTTCCTATAAGAAGATATGGTACTTGGACAGTGGATGTTCAAAGCATATTACTGGAGATTACTCATGTTTCAAAAGTTTAATCAAGGTTAATGGAGGGCATGTCACCTTTGGTGATAATTCAAAAGGAAAAATCATTGGCTTAGGCGAGATTGGTAACACTGATTCAGTTTTAATTTCTAAATTATTATTTGTTGATGGATTAAAATACAACCTGTTAAGAATTTATCAGTTGTGTGATGATGGTTTCAATGTTAAATTTGAAAATGATGCTTGTAATGTTTTTAATTATAAAAATGTTTTTGTATTTTCCACCTTAAGAAATGAAAATGTTTATGCTGTAGATTTAAATTCTTTAGCCAAACAAAAGGTTACCTATTTAAATGCTTTTCATAGAGAATCTTGGCTATGACACAGAAGATTAGGACACTACAATGTTCATTCACTTAAGAAACTGACTAAGAAAATTTAGTTAGAGACCTAGCTCAACTAAAATTCCCATCAGACAAAGTTTGTACTCCCTGTCATAAGGGAAAGAAACATAAAGTTTCATTCAAATCAAAGAAAAAAGTTTCAACTTCTCAACCTCTTGAGTTGGTTCACATGGACTTGTTTAGACCTTCCAGAGTTTCTAGTTTAAATGGGAAGCACTATGTCTATGTCTTAGTAGATGATGTTTCTAGATACACTTGGGTATACTTTTTTTCTCACAAAAGTGAAGCTTGTTCTTATTTTATGAAATATTCCAAGTTTGTAGAAAACCTAAGTGGACTTAAAATTAAGACCTTTAGAAGTGATCATGGTCGTGAGTTTGAAAATCAACAATTTGAATCTTACTGCTCACACAATGGCTATAGTCACAACTTTTCTGCCCCTAGGACACCTCAACAGAATGGTGTAGTAGAAAGAATAAATAGAACCGTTCAGAAAATTGAAAGAACTATACTCAATGAATATGATTTATCTATTTATTTTTAGGCTAAAGCTGTGAATACATCTTGTTATATTATAAATAGAGTCTTGATTAGACCTATTCTTAAGAAGACCCCTTATGAACTGTGGAATAATAGGAAGCCTAAAGTTAGTTAATTTAGAGTTTTTGGTTGCAAAGTCTTTATTCTCAATACTAAGTATAATCTTGAAAAGTTTTCTTCTAAAAGTGATGAGGGAATCTTTCTAGGTTACTCTATAGCCTGTAAATCTTATAGAGTCTTTAACAAAAGAACCAAATGTGTGGAAGAATCTGTTTACATCAAATTTGATGAAACTGATCCTCATGAACCTAAGTCTTATCTTGAAAATCTTGAAGAAGATCTCTCTATTCTAGACCTTAATGATAAAGTCATTGAACCTGTTGTAAAGACAACCAGTTCTGGAAATATTCCAGAATCTGCTTCTGGTGAACCCGAGCATAGAGAAGAACCTAAAATTTCTAGTCCCACCTTTACTAGATCAACTAGGATTCTAAAGAATCATCCTTTAGATGTTGTTTTAGGTAATCTTGATAGAGGAACATAGACTAGAGCTTCTCTAAGAAACCAGGTTGAACATCAAGCCTTTATTTCATAGTTAGAACCTAAAAATATCAATGATGCAATCAATGATGAATTTTGAGTAAAGGCTTTGCAAGAATAATTAAATCAATTTGAAAGAAACAAAGTCTGGGGATTAGTTGACAGACCTAAGGACACTTTGACCATAGGCAATAAATGGGTTTTTAGAAATAAAGTTGACGAATCAGGAAATATCATTAGAAACAAGGAAAAACTAGTTGCGCAAGGATATAATCAAGAGGAAGGAATAGACTATGAGGAAACCTTTGCACCTATAGCTAGATTAGAAGCTATAAGGATTCTACTTGCCTATGCTGCTCATCTAAATTTCAAGTTATATCAAATGGATGTTAAAAGTTCTTTTTTAAATAATTGTATAATTGAAGATGTTTTTGTTGAACAACCACCTGGATTTATTAATCCTCTTTTTCTAAATCGAGTTTTTAAGATTTATAAAGCATTATATGGTTTAAAACAAGCCCCACGAGCTTGGTATGATAGGCTTAGTAGTTTTCGTATTTCAAAATATTTTTCTAAAGGGATTGCTGATCCAACTCACTTTATTAAAACAATTTCCAAAGATGTTTTGATAGTGAAAATCTATGTTGATGATATTATTTTTGGATCTTCTAAAAATACTTTGTGTATTGATTTTTCAAAGATTATACAAAATGAATTTGAAATGAGTTTAATGGGAGAACTCAAATATTTTCTTGGATTTAAAGTTTTTCAAAATGAAAATGGTACTATTTTAAATCAAAGTAAATATACAAAGGACCTTTTAAAAAATTTTGGTTTAGATTGTATTAAGGAAAGTGATACACCTATGAGTACTAGTTGTAAGTTGGATGCTGATGAAACTGGAAAACTAGTGGATCAAACCAACTACAGAGGTATGATAGGAAGTCGGCACTATCTTACTGCTAGTTGACTAGAAATTATGTTTAGTGTGTGTATATGTGGAAGATTTCAAGCTAATCCAAAAGAGTCACACTTTATTGCTGTTAAAATAATTTTCAAATATCTTAAACATACTACTAAATTAGGATTATTTTATCCAAAAGGATAATCATTCGATTTAATAAGTTATTCAGATGCTGACTTTGCTGGTTGCAAGTTAGATAGAAAGATCTCTTCTGGAACATGTCATACTCTAGGTAAGTCTCTGATATCTTGGTGTAGTAAAAAGCAGAACTCTATTGCATTGTCTACTGCTGAAGCAGAATATATTGTTGCTGGTAGTTATTGTGCACAAATTCTGTGGATGAAACATACATTATTGGGCTATGGATATTAGTTTAGACATGTATCTATAAACTGTGATAACACTAGTGCGATCAATATCTCTAAGAACCCTATATCTCATTCTAGGACCAAACACATTGATGTAAGGCACCACTTTTTGAGAGATCATTACCAAAAGGGTGATATTACTCTTGAATTTATAAGTATTGAACATCAATTAGCTGACATATTCACCAAGGATTTAATTTTAGATAGGTTAAGTTACTTTAGATATTATTTAGGAATGATAGACTTTGTAGAGACAAATCCTCACTATTAGCCAAATCCTCACCGTTAGCCAAATCCTCACCGTTAGCCAAATCCTCATCGTTAGCCAAATCCCCACCATTAGTAAAATCCTAACCGTTAGTCAAATCCTCACCATTAGACAAATCCTCACCCTTAGACAAATCCTCACCGTTAACCAAATCCTCACCGTTAGCCAAATCCTCACCGTTAGCCAAAACCTCACCGTTATACCTCACTGGTATGAACCTCACCGTTATACCTCACTGGTATGAACCTCAATGGTATACCTCACTGGTATGAACCTCACTGTTATGCCTCACTGGTATGAACCTCACCGTTATACCTCACTGTTAGTGGACCTCACTGATAAAAATACCTCACTGTTAGGAATTCTCACCGGTATGTATTACAGTTAGGTTGCACTGTTTTTAAAATTTTGTATCTTTATCCACTGGAATCTGTATCATTTGTATTTTACTTATTATTTTTTATTTATTTATTTTGTGATTCCTAAATGATAAAACATAAGTCTTTACCTCATCTCAATCCACCTCAAACCCTTTACCATTCAATTCTTAGCCCCCAAACCTTCGTTTCTCTCAAACCCTAAGCCTCGTGAATTGTAGAATGGAAAGTGTGAAGAGACCTTTAGTTAGCGAAAAGGATGATGATCCGAATGCCAAGAGACTCAAAGGAGAGTCTAGTGGTGGCAGTGAAGTGATGAAACCTACAAATATGCATCTCATTCAAAGGAAAATAGTAGTTGAGAAAGAGCTATGCGCAGAATGGTTGATGACCAGTAATTTTTTAGTTCTAAAAGTGTTGGAAGAGCAGAAATGGGTAGAGTGCTTCTCGAATAACAATGGTCCTTATTATTCGAAGGTGGTAAAAGAATTCTATGAGTTTGTTCGTTTTGAGAAATCAGAAGTTGATAAAAAAATGGTATCAGTAGTAAATGGCAAGACAATATCTTTTTCTTCTATTGAGTGGGCTGAGCACCTGAAAGTTCCACATGAAGGAGAGTTTGGGTATTTCGGAAAATCAGTACCTCCTACTAGTAAAATCTTTGAGTATGAAGCTACTTTGAAAGAACTAACTGGAAATGGTACACTAAGAAAATTAGTTTCTACAGAAATGGATGCAGATAATCGGTTGTTGTTCAAGTTCATCCAACATGTGCTAAGTCCAAGAAGAGGGGACTTTACAAATCTGAGACACCAAGATATTTTTCATTTTCTTAGGCATGGTGTCAAGAAAAATTTGGGTAGGATTCTGATGATTCAAATTGATGATATGACCAGGCCAAAGTCAAAAACTAATGCTCTATTCTTTGCAAAGCCGATTTCTTTAATGATCAAGGTAAGAGGTGTAGCTAAGTCTCAGGATGAGATAGTGGTTATGAAAGAAAAATTTTGTATTACCAAAAATGTTTGTAAATACATGAAGATCAATTGGAATCTGTGGAAAAGAGAATGGTTCAGTGATGAAGGGAAGTTGTATGATAAGTTTAATCCTGTGGATCATCCTTCTAGGCCTAAGGATATGAGGGATCCAGGTCTAGGACCTGATGAAGAGGAACCTCAGTATAGTGATGATACTGATGAGTAGGATACCACCATAGCTGATGGAAGGGATCTGGACTTACCTGCAAATCCTGTTGCTGAATTTGTATCATATGGAAAGGAAATAGTGTTGGGAGTAAGCAATGAAGAATCCCCTATTGATGAGGAAGACCAGCCCGCTCCATAGAATGAGGAAGAAGAAGAATATGAAACCGAAGCATTTGTTTCTGCCTGCTTGAGTCTCAGTCCACTAATTGGGCACTCCTCAATGCCTACTAAGGAAATTGTTGAAGTAGACAGACCTGCACTTATTCCTAAGGAGCCTCCTGTTGTTGAATTGGAGATGGTTGTGGATGACTCTTCTGAGGAAGACCGTCCTTCTCAGGATGCTGTTGATTTACTTATACATGAGAATTCACAAATTGAGGGGGAGCATCCAACCAAACTTGGCAGTGTTTCAGTAGCTAATGGGATTGAGGACTTGGCAGAAGACCCAGGTCTTATAGTTTGAGGGTTGGACTATCCTGATTCTAAATATGAGACACCCATCAATAGACCACAAGTTAACTATAATATCCTTTCTGAGTTTTTACCTGAGGATGTGGTAAGAAAGGTTGATCTAGACCAGTTGAAGTCTAATCTTAAGACATCGTTTGTGGAAGAGATAAGAAGAATGGAAACCTCTTTAATACCATCCATTCAATATTTTATGAATGACTCTGTGGCTAGTATTGTGTTAGAAAGATCACCTGTAGTTGTGCCTGAAAATATGGTTACTAAGGCTGATCTTGAGTCTTTAAAGGCCGAGTTGAAGGAGACTTGGACTGCATCTATTGTAGACTTAAAGAGCTATTTTATTGAAGATATGAGCAAAATGGAAAAATCATTCATACTCTCTCTTGGATGTATTGTGTCAACCACTATGGTAGAGATGGTGAATGAAGTCAAGGTGTGTCTTACTCATATTGAAACTTGGACAGAGGCTGTTAGTGCTTTGAAGCAATTTTTTTGCTTCATTCCATACCTTAGCTAGTTCCCAAACCCAATTTGTTGCCGACATAAATTATATCAAGAGTGTAGTAAAGCAGTTTGTGGGTGTGTTTGAATCCTTTAAAAAGAATATCAAAGAGCATGTCAGTACACTGGATTTAGTTGTCAGGATGTTGATAAGTAGTTTGACCCAATCTTTCAAGGAAACTATTGCATTCACTGTCAAACCTCTCGGTTCACCCCGTGCTTTAGTAGACATTGATCAGTTTAGAACTGCACTGAAAGAGGAGCTTGGTCAGGCAAGTACCAGTAGCTCAGCTAATTCTCAGGTACTGTCTACCTCAAGAGATATCAGAAAAATTGTTCAGGAGCATATGAGGGATGCTACTGCTGCCCAAAAAGAAATCAAATAAATGATTGATCTCTACTTTCAGAATGTTTATACCAAGCATTATCTCAACAACCATTTCAAGCTTCTATTAGAGAACATGAAACTACCTCCAGTCACTCAAGCTTTTAGAGAACAAGTGAGAAAGCTCAGGGAGTTGACTCCTGCTCTAGACAAGTTTATGGAGAACAAGGATGGCTTTATCTCTTCCAGGGAAAGAGGAGGAGGAATCATTATAGACTTTAGGAATCTGTTGCTTCCATTTTTTCATGTAGACAGTACTCCTATCATTGTACCTCCAACTCTGCCTGCCTCTACTCCGTCTGCCTCTACTCTTCAAATGACACCAACTCAAGCAATCTGAAGTCTCTCTCCTATGATCACCCAGAGACCTACACATTATAGGCCCAGCACTGTATCAGTGGATCGGCCTCCTCTGATTATCACTGGTGTTCCCAAGCCTCCACCTACATCTACCCAGCCTGCATCCTCTTCTGATTCCAAGGGAAAATCAAAATCACTTGCTGAGGAGGTGGATTGAATAGTTTCTAGAACATTTGATAGGAATCACTTGTACTCTTTTTTCCTCAACTTTGAATTTCTCTGTATTTTTTCCCCAAGATATATATATGATCTTATTCTCTTTTATCTTCTGTTACTTCTCTTATTCTTTGTTTATTACGTTTTGCTAATCACAAAGGGGGAGAAATATGAGCATGAGCATAAGAAAGGGGGAGAAATATGAGCATAATATATATATATATATATGATCTTAAAATATTCTACCTCTGGTACATTTGACCTCTGGTACATTTGTTTTCTAATTCTACCTCTGATACAGTTGTTTCATACCTCTGATACATTTTCCTATAATACTTTGTTCTCTGATACAACTGAAAATGTCATTACTCACACTGCGAAGTGAGACTCAATGTATTTTATACTGATATCTTAATGATTATTTTGGATTATAATACCATAATTTGTGATTATCAAAAAGGGGGAAATTGTTGACCTCACTTGTTTTGATAATCTCAATTATGTTTTAATATGTGTTTATAATCCTATTTGTATGTTAAATTATGTTGACAAAAATATAAAAATAATCATTGGAATATGTTACTCAATGTTTATCCATGTTTATACATATTTTTAAATAATACTAACTCAATCTGGATATGATTCTCATTGAACAGAATAGAATTTGAGTCACTGATACAGACCTACCGAAAGAGCAAGTCCACTGGTATGCATAAGTCCACCAGTATGCACAATAGTCACCGATAGAGAAGAGCTACCAATGCAAAACAGCTACTGATACAAAAGAGCTACCGATACAGAAGAGCTATCGATACATAAGAGCTACCGATACAAAAGAGATACCGATACAGAAGAGCTACCGATACAACAAAGCTACCGATACAGAAGAGCTACTGATACACAAGAGCTACCGATACAAAAGAGCTACCGATACAGAGTCACTGTCACTGATACTTAGTCTACCATTATAAAGTAACAGCTAGCGATACAGACCTACTGACTCAAGTCCACCGATACAAGATCACTGATACAAAGAGCTACTGATGGAAACCAGTCACTATTTCTCTAAACTCTAGTTCTATTGTTTATTTAACAACGGTCATATTTGGTGCTTTTAATGCAACTGCTATTAATTAATTAATGTATGTTGAATGTTAGGGAATCGTACCTCGTACCTATAAAAAGGTAATAATTCCCATTGTCAGAGCTGAAGGTATATAAGCGAACCTCGAACTACTAAAGACGTGTGGTCTGTCAGTCTTTCCATGCACATACGAGACAATATTCTAGAGATACTCAAGGAATTACATGCATAGAAGAAGAAGGAAGAATACATACTGAATCTGTATAACCTGAGCATTCAAGGAGTAAAAAGCTTCAACGATTTCACCTGCACTCAAGCTGATCAGACTGATCAACCTGGACCTTGAAGTCAAATACAAAAAAAATGACACTCTGTTTTTCTTGATCAAAACCAGAGAGGGACTCAAAGCTTCATCTGCATCAATCCAAGGAGTCCAAAGCTTCACTCAAAACACATAGAGCATTCTAAACTTATCTCTATTTGTTTAGCTCTATTTTGTTTCATTTATTTACAGTTTGAGCAGTGTGTGTGCTCTGTATTGTTAAGCACACACTGTCTCCTGTGCTGAACTGGACGATATCTAATATCCTCACTCAATCTTTCTAAATATTTTTTATTCCCACTGTGGATTGTGGTAGAGGTCAAGTGTGACATGGATAGCCTGTGTGTTGTTGTTTTGGTTTTTCCCACGAAGAGCTGTGGTAGAGGTCATAGGACCTGGACAGTCTGAGTACTGTTGTTTTCCCTGATCCAGAGTGTGGATCAGAGTTTATATAAACGGTTCGAGAGGACTAATCTTGGCTTGAGACTGAACCTCTTGGTTAAACTTGTTGTGCATCCTATTTCATTTTAAACTATATCTTACATTCCACTGTTAATTACTTTAAATACAAATCTATTTTAACGAGTACTATGATAATTAAATTAGCACGTGTTTATAATTTTTGTTAGCCAGTAAATTAGTTCCAAAAGCTAACTTAATCTTCAGATTAAGTTAACTGAGAAGTAATCAATCTTTGGGAAACTAATTGAAACCTTTCAAGCCTTATAAATTCACTACATTTTAGCTCATTATTTAATTTGGGGGATTTTAATTGAAATCTTTTTAACATAAATTTTAATTGGAACTCAATTCACCCTCTCTTGAGTATCCACTCCGACCAACAACATATTTGTAACTATCTAAGTTAAGTGGTGATGAAAATGAAATACACCACTATATAGAGATGATTGGTTGTATATAGGCCCGAATGGTGTTTTAATTTTCCATATGATGGAAAAGTTGTTTAAAATGGTTTTAGTATAATCATAATAACATATCAGTATATTAATGATACCATAATCATATTTTTTAGAAGGATACGATAGATTTAGAAATAATAGAAGAAATTATCATTTATAGAGTTGATCAAGATGATTGCCACTTCTTTGAGAGACCAACTTTGGCATGCACATTAAGGCTTCTTAGGATGATTTTAGGAGAAGAAAAGAAGATTATAAACAGTATTAATGAATATTTTAATGTTTTTTGTTTAGTTTTTTTTAGATATATGGCTCAATTTTTGTGAATAAGTGAGGAAAATAGGTGCTCTTTTGTATGTGAGGGGAGGGAATCCTGTAGAATTACTTAAATATTTTAAATAATATAAATTCATTTACATGTGAAGTGTTTGCAAATGGAAAGGGCATAGGAGGTAATATAATATAAGATCTAAATATATTCAAAATATAACCTTAAGACTATTTCAAGTGGCATTTTCAATTACCTCGTATATTAGTGTCCCCCTCCCAGTAAACCTATTTTAGCCCAAATCATGTAATGAAATTATTATTTTTATACTATTCATTATGAAAAAAATAAGTTTCCATACTACACAATATTACTTCTTATGATTCCATATATAGAATCCCTTTTAACATATTAATGTTTTAGAAGATTCAGAAGTTAATTTTATTATTAGTGTGTAAAACACAAAGAGAAACATTTTTAGAAAATGTTTTTTTAATAATAAAAGTGATTTTATAGAAAAATAGATTATAATAATGATTTAAATGGAATTAAGTGTTTTTTTATATAACAGGAAACTTATTTTACTTTCAAATTCAACCAAAACTTAATGTAACCTTTTATATACATGATTAAAATTGAAGAACAAAAAACCGTTTTTATTTGAACAAAACCATTACTTGGATTATCAAAATGTTAAGAATATATTAATAATTCCAACAGTTCATTTATATATGCATTACATTAGTAATTAAATATATATTTGGTCAATAAAAAAGGTTTTTCTAACCTTTTATGTTATTATTATATCATTATAATGTCACAAAGGTGATTGTTTGGGTAAAATGATTATTCTTCACTATTCACCCAAAAAATAACTATTTCGGAAAATATCAAAAAATCATCCGAATATAATTTTGAGAAGATGAATTAAAAATGGTATTAATTTCAACTAATTAAATTTATAAAAAAATTAATTTAGGTTTTAATCATTTTCTTGAATAATGCAATGTGTATTATACTATTGTTTCTTTAGAAACAAAAGGTTACTAAAATTAAATATCAGATGTTATAGATGTTCTCATAATATGGTTGTAGAACAAAAAAAATGAAATTATATTAAAGTTATTAAATAAATATAAATGTTCCAAAATATCAATATGTGTTCCAGTATATGGATGATGCATTTAGTAAAAATGTTAATATTATACATTTTATTCATTTAAAAGGTCTTTCTTACCATCCTAAACTATATTCATTTAATTTTTATAAAATTTAATTAATAAATTCCATAACATGAAATAAGTTATAATACACATATCATCATCTTATATAACCGTAATATTATTTCTATAGTTGTCCTTGAATGTGGTGCAAAAAAGCAAAGTACGCTCTCCATCAGGTTGGTGAACTGACTATATTGTGATCACTTTTTTATTTTTGTATCGATTTAGGGGAGGGTGGAAAATGGATATTCCATAATAATAATAAAATATAATTATAAATATAATAATAATGTTACTATCACTTGGTGTATGTAACCATATTTGGGTGATAGTATAGGAATAGAATTGAAAGAGGTTTGTTTGTAAATTTGCATATTACTTAGGTTATAACCTCTTAGGACACCCTTTAAGGCTCTTTGGAATGGTATTTAGTGACTATAATAACTATGACATAGAGGAGAGTATTGGAAGGATAATTGGGTAAAAATTTGGAAATATATAAGGGTTATAAGGTGTGAATAAAAGGGGTGGTGGTATTTATAAGGGGGGGAGAAGAGTATTTTTTGAATATAATGTTTATTAGTTTATTATTTTGGCTCAATGATACCAATAATATTGATTCTTAAGACTAAATATAATAATTATAAAATTTTATTTCTAAATAATTATTTCTTACAACATTCATGACTCATAAATTCATATATTTAGCATATAATGTTAAAAGGCGTATTTTCTCATATTTCAATATTCACTAAAAAATTCAACTATTCAATAAAAACAAATAATCACCCTAACCATTTATTGATGTTTAGATTCAAAAAATTAAATCAATTTTATGAAAAAATATTCCAAATATTATTTACATGATTTTTAATTACAACCCTTATGTATTTTAAAAATATCAGTTTTAATATTATGATCATTTTTTTGACTCTAAAAAATTAAAAATGGTCTCAAAAATTATATCCCCCCTATAATTAAGCATTATATTTTTTATAAAACAATTTAAAAAAAATAAATTTTATGTTAAATATTTATATTTATCAAAAAATATAAATAAAACATATATATTTTACGAAAAAAGAAAGAATGTTTTACCAATTTTAAAACATTTATTTATCTGTATCATAATATAAATTTTCAATATTTTCATTTTATAATGTAATTAATTTTTATCCCAATTACATAGATGAGGTTATTAATTTAATGGTCAGATTACTATCCATAATGGTCAGATTACTATTCAAACAATCTTTTTTTTAATGCTCTTATGGGTTCTCAACCTTCTATAAAGACCTCTTACTATTATTATTTTAAAAGATCCCACCGACGAAAAGGCTAAGGTATTTATTTATAGAAATAAATTACAATAGTCGAAAGCACGGGATCTTTTTACATTCATTTTCATAAAATAAACTTACATCACTCGTGAGATAATTAGACCAAGTGAGATTCACTGCAACGCCCTTGTTAGCAAGCCCATACGCAACCATGACACCCTCCCGAAAAACACGTGTGACAATGTAGTTGAGTCTGTATTCATGCACTCAATCCATTCAGTTGTAAGTCTCCATGAGATATGCAAAACACTATTCCTAATAACCTTCACAAGAGTGGAAGAATCACTTTCCAACCAAAGGTTATTCAAACCTTTCATTTTATGAGACGAGATGACATGGATGATCCCAAGCATATCCGCTTCAAGGGGTGAAGTCACACCAAAGGATCCACAAAAACATCCCAGGACAACATCCATATGATCCCCAAAAAAGCACCACACCCCTTAGGTCCTGGGTTCCCTTTAGAGGTTCCGTCTGTGTTGACTTTAATCCAATTATGAAACAGACGCAACCAGAACACCTTTAAGGTACCCATGACATGATTAAAATTCCCTGCAACTATCAGGTTTCTCATAATGGCGAACTCCTGGACAGAGGTAGCACATGAATCCATTCTGAACACACTGGACTCCTTAATTGCAGAAAAAATCTACTATAGAACTAGCCTGAAGAAGAACACCATTCCCTAAAAAAACAGCATTGTGGCATCTCCAGACAGAGTACATGACTTTTGATATGGCAACACTAAATAGGGAGCGTACCTGAGCATAAAATGGGATGAGTGAGCAGCATTGAATCATGGACAACAACCTTGATGTTCGAATTTCATGCAGACCAAAGGCATCAAGAACCTCATTCTAGATAGTTGAAGTAGTTTCAAATCTAATAAAGAGATGCTCTGTATCCTCCCTGCGCTGATGACAGATGATAAACCTAGAGCAATGGGAAAAGCCAAATATCTGGAGAATATCATCAGTGGGAACTCTGTTATTAGCAATCCTCCAGATAAGAGTCAACCAAGAGGTTCTGATCTAATCCTTATTGAAACTAGACATCCAATTCAATTTAGGATTTGGGGCCCTAGATAAATGCTAATAGAAAAGCGTGCTGCTAAGAACACCATTCCTGGACGGTTCCCATACCAGAATATCATGGCATGGAAAAAATAATAGTTATCAACAATTGTCTGAATCTCTTCTTGCAAACTAGTATGGGGACCATAAAAAAAATTCTTGATAGAGATCTGAGGATCCTCACTCAAAGCAGGTGACTGAAAAAAAAATAGATTGGGCATAACCAGCCCAATTAACAAACCAAAACGTAAGGTTAGAACCCTTGTGCACAATCAATCAAAGCATGTCATGATATCTTAAAATAAGATCTGATAGAGGGCCAAATAGAAGAGTCTAGAGAGTGTCACCACCTTGTTTCAGTTTATCATAGAAATGCATTTTGAGAAAACCCAATGATTCAGATTTTCTATGAATGATACTCCATGTGAGTCTAGCTTGAAGAGATTCATTGAATATCCCAATATTCTTAATGGCCATGCTATCATTTGATAAAGTATTACATTAAGATTTCCAATGAATAGTAACCAGCTTCCTTTCATGGATATTACCATTCCAAATGAATTTCTTGAGATACACATTTAATATCTTACTCAGACCACTCATCCATTTATAAACCATGAAGGAATATACCAATAGAGAAACATCCACTGCCTTCACTAGACTAATCCTTCCATCCATTGATAAAATCTTCCCCTTCCAAGTTGAAAACTACCCAGTGACTTATCCACATTGTCACCAAAATAAGCCACTCTTGGTCACCCCCAAAATAGAGAAGTTCCTATATAATTAAATGGCACAGACCGCTCTCTGATTCTCATCTCCAAAAGAATGCATTTTTTCCTGGAATTAGTAAGTCTTTTCCCAAAAAAGCTGAATGATTTATCGTAACCAAATCTCTACCAAGAAATGCTTTCATAATGATGCAGGATTTTCTTTAGGACCCTAATATTCTTTTTACCACTGCAAGAAAAGAATGGCATCATCTGTATAAAATAGGTGAGTAAGGGTAGTGAGGGACCAGCTCTCTGGAATTGGCTTAAACATTCCTTGTGCAACCATGTGGGTGATGAGCTTGCTGAGATAATCATCATCAATAGTGAATAGCAAAGCTGAAAGGGGATCACCTTGTTAGACACCTCTGGATAAAGTAAAATACCCTTTAGGGGAACCATTTAAAAGAACAAAAACATGAGTATATCTGAAGAGAGAGGCAACCCAATTAATAAAGGTGTTATTAAATCCAAAGGCCCCAAACACCTTATATAAAAATTTCTAATCAAGAGTATCAAAATCCTTCATAATGTCCAGCTTTAAAGTAATACGTCCACCTCTTCCAGGTTTCCTGAGCTGATTGATACACTCAGAGGCTGATTAAATGCATTCTTGTAAAGGTCTTCATTTAATAAAACCAAACTAATTCCAATAAACATTTCTAGAAGAAAAGCTTGAGATCCTGTTAGTAATAATCTTGTTGATAACCTTATAAATAGTGTTGTCCATGGTAATAGTCCTGAAATGATGAATTTCACAAGCACTCTCAACTTTAGGAATCAAGGTGATGAATTGAGCATTAAGACCCTGAGGGATCACTCCAGAAGTGAAGAAAGCAGACACCATTTTGTAGAAATCCCTCTAAATATCCTCTCAAAACTTCTAAAAAAATAAGTTATTGAAACATCCAGATCAGGGGCACTGCATGAATTTAGGCTAAAAACAACATCTTTTATCTCAAAATCTAGAGGAATACTAGTGATAAAATCGTTGTCCTCATAAGTAACCAAATAACGGATAATACCATCCATCATAGATTGATCCAAACCAGTCCCATTGAAAATATTAGAGTAATAATCCACAACGTGATCACTAATACATTCCTTATTGTGGATAATTTGGTCACCCACTTTAAGAAAATCCAAGGGTCGGCTAGCCTTCTAAATTCTTTGAAGTGAGTTGAAAAATTTGGTATTTTGGTCCCCTTCCTGAAGCCGCTTAATTCCAAAAGTTTCTTTAAGCACGTCCTCCTTCAGTGCAAAGAGAGAGTTCAATTTGGAAACAAGACTAGCTTCCACGGAAAAATCCAAATTAAATCAACATTACTTGCCTCATCTTGAAGATGATGAAGAGTGGATTCAAGGGTGATGATCTCTTTATCCAGCCCACTATAGGTGTCCTTACTCCAACTTTTTAGATTGGCCTTAAGCAGCTTTAATGGGGAAATCATAACCCCCCCCCCCCCAATAACAATTCATGTTGGTCCATAATTCCATTATGAGACTGTCACAATCACCTTGAAGAGACCATGCATTATTAAAATGAAAAGTAAAAGGAAATCTCTGTTCTCTATCCTTAAAACTGAAAAAATAGGGGGATGATCAGATGAAAAATTGGGTAGAGAAATGCTGGAAATGGAATCCCAACCATCCAGGGCCAGATTATTAACAAAAACACGATTAAGATTACTAGCAACAATTCTATTAAGGTACCGCCTATAGTAGGTGTATATGGATCCAACAAAACTAACCTCAATCAACACATTATCATCAACACATGATTTGAATTCTCTAAGATAATCTTTGAGTGACGCGCACCCATTTTCTAACTAGAAGAAAGGATCGTGTTAAAGCAACCAACAAGAAACTAGGGTGAAGAAGTCCCATCATTAATTCTTTTAATATCCTAACATAAACCCCTTTTTTATTGATATCTGTTTATGGAATAGATGAATGGACAAACCATCATTCTACAAGAAATTCGAAAGGAGCAAGTGATCATCTGCTCATCAATACTAATAACATCAACATTCCCTGAAGAAGAATGAGCAGAAACTCATAAGAGATCAACCTGTACAGAAGCACCACCAGCAGCAACAAACTGATAACCAAAATTATTTAGACCAGAAATACCCATAGAGAAGGAATCATTGGGTTCATAAATCCCAAGCAACTTGGGTTTATGTACCCGAATATGACTATGCAAAGCATTCACATTTGTGGTGTTAGAAATCCCCTGACAATTCCAATAATGAGTAGTCATTTAGAAATAGATTTCGAATTAATGTTTCCCTTCTTTCTTTTCTTTTAAGCGTTCTTATTTCCAGGAGAATTCTTGGAACCATTATTAAGCTTAGAGAGGCTTCTGGTCTATCCTGTTGACAGAACCATCAACCGAAAGCACTACAGGAGTTGTTTCTATATCCTCTACAGGAGGGACTTCTAAGGAACAAGGTGGATCACTTTGAGCCTCCAAAGCTTCCTCCTCCACCATATCAAACCATTTCTTCTTTGGAGAGATCTTCATACCATCTATCATGATATCAGCCTTTGCAGATGAGGGTGAAATTGTCCCTGTGATACTAATAGTTGTAACAGAGGAGTCAACCGTAGCAGCAGGAGGAATCTAATGACCTGCTGGTGCCAAGAGAGTCTGGGGAAAGAGAAACCTCAACCTCTTCCTTTGAGCCGCTAACACCCATAGAAGCATGGCAGGAACCACCGGTATCTTTATGCAACTCAGAGTCTGGGATAATACCTTCCGTGTAATCATGCTCATGAATTGAATTACTGTTGGAAGATAAATTATTTGAAACAGCAGCAGTGGAATGACGCAGGTTAACCACCTCATCCAGTGCTTTGGAACCCCCATCACCAATCTGATAATTAGAAATTGGAACATATTCATCTCAGACAGTAGTGTCATCCCCATGAGGAACACCAGAGTACACGACAGCGGAGGTGGTCCACTCAAAAACATTCAAGGATGTAGCCTAGGTAGAACCATCCATGCATGTATCCTTAACCTCTATTCCTGAAGGGATTTGAAACTCTTTCTTAAATTCCTCCTTATCCATACTTGAATGCTCTCCCTTCTCAGATAAGGTAACCTTCACTTTACCCCTCCTACCAACCTCCTTAAATGTGTTTTCCTTGTCAGCAGCATGATGATTCCCCTATTTCTGAATGTTCCTACATTTAGAAACTGAATGACCAACCATCTTACAGTAGTCACAAAATGGAGGCTTCTGCTCATTCTCAATTCTAATTTCAAATTTTCTTTCATTATCGTAGAAATGTAAAACCTTAGGCAGTTTGGATTCCATGTCCATTTAAACAAGAACAGAAGAATAAACCCCAAGTTCCCCATCCATAGTGTGTTGATCCATCGTCAGCAGAGTCCCTGAACAAGAAGAAAGGTCACTGAGAATTTTTGGGTGCCAGTAGAACCAGTTCAGCCCATGCAGGAGAATCCATACCTATGCAGAAGTTTGCCTTTGAGTAAAGGGATTGAAGTTCCTATCCCACTCAGAAAATTTGAAGACACGTAGTTTGTGAATGGTAGGACCTTTGTTCTAGGATACCCTAAGATCAAAGCCTCAGTTTGAGATCTTTATTGTTCCACAGTTTATCTCCCTTAACACGAGAGATGTGGCCCATCACAGAAAACTTACAGGTTTCAAGCCTCTGCTTAACCACATTTGGATCAGCAACGACCGAAAAAACACTATCCACCAACCTAATCTAGGATGCTGATGGAAATAGAGCAACATATGTATTACTGTAGGATCAACACAAATCCTCCGCAAAAGAGACCCCTTTAGCCGTAGGGGCACGATCTAGTTCCACCACCGTAGAGTAATAAACATCTGAAATCTTGACAGGTTCCTCATGGAATTCCCATGCAGGATCAATGAAATCCATGGTAAATCACTGAGGCACAAGATCAAGGGTTTGCATGAGCCACCATTGCTGAGCAGGACTAAGCCGCTCCGCCCGCGCCATAAAAAAGACCTCTTATTGTAAGAAAAAAGGACGTCTCCGCTCGTCGATTGCTCTCGCTCGCACTCGCTTCTTCCGATCTTCTTCTCCGGGAGCGCAATATGGTATCAGAGCAGAATTAATCCGCTGCAAATATGCTGCTTCTTCTCTTCCTTGTAATGGCGACTCATTCCTTGATGAGTGATTCAAATTCAGAGGAGCATACCAATACAAATCGGTCTGCCATATTCGAACCTTCAAATCCCTACTATCTTCATCATTCCGATAGCCCTGGACAAATGCTTGTCTCGCATCAACTCGTCGATGAGAATTACACCAATTGGAGTCGCTATCAGTGAATAACAAATTGGGGTTTATTGATGGTTCTCTTCCCGAGCCGCAAGGTAATGACAGTAATATGCAGAATTCTTGGATTCGCAATAATAATATTGTTATATCTTGGATCTTAAATTCAGTTTCAAAATAAATTTTTGCTAGTGTTATTTTTGATACTTCTGCTTGAGAAATTTGGCTTGATCTTAGGGATCATTTTCAACAAAGGAATGGACCTAGAATATTTCAGCTTAAACGTGAATTGATGAATTTGCGCCAAGAACACAGTTTTGTTAGTATTTACTTCACAAAGCTGAAAACCGTATGGGAAGAGCTGAGTAATTACCGACCTAATTGTTCTTGTGGAAAGTGCTCTTGTGATGGAGTTAAAAATTTAAACGACCATCATCAAATGGAGTATATAATGTCTTTCTTAATGGGACTTGATGATTCTTTCTCTCAGATTTGTGGCCAGTTGCTTCTTATGGATCCGATGCCTCCTATCAATCGAGTTTTTTCTCTGATTGTTCAAGAGGAACAACAAAGAAAGTATGTTCCCTCCTTTGATTCAAGCAATCCTACTGGCACAATGACTTTTTCTATTAAAACAGATGTTGTTAAATCTAATGGATCAGGCTTTCAAAAGCATCAGAATTTCAGTTCCATTGGTTCCAAGAATCAGAAAAAAGACAGGCCGTATTGTACACATTGCAAGTTTCATGGACATACTGTGGATCGTTGCTACAAGATCCATGGATATCCTCCTGGTTTTAAGTTCAGATCCAACAACAATTCTAATGCTGCTGCAAATCAACTTACTACTTCTGATAAATCAGATCAATTTAATTCTTTTGGAGGTTTTGTTCAGAATCTAAACTCCAGTCAATATCAGCAGCTAATGTCCATGCTTTCTACACATTTGAGTAGCTCAACGAAGGCCACCAATGCTCCCGATTCCTCTCAAACTGATTGTCTAGCAGGTATTTGTTTCTCTGTGTCTCTGAATCCTCTATTTTCATCGAATCAGTTCTGGATTGTAGACTCAGGAGCAACTCGACATGTTTGTTCACAAGCCAGTATTTTTGCTTCTCTGCATCCTATTCGGCATACAACAGTCACTTTGCCAAATCATTCTCAGATTTTGGTTCATTTTGCTAGTGATGTTAAACTACATTCTGACCTTGTGCTTAAGGATGTATTATTTGCTCCACAATTCAAATTCAATTTGATCTCAGTCAGCGCTTTAGTTACTGGAACTAGTCTTAGAGTGAGTTTTCTTCCTGACTGTTTTGTTATCCAAGATCTATCAACCAAGAGGATGATTGGCAGGGGTGACAAAGTTCAAGATCTCTATGTTCTTAATACCCAGTGTTTGAGTCCTCTCTCTAATGCCTTTGTCAATAACGTTTCTGCTCATATTTAGCATAATAGGCTAGGACATATTTCTTTCAAGAGACTTGTTTCTTTGAAAGAACAGTTGAAATGTGATGTAACTAGATTGCATAAATCAAATCCTTGTTACATTTGTCCTCTTGCTAAACAAAGGAGGCTGCCTTTTGAATCGAATAATCATTTGTCAAAATTTCCTTTTGATCTTGTGCATTGTGATATTTAGGGACCATATAAAACAGTATCTTATACTGGTCATCGATTTTTCTTGACTTTGGTTTATGATTGCACTCGTTTTACTTGGGTTTATTTGTTGAAAAATAAATCTGATGTTGTCTCTGTGATACCGAAGTTTTTCAACATGATTTCAACTCAGTTTTCTGCCAAAATCAAAGTGTTTCGATCTGATAATGCACCTGAGTTATCTTTTACTGAGTTTTTCCAAGATCAAGGAGTTTTGCATCAGTTTTCATGTGTAGATAGACCGCAGCAAAACTCAATTGTGGAAAGAAAACGTCAACACCTGTTGAATGTGGCCCGATCATTATTTTTTCAGGCTCGGATTCCAATTTCTTTTTGGACAGATTGTGTTCTTATAGCAACTTTCTTGATTAATAGAACCCCTTCTCCAATATTGAGACATAACACACCTTTTCATTTGCTATATAAAACAACTCCTGATTATGCTCGTTTCCGAGTTTTTGGATGTTTAGCCTTTGTTTCTACCTTGGTTGTTCATCGAACAAAGTTTCAGCCTCGTGCTCGAGTCTGTATCTTTCTTGGTTATCCACTTGGTGTGAAAGGTTATAAGTTCTATGATGTAGAGACCAAACAAGTTTTTCTTTCACGAGATGTCGTGTTTCATGAGGAAGTGTTTCCTTTTCATGTTATTACTAGTTCTGATCAAGTTATTGATCCCTTTCCAGATTTGGTTCTGCCACATTCTTCATTGCATTCTTCTTTTATTCCAAATTTACTGGAATCTAATCCCTCAAATGATCCCAATCCACTTGTTACTTCTGATGTTTCCATTGATCATCCTGCTACTACAAGCGATTTTTCCACAGCTGAGGCTCCACCTGCTGATATTCTAGTTGATAACATTCCAGCAATTGCTGATGTTCCGTCTGGTGGTGGTGTTCTTCGAAAATCTACCAGAATGATTCGCCAACCTCATTACTTGAAGGA
Organism: Viscum album; assembly: GCA_963277665.1. NCBI lineage: Eukaryota > Viridiplantae > Streptophyta > Magnoliopsida > Santalales > Viscaceae > Viscum > Viscum album. Next base: position 1,365,243,272 of record OY728166.1, on the reverse strand, counting down.
TTATCATTGCAATTTACTTGCAAGCCCTTCTTCTTCTATTTCAACTACTGAATCTTATCCCATCTCCAACTACATTTCTTATGATTCTCCTTCCGATTCTCACAAACACTTTGTGCTCAGTGTATCCTCTAAAGTTGAGCCTCAATGCTATCATCAAGCAGTGAAGCTTCCTGAATGGAGATTGGCTATGCATGAAGAGTTGAAAGCTATGGAAGCCAATAGCACCTGGACTATTACTCCTCTTCCACCTGACAAGCATACAATTGGGTGCAAATGGATTTACAAGACCAAACTTAAATCAGATGGATCTATTGAGCGTCATAAGGCTCGTTTGGTAGCTAAAGGATATACACAACAAGAAGGTTTAGACTTTGTTGAAACCTTTTCTCCCGTGGCTAAATTGGTGACTGTAAAAGTTCTGCTTGCACTTGCTGCCTCGCATAATTGGCATCTTACTTAGGTTGATGTCAATAACGCCTTTTTACATGGCGATCTTTTTGAGGAAGTTTATATGGATTTACCTCTTGGATATCCTCGACAGGGGGAGTATTCTTCATCTCAACCCAAATTAGTATGTAAGCTTCACAAGTCAATTTATAGTCTAAAGCAAGCTTCACGACAGTGGTATTCCAAATTTTCTCAAGCTTTAATCATGTTTGGCTTTCTTCAGTCAAAGTCTGATTACTCTCTCTTCACCAAAGGTTGTGGGACCTCTTTTATTGCTCTTCTAGTTTATGTGGATGATATCATCCTCACTAGTCCTTCATCTCAAGCCATTGCTGAGCTCAAAGAGTTTCTGCACACACAGTTTAAGCTCAAAGATCTTGGCTGTCTAAAGTACTTCCTTGGTCTTGAAATTGCGAAGTCCAAGCATGGTGTTGTTCTTTCTCAACGTCACTACACTTTACAGTTTCTTGAAGGTGAAGGTTATCTGGGTTGTAAGCCAACTGCCATTCCCATGGATCCAAAACTTCATCTCACTGCCATTGACGGTGATATACTTCCTGATATAACTCACTATCGGCGTCTTGTTGGGAAACTTCTTTATCTTACTTTATCTTGCCCAGATATTACTTTTGTTGTACACAAGCTCACTCAATTCTTGGCTCAACCTCGACTTCCTCATCTCAAGGCAGTGCATCACCTGTTTCATTATCTCAAGAGAAGTCCCGGTCAAGGGTTATTGTTTTCTTCTAATTCCACCTTACAGCTGAAAGCATTTTTTGATGTTGATTGGGGATCTTGTTTTGAATCTTGACGCTCCATTACAGGGTTTTGCATCTTTATTGGAGAATCTTTAGTCTCTTGGAAGGCCAAAAAGCAAACCACCGTCTCTCGCTCCTCAGCTGAGGCTGAGTATAGAGCCCTCTCTTATACTGCTAATGAGATTATTTGGCTACAACAACTTCTTCGTGACTTCCAGGTCAATGTTGTTTCTCCTGCTTTGCTATATTGTGACAATCAAGTTGCGATACATATTGCCTCTAATCCGGTCTTTCATGAACGCACTAAACATATCGAGATAGATTGCCATTTTTTTCGTGAACAGATTGCTTCCAGAGTTCTCAAATTGTTGCCCATTCGTTCTCAATATCAATTGGCGGATATGTTTACTAAACCTCTTCATTCTACTCAACTTTTCTCTTTGATGTCCAAGATGGCTGTCATTGATATTTACAGTCCATCTTGAGGGGGAGTTTTAGAGTTTTATTTTCTGTTGTTCAGTTTTATTTTTTGTTATTTTATTTTCCCTATAACTGTGGCTATAAATATCCTTCTTCTGTACTTTTACGATAATAAGAAAAAAAGGACGTCTCCGCTCATCGATTGCTCTCGCTCGCACCCGCTTCTTCCGTTCTTCTTCTCCGGGAGCGCAATATAATCATTCTGCACTCACATTAATATTTCATTACTAATATTCGGTATCATTTCTATAGTTTTTTTCGTTGGTGTGATTATTCTAAGGGATTGATCAGTTCCATATTTTCATATTAGTCATAATATTTTTATCCCATTATAATACTTTCAATTATTATAGCTATATTTATTCTCCAAATGCAATGAAAAGATAAATTTTAAAAAATACTTGGTTTTATTATGTAGTAAATGATATTTATATAATAATAAATTACTAAATATGACACATTAATATAATCAGAAGGTAAATTTCATTCATAAATGCTCGGTTCATTACATTAACTCCTTCCACAGACCAAGGAGTTCACTCCATGCCCTATAAGAATCTCATAAACCTAATCTACAACAAAGGTTATTTATCACCTATGTTATCAAAAAGAGTATGATCACATAGACAATTCTTAGTTTTAGCAAAGAGTAAGTGATCTGAGAAACCCAAAAATGAGGACCACTATCACAGAATATCTTCCAATTGGGATAAAACATATTCAGTTGGTGATGAGGTTATTTGTGTAGATGTACTTTATTTATCAAGTGCCTCTTCATGTGAGTGTAATCATATCCAACATTGGGAGAAACTTCATATCAATAAGAAGAATCATTATGAGGAGGGTCTTCACAATGAGTAACCTAGAAAGGACCATCATTGTTATTGATTTTAGATTCACCCTCATTAGGAATGAATCCACATCATATATTTTTCTTTCATAGGGAGTACCTCTATAACGTACACCCTAGGGAGGACATATAGAGTTCATAGATTAGTTATCATGGTACTAGTTTTTGATGAGTTGGAAAGTGGAGGACCTCATTTCTAATAAATCATCATGTTGTGGGGAGGAACTTCATAACCTATGGCTTTTGGAGGTCCTCCATGATTGATCATAACATTTCCATAGAGAGGACCACCATAGTTTATATATTTGTTGTTTCAGGGAAGAATGACTCATGAATATCGTGCGGTGTGGAAAATCAAAATTTTATTATTACCTAGTATAGTATAGCTATTATCCCTAGGTAGTGTCCTGAAGAGGAGTTCCCACAAAACTGATTGTCACATTGTGTATGATTTTATGAAAAGTAGGTTTTTAATTTGTTTTAGAGAAGAATGTAGTTTAAATTATTGATTTAAAAATAATTGATAAAGATAGATATCAGAGTGAGTTTTCCTAAACCAAGTTCTATGATGTCATTGTTTCTAATTTTTATCGATTCAACTTCTATTGGATGGCAAGAGAGAGAGATTCCTCTATTGATTCATCTATCCCCCTTGGCCAGATGGTGATGGTAAGGGTATTCATAACAATGTCTCAACCAGTGTACCCTAATTCATGGTTGTGTAGTATTGTATTAGTTAATTTTAGTAAATTAGTGAAATCCCCAATTGGGTATTTTTAGTCCCACATAATCAATAGTTCCTGACACAAACCTGTGCACACGATGGCGTTTGACGAGCACTCACCACCCAACCCTAATCTATTATATAGAAAACAAATGAATATTTAGTGGAGGGAGATATGTATCATTGATAAGGAAATTCAAATTAAATGAATCTAACACTAATGTATATGAATTCATAATTAAAAACTGTAACAAGTATTGAAATCGGTTTGCAAGAGAAAGAATGTATTTTATTATTACATCATATAAACTCAAAAAAAGGACATATGTCCAATCTCCCCATTTCTCAATCAATCAATGGAACTACCACTCCAGGGATGGTGAATTTGAGTTTATTCAAAATAAGGGAGACATCATAGTATAAAGAAAATAAATAAAAGGAAAGAAGAGAAATAAATCAACCGCATGTCATCTTCCATAGCTTCCCTCGCTGATCAATCCTCTATCAATTAACCCTAGTCTCTTATTTATAGGAATTACTACATAGTTGGGGCATCACAAAGGGATCAATTAATGGGTCTCTCATTATTATGGGTTTCCTAGAAACACTTAATGGTGTTTCCACCAAAGGCCCATAAAAAATCATCATTTTTTCTATCTATCTGAGAATTTACAAGTCATGTGATTGGTGTACAATATGTGTCATGTGCAGGGCTGTGAATATTATTTCCACTATTTAATTATTAGCATACTAAAAATATCTACATTTACACATTTTTTAAATGACATACATGCTTTTTAAATTTTATTTCTAGTAGGTTTCATCAAGTTTAGTATGGTTCTTCATTTCTTAGCTCTTGGTATGTTCCTTAACTAAGTTTCATCTTTAATATATCTTCATAATTATGATGTCACTCTATACCACAATCTTTTAATCTAAAAAAATAGGAATAATATGTTACAATATTTGAATTCCCATGAATGAAAATAAAATGATTATAAGTAGGGGTCAACCATTCAAGATTCAAATAAAACATCAATTCAACTTCAATGTCTTAGATGAAATAATCAAACCAAGTATTTTTCTTCTGCGTCAAAGTCACATCTCAGAGGAGCTCGGCGGTCGGCTCGGCGTGGAATGCTCACGATGTGGGTTGGCATCTCTCGGCGGAGCTTTGGCAGTTGGCCCAGTGTGGACTTCTTCCTCTGTCAGCATTGAGGCATGGGGTGTCCCTGGGCGGTCGGTTCGATCTAGAAAATCAACGGTGCAGTTTAGGGTCTGATATGCTATTCATTTGAGGGGGGAGGTTTTCCATGTTCAGATTTTGTGAATTTGTTTAGGCGTTTCTTTTGGTGATGCTGTGAATTAGTTTTGTTGGCTGGATCTTGTTTGGTTATCCTGGTTCGTCGTGATGGTCCTTCTCATTCTTACCACCGTGAGGCTTGGTCAGTACCTGGTGAGGGTGCATCTGTGGTTCTGATCGGAGTAGATCCATGCCCAAAGTGGCATTTTTGTTTCAGGATGACCTGGATTCCCTCATTGGTGGCAGTCTCTTGGTGTGGGGTTGGGTCATCCAGTCCTAGATGACAATGTATTGAACTCGTGTTCTTTGGATTGTCTTCCAGGATTTTATGGCTGCGGTGGCGGGGGTCTGAGGAGGTCGTCAGGGTTGGTCCAAGATGACTGATTGTTGAAGGATCTTGGTTTTTTTGAATGGTGAAAGGGTGTGTGAGGTCTTCTTGTACGGTGATTCACCCGGACTCGACCACATGGATCAAACACAATATGAGGTTCTAGAGCTAACTAGTCATCGTTTTAGAGCATTATGGATTTGGTGAATGGAAGGAGAGAGGCAACTCCTCCATCTTCCCCTTCAGCCTTCAAAGTGGTTGGAGAAATCTTGAAATGATGTTCAAGGGGTTTTTATGAGGTTCCAATGGGATTAATGATGGTTTTTAAGGTGTGGAATGTTGAAGGAGATCGACCTTGAGCTGCATGATGTGTGGTAACAGAGGTTTCTAGCAAATAAAGTAGTGTTCGGGCAACATCAGTCAGAGGAACTGTGGCGGTGCGAGGAGGTATGATGTGTCTGAGGATGAATCATGTGAGACCAAGGTGTGACAATGATGTTTTCATAAAAAATGAATAATATAAGCACAAAATTCATCCCACGTTGAAATGATAACATGGGGGGTGCAACATTTATATGCCTGAGTGTGGATCCTCAGTAACAATGAAGTTAGACTGGGGACTAGAGGACCCATGGTGCCACCACAGACCACACCATACTAGTTAGACTCTCATCCCACCACTGCACGGACATTCCCTCTTGGAAGATGTAGCTCCTTTGGGAAATCTATACTAGTATATTTCACAACAGGAGGATCCTACAAAATTTTGATTCCCTTGTGCAACATGACTCTTATGCTAGCTCTATAATGGGACTATATAGTCAGGTATCACCTCATGGGCCATCTATGTGGTTTGTGGGCCTTGGTTGGGGGCTCTTTGAATATGGCTTTTTTTTTTTTTGATAAAGTGAATTTCTAAAAAATAGTTGAACAATTCAAAATCATATAAATAATTTCAAAATAAATATGGACCAAATAAAAACAAAAACATAATCATAACTTTAAACTCAACAATCATAAATCATGTAAACTGAATTCAATTCCACATTTATAAATAAACAATTTTCAATAAAACATTGAGATTCAGGGGAATTTAGATCAGAAAGTCATTTAAAACCACCAAAATTTGATTAAAAATATTCACATAAAATGAGTCTGTCAAATATAACCACACTTAAACAATGATTTTATTCAAGTATAAAATCTCATCATGGAAGATTATAGGTCACCAATTCAACCAATATTCAAATTCCATAGTAATAAAATAAAACAATTATCATTGTTATATCAAATTATCAAATTCCATATAAAATATTAATTCAATTTCTCAATTTTCAATTAAATAATAAATTCAAGAATAGTTTTTTTTTCTCTTTAAAAAATTATGGAACTTATCATTAGGGGTGATGCTCTTGGTCTTTTCCACTTTAGGCCACCCTGATTCTGGTTCTGTTTTAGTCCTTCCTTTGTGGGTCTTTGTATGGTGTTCTTCTTTGACCATTTAATAAAAAATATATGATTTTTGTGAAAAGAAAAAAAATTTAAAATCATGAGGGCATGAAATTAAGGGTCAACTGTCTTTGTGGTTTAAGGTTGGTGGGACATTTTTTTTTAAATTAATGCTCAAAGAGGAGGCTTATCTCTTAAGTATAGTGCATGATATCAAAAAATGAAATTTCAAAGGAATTAATCCATTTGAATTAGAAACTCCCATTTCCCCCCAAAACTCAATGTAATGATTATGATCAAATAAATGATAATGAATTATTTGTGCACCCTCTTGATTTTTTTCTTCTAATTTATACTTTTTATACATTTTAAAATAACATTTTCAATTTTTTTAAAAAAACCATTCTTAGAAAAGACATCACATCTACCACCTAACCACATATTATAAAAATTATGGGCCAGGTAATGGTGATTTTTGGTTTTCCCAAATCACACCCCATTTTTTCATTTTTTTGATTCTTTTTGTCATTTTATCTCACATTATTCAAGAGGTGAAAAGTAATAGAGTAAAATTTATAAATCAAAAGTCTTTTTTCAATACCTACAATAGCACCCCAAAGTTTTTACTTATAATTCATTTCATCCAATTATTCATGTCTCCCTTAACCCCCACAATTCAACTAAGAAATATCATGCAAATACTAAAAGGAGGTTTGGAATGGATAAAAATGTCTTGAAATCTATCTCATTACTAACAAGTTCATTCATGGTTTCTATGGGATAAAAATTGATTGATGAAAATTTGGTATTTTTTTGGATAAGTGATTTTTAAAATATGCCTCAATAATTTTAAAAGTGTTTTTCATAATCATATATTTGACATGTTCAAATGCAATTTCTGGTCAGTGACATGTCCCAATATCAGTCAAGAAAAATGCTTAAGAATAAATGAGAATTACGTGGTCTATAAATCATACGGGGAATGGAAATATTATATTGGAAAATCACTCAATGAATGATTAATGATACCAAATTAATTCACATGAATTTCTGAAATTTAAATCCATGAAAAAATTTGGGGAAATTTCATTTACAAGAACCAATTAATTTTATCAAATCAAGAGTACTCAATTTAATATCCATGATTCACATTAATTATCCAATTCTCCACATTCCTCATTCAATTTTATTAACAATGAAATCTAAAAAATAGAATTATAGGATTCCTAAGAATCTTATGTCACCTAGATAAGTCAAGTAAATCATAAATTCAAGAGTGAAGATGAAATTTTCGAGTTGAAATCTAAAATCAAGTTGTTGGAAAAAAATATAGGGAGTTTAAAATATAAAAATAAAAAAGTGAACACCATTTACAACGATTCATAGTGATTTTTGTTTATTTTATAGGGGTTTCTTCATCCCCTGGAGCCAATAGAATATAATTACTCAATTAACCGTAAGGATCATGTCATTTGACCTAAAAAATACAAGAGGGAGTCGACTACATTTTGGAATACTAAAATTCAAATCCTAGAAAGAAATTATAGATAAATATTAGTATGGTACTCTAAGTGGGACCTAAATTTTTATTGCCTCCAAAGTATATTACCAACTCTTTTCCATAGTATGATTGTGGATGGATATTCTTTGATTCAAACCACTAAATGTGGCATTTCCCAACTTCTGCTTATTCCTTCATGATGTGGAATGATCCATGTATATAGTATACCTGATCCCACCCCTTCATAATTAGGTATAAATTTCATGGAGGGATTATCCTCCTTTATTTCTACTTGTGAAACCTCCTCTTCCTTTTCCAATTATTTCATCACATATTTTGCTTGAATTGAATGGCCAGAGGGAGAATAAGTAGGTATTTTTATGTGAAAAAACATTAAATTTTAATTTTTAATAAGTACTTTCTCCCTTTCAATGTGGGAGACAAATATCATGATTTCCTCAAGATTAGCTACATAGATTTCCTAATTGTTCTCTCCAAATGTATATTCATTGAAATTAGGGATCGATATGTGTTCCTCAATAAGTGCATGTCTAGTTTCTTCATTTTCCTCTAACCTTTAAAAAAATTATTCTCACTATACATATAAAAAACACTTTAAAACGAAACTTGTTTAACATCATGACATTTCCTTGATCCCATAATTGACCCTATTCATCATTATGTCCTACGAAAAACATTTCAAAACATGGTATGAGAATAAAAATCTCAGTAAGGGATGCATAAAGAAGAAAAAATGTTAGTTTTTCAAAACAACATTTAAACCATGAATACTTTATCATAAAGTAATACTTCTCACCTTTAAGAAGTAAAAAAAACAATTCACTGAATATAAGCTCATTACTTACCCTTTTTGTAATCAAAATATTACCATAAATCCCATATAAATCAACATATATCATATAAAGGCAACCTGGGAAATAAATATACTTAAATGGAATAACCATACGGTCGACTTCCACACATATCACTAAATGGAATAGCCATATGGTGGAATTCCATACCCAATACATTGGAGGTTATAACATAACCACCCATACTTGGTTTATCAGGGAACCACCCATCATTTTGTATATCATGTAACCAACCATCATTTTTTTATCACATAACCACCTTTCAAATGTCTATGTATGGTTATATAATCACAACACATAAAATATTGCAAATATCAACATTTCACTAATAAAATTTCATTTTCAATCACAGGAAATAATTTCAAGATATTGAAATACTCAATACATTTCAAAATACATTTTAAATACCAAAACACAAAAAAATGGAATATGGTATTTCTTTCCCTTTTAAAAACATTAAGTCTTATAGAGGATCCAAATAACGATTACGGCGATGAAGAGGTCGTTATCACCGCATACGTTAAAAACATTACTTTTATCATTTAGTAAAATGATTCATAGAAAAGAAAATTCCCTTTAAATTAAATTAAAGGTCAAAGGGTTTTATTATACACCATATAAAATAAGTTAGTGTATAAACCAAAATATTACTCAATGAAAGGAGATTGAGATAAAGCCCCTTACAAAGATCATTTTATAAATAAAATATATCGATTATGTGTATTCACTATAAGTACACATAAAGAAAGTATAAATAAAAGATATGATATAAAAAGTAATTTCCCACATAATCATAGCAAAACATAATCAATAAGTAGAATATTAACCCAAAGAATGGAAATTGGGTTAAGAAGTCCCCTTAAGAAAATTCGACAGCCTAACGGTGTCACTTTAAAATTCAGAAAATGAGTTGATGGAAGATAAAAGGGTCTCTCATCACTTGGAAATAAAATATACAAAAATAAGGGTATATAAGAAAATATCCCAAAATAAGAAAATGGAAATTAAAATACATAAAATAAAATAAGTCTTTGACTAAAAGAGGAGGTTGAAAGGTTATCTTACCTCATGTCCGACTTGCCTCGTTTTTTTATTTAATTTACTAAATAATACACTTAAGTTAATTTATTGTTTCTTAAGAACATTTTTAAAGTTATTATTACTTTTATATCAATTATTACCACATTATAAAAATTACATAATTATTTTAGTTAATATCAGTCGTTTTGTTGATATTGGGTACTTGAGTCAAAAATGAACTTGTTTTGATATAAATTGTACATGTAGTAAAAAATAAACCATCTCCATAATATTAGTCAGGATTTAAATATCATATATATCTATTATATGTGTATTTATAATAGTTCATAACATTTTGAGATAAGAAATGAAATGCACCGTTCATGGAGACGGTAAGCTGCACGTACGCATGAACACTATTTTCATTTATTTGACATATTAATGAAATGAAAACTAAACGATACATAGGTATATTATAATTCCAATATAATATCATTTGGTATATATGTTACATAAGTTCATTAACACCATAATTTATACATTCCATGTATGGAATGAAAGATTCATATCACTTTGAGGGGGTGGTATTCCACACTTCCTCAAAAGAAATTACCGTATTTACACATCATGAAAAGAATAAAAGTATGTTTGTAAATAAAAATTACAGTATCATAGAGACAATATAAATACAATATATATCATATATAAATATAGTTCCATCATAATGGCCACCATGAGAGATGGTATGGTAAAATCAAACAATCGTCGTTTTGTGAGGCAGTAGATCGTCGTACATAGAAACAGTATGTTCATATCCATTGGATGGAGGTGTTTGTAAGTTTAGTTCAAATACTTTTCATAAAAACATACTACTATATTGATAATATTGGTGTTTTTATGAAATCAATGAATAAGAAGAGTATTGTGAGTTGATGTTGGGACCAATTTGTCTATGAAGATTTTATTTGTTATCAATGAGCATCAATGGATGTCAATGATGATTAACATGAAGAATGGAACTCAACTAAATTAAATGGAGAATGGAAATAAGATGATTATTGAGCTTGTCATAAGTTCAAAAGACTTGTATCAAAGTGATACATTTTTACACCATCATGAAGAAGAAGAGAACAGAAAGGGGTTTTTGGTATTTGTTTATGACATATAATCTTGGTTATACTTTATTTTTAACAAATTCATTTGTTCTATGACTTTACCAAAAATATAGGCCACATTAAAAGGCCAGTAGAGGACCTTAAACCTTAGGCGCATATAGGAACCAACAGCCAACCTTGCCCAAAGGGAATCCCTCAAGGCCAGCCTGCAAGAGGCACGTGGGGGCCATGTTTAAGCCCCTAGGGTATGGATAGTGGGTGCTAGGTGCGCTCCTTAGGAGGAAGAGTGGGAGCTAAAATCACACCTGAGGATAACCACTGTGGGGAGGAATCAGAGGGGGGAGAGGAGTAATCTAGTGCTAAGGCTGCGTGCATTGATTGATAAACTACGGTTTTTCCATGTCTCCGTTTTGACATGGGATGAATATTTTAATGAAAAAACTAAGTGGTATGAAAAAAATAAAGGTAATGAGGAAAGAGGTGATGTGTGTTATTAAAACATAACCATTTGTGCCTTAACATAAGAAAGAAGAAGAGAAGGTTAACACATTCATGCATGCACGTGCATACGTGAAGGCTTTGAAAAGAAACATTCTAAACTGAGGGTGCACGTGTTTAAAGAAGTGAAGAGGAAGAGAGCATCAAAATTATCTCATGCATACATTGAATAAGAAGAGATGATTCTAATGATTCCTAATGAACTTATTTTCAGTGTTTGAACAATCACAAAAAGATTTGTGATTCTGGCCAAGAAGAATAAGAAGTCTTAGTACATTTGGTTGTTTCACTAAATAATAAGATTGAATGTTAAATAGAATCAACTCTAGAACTCAATGCAAGAAAAGTATCATACTGAACATGAGAGAAATAATTCTATTCCTATCCATTTAAGAAACTTACACATCCATAAACTGAGTGTGACATCACCCATGGAAGTGAGATAGGGGGAATAAATAGATGTGATACGAAGGAAGCAGTGAGATATACCTAAACTTTTGTAAAGGCAGTGTGCTTGGGATAGAGAGACTCTACCTAAACCCTATAATCCAAAACTAGTGAGGATTAGTGTAATTAGGTATGACCATAAACCTGTTGGCATATTCTCCTTGGATGTAGCCCTTAGTGATGAACCATGTAAAAGTGTTGTGTTTTCCTTCTATATGTGAATGTTTTAATTACTACACATATCCATCATACAAGTTTAATTATGTTCCTACCAACGTGGGAACAATATCCAATAAAAAGGATAAATTTTTTTCACTCTGATTCACCCCCCATCACAGTGACCTTGGGTCCTTAAATTGGTATTAGAAGGCAAAGGTTTACGTATGTTAGATACTCTTCAGTAATTCTATCTAGAATAAGATTTGAGTTTTCCTTCCTATGTCAACAATGAAGTGAAGTCTTGATGGAAATTCAGTTACATCTGAACATAATTGTATATATATTAAGATCCTAACAAATAGTAAAAATAAAGAGAAGAATCAGTTGAAGAACTCCCTCTTACCTAAAGAAGATGAAATATATTTTTCTCCATGCCTTATTAATAATGAAGAAATATCAGACTTGGAATGTAAAGAGAAGGTGGCTCAGGTTTCCAATAAAATCATGGATTCCAACACAAGTGGTGATGATGACCAAACCATTACTTCACATGAGATGATAATGGAGAAATTAAGAACTTATCTACATGATATTCCTAAAGAAATAATTGCTGTTGTTTGTAGAATATTTCAATGTATGAAGGTTGAGATCACCCGACTAGAAAGAGAAGATGGTAATGTGAAAAAGGGATTGGAAGTAAAAATTATTGAATGCTTGAAGCTCTCTAGATGGATGGAAGACATTGAAGAGAAAGTTGGTGTCAATAAGACTCTGGAATAAAAGATCCACACATTTAAAGATGAGCTGAAAAAGAGAACTGAAGTCAAGGTTCTAAATTTGGAAGAAACTTCAAAGAAGAACAAAGAGCTTGACTCTTTGTTACAATGAAAAATTAAGATGCATGAATATGAGGTTGAAATATTGAAAAAGTATTGTCATGAAAATATGATCATGATTGAAGATCATAAGATCATCATTAATATGTAATGTCTAAAATTGGAAGCCCAATTTACCAATATTGAGAAGACACATATTGGGCCTTCACAAAAGAAAGAAACAATTTTTGTCAGTATTAAATGCTTAATATAGGATTGTAATGTCAAAAGACCTCCAACATGTGATAAGAAGATCATGACTTCACTCATTAATCTATCACAAGCAGCTAAGAAAGTTAAGGTACAATCCATACCAACTTGTAATATTGTTTCTAAATATGTTTCTACAAAAAGTGAAGGTTGTAAAATAAATTCTAAGAAAGTATGGATGAGGAAATAATATGAGAATAAACCTACCACCATATTCAAGGTGGATTGGAAAAAGAAGATGGAAGCTGGATCCCCAGTAAAAGCATAACAAATCAAGAAGAAGGCCCAACAACCATATAAAGAAGATATCAAGAATTAAAGATTTGTAGTCCAATGTTGGTGCTGCAACATGTTTGGTCATTGTGCACTAGATTGTTGGTATAATAACTTAAATAAAAAAGAACATAGAAATCCTATATCAAAAGAGATAAATCTAGAGAAGAAAAAGAAACATCAATAGATCCAGAAGCATATGTATACTACAAATAGATTTGGAATGATAGACAACATCAGTGATGTATGGAATGGGAATGGTAACATGGATAGAGCATGCATATATCAATATATATCCAGATCTGATAAGAATAGAAGACCATAGAATCCATCTAAGAAAGAAGAAACTACCTTGGGAAGAAATCAGAAGAATTTTTCAAAAGAAAATTCTCCCAAGAAGACTCCAAGAAGGAAAGGTGACAAGTAATTGGATTCAAAATCCAAGAAGTTGAAGAGTGGTACATCCAAAAGAATTCCTAAAAATGATGACACTCTAAAGAATCCGTGTGGAAAATCCAAACATGCTACCATCGTTCCTAGAGACATATTGGTTATCTCGCATGAATATTTGGAAAGAATAAGAATGAAAGGAGATGAATAGGCTAAGTCTTGTGAAACATGCAATAATAATATTCCACATGAAGATAGAGAAGTCTCATTTGTGAGGTGAAACAATGATGGTTACACTGTTAAGAATTATAGTGCATTTATTACAGCTCAAGAAGAATTCCTCAAGAAGATGAAAGTTTCACCAGGAGATTATAGTTCTTTAAAAGCCCTTGAAAAGGGGAGACTTGCACACAAAGAGTTGGAATAAATATAGATATCCACACAACCAAATTCAGAACTAAAGATCAAATGTTAAAGTTTTAGGAGTGGATAAAACATAATATTGGTTGAGAAAATCATCTTATCCTTCCTTATCACATTGAAGAAGCAAGAATGATCCACCATATTCCCTTAAATATGTGTGTATTATATTTGTTCCACTACGAGAAAAATGGGTATTTGCGACGGGGATAAATCTCGTCGCAAATAGTCCCGTTAGAAACTTATTTGCGACGGGGGAATTTACCCGTCGCAAATAAGTAGTTATTTGCGACGGGTTAGCTTTCCCCGTCGCAAAAAGACTGGCGCGCTTTGCGCGCCAAATCGCGGGAAAGTTAGTTGCGACGGGTGGTTACCGCCCGTCGCAAATAACCGGCGGCAGTAAAAGCTATTTGCGACGGGAATATACCCCCGTCGCAAAAGGTATGTCGGCAGGTTATTATTTGCGACGGGACCCGTCGCAAATAACTATTTAACCGTTAACCATAATAAATGAGGGCTAAGGTATTTGCGACGGGTACCGTCGCAAATAATACTATTTGCGACGGGTATCCCGTCGCGAATAAACCCGTCGCAAATGATCTAACCTATAAATACCCCCATCCGTTTTTTTTTCATTCATTCTCAAACTCGATCTTCTCCTTCTCTCAAAACTCTATTTTTAGAGTTCAACGTTTCTTAAGTTTAATTTTTTTTCCAAAGTTGATATTGAAGTTTTCAACAACGATCAGAGATCAACCTCAGATCAATTTTAAAGGTATTTATGTTCATTTTAATTTAATATTTATTTTAAATTTTTTATTAGTTTCAATTATTCTTAATTAGTTGTAATTTAATTATGTTTACATTGTTTTGTTACTTAATAAATTTAAATTATTAGTATTCATTGTTCATAGTTAATGGTACTTAGGAATAATTAGTAATAATTTCCAATAATTAAGAATAAATGCTCATAATTAGTAATAAATACAAATAATTAGGAATAATTAGTAATAATTACCAATAACTACCAATAATTAGTAATAATTACCAATAATTACCAATAATTAGTAATAATTAGTAATAATTACTAATAATTCGTAATAATTACCAATAATTAGTAATAATTTCCAATAATTAGTAATAATTTCCAATAATTACCAATAATTAGTAATAATTAGTAATAATTACTAATAATTAACAATAATTAGTAATAATTACTAATAATTAGCAATAATTAGTAATAATTACCAATAATTAGTAATAATTACCAATAATTAGTAATAATTACCAATAATTACCAATATTTAGTACTAAATAGTAATAATTAGTAATAATTACCAATAATTAGGAATAATTAGTAATAATTACCAATAATTACCAATAATTAGTAATAATTAATAATAATTACCAATAATTAGCAATAATTAGCAATAATTACCAATAATTAGTAATAATTACAAATAATTATCAATAATTAGTAATAATTACCAATAATTATCCATAATTAGTAATAATTACCAATAATTATTCATAATTAGTAATAATTACCAATAATTATCCATAATTAGTAATAATTACCAATAATTACCCAGAATTGCCAATAATTAGTAATAATTTACTAATTACCAATAATTATCCCTAATTAGTAATAATTACCGATAATTACGAATAATTAGTCATAATTTACTAATTACCAATAATTATCCATAATTAGTAATAATTATCAATAATTAGTAATAATTAGTAATAATTACCAATAATTAGTAATAATTACCAATATTTAGAAATAATTAGAAATAATTACCAATAATTACCATTAGTTAGAAATAATTACCAATAATTATCCATAATTAGTAATAATTACCGATAATTATCCATAATTAGTAATAATTACCAATAATTACCAATAATTACCAATAATTAGTAATAATTGGTAATAATTAGTAATAATTACCAATAATTACCACTAATTAGTAATAATTAATAATAATTACCAATAATTAGTAATAATTAATAATAATTACCAATAATTAGTAATAATTAATAATAATTACCAATAATTAGTAATAATTAGTAATAATTAGTAATAATTACCAATAATTAGTAATAATTACCAATAATTAGTAATAATTATCAATAATTAATAATAATTATCAATAATTATTAATAATTACCAATAATTACCATTATTTAGAAATAATTACCAATAATTATCCATAATTAGTAATAATTACCGATAATTATCCATAATTAGTAATAATTACCAATAATTACCAATAATTACCAATAATTAGTAATAATTGGTAATAATTAGTAATAATTACCAATAATTACCACTAATTAGTAATAATTAATAATAATTACAAATAATTAGTAATAATTAATAATAATTACCAATAATTAGTAATAATTAGTAATAATTACCAATAATTAGTAATAATTAGTAATAATTAGTAATAATTAGTAATAATTACCAATAATTAGTAATAATTACAAATAATTAGTAATAATTACCAATAATTAATAATAATTACCAATAATTAATAATAATTACCAATAATTACCAATAATTACCAATAATTACCAATAATTACCAATAATTACCAATAATTACCAATAATTACCAATAATTAGGAATAATTACCAATAATTAGGAATAATTACCAATAATTAGGAATAATTACCAATAATTAGGAATAATTACCAATAATTAGGAATAATTACCAATAATTAGTAATGATTCGTAATGATTACCAATAATTAGTAAGAATTACCAATAATTAGGAATAAATACCAATAATTAGGAATAATTACCAATAATTAGGAATAATAATATTATTACATTATTAATATATTTTATTATTAATATTAAAATAATATAATTTTTTATATTATATACAATTCTCCTTTTATCTGTGTGTTTTCTGTCTCCACATGTAATATTTGTATGTGGAGACAGAAAACACACAGATGAAAGGAGAATTGTATATAATATAGAAAATTATATTATTTTAATATTAATAAAAAAATATACTAATAATGTTATTATTCCTAATTACCAATAATTACCAATAATTAGGAATAATTACCATTAATTACCAATAATTACCATTAGTTAGAAATAATTATCAATAATTAGGAATAATTACCACTAATTAGGAATAATTACCAATAATTAGGAATAATTACCAATAATTAGGAATAATTACCAATAATTAGGAATAATTACCAATAATTAGGAATAATAACATTATTACATTATTAGTATATTTTATTATTAATATTAAAATAATATAATTTTCTATATTATATACAATTCTCCTTTCATCTGTGTGTTTTCTATCTCCACATGTAATATTTGCATTCTTTTTCAAAATTATCAACCTACTCACTAATGGAGAGGTGAAAGTGAATGCAAATATTACATGTGGAGAAAGAATGTTAAACACACAGATGAAAGGAGAATTGTATATAATATAGAAAATTATATTATTTTAATATTAATAATAAAATATACTAATAATGTAATAATGTTATTATTATATAATTAATATTTATGAAAAAATAATATTAGTACTATGAAAATAATAAAAAAATTATATAATATTAAAATTATCAATATTTGTAACAGGTTTTGCTTTATTCTCAACATATTCAATTCTTAAAGGGTCAATTTTTAGGTCTATCTCAATAAAAAGTTTGCGTCAGTCGTGTATGATGTAAACTCTATAATTATCCTTGCTTGAGTGTTTTTTCTCAGAAATTATTCAAAACCAGTAATGCTTTTATATTTTATAGAAAAATATGGAACAACGAGGTCGTCAACACTCATTATTAGGTGACCGCATATGGATACAGAGAGAGGCGTGCGTGTTCATCCGACTCATGGAATCATCGATATTAAATGTAAAAGTGTTCTCGTAGTAAATGAACCATTCTTATTGGCTCAACAGACACATCAAGTTTATTACGCAAAGTACTGTGCTACATCAAGAGACTTGACTGATTGGTGGAGTGTAATAAAAATCAAAATTCGAGACAATCAGTTTAGTCAAAGTGAATGTGCTTTCACTGATGTGCAAAGAATTGAAGTTTTTCAAGAGAGTCATCAAAATCAATCTTTTTTACAAAGAGACATGAGTATCGATGACGACACCCCACATTTAAGAGTCGGTGATGAAGATGATGTTAATGATGTTACATATGAATTTGAAATGGTAAGAGATGAAGCAACTGGAACTCGAATGGATATCGATGATGTTGAGGAGGAATATGAAGATGACATTGACATATATGAAGATGATGATGAAGATGAACACTGATAGAATTCCATGGTAGTTATATACAATCATAATATATATATATATGTATATGTAATAGTAATTATCAATTATTTGCTAACAACATTAACATTTTCTGTTTCAGATGGACGACAACACATTTCGTGAGTTGGCGGATGTTGACCTACCTTTCGATGCGGATGAGTTGCTGGCAGATGACCCTCAGCCTGCAGGCGCTCCAGGGAGTACGTGGAGGGGGCGCGGTCTTGCACGATTGATGATTCCTGACCCCGTCCCCGAGCGACGTCCACGTCTTGGGTTTGATCCACGCACACGGAGGTGTGATAACCTGTGTGATAATCTGTGGATTTGAATAAGATTTCATTAATCTATTCACATAATAAATGTTTATTATTTTTACAGTTTTCTGCATATAGTAGTCGGAAAGGGAAGCGCTATTTTGCGCAACTATTTCTCTCAGCCGTGGACCACATGAGAGCAGATTCCCATTGATGTGCAGCAGGCCATGTTCGGCCATTGGTTGGTACGTACGTAAATAAATATTTTTTATTTTGAAAACTATTTCATTTCTAACTTGATATTTTGATTTATTTGTAGGGTTTATGGTATCCGATCGAGGATACCATGCATGACACCATCCACAAGGCATGAGAGGCGGCCATGCGTGATCGCTTTCGTCAGTTTTTGCACAATTTAAGAAAAGCTGGCACGAAGAAAGCAGGAGTGTCAGATTTTGACGAGTCATGTAGAGCACACCGACCAGAGTACATTTCATCCCATGTATGGGATGGATTATGTGCGCACTGGTTGAGTGGTTCCTTTCAGAGGAGATCATCGGTGGGGAGGCAGAATCGGGGGAGACAGGAGGTGACTCATCGAGCTGGGAGTCGTTCTTTCAGTACTCATAGACAACATCTGGTACGTACATTATTTATAAATATTTTATATAACTATAAATATTAACAGTTTATTTTTTATTCTTATAGGCTGTCGAGCACCCCGATAATACGGAGTACGACGTATATCAGAGGATGTATAGTGATCCTGCTACTGGGGAGCTCAGAGGTGATCGTCAGCATCACATCGTGGTCAGTATTATTTGTTTTCAAGTTTAAAAATTAACTGCATATAATATATTCACAATTTTAATTTTAAATTGCAACGAAAGGAGTCATATGAGGCCGCACACTACCACAAAAACAGTTTTTCACAGCGCCCCCTTTATCAGCGCTAACGAAAAAGTGCTGATAAAGGGGGGTCCCTTTATCAGCGCTAAAAAAAGCGCTCATAAAGGCACCACTTTATCAGCGTTGATAAAGGGCCCCCCTTTATCAGCGCTTGCTTAGTAGCGCTGATAAAGGGGGGCCTTTATCAGCGCTTTTTTAGCGCTGATAAAGGGTCGGCTTCAAAAAAAAAACATATTTTAATATATTAATATATAAATATATTTATATTGTTATATAAATATAATATATAATTTTTAAATATATTTTAGATAAGTATAAATGTACATTTACACTTATTATACTTAATATATAAGATATTTAGTGAAAATGACTTCTTAAAAAATTAAAAAAATATTTTTAATTAATATTTTGATAATCATTCTGGAGTAATAGTCATTTAATAACAATTTGAGGACTAAAAAAATTAAAAAAATTAAAAAAAGATCCAAAATATGTTGAAAACGCAACTCAAACTTCAAACGGCCATAACTTTTGATCCGGATGTCCATTTGAGCTCTACCACATATCAAATCGAAGCCTGCGACAAGCTCTACGTCTCTGTGACCTGGGGGGATCTCGGTTAAGCGTTTTTCGAGGCCAAAAGAGGCCCAGAAGGCCTCCAAAACTGAGTTTTTTTGTCGGGGTACCCAGATTTTTTAACATTTTATGGATTTTCAAACTCGTTTAAGGGGGTATTATTGGTTTTTCTTGACGGGGACTGAATTTATTCCAAGGTATTACATTCATATTGATATTATGTCTTTGAAATTTTATCCTTTTTTATAATGAACTGCTATTTATAATCAAATATATAACTATATGTACATATTTTTTATATATTCGCACCTAAAAATTAAATTTTTTAAATAAATAATTAAACATATTTACATATAAAATATATTAGCTTTATCTAAATAATAACTAATATCCATTTTATTTAAAATACCAATATATGAATATTTATATACCTATATATTAATCTAACTATATATATATATTAATCTAACTATATATATATTAATCTAATAACTATATATATATTAATATAACTACATATATATATATTAGTATTACTATAAATATATATATTAATATCACCATAAATATATATATTAATATCACTATATATATATTAATATAACTATATAAATATATATTCATATATATTCATATAACTAGATATATGTTAATATAACTATATATATGTTAATATAACTATATATATGTTAATATAACTATATATATGTTAATATAACTATATATATATATTAATATAAATATATATTACTATACGAATAAATATAACTAAATATATATATATAGATATATATTAATATTACTATATATATTATAATATAACTATATATATATATTAATATAAATATATATTACTATACGAATAAATATAACTAAATATATAAATATATATATATATAGATATCATGAATTGGAAACCAAATCAAAATAGAGTAGTGGTAAGGACTTAGGCGCGCAGGGGGAGGTCTCGAGTTCAAATCCTGGTGGAGGCAGGGGTGTGCGCGCATGTGGAATATTGGAACAAGCGCTGTTAAAGGGTGGAGGGGGGTGCGTGGGGTGCGTGGGGTGTTGTATAGGGGCCGAAAAGCGCTGTAAAAGGGGGGGGGTTCAAGCGTTATAAAAGCCCCCCCCGATTGGCAGTATTTTTAAATTTTTGTAATTTTTTTTAAATTTTTTTAAATTTTTTTTAATTTTTTTAAACTTTTATCAACGCTAAAACGAAAGCGCTGATAAAGGAAGCACTGATATAGGACCCCTTTATCAGCACTTTTTTTTAGCATTGATAAAGGGGTCCTATATCAGCGCTTTTCAGAGCGCTGATAAAGGGGACCCCCCCTTTATCTACGCTGGCTTTATCAGCGCTTTTCTAGCGCTGATAAAGACCATTTTTAGTGCTGATAAAGGCCGTGTTTGTAGTAGTGACAGCGTCACAGACCCGGCCTGAGAGTCAGGCCGAGTCATCCGATCAGACCACTGGCCGTCAGTTTGATGAGGCGGCATGGATGCAGGCCACCAGTATGCCTTCGAGAAGGGTCGGGTAGTTGGTATTAGCTCTTGACTGACTCCTGGAGATTATTATGGCAGTGCTGCGATGTCGGCGTCCAACTCGAGAGGAGCTCGTGCATCTTCTTCTGATACAAAGTATGAGGATCAGTTGCGATCTCAGACTGCACTGATAGAGAGTCTCCAACAGGAGCAGAAGCAGATGCGTCAGCAGCAACAACAGCATGATGAGGAGCGTCGACGCCAGCAGAAGCTGTACGAGTAGCAGATGAGTCGGTGTCAACAGCAGCACCAGGAGTAGATGTAGTACATGCACCGACTCACTCATGCTTTAGGGATGGAGTTTCCTCCACCAGCATCTGCAGATCCCCCCCTCCCCCCTCCTTCAGATTAGAGTTTGTTTTTATGTTATAAAGTTTGTTAAATCAAAATATGAATTTTTTTCAATTCGTAGTTTCTGTCTCATTATAAAATATTAATAATATTATATTTTGAAATAACAATATTAATATGAATAATAATATTATTTATATTTTATAATATTAAATTATATATATATATTAAAATTTTATAATATTATAATTTAATTATATTTTTTTGCAATATTTGAATTATTTTAATATTTGAATGTAAAATAATTCTATTATTTTTATATTAATTAAAATAACTTATTAATTTTTTTTATTTATGAATTATAATTCTAATATTATTATATTAATTAAATCATTTATTAATATTCTATTATTTTTTATTTTTGAATTATAATTCTATTATTATTATATTAATTAAAATAATTTATTAATAATTTATTATTTTTATTTGTGAATTATAATTCTATTATTATATTAATTAAAATCATTTATTAATATTGTATTATTTTTTATTTTTGAATTATAATTGGATTATTATTATATTAATTAAAATAATTTATTAATAATTTATTTTTTTTATTTTTTTATAGTATTTGCGATGAGATACTATGCCCGTCGCAAATAGTATTATTATTATATTCATTAAAATAATTTAATAATAGTTTTAATTTTTTTTTTAAAAATAGTAATTGCGACGGGCCCTGTCGCAATTACTATTTTAAAAGTTTTTACAAATATACAGAGTAATATTTGCGACGGGAAGGATCCCCGTCGCAAATCATATCTTTAGCGACGGGCCCGTCGCAAATAATTGTTGTTGTGACAGCGTTTTCCGCAACGGGCGATTTGCGACGGGATCCCGTCGCAAATGACCCGTCGCAAATATCTATTTTTCTAGTAGTGTTCTTATCATACAGGAAATTGAAGGTGAAACAATCTCTTAGGGGGAGAACCTAAGAATCAATGGTGAAAAGTGTTCCCTTGAGGGGGAGACACATAAAGAAGCTTCCAGAGTTATTATTTCAATTAGTATCAACTTCAGTTGGTATCAAATTCAATTAATCTGAATATTGTACAAAGATCATTTCATTGGAAAAGGTATGTAATTTCTCAGTATCTCATCCCCAGTTACTCAAAATAAAAATTATTTTACAAAGGGGTAGTAACTAAATCAAGTAGTGACATAATAAGATTGGAAGTGCCTCAATATCACTTATCCTTCTTATTGCACTTGAATACATTGATCCATTTATTGAAGTGAGTTTCGGAGTTTTAGGTTTCTTGTTATTAAAAATATTTCATCTCTTTAACCTGGAATGAAAGTGAAATGACCCTTGAATACAAGTACATGAGTTCTAATCACATGAGGTATCATGATCAGGGGATAATGGAAAACTGTGTTGTCTAGATCAAATCCTATTGTTTTCTACATTGAACATTTCTCAAGTAGATTTAGAGTGAAATGATTGATGGAACATTGATTAAGTATGGACTGATACCCTTTCTACCACTAACTTTGTATTTCATGTCAATAAGGGGGAGAGAATGTGAAATGAAAGTTTAAAAGTTAAAGGGAGAGAGAAGATAAAAGATTCTCAATTTGGCATTGATATTCTCAATTTAGAGAACGTTTATGTATTTACAACAAACACAAAGGGGGAGATTGTTGTGACCAATTTTTGTATGAATACTGTATTTTTTTCAATGATTTTCAATGGATGTCAATGATGACCAATGTGGAGAAAGGAACTCTTCTAAATGAAATGAAGAATGCATATCAGATGATTTTTGAGCTTGTCCTAAGTTCCAAAGACTTGTATGAAAGTGATACATGTTTACACCATCATGAAGAAGAAGAGAAGATGAAGGGGGCATGCAGGACCCAAGGGTTAACCACGCCCAAAGGGAAGCCCTCAAGGCCATCCTGCAAGAGGCACATGGGGGTCATGTATAAGCCCCCTGGTATGGATTGTGGGCGCTAGGTGCATGACCGAGGAGGTAGATTGGGTGCTAAGAGCACACCCTAGGAGAACCATTACGGGGAGGCACCGAAGGTGGGATAGGGGTATTTTTGTGCTAAGGCTGCGTACATTGATTGATTAACTATGGCCTTTTCACGTCTCCATTTCAATATGGGATGGATATTTTAATGAAAAAACTAATCTAATCCGTCCATCTGATCCCGTTCACGATCTCGGCTGCACGCCTCATCCCGGAACCTGTGATCTAATCGTCACTATATGCGCCCTATCTCAGTCGATCCCACGGTCGTAGATCGACCACATTGTCATCTTCAACCTCCGAACCCACAGAGGGCTCCTGATGAAATAGTCTGCCAGAGATGATGCTGAGACTCCTTGATCTCGCTTCCATCCACCATTTGTGCTCAGAATTCATTCATAAGGATTGTCAGGACGTAACGAATCCAAGCATGAACTGTGGGGGCCACTCCCAATATGGGATGGTTTTTTGCAAGGGAAGAAGTCCGTGGACGACAACTAACCAGGCGGCTGCAGGAAACGTTTTCCAAGGTTGGCAGCCGACACCAGCAGGTGGTCAAGGTGGGTGAGCAGCCGGCAGGGATGACTTCATGGGTAGATGAGCTACCCAAAACCAACCCTTGACGTTGCAGATTTTTTTTCTTTATAAAGGAAAAAATTGTGGTGTATGTGTTTGTAATCCTCCGACGAGACCGGAGAGATAATATAGAGCCAGCCCCTTCTCCCGTGGACGTAGGTCATACGACCGAACCACGTTAAATCTTGTGTTCCTCCGTTCTTGTTTCGTTTTAGTGTGTTTGAGGTACCACGCACCTCCGTTGCGCCCCAACAAGTGGTATCAAAGGCGAGGCGGAGCGAACGGAGGTGAACCGACGGGACGAAGGCAAATTTTCCGGTGGCTGGAAAATTGAAAGTGGTCGGAAAAATTTTCCGAGGCCAGATCCGTGAAGAGGACGACGAGATGAGTCCAACGGCGAGGAAAACAGAGTTGAAACGAAGAAGATATGGCCGGTCAAAGTTCGGTCAAACCTGCGGGTGAACAGTAACCCCGTGCCGGAGAAGACGGTACTGTTCATGCAGCCGGAGACAACTCCGGCGAGATTCCGGCAAGAGCTCCGGCGTGCCATGTCAGCGACACGTCAGCGCCACGTTAGCGAGTGATCTGGACCGTTGAACGTGTTTTGACCATATCTCGGTCAATTGGTGTCCGATTTCGGTGATCCAGGAGTTGATTCCGACTATTTCGACCATTCCGGACACATCCGTACGGTTAGTTTTTGAAAATTCTCACTCTATCAGGTGGTGATTCAAGGGTGTGACATTGACGGTGGTGATCGCGTTTTGTGACGACGACGATGGCTGGTGGTGGAGCACTACCAAAATTTGACATCGAGAAGTTCGATGGTCGAAACAATTTCGGCTTGTGGCAGAGCACGATGAAGGATCTTTTGGTGCAGCAGGGCCTGATCAGACCGTTGATCGAAGAAAAGCCTGAGACAACCAGTGCCAATGATTGGGAAGAGCTCGAGATGCGGGTCGTCAGCACGATTTGCCTATGTCTGGCGAATGAGGTAAAGTATTCGGTGCTGGATAAGACATCACCGAAGGAGATCTGGAAGAAGTTGGAGCAGCGATATATGGCGAAGTCGCCCACCAACAAGTTGTTCCTAAAGAAGAAACTGTACCAATTGTGCATGGACGAGGGAGCGAATTTGTTGGATCATACCAATGAATTCAACAAGATCCTGACGCAGTTATTGGGGCTCGATGTGAAGGTTGAAGAGGAAGAAAAAGCACTTTTTCTTTTGTCATCACTACCAAGCTCATTTGATGGGCTTGTGACTGCATTGCTCGTGGGGAAGGAGACATTGAAGCTGGACGATGTGATGACGTCGCTTCAAGATTCAGAAGCATTTCGAAGACCCACGACGCATTCAGGTGATCAAATCATGGCGATGCGAGATGATCAGCGTGGGAGGAGCCGACATCTACATTCAGGAGGTAAAGAATGGCGGCCAAAATCCAGGGGGCGTGATCCGAGCGAAATCACGTGTTTCTGGTGTGAGAAGAAGGGTCACTATAAAAGTGATTGTGGAGAGCGCAAACGGTACGTTGCTGGGAAGAAGAAAGTTGAAGAGGAGGATGTGAACATCACATGATTATATGCAGATGATGAAATCTGCGTGACAACGGGAAGCGTGCACTCAGATGAGCGAGTTGAACGGGAAAAAGTGCAGTGTCATTACTGCAAAAGATATGAGCACATGAAGCGGGAATGTCGTTTTCTGAAGAGGAAGAACGAGCGGGCTCAAAATCCAAAGGAAGATGGATGGGTTCTGGATTCGGGGAGCTCAGCACACATATGTACGACGAGAGGTACATTTGATACTTTTCAGCAGGTGCGAGACTCGGTGAGACTTGGTGATGGGTCAACATGCGAGGTTCGAGGAGTCGGGACGGTGAAATTGAAGACGCCCGATGGAGGAATTCGTAAACTGGCTGACGTGAAATTCGTTCCGAGGATGAGGCGGAACTTGATATCATTGAGTAGGCTCGATGCGAGAGGGTTCAAGATTTCCATAGCAGGTGGAGCGTTGGAAGTCTCACGTGGGGATGCAACGATATTTACTGGGAAGGAGTCCCAAGGGTTGTATCATTTGATGGGGACCACAGTCAGCCCGAGCTCGAGTGAAGATGGTGGAAGTGCCACGTCATCTGGCGTGAAGAAGCGTGTTCATTTTGCCGATGAAGTTTTTGACACCTGCAAGGAGACTGCAGGTCAAGCTTCTACCCCAAATTGGTCGTGAGGGGGAGATTTGTGGGGGCCACTCCCAATATGGGATGGTTTTTTGCAGGGGAAGAAGTCCGTGGACGGCAACTAACCAGGCGGCTGCAGGAAACGTTTTCCAAGGTTGGCAGCCGACACCAGCTGGTGGTCAAGGTGAGTGAGCAGCCGGCAGGGATGACTTCATGGGTAGATGAGCTACCCAAAACCAACCCTTGACGTTGCAGATTTTTTTTCTTTATAAAGGGAAAAATTGTGGTGTATGTGTTTGTAATCCTCCGACGAGACCGGAGAGATAATATAGAGTCAGCCCCTTCTCCCGTGGACGTAGGTCATACGACCAAACCACGTTAAATCTTGTGTTCCTCCGTTCTTGTTCCGTTTTAGTGTGTTTGAGGTACCACGCACCTCCGCTGCGCCCCAACATAAACTTATATTTGCATGCATGCAACGTTATAATGAAGTTCAAATGTGGACGAAGAAAACCAAGTTGTGAGGCCATGTCAAGAAGCTCGTAGCATTCGAGAAATTGTTTGTATGCATTCATAAACGCTTGTATGAGAGGATAACACTGAAAAGGAGGATCCGAGTAGATGAAAATGAAACAACCACGAATATTGGCGTATCTTATGACCGTAGTTTGAATATTTTAAAACTGATATCTTCATGAAATATCTTGAGGATTTCAGACCCAGAAAAGATTTGAACTCTACTTATAAAAAGGGATCCACTGATCCGAGAATGTGTTGCTGCTTCCGATCCTTTCAAGAGATCCTATTCGAAAGAATAGAGCTTCTCTGATCTTCTAGTTTGATAAGGGGCATGCATGATCCGCGAACTGTTCTGGGTTCTTGAAAAGTGTCTTGCGTACCATTCTGGTTTTTGAAGAAGAAGAACCATGTACCATTCTGGTTCTCGAAGAAGAAGAACTGCGTACCGTTCTGATTCGTGAAGAAGAAGAACCGCATACCATTTTTGTTCTCAATGAATAAGATCTGTGTACCGTTCTAGTTCATGAAGATGAATAACTGCGTACTATTTTGGTTCGCGAAGAAAAGTTCCTGCGTACCACTCAGTTCGACTGCGCACCACTCTAGTTCTCAGGGAAGAGTACCCTTGTATCATTATGGTTCGTGAGGGGAAGTCCCGCGTACCACTCAGTTCATGGAGGATAATGACATACCACTTGGTACGCAAAGGAATTCTATAATTCCTATGTAAAGGAAGCCTGCGAGTCCCTTGCGCAAGGAGGAGCTGCAAACCATCCTGGTTCACGAAGGAGATTAGTGTACTGTGTGCATAGGAAAACTCTATACCCCTGGTGTGTAAGAGGAGAACAAGAACACCATAAAATACCAGAATACTCACATTACTATTTGAATAAAATCACATGATTATAAATATAATCAAATAAAAGTGAACAATGTGTGTTTATTAAGGGAGAAGAATGGATTTTCATGGTGATGAGAAGTGCATGCATATATTCCTATGCATGATTTCAAGAAGAAAACACATATGGTCCAAGAAAATCTAAACTAAGTTTTATGAAAATAAAATAAATTTAAGGAGAAAATAGGCCATGTGTGTGCTTAAACCATAACCATTTGGCCCTTCACACAATAAAGTAGAAGAGGGGGTGCACGCATTCATTCATACATATGCATATGTGAAGACTTTGAAAAGAAAATTCTAAGCCAAGGGTGCACGTGTGTAAAGAAGTGAAGAGGAAGAGCACATATACATTGTCACATGCATGGTCACATGCATACTTAGAAGAAGAAGATCTGATTTTTATGATTCCTAGAGAACTAATTTTCAATGTTTGAATATTCACAAAATGATTTGTGATTCCAACTAAGAAGAATAAGAATTATTAGTACATCTGGTTGTTGCACTAAAGAAGAAGATTGAACATTGAAGAGCATCAACTCTGGACCTTGATAAAAGAAAAGTCTCATGCTGAACAGGAGACAAAGACTTCAATACCTATCCATTGAAGGGACTTACACATCCATAAATTGAGTGTGACTTCACCTATGGCAGTGATCCAGGGGGAGTCAACGGAAGTGATCCGAGGTAAGCGATGAGCTATCCCTAAATTTTTTTAAAGGAAATGTGCCTGGGACATAGTGAATATACCCAAACCTTGTAATCCATATCTAGTGAAGATTAGTAGAATTGGGTATGATTGATAACCTATCAGCGTATGCTCCTTGGATGTAGCCCTTAGTGGTGAACCAAGTAAAAGTGTTGTGCTTTCCTTCTACATGTGAATGTTTTAATTACTGCACATATCCATCATAGAATTTTAATTAAGTTCTTAACAATGTGGGAACAAGATCCAATAAAAAGGAGAAAAATTTTACACCTTGATTCACCCCCTCTCAGGGTGACCTAGGATCCTTCAGTTGAGAGGGAAAATAAAAGAAAAGAACTTGAGAGAAGATGTTACCTCAAAACCTGGTAACTTCTTTTGATTTGAGACTAAAGGCTTTATTGAACCGCCTTATACAAAAGTTAAGGCCTCTAGGAGTAAGGGAGGGATATTGAGAGCCTATTTGAGTAGAGTTTGGGTGAGCCAAGGGGATTGAGAGGTGCGAGTAAGGGTTAGATGGGGTGACCTTTTATAAGAGAGCGGAGGGGTACTTTAGGAATGTATTGAAAGATTATTTTGTTATAGAATAAATTTCGATTTCAAAAGGTTAAAAACTCATTTAATTCGAAGATGAGATAAGGATTATTCGAAATCCTTTCAACCAATAGGTTTTAGACAAGTTTGGGTTTCAAATTTAACCTTATCTTTTTTGCTTTAAGCATTTGTTAACTAATTTAACTCTTACCATGTCTTCTTGTATATTCCTACTATATGGTTAATATAGTTACCATAAAATGACAATCAAACCACAAGTGGTTCATTAATGACATTTTAAACATTATCTAAGTAATTTGACCAAATATTAGATTTTTGAGGACAATTATATGATTTAAAAAATAATATTTGTTTTAAAACTCATTTATGTCAATTTTTATATGATTTATATCATGACTTTTTAAAAATCCATAACAACTTGATTATTTCTAAAAAACTTCATTAATTAAAATATAATAAGTCATAATCATCCCTAAAATTCGTGGATGACATAAAAAGTTTCAAAATAAATTTATTTTAATATTTATAATATCATTTATTTGAATTATTCATTAATAAGGTAATCAATACATTATCATTGTGTCATAAATAAATTTATTTATTTGATGTCTAAAAATAATAAATAAAATACCATGATATATGAAATCGTTTTAGATTTCCAATGAATATTTATAGTAGAATTTATCTTATGTATAACTCCATATTAAAATTGGTTTATTAAGAAGATACAAGTTTTTGTCATATTTCCCTTAACTTTAAATATAAAGTAATTAAATGTCATTTTCACACACAAGTGACTCCCAAATGCCAAAGGTCCAGCCCAATGGTAGATTTGGTCGACTATGACTCATATAATGAGGTTAGTACATGGGTTAATGTAAATATATATTATTATAATATTATTTTTACCCATATGTACCTAATTTACCCTTTAACCATGTTAAATAAAAATAATTATTGAAGTTACTATTCATAATGTCTAAAAATAAAACTAACCTATTAACATAATTTGGACCCACTGATTCCAAATATGGAATCCATTTTTCAGAATTCAAAATACAAAATTAGTAGAAATTAATTTAAAATTAATTCCTGTTGTCAAAATGAGAAAGAGGGTTTTTAAGAAATAAAAACTATCAAAATATTGACATTTGTTTATATATAATTTAAAAGTGAAATTAATTCCAATGATAAAAATTGGATTAAATGATAAAAACATAATCTAATTACACATTAAAACAGATTAAAAAGATAATATAACCATATAAATAAATTAGATGAAAACACAGTTCTGACTTAAAATGTATTATTTTTTAGTATTCATTAAAAAAAGAACTTTATCAGAAAAAACAAAAAAGTTACCCAAAGTAAAATCTGATATCCCACTTCTAAAGAAGAAATTTATTTTGTAAAATGGACAATATGAAAGTAAAAAAAAACTAGATTTAAAATGGGTTCCCAATCAAAAGGCAGTAAAACTATCTTTTAAAAATATTAGAGTATGTATGATTAAAATTGGATTCATTCTCATTTTAAACCTCTAAATGTTATTGGATAAATGTAAAACATTTAACAAACACGTTTAATTATAATATGGTTAGTTATGATCATTACTGCTAATACAATGACTTGGTGTTAACTACCATTTAAAAATAATAAAATTATTTTATTATTTTTTCTGTATGACTCAGCCTTGTGTGCAACATTAGATTCTAGAGAAACCCATTGTTGGGTGTCAGGTACGCCATAGAACATAGCATCCCATTTAAAGTAAAATTAATATTTATTTCACAAAAATTAAAAAATATGAAAATATCTTATTCTTTCTTTATATGGGATGTTACATCCTTCCCCCTTTTGAAAATTGCGTCCTCGCAACTTTATTTACTTATAAAATAAGTAGGGGTAATTATCCCTCATAGAATTTTCTGATTCTCATGTTAGCTTTTCAACCACATAGTTCATCCACAAAACTGTTACCTAATTAATTACCTTATTCCACAACACTTTCTCTCTTCAGTCAAGAATTTGGACTAGCTTTTCCTCATAAGAAAGATTATCTTCCAACTGAACTACTTCTAGACTCAAACCATGATATTGATCTGGCATAT
This sequence comes from Viscum album, assembly GCA_963277665.1. Lineage (NCBI taxonomy): Eukaryota > Viridiplantae > Streptophyta > Magnoliopsida > Santalales > Viscaceae > Viscum > Viscum album. Next base: position 1,365,211,669 of record OY728166.1, on the reverse strand, counting down.
ACTTTATTAACATTGAAACATGAAAAAAATTGTGTACCTAGTATAATATCAGAGGTAAATTCACTTGTTACTCAACTAATATAACTTTCTATAGAATTGTATAGGTTCCAATGAACTGTGGACTCAACTTCCCTTTTTTACCAAAACACATCACACTTTTCCCTGGTTAAAAATCTGACAAAGACATGATCACCTACCATGAAAGAAATATAATTTCTATGGTTATCCGCATAATTTTTCTTCCTAATCTGAGCTATTCTCATGTGATTATGAATTAACTGAACTTTCTCTTCCATCTCTTCCACCAATTGTGGTCCCATCAACTTTCTTTCTCCTACATCATCCCAAAAAGCTGGTGTTTGACACCACTTTACATATAACGCATCAAATGGATTCATCTGTATACTAGAATGAGAAATATTATTATAAGAAAACTCTACCAAAGAATGATGTTGGTCTCAAATTCCCTGGTAATCCATTGAACAAGCACGTAGCATATTTTCCAATGTCTGAATTATTTCTTATGACTATCCATCTGATTGAGGATGGAAAGCTGTATGAAAATTTAATTCAGTTCCCAATGACTTTTTAAGGCCTTTCCAAAAGTTATAAGTGAACATGAGATCACAATCAGATAAAATGGAGAGAGTAACTCTATATATCCTGACTATCTCTATAATACACAATCTAGAAATTTTATCTAGAGACAGAGTATCTCGAATTGGAATAAAATGAGAAGATTTAGTTAATCAGTCAACAATAACCCATATAGCATTATTACCTCGAGATGTCTTTAGTAATACCACAATGAATTCCATGGATATTTTTTCCCATTTCCACTTTGGCATCGGTAAAGGCTGAAACATCCCTTTTGGTAACTACTACAATGCTTAAAAATGTTGAAAATTCAAACACTTACCAGTAAATTTAGCAATATCTTTATACATTTCATCCCACCAGAAATACTCCTGAAGATCTTCGTAAATCCTAGTGCTACCAGGATGAACTAAAAATAGAGAACTATGAGCTTAAAATAACAACTCTTTTTTTCAACTGTGAATCACAACAAACACATAATATATTCCCAAATCTCAAAACACAATCTTTATCAATTTTATATTTAGGAAACTTACCCTTCTGAACCAATTCTACCTTTTTATGCAACTCACTAACTTCCTTCTGTGCTTTTTTAATTCTATCTGATATAGATGATTTCACTAACACCTGAAACAAATTAGAGGGATCTCCTACACCAACAACTTCTATGCCAAATTTCATCAAATTTCTAATCAAAGGATCTTGTTCCAAACTTAACTTGGTTAATGTAGCGTTAATTTTTTTGACTCAAAGCATAGGACACTTTATTTGGTTTTCGTAGATGGCAATGAATTGTGAAATCATAATCCTTGATTAATTCTAGTCATCTTTTCTGTCTCAAGTTTAATTCTTTATGAGTGAATATATACTTCAAACTTTTGGGGTCAGTATATATTTCACATTTAACTCTATACCGATGATGCCTCCAAATTTTTAAAGAAAAAACTACAGCTGCTAATTCCAAATCACGTGTAGGGTAATTTAACTCATTAGTTTTCAACTAACATGAAGAATAAGAAATTACTTGATCATTCTGCATTAAGCCACAACCAAGTCCTTTTCACGAAGCATCACTGTAGATAACAAAATCACCCTTTCTGGAAGGTAATGCCAATACTAGTGCATTCACCAATATTTTTTTTTCAATTCCTGAAAACAATCATTACATTCTTTTATCTAGATAAATTTAACACCTTTTTGAGTTAACTTAGTCAGTGGGCTAGATAGCCATGAAAAACGTTCACCAAACCTTTAGTAATAGACTACTAAACCAATAAAACTACAAATCTTTGTGACATTGGTAGGTCTTGGACACTCTTCTACAACCTTTTTTACAAGGGTCAATAATTATTCTATTTTTAGAAGCAATGTGAGCAAGGAATGAATTTTTTTGCAACCAAAACCCACACTTGTTGAATTTACCATACAATTTATTTTGTTTAAAGGTTTTAAAGACAACCCTTAAATGACTTTCATGCTCCTCTTTACTTTTGTTATATACCAAAATGTCATCAATAAAAACAAACACAATCTTATCCAAGAACTCAAGGAAAATTCTATTCATAAGATCCAGGAATACAAAACATGAACTGGTTAACCCAAAAGGTATAACTACAAATTCATAATGGCCATATATAGTATAAAACATGGTCTTCAAAATGTTTGATTCCTTTAATTTAAACTGATGGTACCCTGACCTCAAGTCTATATCTGAAAAATACTGAGCTCCCTAGATCTAATCAAACAAACCATCAATATGAGGCAAATAATACTTGTTATTAACAATGATATTATTCAAGGCTCTATAATCAATACAAATTCCCATTGAACCATATTTATTTTTAAAAAACAAGACTAGAAAACCCCATGGTGATGTGCTAGGTTGAATGAAACCTTTATCTAACAACTCCTACAATTTTTTCTTTAACTCTAAAAGTCTGATTTGAGCCATTCGAAAAGGGCGTTTTGAAATTGGATTTGCATAAGAAAATAAGTCAAAATTAAATCCAAATTCATGATCAGGTATAATACTAGGAAACTCATCAATAAAAACAGCAAGATACTCATTTACTACTGGCACATCATTAATCTGAACAGTTCCTTTTTTCAGTAATATATGCAAGGTAACATTCATTTCCATATTCTACAAGTTTCTCAACCTCCTAATTTGTAATCCGAGTTAAGGTTTCATTATTGTACAAAAATTGAAAGTTTTTCTGAAAATAAACCACTTTAGATCTACAGAAAATCTTAGCATGGTAAAAAGAAAGCCAATACATTCCCAAAATAACATGAAACTCTACTAGTATCAAAACAAAAAGTTTTATAGTTAAGTTCTTTCCACATATAAGGATATGAAAATTATTATAATTTCTTTTTTCCTCCACATTCCACCTAGGTGTTTTAACCACAAGTTATAGATTCATTTCTTGAGATGGAATTCCAAATTTACCTAAAAATTTCTCAGAAATGAATGAATGTGTAGATCCTGAATAAAAAAAACATTGACATAATCTGAAAAAAAAACAAAAAAATTACCTGATACCACTTCATTTGATGGTACCACATCAATTGTAGTATTATCTAAAGATTTCGCCACAACCTTTTTCTTTTGATCTATCTGGATCCCAGCTTGGGTAATAAAATTTGGACAAAAATTGGCATAATGTTCAAACTCATTGCAATTAAAACATCTGCTGTTTTTCCATTGCCTGATTGATCTTCGTCCTTACAGTTATGAGCAATATTTCCAGTATTACAACACTAGAATAACTTTTTATATTTTTAGATACATTCTATATAATGATTTTAACACACATCTCACAAAATAGAAAATTAATTTTCTTACCACTAGAATTCATTGATGAATACTTTCCTTTTTCCTACCAATTGGACCTCTTCTTTTTCTTTCTCTCATGGAACACTTGATCATCAGAAAACCAAATTTATACTTTCTTAGCACATCTAAAAAGTTTCTCATAGCTTTTGAATCCACGAGAGGCTAATGAATTTCAATATCAAGGTTTCAATCCTGAGGAAAACCAACTTATATTACTATCAAGATATCAGGTGAAATTTGAAGTATACCTTGCCAGTTGAGTGAACTTTGATTCATAAGCAACCACTGAGTCATACTACTTCCTCAATTCCAATAATTTTTTTCCAACCTAAGTCGATCTGCCTTATAAAAATATTTCTCGAGAAACATACCTTTGAATTCTTCACAACAAAGAGCATCAATCTTCTCAGAGTCCCTAATATTTTTAACCACCGACCACCATTAATCGGATTCTCCTTCAAAATGTTAAACAAAAAGACTAACCTTTTTATTTTATATGCACCCCATGACATCAAAAATCATTTCCAGTGATTTGATCCACCCTTCATCTTTCATAAGGTCAGAGGATCCTCTGAATGATAGGGGATTTTTCCTCATGAAATGCTCCACTACAGACACGTTCCTCTGTGGTTGATCTGGTTGATCTCGTGCATAGACACTACCAACATTTATTGCTTGAGTAAATTTATCCATCACTATAACAAACTATTAATTTCCAATTCCAACCATCTCAGGATGCTGATTTGGAAGGTTATTCTCCTTTGTATGCCTTCCTAGCATAGCTACCCTGTTTCCTCTACGAAAAACCATTCTGAAAAAACATATCTTAGACGAAGAAACATGTTAGTCTTCAAATTCTATATCATTAAAATTTCACCATAATCTTAAAATAATTTATGGATATTCTATTAACAAAAGTCTCACTCCTAAAGTGATCTAAACCGATCTATGATACAAACTATAAGGCCCCTACCTTAAAAATTACATAATCATGAATTATGTTAATAATTCACATTGAGGATATTTTTAGTTTTATAGATTTAGATAATTAGGTCAAAACATATACATAACAACTTGAATATTAAAATTATACACTTCTACTCACTATCCATATAAAACAAAAACTCTTTAAAAAGAAACATGTTTAACATCATGACTTTTCCTTGATCCCATTATTGACCCTATTTATCTTTAAGTCATGTGAAATAACATTTCAAAACTTGGGATGAACATAAAAAGATCCGTAAGGGATAAATAAATAAGTACAACTGTCAGTGTTTCAAAATAACATGTAAACCATGAATAATTTATCATAAAGTAATAATTTTAATTTTAAAGAAGTAGAAAAAACACTTCCCTGAATATAAGCTCATTACTTACCCTTTTTGTATTAAAGATATTACTATAATCCCATATAAAGCAACATATAGAATATAAATGTAACTTGGGACATAAAAATACATAAATAGAATAACCATACAGTCGACTTCCACACATATCACTTAATGGAATAACTATATGGCTGACTTCCATACCCAATGCATTGGAGGTTATAACGTAACCACCCGTCCTTGATTTATCATGGATCCACCCATCATATGGTTTATCACATAACCACCCATCATTGGTTTATTATGTAACCACCTATCAAATGACCAAGTACTATTATATAATCATAACACATAAAATATTGCAAATATGAACATTTCACTAATAAAATTTAATTTTCAATCTCAAGAAATAATTTCAAGATATTGAAATGCTCAAACCATTTCAAAAACCATTTTCAATATCGAAACACCCAAAAAAAGAATAAGGGGTTTCTTTTCCTTTTAAAAACATTAAGACCTATAGAGGAAGCTAAATTATTATTACGATAGAAAAGAGATCATTATCACCCCATACGTTAAAAACATTCCTTTGGTCATTTAGTAAAATTATTTGTATAAATTTTTTTCCCTTTGAATGAAATTAAATGTAAAAGGGTTTTATTATACACTGTATAAAGTAAGTTCATGTATATACCAAAATATTCCTCAATGAAAGGAGATTTATACGAAGTCCCTTACAAATATCATTTTGTAAATAAAATAGATCGATTATGTGTATTCACTATACATACAAATAAAGTAAGTATAAATAAAAGATAGTATATAAAAAGTAATTTCCCACATAATCATAGAACTACATAATCAATAAGTAGATGATTAACTCAAAGAATGGAAATTGGGTTAAGAAGTTCCCTTATGAAAATTCGACAGCGTAACGACGTCACCTTAAAAATCAAAAAATGTGTTGATGGAAGATAAAAGAGTCTCTCATCACTTGAATCATTCATTCTTTAACTTTCTAAATAATAAACAGAATTTAATTTATACTTGATTAAGAAACATTTTCAAGTTTATTATTCCTTTTATACCACATATTACCATGTTATAAAGATTACATAATTATTTAATTTAATATCGGTCATTTTTGTCATTATTGGGTACTTGAGTTGAAAATGAACTTGTTTTGATATAAATTGTACATGTAGTCAAAAGAACATCATATACAGAATTTTATTAATGATTTAAATATCATATATATCCTGTATATATGTATTTATAACAGTCTATTGCATTTTGAGATAATAAATGAAATGCACCATTCATGGAGACGATAATCCATACGTACACATGAACGCTACTCCCATTTATTTGTCATATTAATGAAATGAAAACTAAATGATACATAGGTATATTATAATTATAGTATAATATAATATGATATATATGTTACATAATTTTATTAAATCCATCCTTTATACGTTCCATATATGGAATGAATGAGTCATATCACTTTGAGGGGGCGGTAGTCCGCACTTTCACAAATGAAATTATCGTATTTATACACCATGAAAAGAATAAAGGTATATTTGTAAATAAAAATTATAGTATCATAGAGACAATATAAATATAATATATCATATATAAATACAGTTCTATAATAATTTCCAACATGAGAGGTGGTATGGGAAAATTGATCAATCATCATTTCGTGAGATAGTAGATCATCGTACACAGAAACAATATGTTTGTATCCATTAGATGGAGGTGTGTGTAAGTGTAGTTATAATATTTATCATAAAAACATCCTAATATATTTAGGAAACTGATGTTTTTATTAAATCAAATAAAAATAAGATCATAAGGAGTTTAGAGGAAAAAATAAAAGAAAAGAACTTGAGAGAAGACATTACCTCGAAATCAGGTAACTTCTTTTGATTTTATCCTAAAGGCTCTCTTGAATTGACTTCTGCACAAGTTAAGGATTATAGGAGGAAGGGAGGGATATTTGGAGATTATTTGATCATATGTTGGATGATCCAAGGGAATTTAGAGTTTTGAGTAAGGGTTAGAGGGGGTGACCTTTTATAAGAGGGAGGGTGGGTACTTTAGGAATGCCTTGAAAGATTATTTTATTATAAACTGAATTTCGATTTCAAAAGGTCCAAAACTCATTTAATTCGAATATAAGATGATTATTGTTATAAATAATCTCATAAAATAGGTTTTAGATAAGTTTTAATACCAAATGTAACCTCATAATTTATCTTTAACCCTTAGTTAACTAATTTAACTCTTACCATGTCTTCTTGTATATTCATACTATATGGTTAATATAGTTACCATAAAATGCAAATCGAACCACAAGTGATTAATTAATGAAATTATAAACATTATATATTTTATTTGGATTAATCTTATATTTTTAGGACTATTATATCATTTAATAATATAGTGTTTGTTTTAAAAACTCATTTATGTCAATTTTTATACTATTCATATAATGACTTTTTAAAAATCAATAACAACTTGATTATTTCAAAAACACTTCATTAATAAATAGATAACAAGTCATAATAAACCTTAATTTTATTGTATGGCATTAAAAGTTTCAAAATAAATTTATTTTAATATTTAGAATCCCATTTATTTAAATCTTTCATTAATAAGGTAATCACTATATCATCATTGTGTCATAAATAAATTTATTTATTTGATGTCTAAAAATTATAAATAAAATATAATGATTTATTAAATATTTTTATATTTCCAATGAATATTTATAGTCAAATTTATATTATTTATAACACCATATTAAAATTGTTCTATTTAGAAGATACAATTTTATTTTATATTTCCGATAACATTAAATTAAAAATAATTAAATGCCATTTTAACACACAAGTGGCTCTCAAATACAAAAGGTTTTTCATAATGGTTGATTTGGTAGACCATGACTCATAAAATGAGGTTATGACATGTTTTAGGTTAAACTTATAATTTTATAATATTATTTTTACCCTTATTTACCTAATTTACCCTTTAACCATGGTAAATAAAAATAGTTACTGAAGTTTCTATTCATAATGTCCAAAAATAAAAGAAACCTATTAAAATAATTTGTACCCACTAATTACATGTATTGAATCAATTTTTCAAAATTCAAAAAACATAATTGGTAGAAATTAATTTAAAATTAATTCCCATTGTCAAAACGAGAATGCATATTTAAAAAAAATAAAAACTATCAAAAGATTGACATATGTTTATGTACAATTTAAAAGTGAAATTACCTAAAATGACCAAAATTGTATTAAAGTATAAAAAAATTATCCAATTAAACTTTAAAACCAATTAAAAAGATAATCTATCCATATAAATAAATTATATGAATAAACAATTTTGACTTAAAATGCAGTATTTATCACTATTCATTAAAAAAATGAACTTTGTCAAAAAATACCAAAAATTTAACCAAAGTAAATTTTGATGTCCCGCTTCTGAAGAAGAAGTTTATTTTGTCAAATGGAACATATAAAAGTTACAAAAACTAGATTTAAAAAGGGTTCGTGATCAAAAGGTGGTAAAGCTACCTTTTAAAAATATTAGAGTATTTATGCTTAAAATTGGATTCATTCTCATATTAAGCCTCTAATGTTTATTGGATAAATGTAAAAACGTTTAACTAACATTTTTAATCATAATATGGTTAGTTATGTTCATTACCTCCAATACAATGGCTAGCCATTAACAACCATTTAAAAATTATAATATTATATATTTTTTATTATATTTTCAGTATGACTCACCCTTGTGTGAAAAATTAGATTCTGGAGAAACCCATTGTCGCATGTCAGGTACTCCATCTAGAATAACATCCCCTTTAAAGTAAACTTAATATTTAATTCACAAATATTAATAAATATGAAAATATCTTATTCTTTCTTTACATGGGATATTACATTGATACTCAAATCAGATTGAATAAAATCAAATAAAATGGAGTTTTAGATAAAATAAACTCAAAAAATTTGTTCGGATTCAATAATTTCCACAATGTTAAGTGCCTCTTGAAGTTTTATCTTAATGGGTGGAGGCAGTTATTCAGGCTCCTCCATAATTTCTTCAAATTCTATCATTGTTGTGGATTCCTCCTCTTCTAAGGATAGAGTGACATGAAATTGTACTAGATATTATACATTTTAGGGATTTGGGAGATCAAGTTGTACCTAATATTGATTCAATAATTCATTCAGAGCTTATTGAACTACCATAGTTATCTCCGCATGCATGTTTTCTTCATCATGAATCCACTATACTTCATCATGGTGTTTTTGGATATAGTTATTTAGATAGTTGGTCTATGAATACTCTGAAATATTGAACTCAACCTATTTTATTTATTTAGTAAAATTGTCCTTCTCTAGTAGCAATTAATTATTGAATTCATTCTTTGATAATGTCCTTTAACTTCATCAAGAATATCATTGAGTTCACAAAATGAAATTCCGGTGTTATTCTTATTTATAATAAGCTTATCTATGTTAGTTAGTTCATTGAGATTTTGTATGAGAGCCACTATAACACCACAATATTTTAGGTTATTTCACTTTTAAAATTTAATTTCTTTGACAACATTTGTTTCACACAACCCCAAGCTTAAATAAACAACGATATACAATAAAATATCATTATTTTAATATGATCGTTATAACCTAGCCATTAAATTGGAAGGAATGAATAGTATTAACCAAATTATGAAATTTATGTATTATACATTTTATAAAATATTTTTACATTAATACAAATTATTTTATAAGAATAATAAAAGAATGAATCCAATTTTAAGAATTAAAATGATATATTTTTCTAAAGGTAGTTTTACTGCCTTCTGATAGTGAACTTGTTTAAAATAATATTTTTTAAGAAAATTACATATTATATTTGAAAAAATAAAATTATTATTTGAAATTAGAATATAAAAAATAACTTTGGTTGATTTTTTTTATTTTTATAATAAGTGTCATGTTTTGATGAATATTAAAAAAATACTAAATTGTAATTCAAAACAGAATTTTCAACAAAATAATTTATAATTATAATTTATATATTTAATTTGTTTTTAATTATAATAAGATAAATTTTCTTATAATTTAATCTAATTGGGTACATTGGAATCAATTTCCCATTTAATTTGGATATAAAAATATTTCAATCTTTTGAACATTTTCACTTTACAAACATGTTTTCTCGTTCTGTCAACAAGATTAATTTGAAATTAAGTTCATACAATTATGTGTTTTGAATTTTCAAAAAAGGATTCCATATTTGGAATAATATTTTAATAATTTATTAAATTTTTTACCTTTTCTTTTTGGAAAATATGAATAGTAACTGTCTTATTGTTTTTTATTACCATGATCATGGGTGAAGTAGGTATTTAAGGGTAACAAATATTATAAGTATAATGAAATAATCCTTAAACTAGTTTTAATATTTTATATGAGTTTATGTAGACCCATAAATACATGGGACTATTTTTTGGCATCTTATATCCACTAGTATCACATTAATACTTTTTTAGTATTTTATTCTATGGAAAGTCCAATATGTCATACTCAAGTTATTAATAAGTAATACATGTTTATATGTCATTATTTAGAAGATATATTAGACTATAAATAGTTATTTTAAATATAAAATGTTTATATTGATGAAAGAAATTTCATTCTGATTTTTAAGAAATAAATTATTTCCTTAAAAGTTAAAATAATATTGATGTAGTAACTATTTAATTAATAGAAATATCACTTAAATTATATTAAAAATATTAAAATAAATGTAATTTTAGACACTTAGTGTCCTAACATAATTTTATATATGACATATACATATTATAAATGTATTAAAAGTTTTTTTTCAATGTTATCTTGTGTATATACATTTTTTAAGAATTCTTGTATTGAGTAGTGTCAAAATTAATATTTATGATATTTTAAAATAAATAATATTTTAAAAAGTTATATAAATTTAATAAAAATATAAAATCTTACAACCTATTTGGATAATGATTCAAATTTCATACATGAATCATTTATGGTTTTCTATCATTTTTTAGTTACTATATTAACCCTTAAAGAGTAAAAATCCAAGTTGTCACGATAAGAGTTAAAATGTTTAACTAAGGGTTAAAGCCAAAATATAAGGGTAATAATGTGAACAAACATCATATAGAATTTATTAAATGATATAATTTTGACCCATATTTATCTTATATTATAAAAAAATCAATTTAGATCTATTGTAAATTTAAAATTAATTAATATTAATTTAACATTTTGAGAGTTTCCAAAAGTGTCCATTGCCTCAATTTTAAAAGGGAACCTCCTCCATCACATATTCACACCACATTGAGCCTTATATATCAACAAAATAATACCAATATATCATATAAACATCCCTATATTCATAATATAATCCTTTCCTTGGGTATAAATCTTACCAAAGAAGTTTTTTCGTGCAAATCAAATGTAGATTCCCAAAGAAGAGGTAACGTTCATCTGTAAAAATTTTATTATTTATTCTTTAACCCATTAAATTATTTTTATTTAATTTATATATAATAACCTAATTATACTATTTTTTTTATATTATGGTTTTAATCTACACTCAAACACACTTCCATAAAATGGGATATGCAATCATCGTTCCTGTGTATGACAAACTACCGCCTTGCGAACCAATGTCGTTCATTATTCCATTACCACATTTAATGGTTGAGAATAAAGATTTAATTTATGTTTTTATCTTATATATATTATATTTATGATTTATTTATTCATATTTAATTATTATATAACATATACATTCATGATTTATATTTTTTAAAATAAGATAACTTCGTTTGTGGACGTGTTGACTACCGCCTCCTCCAAATGTTGTAATTCAGTTACACTTTAAATGAAATGTATTAAGAAAGGATTTACTGAATTTATATTATATATATATATATTACATAATAGTTCTACTATAATCATATTATTTACTTTATTTCATTCAATATGAAAATAAAATTGAAACAACGTTCTTGCGTACGTACGACCTACCGTCTCGATGAATGATGTTTTTCATTTTATATTTTTATAGATTATAGATTATTATAAATACATATATAATTTATATATTTTATTTTTATAATAATTTTATTTTTCTAGAGATTATTAATTCATGATATACATAAGAGTATTAAAAATATAACAAATCAAAACACATCCGAAAACAAAGCGGTTATTTCTCAAAATGTAACTTTAACATGGAATTGTTACAAGACGGGTAATATAAATTCATAAACTAATCATATATAGTATTATAAATAATAATATAGTTCTATGATAGATTTATATTAAGCCTATATTTATTATACAATAGCTTTCATCGAGTATAAAAAGATTCAAGACATAAGGTAGGATATTTTTTTCTCACTTTTAATTCTATAGGACACATTCCTTATACACTATATATTTCTTTTATGTGGTGAATATAATACCATTGAATATATTTTATGAATGTTATTATAAATATTATGGTATTTAAATTTTCATATATTTTTATTTATTTCATAGGGAATATAATTATAATGATTATATTTTGGTAAGGGTTATTTCATAATCTGAGTTTTATTCAGGATAGTTTACATTTAAGTCTCCAATAGAGAACATTTTTCTTCTGTGTCCATGTTTTATAAAAAAATAAAAAATAAACTATTATCCTAAATTTATTAAAGTATTATTACCCATGTCTACCTTTTTATAAGATGGTTTGAAATAAATATCTTTGTCATTTTCCCAATATTTTACATTATAAATTATTCAAAAAAATACAAAAGGAATTTTATTTTTAACTTATATAGAATGAGAAGATTTTTTCATCATCACACCACCATAATTCCTTAAATATTACTTTATAAGTTTACAAGGTTATCTTTAATTCATATTATTTCTTTTAAAATTGAGCATCCTTTTAAATAAATGATTTCAATGTCAAAAAGGGAGATTTCTCTCAAGAATTTTAAATGATTTTATAAGAGTATTTTCATCTACATCAACATCCTTTGTTTAATTTTATGCTTCATTAAAATTGATATATTATGATATCATTTACCATATTTTATTAAATGGTTTAAGAATAGTTTAACTAAGGATGTGATATTTTGATACCATTCACTATATTACTCAGAATGGTTTGTGATTATGTTTTCCAATTGGGGAATGTTTTTATACATTTCACATATATATATATATATATATTTATGTTCCACTCCATTGACATGAGGAATGCACTTCACTTAGTAAGTGATGGGTGGGGATCGTTATATTCCCCAATGAATTGGTAGGTCTCATGAGACAAACTAGATATGCATTTAGATGAGGCCTTAGCAATTTATTTTTATATGTATTGTTCGAGGTATCAATGATATATTTTAGAAGTCCAATATTATTCATTCCATCATTATGAGATTAGTTGTTGATATTCCATGTTACTGTTCAACTAGAATAATATATATTAGTATGTTTCCTAACTCATGTGATTATTTAAATGTCAGGTTTTCCATTTATTTAAATTTCCAAATTATTTATGAAATATTTACTAATTATTTCAATTATACGCTTATCTTTTATAAGAATTTGAGCTCACCCCATTCATATGTTTAAATTTTTCACCAGGATTCCAAGATTTATATTATGAAAGATATGTAGGGTCACAGAAAGGGGGAATAATTATAGACTTAATGAAACTCTTTTTTATTTTACATTTTAAAATATAATGTGGATTTCAAGTATGTATCTAGTTTACTATGACTACTAAACTATTCAGCCTATTGGGATGTGATTTCTTATATCTTATACTAATGTAATAAAGTAAGGCTCTAGATCTAAGATACTATGGTCAGGGTCATAACATTTTCTATAAGAGGAAGTTTAGTAGAAACCTTGAGAAATTTATATATTATAAAAAAAATGTTGTGATAGAACATGGGAATATATACAAATAAACTAATCCTATTATTTAGATATTAGTCATAGGTAAATTTTCAATTTAAGTTTTTTGATTCGATTTTTTTTATTATACATTATGTTTCATAATGTTATGATCTAATCTAGTGTGTTACATTGTTTATAAATGGAACCTGATGGAAGGAATATAAACTGTATCAATCTGTGTATTTCATGTAAGGATTTCCCTACTATGAAAGATAATGATATTGGCACAAGTGTTTCAATTGGTTCTATAAACTTATAAATATACTGGGAAAACTAAATAAAGTTATGAGAAATAACCATACCTATATAGAGAAGCCTGATCCACAACATAGAGGAAAAATGATAGACCGCTTCTTGAGACAAAAACTTCCATTATTTAATGGGACAACAAATCCATTTTTAGTTGAGAAATAGACATGTTCCTTAGAAAATAATTTTTTTTGTTTGGAAAGTAATTGATGGAAGAAGGTTTTCATGACATTTTATCATCTCTTGGAAGATTTGGATAAATGGTGGTCATCGATTTAAAACACAAAGGTGGAGGAAGAAATAGAAAATATGGAATGAGATAATTATAAGGAAATTTTCATAGAAAAATATTCTCCCCCAAAATAGTGGGTGAATATGGGGAGGAAACTTCTAAGTCTTAAAAAAAAGAAGGATGAGAATGCTGATAAGTATGGATCCAACTTTACAAGGTAAGAAAGGAATATTTTAGACTACATATATAACCCAAAGGGTAATATTATTTGTTTATTTTATATATTAAAGTTATTCCACCAAAATAATAGGTATACCAAAACATCTAATCATTTAAAGATATAATATCATGTGATAACAAAACCGAGATTAGATTATCAATGTATACTGACTTAAAATGGAAGCAATAGAAGAAGATAATGGAAGACCAAGAGCAGGATAAAGTGAATAAGGGGAAGAAGGATTTCCCAACATGATATACTTGTGGAAGGAAACAACTTGGTATCTACTTAAAAAAGAAAAGTAGTTTTCTTCATGTGTGGTAAGAGAGTACATAACACTTATGATTACAAGGGAGATAAATAAGCTACCTATGTTTAATGATATAATTGTTAGGATATGGGACACTATTCAAATAAATTCCCCAAGAAATAAGGAAATATACCTAAAAAGAAGAAATGGGTTCAAGGTTAAGCTTATGATGTTACTACAATTGAGGAGGAATGATTAAAGTATTTTTTATCATAGTTATAATAATCATAATATATATATGGATTCTATTACAGTATTCCTTATTTAAGAATTTAGAATCATGAAAGTGTCCATTAATGTTTTTAAGGAGATCAAATATTTGGTATGTGACAATAAGAGATACATTATGTGGTTTGGGGATTCTAACATTAAGATGATTTTGGAAATTTTTTATCCTTACTTATAATTTTTTTTCAACAAATTTGGATTGAAGTATTTTTTATGAGACTTATGGATGGAATGTATTTATTTGAAGATTGGATATTATTGTTTGATGTTAAATTATGATTCATTTGATACTTTGTGATAATAGTTTTAGTTTAAGTAAATATTGACAGGCTGGATGAATTAATGGTGGATCTTATGACTCATTAAGGTTCTTCACATATGAAAATTTAAACTTGAATATTTATTTCATGGTGTAGGAGATGAAGTAAAAATAGATCAAAGCATAACTAGAGGATAATATAATGCATATAACATAAAATAAAATCAAGTAAGATTATTTTCTCATGTTTTTCTTTGGATAGTAAAATAATACCTCAACTACAGGAATGGAATTTAGATCGAAAAATCTATTCATTTAATTTTCATATCAATAAATCAATGGACTCTTTAATATATCATATATTTACTGTTTTGTGATGGTAGATTTGTTGATGACCATGTTCTATAACACTCTCTATCTGAAACTTGATGGTTTAATTTCCCTTCCAAATCCATGTTTTCACTTTCCAATAATTTAATCCTCTTCAAAAGCATAATATTTGTGTGAAATTCACATTTCACTTTCACTCTTATTAAGAGGATGTTTTATTAACCTTACTTCTGATGTGGGTTTCCCATAAGAGAATTTTAAAGTATCAACATTTGATTTTTTAAGTTTAATTTCAAATAAAAATGATGAAATTTATTGAAGGATTGGGGAATTTAAAAGAAAAATATTTAATGGTATTTCTCTTTTTAAATTTAATTTCTTATATCTCATACATTACACACAACCACAAGCTCGAATGATTAATACTATACAATTGAATAACATAGTTTTAACACAATATTTATAACCCAACCGCTAAATTTATGGGAGTTGGTAGTATTTAATAAATTATAAAATGTATATATTATATATTTAATCAAATATTTTTACATTAAAACAAATTATTTTATAGGTATTAGATAAGAATGGATCCAATTTTACATGTTTAAAGGCAATATTTTTCAAAAGGTAGTTTTAACAACTTTTAAGGACACACTTGTTTTAAATCTAGTTTTTAACACATTTATAAATTATATTTTAAAAAATAAAATCATTCTTTGAAAATTTAATATAAAAATGTACTTTGGTTGAATTTTTTGTATATTTTGGATAAGTTTCATGTTTTGATGAATAGTGAATAATACTGGATTTTAATTCAAAACAACTTTTTCATCTAAATAATTTATATTTTTAAATTATATTATTAATTTTTTTTAAAGTATAATTAGATAATTTTTTATCATTTAATTTAATTTGGGTCATTGAAATCAATTTTACATTGAATTTGAATATAAAAAAATTTCAATCTTTTAAATTTCTTCATATTAAAAATGTGTTTTCTCGTTCCATCAGTGAAATTAATTTTAAATTAATTTTATCCAATTATGTGTTTTCATTTTTGAAAAATTAATTCCATATTTGGAATCAAAAGTTCCATATTATTTAAACAGATATCTTTTATTTTTTTGACAATATGAATAGTAACATTAGTGTTTTTTTAATTACCATAGTTAAGGGTAAATCAGATAATTAAGGGTAAAAATAATCTTCTAAGTATTATAAAATTACCCTAAAACTTGTCCTCATTTTATTGGATGAGTTTTTCACAACAAAAATCACCCTTGGGATGATTTTATGGCCCCTTGGAGCCACTTGGATGACTTAAATATTTTTTTAGTATTTTATTACAAGGAACATCAAATATGTCATAGTCATGTTTTTAATAAGTATTGCATTATTTATATGTGGTTATTAAGAATATATATTTAAATATAAATAGTAATTTGAAATATATAATTTTTATCTTCATCATGGAAATTTATTTTTAATATTTTGGAAATAAATAAATACCTTAAAGGCTTACACAATGATGATGCATAAATTGTTTAATTAATTGAAATATAAAATAAATGATATTAAAAATATTAAAATAAATGAAATTTGAGATAATTAATGTCATAAACAGATTCTATTGATGACCTAGACAAATTAAGGATGTATTAAAGGTTTTTTTTGAAGCTATATTGTGTATTTACATTTTGTAAAATATCATGTAATGATTAGTTTCAAAATTGGCATTAATGATATTTTTAAATAAATAATATTTTATTAAAGGTTATAAAATTCATTAAAATTTAAAAAATAGACACCAAATTTTATAAGTTTTAAAATTTTATCCATGTCTCATTTATTGTTATTTTTACATTTTATAGTAACTATATTATCCCTTAATGAGTAAAAAAACCATGTTTTCATGGTAATACTTAAATGGTTTAACTTAGGGCTAATGCCTAAAGATAAGGGTACTGTTGTGACCTAAAATTACATAAAAAAGATTGGATGATTTTATTTAGACCAATACTCTTATTATATTAAAAATAAATCACTTTGTATCCATTTAAAATTGAAAATTAATTTATATTACTTTAATATTTTGGGAGTTCGCATAAGTGACCCTCACCACAATTATAAAAGGGAACCTCCTCCCTCACTTCATCACACCATATTGATCCTTCTAGATTGAAAAATAGGCTCATTTCTCATAAAATATCCCTAAATTCATATTATAATCCATACATTCAGAATAAATCCAACCAATGAAGTCCTTTTTTTTTCAAATGAAAAAAGATACCTGAAGAAGAGGTAACCTTCATCAACGAATATTTTTCATTTATTTCTTACATAAATCGCTTGAATTATTATTATTATTATTTATATAATAAACACAGTATCCTCAATATACTGATATGTTCTTATACTAATTTTTCTATCTACACTCACACATACTTCCATAAAATGTGATACACAATCACCGTTTATGTGTACGACATACTACCACCTCATGAAATGATGTTGTTATTTCTTCCATTTCCACCAGTAATGATTGAAAATAATGAAAAAATTATATTTTTATTTTATATATATTATATATATGATGTATTTATGCTTATGGAATTATTATATAACATATAATTTTATGATTTCCATTTTTTGTAAATATGTAACTTTGTTTGTGGATGTGTGGACTACCACTTCCTCAAAATGATGTGATTCATTTAGACGTTATATAAAATGTATTAAGGATAGGGTTAGTAAATGTATATAATATATATTCTATAATACTTTTATGGGAATATTATTATTTACATTATTTCTTTCAATACTCTAATAAAATAGAAATAGCATTCATGCGTACGTATGGCCTATCGTCACCTTGAATGATGTATTTCATTATCTATTTCTATATTTTATAGATTATTATAAATAAATATATGATAAATATATATGATATTTATGTAAGGTTTATCATTATGGGTATTATGAATTCATGATATAGTTAATGGGATAAAAAAATAATAAATCGAAATGCATGTGAACAACTAACTGATTATTACCTGAAACGTAACATTAACATGGAATTATTAATAAGAGGGTAATATATAGTCATAAATAAATCATATATGATATTATAAAAATGAATATGGTTATGTGATAGATTTATAATAATCCTATATTTTTAATAGTAGTATTTTTAAGGATTACAATGAGAGTCAATACAAAAGTTAATGTATTTTTGTCGCACATTTATTTCCGTGGGACCCATTCCTTATACACTACTTATTTATTTGTGTAGTGTATATATTTCCCATGAATGTCTTATATGATTATTATTCTGAATATTATTGTATTTTAATATTATAATTTTATTTCTTTCATGGGGAATATGATTCTACTTATTATAAAGTGGTAAGGTTTATTTTAAAATCTCATTGTTGTTCAGGATTGTTTAAATTTAAGTCTCCACTACATAAAATTTTTATTCATTGTCCATATTTTTTAAAAAAAAATCAAAAAGTTTTTTACTATTATCCAAAAAACAACTTCTTTTTACCAATTTTTTACATTTTATAGAACAGGTTTAAAGGAATATTTTTTTTGTTTTCCAAACGAGGTATTTTATAAATTTTTCGATAAAAATACAGAAGGAATGTTTTTTTACTTATGTGGCATGAGTATATTTTTTACTATCATGACAAATTAATTTATTAAATCATCCTTTATATGTTTACAATTTTTCTTTCAATGAATTTTTTTTTCATTTAAAATTGATAATCCTTTTAAATAAACGCTTTCAATAAAAAAAGGGTATTTCTTAATAGAAAATTCACTTATTTTATTAGATTATTTTCAACTATGTAAAAATCCTTTGTTTAATTTTATGCTTCATTGAGTTTTATCTATTATGATATCATTTAATATATTTTATTAAATGGTGTGTGATCTGTTTGTCTGTGGATGTTCTATTTTGATACCATTCACCATATTACTCAGAATGGTTTTATTATGTTTACTAATTAAGGAATGTTATTTTACATTTAATATGTATATGTTTTTTATGTTTCACCAAAATCATAAAAATAATGAATTGTATTTATTAAGTGATGGGAATATCCTGCTATAGGCCCTCGATGAATCGGTACAACTCATGAGAAAAAGAATATATGGATTTAGCTAAGGCCTTATCCATTTATTTTCAGATGTCTTGGTCGAGGCCTCAATGGTATGTTATAGTTGTCCATAATTATGAATTCCATCATTATGAGATATATTATTGATAATCCATGTGATTATTTTATTTGTAGAATATTTTTTGTTATGTTTTCTAGCTAATGTGATTATTTAAATGGCACGTGTTTCAGTTATTTGCCCTTCCATATCATTAATTTCATATTTACTCATAGTTTCCATTATATTCTTACCCATACTAATAATTTTAGATCAACCCTTTATTATGTTTTAATTTTACCTTGGGATTCTAATAAGTATATTATTACTGATATTCAGAGTTACACAAAGGGGGAATAATGGTAGACTTAATGAAACTTTTTTTTATTTTATGTTTTAAAATGTAATGTGGATTTCATGTATGAATATAGTTTACTAAGACAACTAAATTATTATTTCCTTTGGGGTTCAATTACTTTTTAATTATTAAAATTTAATAAAGTAAAGAACCACCTTAAGGATACTAGGGTCTGAATTATTAGATTTGGTATTAGAGGATGTTTAATAGAAACCCTATGAACTAGATTGATTACAGAACAAAACATTGTGACCCAATCTAGAAATATATCCAAATAAACTATGATTATGATTTAGAGATAATTCATACCTAAAGTTTTAATTTATGTTATGCGATTCACTATTTTTGAGATAAAAATTATGTTTAATAATTTTTTCATTTAATATAGTGTGTTCCATTGTTAAGAAATGGAACCTAGATGATTGGATGGAAAATATATCAATTCACGTAATCAATGTAAGGATTTCCATTATTTTTAAGTTAATGATATTATAGTTGGAGATAAAACTAGTGCAAAACATTTTATAACTATACCATGATTAATAAACTAGGTTATAAATAATAACCATATCTATATGGAGTAGCCTGGTCCAAAATGCGGAGGAACAATGTTAGACCACTTCACGAGAAAACAACCTCCGTCATTTGATAAGAATAAAAATCCATTTATAGTTGAAAAATGGATATGTTCCTTAGAAAAGATATTTATTTCTTTGGGAAGTAAAAAAATGGTATGGATTTCATGTAATTTTAATCTCTCTCTCAAGATGTGTATATTAGTGGTCACTGATTCAGAACTAGGAGGATGGATAAATAAGAAAAATTTTAATGAAAAATTTTAAGAAAATTTTCATAGAAAAAATATTTTCGCTATGAATAGAAATTGTATATAGAGAGGAAATTTCTAAGTCTGAGGAAAAAGGAGGAGGATAATTTTGATAAGTATGAAGACAACATGATAAGGTTAGTATGGCATACTACATACTATATACATAAACCATTGTTTAATATTGATTATTTCTTTGATGGGTTAAAGTTATTACTTCAAAAGGAATTAGTCTTCCAAACATTCTCACCATACAAATATATTGTATCATGTGCTATGAAAACCAGGAAATAATTCTCAAAGTCTTATGACTTTAAAGGGAATAAATAGAAGAAGTGAATAGTAGAGAAAGAGTCAGATAAAGGAAAGAAGGTAAAGTATTATTTTCTAACATTTGATACTTGTGAAAGGAAACACCCTGGTACCTGGTTAAAATGAAAAGAAGTTTGATTCATGAGTGGTGAGAAAGGCCATCATGTTCAGGATTTCAAGGGAATAAAAGAATCCACCAATGTTCAATGCTATAATTTTAAGAAGATGTGACACTATGCAAATGAATTCCCCAAGCATCAAGGAAATATACCTTAAAAGAAGTAAAGGGGTCAAGGTCAAGCTTATTTTTTTACTGAATTCTTTATAGAGTAATTAAATTATTTTATCTAGTTATAAGAATCATACAATATATAAGGATTGTATTATAGTATTCCTTTTTATTTATTTGGAAGCATGAATGTTTTCATTATTTGTTTTATGGAGATAAAATATTTGGTATGTGACAATAAAATATACGTTATTTAGTTTGGGTAATCTAATGTTAAGTTGATTTTAAATTTTTTGTTACATACCTAATAAATATTTTATATTTGAATATTGAAAGATGTATTTTGGATAAGTATTAAGGTTATAATAGATTAAGTTTAACATTGTATATTACCGTGGGAGGTAAAAATATAACTTATTGGATACTTTTTACTAGAAATTTTGGTTTCCAGAGATATTTAATGGATAATGGAATGAAAGTGGAAACTTTTTATTAATTAAAGTGCTTTAGGTATGAAAAATTAAACTTGAATACCCATTTCATGGCATAATAAATGAAGTGAAAATAGATCAAAGAACAACCAAAGGATAAGATCATGCTTATAACATGGAATAAAATCAAGTAATTTTATTTTCTCAAGTTCTTATCTGGATAGTAAAATAATCCCTCAACTAAAGGAAAGCAATTTGGTACAAAAAACCTATTTGTTTGATTTTCTTATAGAGATATCAATGGCCTCTTTAACCCATCACATATTTATGGTTTTGTTATTATAGACTTTCGGATGAACATGTTCTTTGACACTATCTATCAGAACTTAATTGTTTGATTTCCCTTCTACATCTATCTTTCAACTTCACACAAATTTTAACCTATTCAATAGCCTAATTTTTTGGTGACCATGACATTTAATAGTCTCTCTTATTAATAGGATGTTTTATTAAACCTATATCTAATATGAGATTTCCATAATGAAATTTTAAAGCATATTCCTTTTATTATTGATGTTCAATTTAAAATTGTGATATTCAATTTAATGAAGGATGGATGAATGTAAAACCCTAATATATTATGGTATGTTCACTTTTAAATTTAATATCTTTGAGAGTATATGTTTCACACAAAACCAAGCTTAAATGAACAATTATATACAATTAAATACCATTATTTTAACACGACCATTATAACCTAGATATTTAATTGGTGGAAATGAATAATATTTAATAAATTATGAAATTTATATATAATATATTTAACAAAATATTTTTACATTAATCCAAATGGTTTAATAAACATAAGATAATAATTAATCCAATTTTACACATTAAAGTGCATTATTTTTTTAATTGTAGTTTTACCTCCTTTTAATGGTGAAATTATTTTAAATATAGTTTTTTAAACTCTTATACATTAAATTTGAAAAAATAAACTTCTTATTTTATATAGGAATATAAATTTTTACATTATTTGAATTGTTTTTTATTTTTCTAATAAGTTTCATGTTTTGATGAAAATTTAAAAATACTAAATTTTAATTAAAAAAATAAATTTTCAAATTAATATATGGTTTTAAATAATATTTTTAATTGATTTTAAAGTATAATTAGATCAAAAAATTACATTTAATCTGATTTTGGTCATTGGAATTTATGTATAAAAACATTTTAATCTTTTGAACATTTTCACTTTAAAAACTTGTTTTCTCATTCCACCAATGGGATTAAATTTATATTAATTATATCAAATTATTTGTTTTGAATTTTGAAAAATAAATTCTATATTTGGAATAATAAGGTCCAAAATTAGTAAATAGGTCCCTTTTATTTTTAGACAATATGAATAATAACTTTTCTATTTTTTAAATTAGCATGGTTAAGGGTAAATTGGGAAATTAAGGGTAAAAATAATATTATAAGTATTATAAAATTACCCTATAACTTTTCCTAATTTTTTGGATGATTTATTATCAACCAATATCATCCTTTAGGCAATTTTATATCCTCTTCGAGCCATTTGGATGAATTTAAGTTTTTTATCATTTTATTCTAAGAAAAGTCCATTATAACACACTCATATTCTAAAAAGTATTACATTTATTATATGGAGTAATTCAGAATATATCTTAAAATATAAATGTTAATTTAAAAATTAAAATTTTTATTTTAATCATATAAATTTATTTTATTTTTTTAGGAAATATAATATTATCTTAAAAGCTTACACAAAGATGGTGTATTAATTGTTTAATTAACAGAAATATCAAATAAATGATATTAAAAAATATTAAAATAAATGTAATGTGAGATAATTAATGTTATATAGTAATTTTATAGATGGTATATACACATTATGGATGTAATAAATGTTTTTTTATGTTTTCTTGTGTATAAATATTTTTTAAAATGGCATGTAATGAATAGTGTCAAAATTGACATTAATGATATTTTAAAATAAATAATATTTTAATAAATGATATAAAATTCATTATAACATAAAATTTATTCAAATAATTGGTATAATGTTTAAAATTTCATCCATGACTCATTTTGGGGTTCTTTTTTCAATTCATAGTAACTATATTTACCCTTAAAGAGTAAAAATCCAAGTTGTCAAGGTAAGAGTCAGAGGGTTTAACTAAGGGTTAAGGAAATGAGATAAGGGTAATAATGTGACCTAAACATTTATAAAAATTATTATATGATATTATTTCAACCCATAATCATATTATATTATAGATAACTCATTTTTTAGTAACTTTAATTTGAAAATTAATTTATATTAATTTAATATTTTGAGAGTTTCTAAAAGTTTCCGTCACCTAAATTATAAAAGAAACATCCTCCCTCACTTATTCACACCACTTTGAGCCTTATATATAGGCCAAAACATTTAAATACCTCATTAATAAGACCCTCCCTTCATCTTATAAGCCTAAATTTGGGCATAAATCCAACCAAAGAAGTCTTTTTGGGCAAATCAAAAGGAGATACCCAAAAAAGAGGCAATATTCGTTAACAAATGATTTATTTTATTTCTTTAATAAATCCATTCAATTATTTTTATTTAATGTTTATATAAGAATATTATTATCATAAATATATATATATGTTGTTATATTATGGAATTTATATACACTCACACACACTTTAATCAAATGGGATACACAATCATCATTCCAGTGTATTGAGGACTACCGCCTCACAAACTGATGTCGTTCATTCATCCATTTCCACCTTTAATGGTTGGTAATAATGGTAAAATTTCTGTTTTTATATGATATATATTATATTTATGATTTATTTATGCTTATTTAATTACTATATATCACATACCTTCATGCTTTACTTTTTTTGTAAATATGATAACTTTGTTTGGGGATGTGTGGACAACCGCCTCCTCAAAATGATGCCATTCATTAATAAATTACCTGGAATGTATTAATAATGGGTTTAGTGAATATATATGATATATATTACATCATATTTCAACTAAAGTTTTATTATTTACTTTCTTTCTTTCAATACGACAGGAAAATGGAAACACTGTTCATGCGTACCTATGGCCTATCGGCTCTATAAACAATATATTTCATTTCCAATTTCTATATTTTAGAGATTTTTATAAATACATATATAATGAATATATATGAAATTTATTCCATGATTATAATTTTTTATATGATTAAATCATGATATATGTAACAGGGTCAACAATTTAACAAATCAAAATGCATCCGAAAAACAAATGGGTTATTACCCGAAACGTAACATTAACATGTAATTGTTAATAAATGAGAAATATAAACTCATAAGTAAATAATATATGGTATACTATAAATGAATATTATTCTATGATATATTTTTAATAAACCTTTATTTATTATATAAGATTTTGTAGAGAGTATGATGAGAGTCAATACATAAGGTAAGAGATTTTTGTCTCACTTTTATTTCTAGGGGACAGAGAACTTATACTGTAACACCCCGACCCTAGTTACCCAGAGTCGGTGCATTATTACATAACATTGGAATGATCACAAGAAAGATCAAATTTCGAAAGACCGATTGGTTTAGTAGCCTTGGAAACACTAGATATATTCATAAAGTTTTACATTATATCATAAAGTGAAAAACTACTACAACAACATATTGTCTCCAAAGTACACACTATTAACCCCTCATAATATCCCTACAGGTCATTCATAATTTACTTCTTCACTTCCTGGGAAAAATAAAACATAGAAAATGGGTGATCTCAAATGCCCAGTAAGGATAACAATATAGCGGAAACTTTCATACATAAGAATAAACATTTAAGGCAATGTATAACTAAAACAAAAGCCTTTCAAACTTGAACTTTCAACATGGTATGGCATAAATAAAATGAAGTATTGCCATTTACTTATTCACATGGATATTCTACTAATCGAATAATCACATGCAAAATCAATAACCACTTTCATAATGATGGAATGCATAATGCCAAACTATCATAACCACATAGCCAAGGCCTCGTGCCAAGACTACAAATAAGATTTTGTCAAGGCATTGTGCCAAGACACTAGTTTGTCTCATGAGACCTACCGATGCATCTAGGAGCTATAACGGGCTCCACCCGTCACATATTAAGTCCAATGCATTCCCATATGAAAAGGTTTAAACATAACATAAACATTCGTATTAAAACAAGCATACGAAATGTCAATAATTTCACCATAAACTATGAATGGTATAAAATAGCACATTCACAGTCAAACATATCACAAAACCCTCAATACAATATAGAAGTTTTGTATCATAATAAATCAACTTCAAATAAGCGTAAAATCCATCAAAGGATGTTGACATAGATGAAATCAAAACACTTTTTAGAGAAATATCTCTTTCTATTTTTGAAATCATTTAAGAGCCATATAAAATAAAACATTTTCTTTGAAAATATTCTTATAAGCTTGTAAGGAAAGCTTTGAAGATTTTATAACGGCGGAAAATAACTGCACCCGCCGTATAAGTAAAAAAAACATTCTTACCTTAATTCTGTCGAAAAGGTTAAAAAGGACCTTGTTTTGAAAACGACGGAAAGATTCCTCTTATAAAAAGTCAAACAAGGGTATAAATGACTTTAACCCATATTCTTGTAAATAATAAAAATGTTTTGAAATACATTTTTAAGAAAACATGGATGTGGATGGTAAAGAGATCCCAGTAGATTATTACATATAAACAACCTCGGATAATGAAGAGATTGTGAAATAACCCTTACCCTGTACTTTTCCTTGGTTGGGGTAAGTTAACATCCTGTATAATGGTGAAATAATTGTTATTAAATTATACAAGAATCATATACATTAATATGATATCATATATGATCTTTTAATATTGATTTGATAATAATATCTTAGTATTATCGTTGTTTCGGGTGTTAACTTACTTGTTTTCTTTTATATGTTTTGTTACATAAGAAATGTTTGTAAAGGATAGGTTGTATATTATTCATATCCAGAATGATATCAAGTCCTTAAACATCATTTTTTAAATCATCAAATGATAATTATACTTGAATGGATACGATGAAGAATGAATCTCATCGCGTTCGTGGAGACGGTAGTCCGTACGTACGCACGAGCGACAATATCATTCTTTTGATATTAAAATAATATATAAATGGATGGTATATAATATATAAAGAATCATTAACATGTTATATTTATTATTTACATGAGTTAAACATCATTATTATACCCATCCAAATAATATTATATTGAATAACAATTACACCACGACGTGGAGACGGTAAGCCGTACGTACGCACGTATGGTGACATGTTATTCAAAGGGTGGATAGAATACTGAATATGGTTGTACCATATTTATAATAACATCACAGTATATATATGATACTGGAGTTATTATTTTATAATGGTAACAACAAAGGAGGAAGAAGTGGAATAAGAAAGGAACATGAAAAAGGGTGGTGAAATCATTACCTCTTCTTCGGTTTCTTCCTTTTGATTTGATCAAAAGGGCTCCTTAGGTTGGATTTCTGATCAAAATAAGGCCTCTAGGTTGTAGTGAGGGAAGTTGGGAGAGTATTTGGGCAGAGTTTGGTAGAACCAAAAATCTTTGAAGGTGTGAAGAAATGAGAAGGAGGAGTGCCCTTTTATAAGAGGGGTGAGGGGCACCTTTGGAAAAGTAAGAAATATTAATTTATAATAAATTCATATTCGGTTTCTAATGGCTCCAAAGTTGATTATTTAAATTTTAAGGTAGGGATGGGTCTAAAAAAACTCAACCAATAGAATTTAGACAGGTTTGGGTACTTATATTAACCTTATCATTAAGTATTAACTCTAAGTTAATTAGTTTCACTTTTACAATGTCTCTTTGTATTTTTATATAGTATGGTTAATAAACTTACTATATACATCCAAGCGACCCACAAGTGGTCCATTAATGACGAAACTATCATGATATAAGTCTTTTGGCCGAACCTTATATTTTTAGGAATTTAATATTAACTAATAATATAATATTTGTTTTAAGAACTCTTTTATGTCAATTTTGACACTATTCAATAGTTGATTTTTGTGAAACTCATAACAGATTGATTACTTCAAAAAACCTCAATTAAATCAATTATAATATATCATATTATCCTATAAAATTAGTTTAATTCATTAAAAGTTTCATATTATATTTATTTTGGTATTTATAATATCAATTATTTTAATTTTTCACCATTATAGTAATTAATTCATCATCATTGTGTCATAAATAAATTAAATTATTTAATGTCTAAAAATTATAAATAAAATATCATTATGTAGGAAATATTTTTATCTTTCTAATGAATATTTATAATCTAAAATACAACATATATAAACCTATGTAAAAATTATTTTTCTAAAAGATATATGCTTGTGTCATTTTTGTATTCATTTTAACTTAATTAAAATAAAATGTCCCTATCACCTACAAGTGGCACCATGGGGTCCCAAAATCGACCCAAAGATGCCTATGGTCGAACTTGTATCAACCAATAAGTCTAGGACACGTTTTAGGGTAATTTAGTATTATTATAATATTATTTTTTAACCCTTATTTACCATATTTACCCTTAATCATGGTAAATAAAATATTTACCGCAGTAATTATTCAAAATGTCTAAAAATAAAAGTTACCTATTTAAACAATTTGGAAATCCTGATTCCAAATATGGAATCCATTTTTCTAAATTCAAAACACAGAAGTGTCAGAAATTAATTTAAAATTAATTCCCGTTGTCAAAACAAAAAGCGTGTTTTTAAGAGATAATAACTATCAAAAGATTGACACTTGTTTATGTTCGGTTTAATTGTAAAATTGTGTCCAATGACCAACATTATATTAAATGGTAAAAATATATTCTAAATATACTTTAAAACCACTTAAATTCATAATTTATCACTATTAATTATTTTGATTAAAAAAGTTGTTTTTAATTAAAATTTAGTAATTTTCACTATTCATCAAAATATTAAAGTTATCCGAAAAGTACCAAAATTTCACCTTAGGCTAAATTCGACATTCTGAATCCAAAAATGAAGTCCATTTTGAAATATAAAATGTATATAATTTCAAAAATTTGGTATTACTATTCATAACGGCTAGTTTGATTGGTTATGGTGTGTTAGAACTCGGTGTTGCGTACAATACACGCTATCACATTATTCAAAGAGAAGCGTACCGTAGAAGCTTGGGGTGTTACATTATCCCCTCCTTCAAATAATTTCGTCCTCGAAATTTCTAGAATTCTTATCACATGAAAAGACTCGGGTGGTTCTTCATCATAAGTTCCTCGGGTTCCCACGTTGCCTCTTCCATCTTATGGTTTCTCCACAAAACTTTTACCAGACGCGTCGTCCAGTTTCTCAGTACTTGTTCTCTTGTATCAAGAATCCTGAAGGGCTCTTCGCAATAAGACAGATCAGGTTCCAGTTCTAATTCCTCATAGGTGAGTACATGCGTTGGGTCAGGCATGTATTTCCTCAACAGAGATACGTGGAACACATCGTGAACTTTGGAGAGACTTAGCGGCATCGCCAATCGGTAAGCTATAGCCCCAATTCGTTCTAGAATTTCAAAAGGTCCGATGTACCTGAGACTCAATTTACCTTTCTTACCAAAACGTATGACTCCCTTCCATGGAGATACCTTCAGGAAAACATGATCACCGACTTGAAATTCCAAATCCTTCCTTCGATTATCGGCATAGCTCTTCTGCCTACTTTGAGCTGCTTTGATGTGATTTTGGATTACCTTCACCTTTTCCACCGTTTCCTCCACCAGTTCTGGGACTACAAGTTTTCTTTCACCAACGTCATCCCAACAGGTTGGTGTACGGCATCTATTTCTGTATAACGCTTCATATGGTGCCATCTGAATACTCGAATGGAAGCTATTGTTATAGGAAAATTCTACCAGAGGTAAATATTGATCCCACATACCCTGAAAGTCAAGTGAGCAAGATCTTAACATGTCTTCCAAGGTTTGAATAGTCCGTTCTGATTGTCCGTCTGTCTGAGGGTGGTAAGCAGTGCTCAAATGAAGTTCAGTATCCAGGGATTTCTGAAGACTTTTCCAAAATCTTGAAGTAAAACGGGGATCACGATCAGAAACAATCGATAGGGGTACTCCATGAAGTCTCACAACTTCATTAATATATATTCTTGCTAGACGTTCCAGGGGTAGATCTTCTCTTATAGCAAGAAAATGTGCTGACTTGGTAAGACGATCAACAATAACCCATATTGCATCGTTCCTTCTAGGAGTCTTTGGTATCCCCATGACAAAGTCCATTGTAATATTGTCCCATTTCCACTCTGGTAAGGGAAGAGGTTGCATGACTCCTCCAGGATGTTGCCTTCCTGCTTTCACTTGTTGACAAACCATACATCTTGACACAAAATCCGCAATCTCCCTCTTCATGTTGTCCCACCAAAAATGTTCCTTCAAATCTCTATACATTTTGGTGCTCCCAAGGTGTATAGAGAAATTGGAACTATGAGCATCATCCAGCAATTCCCTTTTTAGATCAGGTAAATCGGGAACACAAAGTCTCCTCCCGAATTTCAAAATTCCATCTTCATACACAAATTCCTTCAATCTCCCATCATTCACAGCTTTAATCTTCTTTTGAAATTCTTCATCATCGGTCTGAGAACTCTTAATCCTTTCTAGTAAATATGGTTTGGAAACCATTTGAAAAAGTATTGATGTTTCACCTTCCCTGGTTATTCCCATGTCCATCTTCACTAGATCCATGAAAATTGGATCCCTTTCAATTCTCATATAGTTCAAAACTCCATGGTATTTTCTGCTCAAAGCATCTTCCACCTTGTTTTCTTTCCCCGGGTGGTAGTGTATCGTACAATCATAATCCTTTAGTAATTCAAGCCATCTACTTTTCCTCATGTTGAGTTCTTTTTGTGAGAAAATATACTTCAAACTCTTGTGATCAGTATAAATCTCACATTTTCACCATAGAGGTAGTGCCTCCATATCTTCAAAGCAAAGATCACAGCTGCTAACTCGAGATCATGAGTAGGATATTTTTGTTCCTGAATTTTCAACTGTCGTGATGCATAGGCAATAACTCTATCATTCTGCATAAGGACACAACCAAGTCCTTTCTTTGATGCATCACTATAAATAACGAACCCATCATTCCCCGATGGTAGAGTCAATATAGGAGCATTGACTAATCTTCTCTTCAGTTCTTCGAAACATTATTCACACTCTTTTTTCCAAACAAATTTAACCCCTTTACGTGTGAGCTTTGTTAATGGGTTAGCCAATCGGGAAAAATTCTGGACGAAACGTCGATAATAACCTGCCAAACCAATAAAACTACGTACCTCAGTTATACTCATAGGTGCTGGCCATTCTTGGATTGCCTTGGTCTTAGAAGGATCAACAGAGATTCCATATTAAGAGACAATATGGCCAAGAAAAGAAATCTCCTGAAGCCAGAATTCACACTTGCTAAACTTCCCATATAATTCATGCCTCCTCAGAGTCTTCAAGATAATGCGCAAGTGATTTTCATGATCTTCGTAGGTTTTGGAGTATACCAAGATATAATCAATAAATACCACCACAAATTCATCGAGATACTCCTTGAAAACTCTATTCATCAGATCCATGAATACAGAGGGTGCATTAGTCAATCCAAACAGCATTACAGTAAACTCG
This sequence comes from Viscum album, assembly GCA_963277665.1. Taxonomy (NCBI): domain Eukaryota; kingdom Viridiplantae; phylum Streptophyta; class Magnoliopsida; order Santalales; family Viscaceae; genus Viscum; species Viscum album. Next base: position 1,365,179,916 of record OY728166.1, on the reverse strand, counting down.
TAATGCCCGTACCTAGTTCGAAATGCTGTCTTCGGAATGTCTTCCTTCTTCACATACAACTGATGGTATCCAGATCGAAGGTCAATCTTTGAAAAGTATTGAGCTCCATGCAGTTGGTCAAATAAATCATCAATGCATGGTAGGGGATACTTGTTCTTTATCGTTATAGCATTGATCTCCCTGTAGTCAATACATAACCTCATAGATCCATCTTTCTTTTTAACAAAAAGAACAGGGGCTCCCCATGGAGAAACACTAGGGTGAATAAATCCTTTATTACTCAATTCCTATAGTTTTTTCTTTAGTTCAACTAATTCTACAGTGGCCATTCTATAAGGGGTCTTCGATATAAGCCTTGATCCAGGAATTAAATCAATGGAAAACTCAACTTCTTGTTCTGGAGGATGTCCAGGTAAATCTTCCGGAAATACATCTACAAATTATTTCACAACAGGTACATCCTCTATTTGAACATTCCTTTCCTCACCCACAGTTATTTCATTCTCTTACTCCCCAATAATTGAATTTAGTTGATCTATTGGGGGTGGATCTAAATAAGAATTAGGTGGTGACGATTCTTCTCTAAAGATAAGGTGTTCCTTATCATTATCATCAAGAATCGCAACCTCTTTCTTCTTACAATAAATCTTTGCATCATAGTCCGAAAGCCAGTCCATACCGTGGATTATATCAAACTCAATCATAGGTATGACGATGAGATTAGCAGATAAAGAACATTTATGTGCTCTAATGGGGACTGATTCACAAAACTTTGTTGCAATGATACTTCCCTTAGGAGTTTTAACTGACAACTCCCTAGTTAAATCAAATTGGAAATATCTAATTTTCTTAAAAAACTGGGAAGATATGAAACAATGCGATGATACAGAATCAAATAATGCATTTTCTAAACTTGAGGAAACCATTAAATTACCTGCCACCACGTCTTTCGGAGCTTCTACCTCAGCAGTAGTGATAGCATAAGCCTGGCCTTGATCCCTTGGCCTTTTCTGAGGTAAGTTCTCCTGACTCTTAGGACATGCATTTGCACAATGCCCCATCTCCCTGCAATTATAGCACTGAACGTTGGTAGCTTCCTTCTTCCCCTTGCAATCACGAGCTTGGTGGCCTTTTTCACCACACTTGTAACAGACTCCCATTCCCTTCAAGCAAGTACCAGGGTGTTTCTTCCCGCATTTACCACAGGATGGATATTCAACCTTTCCCTTCTTCCCCTTATTTCCATTCCCAGATTGATCAGCAGGTCTCTTCTTCTCTTGCTTTGCTTTAAAGTCATATGACTTAGAGAATTCCTTTTTGGTCTTGATAGCACATGAGACAATGTCTTCGTACGACGAAAAGGATTGTGAGACTAATGCTCGATGAAGAAATGGTTTTAACCCATCAAAGAAACGATCAATCTTACTTCTTGGGTTACGTATATAATCTCTAGCATACCTTTCTAACCTTGTAAAGTTAGCCTCATACTTTGTGACATTATCATCCTCCTTTTGTCTCAGACTCAGAAATTGCCTTTCCATATCTGCTCGATGGTCGCGGGGAAAGTATTTTTCTAAAAACAGATCTTTGAACTCCCTCCATTCCATATTTGATACTTCATCATCTTCCTTCATGTTTTGAATCAATGACCACCATTGATCAGCATCTCCAGTGAGGCGGTAAACTGACATGATAACTTTTTCCCTTTCACTGCTCCCCAAAGCCTGAAATATTTTCTCTAGGGAATTTATCCATTGTTCAACTACTAAGGGATTTGTACTCCCATTGAACGTTGGTGGTTGTTGCCTCATGAATCGATCTAACATTGATCCTCCACACTATGGATCAGGGTGCTCCATATGGGTAAGGTTATTATTCATAACCTGAGTGAGTTGTCTCAGTATGGTGATTAGCTGATCGGCACCAGTTGCATCACCAGCTCCACTATAATTATCTTGAGCAGAAGGGCAATCCATACATGGAGTGCGTGCATTGATACAGTTTCCATTTCTTCCACTAGGCACCATTTCTAAACAATGGCATAAACTAGATCAGTTTATGAATCAAAATACATAATCCCATACTTATCAAACACTTAACATAAATTGAACTATTTATGGATATAATCCATAATCATAAAAATGTTTTCTTTGAGGAAGTATATACTCATAAACCCTTTATAATGATTTGCAAAGAAAATGAGAGTTATCCTAAGCATATCCCCCGGGAGTGTCGTAACCAAGAGTGAAGCAAGGCCCGTTGTCGTGCACCAGTTCCCGTTCGAGTCTAGCTCAAAGCGGTATTTTCGGGTTTTACCCCTAGGTACATCTGTGCCAGAGCTGCCTCTACCTGCTCGTATCCAGACAGGGATGTATTGCTCGGAAAACTCACAAAATCTTTACAATACCAAAATTCTAGGAAGTTCTTCTATACTAATCCTCAAAGTTCATCTTAGGTCTACGTGCTCTAATCAGAGTTTATCTAAATCTAGCTTCCAAGGTTTGTACTAAACCTCCTCTGATACCAACTGTAACGCCCCGACCCTAGTTACCCAGAGTCGGTGCATTATTACATAACATTGGCATGATCACAAGAAAGATCAAATTTCGAAAGACCAATTGGTTTAGTAGACTTGGAAACACTAGATATATTCATAAAGTTTTACATTACATCATAAAGTGAAAAACTACAACAACAACATATTGTCTCCAAAGTACACACTATTAACCCCTCATAATATCCCTGCAGGTCATTCATAATTTACTTCTTCACTTCCTGGGAAAAATAAAACATAGAAAAGGGGTGAGCTCAAATGCCCAGTAAGGATAACAATATAGCGTAAACTTTCATACATAAGAATAAACATTTAAGGAAATGTATAACTAAAACAAAATCCTTTCAAACTTGAACTTTCAACATGGTATGGCATAAATAAAATGAAATATTTCCATTTACTTATTCACATGGATATTCTACTAATCGAATAATCACATGCAAAATCAATAACCACTTTCATAATGATGGAATGCATAATGTCAGACTATCATAACCACATGGCCAAGGCCTCGTTCCAAGACTACAAATAAGATTTTGTCAAGGCCTTGTGCCAAGACACTAGTTTGTCTCATGAGACCTACCGATGCATCGAGGAGCTATAGCGGGCTCCACCCGTCACATATTAAGTCCAATGCATTCCAATATGAAAAGGTTTAAACATAACATAAACATTCGTATTAAAACTAGCATACGAAATGTCAATAATTTTACCATAAACTATGAATGGTATAAAAATAGCACATCCACAGTCAACATATCACAAAACCCTCAATACAATATAGAAGTTTTGTATCATAATAAATCAACTTCAAATAAGCGTAAAATCCATCAAAGTATGTTGACATAGATGAAATCAAAACACTTTTTAGAGAAATATCTCTTTCTATTTTTGAAATCATTTAAGAGCAATATAAAATAAAACATTTTCTTTGAAAATATTCTTATAAGCTTGTAAGGAAAGCTTTGAAGATTTTATAACGGCGGAAAATAACCGCACCCGCCGTATAAGTTAAAAAAAACATTCTTACCTTAATTCTGTCGAAAAGGTTAAAAAGGACCTTGTTTTGAAAACGACGGAAAGATTCCTCTTATAAAAAGTCAAACAAGGGTATAAATGAATTTAACCCATATTCTTGTAAATAATAAAAATGTTTTGAAATACATTTTTAAGAAAACATGGATGTGGATGGTAAAGATATCCTAATAGATTATTACTTATAAACAACCTCGGATAATGAAGAGATTGTGAAATAACCCTTACCTTGTACTTTTCCTTGGTTGGGGTAAGTTAACCTCCTGTATAATGGTGAAATAATTGTTATTAAATTATACAAGAATCATATACATTAATATGATATCATATATGATCTTTTAATATTGATTTGATAATAATATCTTAGTATTATCGTTGTTTTGGGTGTTAACTTACTTGTTTTCTTTTATATGTTTTGTTACGTAAGACATGTTTGTAAAGGATAGGTTGTATATTATTCATATCCAGAATGATATCAAGTCCTTAAACATCATTTTTTAAATCATCAAATGATAATTATACTTGAATGGATACGATGGAGAATGAATCTCATCGCGTTTGTGGAGACGGTAGTCCGTACGTACGCACGAGCGACAATATCATTCTTTTGATATTAAAATAATATATAAATGGATGGAATATAATATATACAGAATCATTAACATTTTATATTTATTATTTACATGAGTTAAACATCATTATTATACCCATCCAAATAATATTATATTGAATAACAATTACACCACGACGTGGAGACGGTAAGCCGTACGTACGCACGTATGGTGACATGTTATTCAAAGGGTGGATAGAATACTGAATATGGTTGTACCATATTTATAATAACATCACAGTATATGTATGATACTGGAGTTATTATTTTATAATGGTAACAACAAAGGAAGAAGAAGTGGAAGAAGAAAGGAACATGAAAAAGGGTGGTGAAATCATTACCTCTTCTTCGGTTTCTTCCTTTTGATTTGATCAAAAGGGCTCCTTAGGTTGGATTTATGATCAAAATAAGGCCTCTAGGTTGTATTGAGGGAAGTTGGGAGAGTATTTGGGCAGAGTTTGGCCGAACCAAAAAGCTTTGAAGGTGTGAATAAATGAGAAGGAGGAGTGCCCTTTTATAAGAGGGGTGAGGGGCACCTTTGGAAAAGCTAGAAATATTAATTTATAATAAATTCATATTCGGTTTCTAATGGCTCCAAAGTTGATTATTTAAATTTTAAGGTGGGTATGGGTCAAAAACAACTCAACCAATAGAATTTAGATAGGTTTGGGTACTTATATTAACCTTATCATTATGTATTAACTCTAAGTTAATTAGTTTCACTTTTACAATGTCTCTTTGTATTTTTATATAATATGGTTAATAAACTTACTATATACATCCAAGAGACCCCCAAGTGGTCCATTAATGATGAACCTATCATGATATAAGTCTTTTGGCCGAACCTTATATTTTTAGGAATTTAATATTAATTAATAATATAATATTTGTTTTAAGAACTCTTTTATGTCAATTTTGACACTATTCAATAGTTGATTTTTGTGAAACTCATAACAGATTGATTACTTAGAAAAAAGTCAATTAAATCAATTATAATATATCATATTATCCTATAAAATTAGTTTAATTCATTAAAAGTTTCATATTATATTTATTTTGGTATTTATAATATCAATTATTTTAAATTTTCACCATTATAGTAATTAATTCATCATCATTGTGTCATAAATAAATTAAATTATTTAATGTCTAAAAATTATAAATAAAATATCATTATGTATGAAATCTTTTTAGCTTTCTAATGAATATTTATAATCTAAAATCCAACATATATAACCCTATGTAAAAATTAGTTTTCTAAAAGATATATGCTTGTGTCGTTTTTGTATTCATTTTAACTTAATTAAAATAAAATGTCCCTATCACCTACAAGGGGCACCATGAGGTCCCAAAATTGACCCAAAGATGCCTATGGTCGAACTTGTATCAGCCAATAAGTCTAGGAAACGTTTTAGGGTAATTTAGTGTTATTATAATATTATTTTTTAACCCTTATTTACCAGATTTACCCTTAACCATGGTAAATATAATATTTACCGCAGTAATTATTCAAAATGTCTAAAAATAAAAGTTACCTATTTACACAATTTGGATATCCTGATTCCAAATATGGAATTCATTTTTCTAAATTCAAAACACAGAAGTGCCAGAAATTAATTTAAAATTAATTCCCGCTGTCAAAACAAAAAGCGTGTTTTTAAGAGATAATAACTATCAAAAGATTGACACTTGTTTATGTTCGGTTTAATTGTAAAATTGTGTCCAATGACCAAAATTATATTAAATGGTAAAAATATATTCTAAATATACTTTAAAACCACTTAAATTCATAATTTATCACTATTAATTATTTTGATTAAAAAAGTTGTTTTTAATTAAAATTTAGTAATTTTCACTATTCATCAAAATATTAAAGTTATCCGAAAAGTTCCAAAATTTCACCTTAGGCTAAATTAGATATTCCGAATCCAAAAATGAAGTCCATTTTGAAATATAAAATATATATAATTTCAAAAATTAGGTATTACTATTCATAACGGCTAGTTTGATTGGTTAAGGTGTGTTAGAACTCGGTGTTGCGTACAATACACGCTATCACATTATTCAAAGAGAAGCGTACTGTAGAAGCTTGGGGTGTTACATATACACTACTTATTTATTTTTTGTGCTATATATATTTACCATGAATGTATTTTATTTCTATTATTCTAAATATTATGATATTTTAATATCCATATAATTTTATTTCTTTCAAGGGGCATACAATTCTACTAATTATAAAGTGGTATGTGTTATTTCACAATCTCATTATTATTCAGGATTGTTTAAATTTAAGTATCCACTGGACAGAATTTTTATTCCATATACCTGATTTCTAAAAATGTATTCAAAAATGGTTTTACTATTATCCGAAATAATTGATTTATTTTTACCCATTTTTTACTTTTTTTAAAATGGTTTTAAAGTAAACGTTTTGTCATTTTCTAAATGAAGTACTTTATGATTTTTTTGACAAAAAATCAAAATGGATGTTTTTTATCTTATTTAGAAAGAGAAGTTCCTTTTTGAAATCATGATTTCATAATTTATTGAGGTATACTTTAAAATTTTACAGGGTTCTTTTCAATTATTTTTTTTCATTTTAAATTATGTTTCCTTTAAAATAAATGATTTCAATGTAAAAAAGGGGTATTTCTCTAAAGAATCTTCAATGAATTTATTAAAATATTTTAATCTATGTCAACATAATTTGTTTAATTTTCTAATTCATTGAAGTTGATCTATTATAATACAGTTTAACATATTTTATTAAATGGATTAAGACCAGTTTGACTATGGATGTGTTGTTTTGTTACAATTCACCATATTAATCGAAATGGTTTGTGATTATGTTTACTAATTAGGGAATGTTTTTTTACATTTCATATTTATATGTTGTTTATCATTAACCCAATTAATATTAGGGAATCTTTGGACTTATTAAGTTATGGGCGGGTCCATCTATAGACCCTAAATAAATTATTAGGTCTTAATAGACAACCAAAATATGTATATGGATGAGGAATTATATATTTATTTTCATATTTCTTATTCGAGGCCTTGATGGTATGTTTAAACTGTCCAGAATTATGAATTCCATCATTATAAGATTAGTTATTGATATTCAATGTGACTATTTGAATTTTACAATATCAATTTTAAGATTCCTGGATCATGTGATTGTTTAAATTGAATTTATTTTTGTTATTTACCTTTCAATATTGTTTATGTCATATTTACTCATAGTTTACACTTATTCTTACCCTTAATGATAATTTGATCCCACCTATTTTATATGATTCCATTTTCCCCAGAATTCCAAGAAGTTTATTATGACTGATATACAAGGTTACACAAAGGGGAGTTAATGGAATACTCAATGAAACTATTTTTCTAGTTTATGTTTTAAATTGTTATGCAGATTTCAAGTATGCGTCTAGTTTACAAAGACTACTAAAAAATTCTCTCCTTTCGTATGCGATTACTTATATACTATAAAAAATATAATAACATAAGAAACATACTCCAGTCTACTGGGGTTAGGGTCACTAAATCCACCTTTTCATAATTTTGAAATACTGGTTCTTGTACCTAAGAGTAATTGTTCAATGAATTGAAGAAATAGTCATTTGAAAACATTATAGAAATAGAATTTTATGATCATTTTAACCAATAAAATCTATCTAAATATGAAATAGAAAAATATTGTAAAATTATTGATTGGTTCTCTAGAAATGGGGAATGTTTTGAAGTATATCTTTCATAGGGAATAGAAAAGGAAAATTATATTTCTAGTGTATGAAAATATCTGACCTGGGTTATCTCACTTTAGAATATTCTTAGTTTGTTCACCAAATTATTCTAAATAACCTAAACTATTTTTTTATAATTTTATGAAAAAATGATATTTTTTGGGTTTTTTTGTTTATTTTATAAGATAAGAAAATGGCATGAAATATGGGAATTTAATCTAATTTAAAATGAAATTCTAAATAGAATGAAATCTAGAAGAAAGACCTTGATCTTAGGTTTGATTTCTAGGTTCATTAATTATTCTCATTTTTTTTAATTTTAGTTTTATTATACAAAAATGAAACCTCATGATGAATTTATGTTATTTTTGTTTATAAATTGTGGAATCCTTGAATTCCTAATCAATCTCAATTCCACCTCCTCCAGTAATCAATGTTTATGACACACCTTGGTTGAGGTTATGACATTTTCTAGGACCCAGATCTATAGATGCAGGTTAATCGATTGATTCCCTCAACTCCATCATGTGAAGATCTATAAATTTAAGATATAAAAGGTATATTAAATAAAAACATAGAAATAGATTTAGTTTCATTTCATGGGGTATAGTTACCAAATCAAGGATATTCACCACACTCATCCATAATACTCATATCTACCACAAATATAAAACAATTTTTTAGAAAAATTCAATAATAAGTCCCCAAGAAAAGCCTTGGGTCAGTCTCCCATTATCAAGAAGTAAGAGATCACATTTGTTGAAAGATTGGATAGAACAGAATAAATAAAATAAAAATAAAATAATATAAAATAAAAACAATGTTGATGAGAAACATTAAAACAAAAAGAATAAAATAAAAATAATTGTGATGAGAGAGAGTGAGAGGGTAAGAATAATATAAAATAGAAAAAAAGAGAGAGATGAAAGAATAAAATAAAACATGAAAATAAATAATAAAAATAAAATAAAATAATAATAATAATAATAATAATAATAATAATAAAAATAATAATAATTAAGATTATATGACTAAAAAGAATTAGTATTAGTAGAAAAAGAATAATGAATGAAATTGGTGAATGAAACATGAGTTGTAAAAATTTCTAAATGATTAAATTAAAAATAAAATAAAAAACATAATAAAAGAAAATAAATTAAATAAATAATAAAATAAAATAATATAAAATAATGAATATACAGGGAATGTATAAGCCCTACCCTTAGGGGTTCTCCCTCACTGTGGGTGTCGACTCCCTTCTCAATTGTAGTTAGACACTTATTTTATAGGTACTAAAGGAAGTGTTGTTTGGCCACCATTTCCCTAGAATATCATGGGGATCATCATATCTCCATTTAATATCCCTCAAGACATTATAGTGGGATATATTATATATACGATGATCTCATGTTTTTTCATTTAGTAGTGAATGATATATTTGGTGGTAGCATACTTCAGTCTTTCATAGGGTGTATGTCTGATCTGGGGAAATTATAGAGGTGAATTAGAAAAGAAGATGGATTAAGTGCATGGTAGTGGATAGGTGTCTCCTCTTTCTTCCCATATTACCTTCATAGTGGATATAGGGATATTGAAATGGTATCCATGTGGTTTGTCTGATATACGTAATGGATCCATGGTGGTTTAGAAGGTTTGGCATGCTGAAGGAGATCAACATCATTCTTCTAGAGATATGGGAATAAAGGTTTATAGAGAATACGAAGGTGGTCAAGAGACACTATGTGGTGGGTCTATAGTTTCTTGAGGATGAGTGGTGTGTCCGAGTGTGAGTTGTGAAAGACCGAGGAAGGATTAAGATGTTTTCTTAAAGAAATAAGATTATTTGAGGAAGATCCATCCCACATCAAAATGGTAACAAAGGAAGAATAGAATTTATAATATTGAGTGTGGATCCTCATCCACAAATGAATTAACACTGGTAGTTAGAGGACCCTGATATGGCCACATACCATACACTCCTGGCCAAGTTCTCCTCCCACCATCGTATGGACTTCTTCTTTGCACTAGCATAATTCCTTCATGAAATCTATGCATGTTGATTTCTCTATTGTTGGATCCTACACAGGCTTGATTACCCTATGTAGCATTCAACTCAGGTTGGCTCCCACATGGGCCTGAAATTCCAAGTGGCCCCTCACAGTCCACCTATGTCACATGTGGGCCCTGGATGAGGGTTGGACCAAGATATATAATTTTTTTATAATTTCATTTATAAATAAATAGTTAAACATTTCAAATGAATAGAAATAATTTCAAAACAAATATGAACTAAATAAAACAAAAAAAATCAAAACCTCAAACTCAACAATTATAAATCATGATAACCGAATTTAATTACACATTTATAAATACCAATATCTTAATAAAACATTTAAATTCATGGGAATTTACATTATAAATTCATTTAAAATTGTATTAAAATTATGAACATAAAATGAGTGTTTCAAAGGACCTCCAATGAAGGGATGAAACTCCTATCATAAGGGTCAAGGAGAACCAAAGAGTCACAAATACATGGATCTCACCTCAAGATTTGATAATAAAGTTTGATGAACTCGAAACTGACTTGAAAATATTTGAGACCAATAAATAATTTCCATTGGTTTTCCCTAATTTCACCGACAACATCAAATAGGTTGATCCCAACTCGAGTAACATAAATAAACTAATCATTTTATAAACCATATCCAAGATGAAAATGATGATCTAGATTGGATTCATAATGAGTTATATTTTCCCACCGAGAAACAGGTAGGAGATCAATAATATCTTGATGAATTTTGGAGTGAGTAGAAGTTACAACTTGATATCCTCAGTCCCAATAAAATAAAATAACCATAAAATTTGCATGTTTCTCTATTCAAGGAAGAAGAAACCTCCCAAGTGGCATACGTTGAAGAAAATATAGATGATCATAAATAATTACCTCCAATTTCCATCATACAACTCAAATAGGAACTCACCACTAAATAATATATTCAGACTGAAAAACATCAAGGAGATGATACATCATTAAACTCAAACTTTTGATTTTATTGAAACTAATATTAGTATCAATTATAATTGTTTTTAATTTTCATATTTAGAAAACTCATATTATGCCCTGGAGGAAGATGATTAAATATAAAATGAACCTGTTGAGGAAAAAATTGAGCTCCCTGATTTTTGTTAACATAAATTTGAGGTGGCCCATGAAGAATTCAATGTTTCTAAGCTTAAATATATAAATACATATGCTTATCATTTTGAAAGGAAGGAATTATATATTAATTCAAACTTAAAATTTGTTCAAGTGAAAATAACGTTTACTTTCCATATGATCTTTAAATTCATGCATCTCATATTAAGAAAGAATTTTATAATGAATATGTAGCTTCACAAGTACCAAAAATTAAGGAGTATGAATCATACTCCATCCTACCACCATCCCACACCCACCCTATAAAAGATATTACTAATTGTGAAGGGAGAAGATTCTATTTAATATATCTATAAGTAATTCCTCACCAATAAGGAAGAATAAGAATTTGGTAAAATCCATGTGTGGTAGTCCAAGTCAAAAAAGATTTATCCACCATTAGACAATCAATAACAGGTGGTCCTGTCCTATGGAGGCAGTAAACTTTTAGGTCCCCCTTGTGGAATCATACTATGATTTATCTTTACTTACTTTATAGGGTTTCAATTTCAGTAGTACTTCATGAAACCCAATCCTTCTTCTCTTTTTTAGGACCCAATGGCATGATATTTATTCTTAATTGAGTTACTCTCTTATGTATCTTCATGATAGAATGTTACACCCACAAGTAATGGAGAAAAAGGACTAAGCTTCATGGAAAAGGTAGCCCACTTTCTCTGTTTGTCTTTTAAATTCCAAACAGTTTTTTTTCTAACAACAATATTTGAGCATTCAACTAGAAAATTACATGCCCACACTTGAAATTATTCTTTAATTAACTTATCTAGGATACATGGGTTTCTTAATAATCATGTGATTCCATTTTTTGTATTTCAATGTTAATGACATTGAATGAGTAAAATGGATAATTGGATGATTAATTTAGAGAATGGATATTAAACCGAGGACTCATGATTTGAGAAAATTAATTGGTTCTTATAAATGCAATCTCCCCTATATTTTTCATTCATTGAATTTATGGAATTATTATGAATTAATTTTTTATTATTAATCATTCCTTGAGTGACTTTATAATATCATATTTCAATTACCAAGATAAATTATAGACTAGGTACCTATAGTTTATTCTTGATCATATTTCTTAAGTGATCATGGGACATGTCACCAGTGATAAATTTCATTTAAACTTATCAAAGCTATGATTTTGAAAAACTAAATTTAAATTGATTGAGGCATCTTTTGAAAAAACATTATCCTAAAAAAGAAAACCATTATAACAATTCTTTTTTAGCCTATAGAAACCATTAATGAACTTGTTATGAATGAGCTACCTTTAATTCCATTTTTATCCATTCTTACCCACCTCTTAATAGTTTCATGATATTTTTATATTGACGTGTATGGGTGAAGGGATTCATAATGAATGGAATTATAGAAATTATGAGTAAAATTAAGGGGATCATTTTGTGGGTATTGAAAAATATTTTTGATTCACACATTGTACTATATTATTTTTCCCCACTTGAGAAAGAAATAAAAATTCAAAAAAATAACCAAAAAATAAAAAAATACATTGGGATTTGGGAGAATAAAAAATCACCACTATTAAACCTATAATAATTTTCATACATAGTCAGTCGATAGATGTGTAATTTATTCTAATAATAACCTTTAATTAGAATAAAAATAACAAAGTTATTTGAAAAAAGAGAGTATAAAAGTTGAAAAAAATCAAGAGGGTACAAAAATTATTCATTATGATTTATTTGGTCATAACTTTTACATTTAGTTTTGGGGTAAATTGGAGTTTCTAATTTGAATGGATTAATTCCACTGAACATTAATTTTTGATATCATGCACTATACTAAAGAGATAATTATCCTCTTTAAGCCTAAGTTTTTTTACATCAATTCGTACCAACCTTAAACCTTAGAGTCGTTTGAACCTTTAATGAAATTCCACATCATTTTATGTGTTTTATGCCTTTAAAATGTATAGAAAGTTTTTCCTTTACAAGAATATTAATTCGGAAAACTTTTTCATGATTTGAGCATGAAAATACATGAATTAATATCATTAATTAATAGTTAAAAGATTCAAAAGTGAGGTAAATCATGATTTAGAATTTTTAATAATAATGAATTGAGGAACTTAAATGAATAAAAGGAAAAGTTCCATTATATTTAAAAGAGGAAATGTAAAATTACTAAATTTATTGTTTCTTTTAAAATTGAGAAATTAAATTTATATTTTATATGGATTTTAGAAAATTTTCAATCACATTGAAATTATTTAATTTTATTGCTTTTGAATTTGAATATTATTAACATTGGTACCCTATGAATTCCATGTTGATATTTTATGTTTGAGGACAAGGATGGGTTAATTGTAGATAAATTGGTAGAGATAATATTTTCATCATTTTTCATATGTATTTAAATGATTTAAACCCTCCAAAGTTATCAATTTGAGTTTATTTTTTTATAATTTTTAGATTTTTTTGTGTTGTGGGTTAAAATGTTAAAATTGAATAATTCTGGAGTTTCAAAATATATTGGTCTCTATGGTATTTAAAGAATAAAATTTAAATTATTAATACAATTTATGTGATTAAATTTTTATGATTAATTTATTTTTTTGATTCAAATTATCCTACTTCACTAGGATATTATTCGAACATCCATAGGCACTAATAAATCAATAAAATCAAAAAACAATTCGGGCCTAAAGAGTGGAACCCACCTCATTAAATGGGACATAACCTAGGATATACTCCTCCAATTGAGTATATTAAAGATATATTTGAAAGATAATTAGAATTATAATTTCATAATAAAATACCATTGATATATTCCATCTTATGTTGGTTATTGTATGATCTAAAGTGGAGGAAGATTCATAAAACATTTTGGCCAAAACGTGCATGACTCGTTATTGGTGTTATAACTTCATTTATACTCTTCCAATATATTTTATATTTGGAGATTCAATTGAAAAATAAATTTATCACAACTTATAAGAATTATCCATGGGGATATTTGACTATATGGCCTCTATAACATTAGCCAACTTCTGGAGGAAATATTCTTGGGGGAATCTGGTACACCAATTTATTTTCTTATTTTATTGTATGTTTATTATTTTTAATTTAATTTTATTTTAAATTTAATTTTATTCAATTTTTATTTAAATAAAATATAATTCATGCATGGTTTTTATTTTTTGGGCCTTCTTCCACACACCCTTCTTATTCTTTACCATATTCTTCTCTTTCTTTTCTTCTTTTCCTCTTCTTCATATTCTTTTTTTTTATTTCAAGTGTTTGTTTTTATTATTATTTTATATACCTCATTATTTTTTTTCATTTGTATGATTCTCTTATTATTTCATTCAATAGTGGACTCTTACCATAAAAAATTATGGGCTAACCTAAGGATTATCCTAAGGGAGGTTAGTGGTGTTTTCATTTATTCTATGCTTAAATTATTATTTTTTATTAAGTTTTTGATGATAAAGAGTATTGTTCATAGATGTAGTGATCAAACATTAGGAAAATAATCTCAAACTCATTTTTATTCTTTTATTAATATTTTCCTTCATTCTACTAGATATAATCTCTTCATACGAGGGAGTTCGGTCATTCAGTGGATGAGAAGGCATGTGATGGAGCCATGTCATGGAATATGTCACACTACCGATTAAGGTGTTACACAACATTGATTATAAGAGGTGGTGGAATTGAGATTTCCAAAGGAAATCAATATTTTACACCACTAAATAATATAATTTTAATTCATAAATGAGATATCATAATTAAATTATCAAACATAATCTAAACACCAATAATAAGAATGATGGAATCCATGAACCAAACCAAAACGTTCATGTTATTTCTTTACTAATATAATTTTTTCAGTGCATGTAAGTTTTAATATATCATTTATATTACAAATTGCATTTCAATATTATAAAAAAAAGAAGTAGTTTAGTGAGATAGAATAAGTAGGCGTACAACTGAAAAATCTCTTTAAGTGATGTGAACTTGGACAACCTATGTGTGCCATTAGAAAAATAAGTTTTCATTTTTTCCATTCTCTAAAATGGGTGTGATTTGTGGTTCTCATGGAAGGTGAAAAATTCTTTGAATAATGCTTCTTTTTAGATCTTCAAAATATCTAATCCCTGCTGGTTGCAGATTGTACAACCATTACTTAGCAACTCCTTCAAGTGAGAAGGGTAATTTCCTTTACTTAAATTGGTCTTTTGGTTTACCTCTTGGTCTAAATATTGAGAAGAAGAATTTGGATTATTGTATATGAAAATTTGGGTCTACTCGTGGAATACTATTAAATATTTATAGAAAAGGAAACATATTAACACATAATTAAGAAAATTGGGGTAGTAGGTGAAATGAGTTGGTTGTTTTGAATGTTTATTTTAGGAGTGTAGAGATCGCACAAGTTTTGGTTGGATTGTCATCCATTTTTTCAAGTTGATAGTAAACAATAAAAGTGTCAGTTTAATTTGAGATAGTTATGTCTTCAAATTCATATTGAGATTTTTTTTTATTAATTGTGTTAGTGTTCATTCAATTTAAGGGTTAAATTCAATTAAAGTTTCATTTGAATTGTGGTTCATTCAGTTTTACAAAAAAATATATTTTTATTGTCAATTGGAACTGCATCCTTGACAACAAAACCATGTTTGGAACTTGCCTATCCTTGTTCATGGGAAAAAAAATATTTAATATTACTTTGTATATTATAACTATTAACCATAGGTAGTCTCCAAAAGATAATGGCACCCAAAACATATTTTCACATTAGGTTTGATTTTATGAAAAGACGTTCTCTAATTTGATTTTGAGAAAAAAATAGTTTAAATTGTAGATTTTGAAATAATTGATAAATATGGTGATCAGATTTGGTTTAAATAAACCTAGTGTTATACTGTCTTTTTTTTTTAATTTTTATCAATTCATCTTCCATTTGATGGTAATAGAGATGCATTGTTGTAGTAGGCCCTTTTATGAAATTAGGTAAATTCCCATTTGTGTATTTTTACTCTCTAATAATCAATAGTTCTAGAAACTTCAATAGTGGAGTAGTGGTAAGGGAGGATTTTCATATCAATGACGTTTCTTTGGAGGTATGGGGATCAAATCCTAAGATCCCACTGTTGGGAGAATTTTCACCTCCCCCGGTCTGCTAGCCTTGGACGGTCACTTAGTGCTTCATTGGGTGGGAAGAAGGGCACAACCCACCTAGTTGATGGATGGTTGTGGTGAACCATCATTGATCGGTATGTCACCTCATGGGAAGATCTTCCATCTTGGCTAGTAATGGATCCTTCCTAGATGGGATTCTCTATAGAGTGATCTCTTCATGGGGAGGGGGGTTCCTGGGGTGGAGGGTTCAAAAAGGCCACTCATGGTGATTCCCTTTTAAGAAAGGAAGAATGATAAGTAGTTTCGACTACAACTGTGTTCACATACTGGTGATTATCAAGCACTCACAACAAAAAAATAATCATTTATTTAGAAAATAGATAGGAATTTTGTGGAGGGAGATATAGATCATTGTCTAGGGAAATTCAAATTAAAATATTCTAATCCTAACATAGATTCATTCTGAATTAAAATCTGGAATAATAATTGAAACTAGTTAGTAGAAGAAAGAATGAATTTTATTATTAAATCCCAGAAACTAAAAAAAACATAGGTCCAGCTTCCCCCTTTCATAATCACTCAAAGAAACTAACCCTCTATGGATGGGGGATTCAAGTTTATTTATTAGAGGGGAGAGATCATAGAATAAATTAAATAAAAGGAAAGGAAAGCATGGAAATAAGTCTATAGATGGTTGTCTTCTTGATATTCCATCACTAATAGATATTATTTCAATCCACCCCATTCTCTTATTTTTATCCATTAATATATCCTTGGAGCTTCATAAATGTATAAATAAATTGGTCTCCTATCATTATAGATCATCCTGGGGACCTTAATGTTGTTTCTACCAAGGACCCATCATATATCTTCATTTCTATTGTCTTTTTGAGAATTTACATGTTGTGTAATTTGTGTACACAACATGTTATGTGGGGGGTTGTGAACATTATTTATGTTGTGAAATTATTAACATCCAACAAATATCCTTAGTTACATATCATGTAAATTATTTACACAATGCTTAATTTTGATATCTATCATGTTTCTCCTAGTTCAATCTGGTTCTTCGTTTTTGAGCTTCTTGATTGGTCCTTGACTATATTGAATAATTAATATATCTTAAAAATTATGGTGTCGTTCCACACCCCAATAATGCAATCTCATCATAAAAAAATTATAGAAATATGTTTTCAATATTATAATTCCCATGAAATAAAATCAAATGATTATAAATGGGGGTCAACCATTCAAGATTCACTTAAAAAATAAATTTAACTTCACACTCTTCAAAAAAACTAATCAAACCAAGTATCTTACTTTTCCCCATTTAGAAACGTTGGGTATTATCCTCTCATTAATTCATATATCATAATTCATTATTTTCAAAACATTACATGTCATGATTTACCTCACAATAGTTTTTTTCTCTCCCCACTCACTATACAAATTCAAAAAGAATTATACTCTTATCATGAGTACATGATAATTTTCCATATTCTTGCAAAGGAAATAATATCTCCACCATGTAAAGACAAAAATCACCTAAAATAATGATGGATTTTTGAATAATGATCTGATGAACTTGAGGCTTAAGGTTTGTTGGGATTAATGTACAAAAGTTTAAGGATAAAAAAAGGTTATCTATTAAGAAATACTAGATGATATAAAACATTAAATGAAATAAAAATATCCTTGCTAAAATTATAAATCCTACTCCTCAGAACTCAAATTAATTTCATGATCAATATAAGAAAAATGAAATATTTTTCCAACCTCTTAAATATTTATTATAATTATTTTTTTAATTTTTTTTACAATCTATTTTTTTATTTTTTTGTTTAATTTTTTTAAGTTTATACTTATAATGAATCTCACTTCCACAACATAAACACATATGATAAAAATCATTGGTCTCGTATTGGTGATTATTTATTATACTACGTAAAACATATTTTTTCATTTTTTATTCATGAGGGGAAAACATCAAAGTATAGTGAATGAATCATAAAAATTTATTAATACCCACAATTTAACACCCCCAAAAAATTTTATACAATAAAAATACATCCATTCATCCAATACATTACTCACGACCACACGTAATCATTAAAACATTATCTAATATAAAAAAGTAAGGTTGGATTGGATAAAAATCGATTTTAGTGTGGCTAATTCCTAGAAAGATCATTCATGGATTCTATTGTCTAGACAAATATTATTGTCATGGTGGGTCCAAGGATAAGGGATTTAAATAATTGTTGACTCAACCATTTTAAATTTTTGTTTTTCATAGTCATAACTTCAACATGTTCCAATGGAAGGTCTAGTAGGATACATATCCTAATATAACTCATGAAATATTTACAAGGTATATGTAAAATGTATTTGGTCTAGAAATCATCTTAGAAATGGAACATGTAATTTTGTATAGTCACTAATTTCATTCAATAATAATTACAAATCAATCCAAATTAATTTTTGAAATTCAGTCTATGATAATGGTAGGGAAATTTTATTACAATGAATCCATTAATTCCATGTAATCACAAGTCATTATGTTAACATCCATTCATGAAAATCATTAGTTATTTTTTAATTTTACTAATTTTGTATCAATTACTTTTAAATATAAAACATGGAATTTTGGGGTTCCTATGAAATTAATGTATCCTTGATCAATCAAGTAAAAAAAGATAATTTTGGGGATTGAATTTTCATTGAAAATTCATGAATAGATCATAAAAAAATATAGGTAATTCAAATGATAATTATTATAAAAGGAGACTCCTTTTTATAATGATTCTTCAGTTGGGTTGCCAAGGTTATGTTCATTTAATTCTACATTACCTCACATAGTGTATATATTTCAGGATGTGTATTATTTTCAGTTCATCCATTTTCTAGCCTTGCAACATCTTTATTAATGGACCAAAAAAATAAGAATAAAAAAATAATAGTGTAGTACTATTAAATAATTCTAAAATAGGCCATTTTTGAAGATTATACTAAGGGAAAATGATAAAAAAATGTGGGTTGCCTCCCAAAAGATCATTTTTTAAACGCCATTGTCTCGAATCAATAAATGAAATATTTCAAAAAAAAAGACTAAAATATTATATCCCCAAATCTTAACTGATGTAGTGACCTTAATCTGTTTAAAATAATTTTTCATGTAAATATATTAAAAATATAATTGTTACATTTAATCAAGTGTAATGGAAAGGTGAAACCTGGAGTGCCTTCATTGGTAATCAGGGTGAAGTAGTGTAATCTCATCCACTAGTTCTTGAGGTTTGATACCATAAAATTTCTACAAAATCTTCCAATTTATAGTGAATGGGTTTCCTTCTCAAACTATTTAAAATTTTAAACCACTAATATTTTATATCTAAATAATAGTAAATGGTCTTTCCCATATGGAATGGAATTTACCTTGCATCAGTTAGAGTCTGTAGTTGTATAACAACACTTGATCTATAAGGTTAAAGGTTATTCATTGAATTATATTGTCATGGTATATCCTTATTCTCTATTTTTTAATCTTTTTATATTAAAATTATTCTATTATTATTTACTATAAATAATGTAGCGTCAATATCCTCCTTTCCCAACTCTATCAATGCCTAGATTCTTCTACCTTAGGGCCTAGCAGGCTTTGTGTTCCAATTCCACTAAGAGGTGGTTGTTTTTCCAAATAATCAATATGTAGGGGATAATTCCTATGGGTTTATTTTAGGAAATCATATAATACCATAGGATAACTTCCATCTTTGGGATCCATTCCTTCCTATTGAGTTTTACGCTCATTTCTAAAACACCCTGGATTTATCAGTTTGATACCTCTGTTTGGCTATTTGTCTGGAGTTTATATGGGGTAAATTTTTTATGATGATCCTCCTAAAATTTAAATAATACATTCATTTTCATATTAAATAAGTATCTCTCTTTATCTCTAATAATGGATCTTGGTACTTCATAGTAATAGAATATGTTAGTCCTGAGAAAATCACAGACAACTTTAGAGTTGACATTCTTAGTAGATTTTTATTACACCAATTTTAAAACATATTCCCTAAAAACAGAATATAAGAATAACAAAATGATTATATGAATGATACCATAAATTTTATACCCCATACTTCAAAAATTTCATATATATTAATTGTATTTGGGGGTATTTCTTGTCTTTTTTAGAAGTTTTTAGAAAACTGACATTTTTCACAATTTTTTTTCAAAAATCATGTGCATCTTCAAATAATGTGGGCCAATAAATTCCATATTAAAATAAATTTATATTTATACTTTTTGATAAAAAATGTACCCCAAAATATAATTTATAATATATTTCAAATACTGATTCAATTTCTCTTTCAAGAAGATATCTACTCATTACCTAATCAGTGTACATTTTTAAGAAGAATGGGTAATCCCAAATGGAAATCTGAGATTCGAATTTTTATTTTTATTACTGAGGATAGTTTATATTAGATGGTACATTAGATATTTCTAAATAATTGAAAATTTTGGTAAACCATGGTATTTTACCACTGATCACATAGAGCTGTTCTCTAGAAAACTGATTATTGAGTGAAAACTGGATTGGATTTTCTGCTTCAGCAGTGTTGGGTAGTTGACTAGGAGATTGTACAATTGATTTTAAGATCCCTTTTTTCATTAATATCAAAATTGAACTCTTTTAAAAGCAAAATCCATATTGATATCCTTATCTTATCATTATACTTCTTCATTAAATACTTGAGTTTAGTATGATCATAAAAAACTACAACCTTTGTACGAATTATATATGATCGAGATTTATCTAGTGAAAATACAACTACATATAACTCCTTCTATGTTATTTTCTAATTTATTTGTGTGGAATCTATAGTCCATGATGTGTTGAATATGAATTGAGTATTTCTGTAAATTATTTGTGATAGACTGTCTCCCACCACTTTCTTGGATGGATCGAAAAGAAACTCAAAAGGGTATTTAAAGTTGGGTGTTTTCATTATTGGAGGTGTGATCAACCTTTTATTCTATTCATCAAATTATTTTCTGAATGCATAATCAATATTAAATACATCTCACTTAACAGTAATATGATAGAGGGAGTTAAATATTTCTAAAATCATTTATGAATCTTCTATAAAATTCTGAATGTCTTAAAAATGATCTAACATATTTTAAATAAAGTTCGATATGGAAATGAATTTATTAATTCCACTTTTTACCTATCATACTCAATCACTTTTTATGAAATTATATTCCCCAAAACTATTTCTTTTTCAACCATGAAATCACATTTTTTGAAATTTAATACAATATTCCTTTCAATGTATGCTTTAAAAATATTTTCCATATTTCCAAAGAAATGATCAAATTAATTTCCAAAAATAGTGAAATCATCGATAAATACCTTCATGTAGTCCTCAATATGATATGAGAAAATATTCAACATAAAATTTTGAAATTCACCTGGGAAATTTCATATCTGAAAAAGAATCATTTTTTACATGAACATTCCAATGGGGTAGGTGAAGATCATATTCTCCTAGTATTCTGGTGTGATCAGTACTTGGAAGTATCTTGAAAATCATATAAAAATTGTATTGGATTTTTCCAACATACCATTCTAGCTTATGATCGATGAATAGAGTGGTAAAGTGGGTTTTCATGTAACTTGATTTAGATTCTTGTAATTTATACACACTCTCTAGCTGTTTTATAATCTCATGGGGATTAGTTCATTTATTTCATTTTTAACTATGCTCTAGTTAGTTATCTTTGCAACTATATGAATGGGGATGTACCACTAAAAATTATAGATTGTGTAAATGATATATGCTATAGGTAATTTCTCTATATAATTATTAACAACCTATTTGATAGTGGTATTAAGTAATCAATGAGATTTTCTAACTATTCAGGAATCAATTTCTCAAAATATTCTATGAGATCCTACTTTGGGATTGATTCTCTCTATATCACCTAAACTTCATCCTATGACATGGAAATTTATTTTGAGAATTTTAATTTGAGTTTTTTCATGGGAATGGGATAGGTTATTAGAAACATAATTGGTAATTTATCTCCTTCCATTTGGTAAGCATACTTCAAATCACTTAGAAATGTCTTAAACTCTAGACCATAGGGTTTTTTATGGATGATATTGAGTTGAGGATCCCTACATAAAAAATTGTTCTCTTGTATCATGTTAGTTTATTTTAGTAAATCATTAAAAAAATAAAAAAAAACCTATTCTTCTATAATGAAATTTCATTCCTTGGGATTTTAGATATTGGTGTCTACAAACAATAATTGATCTTCTAAAGAAACAAAATCATGAAGTATACCTGAATGTTCAATTTATTCAACACCTTATTTATGCGAGATTTCATGAAGTGAGTGACTACTAGTAGGATGTTCCATCATAACATGAATGTTGAAATGTATTTTATTATCACCAAGATCCATTATGAGTGTTCCTTCTTAGAAATTGATGATGGTATTTGATATCATTAAGAATGGTCTCCCCAAGATGATAAAAGGGTGTCTTCTTCCTCTATATTATTTCATGGTAAGTACATAAAAGTATGCTAGAAAGATAAATATTCTTACTCCTATTAGTACATCATCTACAACTCTAGCGGAAAAAAATGGTGGATTTGTTAACTAAATGTACCACCAGTCGAGTATGCTTTAGTTCTCCTATCAACAAGGATGAAAATACCATGTGAGGTGTAACATTTATTGATTCTGAGAGATCATAAAATGCATTGTAAAATTTGAATTACCTATAACGTAAGAAATTATGAATTTTACAAAATCATGATGTTTTTGTAGTATTGATGGCGTGATCAGTTTTGAGAGTCTTATTCACCAAATTATTCCTTAATTTCCATCAAATATCTGTATTTGTTTTCACAAATTATTAATAAATGTTTTATATTTTTTAATTTTTTGGATGGACTCTAGGAATGGGATGTTGATCTTGAATTTCTAGAAGGTATCCTGAATATCTCACTAAATTCTCTCCTCATTACCCTTCATTTACTCAACTAATATAAAAGGGAATGGTTATTGGATATCCTTTTTATCACTTTGTTTTTTCTGCAAATGTATTTTTTCCTTTCCTTCCTGAACCTGTTTATTACATTTACTTGATTCTTACTCTATCATCTTATCTGGATGGGTGGATCTTCAAGATTCTTCTTAGATTATTCATTCTTGTGTTGTTTAGGTGGAAGTAGATCTTCTCCACTTCATGTTGTAATCACATGTACACTTTCCTTTGGATTTGAAACTATTTTATCTATAAATATTCTTTGGTTTTTATTTATAATTTCAATAAGGGTATCAAAATTATTGTCCAAATACATTTATAACTTCTTAAGATCTTCAATATCTATTCCATGGTGGTTCTATTGATAATTTTTGGTGGTTTTTCAAATGGTTTATACTGGTATGACTATGTATAGGGTCGTGGTAATGGTAGGGGTTATGGTATTTTTTCTTTTATAATGGTGGTTTATTTTGGTACTGATTTAGAAACAGTGGATTTTCCTAGGGTTCTTGGTATCCATATATTGGTTGGGTTAGTGATCCAAGTGGTAGATTAAGATACAATTTTCATTACTGATAGTATGCATCAAAACTTTCAATCCCCTACACTCTTATACACTTTTTATTGTAATGTTATGTAGAAGAGCATAATACACACACCTGGTTCAGTAATTTTTGTTCCTTTACTTAGTTAGTATCAATTTTTTCACACTAACCTGGTGAGTTTCTACATTTCATTTCTAATTAAATCTATTGAATCAGATGTTCTCACCTCATATATTACCTTCATTAATGTACCTATATTTCTTAATTTCAGAGAGTTATAAGAAATATTCTCAATAAGACCTATGATATATATATGTGACTTATCAATCAGGGAACCTCTATATGAGGTGTCTCTAGATTTAGATCATTATTGATAACTCATTGTTAAACAAACACAATGAATTGGTGATACTCTATTTCATGTTGTGGGAAGATATCACATTCCTTCTTGAACCACTACAAGAACTCGTAGAGGGTATCTCTAGTTGATTGTCATATAACATACATTTTATTTTTTATGGTAGTGCTCCTGGACCTAGGAAAAAATATTTACATGAAAAATATTTTTAGATATTCCAAATCACTGATCTCATATGGTTTCAAGTGGTACAACCATTTTTTAGTTTCTCATTTTAGTGAGAAGGGGAATTCCCTAAACTAAAATTGGTCTTCAGGTTCTCCTCATAGACAAAACCTTGAGCAGAAGAAACTAAATTCTTGAATATAATGATTTGGTAAACCTCATAGAAGAACCTAAAATTTTGGAATAATACGTATCATATTGATTCATAATTCAAAATAATTTTGGTGAATTAGGTGAAATGACTTGGTTATTTTGAATTTTGAATTGAGGTTCAAAGAGATCATGTAGTGTTTGGTTGGAATTTCTAGCCATTTTTAGGTTTACAGTAAAAACTAAAAGTTTCACTTGAATATATGAGATTTATTTATTCAATTTTTGTTTGAAAATTTACTTTTCTTAAGTTCTTTATCATTTATTTAATTTCAGGTTCAAATTCAATTAAATTATCTTTTAATTTGCAGGTTATTTGGTTTTTAAAAATCACTTTTATTTAATTTTTAGGTCAAACTTCCTCCCTCGAAACAACAATAAGTTTAACACAAACCTATCACGGGGAGTGAAAAAACATAAATTTATTATTACTAATTATATTATACTAATTAAACCCTGTTAGTATCCTGAAGAAGAGAGCATGAAAATAGATTGACACTTTGGGATTGATTTTATGAAAAGTTGGTTTTTAATTTGTTTTTTAGTATAATGTAGTTTAAATGATTGATTTTAAAATAATTTATATATATCATTATTAGAGATTGTTTGGATAGACCAAGTTCTAGCATGTCATTGTTTCTAATTTTTATCTATTGAACTTTCATTGGATTGTAAGAGGTAGATTCATTTATTGATTCATCTCTTCCCATGAAAAGATGGTGATGGTAAGGGTATTCCTAATTAGGTCTCAATCAATCTACCCTCCTTCTTAGGTGAACCGTGTTTTAGTGGGTACCTTTAATAAATTAGGAAAATCCCTAATTCAGTATTGTTAGTCCCTAATAATCAATAGTTCCTACCACAACCCGTGCACGTGCTTACAATTTCCAATCACTCACCTCCCACCCAAAATACGTTCAATAGAAAATATATAGGAATTAAGTATACGAATATATGGAAAATTGATCAAGGAAAATAAAATTAAAGGAATATAAACCTAATGTAGACTCATTCATAATTAAAAACTGAAATAATAATTGAAATCATTTGGCATAAGAATGAATAAATTTTATTATTAAAGCATAAGAACTAAAAAAAAAAGACAGGTCTAACCTACCCCTTTTCTAATCACTCAAAGGAACTATACATCCCTGGATGTGGAAATCAAATTGATTCGGGAAATGGGAGATATCATAAAATATAGAAATTAAATTAAAAGGAAATCATGGAAATAAATCTAAAAAAGGTCATCATCTAAAGCATCCATCACCGATCGATCCTCTTTTAATCCACCCTAGACTATTATTTATATGCCTTAATCCATCCTTAGGGTGTCATAAATGGATAAATTAACAGGTCTACCATAATTATGTTTCATATTGGAACACTTAATGGTGTTTCCTCCAAAGACCCATCATAAATCATCATTTCTTCTATCTATCTGAGAATTAATACATTTTTTA
Organism: Viscum album; assembly: GCA_963277665.1. Lineage (NCBI taxonomy): Eukaryota > Viridiplantae > Streptophyta > Magnoliopsida > Santalales > Viscaceae > Viscum > Viscum album. Next base: position 1,365,153,827 of record OY728166.1, on the reverse strand, counting down.
ATTAGTGTCCATAGTGTTTAATGTGCGGGGCTAGAATCATTCATGAAACTGTGTAATTATTCACATCCAGAAAATAACTCCAATTACACGTCATGTAAATGATTTTCATGATTTTAAAATTTTTATTTCTAGAAAGTTTCTCCTACTTCGGTCTAGTTCTTCATTTCCAAGCTCTGGTTATGGTCATTAATTGTTTTTCATATTTAATATATATTTAAATGTTAGGTGTCATGCAATGTCGTATGCATGCAATATCCACATAAAATAGAAAAATATGTTACCAGTATTCAAATTCACAAGAAATAAAATCAAATGATTATTAATTGTGTTCAATCATTAAATATTCACATAAAAAATCAATTCAATTTCATACTCTTAAAAAAAACTAACCAATTAAAGTATTTTACTTTTTACCAATGATAATTGGGGGGTTTTATCATATCATTAATTCATATATCAGAATTCATTATTGTTAAAACATTACACATAATGATTTACATCGTAATGAATTCTTTTCTCTCATCACTCAAAGTGAAAATTCATGTAGATTTGTGGTCTTATCAGGAGTACATGTTTTTTTTGGTTTCATGTAAAGGAACTAATTTATCCACTATATAAGGACAAAATTCACATATAATCACGAGGACTTGAAAAAAAATAATCTAATGACTCTTAGTCTTATGGTTGGTAGGTATTGATGTTCAAAAAAATAAGCATAAAAATGTGGTTATCTCATAAAAAATACTATGTGATATCAAAATTAAATTGAAATGAAAATATACTTTGTAAAAATTACAACTAATACTCCTTAGGACTCAATGTAAATTCAATATCAAGCTAAGCATAACAAAATATTTTCTCAGCCTCCTATTTTTTTCTAATATTTTTTTTCCTTTTTCAATTTTTTTGGTTTAAATTTTTAAAATTTATTCTTAGAATGAATCTCACATCCACCACCTATACACATATGATCAAAATCATCAGTCTGGTAATGGTGAATTTTAATTCTCATAATTAAAACCTTTTTTTTTCATTTTTTTATTCAAGTGGGTAAAACTATATAGTATAGTAAATAATTCATCAACCTTTTTCAATAACCACAATTTATCACCCCAACACCCTTTACTTATAATGTAATACACACCTTCTTCCAAGAATTACATCACCTTCATACTAAAAAATTAAAATATCATTCTATGTAAATAGAGTAAGGGGGAATGGTTAAAAAAGGGTTGTAAGGTTATTCCTAGAAAATTCATTCATGGACTCCATAATAAAAAAAGGGATTAATATCATGGTGGGTCCATGGATAAGGTCTAATTAATAAAAATTACCTCAATCATTTTAAATGTGGGTTTTCACAGTTGTAACTTTGAAATGTTCTAATGAATGTTATAGAAGATAGAAAGCCCCAAGATCACTCAAGAAATAGGTTTATGGTATAAATAAGAAGTATTTTATCTATAAACCATCTCAAAAAATGGAAAATGTAATTTTGGACAATCAATTATGGCATGCAATAACAATAAAAAATTAATCCACATAAAGATCTAAAATTAGAAATAAGAAAATGGTTAGTAAATTTCATTTTATTGAATCAACTATTTCCATCAATTCATGATTCACTAATTCAATATCCACAATTCACTATAATTAGTAAAATACCAATTTTACTCCTTCAATATCATTTAATTAGAAATATAAAATATGGCATCATGAGGTTCCTATGAATTTCATGTTTCCTAGATTATTCAAGTAATGAATCAAAGATAAATATGGGAAAAAATGTTTTTTGAAATTTCATGAACATATTTTCAAAAAATATATAGATAACTAGTAGGATAATGATCATAAAAGGAAACTAAATTTAGAAACTATGCTTTAGTTGGGTTTCACAGGTTCAGTTCCTTCAGTTCTGTATCACCACACTGTATGTATACATTTCTCATTGTGTATTATATTTAGTTTATTTATTATCTAGACTTGGATTATCATCATTAATGGAATTGAAAAATAAGAATAGAAAAAATAATAGTGTAGTCCTTTTTAGTCATGATAAAATAGGATAGAGGGAAAGAGTGTACTAATTCAAAAATTGCAAAAATCAGGGTTTCCTCTCAAAAGTACTTTTGTTTAACATCTATGGATTAGCTAAAAGAATGAAACATTTTTAAAAGAACCAGAACAAAAGATTCGATCCCACACATGTAATTTATAAATTTTCCTTAATAATTATATATATATTTTTCATATAAGTATATTAAAAATGGAATTACTTCATTTAATCAAGTATAAATGAATGGTGAAACCTGGTGGATCTTCAATGTTAATCAGGGTAAATGAGTGAAATATCCTCCACTGGTTCTTTAGGTATGGACCCATGTAATTTATTCATCCATTATCCATTTAAAGTGAATGGGTTTTATCCTCATACTCTTGAAATCTTCATAAGAACCAAGCTGTTTACTTTAATAACAATAAAAGGTTATTCCAATATGGAATGAAATTTACCTGGCATCAGTTTTAGTTTGGAGTTTTATAACATCACTTGATATATAGGGTTGAAGGTTTTGGTTAAATTATATTATCATGGGATATCATTTTTCTTTATTTTTAAATATTTTTATTTTCCAAATATTCTCTCCATATTTCCTCAAACTCCTACAGCTACAATTTCCTCTCTTTCCCAGTTATATTAAGGTTTGTATTCATCATCCTCAAATCCCCTTAGGCTTTTTATTCCAATTACATAATTATGTGGTAGTTTTTCCCATAAATCAATATTTAGGGGATCATTAATATGGTTATAAAATAGCTGTTACTATAATTCAATATAGTATTTTCCAACTTTTGTCTCCATTCCTTCATGTTTGTTTTTTATCTTTTACAGAATTCCATTGATGTCTCTATTTGAAACATCTGCTTATCTAGTTTTATATGGATGATATGTGGTTGATTTTTTATAGGGAACAAAATACCATTTAAGTAATTCCTCTATTTTACTAATGAAAAAGTGGGTACCTTTGTCACCAATGATTTCTCATGGTACTCCAAACCTATAGAATATGTTTTTCTGGACAAAATCATAGAAAAAATTAGCATCGTCAGTCCTTGTGGATTTTTCTTTCAACCATTTCTTAAACGTAATACATAATTAATAGAATATAAAAATATATAAATGAAAATGATAATGGTCCCGTGAAGTATATTACCAATACACCAAAAATTTCACAGAGGGTAATTGATTGGGGGGGGGGTATTTTATAATTTTCTAAGATGTTTCCAAAAAAGAACATTTTTCACATTTTTTTAAAAAATCACTTGCATCTTTATATAACATGGAAAAATAAAATATTTATTATAATACATTCATGGTTATCCTCTAGGATTTGAAATATCCCCCACAAGTTAATTTATGATATAATTAAATTAATGATTCAATTTAGCTTTCAAGAATACATCTTATAATTACTTGATTAGTGTGTATTTCTTGAGTAATGGATAATCCCAAATGTAAAACCTAGAGTCATATTTTAATTTTTCCTGCGGGTGAGAGTATAGATTAGATTATACATGATACGTGACAAAATAATTGAAAATGTTGGTGTACCATGGTATTTTAATATCAATCATATAGAGTATTTATCAAGGAATCTCACTATAGGGCGGGTTCTTGTTTGGATTTTTTTGCATCAGTGGTTCTAGGTAATCAACTATTATAATAAACCACATGATTTAAAATTCCCTTATTATATCTAATTTACAAATTCAACTCTTTTATGAGTAGTATCCATCTCACTAGCCTTGGATTAGATTCATCCTTGAAAATTAAATAACTGATTGTTACATGATTATAAAGAATAATAACCTTATTTTCAAGAAGACATGATCTAAATTTATCTAGTGAAAAGATGAATACAATTAACTCATTCTTTGTGGTTGGGTAATTGATTTGTGTGGAATCTAAAGTCATTTATTTATAGGATATAACTTTATTATTTTTTTAAATTATTCGTGATAGAGTGGATCCCATCACTTGGTTGGATATATTGCAAAGAAACATAAAAGGGTAGTCCCAGTTTGTTGGTTTCATTATTGGAGGTGTGAAAAACCTTAAATTGAATTCAAAAAATGTTTTTATGCATACATAAAAAAATTATTGTTATATTTATTTAGTAGTAATATTGTGACTGGGAGAGAAATATTACTAAAATATTTTATGAATATTCCATAAAATCTTGAATTTCCTCAAAAGGATCTAACATGTTTTAAACAAGTTGTATATAGAAATGAATATATTACTTCAACTTTTGATCTATCAAACTCAATCAGTTTCTATAAAATTATGTTCCCCAAAAAAATTCCTTTTTATCCTTGATTTTTTTTTAAATTTAAGACAATATTTATTTTAAGGCATCCTTTCACAATTGTTTACAAATTTCCTATGAAATGATGAAATGAATTATTGAAAACCTAGAAATCATTGAAAAATACCTATATGGAATCCTCAATATGATCTAATAAAATAATCATCATACATAGTTCAAATGTACCTTTGGAATTTTATAGTGTAAAATGCATCCTTTTGTATGTGAAGGTGCTAAAGAGGTAGGTGAAGGTTATATTCTCATGGTCTTCTGGTGTGATCGGTGCCTGGCAGTATCCTGAATAACCATCTAAAAAGAGTAATGGTTCTTCCTGCTAACATTTCAAGAATCTAATTAACAAAGGTAATGGGAAATTGTTATTTTTTGGTAAATTGATTTATCTTACTTTAATTTATACACACTCTAATTTTGTTTTATACTCTCATGTGGATCAGTTCATTTCTTTCATTTTTAGTAGTGTTCATGTTGTTTTTCTTTTGGACTACATGAGTGGGGAAATCCCATTGAGAATTAGGGATTGGATAAATGATTTCATCTAAAATAAATTTCCCCACATATTTCTTATTAACCTATATTATGGTGGTATTAAGTCATATATGAAGTTGTATAAATGGTTGGGAATCACTTTCAAAAAATAGTATGTGAGATAAAACTTTGGGATTGATTCTAGGTATATCACATAAACTCCATCCTATGGTTTGGAAATTTATTTGGAGAAGGTCAACCATATTTTTTTTCCAGGGGAATGGGATATTTTATTAGAAATGATCACTGGTAATTTTTATCCTTCTATTAGGTAATAATATTTCAAATCACATTACAATGGCTTCAACTATAGACTTGGGTGTTGTTCTAGGGATGAGATTCTATTGATTTTCTATAATTCTATGTCTTGGGTATCTAGTATAATTTTATTACCTTTTGTTAAATTATTAAAAAATATAAGAACCCTCTTCTTCTAGCATGAAATTGGGATCCTTGGGATTTTGGGTATTGGGGTTTAAAATGAAAATTCCTCTCCAAAAAATTAAATTCATGAAGCATAACTGAATCTTCAATTGGTTTTGTACCTTATTCATGGGATATCATATAAAGTGAGTGACTATTAGAAGGATATTTCATCACATTAGGAATATTGACATGTATTTTACTTTCATTAAGTTCCATGTGAGTTCTCCTTCATGGACATTGATGATGGTATTTGTTATCTTTCATAATGGTCTCCCTATGATGATGGTAGAGTGGCATGGATCTATATATTCTTCCATTGTAATGACATAAAAGTATAATGTAAATATATATCCTATTATTATTCTGATTAAATCTTTGAAAAATATAATTGGGAAAATGGTGGATATATTTTATAAACCTACCACCACTTGAGTAGGCTTTAGTTCTATGACATAAAAAGAAAAAAATACCGAGTGAGGCATGAAATTTATTGAATCTCCGAGATCACATAATGGATCATTAAAATTTGAATACCCAATATTCTATGTAATTGAGACTTTACTTGGATCTTGTTATTTTATTTTTATCATCAGTGTGATCAGTTCTAAGATTCTTCTTCCTATACTGATTCTCTCATTTCCATCTAATATCTTACTTTTTTGCACAACTCCTTAAGAAATTTTTGTATTTTGTGATTTTTCTGGTGGACTCTAGAAATTGGATGTTGATATCAAAATTTTAAAAGTTCTATTGAATTTACCATTAAAGTATATCCTCTTAACCATTATTCAACTCGAATGATGCAGAATATAATGGTTCTTGAATACCATTTTTCTAAATTTATTGTTTCTTCAAAGGTGTTTATAGACTTTCCCCAATGAACCTTTTTGTTAATTGCTTTTAATTACTATTCTATTCTCTTGTATGGATGGGTGGATATTTAGGGTTCTTATCAATTACTTGTTCCTCGTGTTTTTTAAGTGACTGGAGCACTTTCCGTGTTCTGATTTAATCACACTTTCACATTCCTTGGGATTAAAAATTGTTTGTGATAGTTGTTTTCCTTGACTCTAATTTATAGTTTCCAAAAGTGTTTTAAAATTATTGTAGAAATTTTTTATTTTCTTATTCTACTCTTTAAAATCTATTCCATTGTGGTTATATTGATAATTTCTTGATTTTTGTTCATAGAATTTCCACTGGTACAATTTTTTGTAGTGCCATTGGAATGGAGGGTGATTATGGTATTGTTGCTGTGGGAAGAGTGGTTTGTTTTGGTACTAATTAAGAAAAGGTGAATTATCTTGGTTCTTTTAGAATCCATATTTTGGTTGATTATGTGGTTGACATGGTTGATTCGGCTAGAATTATCTTTTCTTAAAGGTTAAATAGCAACTTTATATCCCCTACACTTATTATCGTTAGTTATTGAAATGATTAATAGAAGAGAATAAACAATATACATGAGTCAAGACTTGTTATCCCTTTACTTGGTTCATATCCATTTGTCACACTAACCCGATGAGTTTTTGCATTTAATTTCTAATTAAATTTTCTGAATCATATGTGTTAACCTCATGGATTTCCCTTATGCATGTCCCACTTGTTCTGAATTGCCAAGAGTTATAAGAATCTTATCAATCAGACCTTTGACATCTGTAGGTTACTTTTCATTTAGATATCCTTTATATGTGGTTTATACAATATTTTGACCATTATCTAGAACTCTTTGGTAGAGTAATACAATGAATTAGTTATCCTCTATTTCTTGATGTGTTCATCTATCACATAAAATCTTGATATTCTCTCAATACTCTTTGAGGATCTCCCCAGTTTATTATCATATATCATAATTTTTTTGATTGTGGTGGTCCTAGACGTGGGAAAATAATTCCATGAAGCATTTTTTATACATTCCTAATCAGTGATATAACCTAGTTACATATTGTACAACCATTACTTATCCTATCCTTCAAGTGAGAAATGGAATTCTCACTATTGAAATTAGTATTTAGGTTATCCTATCGGCCTAAATCTTGTGTAGATGAAGCTTAATTATTAGATATTCCATCTTAGGTCTTCTCTTAGAAGACCATGAAATTTTGGAATCATGGGTATCATATTAACAAGTAATTCAAAATCATTTAGTGCATCAGGTGTAATGAGTTGGTTATTTTTAATTGTTAATTAATGTTCCCATAGATCGCATAGGGTTTGGTTGGGATTTCCACCTATTATTATAGGTTTAGAGTAAAAACCAAATGTGTAACTTTAAATTGTTAGAGTTATTTCAAATAATTCTATTTAAAAATTTATTTTTCTTATTTATGTTTGTGTTTTTTCAATTTCAGGTTTAGAATCAATTAAAGGTTTGTTTGAGTTGTGGGTCATTCAGTTTTGAAAAATATATTTTTTAGTTGTTATTTGGCATGACCTCCATATGAAAACTAGCAAGTTGGATATATTCCTATTGTCGGGTTTTCCAAAAAATTATTATTACCTATTACAGTATTGCAGTTTACCCTTGCTAGTCTCCCAAAGAGCAGTGAACTCAAAATATATTGTCATAGTGGGTTTGAGTTTATGAAAAGTTGGGTTTTAACTTGTTTGATTGAAGAATGTAGTTTAAATGATTGAATTTAAAATAATAGATAAATATGATGATCAAAGTGGGTTGGGATAAACCTAGTGTTATGATATTATTGTTTCCAATTTTAGTCATATCAAATTCCATTAGATGGAAAGAGAGTGAATCCTCTATTGTTTCATATCTCGCCCTACTCCAAATGGTGATAGTAAGGGTATTCCTAATTAAGTATCTATCAGTATACCCTCCTTTATAAAAGTGTAGTGATGTAGTAGGTCCTCTTGATAAATTATGGAAATCCCCCATTAGGTATTGTTAGTCACTAATAATCAATATTTCTGACCAGAATAATGTGCTCATACTGAATATTGTCGAGCACACACCACCCAACCCTAATATGTTCTATATAAAATATATAGGAATATGATAGAAAATGATATGGATCATTGATAATGTCAATTAAAATTAAAATAATCTAAACCTAATTCAAACTCATTTTTAATATTAAACTATAGTAAGAATTGAATCCAATTGGAAGAAGAAAGAATGGATTTTATTATTAATGCTATGAAACTAAAAAAATCACATATGTCCAGCCTTTCCTTTCCTATTCAATCAAATGAACTACCCCACTATATATGGGGAAGTTGAGTTGATAAAGGATCGGGGTGAAATTATAGAATAATGAAAATAACATAAATGTAACTTGGAGAAATAAATATGTAGTAGTTCATCATCTATAACTTCCCTCACCAATTTATCCTCTTTCAATACACCATAGCCTCTTATTTATAGGAACTAATCATTACCTAAGACATCCTAAATGGATCAATTAATGGGTTTTCCATCATTATGGGTCATCCTAGGGAACTTAATGATGTTTCTGCATAAGTCCTGTCATAAATCAGTGTTTCTACTATCTGTCTGGGAATTTAAACATCATGTAATTTGTGTACATGATGTTTATTGTGTAGGGATGTGAACCTTATTCACACTGTGTAATTATTCATGTCCTGTAAATATCTCTAGTTAAACTTCATGTAAATTACTTACATTATGTGTGATTTTTATTTTTAGTAGGTTTCACCCAGTTTAGTTTGGTTATTCATTTACAAGCTTTGGGTTTTGTACTTAACTATGTTTCAACATTGATATATATTTTAAAGTTTAGTTCTATTCTTCACCACAAGCATGTAATATCAACAAACAAAAATAGAAACAATATGTTACCAATATTCAAATTACAATGTAGTAAAATCAAATGTTTATCAATGGGGGCCAACCATTCAAAATTTACATAAAATCTCAATTCAACATTACACACTTAAAAAAAACTAATCAAGACATGAATTTTACTTTTTCCAATTAATAATTGGTGGTTTCTATCATATCCTTCATTTGTATATCATAATTCATATTTATAAAAACATTACATGTCATGATTTACATCACAATAGATTATTTTCTCCTATCACTCATGATATAAATTCAAGTAGATTTATTCTCTTATCTTGAGTACATACTCATTTTCCATAGTCTTTTAAAGGAACTAAATTCCCCACCATATATTGAAAATATTCACATAAAATAACGAGGGATTTAAAAATAAGGATATGATGATTCAGAGTCTTATAATTGGTGGGGGTTTATTTTAAATATATTAAGGATAAAAAAATGAGGCTATCACTTAAATAATACTACATGATATAAAAAGTAAAGTGAAATAAAAATATTTTTTATAAAAGTGATAACTCCTATTTTTTGAGACTTAAAATAAGACCATGATCAATATAATCATAATGAATGATTTTTGAATCCTCTTGAATTACTATTCTACTTATTTTTTTTTCTTTTTTTTCACAATTTTTTATTATTTTGTTTAATTTTTTAAAATTTATTATTAGAATGAATCTAACATCCTCCAACTAACCATATATTATCAAAATTATCGATTTTGAAATGGTGATTTTTTATTCTCTTAAAACAAAGCCCATTTTTTCCTTTAATTTTATTTAAGAGAGTAAAACTATTAAGTATAGGGAATGAAAAATAAACCTTTCTCAATACCCACAATTCCTCCCCCTGATTTTTTCCATACAATGTAATACCTACATTATTCGAATACATTCACCACCCTTAAACATAATCATTAAAATGTCATGAAATATAAATAGAGTAAGGTAAGAATTAATTAAACTGGTATTTTTGTGGCTCATTCTTAGTAAGGACATTCTGGGATACTATGAGCTAAACAAGGATTATTTTCATAGTGGGTCCAAGGATAAGGGCTTAATAATAAAAATCACCTCAATCATTATAAATGTTTTTTTTCATAGTCATAGCTTCTAAAAGTTATAATTCAAGTTATTGTAGGTGGAATTCCCCAAGATCACTCAAGAAATATAAGTAAGGTATAAATAGAAAGTATTTGGTCACAAAATCCTCTCACAAACAAAACATGTATTTTTTCATAATCATTCATCGCATGAATAATAATAACAACAAATCAGTCCAAATAATGTTCATAAATTCTAAGTGTGAAAATTTTATTGATATTTCATTTTCATGAATCAACTAATTCTATAATATCATGAGTTATTAATTCAATATCCATGATTTACTCTAATTATTCAATTCCCATTTTTTCTCATTTAATATCATTTATTTTTTAATATAAATCATTGAATCATGAGGTTTATAAAAAAATTATGACTTATAAAAAATTTATGTAAATAAATAAATCAAAGTTTGGGAAATAAATTTTCTTTAAAAGTTAAAGAACATGTTTTAAAAAAAATAGGGGATTAAATGGATAATTATTTTAAAATGAAACATCATTTATAAATGATGTGTTAGTTGGGTTTCATGGGTTTTTTTCCATCAGTTATTCATCACCTCACGACATATATTCATTTCAAAATGTGTATTCTATTCAATTTTTCAAATTTCCATCCTTGCATCATTTTCATTAATGGATATGAAAAATAAGAAAAAAAAAATGATAAAGTAGGCATATTCAATCATGCAAGAATTGGACTGAGGGTAAGACTAGACTAAAGAAAAAAATGAAAAAGTATGGGTTTCCCCCAATAAGTGCTTTTGTTTAATTTTATTGTCTCAACTCAAAAAATAGAAAATTTAAAAACAAAATTCCTTGACTAATTGATTATATTACTGACACATAATTGATGTAGTTTCCAAAATTAATTTAAATTGATTTCTCATGTAAGTATATTAAAATTTTCATTACAAAATTTAATCAAGTGTAAAGGAATGGTGCAACCTAGTGGGTATTTAATAGTAATTAGGGTGAAGGAGTGTAATCTCCCCCACTTGATCTTGATGGATGGTACCGTGGAATTTCATAAGCCTCTATACATTTATAGTGAATGGTTTCCTCCTCCTACCATTGAAATTTTCACAAAAACAAAAGGATACACCTGAAGAATAGTTAAATTTCCTTCCCATCTGGAACGGAATTTACCTGGCATTAGTTTGAGTCTATAGTTGAATAACAACACTTCATCTCAAGGGATGAAGGATCTTGGTTGAATTATCTTCTCATGGGATAACATTTTTATCTCTTTGTAAATAATTGTATCTTCAAAATCTTCTATCAATTTTCATCCAAATAATATAACTGAAATTTCCCATATTTTAGAGCATTATCATGGTTCAGATTTATCAACTACATAACCCAATAGGATTTCTTTTCCAATTACACCAGGAGGTAGACATTATTCACATAAATAAATCAATAGGGAATAATTTATATATGTGTCTTATAATAGTTACTATAATCCCATAGGGTATCATCTATCTTTTGTATCCATCATTTCCTATTGAGTTTTTCCATCTTTTCAAAAAATGCTCTTGAATTGTCTATTTGAAACATCTACTTAGCCATTTGTTTGTGGATGATATAGGGTTTATGTTTTATGGTTCACCCCATAACATTTTAATAATTCCTCTATTTTCTTATTGAAGTAGTGGGTCCCTTAATCTCTAATGATGGATCATGGTACTCCAGAACTGTAGAATATGGTAGTCCAAATAAAGTCAGAATCAACTTTAGCATCATCGGTCCTGAAAGATTTTGATTCCAATCATTTTGCAAAATAATCTAGAGTTATCAGAATATAAGAATATAAAAATGACACTAGGAATAGTCCCATGATGTCTATACCTCATTCAAAAAAAATAGATAATGTAATTGTTTTTTTGTGGTATTTCATTTATTTTTTATAGTTTTGGAGAATACTGATATTTTTCACATTTTTTTTCAAAACTCATGTGCATCTTTAAAGAATGTTGGCCCATAAATTATTGATTCTATGAATTTCAGGGCTATAAATTGGGATCCAAAATTTCCCCCACAAGATAATGTAAGATAGAATTCCTATACTAATTCAATTTCAGTTTCAGGAAAATGTATTCTAATAACTTGATCATTGAATATTTTACAGAGGAATGGGTTTTTCTAAATGTAAAACTTAGAATCAGGTTTTATATTTTACTGCTGATGAAAGTTTAGATTGGACTGTATATGACATGTAACCAAATAATTGAAAATTGTTTTGTACCATAGTATTTTACTATCAATCTTGTTCAGTTTTTTTCAGGAATCTCATCCTCGAGTAGGTTCTGGTTTGGATTTTATACTATAGTAGTGTTGAATAGTCAAATCAAATTATCAGCCACCTGATTTTCAGTTCCCTTTTTGTATTTAATTTCAAAATTAAACTCTTTTAATAGTATTATACATCTCACTATATTTGGATTAGTATCAGGCTTCTCTATTAAATACTAGAGTGTTGAATGAAAAAAAATAGTATCCCTAGTACCAAATAGATAAGATATGTATTTATCTAGTGAGATGATTATTTCAAAGAACTCATTCTTATTAGTTGTGTAATTGAATTGTGTGGCATCCAAAGTCCTCGATACATAGGATATGAATTGATTCTTTCTAATTTTTTTTGATAGATCATCTCCTAATTCTTGGTTGGATGCATTAAAAATAAAATCAAAAGGTTAGTCTCGGTTCAGTAGTTACATTATTGGAGATTTGATCAACATTTTCTTCAATTCACAAAATGAATTCCTACACACATAATATGTACTAATGTAATCTTCCTTTAACAGTAATCTTGATATTGTTATATAAATATTATGAAAATATTTGATAAATATTTTATAAAATAATGTATTTTATAAAAATGATATAACATGTTTTAAATAAGTGGGATATGAAAATGAATTTATTACTCCATAATTTGATCTATCAACCTCAATATATTTCTATGAAATTATATTCCCTAGGAAAATTAATTTTTCAACCATGAAATGTCATTTTTATAAAATTTGACAATATTCTTTTCAATAAATGTTTTTAAAATGGTTTCCAAATTTTCTAGGAGATGACAAAATTAATTACCAAAAACTATGAAATCATCGACAAATACCTCCAAGAAATCATTAATATGGTCTGAGAAAATACTCTTCATAATCCATTGAAATGTACCTAGGGTATTTAATAACCCAAAAGAAATAATTTTGTACACAGAGGTTCCAAAGGGGCAGGTGATGTTCATCTTCTCCAGATCTCCTAGTGTGATCAGTACCTAGAATTATCCTTAAAAGTAATCTAAAATATAGTACTAGGTTTTTCTACCTATCCTTTTAAGAATCAAATCTATGAACATAATGGAAAATTTGTCTTTTGGGTAAATTGATTTAGATTTCTTTAATCTATAAACTATTTCCAACTATTTTGTATACACATGGAGATCAGTTTATTTCTTTCATTTTTAATAGTGGGTAGGCTGATTTTTTGGGACTTCAAGAATAAGACTAAACCACTAAGAATAAGAAATTAGATAAATTACGTTAGCTACTATCAATTTCAATATCTCTTTATTATCAACCTCCATGATGGTGGGATTAAGTCTAATATGAGGTTTTCAAACTAGTTAGTAATCATTTTAAAAAGATATTCTATGAGATTATACTTTGGGATTAATTTTGGGTTTATAATCTATATTTCATCTAATGGAAAGGAAATTTATTATCATAAGGTCAAATAGAGTTTTTTTTCATGGGAATGTGATATGTCATTATAAATGAATACTAATAATTTATCTCCTTCCATTAAGTAATAATACTTAAAATCACCTGAACATGGCTTCAACTCTTGAATTTTTTGTTATAATAGGGATGATATTGAGTTCAGTTTCCTTACTTCTAAATCAGGGTCATCATGTATCGTGTTTTTTAGTAAATAATTGAAAACATCATAATAAACCTCTTCTTATAGAATGAAATTTGGATCCTCTAGATTTTGGGTATTGTTGTTTTCAAAAAAAATTGATCTCCTAATGGTAAAACTTCATGAATAATACCTATATCTTTAATTGGGTTTTTACCTTCTTTGTGGAAGATCACAAAAACCGAGTGACTAATGAAAGTATGTCTCATCACATCTATAATTTTTAAATGTACCATACTATCACCATGTTCTGTTGTGAGTGCTCCTTCAAGGAAATTGATTATGGTTTTTATTTTCATTAAGAATGGTCTCCCTCAGATGATGGGAGAGTGGAATAGTTCTATATCTTCTTCCATGTTAAGGAAAAAAATATGATAGAATGATAAATCCTCTTACTCCTTTGAGTTCATATTCTAAAACTCTATCTAGGAAAAAGGTGGATCTGTTAGGTAACTATACCACCACTCAAGTATGTTATAGTTTCATGATCCTAAAGGTTAAATATACTGAGTGAAGAATAATATCTATTGAAGTTCCCAAATCACATAATCCATCTATAAAATTTAAAGATCCAATAGTGCAGGGAATAAAGAATGTCCCTATATCTGTACATTTTGTGGTATCATTAGTGTGATCAGTTCTTAGACACTTCTTCCTAATATTATTATCTCATTTTAATCTAGTAACCTTTTTTTACAAATCCTTATGAAATTTTCTATATTTTTAGATTTGATAGATAACCTATAGAAATGGGATATTGATCTCAACTATTTAGAAGATCTTTTGAATTTCTGGAAAAAGTCACTAATTATACACCCTTATTAAACACAACTAATGAAAAAGGTTATGGATCTTAGATATCCTTTTTCTCATTTTATTGTTTCTAAAAGTGTGTTTCTAGCCTTTACTTCCAAAATCAAGTTATAATTTTTACTTACTTATTATTATTTTATCTTGTCTAGATGAGTGGATCTTCAAGATTCTTCTTACATTCCTCAAAATCATGTTTTTAGGTGTCTCGAGCCTTTTTTTATTCATTTTGTAATAACATGTACACTTTTCTTGAGATTGGGAACTATATATACATGATGTTTTCAATGATTATTATTTATAATGTCCATAAAGGTATCAAAATTATTGTCCAGATTTTATACTATCTTATTAATCTCTTAAAACTCTATTAATTGGTGGTTATATTAAAATATTTTTTAATGTTTTTTATATGTTCTCTACTAGTATATATATTTTTAGGGTTTTTGGAAAGGTTGGGAGCTCTAGTATTACTTTTACTGGAATAGGGGTTGATTATGGTACTGATTTAGAAAAGGTGGCCTATCTTGGTTATATTGGAATCAATATCATGGTTGGGTATGTGGTTGACATGGATGATCCAGATATATATTACTTTAATAATAGTTTTTAGCATAACTCTCTATCCTCTATGATTTTGGACAATGGTTAATGTCATGATAAGTATAGAATTATAAAACAAATATTTGATTCGGGCCTTGTTGTTCCATTACATGGTTCACAAACATTTTCGAACTAATATAGTGAGTTTATGCATTTAATTTATGATTAAATATGTTGAATCATATGTGCTTGCCTCATGGATTCCCCTAATGAATGTACCTATAGTTCTGAATTGTTTATAGTTTTGAGAAATATTCTCAATCAGACCTATGATATATATAGGTGACTTTTCAATCAGGTCTCCTATAGATGAGGCATCTAGAATATTTTGATCATTTTTGGGAATTCCTTCATATAATCTCAAATAGGATTGGTTCCCTTCCATTTCTTGATGTGGTTATCTAGTATATATATTCTTGAAATTCTCTCATAACTCAGAGAGAATCTCTCCAATTTATTGTTGTATGATTTCAATTTCCTTTTTGATGGTTGTTCACCTAGACTTGAGAAAAATATTCTCCTAAAGCATATTTTTATATATTCCAAATCACTAATATCCCCTGGTTGAAGATTTTACAACCATTACTTAGTCATTCCTTCGAGTGAGAAGTGGAATTCCTTCCACTGTAATTGGTCTTTAGGTGTTTCTCTTGGTATAAAGCTTAAGAATATGAAGAATAATTCTTGCATATACTGATTTCAGTCTTCTCTTGGAAGACCATGAAATTTTGGAAGCACATGAATAATATTGAAATGTAATTCAAAATCAGTTTTTTGCAGTGGGTGAAATTAGTTGGTTATTTTTAATAGTGAATTGAGGCGCACACAGATCGTGTAAGGTTTAGTTTGTATTGCCAACCATTTTTGTTATGTTCAAAGGAAACACTAAAATATTAACTAAATTTTTTTAAAATTATTTCTTCAAAACCATTTCCATGTTATTTTTCATAATTATTTTATTGTTCATTCAATTTAAGGGTTAAATTAAATTAAATGGTTGTTTCATCTATTGGTCATTAAGTTTTGTAAAATAACTTTTCTAGTTGTTAAGTGTCACTTCCTCCCTAGAAACAGTGACCAGTTTAATTAATTACTATCATGGGATGTGGAAAAATCAAAAAAATAATATTACCTACTATAGTATAGAAGAAAAAACTATGTTGTCTCTAGAATAGAAGTACAAACAAAACATATTATCACTTCAGGTTTGATTTTATGACAAGCTTATTTTTAATTGGTTTGAGAGAAGAAATTATTTTAAATTATTGATTTTAAAATAATTGAGATAGATCCCGACCATAACCAATTTGTGTAAACATATTATTATATTGTTCCTATTTTTAATTTTTATCAATTAAACTTCTATTTTATGGTAATAGAGAGATTCCACTATTGATTCATCACCCCCTTAGTCAGATGGTTATGGTAAGGTTATTCCTAATCATGTACCAACTACCATACCCTTCTTCTGGGTGGTTCAGTGTTGTAATATTCCCATTTAATATATTAGGTTAATCCCTAATTGGGTATTTTTAGTACCTTATAATATATAGTTCCTACCAAAACCCTGTGCAAATACTGGTTCTTTTCAAGAACTCACTACCAAACCCTAATATGTTCTATAGAAAATATATTAGAATTATGTGAGAGAGATATTAATCATTGAAAAAGGAAATTCACATTAAGGTATTCTAACCCTAATATATACATAATAGGAATTAAAAAAACTTGAATAATAATTGAAACCAATTGGTAGAATAAAGAGTGAACTTTATTATTAAAGCACAAAAAGTCAAACATTCCACATAAGTCTAGTCTACCCATTTCTTGATCACTCAAAGGAATGAAACCTCCATGTATGTAGAAGTATATTTAATTTGGGATAGGGGATACATCATAGAATAAAGAAAATGAATGAAAATGAGAGATGAGAAAAATCTACAGTAGGTCATCATTCAGAGCTTCCCTTACTAATAGATCCTCCTTCAGTCCCCCATAAACTCTAATTTATATCTGTTAATATATACTCAGGTCATCATATATTGCTCCATTAATGGGTATACCATTATTATGGTTCATATTGTGGAACATAATGGGGTTTCTACTGAAGTCCCATCATAATTCAATGTTTATATTGTGTGTTTAAGAATTTAAACATCATGTAATTAGTGTACACAATGTGTAATCTGTAGGGTTTTGAGATTTCTTCTCATTGTGTAATTCTTCACTATATTAAACATGTTGTGTAATTATGATATCGAATAGGTTTCACCAAATTCAGTCTAATTAATTATTTTTGAGATTCAAATTTCATCTTTGACTATATCACATCTTTAATATATCTTCAAAATTCCGGTGTCATGTCTTGATAAAAGCATTTAATCTATACATTAAATAGAGATGGAAAATCTGTAACCGATATTAAGAATCCCAATAAATAAAATAAAATGATTATCAATGGGTTTGAACTATTAAATATTCACATAAAACATCAATTCAACTTCACACTCTTCAAAAAAACTAATTAAACAAATTATTTTAATTTTTCCCATTGATAATTGGTGGGTATTATCCTCTCATTCATTCATATATCATAATTATTTATTATTAAAACACACCAAGTCATGATTTAACTCACAATGTATTTTTCTCTATCATCACTCATGATAAAAATTAAACTAGAGTTATGATCTTATAATTAGTACTTGATCCTTTTCCATAGTATTACAAAGGAACAACATTATCCACTAAATAAATGAAAAAACCACATAAAATCATGAGGGTAATGAAAATAAGGATCTGATGAATATAGAGATTAAGGATAGTAGGGATTTATATTCAAAATATTAAGGATCAAAACAAAGGTTATCTCCTAATTAATGATGAATTATATCAAAATTAAATTGAAATAAAAATATTCATTGTAAAAATGATAACCCCCACTACTCAAGACTAAGATTAATGTTATTATCAATGTAATCATAATCAATGATTTGTAATCCCACATGATTTTGTCTTCATTTTTTTTAAATTTTTTCAAACTATTTTATTGTTTTATTTTAAAATGTTTGTATTAAAATTAATCTCACATCCACCACCTAACTACATATGATCAAAATCATCATTCTAGTAATGGTGATTTTTAATTAACTAAAGTCAAATCCCATTTTTCATTTTTATTCAAGAGGGAGAAAATATAAAGTAAAGTGAATGGTTCATAACCCATTCTCAATACCCACAATTTAGCACCCCCACATAGTTTCCCTAAAATGTAATACATAATTTCAACCAATAATTCCCTCACCCTCCACACTTAAACATTAAAATATCATGAAATATAAATAAAGTCAGGTAGGAATGGATAAAAATTTCTTATAATGTGTCTCATTCATAAAAAGTTTGTTCGTTAATTCTACTGGATAAAGAAGGATTAACGTCATGGTGCATCCAAGGATAATGTCTTAATAATAAAAATTACCCCAATCATTTTAAATGTGCTTTTTTCACAGTCATAGATTTGATAAGTTTCTATGAAAGTTTTATAAAGGGGAATACCCCAATATAACTCATGTAACATGATCAAGGTATACATAATATGTATTTGGTCTAGAAAACCTCTTGGTAATGGAACATGTAATTTGGGAAAATTGGTCATAGAATGAAATAATAAAAAAATTAATCTCAATAAAGTTTAGAAATTCAATGCCTAAAAATGGTTGAGAAATTTCAATTTCTTGAATTAACTAATTACATAAAATTACGATTCATTAATTTAATATCCATGTTTCACTCTAATTAGTCAATTTAACATTTTAGTCATTAAATATCATTTACTTTGAAATATAAAACATGGAATCATGATATTACTAAGAAATTTTTTCTCCTAGATTAGTCAAGTAAATCAAGAAATTTAATTACAAACATGAAATTTTCTTTTAAAGTTGAAGAACATATTTTTAGATAAATATATTGGAAATTCAAATGATAATGATTGTAAAAGGAATTTTCCTTTATCAATGATGCTTTAGTTTGGTTACATAGGTTATGTTCCTTAAATTCTCTATCATGTAACTATGTGTATACATTTATCAATGTGTATTCTATTTAGTTTCTCCATTTTCCAGACCTACGCCATCATCATTAATGGAACTATAATATAAGAATAAAAAATTATTGTGCTAGCTTGTTTAATCAAGCTAGATTAGGATAGAAGGGAAAATTGGAATAAGAAAAAAAATATAAATAATTCAAGTTTCCTCTATGAAGATATTTTGTTTAACGTCACTGGCTCGACTCGAAAAATGTTTTTTTAAAACATAGAATAATAGATTATATCACCCAAACATAATTTATGTAGTGTCCTAAATTGAATTTAAATTGATTTTCAAGTATGTATATTAAATATTTAATGACTACATTTAGTAAAGTGTAAATTAAAGGTGCAACCTTGTGGGTCTTTAATGGTAACCAGGGTGAAGGAGTGTAATATTTTCCACTAGTTCTCAAGGTATAGTCCCATTGAATTTATTCAAACTCTGTCCATTTATAGTGAATGGGTTTCCCCCTACAACTCTTGAAATTGGAACAACACAAAATTGGTATAACTAAATAATAATAAAAGGACCTTCCAATCTAGAAAACAATATACCTTGCATTAGTTTGATTTTAGAGTTGTATAACAGAAATTGATCTCCAGGGATTATGGTTCTTGGTTTAATTATCCATTCATGGGATATTATAATCATCTATCTGAAAATATTGATATTTTTAAAAGTTATCTCATTATTTAATCTAACTCCTACAGCTAAAATTTCCTCCCTTTCCAAGCTCTTTCAGATCTATATTCATATTCCTCATATCCCAATAGTCTCTGTGTTCTAATTCCACTTGGAGTTGGTAGTTCTTCCCTTAAATAAATCTATAGGGGATCATTACTATGGGTGTATTATAGGTGGTACTATAAGCCTATCAGGTATTACCCAAAATTTAGTTATAGTCTTTCTGATGGGGTTTTACCATATTTTCTATAGTTCCATTGACTTATCTATTTGAATCATATAGTTGTCCATTTCTATAGGGAGGATATGCAGTTGATGTTTTTTAGTTCACCCCATACCATTTCAGTATGTCTCCATTTTCCTATTGCATTATTAGTTCTATTGATCACTAATTATGGCTCATGGGGCTACAAACCTACATAAT
This sequence comes from Viscum album, assembly GCA_963277665.1. Taxonomy (NCBI): domain Eukaryota; kingdom Viridiplantae; phylum Streptophyta; class Magnoliopsida; order Santalales; family Viscaceae; genus Viscum; species Viscum album. The sequence goes on along the minus strand of OY728166.1, from coordinate 1,365,133,018 downwards.
ATCTTAGTCCAAAAAAACACACACAACACAAGCATCATCCATCCTAGTGGATTTCTCATCCATACATTTTAAAAAATAATCCATAGCAAGAGGAATATATGAATATCCAAATGTAATTGAGAATGGTCCCATGAATTTGATACCACATACATAATAAATTTCATATAAGGTAATTCGTTTTGGGGGAATTTTTTATAATTTTTATATATTCTAGAAAACTAACATTTTTCAAAAAAAATTCAAAACTCATGTGCATATTTAAATAATGTGAGAAAATAAAATTCTTATTCTAATACTTTATTAGATTTTCTTTGGGATCCAAAGCAGCCCCCTAAAAATAATTCATGATATAATTCAAATAATTATTCAATTCATGGATTTCCTTTATGGAATTTATTATATTTTTAGATGTTTTAGTGATGTTGTGTAATCGACTCAGATGATTAGCCGCCAGATTTTATATTCCCTTTTTATAATTATTTTAAAATTTAGAATCTTATAATATTAGTATTCATATCACTATCCATGGATTGTAATCATAATTCTTAATTAAATAATTTATTTCTAAAAAATCTAGAAAAACAAAAACCTTGTTACCAAGTAGATATGATCTTAGTTAATCTAGTGAAAAGGTGACATCAATGAACTCCTTCTCATTGGTTGGGTAATTTATTTTTTTGGAATCCAAAATACTTGATGTATATAATTTTAATTTAGTGTTGTTTTTAATTATTTGTGATATTATTACTCTAACCTCTTGATTATATGCATAATAATGAAACTTGAATGCATAGTCCTAGTTGGGTGGTTTCATTATTGGAGGTGTGATCTAAATTTTATTCAATTCATCCAATGATTTCCTTAATGAATAAAAAAAATTTAAAGTCATATTCCTTTAGAAGTAATCTTGATACAGGTAGAGAAATATTTCTAAAATATTTAGTGAATAATATATAAAATCATGGATTTACTAAAAGGTATATAACATGCTTTTAAAAAGTTGGATATGTCAATGAATTTATTACTTAAACTTTTCATATTTCAATCTCAATCCCTTTATATGGAATTTTATTCCCAAAAAATATTAATTTTTCAACCATGAAATGAAGATTTTCAAAATATATGACAATATACCTTTTAATTAATGTTTTCAAAACAATTTTAACCTTTCCTAATCAATGATCAATTGAATTACCAAAAAATATAAAATAAAAATGAAATAATATAATAAATTCCTCCATATGATCTAATAAAATACTCAACACAAACCATTGAAATGTTTTTGGGGAATTTAATCATTTAAAAGGAATCATTTTATATGTAATGGGGATAAAGGGTCTTGTTATGGTCATCATATTATAGTATTTTAGTGTAATCGGTACCAAGAAATATCCTAAAAAATCATCTAAAAACAGTAATGGGTTTTTACATCTAACCTTTATAGCATTTGATCAATGAACGGAATAGAAAATTATACTTTTTGGGACACTTTTTAGCTTCATATAATATATACACACTCTTGGGATGTTTTTACTATAACAATTATTAGTTAATTTCATTTACTTTTTACATTGTTGATGCTGGTTTTCTTTGCGACTACATGAATGGGGTTGACCCACAAAGAATTAGAGATTGGGTAAATAATGTCTGAATAAATAAATTTACCTATCACTTTCTTAACAAGCTCCATGATGGTGGGATCATGTATTCTCTGAGGTTGTCTTACTAGTTGACAATCACTTTTTAATAATATTTTGTGAGAGAATACTTTGGGATTGATTCCAGGTATATCACCAAAATTTTATATTATTCCTTGGAATTTTATTTTGTGAAGGTCATGTAGAGTCTGTTCATTACAATGGGATCTGTTTTTGTCAATGATCACCGATCAATTCTCTCACTCTATTACCTAAGAATACTTTAAATCACTTGGTAATTCCTTCAAATCTATAATTGAGGGTTGTTATTGTGATGAGATTCTGATGAGGTTCCCTACTTTTAAATCTTGAGCATCCTATATCATGTTAGTGTCTTTTTGTAAATCATTGAAAAATTTAAAAGAAAAAAAATTTCTCCAGGAAATTAGGATCCCTCAGTTTTTTGGTATTGGTTCTTCCAAATGAAAATAACTCTCCTAAATAAAAATAATTAACAAAGCATACATGAATCTTCTATTGGTTATGTACCTTTTTTGTATAAAGTGAGTGACTGTTGGAAGGATGTTTCATCACATCAATAATTTTTAAATTTACTATAATATCACCATGTTCTATTATTTGTGTTCTTATATGAAAAATGATGATGGTATTGTTTTCTTTAAGAACGGTGTCCCTAATATGATGGGACAATGGCCTAGTGTTCTATCTTCATCCATGGTAAGGACATAAAAGTATACTACAAACATTAATCCTCTTACTCCTTTGAGTACATATTCTACCACTACAGGTGGGAAATGGTGTATATGTTAGCTAATTGTACCACAAATAGTGTAGTATTTAATTCAGTAGTCTGTAAGGATGAAAATTTAGAGTGAGGCATTACATTTTTTGAATCAATGAGATCACATGAGGCATCAATAATGATTAATGAACTGATAGTTCATTGAATACTGAATGTCCATGGATCAAGACATTATTTAATTATTAGTGGGGTAATATGTTTTAATAAGATTCTTCCTAAGATAAATCTCTCATTTCCATTTAGTTTCATTTTTTTGAATAGATCCTTAATAAATTTTATGGATAATGGGATTTTTTCGGATGACATCTAGAAATATGATGTGTTTCTTGAATTTTTGGAAGGTCACTTAAATTTTCCACTAATATTTCTCCTATCCACCCTTATTTAAATCAACTAATTCATAAGGTAATGGTTATTGGATATCATTTTCTCCTTTTTTTCTCTACAAAGGTGTTTTTGGCCTTTACTTCATGAACCTAGTCTTAAAATTTTCTTTTTTATTATCCTATTCTATTTTTTTGTATAGGTGGATCTTTTTTATTCTTTTTATATTATTTAGACTCATGTTATTCAAGTTCATGGAGCTCTTTTGTGCTTCATTTTGAAATCACACTTTTTATTTCCTTAGGATTTATAACTGTTTGCACCAGAATTTTTCCTTGACTATTGTTTAGAATGTCTATAAGTTTATCAAACTTATCATCCAAAATTTTTAATACCTTATTTATCTCTTAAAAATATTTTCCTAGGTGGTTATATTGATAAATTATTTAATGTTTTTCATATGTTTTATATCAGTACAATTTTTTGTGGGGTTCATTGGAATGGCAGGGGTTCTAGTATTGTTGCATCTAGAATGGAGGTTTATTTTTGTTTTGATTTAGTTAATGTATTATATCCTGGTTCTATTGGAATTCATATCATTATTAGTTCTATGGTTGATATGGTTGATTGCTTTTAGTTTTATTTTTCTATTATGATAAATCCCAACTTCTTTCCCCTTTCACTTCTAGATGCTAGTCAGTGTAATGATTAGTAGAAGTGAAAAAACCACATACCTGACTTGGGCCCTGCTGTTTCTTTACATGGATCACATCCATTTGTTTCACTAACATGGTGAGTTATTTCATTTCATTTATAATTAAATCTATTGAATTAGATGTTCTCTCCACAAGGATTCCCCTCATTCATGTAACTATAGTTCTAAATTGCTAAGTATTATGAGAAATCTTCTCAATAATTCCTCTAACATCTGTAGGGTGATTTTCAATCAAGACTCCTCTATATGAGGTTTCTAGAAGATTTCTTTTAATATTGATAATTCCTTAGTATAAAAACACAAGGAATTTTTTATCCTCCAATTATTTATGTGGGAAGCTAGCACAAAGCTTCTTGAATTGATCCCAGTACTCATAAAGGACTCTCCAGTTTATATCATTTTACGAAAATTTCCTTCTTTATGGAAGTTCTTCTAGATATGGGAAATATATTTTAATAAATTATCTTTTTAGATATTCCCAATAAATGATCTCCCCAGGTTTAATATTTTAAATCTATTCCTTAGCTACTCCTTATAGGGAGAAGGGTAATTACCTCCCCTAAAATTAGTCTTCCAGTGCCCCTGTCTGGCTAAAGATTGAGCAGAAGAAGTCAAATTATTGGATATGTATATTTTCATCTTCTCATAGAAGACCATGAAATTTTGAAACTATAAGATTCATTTTTACACATAACTAAAACTAATTTGGTGCATTAGGGTAAATGAGTTGTTTATTTTTATTAGTTTATTGAGGTGCACACATGTCGCTTAGGGTTTTCTGGGGATTTCCGGCCATTTTTACAGTTCCAGAGTAAAGAATAATTCTATCACTTTAATATGTGAGAGGTTTTTCTCTAATTATGTTTAAAATTTTATTTTTCTTAATTGTGTTATCATTTTTTTTAATTTTAGGATAAAATTATATTAATTGTTTCTTTGAGATGTGGGTCATTCATTTTTTGATCAATATATTTTTTTAGTTATTAAGTCAAACTTCCTACCTGAAAATAGTGCCAATTTTAAATCATGCCAATCATGGGATGTGGAAAAATAAAAATTATATTATTAACTTGTATTGTATAGTAGTTAACCCTTGGTAGTCTTTCGAATATGACTCCATACAAAAAATATTGTCACTTTTGGTTTGATTTTATGAAAAGTTCAGTTTTAATTGGTTTGAGAGAATAAATTAGTTTACCTGATTGATTTTAAATAATATATAAATATGGTTATTGGAGAAGTATTAGATTAACATGGTCATATGCTGTCATTGTTTCTAAATTTTATCAATTCTACTTTCGTCTAATGGCAAGAGAGAGATTCCTCTACAGATTCATTTCTCTCCCTTCACTAGATGGTGATGGTAAGGGTATTCCTAATAAATTATAAATCTTTCTACCCACTATCATGGGTGAACAATGTTGTATTAGTTTCTTTTAAAATATTAGGGAAATCCTTAATTAGTTATTGTTAGTCCTGAATAATCCATAGTTCATGCCACAACCCTGTGAACATTCTTTCAATTTTTCAGCACCACCACCCAAACATCATATATTATATAATAAAAATAGAGTAATTAGGTGGAGGGATATATGGATCATTGACGAAGGGAATTAAAATTTAAACAATCTAACCCAAATGAAGATGCATTTGGAAATAAAAACTAGATAAATAATTGAAACCAGTTAGAAGAATAAAGAATAAATTTTATTATTAAATTGTAGATACTAAAACAAAGAACATAGGTATAGAATCTCACTTTCCTATCACTCAAAGTAACTAACCCTCCATTTTTGGGTAAATTAATTTGATTTAGGATAGGTTAGACATTAAATAATAATGAAAATAAAATAAAATGGAATAAAGGAAATAAATCTATAGCAAGACAATGTCCAAATATTCCCTCACTGAACAATCCTATTTAAATCCAACCTAGAATATTATTTATAGGAGCTAATATATCCCCGGAGTTTCATAAATGGATTAATTAAAACATATCCCATCATTATTGGGTCATCACAATTCACTTAATGGTGTTCTCACTAAAGACCCTTCATAAATCAATGCTTCTTTTTCTTTTAGGGAATTTACATGCATTGTCAGTTGGAATGGCCTGAAGGCCTTCATTTTTTTTATTATTTTGATAATCCACCTTTCAAGGGGTGAGGTGGAACCCTTACAAGGCCCGAAGGCTTAGAGAAAATTACATGAATTGTAGGTCTTAAAGGGATTCACCCAGATAAGAAAACTTGGAATTGCTCCTCCCCAGCATATGTCATGATATCAGCACTCTACTTTTGCAGGGCTAGTCGGCTAGCTATCCTATGCAAAGCTGCACAGGCCCAGTACCGATGGAAAATCCATACCCTCTCATTCTTCTAATTCTAGTTAGCTCTGCTCTAGTGTACGCGCCTACTATAAATTCTTCTCTAAAGCCTTGTCCCTTGTAGTTTGACCAGTATATCTTTATTTCATGTGGCCCGAAGGCCTTGGGTGGCCCGAAATCCTTACAGGACCTGAGGACCAAACTGGTGGCCCAAAGGCCTAGATGGATGAATAGTTCTGACTTCTACTGTACCGAAAAATGCCTCCTACAGTGGATGCTACAATACCTACTACAGTACTACTACAATACCCCAGAAATCCTCCTCCACCTGGATTTGATCTCAGGTCTCTTGGATGCACCTTCTGAGTCCTCACCAACTGGGCTGAGGCTCATATGATACACTAATTTTAATTGGTGTACATTATGTGTATTTAGTGACACCATGAAATTTATTCACACTATGTAATTATTCACATCCATTAAATCTCTCTAGTTACACATTCTGTAAATGAATTACACAATGTGTAATTTTTATTTCTAGTAGGTTTCACCCCATCCAGTTTGGTTCTTCATTTAAGAGCTCTATGTTTGGTCCTTGACTATGTTACGTCTTTAATATATCTTCAAAAGTCTGGTGTCGATCCATGCCGCAACCATGTAGTATCAAAATAAATAAAAGATAAATAATATCTTACAAATTTCTAAATTCCAAAGAAATTAAATAAAATGATTATTAATGGGGGAAACCATTCAAGATTTATATAAAACATTAATTGAACATAAAACTCTTCAAAAAACTAATCAAACCAAGTATTTTACTTTTTCATATTGAGAACGAGTCTGTATTATCCTCTCATTTATTAACATATCATAATTCTTTTTTGTAAATAAAACCCATGCCTTGATTTACATTATAATGGATTCTTTTCTCTCATCACTCATGACACAACTTCAGGTTTAGTAATGATATTATTATGAGTACAAGATCCTTTTCCATAGGATTGAAAGGAACTACTTAATCCAAATTGTAAAGAAAAAATTACCATAAAATCATGGCATATTTTTAAATAAATATCTGGTGAATCTGAGTATTATTGTTGTTAGTGATTTATGATCAAAATATTAAGTATCAAAAAAGGAGTTTATATCTTATATAATACTCCATGATATCAAATGTAAAGTGCAATGATAATTTCCAATGTAAAAAATGACAACTCTTACTCCTTGGGACTCAAAGTAAGTCCACAATCAATGTAAGCATTATTAAAGACCTTTTAACCCTCTTAATTATTTCTTATACTTTCTTTTATACATTTTTTTTAAAAAAATTATTTATTTTTTAATTTTTTTAAAATTTATGTTTAGAATTAATCCCACATCCATCTCCTAACCACATATGATTAAAATAACTGGTCTGGTAATTGTCATTTTTTATTATATCAATTCAAAACCCATTTTAATAATTTTTTATTAAATTGGGGAAAACTATAAATTAAAATGAATGAATCATAAACATTTCTCAATGCCCAAAATTTATGTCCCCCATAATTTTTCCTTAAAATGTAATACATCCTTTATTCCAAGACTTATCTCCCCCCAAACTTAAAATTTAAATATCATGAAATATAAATAGAGAGATGTAAGAATAGATAAAAAAATTGTATTGTGGCTCATTCCTAGAGGGGTTATTCATGTATTCTTAGGGATACAATTTTTTTCATGACATGGTGGGTCCACGAATAAGGTCTTAACATTGAAAATTTCTTCAATCATTTTAAATCTGGTTTTCCATAGTCATATATTCCTCAAGTTCCAATGACATTTCTAGAATGTGGAATTCACCCTGATCACTCAAGAAATATGCTCAAAGTATAAATAAAAAGTATTTATTCTAGAAATCCTCTCAAGAATGGAACATTTACTTTTCAACGATCACTCATAGAATTATACAATAATAAAAAATCAATCCAAATAAATTTCAGAAATTAATAGTGTGAAAATGGTATGGAAATATCATTTTATTGAGTTATACAATTCCATGCTTCACTATAATTAGTCAATATTTCATTTTAATCATTAAATATAATTTATAATTTAAATATAAAACATGCTATCATGAGGTTCTATAGAAATTCATCTCTCCTAGATCAATCAAGTCAAGTAAAAAAGCTAATTGTGGGCAGGAAATTTTCATTGAAATTTCAAGAAAATATTTTCAAATAAAAATATACTATATTAAAATGATAATGGTTATAAAGGTAAATTTACTTTACATATAACACTTAAATTGGGTTGAAAAATTTATATTCCTTCATATATGTATCACCTCACGATTGTATACATTTCACAATGTGTATTCAGTTTAGTTACTCCATTTTCTATCCCTGTATCACCATAATTAATGGACTGAAAAATAAAAATAAATAAAAATTATAGTGAAGTCCTATTTAATAATTATAGAATATAATAAATGAGAGAGTGTACTATAGGAAAAAATGATAACAAAATGTGGTTTCCGACCAGAAGAGCTTTTGTTTAATGTTGTTGGATCGACTCAAAAAAATTAAAATAATTTTAAAAATATTAGACTAAAATATTATATCCCCCATAAAAAAATTGTTGTAATGTTGTCAATTCATTTAAAAATATTTTTCATGCAAGTAAAATAAAAATTGTATTATTTCATTTAATCAAGTGTAAAGGAGGGTGAAACCTAGTGGTTCTTTAGTGGTAATCTGACCGAAAGAGGGAAATATCCTTTAATGGTTCTTGAGGTTTGGTCCCATGAAATTTCTTTGGTCTTTGAACATTTATAGTGAAAGAGTTTCCTCATCCTACTCTTGAAATCAGAACAAAACCAAAAGGGAATACCTGAATAATAGTATAATTTCCTTTCAATCTGAAATGAAATTTTTCTATCATCAGTTTGAGTCTGGAGTTGTATAACAGAACATGATCTCTAAGGTTAATGGTTATTGGTTAAATTATCTTTTCCTAGGATATAATTGTTCTCATTTTGTAAATAATTCTATATTAAAATACTATCTTATTATATCCTCTAATTCTTATAGTTTCATTTTTCTCACTTTCCTAGCACTACCATGCTCCAAATTCATATTCCTTACATACCATTAGGCATTATGTTCTAATTTTAATGGTAGGTGGAAGTTATTCCAATAAAACAAATATATAGGGTCTCATTCCTATGGGTTTCAAATAGGTGGTCCTAAAATTGAATATGGTATCATCTAACTTTTGTCTCCATCCCTTCGTGTTGGGTTTTATCACATTTTCTAGAATTCCCTTGATTTCCCTATTTGAACCTTTATCTTGGAAATTTTTCTATATATGATAGGGGTTGATATATTATAGTTCAAACCATAATTTTTCGATAATTCCTCCATTTTCATATTATATAAGTGGGCCAATTTAACGCTATTGTTTCCCTATGGTACTCCAAAACTGTAGAATATATTAGTCCTGACAAAATCAAAGACAACAATAGCATTGTCAGTCTCAGTGGATATTTCTTCCTCCCATTTTGAAACATAATCCATAGCTAATAGAATATACAGTTTCCAAAGGATTTTGGGAATGATCCCATGAATTCTATACCCCATAATTTAAAAAATTTCACATAAGGTAATTATATTTTGGGTAATTTCTTGAAATTTATAGAAGTTTCTAAAAAACTAACATTTTTCACATTTTTTTCAAAAATAATGTGCATATTTATATAATTTGGAAAAATAAATTCATGATTATATAAAATTCCTATTTTCCATTTGGGATCCAAAATTCCCTCTACAAGATGTATGAAAAAATTTAAATACTAGTTAAATTTGTCTCTACAGGAAGACAACCTATAATTACTTGATTAGTTCATATGTTCCTTAGGAATGGGTTATCCCAAATTTAAAACCTAGAGTCATATTTTAGTCTTTTATTCTAACGAGAGTTTATATTAAATGATTCCTAATATGTGACCAAATAATTTACAATGTTTATTAACCATGGTATTTTTTTCTTGGTCATATAGAGTTGTTATCTAGGAAGCTCATTATTGAGTGGGTTCTTCTTTGGATTTTTTACTTCAGTGGTGTAAGGTAGTTGACTTAAATGATGATCCACCTAATTTTTGGTTCCCTTTTATATTTAATTTATAAATTTTACTCGTATAAGTGTAGAATACATCTCAAAAGCCTTAGATTAGCATCACCCTTCTTTATTAAATACCTGATTATTGCAGGATAAAAAATAACAACCATAGTTCCATGTAGATATGATATTAATTTTCCCAGTGTAAATAAAAATACAAGGAAAACTTTCTAGGTGTTTTTATAATTGATTTATATGGAATAAAAATTATTTTATAAGTAGGATATGAACTGATTATTTCTATCAATTCTTTTTTTTAGAGAAGATTCATCTTCTTTCTTGGATTCATCGCAAAAAGAAACATGAAATGGTAGTCCTAGTTGTGTTGTTTCATTATTTGAGGTGTGATTGTACTTTTATTCAATTAAATAAATTATTTCATGCATGTATAATAAGAATTAACGTATTATTCCTTTATTATTAATCTTGATATATAGAGAGAAATTTTATTGAAATAATTGATAAATCTTTAATAAATTCTTACATGTCTTAAAAGGATCCCCATTTTTTTTAAATGATGAATACGATAACAAATTTATTACTTTAACTTTTTATCTATCAACCTCAATAACATTCTATGAAATTATATGCCCCGCTATTATTTCTTTTTCAACTAGGAAATGAAATTTTTAAAAATTTAAAAGAACATTCCTTTTAATGCTTTTTTTTCAAAATGCTTTCAAAATTTCATAAGAAATGATCAAATAAATCATAGAAAACTATGAAATCATTAATAAATAATATATTAAATCCTCAATATTATCTTAGAAAATAATCACCACAAAATATTTAAATTTGGGCATTTCATATCCCAATAGTCATCCTTTTGTACATGAAATTTACAAAGGGGCATACAAAGGTCACCTTATCCATGCCTTCTTGTGTGATCTATACTTAGAAGTATCCTAAAAATCCATTTAAAAAATAGTAATATATTTTACAACTAACATTTTTCATCTAATCAATGAACTGAATGGGAAATTGATTTTTTCAGATAACATTATTTAGCTTCTATTAATCTATATGCACTATCCATCTATTTTTCTACTCCCATGGGGATATATCAATTTATTTCATTTTTAACAGTGTTTAGGATGATTTCTTCAATCTCCATGAATGGGGTTGAACCACTTAGAATAATAGGTTGTTTAAATGATGTCAAATAAAAGAAATTTCTCTATATCATTCTTATAAGCATCCTTGGTGGTGGGATTAATTATAATATACGATTGTATAACTTGTCTTCAATCACCTTCAAAAAATATTATATGAGATAATACATTGATATTGATTCTGGGTATATCACCTAAACACAATCCTATAAACTAGATATTTATTTTGAGAAGGCCATCAAGAGTTTGTTCATGGGAATGAGATATGTTTTTAGTAATGATCACTAGTAAGTTTTATCCTTATATTATGTAAGAATACTCAAAATCACTTGAAAATGGCTTTAGCTCTAGAATTTGGGGTTGTTCTATGGATGAGATTTCATTGAGGTTCCCTATTTTTAATTCTTAGGAATATTTTATCATGTCAGTTTCTTTTTGGGAATCACTAAAAAATCATAAGAAAAATTTACTTATATCATGAAATTGGGAGCATCTAACTTTTGGGTATTGGTATTTCCAAAGGAAATTTCACACCTAAAGTTAAAAATTTATAAAGCATACCTAAAGAATCATTTGGTTATATACATTCATCATGGGAGATAGCATAAAGCGAGAGACTATTATAAGGATGTTCCATCACATAAAGATTGATGAAATGAATTATATTATCACCACAATCCATTATAAGTTTTCCTTCATAGAAATTGATGATATTATTTTTTGTGTTTAAGAATAGGCTCCCTAGGATGATGGGAGAGTGGACTTGTGATCTATATTCATACATGGTAATGATATAAAATTATGATGGAATGAATAATCCTATTACACCTATGAGTACATCTTCTACAACTCCAGCTGGGAAAATGGTGGATCTATTATCTCACAATACAAACACTTGAGTAGGAGTTTGTTCTCCGATATTGAAGGATGAAAATAATGAGTGATGAATAACATTTATTGAATCTTGTAGATCATAAAATTAATTAGTAAAACTTAAATACCAAAGAGTGCATGGAATAGAGAATATCCATGGATCTTGACATTTTTGTGGAATCACTGGTGTTATCAATGCTAATATGATTCTTTATAATATGATTCTTTAATTTCCATCTTGTCATCTTATTTTTCTAAATAAACCCTTAATAAATTTTGGGTATTTTTGGATTTGTCATAAGGCCTCTAGAAATGGGATGTTGATCTCAACTTTATGGAAGGTCACCTAAATTTTCCACTGAAGTTGCTCCTCTTCATCCAAATTCAATACCAAAAATGCAAAATCGAATAGTTATTATGTATCATATATCTGCCTTTGTTGTTTCTAAATTGGTGTTCTTCCCTTCCAGAAACTATTAATTACAATTTCTTGCTATTTATTATCCTCCCTTGTCTGGATGGGTGTATCTTTATTCGTTTAGGTAGCTGGATCTCTTTTCGGCTTCGTGTTTTAATCACATTTGTGAATTTCTTAGAATTTGAAACTATTTGCACTAGATTTTTTCCTTTATTATTTTTTAGAATGTCCATTAAAGTATAAAACATATTGTCCAAATTTTTTACTTCCTTCTTAATCTCTTAAAGCTATATTCCTTGGTGGTTCTATTGATAAATTGTTAATGGTTCTTCATATGTTTTCTACTGGTAGATCTATTTGTAGTGTTTTTGGAATGGTGGGGGGGGGGGGGTCTAGTATCACTGTTGTTAGAACTTAGGTTAATTTTAGTACTGATTTTTAAAAGGTGTTGTATCCGATTTCTAAATTAATCTATATCCCGGTTGGTTTTATGGTATACGTGGATGATATGGTTAGGATTTAATTTATTGATAGGCTATAGAAAAACTATATGTACCCTACACATTGGAACACTGTTTAGTGTAATGATAAGCTGAAGAGTATAAACCACATACCTGAGTTGGGGCTTATTATTCTTTTACTTGTCCCACATCCTTTTTTCCCACTAACCTTGTGTGTTCATGAATTTCATTTCAGGTTAAATACGATGAATTAGATGTGATCACCACATGGGTCCCCCACATGTATAAACCTATAATTCTAAATTCTTGAGATTTTTTAGTAATATAATCAATTAGAACTCTGACATCTATAGCTAACTTGTCAATTAGGGATCCTTCAGATGAGGCATCTAGCACCTTTCAATGGTTATCAAGATATTATTGGTATAATAACACAATTAACTAGTTATCCTCCATTTCTTTATGTGTTCTTCTTGTATAGAGCTTCTTAAACTTCTCCTAGTACTTTTAGAGGGTCTCTTTAGTTTATTTTAATATGACATAAATTTTCTTTTTGATGGTGGTGCTCCTGTATGTGGGAAAAGATATTTTCCGGAATAATTTTTTAGATCTTTTCAATCACTGATCTCCCCTTGTTTCAGATTGTAAAACCATTCCTTAAAATTTCCTTCGATTGAGAAGGGTAATACCCTAAAAAAATTGGTATTCATGTGATCCTATTAGCTTAAATCTTGAGAATATGAATCCAAATTCTTTAATTTTATAATTTGGGCATTCCCATGGAAGGCCATGAAATTTTAGAAATGAAGGAATCATATTGAAACATAGTTAAAAATGATCTAGTGTAGTAAGTGAAATGACTTGATTATTTTGAATAGTTAATTAAGGTGTGCACAGATCGCACCAGGTTTGGTTGGGATTACCAGCCATTTTCAGATGTACAGTGTAAACACTAAAATTTTCACTTGAATCTGTGAGATTTTTTATTCTAATTATATTTTCAAATTTATTTTTATTTATTTTGTTAGCCTTTTGTTAATTTTTTGGTTTAACATCAATTAAAGGTTTACCAGAGTTTTAATTTATTAAATTTTGAAAAATATTGTTTTTCCAGTTGTTTAGTGGAACTTCCTCCCAGAAATCAGTGCCACATTTGATGCACGCCTATTGTGGGGTGTAACAAAACAAAAATTTATTATTATCTATTATAGTATATCAGTTAACCCTAGGTAGTCTTCTGAAGAATATTTCACACAAAAAATTTTTCACATTGGGTTTGATTTTGTGAAACATTGGTTTTTAGTTTGTATGAGAGCAGAAAGTTGAATAAACTATTGATTTTAAAATAGTTGATAAATTTTCTGATCATAGTATGTTTGGATAAACCTAGTGCTATACTGTATTTTTACCAATTTTTTTCAAATCAACTTCCACTGGATAGTATGTTATAGATTCCTAAATTGATTCATCTCTCCCCCTTGGCAAGATAATGATGTTGAAGGTATTCCTAATCAAGCATCAATAGGTCTACCCTTCTTCCCGAGTGTTCTTTGTTATTGTAGGTCCATTTAATAAATTATAAAAATCCTCATTTGGGTATTGTTAGTACCTAATAATAAATATTTCCTACAAAAAACTTTTACGCATATTAGAGATTGTTGAGCATTCACCACCAACCCCTTATCTGTTCTATAAATAACAGATAGTAATTATGTGGATGGAGAAATGGATTGTTTAACAAGGAAATTAAATTTAAAACAATCTAATATTAATGTAGTCACATTGATAATTAAAAACTAGAATAATAATTTAAATCAATTGGAGGAATAAAGAATGATTTTTATTATTAAAGTGAAAAAACTCAAAAACAATCACATTGATCTAAAATACCCCTTTCCCAATAACTCAATGGAACAACCCCTCCATGGATAGGGAAGTCAAGATAATTTTGGATAGGGGATACATCCTAGAATTAATAAAATAAAATAAAAAACGGAAAGTGGGGAAATAAATCTATAATAGGCAGTTGCCCAGAGCTTCCCACACCGATAAATCATCTTTCAATCCACCCTATTAATTATTTATAGGCATTAATACACCCTAAGGGAATTGTAATTATCTTAATTATTGGGTCTCCCATAATTATGGTACATCTTAGGGCACATAATGGTTTTTCTACTGAAGACCCATCCTAAATCGGTTGTTTTCTATATCTCCAAGAATTAACACATTATGTAACTAGAGTACACAATGTGTAATGTGCGAAGACATAAAATTTATTCACACTTTTAATTATTAAAATCCATTGAATCTATATAGGTATATCTTATATAAATTACTTACATGATTATTAATTTTTATTTCCATTAGGTTTTGCCCAGTTCATTCTTGTTCTTAATTTTTGAGCTCTAGGTTTTTTCCATTGACAATGATGCATCTATAATATATCATCAAAATTCAGGTTTCATTCCATACCTCAAGTATTGAATCTCAAAATAAAAAATGGAACAATATTTTACCAATATTCTAATTCAAAATATATAAAATAAATTGATTATTAATGGGGGTCAACCATTCAAGATTTATATAAAACATCAATTCAACTTCAGAATCATCAAAAAAATGAATCAGATCAATTATTTTACTTTTTCCCATTAAGAAATAGTACATCATATCAAATCATTCATTCATATATCAAAATTAATTATTCTCAAAACATTCCACATCATTATTTTCCTCATAATGTATTGTTTTATTTACTAAATTATGATTCAAATTAAAGTACACTTATAATCATATCATGAGTACATTCTCCTTTTCCATAGGCTTGTAAATGAACTAGTTTCTCCACCACATAAAGAAAAAAATCACATAAAATCATGATGGATTTTTAAATAAGGATATTATGAATCTAAGGCTAAGGTTGGTAGGGATTGATGTAAAAAATATTAAGGACAAAAAAGGAGTTCATATCTTATAGAATATTTTCTGATATCAAAATAAAGTGAAATAAAAATGTACATTTTAAAAATGATAACTCCCATTCCCCATGACTCAAAGTAAAGTCATGAAAAATGTAGGTACACTGAAACATTTGTGCACCCTCTTGAATTTTTATTCTTCTTTTTCTTGCTTTTTTCAATTTTTTTTTGGTTTTTTGTTTTGATTTTTTTAAATTTGTACATAGAACAAATCTCAAATCCACCACCTAACCACATATAATCAAAATCCTCAGTCTGGTAATGGTGATTTTTTATTCCCCTATGTGAAAACCAATTTATTCATTTTTTTATTCAAGAGGGGAAAAATATAAAGTAAAATGAATGATTCATAATACTTTATCAATACCTATAGTTTTTTTACCCCCACACCTTTTCCTTAAAATATAATACATCCATTCTTCCATGAATTTCCTCACCCAAACACTTAAACATTAAAATATCATGTAATATAAATAGAGTAAGGCTAGAATGGATAAAAAGGATTTGTAATGTGATCATTACTATCAAGATAATACATGTATTATATAGGATAAACAAGGATTATTTTAATAGTGGGTCTAAGGATAAAGTATTAAAAATAAAACTGCCTCAATCATTTTAAATGTGGGTTTTTCACAGTCAGATATTTGACAAGTGCCAATGAAAGTTCTAGTAGGTGGAATTCCCCAATATCAATCTCGAAATATGATAAAGGTATAAAGAATAATTATTTGGTCTAGAAGTCTTCTCAGGAATAGAATAATAAATTTGGGATAGTCACTAATGACACGAAATAATAATAATAAATCAATCTAAATAAATTTCAAAAATTCAAATTGAGAAATTGTAGAGAAATTTCATTTTCTTGAATCATCTATATTTTTCAAATAATGATTCTTTAATTCAATATCAAAAATTAAATATAATTATTCAATTTTCATTTTACTCATTCAATATCATTTACATTGAAATATAGACATGAATCATGAGGTTCTTAAGAAATTCATGCCCCCTAGATTGGTCAAGTAAAAAAACTAAGCTAATTATGGGAATGTAATTTTCATTCAAAGTAAAAGAATATATTTTGAAATAAAATAGGGAATTATAAGGATAATTATTGAAAACTTAAACTACCTTTAAGAATTATGCTTCAATTGGGCTTCACAGGGTTTGTTCAGTCATTTTTGTCTCACCTCATGGAGTTTATACATTTCACGATGTGTATTATCTTCAGATTATCCAGTTTAATGCAACAAGAAAATAAGAATAAAAAAATTACAATATTGACAAGCTCTATAATTATAGAATAAGATGTATGGGAACAGTGGAATAAGGATAAAAAGTCAAAAAAATTGGGTTAACTCTCAAAAGAACTTTTTTTAACATTATTGTGTCAATTGAAAAAAATAAAATTTCTTAAAAAACCCAGGACTAACATATTCTATTCCTCATAATTATTTTTTGTAGTTTACTCAAATAATTTAAACATATTTTTCATGTAATTAAATTAAAAATGGAATTATTGCATCTAATAAAGTGTAAAGGAAAGTTGAAATATAGGAGAACATCAGTGGTAATCAGGGTGAAGGAGTGTAATATTATCCACTAGTACTTGAGGTATGCTCCCATAGAATTTCATTATCCTCTTACCATTTATACTTAATGATTTTACCCTAATAATCTTTCCATATTCATAGCACCAAAATGGTATACTTGAATAATAGTAAAAGGTCCTTCCAATCTTGAGTGAAATTTACTTGGCACCAGTTTGAGTTTGGGGTTGCATAATTGCACTTGATCTACAAGGATGATGGTTCTTGGTTGAATTATCAAGCCACAATAAATCCCTTTTCACTCTTTGTAAACCACTTAATTTTAAAAATATTATCTCTTTAATTACACTTACTCTATCCACACAAATTTTATATCTTTCCATGCTTTGTTAAGGTCTAGATTCGTCTGCCTAACATCCCTATAGGTTTTGTGTTCTGATTCCACCGGGAGGTGGATGTTATTAACATAATTCAATATATAGGATCTAAATCATATGGATGTCTTATAAGAGGCCCTACAAGACCATAGGGTATCATCCCTCTTTTGGATCCAATCTATCCTATTGTGTTTTACAATATATTCTAGAAAGACCTTGATTTCTCTACTTGGAACATTTTCTGGGCCATTTCTCTAGGAATGATAAGGGGTCGATGTTTTATGGTACACCCCATTATGTTTTATTATTGCCTCCATTTTACTATTTTATAAGTGGATCCCTTGATTTCTAATTATAGATCGAGGTACACCAAAACAACAAAATATGTTAGTCCGAAAAAAATCACAAAGAACTTTAGTAACATAAGTCTCGGTGGATTTTTCTTCCACTAATTTGGAAACATAATCAACATCTAATAGAACTTAATAATTTCCAGATGATGATGGTAGTGGTCCCATGAAGTCAATACCCAATAGTTTAATTTTTTTTATAAGTTAATTTGTTTTTTGTGATTTTTTTTTTATTTTTTAGATGTTTCTAGAAAAATAGAATTTTTGATTTTTTTTGCAAAACTCATGTGAATATTTAAATAATGTTGGATATGATGACATTTGTGATCCAAAATGGTCCCCATGTGCTAATGTATGACAAAAATTTAAATACATATTCAATTTCTTTATCAGGGAGACATCTTTTAATTACATGATTAGTGCATATTTTACAGAGGACTAGGTCATCTCAAATGTAAAAGATCGATTAAAATTTTAGTTTTTTCTATCGATGAAAGTTTATATTTGATGATACCTGATATGTGGCCAAATAATTGACAATTTTGGTGTAACATGGTATTTTATCATCAATCTTGCAGATTTTTTATCCCATAAGGCTCATCATTGAGTGGGTTATTGTTTAGATTTTATGCTTCAACATTGTTGGTAGTCAACTTAGATGACTGGTCACCTGATTTTCAGTTCTCATTTTATATTTAATTTATAAATTGAAACTTGTAAGAGTCAAATCCATCTCACTAGATTCTTATTACTAATAGTATTCTTCATTAAATATCTAAGTTTAGCATGATTAGAAAAATAGCAACCTCAATGTGAAATAGATATGATCTAAATTTATCTAGTGCAAAGACGACTACAAGGAACTCCTTATTGGTGGTTGTGTAATTTATTTGTGTGGAATCTAAAGTCCTTGATGTGTAGGATATGACTTGAGTCTTTCTGTAAAATATTTTTGATATAGTTTCTCCCACCACTTGGTTGGATGCATCACAATGTAACAAGGAAGGGCAGTCCCGGTGGTGTGGTTTCATTATTAGAGGTTTGATCAACCTTTTCTTCAATTCTTAAAATTATTTCCCACATGTATAATTAGCATTATAGTAAAATTCCTTGATTAATAATTTTTATATAGGGAGAATAATATTATATAAATCATTGATGAATCTTCTATAAAATCATTTTGTCCTAAAAAGTATCTAATAAGTTTTAAATAAGTTAAATATAGAAATGAATTTATTACTTCATCTTTTGATCTATAAGCCCCAATCCATTTATATGAAATTATATTCCCTACCACTATAAATTTTTCATCCATTTAATTACGTTTTCAATATTTAAGATAGTATTATTTTAAATGAATGATTTAAAAATATTTTCCAAATTTCCTAAGAAATGATCAAATGAATTGCTGAAAAATATGAAATTTTTGAGAAATACCTCCAAGAAGTCCTCAATATGATATGAGAAAAATACTCACCATACACCATTAAAATATTATTTGGTCATTTCATATCCCAAATAGAATCCTTTTGTATGTGAAAGTTCCAAAGTGGTTGGTGAAGGTCATATCCTCTTGGTCTTCTACTGCTATTGGTACTAAGAAGTATCCTAAAACCCATCTAGAAAACAATAATAGGGGTTTTCACCTAACTTTTCTAGAATCTAATCGATGAATGGAATGGGAAAGTGGTATTTTAGGGTAAATTGATTTATCTTCTAGTAATCTATACACACACTCCAATTGTATTTTACTCTCATGGGGATCAGTTCATTTCTTTATTTTTTAACTCTGGTCAAGCTAATTTTCTTTTGGAGTACAAGATTGAGGCTGATATACTGGGATTAAGAGTTTTGGTAAATGATATAAGCTGTAAGGAATTTCTCTATATATTTTTTTTATAACCTCTATGATGGTTTTATTAAGAGTTCTCTAAGGTTTTCTAACTATTATTAAATCAATTTCTAAAAATATTCATTGAGTGAAGAATTTGGTATTGAATATAGGTATATCACTTAAGCATCATAAAATGGATTGAATATTTATTTTGAGAAGTTCAATTAGATTTTCTTCATTGGAATTGGATTGGTTATTTTCAATGATCACTGGTAATTTATCTAATAACAATATGTATTCATTCTTAAAAATACATTGAAATGGATTCAACTCTAGACATGGGGGTTGATCTAAGTATGACATTGAGCTGAGGATATCTACTTGTGAAGATTTTCCATCTTGTATCATGTTAGTTCCTTTTAGTTAATTGTAGATGCCGGAAAAGTCCGTTTCTCCTCAAACGAAGTTCCGGATGAGGAAAGAGAGGTCATATTTGGAGTCAGAAGCACGTTTCGGAAGGCCCGAAGGCCTTGCGCGAAATATCGGAGGCCCGCGCGCAATATTGACTATGCGCGCGCAATCCTTCCGGGATTCGCGAAATGGGCCGAGCCGGCACGTGATTTTCCGCGCCCGACGTCCCTGCGCGACCCTATTGCGCGTCGGGCCCCTATTGCGCGCCCGCGCCGAATTGCGTGCCCGCGAACCGAATTGCGCGCCCGGGGTTGCCTATAAATACAAGGAGACCCCCAACGTTTTGAAGGGGGCCAGAATTCGAAGAGTCGCTCATGCGCGCATTCCCGCCCCCTCCGCGCGCAATGCCGACCTTCAGGTAACCTCTTTTATTTCGTGCAAGACAGCCTCGGGGTTCGCCTTCGCGCGCAACCCCTTTGGCTTCTTTCCTTTGACCAATTCCTCACCCGAAGGCTTTCGCGCGCAAAAGAAGCCTCTTGCGCGCAATTTCCCCCGGGTGCGCGCAATCTAGCCCGATTGCGCGCACCCCCCCTTACTAAGTGGCCATTCCTTAAAGAATGGGCCGTTGCCCCCGCGCGCTATCAGAGGCCCGGTGCGTGCAATCTCCACCTTCCGCGCGCAAAGCGCTGGCCCAATTGCGCGCCAGCCCGCTCAATTGCGCGCCGACCCGCGGTATTGCACGCCAAGCTCCTCTTTTGCGCGCAAACCGCCAGGGTCGCCTCCTTTGACCCCCTGAGGGTATCCGCCTGCGTGGCGTCCGATGATCTTCATCCTGGGTGCCCGCACCGTGCGTTGTCTTCCCGTGCGGCCCTCCAGGCTCGCGTGAAGTGACACGGACCCATCGGCGGCACTACTTCGTCTGCGCTGCAAGACGTTAAACTGACAAGCATCTTCGTCCAACATGACGTTAAACTGTACTTCGTCCGCGCTCCAAGACGTTAAACTGCCAAGAATCTTCGTCCACGCGGCAAGACGTTAAACTGCCAAGAATCCATCGTCCTCAACACACGACGTTAAACTGTACTTCGTCCGGCAAGACGTTAAACCGTACGCTTCATCCTTAACACACGACGTTAAACTATACTTCGTCCGGTAAGATGTTAAACCGTCCGCTTCACCTGATCCCGTGCCCCGCACGCAGGGTCCCCCCCGGTTTGGATGTGTCCCCCACCCGCTCGTCTCTGTAGGGATGTCGGGATTGCCCCTCTTTAGGGACGATTCATTGGAGTGTCCTTCACCCATGGGGGTAGGGTATTACAAAACCCTAGTTTCTTGTGGGGGACTGCACATGTGTATCTCCATTGTGCTTCCCCACTACCGAAGCCAGTGGAGGGCGTGACAGGGATCGAGGTGTCTCTTACCTTCAGCCCAAGTCCCTCTTCAACTGAGCTTTGCCGCACTCAGGTTGCCTCAGTGCGTAAGTCCTGACAGAATGAACTACGTGGACTTTGATCCCTGTCTCCTAAACAGGGTACGTAGGAAGCCTCCCTGAGGTTCGAGCCTACCACCTGGTCGTCCCGGTCGTATTCACGTCGGTTCGTCCATCAGTGGACCCCTCCCAGGTTCACATTCGCGTCGATTCACCTATGAATCCACCCTTGTGGGGGACTGCACGTGTGTATCTCCATTGTGCTTCCCCACTGCCGAAGCCAGTGGAGGGCGTGACAGGGATCGAGGTGTCTCTCACCTTCGGCCCAAGTCCCTCTCCAACTGAGCTTTGCCGCATATGGGCCTCCTTAGAGTGTAAGCCCCAAACACCAGTGTCCAGCATGACGTGAAACTGTGATCCACCCAGCCGTTCCATCCCCCTCTGTGCGAGGTGGTTCGGTTCAATCCTCCGCCCGGCAGCCTCGACCTCCTTGTGAGTCGGCTTTCCATCGTCCAACATGACGTTAAACTGTATATCCGAACTACGCTGACTTTGATCCGCGCTAACGCGCGGTACGTAGGAAGCCTCTACGGGGTCCAAGCTCTTCACTCCATCGTCCATCCTGATCCTTACCCGGGCCGCCACATCCCGGTGGGGTCATGCCACTTCATTCCACTCCACTTCACTCGGGAAGCCGCCCATGTGCTGGCCCCAGCGTCGGAGGTTCCCCGCAAGGGGTTCTATCATCTGATCCACTTCTCGTGTTGATCAGTCCGATGCCGTCCCCGCTGGACGTTAAACTCGCGGCATACCCCGTGTTAAACATGGGAATATGAGGAAAACCTCAGGTAACACAGTTCCCCGCACCCAGCGCGGGATGCCTCAGGCCATCACGCCTTCGAGAAGCCCTATTAGGGACGGAAGGTAGACATGCAGAGCCGCAGTGTTAAGACACGCCCCCAACACCCGGAGCTACCCGGTCTCCTCACCGCAGGTTGCTGCCCCGACCAGACTCCTTGGAGCGTCTGGGCGGAAGCAGCGTAATTAACCGGTGTCTATGAAGATATGGCGCCGAGAACGAGATTCACGAACATTCTTAAATCTATGAGGGAGACCCGGATTAGGCGACGAGTTCCGAGGAGACATCCACGGAAGGAGGAGCCGACATCCCATCATCCCGGTTTCGATCAAGGAGCAGACATCCCTGAATAAGGGACGGATACCGCCCGCCTTTGGAAAGTGGGACTGCGGGACCACAAGCCGCGCTCCCATCCCCTCGGGTCGACGGGCGCACGCGCGAATGCGTCCTGGCGGAACAGCATCGGAACAGAAACCCAACGCACATCCGCACCGAAACAGAAAAATGGTGAACCCGACGTGAATCTCTTCTCCTCAATACAAAGACCGATAGCTTTCAGAGGTGTTGGAAGACTAGCATGTTGCCTGGCCGAGCATTCAGCACCGGGGCACGGAACCCGCCAGGGGATGGGGAAGGGAAATCGGGCACTCCGTCTCACGACGTCGATGGCCTGGGTTCCCCCCACGGAAGGCTTCATGGCACTAATGGTTGGTTGTCGATTCCTTTTCCTGTCAGTGTTAACGGGTTCTTCTCCCTGCTTTTAGGAATCAGGTCGCCCAATCGAGTGCCCGATCGCCGCCCGCCCACTGGCGCGGGGGTAGTGGAAACAACGACGTGGCTACTCCGCGCGGTCCCGCCCGTTCCACAGCTGTCCCAGCAGCCGCAACTGCGGGGCAACCACGCCCTCTCTCCCCCTCGGAGGTCATCCAGAGAAGGGTGATCAACAACTTGGTGCAGAGATATGAGGAAGAGGGATTCATCCCCACCAGGTACATGGCTCGCCTAGACCTCGAGGAAGCCGCACCTCGCCACCAACGCTTCCCCCGAGGGCCGCGCAGGGAGGCACCGCTGCCTACCTCGACGTTCAACCGCTTCGGGAGTTTATCCCCGGAACGCTCCGACATCTCCTTCTCCTATGCGGATGAGGTGGAGGATGTCCGGGACCACCCTATCCGAGATTCTCTTCAGGGATCCATGATAAGGGCTCTTGCCAGGTCACGTCGACACCGCCGCCCGGCTTCTCAAGTCGAAGAGAGGGCTCTCCACCTGCCTGCGCCGCTGATCCCGACTCGTCTGTCCCGACGCGAACGTCGGGCGCGAGCGGAAGAGGATGCCCACCTTGGGGCCCTAGCAACAGCGGACGCGTTGGCCCAAGCCACTGCTGGCTCCAGTCACCGGGCCCCTGCGCATCCTGAGCAGGGGCACTTCTATGCCCGACCTGGATCGAGGCCCCGACCGCCCCAAAGGCAGGTTGGGTTGACTCTCCCGGTTGCTGGTACAGGCAATAGCCACCGCGGACCACCTCGCGGTAGCGCTATTCACCAGCAGGGTCTACTCCGTGTGGCCGATCCAAGAGGCATGGGTGATCCCACCTTCCGATCCCGGCCTGGAGGCCTGCCCGGAAACATCTCTCCCCGCGTCCCCTTTGATATCTGTCCCGGTGATCCTCGCACCTTGGTTTCCAGTCCTCTTGGCCCCAGCACCGGTGCGGCCAGAGGATGCCAGGACAGAGATCAGCCATGCCTCGAAGAACCACCCAGGGGCAGGAAGGCGAGGCGTCGACGTCGAGGGAGGAATGTTACGGAATTCCGGACAGAGATCCGACCAGTTCGTTTCTCTGATACAGAGGCGGAGTATGATTCGGCGACAGAGCCCTCCCCCCGATCCCGCCAGTCAAGGGCAGGGGTAGGAATGCGGCACGTCAGCCTCGTACTCCCCTAGAGCGAGATCGATGTGATCCCCGCTTCTCTCCGAAGGTATATCCGGAGTAGCGAGGGCCTGGTAGACCCCCAAGGATCAAGCTTGCGGTTGGTACCGGCCCCTCCGGAAGCGCCTTCTGCCTCGATCGGAGAAGCCGGAGACCTTTTCTGGGGACCGACGGTCGAGCCATATCTAGTGCACCCTCGGCGAGCACCGACGCTACGGCAAGATGTTCGCTCGCCGGCCCGTCCTATCGTGATGTGGTAGCTGGGGCGCCGCAACCCTCAGAGGGCGGCCCGGGATATGGAGGCCAATTGGCCTGCTCGCCGTATTCACTGCCGGCCAGCCCGCCGGCCCAGCGGCCCGCCTCGGCACCACTGCCGGTTCCCCGTCCATTCCCAATCGCTGAAGGGGACCAAGAAGACCTGGGTCCCGAGTTTGAGTCGTGGAGCTTCTGGACCGTCCTTGCAGAGAGCCACTTCCCTGAGAAGTTTTGGCCAGTCACAGGACCAGACTTTGATGCACCAGAATCGCTCACCCCGGATGAGTTCGAATGCTTCTGCCGAACTCTCCGGGAGACTCACTCCCGTCTTCACCGCCTACAAATTCCATATCCCGGGAGTCAAGCGCACCTGGAGGATATTGGTGAGCAGTGCCGTCAGATTGACCTGGCCACGCTCCCCGCGGTTCGGCACCCCGGGTCATTTGGGAACCATGAGGCCCTCCAACAACGATGCGTTGAGTGTTTTCAAGTACTCCGCAAGGTTATAGAGGAAGCCACCCCCCACGTGTATATCCGTGGATGGGGGCAGTACGCTGCCCTACGCTTCAGTGCGATTCGCCGACAGCCCGATTCGCTGGGTGGCCCTGAGGGTACATCCCCAGGGACGGAAACAGTTAATATGGATGACTTGTCGGGAGAGGGGAATGACTTGGAACTTCTCGACGGGGGCTCTCCCCCTGAAGAAAAGCCGTCGTTGGATCCATCGGTCAGAGTTACTCGTCACCAGAGGAACCTCCTGGGTCTCCCCACACCCACTAAAGCACTGGCGTTGAGCCGAAACATCAGCAAAGGCAAAGAGCACGTCGGGGCTATAAAGCCCACCGACCCATCTGCCTCCATGCAGAGGGCAGAGGAGGATCTCGAAAAGTCCACGCTACGTCAACAGCTCGCCGAGAAGAAGAAGCTAGTTGACCAGCTCCTCGCCGAGCGCGCTGTAGAGCAGCGGCCTGACTACGGTGATCCTAGGCCAGGACAGAAGGGACAGGAACAAACACTCCTCGACGAGGCTCTCCCGGGAAACCGTGATTACGCCGTGTTTGCCGACAGGAGAGAGGCCATTGCCTATGGCAAGAGGGCGCGGTATGTTTCACCACACCCTCCCGAGCGGCGTGACTACCTGAGAGACCCCGCTCGGATTCCTCCCGTTGCCCCAAGGGCCGCTCCACCCGCCATCCCACGAGCTGCCGAGTTCGACGACCCGGTCGACGACCCGATTGAAGGGCCATGCAATGCGCTCGTGGTTAGAGATCCTCGCCAGGACTGGAACCCATGTCCGGACGATCCGATGGCGGCACTCATCGCCCGCTTGGAAGCCTTGGAGACTCGGCAAGTGGTGATCCCACCGGACGGCAAGCCATACCCAGCATGGGTGGATGACATGCCGGCACCTCTGGGATTCAGGAACCCCACTTTCACCCCCTTCAACGGGACTGGAGATCCGCCACAACATTTGGCCCATTTCAACTCGAGGTGCGGGCCTATGTTGGGAACTCCGGCACAGCAGGAGGCCGCTAAGCTTCGCTACTTTGTCCAGACACTGGAAGGGCCAGCATTTGTCTGGTACAGCCAGCTCCCCGTCGGGTTGATAACTAGCTGGGAGGACCTTCGTAGACAGTTCCTCTACCAGTTCAGTTCCACGACCCGGAAGACGAGTATCGCAGACCTCTTCAAGTGCAAGCAAAGGCCTGATGAGCGAGTCGCGGATTTCGTCGCCCGATGGAAGGGTCTCACGTATTCCCTTGACATGCCATTGACTCAGGAGCAGTTGCTAACAATGTGCGTCGGGAACGTCAAGACCGAGCTGGTCCCTTCCTTGATCACTCAGAATTACCCCTAAGGGTTCAGGGACTTCTCAGACAAAGCTCAACGTCTTGAGGAAGCCCTGCAATAGGCCAGTCAGGCACACCCGCTGCCTCCTATGATCCCTACAAGGAGATTCACCAGGGCTGAGCCCGCTGCTGTTGCCCAGATAGAGGCCCCCAGGAAGTTGGAGCTGCTGCCGGTGAGGCCAGCTCCACAGCCTCACAGGAATCCGCCTCCACGGGCTCAGTTCCCGGCCCAGCAGCGGCAGCCCCAGAACCGGCCGGCCCCTCCGCGTAATGTACCGCCACAACCCAGGTGAGATAATCAGGGTCCACCTCCTCGACAGGCCCCTCCAATCCCTCGTCAAGACCACGCTCCCAGGGGCCCGCGATACCTGACTTACTCATTTCACGAGGATCAGGTCCCCAGTTATTTCCGGAGCGCCCTGGAGCAGAGGATTGTGCGACTACCTGAGTGTTGGAGGCCAGAGGAGGCACATCTCACGGATAACCCCCGCTACTGCCCTTACCATCGGGCCCTGGGGCACACCATCCGGCGGTGCTACGTGTTTAAGGACTGGCTCCAAGACCAGATTAACAACAATGTAATCAGGTTGGGCCCAGCTCCAGCACAAGTGGCGGGTGTGTTCATGGGATCAGATGACGATAGTGGCGACGAGGACGAATGGCAGCTGGTCTCCGACCGCGGATCCCATAAGTATAATAACTGGATGGCCCGCAAGACGATCATTCGCACCCCAGGAATCATCTGTGCGCGCTTGAATCAGCCTGAGCCCCCAGAATCTGCGGGTGCTGCTTCGGCATCGTCCTCCCAGCCTGCCTCTTCCGAGAAGAGCAAACGGCGGCGGCGCAAGAAGGAAGAGCGCGCCCCGCCGGTTCCGCCACTATCCTGCACTCTCGGCGATTTCATGCCCCCGGAGATGGGGATCCCTCCCCGGATCCACCCGGTGATGAATGATTCGTCCGATGACAGTGTAGGGTATGCTTCGGTTAATACCGTAGAGCTGGTAAATCCCTTTTCGGTTCCCGATATTGAAGACCACCAGGTGGACCTCCCTAGTGTCCCCAGTCGTCGCCAACGTCGGAGGAACCGCAACAACAGGAGTCACTGGGGCACGACAGTTGGTACCTCCAGCCAGGCCGTGTACGCCACTAAGACTAGGAAGCAGGCTCAAAACCGAGCTCAGCGCGCACAGCCCCCCCGTCCGGGGATGACAGATTCTCCTCCGCCACTGTTTGTGGTATGGGACCAGGCAGAACCGCCTCAGCCGCGCCACGACCAGCTCCGTCCTGCCACGAGTCCATCCCAGCCTCCTGGCCCCAGTACGGTGACCACTTCTCGGGCTTCAACCAGTAAACACCGAGATGTTCCAAGCACCAGTCGGCCGCCGGCCCAACCGGCAAGGCCCGTCATGCCTCCAACCGCAGAGCAACCTCCTGCAACCAGGGGATCGCGCTTGGCAAGAAAGTATGATGTCCTGAAGCACTTGGCCGACATCCCAACAAGGCTCTCCATCCTTGAGGCTCTGCGCCTGTCACCTGAGATGCGCGAGGCGCTCGCTGAAGCCCTGAAGATCCCCCTCCAGTTTGAGACGGAGGTTGCGGCTGCAGAGGCCTTTCACGCCGAAGCGATTGAGGACGCCGAATGTCAGGCAGTCATCTCATTCTCTGGTAAGGATGAAGACCCTCCTATACAGGGGAACATTCGTCCGCTGTATGTTACTGGCCAGTTCAATGGCCTTGAAGTCCGGCGCTGTCTTGTCGACACGGGGTCCGGGATTAACCTGATTCCAACTCGGACGCTCCGGAGATTGGGGTTGTCTGAGGATGACTTGATTCCCTCCGACCTCAGGATCCAGGGGTACGACCGCACCGAGCAAACTCCGGTCGGCAAGATACGTTTGAAGACCCAGTTCGGTGACTTGGTTGCCAACACCGAATTCATGGTGGTCTCTCAGGACACTGCGTATAACGCATTGATGGGCAGGCCATGGCTCCACCTTCATGCGGCGGATCCCTCATCATACCACCAATGCCTTAAATACTCCCTTAATGGTCGAGTAGGCGTGCTTCAGGGAGATGCCTCTCCTTTTTCCTCATGTGAAGCCCGCTATCTGGACGCGGACTATTACAAGAGCAAGGATAAGCAGATCTTGACGGGTGAGGTTGAGCCTCTCGCTGTTGCAAGTGATCCCTGGGCAAGTTTGGATGACGCTTACGTCCTCCCGATCCATCGGTTGGACGTAGCCATAGTCTCAACGGCCTGTGAGTCTCCTGATGAGATGACCGCGACCGCCCATGCCAGCACCAGCGGCCCAGCAGGATCTGGTAGCCCCAATGTAGTTTCCAACGCAGTCTCTCCCGTGGACGATCCCTCCCCAAGTGGAGAGGACGTGGAAGATGCACCCCCAGCCTTTGAGGAGGGCGTCTCCACCATGGTCGATGAGTTAGTACAGGTGAACCTGGGAATCGAGGCAGATCCAAGACCCACATTGGTCAGTGCTGCCATGCCCTCTGAGGAGCGGCAGCAGTACGTGGACTTCCTCAGACAGCACCGTGATGTGTTCACTTGGGGCTATGACGAGATGCCGGGGCTAGATCCTCAGGTAGCCGTCCACCGCCTTGGTCTCCCGGCGAACCATCGCGGGTTCAAGCAGCCTCCCAGGAAGATGCACCCATTCCACGGTGCCATGGTTGAGGCCGAAGTTGACAAGATTATCAAAGCCAACTTCGTGAGGGAAGTTCAGTACCCCAGATGGCTAGCCAACATTGTGCTGGTCAGGAAGAAGAACGGGCAGATCAGAGTCTGTATCGACTTCCGCGATCTCAACCGCCACTGTCCGAAGGATGACTTTCCCCTTCCGGTGACAGAGCTGTTGATTGACGCCACGACAGGGTTCCAATCCCTCTCCTGAATACAACCAAATCTGGATGGCCCCTGAGGATGAGGAGTTCACTGCCTTCAGGGCCCCCAAGGTATCTTTTTTTACCAGGTCATGCCCTTCGGCCTGAAGAATGCAGGTGCCACCTATCAACGGGGGATGCACCGCATATTCAAGCCAATCCTCGGCACACTGGTGGAATGCTACGTCGACGACTTGGTGGTCAAATCGCGCCAGCGTCAGGACCATCTCAAAGATCTTGAGAAAGTATTCGGCTTCCTCCGGTCTCGCTACCTGAAGATGAACCCGTTGAAGTGTGCCTTCGGGGTCACCTCCGGGAAGTTTCTTGGCTTTGTGGTAAGGTACCGGGGTATTGAGATCAACCCAAAGAAGATCAGGGCGATTAGCCAGATGCCTCCCCCAGGTAACATCCGGGAACTGCAAGGGTTCCAAGGCCACTTAGCCTATATACGCCGATTCATCGCGAATCTGGCCGGCAAGTGTAAGCCCTTTTCTCGGCTCATGAAGAAAGGTGCCACCTATGTATGGGATAAGGAGTGTCAGACCGCTTTTGAGGAAATCAAGCAGTACTTGCTTCAACCTCCGGTTCTGATGCCGCCTGTATCCAGGAAGCCGCTGGTCCTTTATGTGATTGCCCTGGAACGGTCCCTTGGTGCCCTTATCGCCCAGAAGAACAATGAGGGAATAGAGAATAGCCTCTATTACCTCAGTCGCATGCTCCTCGATGTGGAAGTTAGGTATTCCCCCATCGAGAAGAGCTGCCTGGCGCTCGTATTTGCTGTACAGAAATTACGGCACTACTTGCAGCACCATGAGGTACAATTGGTTTCTCGGGTAGACCCATTGAAGTATATCCTGAGCCGGCCTATGTTGACTGGCCGTCTAGCGCGGTGGGATGTGATTCTCCAGCAGTTCGACATCAGGTATGTGTCTCAGAAGTCCATCAAAGGGCAAGCATTGGCAGACTTTTTGGCTGCTCACCCGACCTCCGCGGATCAGCCGCTGGATCTAGCCGTTCTCTTGGTCGATCGTGCCGATCCATGCTGGAAGATGAACTTTGACGGTGCCTCCCGGAGCCCCACCGGTAGAAGACTCGATAATCCTAAGCTCAACAAAGTGGGCTTGGGTATCGTCTTCATTACCCCGGAGCAAGCTGTGCTGCCATACTCTTTCCTGTTGTCAGAGGGCTGTACCAACAATGAGGCGGAATACCATGCCCTCATCACTGGCCTCGAGTTAGCTCTCGAGATCGACGTGCCCCATCTGTGTGTGAAAGGGGACTCTGAGCTAGTCGTTAGGCAGATCAATGGCGACTATGTTGTCAGGAAGCCGGAACTTGTGCCATTGCTGGAGTGCACCCTCCTCCTGATGGCCCAGTT
Source organism: Viscum album (assembly GCA_963277665.1). NCBI lineage: Eukaryota > Viridiplantae > Streptophyta > Magnoliopsida > Santalales > Viscaceae > Viscum > Viscum album. The sequence continues at coordinate 1,365,102,069 of OY728166.1, read as the reverse complement.
CCCTTCTCGGCCAGAAATTGTCCATATTCCCCGGTCGCAGAACGGTCGAGCAGATGCTTTGGCCAGCCTTGCTGCGTCACTCGCGGAGCCTGCACAGGACAACCTGATCGTCCGCGTGATGCACCGCAGGCTCATCGCTCCTGTTATCCCGGAGGGAGATCGCGGCCCGTCGGTAAGTAATCTCACCATGGTTTCCCCTGTGCCCGGAGCCCCGAGTACCACAGATATGGCAGTCGAACCAGCCCCTGATTGGAGGACACCCCTGGTTGAGTACCTCCAACATGGAATTCTCCCGTCAGATCGGGCCGAGCGCAAGCGAGTTCGACGCCGCGCATCGCAGTTTGTCCTCCAGAGCAGTCCCGGCCTGGAGCAGATCCTCTATAGACGCGGATTTGATGGTGTTCTCCTCTGCTGCCTTCAGGGAGTTGAGATCCCACGAGTCATGCAAGAGGTTCATGCTGGTTCATGTGGTGCCCACCAGACTGGGCCGAAGCTGTCCCACCAGATTCGGAGGTTGGGATACTTCTGGCCCTCCATGATCCATGACTGCATCGAGTATTCCAGGAGGTGCCATGCGTGCCAGGTTCATGCGAACTTTGTGCATCGGTCGCCAGAGCCTCTCCATACCACCAGGTATTCCTGGCCCTTTGCAGTCTGGGGGATGGATGTTGTGGGACCTTACCCGCCGGCGACGGCTCGCCAGTGCCGGTTCATTCTGACCACCACAGACTTCTTCTCCAAATGGGCAGAGGTGATCCCGCTCAGAGAGGTCAAATCCTGTTCTATCGCTGACTTCGTGACCTCCAACATCATTTATCGATTTGGAGTGCCTCACGCTATCCTCACGGATAACGGAGCCAATTTCCGAGCAACCGAGCTGAAGAAATTGTACGCCAAGTAAAACATTCGCTCGAACCATACATCTCGCTATCATACACAGGCGAATGGACAGATTGAGGCGTTTAACGAAACCCTCTCTAACATTCTGCAAAAGATGGTTGGTCAGAACAAGAATAGTTGGCCGGACAAGCTCCCCAACGCCCTCTGGGATTATCGGACGACGACTCGCAATTCCACCCAGATGACCCCTTATTCCCTGGTGTATGGAGCTGAGGCCGTCCTGCCCATCGAGATCCAGTTACCGTCCTTGCGCACTGCGGTCTACGACCAGCAAGCACCGGACAGAGCTGCTGAAGCCCGTCTAGTCGATTTGGAAGCACTGGATGAGAATAGGCTTCGCGCTTTGCACAACTTGGAGAGGCATAAAAGAAGAATGGCTCGAGCTTTCAATAATAAGGTTCGCCTCCGCTCCTTCCTGCAGGGTGACCTAGTACTGGCCCTAAGAGAACCAATGATCCCCGGCAGGAAGCCGCCCAAGTTGGAGCCCAAGTGGGAGGGACCTTTTGTCGTCCACAAGGTCTATCCCAATGGCGCGTACTCCCTAGCGACTATGGATGGTGAGCGTGTCACTCATCCCACCAACGCTAGGTTCCTCAAGCAGTACTTTGCCTAAGCGTCCATCGTCCTGCATGACGTTAAACTGCACTTCGTCCCGCATGACGTTAAACTGCACTTCGTCCTGCATGACGTTAAACTGCACTTCGTCCCGCATGACGTTAAACTGCACTTCGTCCCGCATGACGTTAAACTGCACTTCATCCTGCATGACGTTAAACTGCACTTCGTCCCGCATGACGTTAAACTGCACTCCGTCCTGCATGACGCTAAACTGCACCACGTCCGAGCTACAAGACGTTAAACTGTTCAGCATTCGTCCCGCATGACGCTAAACTGCACCACGTCCGAGCTACAAGACGTTAAACTGTTCAGCATTTGTCCTGCATGACGCTAAACTACACCTCAAGAACTACGTGCGGCTTGATTCCCATCCTTATGGGATACATAGGACCGCCTGAACATTCATGTTTTAGGCCCAGCCCCATCCTTCGGGAATTTCCATCCCATCTCGGGCCCTTGGCCCAAGTGCCTCTGGGTATGCGGCGTATGGTGTGAACGCGGGGCTATGCCCTCATTCACGTCGGTTTGCTCGCCACGCTGTACGCCCCCCACGTTTGGGGATGCCTTCCGCTCCCCCCTTTCGTTTTCGTCCTGCATGACGTTAAAATGCACTTCAAGAACTACGTGCGGCTTGATTCCCATCCTTATGAGATACGTAGGACCTCCTGAACATTCATGTTTCAGGCCCAGCCCCATTTCCCGGGAATCTCTATCCCGCGTTGGGCCTCTGGCCCAAGTTCCCCTCCTTTTTGTGCGAGGCGTATGGCGTGAGCGGGGGATTATGTCCTCATTCACGTCGGTCTACTGGCCGCGCCGTACGCCTCCCCCGTGCGTGGGACTACCTCACACCCCTCATCGTCCTGCATGACGTTAAACTGCCTCTCAAGAACTACGTACGGCTTGATTCCCATCCTTATGGGATACATAGGACCGCCTGGACGTTTGTGTTTCAGGTCTAGCCCCGTCTTTTGGTTTCTCTCAAGGTGAGTCCTCCGACCCTTTCCGGTGATCTGTTAACATGTTTTGGGTACTCCGGTCTATGACCTGTAGTGTCGGATTCAATCCCGACAAGTCCTGTGTTACTTGTCAGGCCTCGCGCTTCCTCTTGTTCGAGCCTTCACTCAAAGGGATCCTCGTTATAGGTTTGGATACGATGCCTCAGTGCTCTCCTACCGCTCCGGGTCGATTTACCGGCGGGTCCTGGGCCGCAAATCGATATTAATCCTGTGCTTGAGCGGTTGATTCTCGTTTGCTTGCCTCATCCTAGGCTGACGCGATCGGATGTTGTGTTGCGAATATGGTCAGCAACATCCTTGATCGCCATGTCGGCTCTTTCAGGCTCTGAACATTCGTTGCGCAGTCCTCATCACACTCCGCCTCTGTGCGTTGTAGTGGAATCTCGACACTCTCTCTCTTCATACTGACCTTCAGTACACCTCTACACGTTAGGCATGCCAACCAGGGTAATGGTGTCTTTCGAGGCTCCCACGATCTGAGCACCAAGGATATGTGCTAATGTCCTCCCTAAGGTCCATGTGTAGCTAGACCCTCGTCCCCATGAGGAGGAAGGAGTCACCCGGACAATCGCGTTCTGGGCCCAGCATAGCTGGAGGCTAGCATCTCTGCCCCTCGGTTGATAGACATATGAAGGGCCCCATCCCAGGATCCTTCTCCTGGAATTTTGCGTGACCGCAGGGCTGGGATGTGTCCCCACCTCCGCTGTGTCCGCCGTACCGCAATAAGCAGATTCCTCCATGGTCCGAGCCACACGACCTTAAACTGTGTTGCCTGGTCTTACCACACGACCGTAAACTGTGATCGTCTTGGCCGCCCGACGAGAAACGGCACTGCATCGTGATGTTCTCCTCAGGGGACACTCACGTTGGGCGCTGGTTAATAACCACGCCATTTATCAATGCCTTTCATGGCTTGATTATTGTGGCGACTCCAGGGATTTCTTAATCACAGGCATGTCGCTGCACAAAGAAAAACCATCCACCTTTAAGGACAAACAAGAAATATCAAATACCGCTTCTTTTGGGTGCGAGGGCCAGACCCGCACCCCTCCCCACGCTGGTGCCCGATTGTGTTGCGCCGCGCTTCAAGAACTACGTGTGGCTTGATTCCCATCCTTATGGGATACGTAGGAACGCCCGGATGTTTGAAACTTCGGGTCCAGCCCCCCACCTCTTAGAGATTCCCCCTTCTTTGGGGAATCCGCCGCCATCAGGTCACCCTCAAGGCGTGTCCTTCGACCCCTTGCAGTGGTCCACCGGTGTCAAGAGTACTCTGGTTTATTGCCAGGAGGGTCAGGTTCAGCTTGGTCAGGTTCCTTCCACTTTTCAGGCTTCATGCTCCCCTTCATTCGGACCCATCACCTACGCCCTGGGTGGAACCCCCGTGAGCGGTCTGGATACAATGCCTCAGTGCTCTCCCACCGATCCGGGCTAGTGCCCCCAAGGGCCTTGGGCATCAAATCGATATGAATCCTGCGCTTGAGCAGTTGATGCTCGTTTTCTGCCTCATTCCATCAACGGTCAGTGCGATATTGATGCTGCTTTTCCACCACGGTCGGCAGTACTCCCATATCGTTACGCCGGTGCCCCCAGTCCTTGAGTGAATGGCCGCATGATTCACATTACGTTTTCCACCCCCCGTTCTGACTAGGCAAAATCTCGGCACTCTTGACACTATCCCTCAGTGCATCTTCGCATATCCAGGGGATAGGACCACGATGTGGCGTACTTTGAGGTTCCTATGGTCCGAGCTCTAAGACCTTAAACTAAGATCTGCCCCTATGGTCCAAGCTCTAAGACCTTAAACTAAGATCTGCCCATATGGTCCGAGCTCTATGACTTTAAACTAAGATCTCCCTAATCGGGGTTCTACGTCCCGCATGACGTTAAAACTGAACTCTCAGAACTACGTGTGGCTTGATCTCCAGCCTGATGGAGTACGTAGGAACGCCCGGGCATCTCGACTCGGGTCCAGCCTCAGGGATTGCTAAGTCACGACCCTCCTCGTCTCCGGCCGTCTGGCCTGGCTTCGGGTAGAGTGGTGCGGCTGTGATATTCTCCCCGATTCAGCTCGGGATGCCCCATTGCAATGATGGGAAGCGACAGTTTCCTCGTCAAAGAGGTTCTGTCTGAGAATTGGGGTGATTCACGGCCAGATTAGTGCATCCGCCTAATACGCTTTCCCCACGGTGGCGCAATTTTGGGAGTGTTAGATTCTGTCCGAACAAATCATCACTTCGCCCCACGATTCGCATGCTCTTTCGATCCGGATTTCCACCCTTGTGTCTGAAGGAACCCTCAAATCGGTATTGATGATGACATGTGATCCGCCTCCTGCAATATGAATGATGACCTTCGGTCCGTCTATTGCAGTAGTATGGTCGATTGATCCATTGTCTGCTTGCCGTCTTGGGCATTTCCTGGAAGACTGACCGTCGTGGATTTCTGAATTCGGGACACGCGATTCACCCTTTCTCATTTCCCTATGTTCGGATAAAATCTCAACGCCCCTAGCGTTGTCCCGCTCGTGTGTCGGAACAACTTGGGGGGATGGTACATTGATTAGGTCTGAGGTCTCCTTTCCTAGGAATGACCTCCCTCTTTTCCTTAGAAATCCAGGCCCAATTGTGGATGCCTGAAGCTTGGTTAACGCTCCCGCAAGACAATGGATTGTGGTTGAGCACGTTAAGCCAAAAGATGCAGATAAAATGTTGGTTCATACAAATGGATCGAAGTATTGAGTAGCGAAAGCAAAAGGTTCTGGGAATGGAAAAAACAGAGCCCCTAGGGATTAGCGTGCTGAATGGATCTTTCCAACGCCGCTACCCTTTGGCTGGCAGCCTCCAGAGCTGCTTCTCACTCTCTGCATTCCCTTTCTTCGTCGGCAGTCGCAGCGCGTAGCTCGCCGATCCTGGCCTGTGCACGCTCCCGCCCAGGACTTCGGCATTCCGGCGTCTCCCTCGGAACCCGATTGTTGCGACCTCTCGCTGATCAGATTCCGAGGGGGGGCTTTTGTAGACGTCGGAAAAGTCCATTGCTCCTCAAACGAAGTTCTGGATGAGGAAAGCGAGGTCATATTTGGAGTCAGAAGCACGTTTCGGAAGGCCCGAAGACCTTGCGTGAAATATCGGAGGCCCACGCACAATATTGACTATGCGCGCGCAATCCTTCCGGGATTCGCGCAATGGGCCGAGCCGGCGCGTGATTTTCCGCGCCCGACGTCCCTGCGTGACCCTATTGCGCGCCGGGCCCCTATTGCGCGCCCGCGCCAAATTGCGCACCCGCGAACCGAATTGCACGCCCGGGGTTGCCTATAAATACAAGGCGACCCCCAACGTTTTGAAGGGGGCCAGAATTCGAAGAGTCGCTCGTGCGCGCAATCCCGCCCCCTCCGCGCGCAATGCCGACCTTCAGGTAACCTCTTTTATTTCGCACAAGCCAGCCTCGGGGTTCGCCTTCGCGCGCAACCCCTTTGGCTTATTTCCTTTGACCAATTCCTCACCCGAAGGCTTTCGCGCGCAAAAGAAGCCTCTTGCGCGCAATTGCCCCTGGGTGCGCGCAATCCAGCCCGATTGCACGCACCCCCCCTTACTAAGTGGCCATTCCTTAAAGAATGGGCCATTGCCCCCGCGCGCTATCAGAGGCCCGGTGTGCGCAATCTCCACCTTCCGCGCGCAAAGCGCTGGCCCAATTGCGCGCCAGCCCGCTCAATTGCGCGCCGACCCCGCGGTATTGTGCGCCAAGCTCCTCTTTTGCGCGCAAACCGCCAGGGTCTCCTCCTTTGACCCCCTGAGGGTATCCTCCTGCGTGGCGCCCGATGATCTTCATCCCGGGTGCCCACACCGTGCGTTGTCTTCCCGTGCGGCCCTCCAGGCTCGCGCGAAGTGACACGGACCCATCGGCGGCACTACTTCGTCCGCGCTGCAAGACGTTAAACTGACAAGCATCTTCATCCAACATGACGTTAAACTGTACTTCGTCCGCGCTGCAAGACGTTAAACTGCCAAGCATCTTCATCCGCGCGGCAAGACGTTAAACTGCCAAGCATCCATCGTCCTCAACACACGATGTTAAACTGTACTTCGTCTGGAAAGACGTTAAACCGTCCGCTTCGTCCTCAACACACGACGTTAAACTGTACTTTGTCCGGAAAGACGTTAAACCGTCCGCTTCACCCGATCCTGTGCCCCACACGTAGGGTCCCCCCCGGTTTGGATGTGGCCCCCACCCGCTCGTCTCTATAGGGATGTCGGGATTGCCCCTCTTTAGGGACGATTCATTGGAGTGGCCTTCACCCATGGGGGTAGGGTATTACAAACCCCTAGTTTCTTATGGGGGACTGCACATGTGTATCTCCATTGTGCTTCCCCACTGCCGAAGCCAGTGGAGGGCATGACAGGGATCGAGGTGTCTCTTACCTTCGGCCCAAGTCCCTCTTCAACTGAGCTTTGCCGCACTCAGGTTGCCTCAGTGCGTAAGTCCTGACAGAATGAACTACGTGGACTTTGATCCCTATCTCCTAAACAGGGTACGTAGGAAGCCTCCCTGAGGTTCAAGCCCACCACCTGGTCATCCCGGTCGTATTCACGTCGGTTCGTCCATCAGTGGACCCCTCCCGGGTTCACATTCGCGTCGATTCACCTATGAATCCGCCCTTGTGGGGGATTGCACGTGTGTATCTCCATTGTGATTCCCCACTGCCGAAGCCAGTGGAGGGCGTGATAGGGATCGAGGTGTCTCTCACCTTCGGCCCAAGTCCCTCTCCAACTGAGCTTTGCCGCATATGGGCCTCCTTAGAGTGTAAGCCCCAAACACCAGCGTCCAACATGACGTGAAACTGTGATCCACCCAGCCGTTCCATCCCCCTATGTGCGAGGTGGTTCGGTTCAATCCTCCGCCCGGCAGCCTCGACCTCCTTGTGAGTCGGCTTGCCATCGTCCAGCATGACGTTAAACTGTATATCCGAACTACGTTGACTTTGATCCGCGCTAACGCGCGGTACGTAGGAAGCCTATACGGGGTCCAAGCTCTTCACTCCATCGTCCATCCTGATCCTTACCTGGGCCGCCACATCCCGGTGGGGTCATGCCACTTCATTCCACTCCACTTCACTCGGGAAGCCGCCCATGTGCTGGCCCCAGCGTCAGAGGTTCCCCGCAAGGGGTTCTGTCATCTGATCCACTTCTCGTGTTGATCAGTCTGATGCCGTCCCCGCTAGACGTTAAACTCGCGGCATACCCCGTGTTAAACATGGGATGTTGAGGAAAACCTCAGGTAACGAAGTTCCCCGCACCCAGCGCGGGATGCCTCAGGCCATCACGCCTTCGAGAAGCCCTGTTAGGGACGGAAGGCAGACATGCAGAGCCGCAGTGTTAAGACACGCCCCCAACACCCGGAGCTACCCGGTCTCCTCACCGCAGGTTGCTGCCCCGACCGGACTCCTTGGAGCGTCTGGGCGAAAGCAGCGTAATTAACCGGTGTCCATGAAGATATGGCGCCGGGAATGAGATTCACGAACATTCTTAAATCTATGAGGGAGACCCGGATTAGGCGACGAGTTCCGAGGAGACGTACACGGAAGGAGGAGCCGACATCCCATCATCCCGATTTCGATCAAGGAGCATACGTCCCTGAATAAGGGACGGATGCCGCCCGCCTTTGGAAAGCGGGACTGCGGGACCACAAGCCGCGCTCCCATCCCCTCGGGTCGACGGGCGCACGTGCGAACGCGTCCTGGCGGAACAGCGTCGGAACAGAAACCCGACGCACATCCGCACCGAAATTAGAAGAAACTTATTTTTCTAGAATGAAATTGGGATCCACATGATTTTGGGTATTGGTGTTTTCATGATAAAATTGATCTTCAAAATATAAAAGTTCATGAAGCATACATGAATCATCTATTGGTTCTCTATATTTTTCATTGGAGATCTCATAATGTGTGTAATCGGTGAAAGGATATTTAATCTCATCAAGAATTTTGAAATGTATTATTCTATAACAATGTTCCATTATTGGTTTTCCTTTATTAACACTGATGATGATCATTTTTATATTTAAGAATGGTTTCTCAAGGATGGTGGAGAGTGGACTGGTGCTCTATATTCTACCATGGTAAATAAATAAAAGACTTCTATAAATATCCTTCATCTTACTCCTATGAGTACATCTTCTACAACTCCATATAGGAAAATAGTGGATCTGCTAGTTAACTATTACACCACTTGAGTATGATCTAGATCTCTGATCTGCAAGGATGAAAATAATGAGTGAGGTATAACCTTTATTGAATCTCTATGTTTACATAATGCATCAGTAAAATTTAATTTCACAATAGTGTAGGGAATAGAGAATTTCTCTATATCATTTCATTTTTATGGTTCTGGTTGTGTGATCAATTATGAGATTCTCCTTCCTAATTTGATTATATCGTTTCTATACAGTCCTTATCTTTTTGTGCAAAACTCCTTAATAAATTTTCCGTATTTTTTTATTTTTCATATATCCTATAGAAATGGTATGTTGATCTTGAATTTATAGAAATTATCATGAATTCTCCATTTAAGTTTCTCCTATTTAATTTTCTTCTAATAAACTAACAAATAAGGTAATAGTGCTTGGATATCATTTTTCTATATTTATTATTTATGTAAATGTGTTTTTTGCCCTTCCTACCATAACATGGTTGTTAACTTTTCTTACTGATTATTCTCTTCAGTTATCTATACAGGTGGATATTCATGACTATTCTTAGATTCTTCAGCCTCATTTTGTTTAGGTGGATAGATATCAATTTTCTCTTCATGTTGTAATGACCTTTATTTTTTCCTTGGGATTCATAATTTTTTATGCTATATGTTTTCCTTGATTCTTTTTTAAAATTCCCATAAGGGTATCAGAATTATTGTCCAAATTTTTAACTATCTTCTTCATCTCTTAAAAATATATTACATGATGGTTTTATTGATAATATATTGATGTTTGTTCATATGGTTTCTTCTATTATATCTTTTTAGGGTTGTTTGAATATTGGGGGGTTCTGGTATTTCTTCTGATATAATAAAGGTTGATTTTGGTACTGATTCAAAAAAGGTGGAATATCTTGTTTCTATTGGAATCCATATCCAGGTCAGGTTTGTGGTTAACATGGTTAATTCAAATAGAATTAACTTTTTCAATATCCCATAGGATAACTTTCTATCCCTAGTAAATTGTGACACTGGTCACTGTACTGATAAATAAAATATCATAAACCACATACCTGAGTCGAGACTTATTGTTCCATTAAATCGTTCATATACATTTTTTCCACTAACCTGGTGAGTCTAAACATTCCATTTTTGATTAATTCTATTGAATTATATATTCTCACCTCATTTATACCCCTCATGTCTATACCTCTAGTTATGAATTGATGAGAGTTCTAAGTAATCTTCTCAATCATACATTTTACATATGTAGGTGAATTTTCAATTAGGTCACCTCTTGATGAGGTGTCTATAAGATTTAAATCATTATCAAGAAGTCCATTGTAGAATAAAATTAGGAATTGGTGATCATCCATTTCTTGATGTGTACATCTAGAATAGTTCTTATTGAAATTCTCTCGGTACTCATAGAGGGCCTCTCTAGTCTATTTTCATATGAATTAAATTACTATTTTGATGGTGGGTCTCATGGATGTTCGAAATTTTTCTTACATAAAGTATATTTTTAGATACTCCCAATAACTAATATCACATAGTTGCATATTGTACAACCATTCCCTATCCTCTCCTTAGAGTGAAAAGGGAAATTCCCTCCACTAAAATTGGCCATCATGTGATTGTCTTAGCCCGAAGATTGAGATGAAGGAGACAATTTCTTAGATATATCGATATGGGTCTTCTTCTAGAAGACCATGAAATTTTGGAAGAAAATGAACCATATTTACAAGTAATTAGAAATAATTTGGTGTAGTATGTGTAATTAGTTCATTATTTTGAATAGTGAATTGAGTTGTGCACAGATCACACGGGGTTATGTTGATATTTAAATCTATTTTTGTAGGTTGAGAGTAAAAACTAGATCTATGAGAGTTATTTCATCAAATACTATTTTTAAATTTAGTTTTCCTAATCCTTTTATCATTATCTCAATTTTAGGTTTAAATTTAGTTAAAGCCTTGTTAGAGTTGTGGGTCATTCAGTTTTGAAAAATAATTTTTTCTTAGTACTTAGGTAGAACTGCCTCCCTGACAATAGAACCAATTTTTATTCCCTCTTATCCTAGGACATGTAAAAAAATTATTATTACATAGTATTGTATAGTAGTTAACCCTAGGTGTTCTTCTGGAGAGGAGTTCACACAAAATATACTGTCACTTTCAGTTTGGTTTTATAAAAATTAGGTTTTAAATTTATTTGAGAGAATAATGTATTTTAACTAATTTATTTTAACATAATTGAGAAATATGATGATTAGAGCATATTTGAAAAAACCTAGTCATATGTTTTCATTGTTTCAATTTTTAATCAATTCAACTTCCACTAGATTGTAAGAGAAACATTCTTATATTGAATCATCTATCCCTCTAAGCCATATGGTTATGGTAAGAGTATTCCTAACCAATTATCATTTAGTTTAACCTCCTTTATTGTTTTAATGTCTTGTATTAGGTCTTTTAAAAAGTTAGGTAAACACAAATTGGTTATTGTTAGTCCCTAATAATTAATAGTTCCGACAAAAACCCTATGGACATAATAGTGATTACCGAGAACTCTCCTCCCAACCATTATGTGTTCTATATAAACAAATAGAAATTACATGGAGGGAGATATGGATCACCAACCAAGGGAATTAAAATTAAAATAATATAAAAATAATAAAGGTGCATTAAATACTTAAAACTAAAATAATAATTGAAACCTGATGGTAGAAGGAAGAATGATTTTTATTATTAAAGAACAAAAACTAAATAAAAGCACAAATGTCTTACCTCCCCCTTTCCCAATCACTCAAAGGAACTAACCCTCCATTGATGGGGAAGTTGATTTAATTCAGTAGGGGGAGACATTGTAGAATAGAAAAAATAAAAGAAAAACAAAGCAGGGAAATAAATATGCAGTAGGACATCATCCATAGATTCTCTCATCAATTTATCCTTTATCAATCCACACATGCCTCCTATTTGTAGACATTAATAAATCCTTAGGGAATCATAAATGTATTAATTAACGGGTATCTCATAATTATGGGTCATATTGGATAATTTGATGATGTTTTCATCAAAGAACCACAAAAAATAATCATTTCTATTATCTATCTATGAATTTAAATGTCATTTAATTAGTGTACACGATGTATAATGTGTGGGGAAATGGAATTTCTTAATTTTTTTAATTCTTCACATCCTAAAAATCTCCCCAGTTGTACATTGTGTAAATGACTTACATGATGTGTATTTTTTATTTCTAGAAGGATTTTACTAGTTCATTATTGTTCTTTAATTTTTAATCTATAGGTTTTGTCCTTGAATACAATTCATATTTAATATATTTTCAAATGTCTATTGTCACACTATGAAGATTCTTACAAGATTCATCTCTTTTTGTTTATTTTTCATAAAACTATTTATTCTTCATAAGAACATAAAAATAATTAAATTCCTTCAAGATTAATCATTTAAAATTTATAAATAATATGTTTCATACTAAAATAACCATTAAAAAATGTTATGTCAATGACCTCTATAACAGATTCTCTGGGGAGGTCATCTATAGTTAAATTTCATCGGGCCACAGGGAGGAACTTTGTTACCATGAATAACTTCCCCTATTTATGAATATGAGGTAGATCATTGAGACACTAATAGAATATAAATATTATAATTGAGGATGTTGATAATAATATGGATATGTGAATACTCTCGGATTATAGATTTTCTCTAGAGAGACCTCCCAGAAGTTCTCGAACAAGTGGATGGGGTGGGAACCTATATCATAATTTGGATAATATAGTTTCAAAAATGAAATTCATGAATAGAAGACCTCCTTAGTATCTCCATGGTTTATGTTATAATATTCCAATGAACATCATAAGTGAATGCATGAATATGAGTCTTCTATTAGGTTTCTACTAAAATATGACATTAGGTTTCATGGGTGTGTGTATAAATAAGAGTCTTCACCATAGTTTACATTAGGATATTCCAATGGACTTTATAAATAAAAGTGTAGATATATTCAAAATCAATATATACCATGCGGATATGATATTTGGATTCATATTTATGAGAAATAACATGATATTTATTCTTTGTTTTCACCCGGATATATCAGTAGGCTTTACATGTTTGAGTAGGAACTTGAGCCTAATCCTTAGCCATCATCAAGATATATCAACGTGCTTTGTGATATAAATAGGAATATTTATATAAGTCCCACTTTTGAGATATTGTTGGAATGTACTGAAATAATTCAAGGATATATGTGTAAATGAGTATATGATCATTTTTATAAGCATTGGTTGTATGTTTCTCTCAATGATACCTCATTCAGGGTTCCCTATTTTAGGAAAATCTAGGCTGATATCCCTAAATTTGAATTCTAATAATTTTCATGAGAGGACAACATATAGAAATATTAATAATAAAGGTACTTTTTAGGATCCCTGTTAGTATTATCCTAATAAACTATAGGGATATAGTCAATGTACTTTTCCATCTCCCTTAAATAAGGGAGTCATATTTTATTGTTCACTAAAATAATCTTCCAAATTAGTTAAATGTTTCCAAAGGTGTAACCTAATCCTTAAAAGCCTTTAATTTATAGGATGTCCATTGGGGATTCGTGTATTATAATATTTCATGAGATTCATTTAGATTCATGGTGGATACATTGATATTGTACACACATATGAGGATATTCACAAACTAGTGTTAGAGGAACTAGGTTGGTAACCATGTACATCTAGACTTCATGGTCACAACCTTTATTGTAGCTAATGATTTTTTCTAGCTGATTTTCAAACGATGGAAACCATACTAAAATTCCCATTGGTTAATACTTGGATATCTAGGAATATTTATATGAGATGGTGCATTTGTTGATTCTATTTGGATGTGTCTATGATCCTAAGAGATAAATGATCGAAATAAAAAACCCATTAATGCAGTATCAAAAAATCATAGTCAACCAGTGGTTTCCATGAGTAAATTAATCATGTTAGATTCACCATTTTTTCGAAAAAAACCATGCCCCCAAATTTGTTGATTTATTTTATAATTTATTTCCAAGGATATTGTTCACTCGTATATATAGGAGGTACTTTGGGTTGTTCATTGGTCAATAGGATGAGAGTTCCCTTCATCACTTTTGGGGTCATATTTCCCATTTTGAAACTATCTTAATGATTTAAAATATATTAATGAAATACTTCCCTATGGTAATATTGGTTACCTCTTTAGGATTAATCAATTGTTATCATACATCGATTAAAATATATGTAAGTTCTATAGTTTTTTCATATATCTCTTACTTTTGGATGATTATGTTATAGTTTAAAATTTAATATTTGGGTCTCTATAATTTATCAGCAATCAGGGAGGTGGTTAGTGGTGTGGAGTTTCAATAGAGCCCATGAGAGGGGATTCCTATGTACCACTATGAATGGAATCATAACCCATATAGTTTGGGGCCACTTAATATGATATGTTGTACCTTTTTTGTTAATGTGTCAAGGACCATGATAATGAACATTATGGTCTTATATCCATGACTAATTGAATTCCCTTTTATGTTTATTCATATGGGATCAATTATAAGTAGTTTAACATCTTGCATATGAGTATATGCGTTATATATATTAAAATCATAAATATGGTAGTACTAGATAAAATTTACCTGTAAATGGTTCTTTGGGACTTAAGTATTATCAACACTCTCTTATTCAGCTCATCTACTTAAATTAAACTAGAGAATGTATTATTGGGTCCTATACCTAGTAGGATACTCATATGTGTATATCTCATTGATGGGTTATGAGGATGAGATAATCAGTGAGGATATGATCTAGGAATTCACATAATAAGATGTCTGTATTTGTATACACATCTTTTCTATTTATATTGAAGAAAATAAAAAAGTCCAGATTCATAGGGAATCATTCCCAATGAAGAAGAGTGAAGTATTGACCCAAATTGGAGTCCCATACATGTGTCAACCTCCCATATATTTATAATTATACATGGAAGGAATATTATAATCATAGGTGGTATGGATGAATGGGTAGGATTTGTGGATTACACAAAATTGGAGGCCCATTTCTGTTTCCACCAACCATATGATAATAATTAAGCATGAAAGAAAGAGTGGGCCCATATAGGATATTTCATGGTGAGGAGTGCTAGGGATTGCACTAAACTATTGGATCATATGTGTTTCCACCTCATATATACTGATAATCAGTAATGAAATAAAGATTTTACTCATTAGGAAAAAGTTCTAATGATGAATAGATTGGGATTACATATAATTGTATGCCATATGTGTGTCCACTTCTCTTCAATTGATAATTCATCATGGATGGAAGACTATCCTCATAGAAGATATAAGCTAGTGTGAAAGATTTTTGTATTAAACTAAATTAGAGGACCATATGGTTGTACACCTCCCATATATTGTTAATTAGGAATAGAAATAAAACTAGACTCATAATATATATTTCCCAGTGAGGAAGATTTTCGGATTACATTGAAATGGAGGCCCATATATGTATCCATAACTCATTGAATGGTCAAAATAGGATATATTAATTCTTAGAATCTAGTAGGATAGTTATTATATTAAATCCTAGATAAATTTATTGAAATTGAGGAGGTTTCTCCCAATAAAAAATGATATATACCCTCATTATCAAGGTAATACTTGATTAAAAACACCTTGAGTGTCCTTTCATTGAGGAAGGAAAACTAAAGAAGATACATTATCAAAGTAATACATGATTAAAGGGGTAAAAGTGGGTACAAAATAATCCCATCAATTACCTTAGTAGGATATTAAGTAGTCATTGTTACGTAAGTGCAAATGGTGTGGGATGAGGAAAATGTTTCACCCATGTATGGTGTCCAAAAAGATGTTTCAACCTTGTACGATAGACATGGGGAAGTTAAACCCTAGTATGGAGGCTTATGAAAATTAACATTGTATTATGAAGAAATTAATGAAGTTTGTTTTTGGTTGGGAGTACTGGGTGAAGTGGTGCCCTATGTGGAGACCTAAGATATGTAGAAGTCATTTATAGTGGAATGTGTGAAGTGTCACTCATGTATGGGGATTTGGGGGAATATTGTTTCTATTATTAGATCTCTAAGAGGATTTGGGCTCATGGAACCATAGTATGTTATCTCTAGGATGAACTAGGTTTGTGGGACCCTTGTATGGTATTTATGGGGTGACCCTGGAAATAGGTACCCTTGTATGAGATCTTCTAGGATAGGGTCATTTTCTCTAGTCTCAATGGTTTATAGAGTAAGTGGTCCTTCACATATTTTTAATGGAGTGATAATCATTTGATGAAATTAACTAAAATACCAATTATTTTCCTTAGGTTTTGACTTATATAGTCACCATAAGGGTAAATGAGAGACTTGGTAATGACTGTAAGTGATATGTATCTCTTTTTAACTTTAAACCCTTGATATATTCTCCTTCTTTTTTATTTAAATGAAATTCATGATGTCTATTTATAATAAAAAGTATAATAAAGAATAGAGCTAAGGGGTAACCACTATTCCCTTCTATGTGACCTCTTTTCATAAGTGGTAATGGTAATGTAGAATATAGGAGTGTGTAAGGGATTCATTCAAGTGGTTATTAGTAATTTTAAGATAGGTTTACCTAGATACACAGGTGCATTACCAATGCATGGATAAGACCTCATCACTATCAAATCACTTGGCTTCCCTAAACCTCTTTTTACCAAAAAAGGAGTACCAGTAATTGCATACATAACATTTTTATTATCTATGATATTTAAGTGTTATTACACATATTTTAAGGTTAATGATTTTTAATGTTTTTTGGAGAAGATTCAATCACATCATGGGAAGAATTATCATGATTTTATGTATATAAATTTTTAAATGTTACAATGTGTTGATGTAACATATCATATATAAGGGTATTAAAATCCATACATTATTGTACTCTGAAAAGATAACCCATATATAATTATTCATACATTTTCATATTTTTAGCAATGTTTTTATTCCAAGATACAATGGTTGATCCATGATTAAAGGAATTTTGTTGTGGTGGTTAGTCCATGAAAAAATGAGTGGGGGTATTAAAGTTATGCTTCAAACTGTTTAAGGACATAAATTAAGCTCATCCCAGGATGAAAATATAAATTTAAAATTAAATTGACATTTAATGACATAATATAACATGTGATGTTGGGATGATTAAAATCTGAGTAATTAAAATAAAAAATAAGACTTGCAATTATCAAGATGGTTTGGTAGTTTTTAGAATAACCATTAACTACATATTTTAATTTATATATTAGATATTAACTTGGAAATAATTCAATGTATATATTTGAAATAAAGGAAGCTAGTGGTTAATTGATATTTAAATATTTAATTTAAAATTTAAATATCTTGGGATATATTTTAATCTTATATACATAATAAGAATACGACATATAGAGAGAATAATGAATAATAGGAATAAGAAAATAATATTGTATCAAGTTTCCAAATTAGTTAATATTTGTAATTATGGAGTGAAGGGTTTTGTATTAAATTCCATTAAAGATTAGACATATAATAAAATATTTAATGTTTATATCAGTAATGATAAATAAGTGAATAAAATAAAATCATGGAGAAAACCCATTATTATTAGGTATTCCATCTATAATTATTATCTTTATGAGTTCAACCTTTATGTTGAAATTATATTTTGGTTAATGTTATTTAAAAATAGTGAGAATAATAGAGGTAGAGGTTTTAAACCATGGATGAAAAGTGATATTGTCCGAAATATTTTAATCATTAACCAGTGGAGTTGTGATTACTAGGCATGCCAACAAATTTTTAATATGTTCCCCCTAGATATATCCTAGTCCAAGTGAACGAAGTAAAATATCTATGTTTTCTTCATTATTCTTCTTTCTTTGGTTGTTTGTATGTGTTATAATAATGAAATATATAAGGTGTATTTGGTAATGTGATATATAGATCTTTTTAAAAATTTAATAATATGAAATTTCAAGACTCCATAATTAACCCCCCCCCCCCCCGACACACACACACTCAAGACGGTGTATAGAGAACAGTATTAAATAATTTGTTTCAGGTCCACTACATATTTATTGGTGAATCTATAAAAGGAAATATTTTTAATATATAATGATATAAATTCAGTGGTAGAACCCTTATTTTATGGGATAATTATATGGTACTAAACAATTCAATAATATCACATTTACAATCTATTTGTCATTATGTTTACTCAATAATAGTTCAAGGAATTGAAATATGTTGTTTTATCATAATTTTAGCAGTAAAATATGTTAATAAATTGTTGGATGAGGATTTAATTGTACTTGATGAATTTTTATGTAGTGTCGTATAATCAAATATACATGAAATAATTCCATTACCCCATAATTAATGTAATTTTGGAAAAGTGTGTAAATATTTAAGAAAGTGATAACAAAGTTAAATGTGAAAAGTTGAATCATATTCAAAATATATTTGAATAATTTTTGATTATTTCAAGTTAAAATATTTATATTTTATTAGAAATTATTATTGAATTGGTTGGAGATATTCATGGACTTTTTCAAGTGATAAAATAAGTTGATGTACTGAAAAATAACTTATTATTATTACAACCAATTTTTAGTCCAAAATTATCATCACATTATGAAGTAAATAATTGTTATTTATCCTTCAATTATATATATAGTAAATTGGTCAAATATGAATTGTGAGTGAAGATAGAAAGTTCATAGAATATTTTTATAATTAAATTGAATTCAATGTGATAGATAGGAAAGAGACTTAAGAGACTAATCTCGAAGATGGATTTAGTGATGATTTCTTATTTATTATTACATGGATATTTTAAAAATGAAAAGGAAATTTTAAGTTTAAGTTACCCCTATATTAATTAAATTTCCAAAATATTGTTCACATTACTATTAGGTGTCCAAAAATAGTTTATAGAGGGGATGGTGATTTTGATTTCACATAAAAACAAAGAAATTAGTTATCCCCTAGAAGGGACATTAATTTAGCAAATATAAGTGTAAGAAAATTTCATAGAAGGGTGGTGGTAATAAAATACAAAGAAGATATTGAAATATTCCATAAAAGTATTTGAAACTGTTGATTCAATAAGGTTTTCCTTATGACTTTTACATTCCTTTTTTTTTGAAAATCATAAACACCTTATACTTAAGTAATTCTATATTTTACTTCTATAAGAAAAATTTCCTTCCCTAAGGAATTTAATCCAAACATATATTAATTACTCATACCAATATTTTTAATAAGTATAAAAATCAGATTCATACCTAAAACATCGGAATAATATAATACTTAGATATAAAGCATTCTGTTTTAGGTTCTGAATTCTGGATACGAACCCCAATGAAGTTCCATTCCGAATTCTGAGTACAAACTCTCATAATGTTCCACTCCGAATTATGGATACGAACTCTCATAAAGTTCCACTCTGAATTCTGAATACGAACTCTAATGAAGTTCCATTCCGAATTCTGGATACGAACTCTCATAAAGTTCCACTCCGAATTCTGGATACGAACTCTCACAAAGTTCAACTCCAAATTATGGATACAAACTTTAATGAGTTCGACTCCAAACTTTTACTAATTTGACTCCGAACTTCTATGAGTTCAACTCCGAACTTCTACTAGTTTGACTCCGAACTTCTATAAGTTCGACTTCGAACACTGAAAATTCAGATTCCAAATTCTAGTGAAACCAGACTCTGAATTTCCTTAGAAATTCAGACTCCGGATTTCTACAAAATCCAGGTTCCAAATTCCCATAAAATAGAATCCGAATATCTCTTTATTATAGTCTTTGAATTCTCTTTTGGTTAGAATCCAAACTAGTATTTTATTAAATTACGAACTTCAGTTTTTCTCATAATTACACTTGTTTCATTACAAAATGATGTCATAATTTCATTTATTGACTAACCACTGGTTTAGTGACACGTGTACTAGTCCCTCCAAAATTCAAGGAAAAATATGATTGTTGGAGGAGGGAGATGACCATTGGAGCTTCTCCTATAAATAGGAGATCATTTAAAAGTCTACTAAACAACTTTGACACATCTTTGAGATCTGTGCTTACATGATGTTGAAGTTATTTCTAGAGAGAGAGGCTCTTATCAACTCTCAAAGCTTCGTGCAGAAAGTTTGAACAGCTTGTTCAAACTTTTCCTTGTGAAGACTTGCTTCGTGCGATTCCGATTGTTGCTGATTACAATTCAGGGCTTCTGGGGATAGGAAGACAGAGGTTCCAAAACCTTGAAGTTAAGGGCTTCCTTGCTGAGGAAGACAGAGGTGTCGATTACCTGATAGTTGAGGGATTGCGGGGATAGCAAGATAGACTCTGATCTTCGAATCGAGGGCTTACCCTGGTGTGGGTAAGACAGACTTGCTTGAAAGTATAAATCAAGGGACTTTTATCCAAGGTTTTTGAATACCCTTTTCTTTGGGTTAAATGAGTCATTGTTTGATTACTTTTAGTTTTACTACTTGTTTTTCTGCTGCATTTTTTATTGTTAAGGAATTTATAACTTTCTTATACTTCCTTATTTGTACTCTAATATAGTTAGATTCTATATGCTTTAAGGTAGAATCTTAATCCATGTAACTTTTGTTAAGTTCCATTTTCAGAATCACTATTCTGAAATCTAACAAGTCTTTAGTACTCATAGAGGTCTTGTGAATTATCTTGTCTAACTTTGTTAAAAATAACCATTCTAAAATTTCCTAAAGGAATTTTTAAAAGGTACAATTCACCCCTTGTTGTATCTGAGAATCTCATTCTTATTTCGATCCTACATTTGGTATTATAGAGTATATCATACTCAGATTCATACCATCCTAACAATTGGTATCAGAGGATTTGGTTCAATCTGAATTAATCTTATGATTAGATTCAGAAGATAATTCTCGGATTTGATTTTTCGGATTCATATTTTCGGATTCATATTTTTCGGAATCTGTTTTTCAGACTCATAGTTCAGATTCACTTTTTCTTAGAGATACAATTTTTCTTGCTTAGAATAATTTATCTTGTTTACAAATTTTTATTACTAATAATTTTGTGTGCCAATGTTTTTATTAAGTATGGCAGGTTTAAATTTTGGTTCTATCGACAACCTAAATCCTACTAGACCACCTATCTTTGATGGTAATGATTATGAATACTGGATAGATCATATGAAGACTTTCATTATCCGTACTGGGGTAGATAACACTTTCATGCTTACTGGTGGATATAAAATCCTTGATAAAGAAGTTAGTGCTTTTACTAATCAAGAAAAGCATGATTACCAACTCAACTATAAGGTACACAATACTTTATTGTGTTCAATGACTAGGAACATATATAGCCAAATTTATTCTCGTGAAACAACTAATTGTACATGGAAGAAACTTAAAGTTACTCATTTTGGTACATCCAAAGTCATAGAGACAAGAAGAGCTATGTTGAGAGCAGAATATCATGGATTTAATTTTCCTTATGGAGAACCTATAAGCAAAGTACAACAAAGGTTTATGACTATCGTGAATAGCTTACAATCTATGAGAGAGAAAGGTTTGGATGATGAGACTCTTGTGGATAAGATTATATATATCATGCCAAATGAGTGGGAATCCAAGAGGACAACAATCGATGAAAACAGAAAGGTTACTCAAATTTCTCTTGATGAACTATTTGGAACTCTTCTTCAATATGAGACTAGAATGAAGAGAGATTCTGACAACATAAAGAAGAAGAATGGTAATGGTTGTGTTGATTTTACTACAACTTCAAATCACATGAAAGATAATACTCCTGTGAGAGTAACTAGATCCAAGTCTAAGAAGGTTACTATCCAATCAGAATCTAGTGAGAGTGAAGTCTCATAAAATGAGTTAGCTAATCCTGCTCAAAGAATGAACAAGATAACTAGATAAAGAAATTTCCAATCCAAGTATTAGAAGAAAGAAAAGAAAGATAAGAAAGATTCAAAGGTCACATGATATGAATTAAAGAGAAGTGGACACATAAGATTGGATTGTCCCTTGCTCAAAAAGAAAGAAAGAAAAGAGAGGAATTTTGAAAGGAATAAGAAGAAGTTTTACAAAGCTAAAGCTAAGAAAGTCCTGAAAGCTAATACTACTTGGAGTGCTAGCTATGGAGACTCTTCAGAAACAGAATCTTCTGAATATGACTCATCAGCTTAGAAGAATATGAGATTCATTGCTACTACTTATTTCCCACATACATGTCTTATGGACAAGGTATGCTCTGCCGAGGCTTTAACAAACTTATCTCTTGATAAGAATTACTATTCTAAAAATAGTACTTCTAATGAAGATAATTCATCTTCATAAAATGAAGAACCTTCATATGAAGAAGTATCTATATTTTCCAAGTTTCTTAAAGAAAAAAATTGTAAAATTTCTAAGAAATTAGACAAGGAATATACTAGGAAAGAAATTCCTACAAAAGAGATTTCAGATCTGACTACAAATATTAGAGATAAAAAAGAGATTTTAGAAAAACTTTCTAAATACCTTGAGAAAGAAAATTCTGATAAGGAAGAACTTTCTAAATATCTTAAGAATGCTATTTCAGAGATGAAAGTTTTTGAGGAAAAATCTAACTCTAAGGAAATGATTCCTGAGGATAAGAATTTGGTCATCAGACTAAAATCTGAAATATTTTCTCTTAAGAAGCTTATTTCAAAATTTACCTATGGGAAGGAAAATTTTGACAAGATGTATTATCAAATTAAACCTCAAGGAAACACTACTATAGTAGGTTATACTCTCCAACAACCAGTTTTCAAAAACAACTATTTTATACCTTCTAGATCCCCTTTTTTGCAATAAGTGTCAAAGTGGTGGGAATTGGAAGAAAAAATATTCCTTGAATAGAGTTAAATCTCTTGGGTTTCATAAAGCATATTTTTCTAAAAAAATGTGGATACCCAAAATTTTTTTGTCTAATAATTCTGGATCCAAGAAAGTCTGGATTCTAAAAACCTAACTTTTTCTTATTTTCAGGGAAATAGGGAAAGTACCAATAGTAATAATTGGTACATGGATAGTGGATGTTCCCGGTATATGACAGGTAACAAAAGCTATTTCAAAAATATTATCAAGACAAAAGGAGGAAAAGTAACTTTCAGAGATAATGCTCAGAGAGAAATTATTGGTATAGGTAACATTGTTCTTCTTGGAAAAACCTTGATTTCAAATGTTTTGTTAGTTAAAGGTCTTAAGCACAATATCATCAGCATAAGTCAGTTATGTGATAAAGGATACCTTGTGAATTTTAGGAATGATAAGTTATTAGTACAAAAATCCAAGGAATAATTTATTCTTTCTACCCATAGGTAAAATAATGTATACACTTTGAAATTAGAAGACCTTAGGAGCCAAGACTTACCTTGCCTTAGTGAAATGGAATATCATTCTTGGTTGTGGCGTAGAAGTTTAGGACACTGTAACCTTAGGAACTTATGAAAACTTTCTAAGAAAGGTTTAGTTAAGGATGTACCAGATCTTAGATTTGATTCTTCAAAATTTTGTGACCCTTGTCAATATGGCAAGTAACATAAATCAAGTTTTAAATCAATTGGTGAAGTCTCAACTACTGATGCACTATAGTTGGTGCACATGGATCTTTTTGGTCCAACACAAACTAGAAACATTAGAATCAAGTACTATGTATTTGTTTTGGTTGATGATTACACTAGATTTATATGGGTCTATTTTCTAGAAAAAAGTCTAAAGCTTTTTCTTATTTCAATAGTTTTATAGCCCTAGTTAAAAATGAGAAAAACTTTCAATTGAAAACTATTCATAGTGATCATGGAGGAGAATTTCAAAATTTTGATTTTAAAACTTTTTGTAGTAAAAAAGGTATTACTCACAACTTTTCAACACCTAGAACACCTCAACAAAATAGTGTTGTTGAAAGAAGAAATAGAATTTTTCAAGAGATAACTAGAACCATGTTGATTGAGTATTCCGTTACTAAATTTTTTTGGGCTAAAGCTGTAAGTAGTGCTTGTTATACTATAAATCATGTTTTAATTAGACCATTTCTTAATAAAACCCCTTATAAGTTATGGAATGGTAGAAAACCTAGAATTTATTATTTTAAGGTTTTTGGATGGAAAGTATTCATTCTGAATACTAAAGATAACTTACACAAATTTGTACCAAAATCTAATGAAGTGTTTTTCTTAGGCTACTCCACAAATTCTAAGGCTTATAGAGTTTTCAACAAAAAAACTTGCACTGTTGAAGAAAAAGTACATGTAAGATTTGATAAAACTGATCCTTTTGTTTTCAAACGACCCCAACCTATATCTTCAGATGTGTTTTCAAAAACTGATTATCAACCATTGATAGAAAATCCTTCCGATAAAGAAAAAGTTCAAGAAGATACTTCTAAAAAATTTACCCCAGTAGATTTCCTAACCTATGTTGATGAATAGGTTTTACAAAAACCAAATCAGTTATTTCTAAAGAATCATCCTAGTGATAGTATCATTGGTGATGTGAATCAGCCTATAAGGACTAGAAGTTCCTTAAGAAATGAAGTAGAACATCTAGAATTCCTTTCCCAATTAGAACAAAAAAGCACCAATGAAGCTTTAGGTGATGAATATTAGATTAAATCCATACAAGATGAACTAAATGAATTTGAAAGGAATAAAATCTGGACCTTGGTTTAAATACCTAAGGAAACTTCTGTAATTAGAGTAAAATGGGTCTTCAGAAATAAGTGTGATGAAAATGGAATCATCGTAAGAAATAAAGCTAGATTAGTTGCTAAAGTCTATAATCAACAAGAAAGAAGAGACTATGAAGAAACCTATGCTCCAGTATCTAGACTTGAATATATTCGTATTCTACTTGCCTTTGTAGCATTCTTCAATTTCAAACTTTTTCAAATGGATGTGAAATGTGCTTTCATTAATGGTTATATTCAAGAGGAATTTTTTGTTGAACAACCTCCTAGCTTTGAATACACAAAATATCCTAATAATGTTTTTAGACTTACCAAAGTTTTTTATGGCCTTAAACAAGCCCCACGAGCTTGGTATGATAGACTTACAGGATTTTTGCTTCAAAATAACTATGTAAAGGGAAATGTAGATCCAACCCTTTTTATAAATAAAGATAAGAAAAATGTTTTCATTTTTCAAATTTATGTTTATGACATTATATTTGGTTTAACTCAGAAATCTTTAACTGATTATTTTGTGGATCTAATGAAATTTGAGTTTGAAATGAGTATGATGGGTGAGTTAACATTTTTTCTTGGTTTTCAAATTTCTCAAAAACCAGAAGCAATCTACATATCCCAATATAATTTTATTACAGATCTTCTTAAAAAGTATGGGTATGACAACACTGAGAGTATAAGTACTCCTATTGGTACCTCAAACACACTTGATCTTGATGAAGCTGGGAAACCAGTATATCAAGCATCTTTTAGAGGTACGATAGGAAGCCTACTTTACATGACAGCTAGTCGACCAGACTTGATGTTTTCAGTATGCTTATGTGCAAGATATAAATCCAATACTAAGGAATCTCATTTAAAGCTAGTGAAAAGAATTTTTCGCTACTTAAAGGGAACCATAGATCTAGAACTATTTTATACTTCTGGAAATGATTTTTTTTAAAATATTTTTAGATGCTGACTTTGGTGGATATAGAATGGATAGAAAGAGTACATCCAGAACTTGTCATTTCTTAGGAGATTTATTACTTTCTTGGTCATGCAAGAAGCAACATTTGGCAGCACTCTCCACTACTGAAGCTGAATATATAGCAGCTGGAAGTTTTTGTGCTCAAGTGTTGTAAATGCAACACACACTCAAAAATTATGGCTTGAGTTTTACTAAGACTCAAATTTTGTGTGATAACAAAAGTACCACTACCATTAGTAAAAACCCTGAACATCACTCCCGTGTAAAACACATAGATATTAGGAATCACTTTCTTAGAGATCACACACTAAAAGGAGACATCATTCTTCCGTTTATCAGAACACAAGATCAACTTGCTGATATTTTTACAAAATATTTACCCTCTGATATATTTTAAAACATTAAAAAGAAGTTAGGAATGATAAACGTGAGGTAATATTACTTCATTAAGTTCTTGTTGAAGCATTCTCCTTACAGTAATAAACTCCTTTTCATAGGGGGAGTATATATGTTATGAAGTTTTTTTAAAAAAATTATATTTTTTATTGGTGTTTTTCATATTTATTTTAATAAAGTTTTTTTACTGGAAATTTTCGTAATGAAGTTTTCATACTGGAAATTTATGTAATGAAGTTTTTGTACTGGAAATTTTCGTAATGAAATTTTCGTACTAGAAATTTTCGTAATGAAATTTTCGTACTGGAAATTTTCGTAATGAAGTTTTAGTACTGGAAATTTTCATAATGAAGATTTCGTACTGAAAATATTCATAATGAAGTTTTTTGTGCTGAGAATTTTTGTAAGGAGAATTTTTGTAATAAGAATTTTCGTAATGATAATTTTCGTAATGAGAATTTTCAAACTCATATTTTTTTTCGTAGTGAGTTTTTCGTAGTGCGTTTTTCGTAGTGAGTTTTTCGTAGTGAGTTTTTTTGTTGTCAAATTTTCTTCAAGAAGAATATTACCTATTACGAATAAACTTTATATACAATCCAAAAAGTATGTTTTCCTTACTTAATTTTTCGTAGTCATTTTTAGTTTCTAGTAGTTTCTTTTTCTTATAAAATTTCTCAGATTCTTTTTTTCTTAAATCCGAATGTTTTTAAAACCTCAAAAGATCGGATTCAAGATTTCCTTGTGGATATGATTTCAACTATCAGATCAGATCAGAGAAATTATCAACCGTTAGATTGCTTTTGTAAGTTCAAAGATCAGCTTCATCGCCTATATAAAGGGCACCCCCATTTGTGTCCCACATCGTTTTCAAGTTCTCACGTGCTGAAACTCTGCCTTAGTTCTTAAAGTTCATTCCGAATCTTTCAGTACTCCTCCATTTCGAATGTTTGTAGAAACTACTTCCCAAGATATGTCTACCACAAAGCCAATTTCAAAATGGAAAGTATACAGAGAAAGACTACTCCATCCGAACTTCTACAAGTACGATTTCATCATTTCTAAGAACATCAAGTTGAATAGTTGGGAAGATGTATGTGTATCCAAAACAGGTGTTCAAGATGCGGTCTATCCAGAGTTACTAGTAGAGTTCTATAAATTAGAAAGCTTCTATGAGGAATAGGGAAGAGAAAAATTTTCTTTCATGTATTATGGAAAGACTTACAAACTTACTTACACCAAGGCAACAAGCTTGGTGGGGCTGGCTTATGATGGAGAAGCTGAATTTTGCCCACATAAACTTCCGGATATACAAGGTAGTTTTGTTAAGGTGAAGGCCTTGGAGTGTCTTGGGATTCATGATATAAATACAACCAATATTTCTCATCTATCTTTAAATAATCAGATTCTTCAATTGTGGGTACAAGGTTTCTTGGTTCTGAGAAAGGGTGAAAATGATACCCTCAAGAAAAGTGATATATATTTCTTAGACTTATTGGTGAATCTAAGAAAAATCAATCTAATGCGGCATGTTATTGTGACAATCAAGAATATCAAGGAAGGAAATTTGAGAGCTCAAATCATCATGTACCCTGCCTTACTATCAAAGCTGATAGTTCGGTGTCTGGACTCTTTCAAAATTGAATGTAAGTCTAAGGTTCGGAATTTCAAGGTTATGCTTGTTAGTGATGATACATTGAAAAGGATGAATATGGACTATTCCAATGAAACATGAGAGTTTTATAATTTTCCAGAGGAAGAGGTTGAAACCAATCTGGAAAATGTGGAGAAAGCTGAGCCAGTGAAGAAGGTTAGTAAGAAGAGGAAATTGAAAGAAGTGGTTACTGAAGACAAGACCCCCAAATCTAAGGAAACCCAATATGCACCTCCCAAGACAAAGAAACAAAAAAATTTTCTAGATGAGGTGGCTGCTAAAGGGAGAGAAGATAAAGAGAAAATAAAAGAA
Source organism: Viscum album (assembly GCA_963277665.1). NCBI lineage: Eukaryota > Viridiplantae > Streptophyta > Magnoliopsida > Santalales > Viscaceae > Viscum > Viscum album. Next base: position 1,365,074,203 of record OY728166.1, on the reverse strand, counting down.
GGGGATCTACAATTCGGATTAGTCCCTGCTGAGGCTAAGGCCTTAAGAGAAAAAGCAGCAGATGAGTTAGAAAAATAGGCCAATGAGAAGAAGATGAAGAAGAAGATGTCTGAAGCTGAAGTTGTACAATCTCTTTTAAGAGACACATAAATATCTTCTGAGATGATTCTTGTTCCAGAAACCTTTTCTATTCAACCATTACCGGAGACCCCTGGAAAAAATTACTTTACTCCAGAAAAATGTAAAGGGAAAGAATCTGGTGAAGAAGTACAAGAAGAAGTTGTTGAGGAAATAGAAGAAGAAGAGGAAGTAGAAGAAGAAGAAGAAGTTGAAGAAGCAAGTGGTGATCTAGATGAATTTATTAAACAAGTAAAGGATTATCAAGAGAAGGAAAATCAATAATAAAAACTACCACTGTGAACTTCTGAGGTCGAGTCCTCAAAGTTAGTCACTCCGGGAAAGGGAGATGACATAGATGATAAGAGAGATGATGGCAAGGAGGAAGAAAAAGAAAATGAATTATCTGAATAGGAAATATATGAGAAGAACTTTCTTGAAGAAGGATCATAGAAAGAGAAACCATATGAAGATAAGATTGTTCAAGTATCTGAAAGCGAGGAAGAATCTCCCGATGAGGCAGTTTCGAAAGTTAATAAGGGGAAGCAAGTACTTATGGACACCCCAACAAAAGATATCATTAGGAAGAAAGAAGTTGGTGGTTCTTCTAGAAGAAATCTGGTGGACATTGAAGAAGAGAAATCCCCAAGCAAAGTGTCTGATTTCGAATCATCAGCACTGGGTCAGGACTTTGTTGTTGAGTCTTTGAAAAAGTTGGTAGACACAATTACGATATTTCCCACCATAGACTCTAGGTTCCAAATTCTTCAACACAGTCTAAATCAGAAATCAGAATCCTTATCCATGGTGATGGATAAGTGTGTGAAGATTGAGGCTGATCATATAAATTTCCTTATCAATTATGATGTTCATAGAAAATCTTGCAGCAAAATCACTCTATGGTCAAAGAAATTTGATGATGACTTGGCTGAGTTTGATTGTTTTCAGAATGATGTAAAAGATGATTTTGATAACGTGGATTCCAAGATTAAGAATTTTTAGGATAAGATGACCAATAAGCAAAATACTCGGAATCAACAAGTGAGAGATCTGAATGGGAAGCTTAACTCGGTTGCTAAAAACTAGAAAGGGGAAAGAGATTTACGGATTGAGTTCAAAGAGAAGCTTGAAAGGCAGGATGAACTACTAAAGATGCAAGAATATGCTATGAAGGCTTAGGCAGAGGTTCTGATAGCTCAAGATGAAAGGATAAAATATTTGGAGAAGAAATTTGAGGAGGACCAGAAAGACTTGAAGAAGCTGAAAACTCTGTTTAAGAAGTTAATCCCCAAGGAAAAGGAAGACAAATAGACAAATCCGATTTTTTGTTGTAATGCTATTTTTTGTAAAAATTCTTTTAACTATAATGAAATATCTGGTTTCTTGTGTTGTTTTTCATCTTTACTAATGTTTCAGGTAATTTATCATTTTTCCATTCCCTTAAATTCTTTTTGAAAATCACAAAGGGGGAGAAGGAAAAATAACTACTCAAAAGAGGGAGAAGTAAAAATTTCTAAGTCAAGAACTCTCCTTAAGTAAGGGAGAGTTCCTCATTACAAAGTTTTTCATTCCTATGATAATGAAAAATCCATTCCAAAAATCCAGAATACAATCCTTAGAGTTCCTAAGCCTAAGGGGGAGTTAGTTGTATTCACCATCATCAACGAACAAAGGGAGATAAGTTTTAATTTTAAAGTCTAAAGAAAATTTTCAAAGTCCTTATATTCTTTTTCGAAAGGTTGTTTGTGCTTTCCAAAAAGGAGGAGATTGTTGAGTAAATAAGGTTTTCCTTATGACTTTTCCATTCCATTTTGCTTTGAAAATCAGAAACACCTTATACTTAAGTAATTATATATTTTACTTATATAAGGAAAATTTCCTTCTCTAAGGAATTTACTCCTACCATATTTTCATTACTCATACCAATATTTTTCTTAAGTATAAAAATCAAATTCATACCTAAAACTTCATAATCATATAATACTTAGAGATGAAGAATTCTATTTTAGGTTCAAAATTCTGGATATGAACTCTAATGAAGTTCCATTCCGAATTCCGAGTACGAACTCTCATAAAGTTCCACCCCGAATTCTGGATACGAACTCTCATAAAGTTCCACTCCGAATTCTGAATAAAAACTCTAATGAAGTTCCATTCCAAATTATAGATATGAACTCTCATAAAGTTCCACTCCAAATTCTAGATACGAACTCTCACAAAGTTTAACTCCGAATTATGGATATGAACTTTAATGACCTCGACTTCAAACTTTTACTAGTTTGACTCCGAACTTCTATGAGTTCGACTCCGAACTTTTACTAGTTCGACTCTGAACTTCTATAAGTTCGACTCCGAACACTGTAAGTTCATATTCCAAATTCGAGTGAAACCAGATTCCGAATTTCCTTAGAAATTCAGACTCTGGATTTCTATAGAATCTAGGTTCCGAATTCCCATAAAATAGAATCTGAATATCTTTTTATTATAGAATCCAAATTCCTTTTTGGTTAGACTTCGAACTAGTATTTGATTACATTCTGAACTTCAGTTTTACTCATACTAACACTTGTTTCATTACAAAACGATGTCGTACATTCAGTTATTGACTAATCGTTGGTTGAGTGACACGTGTACAGGTCCCTCCGAAATTCAAGGAAAAATATGACCGTTGGAGGAGGGAGCCGACTGTTGGTGCTTCGCCTATAAATAGAAGCTCATTTGAAAGTCGAATAAACAACTTTGATACATCTTTGAGATCTGTACTTACATGCTGTTGAAGTGATTTCTTGAGAGAGAGACTCTTATCAACTCTCAAAGATTCATGCAGAAAGTTTGAACATCTTGTTCAAACTTTTACTTATGCAGACTTGCTTCGTGTGACTCTGATTGTTACTGATTACAATTGAGGGCTTCCGGGGATAGGGAGACAGAGGTTCCAAAACCTTGAAGTTGAGATCTTCCTTGCCGAGGAAGACAGAGGTACCGACTACCTGATAGTTGAGGTCTTGCGGGGATAGCAAGAAAGGCTCCAATCTTCATATCGAGGTCTTACCCTGGTGTGGGTAAGACAGACTTTCTTGAAAGTATAAATCAAGGGACTTTTATCCATGGTTGTTGGATACCCTTATCTTTGGGATAAAAGATTCATTGTTTGATTACTTGTAGTTTTACTACTTGTTTTTCCGCTACATCTTGTATTGTTAAGGAATGTATAACTTTCTTATACTTCCTTATTTGTACTCTGATATAGTTAGATTCTATACGTTTTAAGGTAGAATCTTAATCCTTATAACTTTTGTTAAGTTCCATTTTTTGAATCACTATTCCGAAATCTAACAAGTCTTTAGTACTCATAGAGGTCTTGTGAATTATCTTGTTTAACTTTGTTAAACATAACCATTATAAAATTTCCTAAAGGAATTTTTAAAAGGTACAATTCACCCCCCTCTTGTATCTGAGAATATCATTCTTATTTCGATCCTATGTTTGGTATTATAGAGTATATCATACTCAAAGTCATACCATCCTAATAGAAACTGTATATATCTAATATACAGATGATTTTATGATCACTTCATTTGAAAAATGTTTAGATTATGTTGAAAAGTATGATGAAGAAGATGAGTTATTGATTTCACAGTGAAATCTGAAGGTGTTATTGAGGATATTAACCAATAAATAAATAATAAAATAAAGATTATGTGATATTTTGAAGTATTAATCAACTTATATTTGTGATATTGAAGAATATATTAATCACATAGAAAACACTCAAAGATAAAGTTTTTAATTTTATAATTAACATTGATTCTACAATAAAAATAGATATCTCGTGAAATAAGCAACAATTTGGAAACAAATATAATAAGTCTTAAGAAAACTATTGAAAACTTTATAAGAAATCTCAATAAATATTTTTGTTCTCAAATTCCAAATTTAATTTGTAAATTTGGTCATTAATATGATGTTGGCACGTCATAATAAAATAAAAAAATGTTAAAAGTAAATGGAATTAGATAAAAGGGTAAAATTCTCAATCATCTAGAAATTACCATAAAAAACATAGTTAAATTTTTTTTTGTGATATGTGGATATATGATATAAATGAGATGTTTTATATAATGAAATATCAATTCTATATCTATTTAATCAAAATTATTACTTATTATGGTGAAGTTTAAAGTTACTTACAAGGATAATAAATTGGACTTCATAAAAGAATAATTGAATTATGTCATTTATAACCAAATTAAAATTCATTCTATGGATATTTTTTTTACTTAACTAACATTGGGAATAGATATATCAATTGTAGGAAAATGATCCAATTTTTTTATTCTATAAGGAAACAAATATTAGATGGAAAGAAATCCAATTCAATTCCTTTTAGAAACATATTTTATAAATAAGGAGAAGAGGAATATGATCTTATTTCTTATATTATTAAAAATGAGAAGATACTAACATACATAAAAAAACATTAAGTATTTTCATTGAAAAACAATAATCCAAAGATAAAGAAGATACCTATTCTTATATATATAGATGTTGATCCTAAAAATATTGATAGTAAGTAGATTCTTGATTGTGGGTGTTAATATCACATGATAAGTAACATGTATCTTCTCAAAAATGTGAAAGGAAGGGTTGATGAAATGGTTAGGTTTGGAAATAGTTGTCGTTTCAATATTAAAAGGATGAGAAACCTATTATTAAGGAGATTAATTGAAGAATACTATAGTTATCTATATTTATCATCTCCAGTATAATTTACTAATTATGAGATATTTATATTACCCAGGTTTGGAAGTCACATTAAATTAGAAATTCTAAAATATAAAAAGAATTTATGGAAACACTCTTATAAATGGATAAAAAATGAATTAGAACTTTTATAAGGTAGATAATTAAGAGAATAATTGTCACATTACCATAGAATTGGAGAAAATTTTATTGCACTGGAGTATTAGTCACAGTCACCCGTAGAGTATATAGAATCTATTGAAGTTGAAAATTTTTGTTAATATTCCATAAATGAAGATAAATAATGAAAATATTTATATTTATTTCATGAGGTGAAATATGGATGGGACCCTTATTTTCCAAATAATAGGTGAGTATAAAATCTAATTAATCTAATTTACAATGATGTATATTGTACAATCAGTCAGTCTAGAACATATAGTGAGAAATATTTCATTTTTTATTATAACTATAGTATGATATTATTTTCTATGTTTATAAATTATAATATACAAGTTATAGAATATATCAAATTATTCTAATGAAGAATGGAAAATTACATTGGAAGAAAAATGAAGACTCTACTTTAAATAAATTGAATATAATGATATTCTATTAATAGTGAAAATTACTTAGAGAAACATTGGTAAAATTCGAAGTTTTAGCGGTATATAATCCTTAATTTAATGGAGTTTAAAAATAAGGTGATCACATAGTAAATAATATGTCCAATATATTTCATATTTAAATTGATATATCTAAACATTATTGGAAAGAAAATATAAAATTTTTATATATACTGCGACGTGAATATTCCTTATCCTATATAATAGAAGACTGCATCTGAAATGTGTAAGGAAATAAAACATGAATTTAAATATCTCAAAGTATTTAGAAGTAAATATTTAATTTAGAATAAAGAGGGAAATTATGTAATATTACTTGAAGAGTAAAACATAATTTGTTTTGATAAAAGTATAACAAAAATATATTAAAATTGTGATGTAAAAGAGGTTGAATATAAATCTAATGGGAATTATAGAAATATTTTCCCAGAATAAGTGAGTGAATATTATGAAGATATAGTTTTAGATTTAGGAGAATCTAAAACCTTTCTGATTAATTATTATTTAGTAGTTCAATCAACCCAATATCAATCTGATTAATAGACTCAAACCATGACTCAAACGAGAATTAGATTTAAAGTTGATCCAATTAACATTGTTGGATAAAATTACACTCCAATTAAAACATAGAGAATGAGAATAATATATCACACTTATCTATTATCAATGGTAGAACTGGTATCATTCAAATAAGTATAAATGAGTAATCATGATTGAAATCTATGAATGATGAATTAATAAAATTTTAAAAGATTAAAACTTGGGAACATGTGAATATAAATATAAATGATAATAAAATTGATACAAAATAGTTCTTCGAAAAGAATCTCAACAAACATTTATGAGTGGTTCATAACAAGGAGAGACTGGTATATGATGGGTATTCTTAGAATTAAGAAGTTTATATTGAGGAAATATATACACAAATGTATATAATGGATATAATAAAACTTTTTTTTAGAAATGGATTCCCAAAGGATGTTTAGCATTTATCAAATAGATGTGAAGATAGAATTTCTAGATGGGTTATTGAATACCTAAATATATAAAAAAATGGAATGATATCCTATTTGAGATGATGATTTAATAGATTGAATATTGAAAAAGGTCTTTCAGTTCATAAATCGTGCCCCCCTTATTAATATAAAATTATGGAAATATAACTAATAACGATATAATTTAAAGGAGGTTAAGTTGATCATAAGAACTATATAAAAGCCTTGTATGATGATGATTTCATGGTTATAGTCTACATAGATTATATAATATTTTAAATAACCCATCATAATTAAGTTTAAAAGTTTATATAATTAGTGTATTTGGAATTTGATATGTTAATGATAAGATGGTTGAATTAGTTTCTTAGGCTATAAATGAATCAAAATAAAAGAAACACATTCATATGACACATGAATCATGCAATATACGTTTTAATGAAGTTCATAATAGAAGAATGAAAACCAATTAAATTTATAATAATAGTTAGAAAAACACATGGTACACATGAGTAAAATTATGGAATATACTCAACATTGAAAATAAAAACTACTTGAATTATACAGTATCATATTGTAACCCTGGAAATTTTCTTCTATGTCACATCATTGATATTATAATTTTATATTTTTCTAAATAAAGAACATATCTTAGTATTAAATAGGATAATGAGGTACATTCATGGAACATATAACTACGGTTTGTATTCAATGAATGATATGATTTTGATTTGGAATAATATTTTGATAAATACATGGATGGATATATTGTGAATCAAAAATCCATAGGTGGTGGAGATATATTCATTGGAATAAATTACATTGGATATCTAAGTAAGAAGTAAGATAGTGTATCCTTTAGTACAACATAGGGAAAATATTTTTTAGTTACTATGGATTAAAAATATTTGATATGGATGAAGCAATGGTTGGTTGATCATGGAGATATTGTAAGAAAACTGATATCGATTCAGTGTGATAACAATAACTACATTGAGTTAGAAAATAATCAGTCACAATACTCTCACAAAAACCGTATTGAGTGAAATTATTTATTTATAATAGAGAAGGTGAAAAAATGAATTGTAAAATTAGAATGTTTTTGAACTCATCATAAAGTGAAATTTATTCTTAAAAATCCTTCATTTACACTTGTGTTAAAGATGCATCGTAAGAGCCTCAGAGTTCAACTATGTTTTCTCGAACTAAGGAGGTTCAGTTTCCACTATTACCATTGTAAATAATAATTCCTTTGGACATTATTTATTATTATAGTGTTTTATCTTCTATTTTGTGTAAGAAAATAGTGGTGAAAAAATACATATGGAATTAGTAGCATAATAAATATTTTATCAGAAAATATGTACAATATTATAAAAATTAACTCTTTATCTTGTTTCCTACACCGATATTTGACTCGCAGGGGTTTAAATCACTAGTTAATAGGTCTTTTCTTAGTTTTTTGGGATAATGTAAGCTTCATGAATAATGGAATACAATAAAATATAGAAAAGGATAACCTTTGAATTATATATTCAAATATGAAGAATTATTATAGAATAAGAATCATATTCTAGAGTCAAGTATGGATTGAATGAATGTATTCATATGATCATATGGAAGATTTAAAAATATTGAGGTTTGATAAAAATTACAAATGGGGGAATTTCAACCAAAAGTTGATTTTTTTCTTCTCATTTAGGAGTCCATTGGGATTAATTTTAAGTGGTTTGAAATGTGTGAATAGTGTTGGAGTCAAGTTGAGATGGCTTGAGATAATAAGATTATTACATGAATAGGTTACACCATGAGAATAAGAGTCATGACATGAATGAATATATAGGAATTAAGAATGTTATAAAAATTATTATCTAGGATACATAATTTTTATGAGCCTAACATAATTATTTATTGATTATTATTTTTTAAGGAGAAGTGATAGTCTTTCCATGGTAAAACTGGCCACACTCTGAAGTACATACCATTTTATATGTAGTAAAGTGTTTCACTTAAAAGTGATACATAATGATACATAATATTATTTGTAAGGGTAATATGAAGATATGATCCATACATAAGGATTATTAAACTATATTAGCACTATTTTCATGTTTGGACATTCCATCCATGTTATAAAGAGACACATAAAAAATTCATTTGTTCTGGTTCTTTAGTGACATCCACATCAAGGAAGAGTTTATTATTGTAACATTTTTATTGATCAAGAACATATGTAAATTTATCACACTTTGACATAAATATCATTTCATGGTTTAAATAACCACATTGGAATGGTTAGAACATAAATAAATGAGAAGGTCTATGAATGTTATGCTTCAAGATGTTTAGAAACATAAATTAGGATCACATCATGAAAAGTTATATAACATTGTGATGAAATTAAAAGTTGAAAAAAAAACTTGTCACAATGAAATATAATATATCACCCATGATGTCTTAAATATAATAATTTGAATAGAAGTGATGAATTTGCATTCTCAATAAGGTTTTTTAGTTTTTTGAATGTCCATTAACTACCCATTTAAATTTATATGGTGGATATTCACTTACAAAAAATTATAAGGATATATTTGAAGTAGATAAATTTTGAATTTTATGAGATAAAAATGTTGAATTTGAATTTAAAGTTCCAAGGATATATTGTTAACCTTCTCTATAAAAGAAAAATACAACATAAAGAGGCAAGAATAAATATTATGAAGAAGGAAAAAATAGTATATCATGAGTAAAACATATTGAATATATTTAATTAATGAGTGAAGGATGATTTGATTGAATTTAACTAATGATAAATAATAGGAGTAAAGTTTTTATATTAATATTAGTGAAGATAAGGAAGTTAATAATTGACCAACATGGAGAACACCCAATTTAATTTGGTATTATGTATTCAATTTTTATCTTTTGTTAATTCAAAATATATTTTAACATTATCTTTCTTTTGTAACCATATTTGGAAGCATTAACATAAAAAATAGGAATAGTTCATGGATGTTGGATATGTTGTGATCTTATAATAAATATTGTAATTAAAAAAAATTGGAGCAGTGGTTATTAGGTATATAAATACATCATTGATATGTGATTCTTGGATATATCATATGGTGGGTGAACAATGTAAAATATTTATATATGTGCTTCTTAATTATTATATACTTTTTTATGATTGTGTGTGACCATCATGAAATAATCAAGGTATCTTCACAAATGTAATTACAATATATAGTTAAACATGAGATAATAAGAAATCTCATGTAATCCTAATTCACCCCCACCCTCCCCCCACTCTTAGGGTATATAGTTAGACCATAGTTTATAGTAGAAGACATCATCTACTATATTATCATGTGTAGTTTTTCAATCATTCTCTATAACAAATATAATCTTATAATCAATGATTCTCTAAACATAGTATTGGAAAATGGTGTTCTACATGAATTTATGTAAAATTACTCAAATAGTCTCATGAAATTGGAGGAGTGGTATCCATTTTTATATAAATATTAGTTTAAAATAAAATGATTCACCTATAGAATACAAAAAATATGATTACATGCTTGTAAAATATATAGAAATATTTGCATCATTTTACCTATCAAGAAATACATTTAATGATAAAATTACATGAAAAGGTATAACTGATATTGAGAATATTATTAATTAGAGTTTATATAACTCTATGAAAAATAATATATTCTGATCTATGAGGATTAAAATTTAACCCCGCAATAAGGTTATTAAACCATTGATTCAAATAAAAAACTATAACTGCAAGCTCAAGGCCATGTGTTATATAGTTGTTACTATTATGATTTCACTCTCAAGATACCTAAGAGGTAAATACTCATAAAAATATATCATAATCCATGATGGTAAGCATTGAATTACTTCTCAAACATGAATCCATCATATTGTAGGAAAATTATATGATAATAGATCTATTTCTCCTTCAAATACTCACACACTACTAAACACTGAACCATCTATACAAAATAAAATACCTTCTTATAAAATAAGACAAAATCTATCATGATATGAGATAAATCAAACACAAAAACACAATAGTAACCTATGAAAATAAGAAACTTGTGTACAACTAAAACATTCATATTTAATTCTCAAGAAAAAACCTTCCACTATTTTTGTGCCAATATCCACCTCTCATTGAGATGCTACATGCCCATGAAAATGCACCTCGCATTTCCAGAACATCCATTTGATGGCCTTTTATGTGAAAGAATACTTTCCCATATATCCCTATAATTGTCAATGTTCTTCTCTTATTATCAAAAATATTCAAGGTTGAAGTTGAAAAATAGGACCATAAAATTATATAATAACTCACAATTCACCAACTTCATCATCACCATGAATACATTCACTAAATTCATGACTCTGAATGGCGTCACTATAAACATAAAAAAACTTATATTAGAACCATAAGTAATGGTTCTAAATTCATCTCTCATTTACCATCAAATAATGTTATATAGAACAATAATAAATCTTTTATAACTATAAATATTTCTTCCATTATTTAAACTTTTCATTAATTCTCGTATATAGATAATTGTTATTTGTTATTACTTAATTAGACCACTATTAATCTCTACAAATCAAGAAACTACCATTCCCTTTCTTGGTAAACATTATCAAAGCTCTCTATATGGATAAAATTTGTTTCCTGAAACCTTTAATACCCTATATGTATGAATAGGTTTGTATTTATTAGGAAATATGGACTTTCATTTGGTGGATGGGTTGAATTTTTATTAGATATTTAGAAAAAAAATCGTGATTTTGTACAAATTGAGGTGATTGTTGGACATGTTTTGGTACCCCATGAGGTAAATCAGGTTATCAAGTGAGTATAAATAATTTAAGGTCGAATTTACAGAGTTTTGTGTGTTTATGAAAAGTTTTCATGATTTAGGTCACACTATTTAGAAAAAAATGTGTGGGCACCCTTAAGAAGGTGGAGCTTAAGTTATTTTTATATGGAATGGATAGATTAAATGGTTGGGGTATGGTTAAGTGTTTAATCTATGAAATTTAGAGGAAAATGTGTTGTATTGGATTAGGATAGGTGTGTGCCACATAGTTTTTTCATGGTTCCAGACGACCCATGAAAGATCTTATATAGGGTTTCCAGATCAATTTAGAACTTTTAGTGCGTGGTTAGTAAACCATATGACCATACCATATAATGTGGTCCTACATGGGAAGTGATGGTTTCATAATAGGTGAATAATTTTCAAAATCATGTGTTCAAACCACGTGTCCTATATAGTTCTATTACAAATATAATTTATTCAAATTTTACCCTTTTAAAATTAAATGGGGTTCCTTTCCTCTCCCTCATGCACGCAAGGCTATCCTCTTTATCTGACTAATTCATCATTGGTTACCCCATTATTTTGGGTGATTCTATGTGTTATTATTTAGTTTTTAAGGTAATTTTCATCATATTCTATCATCCCTTTCCTTTTCCCTTGGTTTATTATATTGTTTGTATGTCTAGGAGTAGTGATTTGGTTCTGATTCCATTGAAGAATGATGGAATAGATAAATTATTTTTAGGGTTATATTATACCTAGTATTGGACATCCAAATATGGAATTTATAGGTTGTTGATCATTATTTTTTAAATTGTGATTCTATGGTGAAGTTTGAAATGTTTTCCCTTTTATGGGTTTTACATTAACTAGGTTAATGGGGTTTCATCTTAGGAATTTATACCAGGATGTGTCAAGGGTATATTGTGAGTCAGTAGTGGGTGGTTGATCATCATTCCAATGTTTTGAAAGCATCTAGTGGGTTCTTTTTATTTATTATTATTTTGGTTTTAATTGGATAATTAGTTATATTTGATTGTAACTAATTTTGTGGTATCGTGGTGTGATATTGTTACCCGGTTGGTGATGCAAGTATCAGTTGGTCAGGGGAGCTAATGTTAGAACTTTGAATTAGTTTGAAATCATATAATAAAGGTATATGTCCACTAAAATATTTCATATCTTTTATTTACTTTGTAATTACATGTGGTTTTGGTCTCATTAGTTTTGGGATTAATGACCATAAAAACAAATTACATGTTTTAAATTGGAAATTTACATTATTTATCACCCTTTGAAGTTCCATGAGATGTATTGAAAGGTGGTTACTAGTGTAACAGCTTGGTAATAATGGAAACCATGTAATTTAGCTAATTAATTGGATCTTTCCTTGAAATTGTTTTTTTAAATTTAGAAACTTGAAAATAAAAATTTAGGGAGTAGTAGATTATTCTTATGTTGGTATTTTGGAAGTGGAATTAAAATAGAAATTGAAAATGATAATTTTAGTTATCATTTTAAACAAAAGGTGGAATGATATTAATGACACGCTTTCGGTGATTAAAATTGGTATTTATGATATTGGAAATTTTAATGGTGCAATTGAAATTCTGTTTCTAAATTGGATCAAATTTGGGAATTGAAATGGTTTTGGTAATGAAAATTTGAATTAATATGGAATGGTAATATTAAATGATCCATTGTGACATTTTTGGTGACACGAAAATGACGTTACGTTTACATTATATTGAATATTATTTGAGCTATTTCTTTATGGGTAAACCTTGGGTAAACATGGACCCAAGTTGAAGCTTGGATTGATGGTTAACCACAGGGTGAACACATCCCCTTGATGAACATGGTTATGATGGTTAAAAATAAGGATAACATGTACCTTAGGTGGATGTTTTTATTTTTGGATAAACCTAGGGATAACACAACCCATAGGTGGACACTAGATCCTCAAGTATGGTTAAATTAACCATGGGTTTTGATTATTATCTGGGAATAGGTATATTACCCCCAGTAAAAGATTGGTTGAAACGATCATCATGATGTTATTAGAGAAACTCGAACACTAGATGAAATATCTATGTACCATTCCCAAGGTGAAACCATCCTCTCAGTTTGGAATTCGTATTTTTTTTCCTTTTAAAAGTTTTTAGTGGTTATAATTTTAATGGTTTATGTTTATCATTTCTACATGGACTTGATTATAATACTAGATTTATTTAGGCATTTCATTGGTAGTTATATATTAAGTTATACTCAAAACCTTATTGGTCCACCATGGAACTTGGTTACCTGATTCAACAACATTCTTGGTTGTAGGATTGGGTTCTAGGCTAGGCCCAATGTGTTAAATATTGATTTGGCTACATATGATGGATTTGTGTGATGGGACTAGGCCAAACTTGTGACTTTTAGGGATTATATATTAGACCCGATTTATTTTATTATTTTATTACTACTTTTATATAATCCTCCCCATAGGGTATATGGTTTGGTAGGTATGAAAAATTCATTTATTACTGCATCTAGTCATGTATTTATTTTATTTGAACTTTCCCCTAGTTACACTATTATTTTTGATTTGTATTTAAGTTGTCTTATTTATATCATGTTTTACACTCTCATAATTAGGTAATAGCCTCCAAACGATAACCATAGAGGCCCTCACTGCTTGCTAGAAGCCTCTATAATATGTGGAGGAATTCCTGAGGTTGTGTGGGTCCACACATCTATGCTTTGGTCAAAATATTGGGATGGAGGGATGTCAAAAAGTGGAATCAGATCCATTTTACTTTTGTATTACCTATTAGGCATGGTATATAGGAGACTAAGTTGTATCAGGGCTTGGAAATGATAGTTTCTAGGCTATGTGGTCCCACAAATATTGTGAATCCAATATATTGGGGATGGGAATTGGCGTGATTTTTTAAGTCTTTAATAGATGAATGATTTCCAACTTGAGTGGTGCACAAGGTTGTGATTACATTAATTTATGGGATTTTGAGTTTTGGAATACGACAATAATTTCTGTGGTTTCATACATCATTCTATTAATATAGATTTATATTTTATCTGTATTTTTTTATTGATATTTTCATGGGTTTCACATGGTTTGGTACTTTATTTATTATTTATGGATCATGAAAAACAATAGTTTATATCTTCCCATGGATTTAAATAATTGAGAGGGGTAAGTTATTTAAATTTTATCTATCCATTTAAATGGTGTTTTCACACATATGTGTATGGTGACATTCTACTTGACCAACTCCTCAAGTGAATTATGGTTAATAGGATAATATAAGTGAATTAAAAAGTGGTGGTTTTTGTTAAATAAATTTACAATAAGAAACGTATAATGTTTTTTCCCGAATAACTTGTGATTTTACTTATATCAAACCATACTTAGAATGGTAAATCTAATAAATATTAGGAATTTTAAAATGAGTGGTAATGAAATGTTTTAAAATATGAATACATGGGTTTTAAATTATGCAGGTTAATTTAAATCAAATTAGAAATAATATAACCTTTGTAGATATTGATAATTATTATCCATTATCTAATGACCACAACGTGTGTATGAGTTATTTAGGGTAGAGATAGATTTAGTGGTGAGAACCATGTGTATAGTTTGTAAGACCATGATGGGTTAAGTTGTGATGGGTAGTAGGATATTTCATTTTGTACCATCAGTAGGGTTAATACCATGTGTTTTTTAGGTGTTTCCTTGTTTTGAGGTCACTTCTGACCCTTGTGGGGTTAAAAACCTTATAGTTGTATAGAAACCTAGAGTGGGTGTCTTGGATTGTGGTTCCATATTTAATGGTTGGGTACTTATGGTCATGTGGGACCTAGAGAAACTGGTTGTCTTTGGTGCATTAGATGTCATGTGTTTTTCAAAGAGGGTAAAAGTGTATCCATGGGGTAGTGTCTTATGTGATTCTTGATATTTCGGGATATGTGTGATATATATAGTGGTCATTAGTGTTCATATTCTTTTAGTACTAAGATGGTGCGGTTTGGTGATTGAGGGTGAACATGAAAGGGGTTACCCCGGTGTTGCAGATGTCTTGGATGTGGAAAGAGTAGGTGAATAATTTTTTTGTTTAATTGATTCATGATGGGTGATATCACGCTTCTAGAAAAGCAATGCTAATTACTTAATCCATTTATGAGGAAATCACTTTCAGGTTCACCATATAGTAGGGAATTCACTATTCATTAATTGAATGTTTAGAACTCATTTACAATGAATTTATTTGAATATAATAGGGAATATTATCAAAAGTTAAGAATGGGAAATGATTGGTATTTCACATTTATGCTATTTATGAAAGGAGGAAATAATTTCCAATCATTGAGTTTGATAACTAATGGAACATGGGTTGTAGCAGTTGGTAGATACTCTAGTGAAGTGATGATAATTACACACCTATATTGAAGAGTCATATTTAAATATCAAGTGTGTTACACTATTTTGAGAAAGGTCATGGAAGTGTGGATTTTACCATAGAGTGGTCACGATGGAATAAAAATGCATGCGTGAAAAAAAAACAGCGCATACCTTGATTCCTCTATGAATTCTAAATGGGAAGTCAGATGAAATGGTGGTTAATCCAGAATAAATGTTGTCTTAGGGCCTAATTAGGAATTAAATCAATCTAAGGGTGCTTGGATCATAGGCATATAGAGTTTTAATCAGGACATAATGATGACATGAAATATTAAGGAACTATCCATGAACATCACAAAGAGTTGATTATGGATTCTATAGATCTTATTCAGGTGATCGTAGGATGATGAAGAGAATGAAGGTATCATGATCAAGAAATTTGGTGATTCTTTAGTAGTTGGAGATGAGTATTTTCAAGAATATTTTACCAAGTATTGTTTGAATTACATTCACACATGGAATGGGATGTTATAAGTGAGAAACCACATCCAGAGTTACTTTTTTGAGATGGAGGATGTGTTTCAAAAATCAAACTAGTTCATTGATGAAAATTTATTATGTTACTGGTTTATTCATGGATTATTGTTATGCAACCATCCTAGTTTAGAACTTAGTGATGATTATGGTATTGGTTTTAATAAGATGTATCATCAAAATTCAGGTGTAGTGAGTTGGAATCCATTCCAGGAGTGTCTTTGGAACATGTGTGTGAAGTTTCAATAGATAATTCTGATGCCAGGGATATGAAAACATCAGAATTTTTGGTTGTAACCATAATATTATAGTGTAAACAACATTGTATTATCAGGAAGGTGGATGAAAAAACTGTCATTATTTCTAGATAAACGTTCTTGGGTAAGTTCTATATAAGTTTTTTGGTTATGGTGATGGTCGGTGTCTCATGTTTTTATGACTGGATGACATTGAGTTCTAAGTTTATCCTTGTATGTTCTTTGGGAATTCGAGAATAGAATGATGATTTTTTTTGAATCGGTGACTAACTTAGGTTAAAAGATTTTTATAAATGAACATCATGAATTCTTAGGTACAAGAGGTGTTATGGGGGGGAGTTTTTACTAATTTCTATACATTTATGGGTTATCATTTCAAGGGAAATATGAATGTATGTTTGAGGGATATGGTGAATTTTGATTAGATATTCAAAATGGAATTATTAGTGTTGGGACATCATAAATTATTGTTTTTATACATGGTTTAGGACCATTTAGGTAACTTGGGTGCATAGGTGAGTCTCGTGGCTGTTGAGTTAAATATCACGTGTTTTGGAGGTTTCTGAAGAGGTTGTATGGTTGGGGTCACAAAGTTTAGATCAACCAATGAAAGTATAATTACATAGGAGTATTTTTAGTTATTTTTTGTATGGTGCACATCTGGTTGGAATGGTTAAGGAATGATTAGTATATCCACCCACAATTTTCATAAATATATATTATTTCTTAATAAAAGAATATTCATTACACTACATAACAATCCATGCTAGAACCCTATAGGTCTAGTGCCTTTGGAAACATGAATACATGAAAAAATGGTTTATCAGTGAACTACATATTCTCCCACTAATTTATTCATAACTAGAATCAATATTATAAATATCATGAATAAAACCATTATTCATAACCTAGGTAAAGTAAACATAAGAAAGGGTGATCTCAGATGCTCAGTAAGGGTAAACAATGGAGATATCAATGACCATACAATAGTAACATGAGCATAATGATGTGAGAACATGAGTTTAACCTTTCAAAATGATACCTTTAATATCAAAGACCAAAATATTAGTTCATGGTATAAATCATGGTAGTTCATAATACATGAATCATAATGGAATAAAAGAACATGATCCATGAGATCATAATGTTGGCATAAGACAAAGATTTACGTCATATAAATATGTATAGAAATGTATTTCATTAGTTTTTAGGGATACTTTAAAAGGATATAATATCATATTGGGTTCATATAACAACCCAACCTCAATGTATGAATACATTACATCATTTTTGTAGAATAATTAATACATTACTAAAATAGAAATACAAATACCATGTTAGTATAGTTCCTTCGAACACATAGAAATGTAAATTCATGTACATGAGTGAGTAACATTTTCTACCACTAGGTTCTACAATAATAGAACTCCTCTTAGACATATCATACCTAAAATATATATTCATAAACATGGGAAGGAAACATAAAAAGGGGAGACCTCATAAGCTTAAAAAGTTGATATGTAAGCATAAACATATAACACAAGGGTATGATAACATATCCATAACATTAGAAGATCATACCATTAATAAAAAAATCATAAACATAAATCATTAATATTGATTAGTATATCATAATACATGAATAATAAGGGAATCAAGATCATGATCCATGAAAGAATAACATAGGACAAAGACATAGAATTTTGGCATACACATGAACATGTAATATCATTCCCTATAAGTCAAGATGAATTTCTACAACATATTAGGGAACTTCATGGGGACTAGACCTATTGGGTGAGACATACCACAATCTATAGTCTCAAACCTTTACATGTATGGGATTGGGTCTCCCCATCTTCCTATAGTGGATCATGTTTCCCCATATTTCTAAAGTGGATCGGGTTTCCCCATATTCCCTTAGTAGATCAAGTTTCCCCACCTTCCATCTTTATAGTGAATTCACCTCCTATGCAGGACACACCCCCATCACTTGTTGTAGTCCTTTCCTTATAAGTGATCAAGTTTCACCATCTTGTAATAGTGGATCAAGCCTTTCTACTTGATTCCCATCATTATCTCATGAGATATAAATATTTACCCTATGTATTGGAGGTATATACATATACCACCCATAAAATAATAAAAACATTCATACATTTTCCAAAAGATAATAAAACTTTTTTCATATCATTACACATAAAAAAAGATGAGATTCATAAGCATCCAATCATAACCTATGAAATGAAATGGGTGTCATAAATATGTAATAATATCTTAACCTATGAAAAAAAGGCAGGTTTCATAATAATTTCATCACAAAATATGCCTTGAAAAGAAGTGAGTTTCATAATCATAAAACCCATGGACGAGGAATGGATTTCATAAACACATAACCTATGAAAGAGAAATGGGTTTCACAAGAATCATACCATCTAAATATGAACCATTTTGAGAATGAATATGAATGTAAAATTTGGATCATTTCACAAAAATTCATTAGTAACACCAACAAATTTCATCTTATATGGAAAATAATTTGTAAATATCCTTTTAAAATTTTTTCTTGGGGAACGATATCCTTTATTTTAACAAAATTATTTAAAAAATAAACCCTTTTGGAAACTGTTTTCTTAGAAAACATAAAATGGTAACTTGGAATCATTTTAAAAATAATTGTCCTTGATATCATATAAAATAAACTTGAAAGAAAATTTAAAACCATTTCTTTGAAAATGAATCTTGAAAACATTTTTTTAAAACTAGTTCATTGAAAATGTAGCATTAAAAAAAATTGAAAAAAAATTAAATGAAAATAATTTTGAAACAGATAAAGAATTCATGAAAACCATAAAAAATTAAAATCATTTTTCCTTGAAAAATACCTTATGATATCATCTTTGAAAACATTTTTTAAAACATGGTTCTTAAAGTTTGTGGAATGTGTCTTATAGAAATAGAATTGATACAAAATTACTTTACCAATTTGGTATCCCATAAAAAATAAACCCCATGAAATATAGATCATCAAATATATATATAAATAATTATAAATTTAAGTATTAAAATCATTGAAAATATTCATGTGCATTATAATCACCACACAAAATAAATGAGTGGTTTATAAGGTGTAAATCTCATAGAAATGAATGTGGGAATTGAAATCCCCTTACCTTATGTATTGAATCTCTTCATACTCACCCAAACCCCCTGTATAATTAATATATTTTTTATACATATTTTAAATAAACATATTGTTATATAAAATACCATATATGGTTTGATTATGACTTTACATCACCTGGTTATTAACAATTCCATGTTAAGTGTTCACTTCGGGTAATATTTTCTTTGTTATTATCATGTATCATAATTTGTAATATTTTCAGTACTCAGAGTTAAATAATGAATTAAATAATGTAAAACATGATATAAATATCATTTATATTCATATTATAATTACTTAAATCAATCTGTAAATATATAAATATGAAATTTAATATGTCGTTCAGGAAGATGGTAGGTCGTACGTATGCATTAATGTTGTTTCTATTTGTCTTTGTCCTATTGAAAGAATGTAAGTAAATAATATATATATATATATATAATTTCATTAAATTATAATTATAATTTAATATATATCATATACGTTCACTATATAAATCTTTAATACACTCTATTTATTTTTTGAATGAATCACATCGCTTTGAGGAGGTGGTAATCCACACATCCCCAAATGAAATTATCGTATTTACACAAAATGGAAAGTATCAAGGTATTTTTAATAATAATTAAATAATAATAAATAAATAATACATTTCATATAAAAATATATTCTTAAATCATAATATTCAACCATGACAGGTTGTAAAGGAAAAAAATGAACAACAACATTTCATGAGGCGGCAGTTCGTCGTACATAAGAACAGTAAGTTCGTTACCCATTAAGTGGAAGTGTGTGTAAGTGTATATATAACCCATATATTAAAATATTATAATTATATTTAGTATAGTTATTCTATTATTTATGCATGTAAAAATATTTATTGAGTTGGTGGATAAATAAAATAAATTAAAGGAGCTTGAGGTTGGATGTTACCTCTTCTTTGGGTAACTCCTTTTCGTTTCCACAAAAGAGATTCCTTGGTTGGATTTAATCCTAAAGGTAGGATTAAAGGAGTAAGAGAGTTATGTTGGGAAGTGAATTGGGTAGATATTTTATGAACATATGTTGTTTGAGAGGTGTGAATAAGGGGATATAAAGTGGCCTTTTATAGGGGTGGGAGGGGATACACATGGATATTTTTAAAACAAGTTAGGTGTTACCAAGTTTGTACTTAAGAAATTCATAAAAAAACTATCAAACTTAATAATATAATGTTTTAGGATGAATAATTTCCATAAAAGGAGTGTTTTACAAGTATCTTGGTAATTTTCTCCCTTAATTTTATAGTTTAGTCTCTTGTTAATCTTAATTTTACTCTAATCATTGTAATTAATTTTAATCACTTTTAGAAATATTTTTTGATAATTTTTTTTATCTTATTAGAGTATAAATATTATACATATTAATAATATGAATTTAAAATTTTCAAAATTCATTTCACAGAACTGGAAAAACTAATTTTAAAGCTAATCCCACATACATGGTGAGAAAGTGGGGTTTTAAAGTAAGAATATTCAAATGATCTTTAAGATTTCAAATCTAAATACAATATAAAAATGATTTAAATAAAATAAAATGGATTAATATATTTATAATTTATATATGATTACATTAAAACCAACATAAAATATAATTTAACTATACAAATAAATTAGACACAAAAGTAGTTAGGAATTAAAATTCATTATTTTTCACTATTCACCCAAAAATGAAGTTTCCTAGAAAATCAAAAAAAGAAACCAAAGATAATTTTAAAATTATGAATTCAAAAATTATGTTTATTTAATCAAATTTGTTTTTTAAAATTTTCTAAAATTAATTTTATTATTTTTCACAAAAGTTTATAAAAACAGTTCTTTTGAGAAAATAGTATTTCCAAACATGTAAAGAATTTACAAATAATTATAAGTTTTATCACCATTATGTTTTATTTATATATTACCATTATAAATAATATTTAAAAATTTGTTATTATTATTTATATTATTATGTTTAGTAGATATTTTATCAATATATTGTTTAATTAATTATAATAAAAAATTATTTTGTAAAAACTCATTATTGAGTGTAATGCAAGCCAAATTGGTGTTGCATATAAAACAATACAATTTGGTGTTGTGTGTAGTAAAAACATATCTTGGGGTTTCATATAATGAAATATTAATATAGTGTAGTGTACAAAATAATAATAACTTGGTGCTTTCATATAACAGAAGCTATATTTAATGTAGCATGAAATGAAAACTATCAAAAATATTAAATTAATTCAAAAAATAGTTCTATTTAAAAAACTCAGGGTGTTACATTCTACCAAACTTAAAATGAATTTCACCCTCAAAATTCATCTAGGTTACAAATGTTTTAATACTATAAAGTTCCTTTAATAGAAACCCACAGCCTAAAAAATGAACACTAAAACTTCCTTTTAAAAAGGTAAAGTTGGAACCATAATGGTTACCCCAATTAACTCATAGATGAGTTTCTATATATGAGAACATTGGTGTAAAGTTAAATAAATGAAATTGAATAGAAATTTAACTATCAAGTTCTAGATGAGAGTGATTGATAACATGGTCAAGATAAATTCAACCATAACATAAACATAAATCTGTGATGATCTAAGGAGCCATTTGACACATTGAAAAAGAAGGTACTTAGATAACCTTTTAGGTTTCAATATTATTTCCCTACAGTTGAATAATTCTCATGGGAAGGTATAATTAATTGATTTAATCCCCTTTCATAAGTAAAATATCACCCTGTGGTTATTTCTTGGACAATTTCAACATCCCATTTTTATCCAAAAAGGAAGGTGCATTTTTCCTTCTTGAAGCACTAACAGATCAAGAGATCCCTAATAAATCATCCCATATCTCTTAAATTTCCAACAACACAATGTTTTTCATGTCAGTTATCCAATATTAATAAATCCCCATGTGGTGATATAATACATTAATCTTACAAACTTCATCTAAATTCTAGCTTAAATATTTCATAAATGGTTAACCTTATAGCCCTTCTGAAAGATGAAAATATAGAAATTTAGAAATAAGGTGATGAAATAATTTTAATATTAATCCCCCATATATCAAAAAGTAGCTCTTAGTTTTTTCATTCCAAACATGTGAATACCATAATTATATATTCTCTTAAAATATGGTAACAACTCGAGTTACCACAAATCCTCTTTGAAAAGTTCCATGCTTCATTATTCCAATGATTATTGGATATATTCCTCAAATCCTAAAATGTGGTAAAATTAATCAATGATAGCATAAACAACCTTTAAAAAAGTCATTAATTAGTTCCCCAATAATCAATAATATCCATTTTACTTATTCATATCCAAAATAGTGTTATCCAAAAAACATTATATTATCATAAGGAACATATTAAGTGTTATCTTCCCTGAGTCAAAATATCTCATTTTCATTAAATCACTTCTCCAGTACAAAGGAAACATTGAACATAATCATGTAAATTCAAACAAAAAACAAAAAATGGAGTCTTTGTATATTTCTCCATTCATATAACATAATTCCTAAATCTAAATACATAAAAACATAAATTATTCCACTTAATCCATAATTTATAAGAAGGATACATCTTCATATTACTTAATACTTATTTCCTTTAACATTTTACTTTTAGCATCATCATCATAAAAAATATAAACATTACTTATACCACCTTACTGATTCTCATTGGGAGCTTTCCACTAAGGACACTAATTTCAATAATGACAATTTATTCCAAACATAAAGCATTTAACATTGATGATGTCTTAGGAGGTCCAATATTACCATCCATTTCATTAACCAAACTCTTCTTCTTTTCTTTGCAGCTACTTTCTTTGTGTCCTTTTATACAGTCAAAACATTTTTTGTTCCCCTAATACATTATCTTGGGTGATGTTATCCACATTTTGACACAAATGGAAGTGAATATTCTTTCCACTATAGTCTCCATTAAACAAAATCTCAACAAACTCACTCATTCTCTTATTTGGTGAGTTTGAGAGTTGGTTAAGGTACATGTTGTTAATCATGTTCTATGAAAATTGACTAGGCATGATCACAACATTTATAACTCCAATGTCCATCCCATTTAACTTCTCATCAGAAAATTTTCTATCATATTCAATGTTAACCCAGTTCCTCTTAATTCCCTCTATTTACTAAAACCAAAAAACATTGAGAACGAAAAAATTATTATAGTGGGAAACAACATAATCATGAAAAACCACTTATAGGATGTCTAAATTATGAAACCTTCCTTAATCTATTACACCATAAGTTTATCCTTGAGAAAAATTATTTTTAAATTCGTCATAGTATTTTATGAAGATTTTTTGAATTCTTAAATCATATCCCCTAGAATTGTCAATCTAGGTGCACTATAAGGCACATTGTCTTGTACCAAGTTATGTTTGAGTTAGGATCAATAAACCTTGTTGAAGTAGTTACTCTTAAGTACATTTATTCTTGAACCAAATCCACTTTTAGTATCTAGATAGAGATGTAATACTATGAAAACACCCACTATATCCTTTACCAAAATTCCAGGACATTTTCCTAAATGTTAACTCTTCCTTAAAATTATCTTTAGATACATCCCTAGTCACATACTTAGAAATTTTCCCAGGGATCTCACTAAATATTTATCATCCTAGTTTAAAAATGTTGACTAATCTTTTGAATATGTTACCAATTATAAAAACCCAGTCTCAATGTACAAAGAAATTACATCATTTTTGAAAATTATTTAATACATTACAAAAATAGAAGCCCAAAGACTATGTTAGTTTAGTTCCTTCAGAAACATGGAAACGTAAATGCTGGTACATGAGTGAGATACATTATCTCCCACTAGGATCTAAAAGACTATCACCCCTATTATACATATCTTACTTAAAATATATCTTCATAACCTGGGAAAAAACATAAAAAGGGGTAGTATTGGATGCTCAGTAAGGTAAACAAGGGAGATATGTTAGAATAAACAAGAGTATAAGGTTATGAGAACATAATAAAAAATTTATAAGATCATACCCTACATATATAATATGTTAAATATAAATCATTCATATATATTGGTAGTTCATAATACATGATTCATAAGTTAATCAATAGAATAATTCATGAAAGCATAATATAGGACTATGAAATAGAATTTTTGTGTACCCATAAACAAGTAAAATAATTCTTTATAAGTAAATACACATTGATATAACTTATCAAGGAAATTCATGGGGACTCCATGTACTAGGTGGGACACACCACCCTCCCTATTATAATTCCATAACTTGTATGGGATCGAGTCTCCTCATATTCCCATATTAGATCAGGTTTCCCCAAATTCCCAAAGTGGATCGTGTTTACCTATCTTCCCTTATTCAGTTAGGTTTCCCATCTTTCTTATTCATGGTGACTACACCTACTAGGAAAGACACACCACCATCCCTAGTCACATATCCTTTCCTTATAAGGAATTGGGTCTCTCCATCTTCCCATATTTGATCAAGCCCATCAAATTTATTCCCATCATTATCTCATGAGATATAAATATTTACCCAATTAATGTTAGGGAGATATAGGTCCAACCCATATCATAGTAAAATCATTCATACATTTCCCACAAAATAAAACTTTCACAATATCATTACCCATGAAAAAATATTGGATTCATAAAAAACCTATCATAACCCATGAAATGAAATGGGTTTCATAAACATGTAATCATATATTAACCTATAGAAAGAAATATCAGATTTCATAATAATTTCATCAAAAAATAAACCATGAAAATAATACATTTTAATAATCATAAAACTCGTGGAAGAGGAATGGGTTACATAAACATATTAAACATGAAAGAGAAACGAGTTTCATAAACATATTGACATCAAAACATAAACAATCCTGATAAATAATATGGATGGAAATTTTCTATAATTTCCCATAAATGCATGATTTACACCAATGAATGTCATATTAGAATTAAAATAATATAGAAATATCCTTTTATAAACGTTTCTTGAGGAAAAATTTCATTTCATTAATAAAATTATTTTAAAACATAAATCATTTTAGAAACAGTTTTCTCTCAAAACATAAAATAGAAACTTGAAATAATTTTGAAATTAATATTTCTTAAAAAAATATTAAATAAAATTTAAAAAAATTAAAAACATTAATTTTAAAAGTAATCATGAAAAAAAAATTAAAACAATTTCATTGGAAAGGAAACATGATTTTTTTTTGAAAACCATTTCTTTGTAAATGATACTTTAAAATATTTTTGAAAACCATTTATTCGAAAATACTTTGAAAAATAATAAAGGAATCTTGAAAAAATAAAACATTTTTAAAATCCTTTTTCATTGAAAATGTACTTAAAATTTCATCATTGATAACATTTTTGAAAAAATGGTTCTTGATGTTCATGGCATGTGTCTCAAAGAATATAAATTGAGACAAAACTACCTTATCAATTTGGTAACTCATGAAACATAAAACCCATTAAATAGAGATCATAAAATGGATAGTTAAATACCCATCAAATTAAGGATAAAAATAATATAATATATTAATGGGTATAAAAATCACCACCCAAAAGAGATGAGTGGTGAATAAGTCATAAATCTCACATAAAAGAAAGTGAGAATTGAAATCTTCCTACCTTATGTCTTGACTCTCTCTGTACTCATATAAACATCATTAATAATAAATATGAGAATATTATAAATATTTTATATAACTATATTATTATCTATAATTCCATATATGGTTTTATTATAACTTTATATAACCTTCTTATTAATGATTCTTATTTAACGGTTTTCTTCGGGTAATATCCTCTTTGTTTTTCGCACATGCCTTATTTTTCTATATTATTGGTCCCCATAATTATATGATGATATCCATAATTTAAATCATGATATAAATATAATGTACATTCAATATATATTTATTTATAATAATATATAGAATGTATAAATATGAAATAGAATACACCATTCATGGAGGCGGTAGGTTGTACGTACGCATGCACAATGTTTCTTGTTTTCTTGTTCATATTGAAAGAAAGAAAGTAAATGAAATATATAAATGTGTGTGTGTATATATATACATAATATAATTACAGTAGAGTTATTATTTCATATATATCATATAATTTAACTAAATACATCCTTAATACATTTTATGTAATGCGTGAACGAATCACAACGTTTTACGGAGGTGATAGTCCACACTTCCCCAAATGAAATTATTATATTCCCACATAATGGAAAGTGTGAACTTATGTGCTTTATAATAATTAAAGAAGAATAAATACACCATATATATCATATATATCATATAAAAATATATTTTCAACAATAATTCTCAACTATGAGATGTGTTAAATGAAAATGAACAATATCGTTTTGTGAGGCTGTAGTTCGCCATACAAAATAAAAGTAATTTTGTTTCCCTTTAGAAGGAAGTGTGTGTAAGTGTATATATAAAATTTATCATAATAAATTCATAGTATATTGAGGATACTATGGCTATTATTCATTCATCTAATATTAATAATTGAGGTAATTGATAAAGAAAATAAATTAAAGGAGATTGAAGAAGGATGCTTCCTCTTTTATGGGAAACTTCTTTTGGTTTGCACAAAAGGGATTCCTCGGTTGGATTTATGAAAAAATGGAGGATTTAGGGAGGAAATTAGGGGTTTTGGGAAGTGAATTAGGTAGATATGGTATGAAATTAACTGATTTGAGAAGATTGAATAGGGGTAGAGGTGGTGGCCTTTTACAGGGTAGGGAGGGGACACACATGAAATTTATGAAATAATGGTTTGGTGTACCCACATGTTACCTTAAAAAAGTCATAAAAAACCAACCAAAAACAATAATGGAAGTTTTATAGCATAAATATTCCTAGATAATGGTATTTTGACCATTTTATAGGTCAATTATTTCATTAAGATTATGTTTTATTCCCTTATTAAGCTTAATTTTACATTAATCACTATAATTAATCTTAATCAATTTCACTAATAATTTTTGTAAAAAAAGAATTTGATATTATTACACTATAAATATTATACTGATTAATAATTTATATTTACATTTTTTAAAATTAAATTCATTGAAACATAAAAATTATGTTTAATGTTAATCCCACAAATGTTGGAACAGAGTGGGGTTTTAAAGTAAGAATGTTCAAATTTTCATCAAGATTTCATATCTAAGTTATATATAAAAATGAATCCAATTACCTAAATTGGATTAATGGATTTATAATTTATAGATATTTTACATTAAAAACAACATAAAATATAATTTAACTATATATATAATTCGATGAAAAAATAGTTTTGAATTAAAATTCAATATTTTTCATTATTCACCCAAAAAATGAAGTTTCTCTAAAAAATTTAAAAAATTAACAATAAACTGATTTTGAAATTATGAATTCAAAATTTTTTTTTTATAAAATTAAATTCTTATAATTTTCTAAAATTAATTTTATTATTGTTCACATAAGAAAATAAAAACAATTCTTTTCAGATAATAACATTTCCAAACATATAAAGACTTTACCAAAAATTATATGTTCTATCATGACTATTTTTTATTTATATGAATCCATTATAAATAATATTTTAAAATTGATTATTAGTATTAGTATTATTATTTTTAATAGCTATGTAATAACTATCTCATTTAATTAATTATAATAAAAAAATGTTGTTTTGTAGAAAGTCAATGTTGCATGAAATGAAACCCAAGTCAGTATTGCATATAGCACAATCCAAGTTGGTGTTTCATATAGATAAAACTTATATTGTGGTATCATATAATGAATTATTAATAAGTAGTATCATAAAAATCAAGAATAACTTGGTGATTTAATATAACACAAGCTACTGTCAGTGTTTCATGAAAAAAATATCAAAAAATTAAATGAATTCAAAAAAATATATTTCACAAAAACTCGAGGTATTACTATTCACTCCCCAAACCACCATAGTTGTCAAGTTAAACTCCATGGGATATCATAGTGGATAGACTCCAATACTAAAATCAGATCACTCCCCATTCTAGTTCAATTTATCTAATGATATATCGATATTTACCCAATGCATCGGAGAGAGATATAGGGCACACCCATCATATAATGAAAATAATAAATATATGTACCACAATATCATAAAAAATAATTATATTAAAACACATAATAAGAAATGTGATTCATAAAAATTTCATTTTATCATAACCAGTGGAAAATTAACAAGTTTTATGGACATTTAATTTTTTAATCATAGCATAACCCATGGAAAAGGAATGGGTTTCCCAATTATCTTGTCATGATAAACAGAAACCATCTAGAGAATGAATAATCATGGTTTCCATGGATAATATACCCAGTAAATCTTATGTAACATCAAATTATTTAATCTTATATGTAAAATTATTTTTAAATATCACTTGGTACATTTCATGAGGAAAATAACCATTACACTTTGAAAATCACATTTTTAAGACTATAAATTCAAAAAATACTATATAAATAATTTTATTTAGTAAAAAGTAAAAATTAAAAGAACCTCATTAAAAAAATAACAGGAATATATAATTTAAATAATTATGTAGAAAATTATATCATGGGTAAAAATTACACTAAAAATTATAATAATAGTATTAAAAACATTCTACAATATATTTTTAGAAAACAAAGATCTATAAGATAAAGGATTTTCGACCAAAGAGATAAATAAATCCAGATTTACTTAAAAACATTTTCTTATATATTGAGTACATAAATAATGAAATAATTAAAGTAAAATAAGTATTCTCTATAAATAACAATAGAATAAGATTATTCCTGATTTTCATGAGAGATATATGATAATATTTCATCATTATAAGATAAATCATAAAAAATCCTGATAAACAGTGAGAAGAAATAAACCTTTTCTAATTTGGTATCTATTAAATTATAAGTCCCATAAAATAAAGGAAAATACATGAATATGTATATCCCATAATTTCATTTTAATATTCATTAAATAAAATAAATGGAATTATATTCCCCAGACAAAAGAAACAAGTAGTGAATATAACATATGTACCAGAGAAGTAAAAGTGATATCAAAATCCCATACCTCATGTCTCAATTGTTTTTACATATTAGAAAATAATTTATAATAAATATATATTTATTATACATATATTACTGAATAATAATAAAATATATCATAGCATATATAATTTACTTATGAATTTTTATTATCTGTTTATTAATAATTCATTATTTCAACCATGTTTCTGGAAATAACTGCTTCATTTTTCATGTATGTTTTAGTTTGGAATATTTGATCATTTTACTTTGACCATGGTTCCATATTCTTCATAATTTTAACCATGACATAAATATAATATATATTCATTATATATTTATTTACAGTAATCCATAAAAGTTACAGTAGAAAAATGGATTACATTATACATGGAGATGATGGATCATACGTATTCCTAAATGATGTTTCCACTCTCTTAACTAATGGACTGAAATAATGTTACAAATTAATTACAATTTAAAAAAAATATATGATTTATATGCATTTAATATATTTTTTTAGCTTCTAAGTAAAAATAAAATGAGAAATGTATCACTTCACTTCATGGACACGGTAGTCCACACATATATACGAGTGACATTACCATTTTCTAATGGAATGGAAGGAAAATGATAGATGTTGTATTATAATTTAATAAGTATAATAATTTCATAAATATAATATATTAACATTAAATCCATTATTATCTCCATCCATTAGAGGTGGTGACAGAAAATGAACTACATCGGTTCACGAGGTGGTAGTCTGTCATATATAAGATCGATAATTTCATTTCCCATTTAAAGAATGAGTACATGAATATATGTTATTACATTAAAATAATAACATCTAAATATATGGTAAATAAGAATTTTATTATATCATAATATTTTAAGAATATTTGAAGGAGGTGGGAGAAGAAATAAAATTAAAATTGCTTGGCTAAAAATGATACATCTTCTTTAGGAAAACTCTTTAGTTTAGCACCAAAAGCATATTACGAAGGTTTACTAATAAAACTAAGGGATATAATTTTTTGTAGGTATTTAAGGAATGTATTTGGTCAGGTATTAGCTAAACCATAAGGCTTTTTATGTGTGAAGATGATAGGATAGGGGTTCCATTTTATAAGTGAGGGAGAGGAAACACTTGGAAATTTTGAAAATTAAAAGTTATATCCATGTTTTACACATTCCATAAGGATAAAAATGTAATATTATCCAACCATAGATGATATAAACTTTAAATATGGTTATAAAGTATAAATTTTACAAGTTTTTAGGTTATTTTACACTTATCCTTTTTAGTTTAACTATAACACCCCAATATTTTGTGAAATAGTATTTTAAAATGAATTTAATATTTTTTGATATTTTATGTTACATTATAAACTAATTATTTATTTTTTATATGTGACACCAATTTTTTTCTTGTGTTACAGGAAATAATAATTTTCTTCGAAAGTATACATAAAGTGTGACACTGAGCTTCAATAAATCGTGAAGAAATATTATTTTAAATATGTTCATTATAACCTATCTGTTAAATAGGAGAGTATGAATAGTATTAACTAATTTATTAAATATACATATAAATTTTATTCATTATAAAAATTCATTTATAAATTCATATTAAATAATCAAACAATTTTTAGTAAATTAATTATATTCATCCAAAATGTGTTTTCTTCAAAATGATTTTTATTTATTTGTATATGAAAGAGATTTCATAAAATTTATCTGATAAAATGATCTTTAATTTTAGATATAATAATATTTAAATTAACTTATGGTGAAAGTTTGTGATTTTTTAGAAAATATTGAGTTTTCAATGAATAGTGAAAATACCAATTTTTTTAAAACTATCATTTCATTTCAAAAAATTAATTAATTTAATTTCATAATTATGTTTCAATATAAGACAAGTATTATTAATTTATAATTAGTCAACTTAGCGATGGAGGCACTATAGCAGGAACTGTAGCTGCGCAGGTACTGTAGCAGTATTGTTCACCGAGGGGTCCTTTGGGCCAAAAAATAGGCTTTCAACCCTTATATTCAGGCACCTGGCCTTGGGCCTTCATGATATGTAATGGGTCTCCATATAACCACACTAAATATGTATTTAATTTAAATAATAAATTGAGGCTTTGGCCCCAACCTTTAAAAAAAATTTGGGTTTAAAATGGGTTTTTTCTGAACACTATTTTAAAGTGCATAATTGTTCTCCATTTAATTAATTAATATAATAAATAATGATAAATGATTTAAATGAAAACTTTATGTTATATATCAATAAATTTTAATTTATATTTGTTCAATTATTCTTATTATACATAGAGGTAATATAAAATCATCTTGTTCTTGTAAAACAAATTACACTTCTTGGAAACTCGCCTATTCATCGCGTCTGTAGGGTTCATTGTAAAATTAATATATTTTTTATTTTAGAAAATTTATTTTAAAAATATTAAAATTAATTTTTAAATAATAATTTCAAATTAATATTAGGTATAATGTTTTAGAGTTTTCTGAAAAGATTTATTTTTGATAAATAGTAAAAAATACTTAATTTTAATAGAAAACTATATTTTCATTTAAATTATTTATAAAGTAAAATTTTAAATTAAAATGAATTTTATATAAAATTAGTTAAATAATATATCTATTAATACTATTTAGGTCATTTTAATCAGTTTAATATAAAATGTTGTTGTAAGACATTTTTTAACTTTTGAACATTTTCTCTTTAAAACCCCGCTTTCTCATCACGTCTATGGGATTATTTTTAAATTATACATTTCCAATCATGTGAATGGAATTTGGATAAATGGATTAAATATTTGTAATCATAATATGTTTTATTATATAATAAGTTAAATTTAATTTTTATCCAAAATTAATATTTAAAATAGTATAAATCGATTACTGCAGTTAAGGTAAAAATGGGTTAACTTGGGGTTAAACTAAATATATAAGCAATAAAATGGACTAAAAAATTGATTAAAATATTTTTTATTGAATTTTTTAGAGACTATAATATCCATGTATCGATAAAACTCCATTTTATATCCTTTTGGAATGATAAAATGTGGTTTCACCTTTTCTTTATAAAATATTACAAGTGTTCCACTCTCCTCACTTAATAAAGGACACCCACTCTCCTATCTTTTTCATGCCTTAAAACACTTTTTTTTTCTGAAAATGTATAACCAAATAACATCCTAAATTACCTACTACCACCCTATTATATATATTTTGGAATAAATCCAACCTACTAATGATTTTGGTGGAAACCTAAGGAGGATACCTAAAGAAGAGGTAATGTTCTTCAAAGAGTGATTTTATTTTATTTCTTCCTCCACCTCCTTCAATTTTTTAAAACCATGATGATATAATAAAATTATTATATTAAATAAATTAGTATTTTTATGTTAATTTCATGAACGAAAACCATCTCCACTTCTATCAAATGGGTTATGAAATCATCATTCGTGTGTATAGCGAACTACTATCTCGTGAATTGATGTCATTCATTTTTCTATTACCACCTTTCACGGTTGAGTATAATGATGGATATAAAGTATATATAAGATATTTATAATGTAATTATACCTATTTATTTATTATATTATATATTACTTTTTTACTTTCCACTTTATAGGGGATATGATAACGTCATTCTTGTGTACGGCGGACTACAACCTCATGAAGTGTTGTGATTCGTTTTCACTAATGATTTACATGGAATATAATAAATATAAATTTAATAAATATATATCATATAATTGAAATATTTATGACATTAATTATATATTTATAATTTTTAAAATATGATATATCATTTTCTTTTTTACCATTTCACTCTTTCAATAATGATTACATCATTTGTGTATGTGTGGACTACTAACTTAACAAAGAGATATTACCCTCTCTTTTCATCACCACATCACATGGATAATATGTATAAGTATATTAAAAGAAATAATATTTTATTTTTTTTATTATGATCATTATTTAAATATAAAACATTACTTAACTCTTTTCTATAATGATCATTGAAAAATGGAAATGTTATTCATGCATAGGATTGACCTATCATCTTCATGACTATAACATACTACATTTCTCAAAATAATATTTCATGATTGGAATTAAAAGTACTATTGATATATAAATATTATAAATATTTAATTATTATTTTTTTGGATATGATGAAACCTGTAAAGACTCCTAAATTTCAAGGAATTTTTTTTCTTAAATTCTTTGAAATTTTACGAGTCCGCAGTTTCTGACAGCGCCTGATTCTGAGGCCCGGAGTGTCCGGAATGATCCGTTGAAGTTTTGTTAAGCTTAAATTAACGCACATGATCACTTTTCCTGAAAAAGTGGAATAACTCGTGAATAGTTAATCGGATCAGAAATCTGAGGGCACTGTTGCGCTCAGGATGACGGGTTTACCCTAGGTGGGACTTAAGTTATATCAGCGCGGGTCTCCTGTGAGAAATCTCAAAAATGGATTAACCGTAAATAAAATAATTAAATAAATTATTTTATTTTTCAAATGCTAATAACTCACAAATGGTAGCTCAGATTAAAAATTCGATACCACCGCTGAACTCGTGAGGGTATTCTTTATTTAAGAAGATACTAACTTTGGATGGCGTGGGCCACTAGAAAAAGTTAGTTTTTGACCGTGAATAAAATAATTAAGTGACAATTATTTTATTGTAAAACTCATAACTTCTAAAAGGTGAGTCGAATTAAAAATCTGAGAGTACCGTTGGGTTCGTTGGGGGCATGTTTCACCTAGGCAGAGCCTAACGTCGACCGACGCGAGTCGAGGGTGACTGATAATAATTTTCCAAACTTTTTTTCAGGTACGTTCAGTAAACGTACATTCAAGATTTTATAAATTTTGAACCGATGCTCGGAATTGAAATCTGAGGGCACCGTTGAACTCGCAGTGTCAGTGATTACTTAGTGAGTCCTTCACCGTAGTTGCATTTTATCGAGAGTGGAAGATAGTTTTAGGGGTTCTTTAACAAAGTTAAATAAAAATAAGTTTTTGGATTATTTTTTTTTGAGGTGGTTAAAATCTCCAAGGGGAGGTTGGAGGTGGGGGCCACCACACCATAACCTCCCATGAGAGGCTATGATGGTGGGGCCCACCCACACATAACCTTCCTTGAGATGATTTTATTTAGGTGGGGCCCACCTGAGATCCTTAACTTCTCTAACCAACTTCAACCCCATGGAACTCCCAATTAATTAGGGAGTACCTCTGATGGCTATTAGGGGGAGCACCCAGTTTAGCAGCAGACCCACAGCGGAGGAGTGCCCGGTTTGGCAGCAGACCCACATTACTCGACTGGAGGAGTACCTTAGCAGTCTAAGGTTAGTGAGTAGCACATCAGAGCCACGATAGGGCCACTGTACTCGACATAGGAGGAGTTCTCCAGCAGTCAGGGTTTTGATAATGAAAATCCTGGTTTGAGCTGATTCAATGACATTTGTGTTTTCCTCATGATTGAGATGGGTTACTTGATAACTTAGGGTTATGTATGGGCATATACCTAAGTAATGGTTATCTGTTGAAATCATACTTTTTGGTTGATTCTTGTTAGATTTTGAGAGACATTGAGGGTATCGGGGTCCCTACTAAGTATCGTTATACTCACCCCTGTATGGGCTATGCTCGTACCTCCTTATGTTGGATGCAGACGATCGACAACGCTGACAGAGGCCGAGAGCGCCCAGATTGGATGGTACCCAGAGGTGGACCTCACGACAAGTCGGTACCCAGATGAGACAGAAGGATGTGGAACACTGAGGAGGCTATTTGTACCTACCCTTCAGGTAGGATCCGTGGTGGACGATCCTGAAGCTGCTAGACACCTTCTAGCTATTTGTCTTTTAGTTGTACCCATTTTCCCTTTCCTTGTACTTTACTATTGAGCTTGTATTTCCAGCCCCTTTACTTTCATCATGCTTGTTACTCAGTTTTTACTTAGTGTTTTCTTCCGCTTGTACTCTGGTTGTGTGTGTTTATGATTTATAAAGGCAACACCTTCCCAATTTTAGGGAATTATGCCTTTGGTGCTAGTCGCCAGCCCCTGGCCTATGGAAGGCAGGCTTGGGGTAGTCACGATGCAGGCCCTGGGGGACAGGTTGTGACAAATGGGTATCATAGGAGTTGGTTCTACTGTAGAACTTAGGACTCTGATATTTCTTTTCTATGAAGAAATAATGTTAAGGGTTCTAAGTGTGGTTTTCGGTTCAGGTAGTCCATTGTTGGTGCGAGCGTCCGACGAATCCATACACCAAGACCCTGCCTTTTGATTTCCGACTCAGTGCATGAAAACACTGATTGCATGTGTGTTTCCAAAATTTTTCTTTAAGTCAGCTCAAACCAGGTCAAATCACCAGGTATAGTCTTTTGACAGTGCCACATCTGTTTCTTTCAGGATGCCTCCCTGCAAACGACTCGCTAGAGCCCTGAGAGTTTTACGTATTGATAGCCCACTGAGAGATGAAGCCTTAGTACAAGGCCCTATTCCAATTGAGGAACTAGTGGTACCACTTCCTGTTGGGTCACTGATGCCACCAGGACCAGCAGCAGAGAGTGCATGCCTCTTGAGCACGCTACACGAGTTCCAGCGCCAGAGGCCACCCAGGTTCAGGGGATAGACAGACCCACAGGCGGATGAGGATTGACTAGAGGCTATGTTGAGAGTCTTTAGACTAGTAGGGACACCAAACAACTTCATGGTGATACTTTTTGCCAACCTCCTTCAGGCAGCAACATGCAGATGGTAGAGCATGATGCTCCAGATGCATGGCAAGGTGTCACTTCTATGGGCAGACTTTGAGATCTTTTTCTAGGTGGAGTTTGTACCAGTCACCCTTCGAGCGGTGCATATACAGGAGCTACTGCATCTACAGTAGGGTAACATGACGGTGGGACAGTATTCAACGAGGTTCACCGAACTCTCATGCTACTCCACTGATATGGTACGAGACCCATTCTTCAGGGCCCAGACCTTTGACCTGGGACTCATGCAAGAGATTAGAGCTTTAGTTGTCTCCCACAACATCCCGACGTAGACGGGGGTGTTGGAGTGAGCCATTCTAGTAGAGAGTTTCCTTGCTGAGTAGTCTCCTGCAGTGAGACCCACCTCTAGCCAACATGCAGCGGAGTCTTCTGCAGCTGGAAGTAGGCAGATAACGCAGAGGTCCAAGAAGACCAGACCTACAGGTGATCGACCGCATGACTTGGGATTGGTAGTGCGGGGCACCTAGAGTGGAGACAGAGCCAGGCATACCAGGAGCGGACAATGTTACTCCTGCGGTGGGCTTGGTCACATGGAACGTGACTATCCGACCCACCATAACGACGATCGATAGATAGATGAAGGAACTCCCAGGAAGAGGAAGAGGTTCAATCGAGACAGTCCGCAGGGCGAAGGCGGACATGGAAGGGGATCTGGTCGTGCAGCTGGTGGTGGACGATGCTTCGAGGTGTTGCCACCACTACCACTAGGAAGTCCACCCCGACCGTAGGGAATGGGTGGACAGGGGAGAGCACAACTTCAAGTAGCTGAAGCATACAACAATGGAGCTCTGGAAGTAGGTAGATAGAAGTGAGACTACTTCTAGGCAAAGAGGCATTTGTTCATGATGCTTCTATCTTCGTTGATGTCGTTTTTTGTGGTTTCTTTGTGTCTTTGTAATTTGAGATTCAGTAATAAAAGAAACGTTTCCTTATAACGTTTTCTTTCATGCCATTTTTTTGTGGTTAATACTAAGAGGTTCCGGTTAAAACTATTGACTTGACCCTCAATTTTGAAATTTCTACTAGAGGAGACCCAGTGACCACACACTGATGCTGACAGTGTGACACAACCCTTGGAGGTGAGAGTAACGGTTGGATCTCTTGGTAGTAGCGTCGAGGCCTTATGATGTCATCCATGGCATGAATTATTACCATTCATGTCAGGATTGAATGTATTAGGAAAAGGACATGGTTCATCCAGGAGATGATACCATATTTCCCTTTTCGGAAAAGGTAAAATCTTAGCCTCTCTTATAGAACGTAGGCGATGAAGGGTGAAGTTGATTTCTTACAATTGGCTAGTCTCACCCACAGTTCGTTGAGCGAACGATTTATGATTTACTCTAAACTCAATAGTCTCAGGTGTGTTTTCTTTCATAAGGATCTGAACCTGAGACAGCGGAGATGACTTGAGTTCCTCCGGAACTATGACTTCGAGAGAGTCTATACTCCTGGGAAGGGGGACGTTGTTGCGGATGCGCTCAGAAGGAGGACTGGTATTTAGCTGCTAGGAGAGATAATAGAGAAACTGGATTCCTTACATATATCCTTTGTGGATAGAGATGGTGCAACCTATCTATAGTCCCTTACATTCATTCCTCCACTTCTTCAGTAGAGTAGGCGAGGTGGCTTACCGCTTGGCCCTTCCACCTCAATTGCACCGGGTGCACGACGTCTTCCACGTATCTCAGCTGAGGAGATGCGTGCATGACCCATCCCACATCATCGACCACAGGGAGATGGACATCGATGATAGGGGGACTTTCACGAAGGTTCCAGTGGAGATTGAGTATCGACAGGAGTGGGTCCTGCGTGGACGGTCGATTCCTCTGGTGCGCATTCACTGGCAGCACGAGAACCACTAGGAGAGCACATGGGAGCAGGAGGCTCAGATGCATGCTCAGTACCCCCTTTTATTTCCCTAGTGTGTGTTGTATCTTTACAATGATGTAAAGCCCTGAGGTGGGGGTAATGTAAATACTCATAAATTTAAAAGAATTTTTTTTCTTAAATTCTTTGGAATTTTACGAGTCCGCAGTTTCTGACAGCGCTATATTCCGAGTCCCGAAGTGCCCGGAATGATCTGTCGAAGTTTTGTTAAGCGTAAATTAATGCGCATGAGCAGTTTTCCTGAAAAAGTGGAATAACTATTGAATGGTTACTCAGATCAAAAATACAAGGGCACCGTTGCACTCAGTATGGCGGGTTTACCCTAGGCGCGACTTAAGTTTAGTCAGTGCGGGCCTCCTGTGAGAAATCCCAAAAATGGCTTAATAGTAAATAAAATAATTAAATAAAATATTTTATTTTTCAAATGCTTATAACTTACAAATGGTAGCTCGGATTAAAAATCAGAGACCACTGCTGAACTCATAAGGGCATGCTTTATTTAGGAAGATACTAACTTTGGCCGGTACAGGCCATAGAAAAAAGTTAGTTTTTGGCGAAGAATAAAATAATTAAGTGATAATTATTTTATTGTAAAATTCATAACTTCTAAACAGTGAGTCGGATTAAAAATACGAGAGTACTGTGGGGTTCGTTGGAGAATGTTTCACCTAGGAAGAGCCTAACCTCGACCGGTGCGAGTTGAGGGTGACTGATAATAATTTTCCGAACTTTTTTTGGATACGTTTAGTAAACGTACGTTCGAGATTTTATAACTTTTGAACCGATTCTCGAAATTGAAATCTGAGGGCACTGTTGAACTCACAACATCAGTGATTGCTTAGTGAGACCATTACCGTAGTTGTGTTTTATCGAGAGTAAAAGATAGTTTTTGGGGTTCTTTAATAAAGTTAAATAAAAATAAGTTTGTGGCTTATTTTTATTTGAGGTGGTTAAAATCTCCAAGGGGAGGTTGGAGGTGTGGGCCACCACACCATAACCTCCCATGAGAGGTTATCGTGGTGGGGCCTACCCACACATAACCTCCCTTGGGAGGATTTTATTTAGGTGGGGCCCATCCAAGATCCTTAATTTATCTAACCCCCTTCAACCCCATGGAACTCCCAATTAATTAGGGAGTACCTCTAACGACTATTAGGGGGAGCGCCCCGTTTGGCACCGGAGCCACAACGGAGGAGTACCCAGTTCGGTAGTAGACTCGTGGTACTCGATTGGAGGAGTACCTAAGTAGTATAAGGTTAGTGAGTAGCGCATTGGAGTCGCGATATGGCCACTGTACTCGATAGAGGAGGAGTTCTCCAGCAGCCGAGGTTTTGATAATGAAAATCCTGGTTTGAGCGAAGTCAATGACCTTTGTGTTTTTCTCATGATTGAGATGGGTTACTTGATAACTTAGGTATATGTATGGGAATATACCAAAGTAATGGTTATCTGTTGAAATCATACTTTGTGGTTGATCCTTATTGGATTTTGTGAGACCATGATGGTCTCAGGGTCCCTACTGAGTATCATTACAGTCACCCCTGCATGGGCTATGCCTGCACATCGTTGTATTGGATGCAGATGACAGACAACACTGACGGAGGCCGAGAGCGCCAGGACTGGATGGTACCCGGAGGTGGACCTCATGACGAGTCGGAACCTGGAGGATACAGATAGACGTGGAGCACTGAGAAGGCTATCTGTACCTACCCTTTAGGTAGGATCCATGGTGGACGATCCTGGAGTTGCTAGACACCTTCCAGCTGTTTGTCTTTTAGTTGTACCCGTTTGTCCTTTCCTTGTACTTTACTATTGGTCTTGTATTTCCCGCCCCTTTACTTTCAG
The DNA here is from genome assembly GCA_963277665.1 of Viscum album. NCBI lineage: Eukaryota > Viridiplantae > Streptophyta > Magnoliopsida > Santalales > Viscaceae > Viscum > Viscum album. Next base: position 1,365,033,813 of record OY728166.1, on the reverse strand, counting down.
CATGCTTGTTACACAGTTTTTACTTAGTGTTTGCTTCCGGTTGTACTCTGGTTGTGAGTGTTTAGGATTTATAAAGGCAACGCATTCCCAGTTTTAGGGAATTACGCCTTTGGTGCTAGTCGCCAACCCCTGGCCTATGAAAGGTGGGCTTAGGGTAGTCACGATGTGGGCCCTGGGGGACAGGTCAAGATAAATAGAGATTTTATAACTTTTGAACCGATGATCGTAATTGAAATCCGAGGGCACAGTTGAAGCTGCAGCGTCAGTGATTGCTTAGTGAGACCTTCACCATAGTTGTGTTTTATCGAAAGTGGAAGATAGTGTTTAGGGTTCTTTAAAAAAGTTAAATAAAAATAAGTTTGTGGGTTATTTTTATTTTAGGTTGTTAAAATCTCCAAGGGGAGGTTGGATGTGGGGGCCACCACACCATAACATCCCATGAGAGGTTATGGTGGTGGGCCCACCCACACATAACCTCCCTTGGGAAAATCATATTTAGGTGGGGCCCACCCGATCTCCTTAACTTCTCGAACCCCCTTCAACCCCATGGAACTCCCAATTAATTAGGGAGCCTCCTCACCTTTCCTCTCTCTATTTATTTTTCCAACTCTCCACCATTAATTCTGTAAATTAATTTTTTTAATTCAAATTATTTTGAATGCATGTCAAACCATTAAAATAATTGTTAGTCTATTATTTTATTTTGGGTTGGCACTTTCTTCTTGGTGGAGCTTGGAAGAACTTGGAGAAATATCTCTCCAACGAAGAATGCTTCTTCCTCCCAACGAAGAATGCGAAGAATGTTGTGGTGCTTCTTCCTTGGTCTTCTACCCCAGACGCTTTCCGATGCACAAGATTAAGTTGGGAGGACATGAAGAATGTGGCAGATGACGAATCAATGCCCACCTTTTCCCCGCAACTTCGTCTACAAATGCCAAACGAGGTAGGGGTTGTTGCATGATGATGTTTCTCTTTTCTTCTTCTCAGCATCAAATAAAGATTGATACAAAGTGATGTATTTTAATTGTTGAGCTTCGTTCATGTGAACCGAATGATAACACTCTAAACGCAGAGGGTGCGGGCCAAACCAACATGGCCCAACCCCTCTATTGTTCTTTTTGTGATGATTCTATGATGGCATGGACCTGAGGTGATGACAAAGAAGATGAAGAATGAAGATCGTGCTACCCACGGCCACCGCGCACCGCCGCGCTACTCGCCAGCCTGCGCGCTGCCATGCCCCACATCGCCTGCCTGCACGCCGCCGCGCCCCGTGCCGCTGCCCAGCACCCTGGCGCACTGCCTGGTGCCCCCTTGCGCGCTACCCGGGCCCTATCGGCGCGCTGCCCGGCACCCCCGCGCCCCTGCTCGGTGCCCCCGCGCCCGCACGCCGCTGCCCGGCACCCCCACGCCGCTGCCCGGTGTCCCTTCTATTGCTATCTTGATGCCCCGACACCCTCCTCGGCATCCCAATACCCTGTCCAGCACCCGCGCGCTCTGTCCGGTGCACCGGCGCCCTGCCCGGTGCCCCGGCGGCCTGTGGGTGACCAGATGGCCCGCCCGCTGGCCTCTCGGCCACCGGACTGCTGAGCCAACCCGCAGCACCCCCGCGGTGTCACTGGCCGACCCGGCCCGGTCTCCTGAGTCAAGTTACCGATACGCCTACATGGCGACAATCGGGATGAACCGCCCTCACGGTCCTCTGGGTCGGGCCGAGCGGACCGGGTCAAAACAAAGCATGCTGACCCGCCCAATGGGCTGGATCAGACCTAGAAAGTCTAACCGGGTCGACCCAGACTCGGTCGGCCCAGACTAGGTTAGGCCGAGTTGGCTCGACCGGGTCGGACCGGCCCCGAGCTCATTAATGACCCATTACCTTCTTGGGCCATATCTTTGGCATCAGACGTCCGTTTGATGAACCGTCAGCAGCACCAGTATTCTTGGAGAATAACCATCCCTTTGAGTATACCCCACTGGATTTTGGGCTATAGTTAAGTCATGGTTAGGTTGGTTCGTACACAAATCCAACTGGGCCCCCAGAACTAAAATGCTAATAACTCACATACCGGGCATCCGATTGACGTGACATCTGTTGCGTTGAGACCCCTTTAATATGGAAGCCCTTTGAGATACTTCCACCTGCGATTTCGTGACACTTGGAGTATCGACCAGTAGCTCGTGGAGCGTATCCTCTCAGAGATGTGCAGGTAGAGTGCAAAGACCTAGTAGCTATAGACCAGATGACTGCTTGACCGATTCAACTCTGAGTGATTCGACTGGCCCATGGGACGGAGCGACCAGTTTGGTGGAAGAACCACGACGGATAGAGCGCCTGGCTTCGCAGAAGACCCACGGTACTCGATAGGAGGAGTACCTCTGACGGATATTAGGGGGAGCGCCCGGTTTGGCGGCAGACCCACAGTAGACGGAGCACCCGGTTTGGCAGCAGACCCACGGTACATGATAGGATGAGTTCCTCAGTAGTATAAGGTTAGTGAGTAGTGCCTCAGAGGCGCATCATGGCCACTGTACTCGACAGAGGAGGAGTTCTCCAGTAGTCGTGGTTTCAATAATGAAAATCCTGGTTTGAGCTAAGTCAACGAACTTTGTGTTTTCCTCATGATTGAGATGAGTTACTTGATAACTTAGGTATATGTATTGGATTATACCTAAGTAATGGTTATCCATTGAAATCATAAATTGTGGTTCATCCTTGTTGGATTTTGTGAGACCTTGAGGGTCTCGGGGTCCCTACTGAGTATCGTTATACTCACCCCTGCACGAGAAATTCCCACACCTCGTTGTATTGGATATAGATGACAAACAGCGCTGATGGAGGCCGAGAGCGCCAGGATGGGATGGTACCCGGAGGTGGAACTTATGATTTTTCAGTACACGGTGGAGTGTGATGGACGTGGAGTGTTGAGGAGGCCATCTGTACCTACCCTTCAGGTAGGAACCTCGGAGGACGATCTAGGATATGGTTCCACCTTTTAGCTGTTTTTCCCTTTTTCAGTTTTAATTATTTTCAATTGTATTTGTACTTTACTGTTGGGCTTGTATTCTAGCCCCCTTTACTTTACACATGCTTGTTACATAGTTTTTACTTAGTGTTTTATTCCGCTTGTACTCTGGTTGTGTGTGTTTACGATTATAAAGGCAATGCCTTCCCAGTTTTAGGAAATTAGGCCTTTGGTGCTAGTCTCCAGCCCCTAGCCTATGGAAGGTGGGCTTGGGGTAGTCACGATGCAGGCCCTGGGGGACGAGTCTTGACAGAACCATGATAAAATTAAGATGACCAAAAATAAAAAAACAAAACATATATGAGAAACAACGCGGTTATTACCCGAAATGAGACTTTAACATGGAATTGTTAATAAATGGGTAATAAAATGACATAATTAAATAATATATGGTATGATATATATAATTATTTTTCTTTAATATATTTTTAAAAAATTTATATTTAATATCTAGGAAGAACAAATGATTATGAAGGATGTCAAGACTTATGGTAAGGGATTTATGTCTCGCTTTTTTACTTATGTGAGAAACTTTCCATATTCCAAACCTATTTATTTTATATGGTGTATATAATGATCATTAGTGTATATTATGATGAATATCCTAAAAAATATTGGGGTTTACATATCCAACTTATGATCTCTAATTCTTTTGTTTTATAGTTTAAAAGTTAATAAATTTGTAAGATATTTTTTTCTCATTTTTTCTTCTTTGGAACATATGTTATGCTACGAACCTATCTTCTTCTATAAGTTGTATATGATTCCCCTTGAAATGTTATATTAGGAATATAAATATTTTAATTATATGAATAGTTTCATTTAATTTTATTCTTTTATGAGTATTATGATTCTATGTTACTTAAGTAGGGAGATGTATATGTCATAATCTCATCATTTATCAGGATTGTCAATGATCATGCTTTCAAATGATGGAATATTAGTATATATATCTAAATAAAATGATTATTTTTATTCCAATATGGTTATGTAAATAAAATACTTTTTTTTGGTTCATTTTCCTCTCTTTATGTTATCATGAGTTTAAAATGAATGTCTTTAAGAAAAATCGGATTTGAGATAGAAAATCCTTTTTTGTCCCAAACCATGATTTCTAAAAATGTTTTCAATTTTTTTTAAATTTTTGAAATGAAATATTAAATATATTTTTAACCATTTTTTAATTATAAAAAAAACTTACATTAATTTTTATGTCATTTACCAAAAAATATTGTCGTTTGGATTTATTGTAAATTTAATAAAATATTGTGTTTTATAGGAATTACATAAACAATATTTCCCTTTGTCATGAATACTCAATGATATAAATCTTACCTTATAATTTTATCAAAAAATTTCAAATAAATTTTTTAATTCAAATTTTTTTAATTTTTTTGATTTTTAATGGAAAGGTATTTTGATAATGTTTTATGTTTTAAAATGTGGTTTTATGTGTAAAATAAATTTTCATCAAAAAAATGTTTTAAATTGTTTTTAAAGATTCATTTTTAAGTTTTCAAATTTAATTTAAATGAAAATGATTTCCAATAATTTTTCTACATTTTAGTTTTAAAATTATATTTTAAAAGAAAGGTAATTTTCCTCAAGAAAAGTTCCATGTTATTTTTCTTTAAAAATCATTCTCCATTTAAGATGACATCCTTTGAGGTTACTTACGATTTATTAGGGGTAAGATATAAGGATATTGTTATTATTCATTCTCTTATTAGTTTACGTTTATGATGACATGATGTTTATAAAACTCATTTCTAATCTATAGGTTAGGCCATGATAGAACTATTATGAACCCTTTTTCTTTTCTCGGGTAATGCTACGTTGAAATGATGAAATGATTACGAAACATGTTGGTTTCCTATAGGTTATGATATAATGAGATGTTTATGAAACTCATTTCATCTCATGGGTTATGATATGATGAATTATTTATGATTTCATAACACACATATTTATGACTTTAATTTTAGTATGGGTGGGACCTATATCACTTCCCAATGAATTGGGTAATGATTTATGTCTCAAGAGATAGAAAAGACTAAAAAAGGGAGTGAAACCAATTCAGTAAGGGACTTTTTCTACTGTGATGGTCTTTCGAGTGAATCATGACTATGTTTTTGGTTTTAGAGTGAACTCATTCCACTATGATAGCCATGGAAATTAGCCTTGACAACTATAGAAATGATTTTCTATGATTATGTGTATGCAAATGATTTATGTATTATACCAATGTTATCAAATCATGTCTTATGTTTTTTGATTTCCATATCATTCATGTCTTATTAAATACCAATTTTTATGACATTAATCAAAATTAAGATCTTTAATATGAATGGGATGGGTTTCAAATGTTATTATCATGTTCACATTACCTTATTCTCGTTTTATTCTTATGTATCCCCTTTTTTTACCTATATTAATCATCTTTGATCACCCTTTATTATGTTTCTCTTCCCTAGGTAATAAAGAAAGGTTTTATGAAGTTTATTTTTGTAAAGAGTACTAAAGGTAATGATGTTTATTGGATACATTGAAGATATTTCATGCATTAATAATATTGTATTCCAAGTTTTCCTAAGGCACTAAATTATTATGGTCCTCAATCATGTTTTTATGTGATTTAATTGATATTTATCTAAAAATATTTAATGTCCATATTTGAAATCCTATGTCATAATAGTTAGTCTTAGCGTATAGGGTCAGTTGACCTTTAGAAATTGGAATGATAATCTTTAGTATGATCCCAAAGGACATGTCTATGGATAAGTCGTATTATTGTTCAATATATTGGAAAATTAATTTGGATTTTGGTAAACTATTGAGATTTTGGTTTCTAAGAAATTACATCCCTTTCAAGATATTATAAGTGGATGTGTCTCTGGAATAGAGGTACCTAGGGATAATAATGCCAAAAGGGTGCATTGGGCTGGACTCAGTCATCACGTGGTGCACGAAAATGAGCCGTAATGCGTACATGATTTGACCCTCCTCAGAGATATTATATGGAGATTCACATGCTCTTTATGAACTATCATGTAGGATTTAAATAAATTATAACTATGAAAACCCTAGTATAAAGCTAAGGATTCAAATATTAAAAAGAATTTTTCTAGATTTAGACATCTTGTAAGTTATTTTTTTCATGAGTATATAGTTTTCAACTATGACTAGTGTTTCTAGCACTATGAATTTTTATTTTAGTCAATGGAGGGAACCAGAAGAAACTCGATTAACATTAAATCTGATGTAAATTTTTATAATGAGCATCTAAATGGTAAGATCATTTGATTGAATGATGTTATGATTATTCCTAATAATATATTGTGAACCATGATTAACAATGTGAACCTTTACCATCTTTCAGACTCTCTAAAGGATTGTAGGAGAAATTTATCTAATAGTTTTTGTAACAGATACCATGGGGTAAAGAAGATCCAATTTCCTACATGTCGATAATATGGGAAGAATAACTCAAATTATTGTCTCATAGGGATAAAAATATTTTTTGGTTGTGTAAAAGGACATAAATCTTATAATTACAAAGGAAAAAGAAAATTTAGATTAATCCAATGGATGAGAATAATGGAATCCTTAATGTATCATAAAATATTGAATGGTTTAAATGTGTAATGTATGGGAAATATGAAAAAAATTACCTAAGGGAGATTCCCATGAAGATAATCAGCAAGCTTATATGAGAAATGGTCTTCCATTAATGATGAAGAGAGAATAAATGACATATGAATGGAAAAAGGAATTAAGGAATAATATTATGAACCCTAGTTAATGTTTTGAGAAAGAAATGAGATGATTGAAGTATTAATGTATTGGAATTGAAGGATTTTGTTATATGAATCATGAAATATATAAGGATTTTTCAGTATAATTTCATTGTTATGGATTTGAAAAAAATAGTAAATGGTAATGATAGACTATAAAAGTGATTTATTGGCAAGGTGATATTTTAATTAAGGTAATATAACCCTTAATATGTTCTGTATATTGAGATAATAATGTTGGTATAAAGGTATTTTGTAGATTTAAAAGTAAATTTTATAGTACTTAATACCGTAAACATTTTTTAATAAGGTGTTTTATATTACCATTGATGGATTTTACATCATTTTTTGATTTAAGGAATATATCTAATTAACTATATTTTATCTAAGGAATGGAGAAGCATATATGTTTTAAATATGGTTTTATGATAATTCATTTTATTACCATGTTTCAAGATAATACATGATGAAGGTATTAACATGTTTGGTATGTGACAATAAAGAGATACATTGTGATATATAAGGGATTAATTATTTTGATAAATTTAGAGAAAAACTATATGAATTGTGAATTTTTTAAGGGTTATAAGGTTTAATATTTATGGAATGGTTTAAGATAAAATTTGGATGATGTTTCATAGATTAACATATTACTCCAGGTTATGAATATTTATTTATATTGGATAACCATTTTTAACCTTTCTTATATATATAATAAATGACTTATCATTATATTATGGGTATTAATTAGTGGTTCAAACAAGAAAAAAATTCATTTACTAGTGTAAGAGATGAAGTGGAAATTTATAAATGCAGTACCAATTGATGAAATTGTGCCTATGAAATAAAAATATATAAAGTAAATACATTTTCATATGTTCTCAGTATAAATTGAAAATTAATTCCCCACCATTATGAAAAGGATATTGAAAAAAAATATTATCCTACTATCATCATTTTTTATGATATCAAAAACCCTTTTCATATCTATTTTCTTTATTGTTTTTTGTTAATTAACCTTCACTATAGGACCAAAATTCCTAGGATCAATTATCTCTATTACGCTCTATAATTATTTACTCTTTTACTCCATATCCAAATCATCACTCCCCACCTATGTTCTCCTTTGTGGAAACCTAGTTATGAGTTACTTTAGGTAACCTTTATGTTTTCAAATTTCACTTTTTAGGGTAATTTTTATTATTAATTAGAATGATGTGCATATATATGAGTGAATTTTCAAAGAATACACATTTTATGACTGAGGAAAATTTTGAGGGGGAAATTCATTTTAAAGGTGGTAGAATGAAACACCATGAAATTTTTTGAAGTATTGTTTTAAAATAAATTTAATATTTTTGATATTTTTTATTTCGTGAAACACGGAGTATTGATTTAGTTATACGAAACACTGATTTTAGCCTGTGTTAAATTAAATACTGAGTATCTTCAAAATCATTCAACACACATGACATTGAGCTTCATTAATATATGAAATAATATTATAATAAAAATATATATTATAACCTATTCATTAAATATACTGATATTAATAGTGTTAACAAATTTATTAAATATATATAAAATTTACTTCACATTATAAATTTACTTATAATTTCTAAGTAAATAATCAATCATTTTTAGTAAAGTAATTATATTCCTTAAAAATATTTTTTCTTCATAAATGATTATTATTTTTTTTTGAAAAATATTATAATTAATTTATAGATATCTAAGAAAAATTATTTAATATAATTTGTTTAATATTTGAAATCATAATATAAAATTTAACTTATGGTTAAATGTTTTGTATTTTTCAAAAAATATTGATTTTCCATTGAATTATGAAAAATACCATTTTTTGTAAAACTCTCATTTATTTTAAATAAATTAACTATCTAAAATTCCCCATTATATTTTAATGTTACATAAGTATTCTTTTCATATATTATATAAACTTAATTACTTTTAAATTAAATATATATTGTATTTTTGTATAATGTTTTTTGTTTAAAAAATGGGTTTTTATGAAAATTGTTTTAAACTACAAATTTTTATCCATTTTAATTAATTAAAATAATATATAATGAGTATTTTTAAAATTAAATCTATATGTTATATATAAACAATTTTTTATTTATATTCACACCATAATTCTAATTATTCATAGAGTTAATATAATATCATCTTGTTCTTAAAAAACAAACATCTTGAAAACCCTTTTTTCATCGCATCTACAGGTTTTCTATTGAATTTAATTTTTTTCCAAATTTATAAAATTTATTTTAAAAAATAAAAAAAATTAGATATTTTAATTTCAAAATTATATTATGGTTAATTTTTGAGAGTTTTCTTAAAAGATTTATTTTTTTAAGAATAGGTAAAAATATTGAATTTTAATTGAAACTCACTTTTAATTTTAATTATTTAAAAAGTTAAAAAATAATTTAGTATATTTCTCAAGAATATTTTGTTCAATTATATATTTATTAATCCAAATTTTTTCATTTTAATCAATTTTATATTTAAATTGAATATAAAAACACTGTAAAATTTTTATCTTTTTCTCTTTGAAACCCCACTTTCTCATCTCCTCCCTAGGATTAATTTTAAATTAAATTTTATCACTTTTATAAATTAAATTTGGAAAAATTGATTCCATGTTTTGAATGATAATAATTTATATTATTTAACAATTTAAATTAATTTTTAATTAAAATGAATAGTATAAATAGTACAAATTAATTACAGCGGTTAAGGTAATAATTGGTTTACTGGGGGTTAAACAAAAAGGATCAGGGTTAAAATGACATAAAAAATATAAAATATATATTATGGAATTATTTTAAATATTTAAGGTATACTTACTGATAATAATCCATTATTTATCCTTTTATAATGGGAAAAATGTGGGGGCACCTTTTCTTTTCAAAAAATTATAAGTGTGAACTCACCTCACTTATAAAAGGTCTCCCTCTCTCCTATCTTATTCATGTCTTTAAACCATTTTGGATAAAGAAATAACTTCCCAAATAACATAAAAACATCCCTCCTATTACTCTATAGTATTTTTGTTCATAAATCCAACCTATAATGGATTTATGTGAAAACCTATAGAGGATGACTGAAGACCATATATCATTCTTCAACAATAACTTTTATTTTTTCTTCACCGTCCACCTTCGATTATTATTAAACTATTATGATATAATAAAAAAAGTATCTTAAATATACTTATATTTATTTTTTTTAAGTTAATAACCAAAAATCATATCAACTTCCATAAAATTAGTTACAAAATCATCATAATGTGTAACACCCCAAGATTTCATAGTGTGTTATTTCTTCAAAATAATTCAATAACTTGCACTACACGCAACACCGAGTTCAAGCGCACCATGACTTACGAAACAAGCCGTTCAAAAAAAGGTTATGAATAGTATTAACTAAATTTTAAACTTTATATAATCCTTATAATTTTAGAATCCATATTATGAGTTTCTTAGACATAATGTAAGAACAAATTCATCTTCAGTATTGTAGTTTTACCAACTTTTAATAGTGAACCCTTTTTAAATAAAATATTTTAAACTTTTTGACTAAATGGGGACATCAAAAAATTTAAAATAAAACATCCCAAGCTTCCACGGTACGCTTTCCTTTGAATAAAACAGTAGTGTGTGTTGTACGCAACTTCGAGTTTTAACACACACCACAACCGATTAAACTAGCCGTTGTGAATAGTAATACCTACTTTTTGAAATCATATATATTTTATATTTCAAAATGGACTTCATTTTTGGATTCATAATATCAAATTTAGCCTAAGGTGAAATTTTGGTACTTTTCGGAAAACTTTCATATTTTGATGAATAGTGAAAATTACTAAATTTTAATTAAAAACAACTTTTTTAATCAAAATAATTAATAGTGATAAATTATGAATTTGAGTGGTTTTAAAGTATATTTAGAATATATTTTTACCATTTAATATAATGTTGGTCATTGGACATAATTTTACAATTAAACCGAACATAAACAAGTGTCAATCTTTTGATAGTTATTATCTCTTAAAAACACGCTTTTTGTTTTGACAGCGGGAATTAATTTTAAATTAATTTCTGCCACTTCTGTGTTTTGAATTTAGGAAAATGGATTCCATATTTGGAATCAGGATGTTCAAATTGTGTAAATAGGTAACTTTTATTTTTAGACATTTTGAATAATTACTGCGGTAAATATTTTATTTACCATGGTTAAGGGTAAATCCGGTAAATAAGGGTTAAAAAAATAATATTATAATAATACTAAATTACCCTAAAACGTATATTAACCCTATTGGTTGATAAATGGTCGACCATGGGAATCTTTGGGTCTATTTTGGGACCCCATGGATCCACTTGTAAGTGATAATGACACTTTATTTTAATTTAGTTAAAATGAATACAAAAATGACACAAGCATATATCTTTTAGAACAACAATTGTTACATAGGGTTATATATGTTGGATTTTAGATTATAAATATTCATTAGAAAGATACAAAGATTGCCTACATAATGCTATTTTATTTATAATTTTTAGACATTAAATAATTTATTTTATATATGACACAATGATGATGTATTAATTACTATAATAGTGAAAAATTAAAATAATTGATATTATAAATACCAAAATAAATATAATATGAAACTTTTAATGAATTAAACTAATTTTCTAGGAAACTATGATATATTAGGATTGATTTAATTGACTTTGTTCGAAGTAATCAATCTGTTATGAGTTTCACAAAAATCAACTATTGAATAGTGTCAAAATTGACATAAAAGAGTTCTTAAAACAAATATTATATTATTAATTGATATTAAATTCCTAAAAATCTAAGGTTCGACCAAGAGAATTATTTCATGATAGGTTCATCATTAATGGACCACTTGGGGGTCGCTTGGATGTATGTAGTAAGTTTATTGACCATATTATATAAAAATACAAAGAGACATTGTAAAAGTGAAACTAATTAACTTAGAGTTAATACTTAAAGATAAGGTTAATATAAGTACCCAAACCTGTCTAAATTCTATTGGTTGAGTGGTTTTCGACCTATCCCCACCTTAACCTTTGAATAATCAACTTTGGAGCCATTAGAAACCGAATATGAATTTATTATAAATTAATATTTCTAGCTTTTCCAAAGGTGCCCCTCACCCCTCTTATAAAAGGGAACTCCTCCTTCTCATTCCTCACACCTCTCAAGCCACTTGGCTCGTCCAAACTCTGCCCAAATAAGCTCCCCACATCCCTATCCTACTCCTTGAAGCTTCCCCTTAGGCAGAAAGCATTTCAAGAAGTCCTTTGGTTCCAACCAAAGTGAGTTACCTAAATTAAAGGTAACGATTTCTCTTAAATTATTTTCATTTATTTTGCTTCTTCAACCCCCAAACTCTTTTTATTTCCTTTCTTTTGTAACAACACCAGTATCCTCAATATACTAGGATGTTGTTATAAGAAGAATTCAAACTACACATACACACAACTCCATCTAATGGATGATGAACATAATGTTTCTGTGGATGGCAAACTAACGCCTCACGAAACGATGATTGTTCAAATACATCTTACCGCCTCTCATGGTGGCCATTATGATGGCACTGTAATTAAATATGATATTAATGATATATATTTTATATATAATCTTCTGTAATTCCATTTTATTTCATACCATTATTCGTTTCATGTTGTATATACATACGATAATTTCATTTGAGGAAGTGCGGACTACCGCCCCCTTAAAATGATATGACTCGTTCATACCACACATGGAACGTATAAAGGATGGTGTTAATGAAATTAAGTAACATGTATAAAATATTATATTATACTGGAATAGTAATATACCTATGTATCATTTGTATTCGATTCTTTTAAAATAAAAATTAAATGGAAGTAGCGTTCGTGCGTACGTACGGACTACCGTCCCCACGAACGCGATGAGATTCATTCTCCATCGTATCCATTCAAGTATAATTATCATTTGATGATTTAAAAATGATTTTTAAGGACTTGATACCATTCTGGATCTGAATAATATACAACTTATCCTTTACAAACATGTCTTACGTAACAAAACATACAAAAGCAAACAAGTAAGTTCACACCCGAAACAGCGATAATACTAAGATATTATTATCAAATCAATATTAAAAGATCATATATGATATCATATTAATGTATATGATTATTGTATAATTTAATAACAATTATTTCACCATTATACAGGAGGTTAACCTACCCCAACCAAGGAAAAGTACAAGGTAAGGGATTTTCTTATCTCACTTTCAATTCCGTGAGATTTCCATTGTTCGCCACTAAATTATTAAAAGTGGTGTATTGTGTACTACCATTTGATATATATTATCATGATTCTCTTTATATTCATGTTATTATGTAAATCCTTTGGTGGTTATTAACTTTTGGCCATACGACTCAGTTGATTAACGTGGTAAGGGGTTTTCATCTCACTCCTTATTCCCGTGAGATTCATGCCATATTGCCACCATCACCTTTTGTGTGGTGTATATACTGCCCATAATTATATTCTTTGTGTAATACACTCTAATTTATGTGTATTGACATATTCATTGTATGATACCTCTTTCATGGGTTGTATGTTTCATAAGTTACCAAATTGGTAAGGGTTTATTTCACAATCTCTTCATTATCCGAGGTTGTTTATACGTAATAATCTACTGGGATATCTTTATCATCCACATCCATGTTTCTTAAAAATGTATTTCAAAACATTTTTTACTATTTACAAGAATATGGGTTAAAGTCATTTATACCCTTGTTTGACTTTTTATAAGAGGTTTATAAAGGAATCTTTCCGTCGTTTTCAAAACAAGGTCCTTTTTAACCTTTTCGACAGAATTGAGGTAAGAATGTTTTTTTTAACTTATACGGCGGGTGAGGTTATTTTACGCCGTTATAAAATCTTCAAAGCTTCCCTTACAAGCTTATAAGAATATTTTCAATGAAAGTGTTTTATTTTATATGGATCTTAAATGATTTCAAAATAAAAGGAGATATTTCTTTAAAAATAATATTGATTTCATCTATGTCAACATCCTTTGATGGATTTTTAGATTATTTGAAGTTGATTTATTATGATACAAAACGTCTATATTGTATTGAAGGTTTTGTGATATGTTTGACTGTGGATGTGCTATTTTTATACCATTCATAGTTTATGGTGAAATTATTTACATTTCGTATGCTAGTTTTAATACGAATGTTTATGTTATGTTTAAAACTTTTCATATGGGAATGCATTGGACTTAATAAGTGACGGGTGGAGCCCGCTATAGATCCTCGATGCATCGGTAGGTCTCATTAGACAAACTAGTGTCTTGGCACAAGGCCTTGACAAAATCTTATTTGTAGTCTTGGCACGAGGCCTTGGCTATGTGGTTATGATAGTCTGGCATTATGCATTCCAACATTATGAAAGTGGTTATTGATTTTTGCATGTGATTATTCGATTAGTAGAATATCCATGTGAGTAAGTAAATGGCATTATTTCATTTTATTTATGCCATACCATGTTGAAAGTTCATGTTTGAAAGGATTTTGTTTTAGTTATACATTTCCTTAAAAGATTATTCTTATTTATGAAAGTTTCCTCTATATTGTTATCCTTACTGGGCATTTGAGCTCACCCCTTTTCTATGTTTTATTTTTCCCAGGAAGTGAAGAAGTAAGTTATGAATGACCTGCAGGGATTTTATGTGGGGATATGAGTGTGGATTATGGAGACAATATGTTGTTGTAGTAGTTTTTCGTTTAATGATGTAATGTAAAACTTATGAATATATCTAGTGTTTCCAAGGCTACTAAACCAATCGGTCTTTCGAGATTTGATCTTCTTGTGATCATGCCAATGTTATGTAATAATGCACCGACTCTGGGTAACTAGGGTCGGGGCGTTACAGTTGGTATCAGAGGAAGTTTAGTACAAACCTTTGAAGCTAGATTTAGATAAACTCTGATTAGAGCATGTAGACCTAAGATGAACTTTGAGGATTAGTATAGAAGAACTTCCTAGAATTTTGGTATTGTAGAGATTTTGTGAGTTTTCCAAGCAATACATCCCTGTCTGGATACGAGCAGGTAGAGGCAGCTCTGGCACAGATGTACCTAGGGGTAAAACCCGAAAACACCGCTTTGAGCTAGACTCAAACGGGAACTGGTGCACGACAACGGGCCTTGCTGCACTCTTGGTTACGACACTCCCGGGGGATATGCTTAGGATAACTCTCATTTTCTTTACAAATCATTATTAAGGGTTTATGAGTATATAATTCCTCAAAGGATACATTTTTATGATTATGGATTATATCCATAAAGAGTTAAATTTATGTTAAGAGTTTTATAAGTATGGGATTATGTATTTTGATTCATAAACTGATCTAGTTTATGCCATTGTTTAGAAATGGCGCCCAGTAGAAGGAATGAGAACTCCAGAAATGCACATGATCCAAAGAGAAGGAAGGATCATATCTTTCATGGTCTTAAGCTAGAATTTATAAGAGAAATAGTCTCCCATGTATTATCATCATATGAAGAAATAATATCATGTGTTGATAAGATAAGTAAAGAGTTTACTGAGTCCTATGGCTTTGAAGGGAAGCAGGAGAAGAAAAGGATGGAAGAGAGAAAGATGGATAAAGGGAAGAGGGAAAAGAAGAATTTTCCCATATGTGGTAACTGTGGAAAGAAACACCCTGGAACTTTCCTGAAAGGAATGGGAGTTTGTTATAAGTGTGGAGGAAAAGGGCACAAAGTACATGACTGCAAGGGTAAGAAAATGGTTTCAAATGTACAATGCTTCATTTGCAAGGAGTTTGGACACTACGCGAACCTATGTCCCTGTCATCAGACTATGCCACAAATGATGTTATTGGATAATAATCAAGTTATGATACTACCACAGATGAAGAGGAATTGAGTGTTGTATCAACAATGTACTTGTTATAATAATTATGGAGTATATAAGGATTGTACTTCAGTACTATTTCATTAAGGACTTGAGATTGTGTGGAACAAAGAAAAGTGACTCAATAGCAGGATAAATTTTTGGAAAATATATGGTTGAGAGAATGATAAACCATAATATAGTTCTGATACCGAGGTAGTGATTTTAGAATAATACATGATTGATTTGGATAAATTATATTGGATATTATTGACTACCTTGAAGCTGATTAATGATTTGTATATTCCATAATTGTTGGGGTTTAAAACATTTTTGGATTAATGAAGTATATCCAGCATTCTATATGGAATAAGGGAACATGAATGTAATCAATAAGGAATATGGTAATACATGATGAAGGTATTCATATGCTATTACGGGGTAAAAAGGA
Source organism: Viscum album (assembly GCA_963277665.1). Lineage (NCBI taxonomy): Eukaryota > Viridiplantae > Streptophyta > Magnoliopsida > Santalales > Viscaceae > Viscum > Viscum album. The sequence goes on along the minus strand of OY728166.1, from coordinate 1,365,017,572 downwards.
TCTATATTATGTTTACCTTCCTTATAAATGATGGACTGTGAGTTTTGATAGAAGTATTTTGGATAGTTTAAGTTTGGATTATTTTGGATTTCCATAAAAGGACAACCCGGAGGTCGGGCGGCAACCCGTCACGTCCGGCAAGGCTGTGAGACTTGAACCCGCAACCGAAGGGCGACAAGGGTGTATCACCTACCACTGGCCCACGAGATGTCCTGGATTAAATAATGTAGTTTTTTTTAAAAGATCTGGTAGATGAATTATAAATTCATTTATTTTGGAACCCTGTACGAATAGTATAAATAGAAAATTTTTTTTACGTTCTATTATCTTTTAGAGTGAAAGATGAGTTTGTGGTAGAAATTTATTAATGGATAAAACTCTAATTCTAAAGTAAGTATATCTCCTTATTATCTTAGCCAATCTCATAAATAAATTCCTCAACATTAATAAAAGAAACTTAGAACAAAAAATGTTGTCCTAGATGGTACCTTAAATCATCACTAATTTATGGCTTTGTGATTGTTGGCCTTTTCATAGCCATGTTCTCTACCACTCTCCATCAGATAATTGATGGTTAGATTTCTCTTCCATATCCATATTTTCCTACATGGAACCCTAGTATGTGTTATTTTCGGTAATCTTCATAATTTCCACTCTTTATTTTAAATAGAGGCCTCATTAATTCATTCTTCGATGTGGGATTTCAACTAAGATATTTTGAAACGTCAAAAATGTGTTATCCCAATACCCTATATTTTGTTGAACCGATGGTACTTCAAATCATCATAGATTGATGAGTTTAAGGACCTCAATTTTATACTTGTTTGTTATTGATGACCTCAATCACTACCTATAAATATTTATGTTTTTCCTCCAATTATATGTCTCTAATTGCCACCAATGTTCTCCTAATCGAGATCATAATTTGGTGGTGACCCTTTCATTTCTCTTTTCCACATATTAAGACTAAATTTTAGTAACCCAATTTCCGATGTGGGTTTTCCCACAAATATATTTTATATTTTCAACCTTTTATTTTCGAAGAACAATTTCAAATTGCGAGGACGCAATTTATTGAAGGAGGGGAGAATGTAACACCCCAAGATTTCATAGTGTGTTATTTCTTCAAAATAATTCAATAACTTGCACTACACGCAACACCGAGTTCAAGCGCACCATGACTTACGAAACAAGCCGTTCAAAAAAAGGTTATGAATAGTATTAACTAAATTTTAAACTTTATATAATCCTTATAATTTTAGAATCCATATTATGAGTTTCTTAGACATAATGTAAGAACAAATTCATCTTCAGTATTGTAGTTTTACCAACTTTTAATAGTGAACCCTTTTTAAATAAAATATTTTAAACTTTTTGACTAAATGGGGACATCAAAAAATTTAAAATAAAACATCCCAAGCTTCCACGGTACGCTTTCCTTTGAATAAAATAGTAGTGTGTGTTGTACGCAACTTCGAGTTTTAACACACACCACAACCGATTAAACTAGCCGTTGTGAATAGTAATACCTACTTTTTGAAATCATATATATTTTATATTTTAAAATGGACTTCATTTTTGGATTCAGAATATCAAATTTAGCCTAAGGTGAAATTTTGGTACTTTTCGGAAAACTTTCATATTTTGATGAATAGTGAAAATTACTAAATTTTAATTAAAAACAACTTTTTTAATCAAAATAATTAATAGTGATAAATTATGAATTTGAGTGGTTTTAAAGTATATTTAGAATATATTTTTACCATTTAATATAATGTTGGTCATTGGACATAATTTTACAATTAAACCGAACATAAACAAGTGTCAATCTTTTGATAGTTATTATCTCTTAAAAACACGCTTTTTGTTTTGACAGCGGGAATTAATTTTAAATTAATTTCTGCCACTTCTGTGTTTTGAATTTAGGAAAATGGATTCCATATTTGGAATCAGGATGTTCAAATTGTGTAAATAGGTAACTTTTATTTTTAGACATTTTGAATAATTACTGCGGTAAATATTTTATTTACCATGGTTAAGGGTAAATCCGGTAAATAAGGGTTAAAAAAATAATATTATAATAATACTAAATTACCCTAAAACGTATATTAACACTATTGGTTGATAAATGGTCGACCATGGGAATCTTTGGGTCTATTTTGGGACCCCATGGATCCACTTGTAAGTGATAATGACACTTTATTTTAATTTAGTTAAAATGAATACAAAAATGACACTAGCATATATCTTTTAGAACAACAATTGTTACATAGGGTTATATATGTTGGATTTTAGATTATAAATATTCATTAGAAAGATAAAAATATTTCCTACATAATTATATTTTATTTATAATTTTTAGACATTAAATAATTTATTTTATATATGACACAATGATGATGTAGTAATTACTATAATAGTGAAAAATTATAATAATTGATATTATAAATACCAAAATAAATATAATATGAAACTTTTAATGAATTAAACTAATTTTCTAGGAAACTATGATATATTAGGATTGATTTAATTGACTTTTTTCGAAGTAATCAATCTGTTATGAGTTTCACAAAAATCAACTATTGAATAGTGTCAAAATTGACATAAAAGAGTTCTTAAAACAAATATTATATTATTAATTGATATTAAATTCCTAAAAATCTAAGGTTCGACCAAGAGAATTATTTCATGATAGGTTCATCATTAATGGACCACTTGGGGGTCGCTTGGATGTATGTAGTAAGTTTATTAACCATATTATATAAAAATACAAAGAGACATTGTAAAAGTGAAACTAATTAACTTAGAGTTAATACTTAAAGATAAGGTTAATATAAGTACCCAAACCTGTCTAAATTCTATTGGTTGAGTGGTTTTCGACCTATCCCCACCTTAAACTTTGAATAATAAACTTTGGAGCCATTAGAAACCGAATATGAATTTATTATAAATTAATATTTCTAGCTTTTCCAAAGGTGCCCCTCACCCCTCTTATAAAAGGGAACTCCTCCTTCTCATTCCTCACACCTCTCAAGCCACTTGGCTCGTCCAAACTCTGCCCAAATAAGCTCCACACATCCCTCTCCTACTCCTTGAAGCTTCCCCTTAGGCAGAAAGCATTTCAAGAAGTCCTTCGGTTCCAACCAAAGTGAGTTACCTAAATTAAAGGTAACGATTTCTCTTAAATTATTTTCATTTATTTTGCTTCTTCAACCCCCAAACTCTTTTTATTTCCTTTCTTTTGTAACAACACCAGTATCCTAAATATACTAGGATGTTGTTATAAGAAGAATTCAAACTACACATACACACAACTCCATCTAATGGATGATGAACATAATGTTTCTGTGGATGGCAAACTAACGCCTCACGAAACGATGATTGTTCAAATACATCTTACCGCCTCTCATGGTGGCCATTATGATGGCACTGTAATTAAATATGATATTAATGATATATATTTTATATATAAGCTTCTGTAATTCCATTTTATTTCATACCATTATTCATTTCATGTTGTATATACATACGATAATTTCATTTGAGGAAGTGCGGACTACCGCCCCCTTAAAATGATATGACTCGTTCATACCACACATGGAACGTATAAAGGATGGTGTTAATGAACTTAAGTAACATGTATAAAATATTATATTATACTGGAATAGTAATATACCTATGTATCATTTGTATTCGATTCTTTTAAAATAAAAATTAAATGGAAGTAGCGTTCGTGCGTACGTACGGACTACCGTCCCCACGAACGCGATGAGATTCATTCTCCATCGTATCCATTCAAGTATAATTATCATTTGATGATTTAAAAATGATTTTTAAGGACTTGATACCATTCTGGATCTGAATAATATACAACTTATCCTTTACAAACATGTCTTACGTAACAAAACATACAAAAGCAAACAAGTAAGTTCACACCCGAAACAGCGATAATACTAAGATATTATTATCAAATCAATATTAAAAGATCATATATGATATCATATTAATGTATATGATTCTTGTATAATTTAATAACAATTATTTCACCATTATACAGGAGGTTAACCTACCCCAACCAAGGAAAAGTACAAGGTAAGGGATTTTCTTATCTCACTTTCAATTCCGTGAGATTTCCATTGTTCGCCACTAAATTATTAAAAGTGGTGTATTGTGTACTACCATTTGATATATATTATCATGATTCTCTTTATATTCATGTTATTCTGTAAATCCTTTGGTGGTTATTAACTTTTGGCCATACGACTCAGTTGATTAACGTGGTAAGGGGTTTTCATCTCACTCCTTATTCCCGTGAGATTCATGCCATATTGCCACCATCACCTTTTGTGTGGTGTATATACTGCCCATAATTATATTCTTTGTGTAATACACTCTAATTTATGTGTATTGACATATTCATTGTATGATACCTCTTTCATGGGTTGTATGTTTCATAAGTTACCAAATTGGTAAGGGTTTATTTCACAATCTCTTCATTATCCGAGGTTGTTTATACGTAATAATCTACTGGGATATCTTTATCATCCACATCCATGTCTCTTAAAAATGTATTTCAAAACATTTTTTACTATTTACAAGAATATGGGTTAAAGTCATTTATACCCTTGTTTGACTTTTTATAAGAGGTTTATAAAGGAATCTTTCCGTCGTTTTCAAAACAAGGTCCTTTTTAACCTTTTCGACAGAATTGAGGTAAGAATGTTTTTTTAACTTATACGGCGGGTGAGGTTATTTTACGCCGTTATAAAATCTTCAAAGCTTCCCTTACAAGCTTATAAGAATATTTTCAATGAAAGTGTTTTATTTTATATGGATCTTAAATGATTTCAAAATAAAAGGAGATATTTCTTTAAAAAGAATATTGATTTCATCTATGTCAACATCCTTTGATGGATTTTTAGATTATTTGAAGTTGATTTATTATGATACAAAACGTCTATATTGTATTGAAGGTTTTGTGATATGTTTGACTGTGGATGTGCTATTTTTATACCATTCATAGTTTATGGTGAAATTATTTACATTTCGTATGCTAGTTTTAATACGAATGTTTATGTTATGTTTAAACCTTTTCATATGGGAATGCATTGGACTTAATAAGTGACGGGTGGAGCCCGCTATAGCTCCTCGATGCATCGGTAGGTATCATGAGACAAACTAGTGTCTTGGAACAAGGCCTTGACAAAATCTTATTTGTAGTCTTGGCACGAGGCCTTGGCTATGTGGTTATGATAGTCTGGCATTATGCATTCCAACATTATGAAAGTGGTTATTGATTTTTGCATGTGATTATTCGATTAGTAGAATATCCATGTGAGTAAGTAAATGGAATTATTTCATTTTATTTATGCCATACCATGTTGAAAGTTCATGTTTGAAAGGATTTTGTTTTAGTTATACATTTCCTTAAAAGATTATTCTTATTTATGAAAGTTTCCGCTATATTGTTATCCTTACTGGGCATTTGAGCTCACCCCTTTTCTATGTTTTATTTTTCCCAGGAAGTGAAGAAGTAAGTTATGAATGACCTGCAGGGATTTTATGTGGGGATATGAGTGTGGATTATGGAGGCAATATGTTGTTGTAGTAGTTTTTCGTTTAATGATGTAATGTAAAACTTATGAATATATCTAGTGTTTCCAAGGCTACTAAACCAATCGGTCTTTCGAGATTTGATCTTCTTGTGATCATGCCAATGTTATGTAATAATGCACCGACTCTGGGTAACTAGGGTCGGGGCGTTACATAATGTGTATGATGGACTACTACCTCACGAACCGATGTCATTCATTTTTTCATTACCACCTCTTATGGTTGGGTATGCTGATGGATATAAATTAGATATATGAAAACTATAGCATTATTATACCTATTTATTTATTATATCATATATTACTTTTTTCATTCCATTCATTAGGGGATATGATAACATCATTCAGGTGTATAACCGTCTATCGCCTCGCAAAGCGATGTGATTCATCTTCACTAATGATTTACATAGAAGATAATAAGGATAAATTTAATAAATATATATTGTATTTCTGAAATTATTTTTATATTAATTAAATATTTATCAATATGAAATGATAATTTATCATTTTCTCTCTTACATTTTCTCTCACTAAAGATGATTACATCATTCGTGTACTTGTCGACTATCACCTTCACGAAGTGATGCGACTCTATATTTTCATCACCACACCCCATGGATGATATTTATAAGTATATTTAAAGAAATAATATTTTATTTATTATATTATTATTTTTTGGGGAAGATAAAATATTACTTACCTAATTTCCAAGATGATCATTGAAAAATTGAGACATTACTCATTCATACATACAACCTATCATCTCTAGGATTATAACGTACTTCATTTCTAATAAAAATATTTCATGATTGGTATTAAAATGATAATTTATATATAAATATGATAATTATTTCATGATAATTATTTTATATATTATAAAATTTTGATAAAATTAAGAGGATAGAAATTAACAAATCAAAACATATATGAAAAACAAAGTGGTTATTACCCGAAATGAGACTTTAACATGGAATTTTTTATAAATAGGTAATATATGGGAATGAGTAAATAATATATTGTATAATATATATATATATAATTATTATTATACAATATATTTATAATAAATTTATAATTATTATAAAGGATGTTTTAATGAGAATGGAGGAAGTTGAGACTTACCGTAATGGATTTTCATCTCACCTATGAGACACTTTCCATATTTACAAACTATTTTTTTATATGGTGAATATAATAACCTTGAGTGTATATTATTATTATTATTATAATTAAATAAATTTTCTTTTAGAAATCCATTTGACAATATCCATTTTATGGGGTTTATGATTCAAAAGTTCACTAATTGGACAAGGATTTCTTTCTCAATTTTCCTTCTTTGCAAAAACATTTATGCCATGTGCCTATCTTATTATGTCAGGTGTATATAATACCCCATTTAATGTTATATAATGAATATAAATATGTTAATTATATTTTAGTTTCATTTAATTTTATTGTTTCTTGTGGATTATGAATCAATGTTACCAAGGTGGTAAGAGTTTTACGTTATAGTCTCGTCATTTATAAATATTGTCTATGATTCTTCTTTAAAATGATGAAATTTCATAATATATCTCTCAAAAAAATCATTAATTTTCTTCTCATATAGTTATTTCATGATAATACATGTTTTCCCTTCATTTTCCTCTCTTTATTACTCAATAATTCAATAGGAATGTTTTTAAGAAAAATAGGTTTTTCAGTCAAAATCTCTTTTTCTTCCAGAACCATTTTTCTAAAAATGTTTTCAAAAATGTTTTTCAAAATTTTCAAATAACTTATTAAATAATTGTTTACTGATGTTTTAATTTTTTTTAAAATTTTTTGAAATGAATTTCCATGTCATTTCCCAAAACATGGATGTTTGGATTTTATCGTAAATGTGAAGTGAATAATTGTTTTTACCTGTACAACATGAACATATTTACCACTATCAGGACTAGTCATCTATTTCAAGATTCCCTTATAATTTTTCAACTATATTTTCAAGAAAAAAAATTACCTTAATATTTGGAAATTTTTTTTATTATATAGTGAAATTGATTTAAAAAATGTCTCATTTTTTAAAAAATGTTTTTTAAATAGAAATGATATCTTCCTCAAGAAATGTTTTAAATTATTTTTAATGATTCCTTTGTAGGTTTTAAATTTTAATTTCAATTAAATTTATTTACAAAATATTTTATAAAGTTTATTTTTAAAATATTAATTTAAAATAAAGGTTATTTTCTTCAAAAATGTTCAAACTAATTTTTATTTTAAAATTATTTTCCATATAATATGAAATCAATTGAGGATTATTATGATTTACTGGTGGTGTGATCCAAGGATAGAATTATTATTCTTTCTCTTAATGGTTTATGTTTATGATGACATTATGTAAATGAAACCCATTTATCTTCCACGTGTTATACCATGATAGTACTCTTTTGAAACCTATTTATTTTCATGGGTTATGCTATGATAAAATGATTATGAAACCTGTCTCTTTTCTATAGGTTATAATATGATGAAATTTTTAAGAAAATAATTTCATTTCATGGTTTTTGATATGATTAAAGATTTAGGATCTCATGACATACATACATATGACTTTCATTATATGACGGGTGGGACCTATTTCTCCCTTCAATGCATTAGGAAAATATTTATGTCTCATAGATATACAAGACATGAATAGGGAGTTAAACTGGTTCAATAAGGGAATTTTTCAACTATGATAGTCTGGGGAATTAACCATGAAACTACGATGGTTCGGGGAATGAACACAATATACTATGATCTCCTTGGTATTTAGCCTTGACTACTATGGAAATGATTTTTTATGTTTATGTATATGCCAAAAGTCTATGTATTATTCTAATTTTATTCAGAAATAGATCATTTTCATTGAAATAATTGTCATTCATGTCTTATAAACAACAAATATTTGTTCTATGACTCAAGATTATGATCTTTGATATGTAGTGTATGGTTTTCAATTGTTATGCTCATGTTCTCATACCCTTATGATCTTTTTATTCTTATCTATATCCCTTGATAACCCGTACTAAGAACTTGAGCTCACCCTTTCTTATGTTTCCCATCCCAAGGTCAGAAATAAAGGTTTTAAGTTGGGTATATTTTTGAAGAGTACAAATGGGGAAGATCTTTATGGGATACATTGAAGATATTTTGTTAATTAAGAAGATTTTGTTCCAATTTTTTCCAAAGTAACTAAAATAATATGGTCCTTAGTAATTTTTTTGTTTAATGTAATGAATATTAATCTAAATATATGTAATATACATGTATAATAACAATGGGTATCTATATGAACCCCCTGATAAATCAGTTTGGATGTAAACTATGATAATTAATTTTTACTTTTTACAATATTCGTTCTAACCAAAAATTAAGTTTCTATTATTATATAAAGTTAATTATGAAAATTTAAAATATATAATCCAATTTAACAAATTAAATTCATAGAATTAGTAGAATTTAAATTAAAATTTATCTTGTACATGTGACAAAAAATAAATTTTCCAATGAAAAGGTTTTTATAAGTATAGAAACTTTGAACATCAAAATTCAATATAAAATTGATTAAAATTACATAAATTTGATTAATAAATATATAGTTTAACTAATTTTACTTTTAAAATCATATTAAAATAAAATGTATCTTTTATTTTCATAAAATAAAAGGGTAGTTTTTATTATATATCATTAATTTTTCACTATTAATTAAAAAACATCTTTCCAAAGAAATATATGAAATTCACACGAAACTAAATTTACATGTCCATTCCCAAAAAAAGTTAATTTTATCAAATAAATTTCTTAAAGGTGGAAAAAATTAATTATACTATTTATTTTAAAGAATTGAAAATCATTTTTTAAAATAAATGTGTTTTAAGAGTTTATTAAGGGTTCAAATGAAATTAAGTAAATTTTTATTTATACTTTTTATTTATATAATTCCATTATAATTAATTTTTTTTAAAAATAGTTCATATTCATAACTCTAAGTTTAATGGATAAATTATGATGGTCATGTTAAAATAATAATATAAATATTATATGGACAAGATGATGGGATCCTGTCAGGATTCCAATACTATTTTTCCCACAACTACTGAGGATGGTGGTTCTAGTTGACCTTGTTCCATTGAATTAGTGTTGGGGGTGAACCAATTATCTATTAAAAAATATGTTAAGAATTTTTTAAATATTTCAGATGCTGAAAGGGATATGAGAAAAAGACATTTTATGAATATGAGGGATGTGATTCCACTCAACATTGTGAATAAGGGTTATAATTCCCATGTAATTGTAAATAAGAAGGCTATATTTCAAAGTTTTAATATTTTATAATTTTCTATTATTTTAGGATGGTTCTTCCTATCAACATTAAGTCTTAGAAATAAGAGGATTTGGTACATTAATTAACTTATATCTAGAATTCATCGGACATGAGGTGTATACCCATGGGTAGGGGATTCTTCCATATCATTTTTACATCAAAGGAAATGAAATTTAGGGATTGAGGGATTGGATCAATTCCCTTAAATCCATGTACAATTTTTTTTCCAAGAATGTGATTTTTGGTTTAATCCATATTCATTAAAAACATTACGGTCCAGGTTTAGATTAAAATTTTTGGTCTAATATGGATCATATGTCATCCTAATATTCTATTTTATATAGCATCATCAATTGGTATCCCATTAAAAATTTATAGAGCTACTAAAATAGAAAAATTTGGGAATTTTGTGATGGTCCTGGTGGAGGTTGATTTAAGAATGTTCTTAATTAATAACATCATTTTATCAGCATTGAATTATTACATCCCTTTAAAGGTGTAATATGAAGGACTTCCTAATTTTTGTTTAGAATATCAAAAAATTGGGCATGTTAAATATTCATGACATAAAAATGTGGTTTGGTCCATTTTCTATATAAAAGGAAATTATGAGTCGTATTTTTGAAGAAAAACTAAAAAAGAAGGAAATTAAGAATAATTTTGAAGGTAGCGAACATTTATCTTTTAAGAAACATGTTTCTAAGGTTGTGGCTGATGATTCTAAGGGTAAGACCCCTCATTAGGTGATGAGTCCTACTTATGAGCTTCATGTTGTCACTCACACTCCAAATCCTAGCATGAATGCTTGTTATATGGCATACTTGCATCAAGATAAGATGTTATAAAAAATAGGTTCTAATCCAGGATTGGATGAGAATGTGAAAGTGGATACATTTTCTACCAATATGTGTGGTGATAGAATTCAACATTCCACAAATCCTCATTTGGGGAAGGAGGAATGTATCCAATGGATTGTTATCCTTTAGGCTCACAGGATGATAAGTTCAATAAAAACGATGCTCAACAATATGTTGACTCTCATTAGGAGATCCAGAGGGGGAATATATCCAATGATGATGGGGTGAATGGTAGAACCCCCTAGTACTGATTATTAGTGGTCATGCATCTTTTAAATATGCAGTAATAAATGGGAAGGAAAAGGTGGATGACATTAAAGGCTTTAATCCTAACCCTTCAAAGAGAAGGAAACATAAGGTTTATTCAAACACACGACAAACTATTTCTACCATATCCTATTCTAAGTAAAATACCGATGCAAAAATCCTCAATATATGCAACTAGAGTAAGCCTAAATCTGAGTGAGAAACAATTTATGACTCTGATTATAGAAATGATATGTCCTTTTATGTCCTGTATACTTTTGTCTACCAGATGAGGGAAATTCTCTTTGTTTGTCCCCACTATCCACCTTTTTTGTAATTTTATTTCTTTTTAACAAATGGCCTAATTATTTTCTTCTAGATGTATTGTATGGTAAAAAGTCTAAGATTAATGGGTGAATAATTGATTCTAATTATAATTACATCTATAATGGATAATGGAAAAGTTAAGAAAATCATCGTTGAAGAACTAAAACAACACACAATGGAAATTTAATTAGGTATTCTAATGGTTACATTGATTCTAAGTTTGTATTTGTTCTCAACATGAAATACCCACTAGTGAAATCCATGATAGAATAAATTCACTGGAAGACATTGCTCTTAATGAGGTTGTACCATATTTGTGGGGTAGCAGATGACAAGGTCAATGTTAGATTATATATAGTTAAGAATCTTTTGAAGGGGAATGTTGATCAAAGATAAATCATGGAAGAATATATTAGGATTTCTTTTAAAAAAAGTGTAGTTGAGTGATGACACATCCAATATGGAAATTTTATTGTTGTCCAGTTTCAAAATATCCAGTTTTTGGGAGTCTGGAACATGGGTAATAAAACCAAAGATATTAAAGAACTATGATCTAACCAAGGATGGATAAATTCACAATTAGGTTACTCTTTCAGTATCCAAATAAAAAAATTGAGGATTCATCACATTACTTAAAACATCAATATAATGGGTATATAATATTACATTCCTGATGTTTTTTCAAATTCCTCAATCAATTTCCATAACCAAACAGTTCATCTGGTAATCAACTAGTTCTTTTGTATGCAATTAGAGACATTTTTTACACTAGGGGTGAAACAATATCAATTATGGATCTTTAATCTTGTGTGGAAGATGTATATTGTCCATTAATTGAGTGATGATGATGAAATTAGGAAGTTATTCAGGAACGTGTTAGTGCTGTCTCACCGAGATTTGCTGATATTGAACCTATATTTGAGTTCCTCAACCAAAAAAACCAGTCTTATACCCATGCACTAAAAACTTCCTCCTGAGCTCCCCTTTTGACCTGATCTCACCCATTCTTGGATCGATCAAATAAAATTAAAACAAATTATTCATTAATCTCAATCCAATATGAAGAAGACCCAAGAAAAAATTCTTTCTCAATAGAATCATCCAGTGTAGTTCATTCCTAGATTAAATTGAGAATCAAATAATAATAGACATTATATTTTTATTTGATAATTTAGGTTTCAGTTGTTTTAGGTTCCAAAAAGTAGATGGATGAATTGAAAAATTGAATTGGGACAAATATACAAGGTAATTGAGTAAACTAATCACGCTCTACCTAGTATATAATCCTTACATTATATTCCTATACCCAAATACAAGGCTCAAATCTATTCAAATATACCCTTCCTTTTTAAAGGGGATCAATCCCATCATATGCATCTCTTTTTCCTTCATTCGGAATTTTACTTAGAGTAAAGTTGCAGAGAAAAAAATATTTTTTTTCTTGATCCTTCACTTGGGAGTATGGAGTATAATTAGGGGAAGATATATTTTTAATAGTAAATATTTATGTATGATAATATGGATAAATATTAACCATTGAACAATTAACACCATGAAAATATAAAGATATGGAATCAAAATTGTAACTATAATCGAAGAACATTACTAGAGTCACCCAATATAGTTATAGAAAATATAGTGCTCACATGGTGAATTTGGAATTGTAGTAAAGAGCTATAAGCATTCATTTATAAATTATAAACTATTAACTTGGGGAGATGATGTTTCTTCTGAAATCAAAGAATCACTGATACTATTATTTTCCCTCATTTGATTGATTTTTATTATTTTAATGATTTTGGTGATGGAACACTAAGATATTAGTTAATGATCTAAGGAGATTCTATGTATCCCATTTGATTGAATACCTCATTTTTATAGTTTATTCTCTTATTTTAATCACTATGGATTTATTAAAACTATTTATAAATTAGTATATTTATTTATTTATTAAATTTTGAATCAATCTTCCCTTATTCACTGGATCAAACACACAATCCACATAGGTTCTATCCATTTTATATGATCACGGGTAGTTGGTGGACTTAAGGGTTATTTGAGATCTTTTATTATAGGGATATGGGGATTATTGATTGCACAATTTATTACATTCCTCATATTAAAAAAAATTATAAGAGAGGGAAATAACGTGATATTTTACTTAATTAGAGTGAAACCATAAGATTAAAAATGAAATAATTATTTAACAAGATATTTAAGTAGATATCCATGTTTATGAAACTTCTTTAGAATAGAATTTAAAAACCAATCGAGTTTAATATCAAAAACACCTTTCATGCACTAAACCCTCCAAACAAAAGGTAAACACACCCATAAAACTATCCTCTATGAGATATAACCCAGCTCCACTATTAATAAATTAATTAATGTTCCAAAAAATTATTACAGGTCCCCACAATAGGCATCACATTACATATTCATAGACCCCCACACATAGTGCCTAGTGATCCCATGAAACCAATAAAAAAATGAGGTGAGTCATCTATTAAGTCATGTATAGTAATAGCATATGCATCATAGGTATAAAAAATTAAATCACACCTCACCTCCAATACCCTCTCAAGAAATATCCCAAGTCATGTCATCTATTTTAAATGAAATATACAACATGCGCCTCGGGACAAAAGCTATATAAATCACAAAAAATGGCTTAAGAGGGTTTCACACACCCACATCATTTAAAACCATTTAAAAGTTCCAAACATACCTTTACTAAAATGTACGTGGGTTTTCAGGAAACCCTTAGTTTTTTCAAATCCCAGTTTATATGAATCTTTAAATCCAAATAATTAAATTGCATTACCAAAAAAATTCCCAAATGAAATCACAAAATAACCATTTGAAAATATATTCTGAAACCAACTCTATTTCATTTAAAAACTCCCAAAATATCAAAACACCATTAATTAGTTGATTTATTGACTCAAATGGGGTCAAAAAAAATCAAACATCGCATTTTCTTTAAAATAATTCCTTAATCATTTTAAATATACTTTGAATTTTATTTACCACTAAAAATGCTAAGTAATTACCATATTCAAAGTGTGAAATCACTCCGAACCATTTTATAAATCCATATTAATATCACATAAAGGAATCATTGTAAGTGTAAAGAATTTGGAAATCTCAAGAAAAAAATATATGTCAATTTTAGGAAGCATAAAAAAACACATACCTCAGTTCAATGTCATTACAAATGAAATTCATTAATTTTAATTTAGAATGTTAAACAATACCCAAAGGAAACTAGATAGTCCCTAGAAATAAATTAGAAGGATCTGAGGATTTTAAGTTAATAAATCATCATAAATCATGTTTGTAGGGTCTTGGAATCATAAAATTGGAAAGGGAGGAACTACATCTCATTTACCCTTGCTTTATAAACCAAGATTCAGAGAAAGCGTGGGTCAAAGAATCCATAAATTGAATTTTGAAATTTTTTGAATTCCATAAATTATAACCCCCAAGGAGAAAGAATGGCTTTTACTACATCATGGTGCCTACCTAGGTAGATTTAAATCACCTATTATAGAGTTGTTTCCTTGTTCTTCCCTTCATAGATTATATCAGATATGTACCCCAAACACCCAACAGGGGGAGCACCATGCAGTGGAGCTCCCTGTCACTCATCTAGACAGCCATAGAACTAGGGGAATGAGATCCCAAAATATCCAATTCTATTCCCAGCACCTCATATCCTTCATAGTTTCAATATTATCCCTAAAATTTTCTATCCTTTGGTTGTGTGATTTACTTCCCACAAGGAGACTCCCTAGCCAAACCAGCTACCAAAACTTCTTAGATATGGACACCATGTTGTGGTGGAATGCACCCAGGACAATAAACCCTTTGAGATTCCCAAAAATACCTAGGAAAATATAATAAATAAAAATAACCCAAAATAACAAGAATTGTGAACAGAAACATTAACAAAGGGTGTGATAAAACTCCCCACCATCCCACTATATTCCCCCCAAAAGTCCTTAATAATGAAGGAATTAGCATAAAATATGTCAGAATAATACAATGTAGAATGAGGTGAGTTGGAAGAAAAATACCAAGAGATAGACTAAGGGACACGACCATTAAGCACAACTAATTTTTTTAAACTAGAAAAAACAAATACAAAAGATTCCAACAAATATATCCAAGAATTATCAAACCATGATCATGATGAAAATGAAACTAAGAGGAAATGGGTACCCCATATATGTCTCCCTACCATTTAGTATTCATATAAAATTGGGAAGTAAAAATAGATACACACTCACAAATTCAAGAAACAACAAAAAAAATCTCTAATAATCTATAATAATGACTCATTTCCATCAAACCATAACAAACTCCTAAGAACCAGTATTAATTACCCAAATGAACTCATCCGAAAGTAAACCCAACATTAGTAAGAAAAAAACAATCACTAATCTCATCAAATTATTCAAACAAAAAACTCATTATGAAAGGATCATGAGAAATCCAAAGCAAGGAACATCATAGGTTATAGACCTTAGGTCATGATACTTACTAGGAAAACTATCAACTCAATCTCGAAACACTATACCTTATCGAACCCAAAAAATATAGAACCATTATGTTCTTTTCTGATCGAAGGTGACATCCATCCTAATTACCCAATAATTGGCCATACTATTACCCATGATCAATCAAATATGAACTTGACATAAAATTATCATAGAATAATAATGACACTTGATTCCCAAATAGAAGGAAACCAAAACCACAAGTCATTCCCAAGATCCAAAACTCAACATCATCCATGAAATCTAGAAGGAATACAAACATATCCATAATTCATTAACATCCATAAGTTCTCCCCTGGGAGATCCTATATATACCCCAAAAAATAAACACACATTCAATGAAAAAATAAAGTCTCTAATAATTCACTCATACGACTTCACTAAGCGTGCCTCAATCAAAACCAACCCCACCAAGAGAAAATACCAAACCCCTTTCTAACCCTACCACTACTACATATAAATTTTAATCACCATAATGAGGACGAGAGCATTATTTCAAGAATTTATACAGTGAAAAAGTAATTCATGAATCCACCACCTCACATAGAGTCTAGGTAGATTCAATAATCTGGGTAACTCACAAATAAGTATAATAAAAACACCTTATACTCTACTATGATTTTTTTTCGGAACAGAGTAACTAACATGAACATGAACAAAAATATATCCATGTTTCAAAAATCAAATCACATATAATTATATTTCCCTGAACACATATTTCTTCAAAATTAAAATTTCAAAAATACCTTCTTCCAAAAGTATAAACTCTTTAAAAATAAGAAAATCTATAAAAACATAACTTTCCATTTAATTTTATTTGAAAATAAAATTATTTTACCAAATCACCCTATGAATTTTTTGATCATAAATCCAAAACTATCACGACCCGAACCAATGATGCTCAATCCAAAACTACCCCAATCCCACCACTATAGGCTAGGGTCTGGTGAAAAGCACCTAAAGGAATAACTAGTTTGGGAGGAATTTTCCTAATATACTTGTATTTACACACCCAACCATCTCCATGAAGAAGGGTAGAGGAATAATAAAAAAATATGAAACAACTAGAATATAAAACACACATAAAAGACCTATAAGGTGTATAAGATTATAATGGTATAAAATGAAAAGTAAAGGGGAAAAGTACACACCCAACTAGAATGATGTCCCAACTTGAAAAACTAGAAATTAAATGATGAGAGATCTTAAGTCCTAATCTCCATGCTCTGACCACCGTATGCTATCAAATGAACCAGGTATCCCTATGCACCTATGTGATCATCACCAACCTATTATTAATTCTCATAAGACATGAAAATTTTGGGAAAATTACATTAAGGGGTAAATATATACATACCTAGTAGGACGCATTGAAAGCTAAAGGGGGAGTAGTAAGAGATACTATATGAATAGGAAGATAGATCAACCCAAAGAAAGATAGTAAACAAATCCAATTAAATAGATATATATATATATTTGATCAACAAAAGAATCCCAAAAATGGAGATGAAGGGTATCTTCATATCATAGCCTTTACAAGGAAATATTGCCATCAGTTCCAAATGTCTATTAATGATGCTCAGTATCCTATGAATCTATCCGAAGAGATATCCCTATCAAGAGACACATCACCACTATGTCACACAGTTGAGGATCAAAATATCTATGTAAATGATATATACCATGGTGGAATTGGAGGATGACACTTAGTATATAGCTAGAGGACCCATTCCCTATCCCAACAGGAGGGTTCCACTCTAATGGTTGAGGACCCTTACCCTGGATCCATAGAAGGGTCCCCTCAATAGTCGATAGAGGATCATGCCTCTCTTAGTAGGAGGTTAGAACTCTAATAATCATCAGAGTACCCATGCTTATCCCATTTAGAGTGGTCCACTATAGTAATCGTTAGATGACCCATACCCATCCCAATTGGAAGGTGAAACTCAAATAACCGGTAGAGGACCCATGCCCATCCCAGCTGGAACGTTCCTCTCTAATAATTGGTAGAAGACTCATGCCCATCCTTGCTGGAGAGTTCCACTCTAGAAGTCAATAGAGGACCCATACCCTACCCAGTATAGGGGTTCCACAGGAATTGTAGATATAAGACTCATTAACTATCCCACAAAAGGTTTCCACTCTATTGATAGATAGAGGACCCATGCCAAATCCCAGTAAAAGGGTGACAATCTAAAATTTATGGTCAACCTTCCTAATAATTTTTGTCATTAGGTGTGGCCTAAAGAATAATAATGTATAGAACATAACAAATCATAAATCAAATTTCACGATAAAGTCTCCCATATCATTCTATGAAAAAAAAATCAGGATATGATACTCTCAGGAAAACATTTATGTAAGAATGAAGGAGATACTGGAGATAGAAGTTTCCTCAATAAATAATAGAGGATACTTAGCATGTAAGGGGGACCACATAGCCTATGGTTCCACTCCATTGTATATAAATGTCACTATAGGTACATGGATCACTACCCATGTAGTCATTCAATCCATATTAGGGGACTAAAAATCATGTCTGAGACATTCAGGGTTCTATCCATGCTCCTAGTCATGTATGTATAATATTTCCCATGTATGTATACTTTGGTACACAATGTGTCCTCCCACATGGGTCCATGATCATGTTCTACTCTACATAAATGATCCACACTAGGAGGGTCCCATGGTTTATGGACCATACACATGGAATTTGATCCTTAAATTTTTCAAAACCCCAGTGTTGTAGTCAAAGGGGCACTACAAGGCATGTATTCATCCTATTAAACTCCATGTCGTTGGGTTTTTTCAATAAAATTATATCTACATTTGGTATTCCTGATCTATGCTCGATGCTTTAGATATAACCTCCAATACACTCAAAATTAATGTTTAACCCCTCAATTACCCTTTCTAAATATTCATTTCCCTGAAAAGGATTTCTGATTGGTTCGTTCAACTCTTATACACACTACACACATATCCTGTCACCTGTAGCACCTCACTTAATTTCTTTATCCCCTATAGAATATTTATTATCCTAAAATCCATCCAAATTCCGTCCTTAATCACTAAACCACTCATCTCATGTGAATTATTCTCAAATATGGTGGGTATGATCAGGCTCTGTCACACCTAGGATCATCGAACTGGGACCCCGTAGGTGAATCGGTGAAGAACATGAAGAACAGAGGGGGAAATTCACAATAAACAGATCTAAAAAAAATCCTTGGACGAATTTTATTGGATAAAGAATAAAAATTAGGGATATTTGGGTAAGAAACATGGCACAATAGTTACATATTTAATAATGAATTGAAATTTAGTGCTTAGGTGCATGCAATGGTCTGAAATGGACACAGATCAATAGAAAAATTCAATCATGCTCATATATTTTAATCAGTTAGGGAAGAATCAAAAAAATAACGAGTCATACTAGGAAATTGGATTTTTCATCAATGAATAACGAACTTTCTAATGAATGAGATAAGTTATTGTGTTCAATATTCCTCGATCTTCTTGGATTTGGAGATTTTTCATCATCATATCTTGATTCACCAATGACAGGTGGAATAAGAATCCTCTCAATGATACTAGGGTTAGGAGGATAACCCTATATATATACATATTACATAATGGGTTTTAAATAGATTATTTATATTTCATTTAAATTAAATTATATAAATAAATTTAATTATTTATTTAACAAAGTGAACCCACCCATGACTGCTTTTATCCAAACACCCCACACTGACCAATTTTAGGTCGCCACTAAGGTAATCCTCACATTAAGGACACAACCTTGGTATCAAATTTATAATTCAAGACATTATTTAGGTTATATAATATTTTTATTAACAATATATTCGTGTATATTATAAAATATATTTAATACTTTTATAAAAATTAATTCCAGACACACCAGGCCTTAGAATCTCAAGTCGTCTTAGGGCCTATATCTGAAAATATTTCGGGATATATTTAAAAGAATTATAGGAAAAAACATAGACTCTAATTTATTTCTTCATTAAATATTTATATTACAAAAAAGAAAAACTAAACAAAAATCTCAGGATACAGATCCCTCATCTGGCTCTACCACTCCTAGGAGATCTCTTGTATGCTCCTATACTGCCAAAACACACAAACTAAAGGGATATGTAATCCTCAAAGGGTACCCTTATGCATATCCTCAATAACAACCGGGTCATCCACAATATTGGCTTCATCATTAAGGTCCATCTAACCCTTGTTAAAAACTTTTTTAGTTTCATCCACGTATATCTTTAGTTGTGACATGAGGATGAAGTCTTGAACTAGATCCAAATGTGGGGGTAGGGAAAGGAGGTATGAAACCTAACCAACCATATAAAATATCTCAAAAGTCTCAATGAAACTTAGGGATATCTTTCATCCTCTGATGGATCTCTTCAATCATCACCACGAGGATACTATTTGGAAAATGTGAACTCCTGGCTTAAAACTCCAAAGGCCTAAGAAATGAATTTTCATAATATTTATGCATGATCTATTATATCCTTATCTTCTCACAGATTACCTGTACCATATTCTTCATTTATTAAACCATCTTTGGCCCAACAAGAGATGCATCATTGATCTCTATCTATCACAAGGGTGACCTTCTAGGTCTCCTATAGAAGGCTTCAAAAAGTGTCATATCAATAGTAGAGTTTTAGCTATTATTATACAAAAAAATCTACCAAAATAAAGTGAACCTACCAAATATTTCCAAATTATAACATAAAAACCCATGGTATATCCTCCATCACTTGGATGGTATGCTCGGTCTTCCCCTATTTCTTGGGATGGAATGATATAATCATCCTCATATGGGTCTTGAACTTACCTTGTGGGTGATCCAAACTCATGATGTGAACCATGCTTCATGATATAAGACAATATTGAAGGGAACCCCATGAAGGAAAATAATATCTCAAACATAAAACTACCCAAAACTCTCTGTCAGAATATACTTCATGATATTAGGTAATTGATCTGACTTTATGGGTCATTCAACTATCACCCAGATGGCATCATGGCCCCT
Source organism: Viscum album (assembly GCA_963277665.1). Lineage (NCBI taxonomy): Eukaryota > Viridiplantae > Streptophyta > Magnoliopsida > Santalales > Viscaceae > Viscum > Viscum album. The sequence continues at coordinate 1,364,996,555 of OY728166.1, read as the reverse complement.
CGATGTCCATGGGATCCCTATCACAAATTCCATGGATATTTTATCTCATTTTCACTCTGGGGTCTCACAAGTCTACAACAAACCTTATGGAACCCAGTTCTCTACCATTAGTTACACACAATTGAGTTGCAGAGATACAAACTCATCCATGCTATGTCTCATGTCAGGCCACCAAAAATTCAAATGAGGTCTCTATAAATATTCCCCCATATGAATGTACACCCATGGGAGATGTGTGGAACTCTCTCATAACCTCCTACTGCATAATTAATGGGACCACATTCCATCCCTATATACAGATGAAATGATTCCCTCCTCCATAATTTCCTTCTATTGAATCTCTTGAGGATATCTGGTCATGGAAGACCTCATATTCAATGTCTCATTTGGTGTTGAAATTCCATCAAATACAACAAATGGTTAGTTTTGGATGAACAGAGTATTTAGGACACCACAAATAATCATTTTGGGGTAAAAAATAATGGTGTACGCAATTTCCAAAAGCTACACCCAAGAACCACATGTTGCACGCAAATGCCTTGAATTCCAAATATGATGGGATTTCCCACATCATCCGCCAAGGAGAACATGGTTGATAAGGCACACATGCACAAGAAAGGAATAATATGTGGAATAAAATAACAATTCATACAACATGAAATTTTTATGTTCCTAATATTACGAGAAACTGGGTATATTTCATGGATGGACTCCCCTGACATATTAAGAAAGAGTGCATAAATCCCCTTCCGTTGCCAAAACCTTAGAGGCCCATTGCCAAGGATTCTAGCTATAAATTATGGATCACCCCATCCTTAAGAGAATCTCTCTAAAAGTTTAAAATACACTCCCATGTGTGAAAGTAATCCTATTTCATGGTAGCACACAACATGGACCACTTAATGTATAGAATCTTGTGCAATATAACTCTTGTGGTTCCAAACTTGACTTGCCCACAGTTGAGTAATTCTTGTGTGACACCTCTTAGGGTATCTAGGGTGCATGAAAAGGACCTTCCTATGCACAACCTTGATCTATACACAACCCCCAATCTTGTTTGCACATACCCATAAAGACTATATATACTACCCTTATGTTAGAGAACCCTACTCACACGACTTGCACACAATACTCCAAACATTCATGCAATAATTTCCAAGTCCCTTCTTGATATCCCCTATTCATCCAATGCACCCATTACCTTACCTAATGATTCAGAGTATATGGGTAATCTAACCCATTTTTATTATAAGAATAGGGACTCTAACATGGACCCATGATTGACCACTCATCAATGAAATTTCCAAATCCATGTCCCTTCCAAAGGTGAAGTACCCTAGAACACCCTGATAAGGGAGGGGTGAATAAGGGTGTCAAATTTTTCTTTAAAAGTGACGTATCTTGTTACCACATTGGTAGAAACCAGTTAAACCTATCTAATGGTAATTTTAAGTAATTCAAATACTCACATGTATAGAGACAACACAATAATTTTACTTGGTTCACCCCTAAGGTCTAGTCCAAGTAGCATACGTCGACAATGTGTCATCCTTACAAAAATCTACTAATATTCACTAGTTGTGGAATACATAAGTTCAAACACAATCACTATATGTTCAGCACAAAAACATTACATTATTTTAGGGATAACACACTACGTCCCTCAAAATAATTCTATTGACTACCCCTAGATTACTCCCATTGGTCATGTCTTACTCAATTTATCAACTTAAAGGTATCTTAAGCAAACTGGAATTAATATATTTATCCCTAAATATCATAAGAATCTTCTTACTCTATAGACCTGTGGTGATGCACTTTGAAATAATTGTTCAATGAAACCTGATATTTAGAACAACTTTTCACAGTGGTCCTTCGTTAAACTAACTATCTTCACAAATCTCACTAAGTGGTCTCAAAATACCCCATCATTGCAAAGAACTGATTAATTATAAGAATTGGAATCAATCGATACATAACTAGTCTTTTCAATATGTTTCATATTAGATAGAAAAACATAATCATGAATCTCCCCATTCTTCACAAAATCATAGTGATTCCAAATTTTATCCAATTATTTTTGTGTGTTAAAAATAAATGGGGCTATTATCATCTTAATAGGCTCATCCATTCATAATGATACACCACCATTAAAATATTCTTAATATATTTAAAAAATATCTTCATGAAATTCATCCATTCACAAATATATAGTAATATTTTCTATTTTAATGGATATCATCATCAACTCATCACGCATTCGCAATGCTCCACATCTCCTAATCGCAAAGAACACCATCAACCCAACACGAACTCAGGGAAATCAACTCTGTGAAACCTTTTCATCATGAAACCCATTCCTTTACCAAATTTATAAATATTTGATTTCTGTAAACAAAAATTTGTGATTGTATCATTTTCCTCAATATTTATAGCCCAAAATTTTGGTAAACACTATGAAACAATACCACCTTCAACACCATTATCAGCCTATTATGAAAGATAACTTTTCTTTCAAACTCATTTATCAACCCAATGGGGATTGACAACAAATATAGTCCAAACTTCATTTCCATTAAAGAAAATACTTGGTTCCAACAATATCCCCCATCGGGGTAGTTGTTAATCTAAAGATAAATTCAATAAAGCACTGACTACTATCAAAACCTGATACACAATAAAAAACTAATCCAATGCTCTAAGTCTATGTGAGAAAAACTCAGTGTAGAAAATAATAGGGAAAGAATGAACTGGGTTATCATGTTTTGGTTTGATTAAATATTCCCAAGATATGATCTGTCTATTTACTTATAACACCAAATTCTCATAACTAAGAAATCTCATCTATGAATGTTTCCTCGTAACATCGAATTCTCATCTATCACATTAGATTTATACATTCTAACCCTATGTAAATCAACCCAAATAATCTAATTTTTACTTGTATATATCAAATTCGCACTCCACCTAGATTATATCTCCCCCTACAACCTACATCACTTCCACAAATAGATTAAAATAGTTCAAAAATAGGAAGAAGAGAACCTCGTAACCTCCTCATGCACTGGGAGGTGGTTGAACACCGATATTTAACCTTTTTTTTGAAACTCATGTTTCCCCAATGGATTAGTTAGAATATCATCCACTTGGTCATTATTTCCCATATTCTCTATTTTAATCATACTTTGTTCAAATGTTTCCATGATAAAGTGATATATGATCTAAATATGTTTTGTATGATATTTTTTAACATGATTCTTTGTAATATTGATCACACTTTTATTTTCATTGTAAATCACCATCGATTGTTTCGACTCATCACCAATATCAGTCCTTTGTTTCTTCATACACAAATGTTGAATACATTCCTTCATAGCAGAGATATATTATACTTCTTCCATGCTGAGAGAAGTGATTTATTAATTCTTTCTCAATTAGCCAACACATTTGTTTCTAATCAATAATGATCCACCACTTTTGTACTTTCTATCCACCACATCTCTAGACCAATAAGTATCATAATATTTCTATCATTCATTATATTTTCCCATAGAAATGTATAATCCAAAATTCAGTGTACTTTGTATAAACATTATGAATTATTTAACTGCTACCAAATGCTCTTCCTTCAAATTACTTTGAAAGAGGGACTCTACGCATGTTGAAAATACAATGTATGGTCATTTTATAGTCAAATATAATAATCTTCCAATGATTCTCATGTACATGGTGGGATCCACATAAGTCTCATCCTTATGCTTTACAAGTTTTGTCCCAACCTCTATCAGAGTTGACATTGGTTTGGAGTCATGTATATTGAATTCCTTCAGTATCTCTGTTACAAATATTTCCTGAGAAATGAATGTTTAATCCTTCTTTTGAATCAATTTTTTCCCAATAAGTATGTGAGTTCATTGATCATAGAAATTTAAAATTTATATTTCTTGTGATTGGAAAATTCTTCCACTAATTTCTGCCTGCTTTCTCAAAATATAATATCATACCTGTATACTAGCTACATAAATTTATCATCCTTAAAATTATTTGCATAGAGATTATGGTCACACCTCCTATTTTATGTTAGAGCTTCTTCAGATAAGAATCCAAATGAGAATACCATTCTCATTGTGTATACTTTAGACCATATAGTTCCTTCTTCAATCGACAACATTCATTTCATCATTAAAATTTAAAAAACACATTGATTGTTAAATGTACACTTATTCTTTAAGAAAACCATTTAATAAGGTAGTTTTTACATCCATTTAATAAAAATTATATCCTTTTTGAACTGCCATAGTAATGAAAATCATTCCAATCGCTCTACTGGAGAAAATATTTCTTCGACATCAATTCCTTCAATTTGTGCATAGCCTTTACACACTAGGAATGTTTTATTTCTAATCACATTTTCATTATCATCTAATTTGATTTCAAAAAACCAGAACCCAAGTTTTCAAACCACTTTTCTAATTAAATTGTGATTTTCATATCTCTTAACCAGATCCCAAGTTTGGTTCTTTTTTATTTGGTCCAATTCTTCATTCATATCCTTAACCCATGATTAATCCTTCATTGCTTCTTTAAATGAGATTAGTTCTATAATTGATTGGAAGGAAAAAATGTGCTTTACTACTCATTCTCATTGTTTGTATGGGAGATATCCAATCCCCAATGATGTTGGATTGATCAATGTTTTCTCTTCTATTTCTCCTCTGAGGTTTAGATAGATTTTCTTCAGCCATGGTTTACTATTCTTATTCTTATTATAAATCTTCATCATGTTGTGATACCTGAATGTTTTTGACAACTTCTTCTACTTATAAATTAGAATATGTTCCATGTACATTATCTTCTTTATCATCTATCATATCTTAATAAGAGCTCCTGGAGGTATTTTTTTTCTTATCTTTAATGATCATGACATCAATGCTTTCCATAGTTCTTCTAATATCATTATTGAAACATTTTTAGTCTTTTCTCTTCATTGAATATCTGTGGAATATTCCCTCATCTACAACATCAACATGCCTTCCTTGATCATATTCCTTACTTCAGATAAAACATTTTCTTATGAAGATAAGAAAATACTTCAGATATGGATTCATTCCATACCACAACTCATACGGTGTCTTGGTTTCTTCCATTTAAAGAGATGTTTAGTTTTGAGCGTACACAACTTCTTGAATGAACTCTTTCTAATAATAGTGATAGATACGACTCTCAATCAGTATAGTTCTGGCCATATTGTTTACCTATTGATTTATGTGTTCAACAATGCCATTTTTTAGTGGGGTTACAACCACATCCACATCATTTCTTATTCCATATTTTTCTAAGTAATTTTTAAATTCAATGCATGTGTATTCCACTCCATTTTCAGATTTTAGAACTTTGATTGTGTGACATGTATCATTCTTGGCTATTCTATGATAACTCTTCATGAAATTAATAAATTATTTTTTCCTATGTATAACCATCACACTAGAAATTCTACAATATTAATCACTAAAAAGAACATAGTACCTTTTTCCATTTGTCTTTGAAACATTTATTTCACCACATATGTTTGTGTGGAGGAGATCAAGAATATTTTATGCTCTTTTCTTTTTTGGATGATATAAATTGCAAACCAACAATCCTTGTATGCAAGAATAACATGTTTTTACCATTAATTCATTATATTGGGGATATAAATGGTTGTTTTAAACATAGATATATTTTCCATAATTTTTTTTATTAATGTGAGCGAACATATGATTCCATGAATTTGTTTCTTCTTAAATACTTATGTAACAAATGTTCTCTTTATTGTCAAACTGGTACATATTTCCACCTATTTTGTATCCTTTCATGTGATAATTACCTATCCTTACTTGAATAGTGCACCCCTTTTGATTGAATGTTTCTATCATTATTAAGTCATAGAGTTGACTTAGACTTAAGAGATTGTGATGCAAATCTTCCACATAAAGAAATTCAATTTTCATCAGTTCATCATTTTCCAATTTTGTACTTCCACTATCATTGATCTTATATTCTTTAAACACTTTTCATAATATTATTTAATAAGTCTTAATTTAATATGTTATGAGATGAGCACCCACTTTCAAGAATCTAGTCAATACTGTTCATTTTGTCTTTTAGATAAAATTTTATAAGGTTGGATTTCTCAATTTTATTCTTTTCCTTATATAAAATAATTGATTGAGTGGTGGATGATGATATTATTTCCCATATCTTTTCCATGTGAATTGGTTAATCATACTCATATTTTAATTCCAGAGGAGAAAACCTATTTGAAAGGGAGATTAAATTTTTTGGAGGCTGTTGACTTATCTTTGAGTTTTGTAGGCGACATTTCCACATTTCCTCTTCTTGCAATCAGTAGATTTATAGTCATAGTTAGTGAATTTAATATAATATCCATAAAACCCATATCTTCTATAGAATGAATTATATTATTTCATTCTCAATTTTACTTCCTAGATCTACCCCATTAAAATATATTATTTCTACTTCATAGTATGACATGTTATGGACTAGATAGCTACAAAAGTAACATTTCACAAGAGGAAATGTATTCTCACTTATATTTCTCCTATTTCCCCCTTCCTCACGAAAATTATTTTACTGGAGATCATTTATGAATAATTGTAGATGGTTTTCAGTTCTTCTTTTAGTTTCATTTGAGGATTTATTTTTTTGGACTTTAGGTGCCTTTGTGACATGTATAACTTTCAGTTTCCCTTTAATTTTTCACATATTGTTTCCAGCCTTCAATGTTTATGTATCCCAACCAATTCCATTTTTTCCCATGCATATATATCTTTGATCATTCAAATCCTTCTCTACTCCTTTATAACCCTGCTTATCTCTCCTAAATAGATAATCATTTTAGAATATTACAAACTATATTTTCTTCCTAGTTCCCTTGGAATTTGATTCACTTTATAGTTTACTCCTTGGAGTAACAAATTCTACTTCAAGAACCTCAATAGTTTTGGATTTATACGTTGGCATGTATGTACGGTCATTGATGACCTTTTTCTTATTCTTTAATTTTGAACTTCAAATCCACCTCATCTTATGAAATTTAAAAAGTTGTTGAATTTTCTTTTGCTACTTCTTTTAGGTAATCAATTTCATCTTCAAGATGATAAATATATTCTGATAAATCTTTCAAAAAATTTCTCCACTTTTTTTATATTTCTTTGATTCTCATGATTACCATGATCATCCCCATGTTTTAACTTGATATCAGTATCAGTAATAAACTAATTATATCTATCTTCATATTTTTATGGCTTTTACTTTTCAACTATAGCTATCATAGAGTCTTGGGTTCTAGATTTAAATTCTAGTTATTCTTCCCCAAAAAATTAATAATTATCATCTTATTCAGTATAGAAAAAAATCTATCTCTATAAATTATTTCCATATTTGTATTATCCCTTTTATGAAAACCTTTTAGGAGGCTTCTCACATGTTTATATCATCACTTTATTCATAATATAACTTCCTTGAGCACCATGAGGAAATATGCCCAACTCTACCACAACAAAAATAGGCCTGAGGTGGCTTTCCTTCAAATCTCCATGTTCCTCTAAAGAATTTTCTGGAAAATATGTAAATAAGTTTTCCATATTCATTATATTTTTCAAAAGTTTCTCCAGAAACCTCATGTTTTTTCATGCCCTTGTATGCCATTTCTTTCCCAGCATGAGTTGTTGTATCATCTAGTTTGACTCTCATTTCATAAGCTACCAAACACCTCTTTAGAACATCCATTGAATGTTTATACATATCCTTTTACTGAACAGTTGGCACTTTTGGATTATATAGTGGTGGAAGCCTTTTAAAGTTTTTTTTGTACAATTTCAATGTCCTTTATTTCTTCACCAATTACTCATATTTCTCCAATAATCAGTGATTTTATTAATAAATGTATCTTCATTTTCATCATGATTCATTTTCATATCATCAAACCTAATATGAAAGACTTATTATTGCACTTACTTCACTTTATTTTCACCATCATATATATTTTCCATCACATATACTTAGATGAAGTGAAACTCATCACCTTCATATAAATTTGATCAGAAAGATCTACAATATTGTAATTATATGATTTGGCATCTACATCAATCATTTTATTGTTTGTTTCAATGATAAACACTCATGTTTCGTCAGTAACATGTACCACTTGTGCAATGTAAAAATTAAATACCATTACAAGATATCTTAGATGAGATCTCATCATATTCTTAAAAATCTAGATGTTTCTTCCATAAAATAGGGTAATTACACTAAAATATACAGAATTCATCATGATAAAAAAAGTGGGAAGATTTAACTCCATCAAATTATATGCTTTGATACTACTTAAGTCACCCCAGAACACTATGGGAGGTGAGGGGTGAATCAGGGTGTCGACTTTTTATTGAAAAGTGATGGATCTTTTTCCCACATTGGTAGGAACCAGTTAAACATATTTGGTGGTAAGGTGTAGCAATTCAAAAATTCACAAGAAGAGACAAAACATAGTAATTTTACTTGTTTCTCTAATAAGGGCCAATCCATGGAGCATACACTGATAGTGTGTCGGTCATACTAAAATCCAATAATCTTTTCTAGTCTTGGAATAAGTAATTTCATACATAGTAATTTTGTGTTAGGCACACTCCCTTTACAATATTTTAGGGATAAAGCAATAAATCCTTTAGAACACTTCCATCAAATCCCTCTAGCTCACTTCCTTGGGTGAAGTCTTACTTAGTTTATCGACTTGAAGGATTCTTCAATAGATTGGAATTAAAGTATTTTTCTCTGACTATAACAAGACTCTTATTTCCCACTAGACCTATTTTTAATCACTTTTAAATCATTGTTCCCTGAAACTTGATATTAATAAAAACTGTTTGCAGAGCTCCTTCATGAATCTCACATCCTTCACGAAGCTAAATACCTTTATAGAAAAATCTACATTTTCAAAGCTCATTTATTCATTATGAAACACCTCATTATCGCAAAGAAAGAATTACATAAAATCATAATAATCTATTAAGACTTAATTAGTATTTTTTTATGCGCAATCTTGCATAGAAAACTAGATTCAGGAATATACCCAGCCTTTTCAAAATAAGAGAAATTATGACTTTTCTACAATTATTTTTTTGTGTTAAAAATAAGTGGGGGAAGCCCCATATTTATAGGCTCAGACATTAATGATTATCAACCACCATTATTTCATTTTTTATATCTTAAAAAAAACATGAAATTCTTCCACTTGCAAAGCTCCAATGATATTTTTTGTCGTTTTAGAGATCACCATCAACTCATCACACATTCGTGATGCTCCACTTCTCGTAGTCATGACGAACATTGTCAACTCATCGAAAACTTGTGAAACTCACCTTTGCAAAACCTATTAATAGAAAATCCCATGAATTTACCATATTTATGATGTGTTGATTACATAAAAAAACATTCTTCATGATAGTCTCTTCCTCCAGATTTTGAGCTGAAAATATTGGAAAACACTGGGAAATGATGCGACCTTGAACATTGTTGTCATCCTGTAATGAAAGATCACTTGTCTTTCAACACCTTTATCAACCCAATGTGAATTGACTAAAACCAAACACCCAACTCCATTTCCAAAAAACAATAGCCTTGGTTCTAATAAAATTGGCATGATGGGTGGTCACTAAGACATATGGGTAAGAAGTGTGACCCCACCCCCACATCTGAGCTACATGATGTAAAACAACCGAGTTACACATCCTAGTCATACACCATTAAACATAATAAAAAATCCTGAGCACATGTTGTAAAAATATAGTCAGTCCTTGTGTGATACAGATTGGATGTTCCATGTATGAGTGTCATGGGATAACCCCCATACCTCTAACACCCACATGAAATTAGATCCTCTAGGAAGAACCCATGTGTAATCCCCACACCATCCCAACCAAGAGAAATCTTCTTGTGAAGAGAATATTAAATGTGTAATCCCCACACCATCCCTTGTTGACACTCATTTTAGGACACAATAATACTTACCACATGACGTTAAAATGAATTTATTGGTCCATTCACACAACCTTAAACTGTGGCATCAAACTACATGGGTTTTGATCCCTATCTTATAAAAAGGTTAAGTAGGATGCCTCTATAAGGTTAAATCCAAACCAATGGTAAACTTAGGTTCTCCCTCCTAGGTAAATACCTCCCTAATCCTCCTCAAAGAGAATTCAGATCAAACTTCTCAGGTCCACCTCAATTGGAATCCTGGAAAATTGTAAGCTTATGTGCCCCCTCCAAGGGATTCACCTACTAGATCAACCTCAAGGTGTGTTCTAATTAAACTTCTCAGATATTCCTCAATGGTTATCCCAACCAATGGTAAAATTATGTTCTCTTTTCTAGGCACACACCTCCATAATCCATCTCAAGGGTATTTTTGATCCATCCATCATGGGTTCTTCTCAAGGGGTGTTCTCACCCAAACCTTTAGGGTGTAACATCATCACCCCTAGGGAAACAACTCTCAAATAAATATGAAGGTGTTTTTTTATCCATCCATACAAGGTTTTATTCCAGGGGAGTTCTCACCCAAACCTTCTTGGTGTGACAACTTCTCTCTTGGGAACACACCTACGAGATATATATCAATGGGAATTTTGATCCATCAATATTTATTTCTCCTCAATGTGTGTACTCACTCAAACATTCCATGTGTGATATCTTCCCTCTTAGGGACATACATCTTGGTTCTGTCCTAAGGGGTTTTATGATCCATCCATACCATGTTCACCACAATGGTAGTTCTCATCCAAACCTTCTAGGTGTGATATATTCCCTCCTAGGGACACACCTCTAGGTCTGTCTCAAGGGGGGTTCTAATCCATCCATACTAGGTTCAACTCAAAGGGAGTTCAGACCCAAACCTTCTAGATTTGACATCATCCTTCCTAGGGACACACCTCTTGGATATGTCTCAAGGGGAATTCTGATCCATCCATTCTTGGTTAACCTCCAGGGGAGTTCTCACCCAAACCATCATGGTGTGTCATTTTTCCTCCTAGGGACACACCTCACAGTTAAGTCCCATGGGTAATTCTGATCCATCCATAATAGGTTTTCCAAAAATGGATTTCTCACAAAAACCATCTAGATGTTACATATTACATCATAGGGACACACCTTATGGATTCATCTCAAGGGGTGTTATGATATATCCATCATGGTTTCACCTCAAGGGGTGTTCTAACCCGACCATCCGGGTGTGATAACCTTCATACCAAGGACACACCTCCTAGATCATCCTCTACAGAGCATTCTAATTCATCAATCATTCCCCCACAATACATTAACCTTGTGATAGTATACTCTGGATATTAAACTTATTACTTGAACCATCTCAACCATACATCCTGATTCATCTCCATAGAATGTAGAACTTATGACATGAACTAAACACCTACCCTACACATAAGTGTGGGATGCCTAAGGTAAAAAGCGTTGGACGATGTGCACCACTAGTGTCGTTACATCATGATCGAAATTGGAATCTTCACGTTCCATTCCTTAATAGTCCTCATATGATATTCCCTCTCAATATTAAGAATATTAGTGATCAATACTACCAGTGTCCAGACATGCAAAGTGATGCCCAACGTGACTACTATCCTAATAATAGGTTTCTTACCAATCAAGATGGAAACAGAATTTCCAGATATAAATAGTGTAATTTACTAGTTTCCATAAATAAATTCCACAGTGAATGATTTCCATGAACATTAATTAAATATATGAGGGATACTTGGACTAGGCAATGATCTCAAAGGAGGAATCCTTGGATAGAGGAACTAACATCACATCATCATGTTTCAATCAAGGAGTAGGAATATCCATTAAAAGTGATGAATGTAACCCACCCTTATAAATTGGTAATGTAGGGATAGAATATCTAGTATGTACATTAATCATGAGGATATGCAAGTAGATCAATTAGAAAATCGTCAAAAACAAAAATGGTCAACACAACATGAAACTATTCTCCTTAACATGAGGAATAGTAGTGTTGAGGCATTAGAAGATTATAATTTCATCTGATTGAGATATATGGTGCTATGTACCACTAAATAAATAGTTTTACCCACATATAAATCACTATAAATTTGAATATTTAGTCGTTGTACATCCTCAATCTATAACATTGGAAACATTTATCACTCTCTATATTTGAAAGATTATGCCACACTAGGGAGTTGGGCATCATTTTTCTTGAAATTGTACTAACACATAGATCTACATGCCTTATAGGATTAACATAGTATGATATTTGAAGCTGAACACCCACAAGGTCCAGGGAAGAAGAAACATGGATGTGGAAATCCTGCACAACTCCAACCAAACCTCGACTTCATCCACGACTTTGGATACTAAGAACCCATGCCTCGTGTCACCTTTAGAAATCATCCATGGAAGTATGATCGAAAACCTCATACACTAGTATGATTATTATGGTGTCATTAACATAATGGAAATGTCATTTTAGGACCTAGATGCATCATCATCTCACCAATACTACTTCCCCCAAGGTCCACGTAGGGAGAAACCACTCAATGTTTTGACAAAAAACCAATTTGGGAGACTCTACCGGGAGTAGTCATATAACTTCATCCCCTATTACAAGGAGGTGGGGGATTCCCAAGTCAATATAGACATTAATATAACTCTTGATATACCATGGAGGGCTTGCACCAAGCCCTGTCAATGATAAAATTTATTGGTTCCCCAAGACAAAGAACTGGTGGTCTTTACCCCTACTTCACTGGCCCCATTCTGACCATCTGACATCAACATCAAGGGAAGGGAAATGATGATGCATGAAAAAAGGAATCATTTTCCATGGAACCAGTTCCTATTACACTATAAACGCATAAAATTAGATCCATTTCATAGGTGAACATGGATTTGTCTTAACCCATTTGGGATTGAGACACCATCCACCTTATCAGTAGGTTGTGCTAACTCTGTTAATTGTTGGAACCACTTAAATTCATCACAGACCAACCCATGATTAAGAAACTTAGTATGGGGTTCCTCCATAATCTTTTACCATCAATCATGTAGTTCCTCCCCATTTCATACAAATTTTATTTGGATGCACTCCCTACTCCATTAACACCCAGTACATAGGTCTTATTCGCACTCCATGGTATCAACTTGAAGGCCCTTCACGTGTCTATTTCAACCATCATTAACTTCATCCTTGTGATCCTAATCACCATCATAGAGGTCCTCCCCATTCCAAAGTGGAACCTTTCCCTGATGAACTATCCCAGGTAGATGGGTGAACAATCACTTCCAAAGGTGAACTCCTGGGAAATTCCAACCATTCATCATCCTCATTGATATTTCTAAATCCAATGACATAGATGAATCAATGTTGGTTTTTCCACCCCAACTAAAGTATTCTAGGGAATAATACTAATAAGTGAGACTCTTAATCCCTTAATTTGAGGTTTATAGGATCCCCATATCCATTTGTAAGTACATTCAGATTGAAGAAGTTATGTCCCCCTTCCAGGGGATCACCATGCATCTGTCTCTATCACCACCAGTCTCCCTATCTACCACTACACAAGATAATAGAGATCTATTTTAGTCAGGGATGACTCCTTAAAATGGTGAAAACCTTTCTACACCATAGATATATAATCCAGAAATGATCACTTCCTCCATTACACATGAGTTAGTGGTGAATACTCCATTCTATTGGGTTGTTATGATGTGGTCAGAACCACCCTTGAGGGAAGTCCCAGTGTGAAGTGAATAAGTGACTTGTTTAGTTTCTTCTCTACTAGACAACTAGCCACATAACAAATCCATGTCAGTACCACCCACAATATCTCAACTAGAACTGATCTATTTTTTGTCCAACCATGTATAGGGATCTTAGAAAGAGGGCATGTGTGTGGTTATAACTACTAACTAGTTCTTTGTGATGCTTGTAGGACCCCGGGGCACCCTGAGAGGGGAGGGGTGAATAAGGGTGACAAATTTTTCCATTAAACTAAGGATATTGTTCCCACATTGGTAGGAACTAGTTAAACCTATATGAAGAATATGATCTGTAATGAAACATTCACATGCAAAGAGATGACACAACAAATTTTACTTGGTTCACCGCTAAGGGATACATGCAAGGAGCATATGTTGACAAGTTTTCGGGAGTACCAAATTCCACTATTCTTCACTAGTTGTGGATTACAAAGGTTTGGGCATAGTCACTCTGTCCCAGGCTCATTTCCTTTACAATTGTTCAGGCATAGCTCACTGCGTCCCTCGGGTCACTCCCGTTGACTCCCTCTAGCTCACTATTGTTAGTGAAGTCCCACTCAGTTTATAGACGTGAAGGTATCTTCATCATTTCTCAATGAATGCATCCTCAAAATTATGTGGATGCTATGTTGAAGTCCAACTATCACCTGTGAACTAATCTACAAATTTCACGAAACACCAAGACAACCGGAAAGCCTCAACAGCACCTGGCGTGCAACTCCAATACGGCGCGCAACTTTCAAGGACGGCGCGCAAGTTATAACTGTTGCACAAGTCCACCTTCAGCACTTGCATGATTCAGTCTTCTTTAAAGACAAACTTGTGCGACTCAACTTCTTTTCAACTCAAGCCGATTTTGAAACCTAATGGAAACCTGTCGCGCAACTTCAATTCTGGCACGCAACTATCACCAAATAACTTGCGCGAAAACTGGACGGGAAGAAAACCACTACCACGCTACTCCACCTTGCGCGACCCACCAATACTTACGTGACTTCAACACCTACGTGACGGGAGCTCTGAATTTCTTCAAGTCCAAAGTTCGTGTTGAATGAGGAGGGGTGGTCCTCTATTCATAGGCATTCAGATACCCTACGTGGTGGCACACAAGTCTTCCCTCGGCGTGCAAGTCTCGGCGCGCAACCCTTCTTTCCTCTTAGACACTTGTGCGACCAACTTCCAATCTTGGGAACCCCTATTTACTTTTCCATATTTTGATGATCAAAACACGATGGGCAAATGGCACACAACTTTCCAATCCTCTAAGGTACCAGCGCGCAAGTCCTTTCACGGCGTGCAAATCACTTGCACGACTAAACCAATACTTGTGAGACCCTATTTCCTTTGCCATATTTTCATGTTCTCATTCTGAAAAACATCAGGCGCGCAAGTTCCCAAGTCTCCAATGCCTCAGCATGCATGTCTCTTTTCCAAAAACACATTTCTCTATATTTCAAATTTTGAGGCCCAAAAATCTGGCAAACACTAGGAAACAGCGCCATCTTCAATATTGTTGTCTGGTTGAACTGTATGATCACATTGCTGGTACACATTCTGAACTTCTACTGAGGATTGAAAACAAACACAAACCATACTCCAATTCATGCACAGAACATCCATGGTTCCAAAAATCTCCCCCTTTGGGTTTGTTGGAAATCAACAAATAAATTCAATATATCCACTTGCAAACCAAAAACGCAAGAATCAACTCAGCCAACACTCTAAGTCTACATGAGAAATGCTCAGTGTAGAAAACAAGAGATGTGGATTGAATTGGGATCCCGTGTTTTGGAATTATCAAAGACGCCATGTTCGTTGAGTGTTTTGGAATTATCAAAGATGCCATGTTTGCTGAGTTCCTGAGTTCCTTCTCATCCTCTGACTCTAAATTTATTCCTTTCTCCCCCATTGGAAATAAATCCAAAGAACAGTACTAGTTCATTGTTCACCTCAAACCACACCCCCTGGATAGTATCTCCCCCACAAACCTTCATCACAGCCATAAAAAGAAAAAAAACAGTTAACAAAACCAGGGAGAGGGGTATTGCATAACCTCCTTATGCACTGGGAGGTGGCTGAACACTGAGGTTCAACCGATGCTTCTTAAACACAGCCACTGGTAGTGGCTTGGTCAAGATATCAGCCACTTGCTCGTCGATTCCTACATGATCCATTCTAATCACGCCTTGCTCAACTTTCTATTGGATAAAGTGATACCTGATTTCAATATGTTTTGTACGAGAATGTTGAACAAGATTCTTCGTAAGATAAATTGCGTTCTTATTATCACAGTAAATCACCATTGGTTGCTTCACCTGATCACAAATATCTGTCAATTGCTACTTCATCCATATAAGTTGAGTTCATGCCTTTGTAGCGGAGATATACTCAGCCTCAGCATTACTAAGAGAAGTACTTTATTTTTTCTTGCTCAGAGAGCCAACACATTTATTCCCAATATAGAATGCACCACCACTGGTGGACTTTCTGTCCACAACATCGCCAGCCCGGTTAGCATTAGAAAATGCTGATAATTCACTGTTATTGCCTGCAGTAAAGTATAAGACAAAATTGTGAGTCCCTTGAATATATATCATGATTATTTTTACTGATTCCATATGTTCCTCCTTTGGATTACTCTGAAAGCGGGCTACAAGACATGTGGCAAAGACAATATCTGGTTGTGTCGCCGTCAGGTACAGTAGGCTCCCAGTGATCCTCTTGTACATGGTGGGATCTACAAAGGTCCCATCCTCATGTTTTCCAAGTTTAGTTCCAACTGTAATTGGAGTGGATATTGGTTTGGAATCTTTCATATTAAACTTCTTCAACAGCTCTCTTGCATACTTTTCCTGTGAAATGAAAATGTAATCCTTCTTTTGAGTCACCTGCAGCCCCAATAAATATGTGAGCTCCCCAATCATAAACATTTCAAATTCTGATTTCATGTGATTGGAAAATTCATCCACTTATTTCTACTTGCTACTACCAAAAATAATTTCATCAACGTAGACTAGAACCATGAATTGATCTCTTGGATAATTCTTCACATACAAATTGTGGTCTAATCCGCCTATTTTGAATTCCAGTTTCTTGAGATATGAGTCCAGTCGGGAATACCATGCTTGTGGTGCCTGCTTCAAAACATATAGAGCTTTCTTCAGTTTGCAGACTTTTGTTTCATCAGAACTAAGAACAAAACCCACTAGTTGTTCTATATAGACTTCTTCTTCCAGTACACCATCCAAGAATGTTGTCTTGACATCCATCTGGTATACTTTATATCCTCTTTGGAGTTCCATGGCAAGGAAAAGTCTGATTGACTCCAATATAGCCACTAGAGTAAAGGTTTCTTCAACATCAACACCTTCAATCTGAGAGTATCTTTTATATACCAGTCATTCCTTGTTTCTGATAACACTTCCACACTCATCAAACTTGTTTTTGAAGATCCACTTTGTCCCAATCACGTTGTGACCTTCAGGTCTCTGGATGAGATCCCATGTCTGATTCTTGTCAATCTGATCTAATTCTTCATTCATGGATTTCACCCACGATTCATCCTTTGTAGCTTCTTCAAATGAGGATGGCTCCACAACAGATAGAAATGTAGATTTCATGCTATTCCGCATTCTTCTTGTTTGACTGGGGGCACTCCTGTCCCCAATTATATTGAATGGATCAATCTCATCTCTATGATTTCTCCTGTGTGGTTCAGTTGCATTCTCTCTAGCCTTAGTTTGTTCTTCAGATTCTTCTTCTAAGTCAACATATTGATGTGACTACTGAGTGTTTTGTACAACTTCCTCTATTTCTGTATTTTTATTTTCTCCACGTTCAATTTCTTCTTCACTTTCTATCACATTAGCATATGACTTCCTTGAATCATTTGTGGTTTTCTCTTCAATAATTTTAACATCAATGCTTTCCACAATACTTCCTAATATCTTGTTGAAACACTTGTAGGATTTTCTATTCATTGAGTATCCGAGGAAAATTCCTTCATCTGCATTGTCACCATACTTCCCTTGATTTCCTTCTTTGTTTCTGATGAAGAATTTGCTTCCAAAAACACGAAAGTATTTCAAGGAGATCTTCCTTCCATGACACAATTCATATGGTGTCTTTGTCTCAACCATATAGAGTCTTTTTTGATTTTGAATATACACTGCAGCTTGAACAACCTCTTTCTAGTAATGTTGTGGAATGCGACTCTAAATTAGCATAGTTCGTGCCATGTTGTTCACCTGTCGATTCCTCCGTTCAACAACTCCATTTTGTTGAGGAGTTCTCACAACATCTACCTCATGTTTTATCCCATGCTTCTCCAGGTAATTTTCAAATTCAATGGATGTGTATTCCCCTCCATTGTCGGATCACAACACTTTGATTGTTCGTCCAGTATCATTCTCGGCGATTCGCCGATATGTTTTCATGCAGTCAAGGACTTGTCGTTTCCTGTGAATTACCATCACACATGCCATTCTACTGTAATCATCTATGAAAAGGACAAAACACCTTTCTCCATGAGTTCCCGCAACATTTATCAGCCCGCATACATTTTTATGAATGAAATCAAGAAGGTGAGATTCCCTTTTCTTCTTTGGCCGATATGAACTGCAGACTAGCTTTCTACGAATGCAAGCATCACAAGATTTTTCACGTTCACGATTCAGGTTAGTAATGTCCATGATAATCCTTAATTTTGATATTTTCTCCTTGTCCTGTTGATTTATGTGTCCCAGTCTGTGATGCCACAAATTTTTTTCTTCTTAAACAGTCATTTAACAAACATTTTCTTCACTATCAACCTGATACAAGTTGCCTTCTGTTCTGCATCCCTTCATGAGTGAGTTGTCTATCTTTCCCTTGATAGTGAAGCCATTCTGATTAAAATTAACTATAAGTCCCGAGTCACAGAGTTGAATCACACTGAGTAGATTATGATGTAGGCCAACTACGTAAAGGACTTCAGTCTTCTTCAGCTCTCCATTAGCTAATTGAGTTCTTCCACTGCCTTTGATTTTCAGAGCTCCATCATTACCGAATCATACTTTCCCATCAACCATCCTTTTTATATCCGTTAATAGGTCAGCATTACCTGTCATATGAGATAAAAAACCGCTATCCAAAATCCAGGTACTGTTGTTTTTTGTAGCTTTGAGGGCCACCTCTACAAGGTTGGATTTCTCAATTTTCTTCTGTTATTTACATGAGAAATTGGATTGAGTATAAAGAACTGATTTCCATTCAATTATCTCTTCCATGTACCTAGGTTCTTCATAGATGAAATCTTCTTTGAGAGGAGAAAACCTGTTTGAAAGAACAACACTGTCTTGCTGACAAGACTTGACTTGTCTCGAACTTCGATATGAGGTGTCCATGTCCCTTCTATGGCTGCAATTAACAGCCTTATGACCAAAGTTAGAACAATGAAAATAGTACCCATAGAAATTGTTTCTTCTATAAGAATTAGGATATGGATTTGTTCTCCTCTGTTGAACTCCTATATCTTCTCCATTCATATAGCTTCTTGCCTCTTCACAATACGACATGGTATGACCCAGATACCCACAGAACTGACACTTCATGAGAGGAAATGTCTTCTCATTTGAATTTCTCCTCATACCTTCTTCCTTGGGAGATTAGTTAGACATCCTATAATTTTTGAATGATTGAGGATAATTTTTAGTTCTCCTTTTAGTTTGGATTGAGGGTTCCCTTTTCAGCACTTTAGGCAATGTTTCAACATGTTCAGCTTTCATCTTGTCTTTCTTTTGGATCTTTTAAATTCCAGCAATTGATGTATCAGCTTCACAACCAATTCCACTCTTTCCCATGCTAGTGAGTCTTTGATTACTCAGGATTTTTCCAACCCCATCGGAACCAAACTTGGCTCTCTCTAGTAATTCTGAATATGAGAATATTCTAAACTATATTTTCTTTTTTGATTCTTTTGAACTTGGTTCAGTCTCAAGTTTATTCCTAACTGTAACAACTTCCTCCTCAAGACCCTCAGTTGTCTTAGATTTTTCCTCCAGTCTAGAGGTGAGATCATTGATGAACTTTGCCCGTTCTTCAATTCTCAGCTTCAGATCCACTACATCATCATTTCTTTAAAGTATTTTAGTTTGAACATTCACAAATTCTTCCAGTCGTTCAATTTCAGCTTCAAGCTGATCAAAATATGCAGTTGATTCTACAACAATTGATTTCCACTTACTGAAACTCTTACATTTCATCTTAAGATTGCTAACATCATCTTTAAGTTGCAACTCAGGATTGAAACTAGTTTTTAACTGATTGTCTCCACCATTATCTTTTGATTTTTCAACAGTGGCCATCATGGAAGCGTGGTTTCCAGTTTTAAATTCTAGTTCTTCTTCTTCACAGAATTCATTATCATCATCTTCTTCTTCACAGACAAAAATCTTCTTCAGAACTTTATTTCTCGATTTTAATTCTCCTTTTTTGAAAAACCTTTTATGAGGCTTCTCAATGTTTTCAACATCTCTATCATCATCATCTATCTTTCTTAAGCACTGAGAAGCAATGTTCCCGACTTTACCACAATGAAAGCAAGCAAGAGGTTACTTCCCTTTTCCCTTCTGGAATTTCTTTGCAATGAGAGAAATGATTTCTTTTTCTTTGTCATATTCACTAATACTATGTTTTGAAATTTTTAGTTTATCCATGGCCTTGAATGTAATTTCCTTGCTCACACGAGTCGTAGCATCTTCTGGTTTGACTCTCATTTTGAATGCTACCAAGCTTCTCATAAGATCATCCAGAGAAAGTTTCGAAAGATCTCTCTCCTCAAGGGCTAACACCTTTGCATTGTAAAGGGGTGTAAGTCTTCTCAGTATTTTCTTCAAAATGTCAACATCTTTGATTTCTTTTCCTAGGCCCCTAATTGCTCCAACCACTTAAGTAATTCGATTGAAGAAGGATTTTTCATTCTCATCAGGATGCATCTTCAAATCATCAAACCTATTGTGCATCACTTAATGTTTTGACTCCCTCACTTTGAAATCTCCTTCATAAATGTTTTCGAGTTTATCCCACATGGATTTTTCTAAAGTGCAATTCATCACTTTTAGACAGATCTGATCAGAAAGGGCTGCGGTGAGTGCATTTTGCACTTTAGCATCTGCATCATGAATTTTCTTGTCTGTGTTAGTCATAGCCATGCCTGTTGGATCAGTGACTTGTATTCCTTGCAAAGTAGAAAATAGAACTTCAATTCCAATATATCTTAGATGAGATCTCATTCTATTATTCTAGATCTATAAATTACTTCCATCAAAGAGAGGGACTCCTCTAACATTAGCTGTATGATCCATAACAGTAAGTGACATACCAAACCCCAGTAAACCTTTACCCTCTAATACCACTTGTAAGACCCTAGGGCACCCTAAGAAGGGAGGGGTGAATCAAGGTGACAAATTTTTCTTTTAAACTGAGGATCTTGTTCCCATGTTGGTAGGAACTAGTTAAACCTGTATAAAGAATATGATCGGTAATGAAACATTCACATGCAAAGAGATGACACAACAAATTTTACTTGGTTCACCGCTAAGGGATACGTCCAAGGAGCATATGCTGACAAGTTGTTGGGGATACCAAATTCTACTATTCTTTACTAGTTGTGGATTACAAAGGTTTGGGAACAGTCACTCTGTACCAGGCTCACTGCCTTTATAATTGTTTAGCGATAGCTCACTGCGTCCCTCGGGTCACTCCCGTTGACTCCCCCTGGCTCACTGCTGTTGGTGAAGTCCCACTCAGTTTTTAGACGTGAAGGTATCTTCATCATTTCTCAATGAATGAATCCTATGCATTATGTGGATGCTCTGTTGAAGTCCAAATATCACCTGTGAACTGATCTACAACTTTCGTGCATCACCAAGACAACTGACAAGCCTCAACAGCACCTGGCGCGCAACTCCTAGATGGCGCGTAACTTTCAAGTATGGCGCGCAAGTTATAACTGTCGCGCAAGTCCAAATTTAACACTTGCACGATTCATTCTTCTTTAAATCCAAACTTGTGCGACTCAACTTCTTTTCAACTCATGAAGATTTTGAAACCTAATAGAAACCTGTTGCTCAACTTCAATTCTGGCGTGCAACTATCACCAAATCACTTGCACGACTACTGGACAGGCAAGAAACAACTGCCACGCTGCTCCACCTTGTGCGACCCACCGACACTTGCGCGACATCAACACCAGTGCGACAGAAGCTATGAATTTCTTCATGTCCAAAGTTCGTGTTGAATGTGGAGGGGTGGTTCTCTATTTATAGGCATTCAGATACCCTGCGCGGCAGTGCACAATTCTTCCCTCATCGCGCAAGTCTCGGTGCGCAACCCTTCTATCCTCCTAGACACTTGTGTGACCAACTTCCAATATTGGGCACCCCTATTTACTTTTCCATATTTTGATGATCAAAACACAATGGTCAAACAGAGTGCAACTTTCTAATCCGCTAAGGTACCAGCACGTAAGTCCTTTCACGACACGCAAGTCACTTGCACGACCAAACCAATACTTACGCGACCCTCTTTCCTTTTCCATATTTTCATGTTCTCATTCTGGAAAACATCAGGCACTCATGTTTCCAAGACTCCAAGGCCTCGACACACAAGTCTCTTTTCTAAAAACACATTTATCCATATTTCACGTTTTGAAGCCCAAAAATTTGGCAAACACTGGGAAATGGCACCATCTTCAATACTATTGTCTGCTTGAACTGTATGATCACTTTTCTGGTACACGTTATGAACTTACACTGAGTATTGACAAAAAACACAAACCATACTCCAATTCATGCACAGAACATCCATGGTTCCAACAATGCTCTAGTCATTTGAAACTCACAAATTTGACAACCTGGCGTCCTTTACAGACATCCAAGTCATGTGTTTCTACCATAACATCTCAGTTATGCTTAACTGACTTCATGGTAATGAATTATTTTATCCATGAAGTTAGGGGAACCTCAATTATATCGATTAGCTATGTTGAAGTGTTGAGTTGGAAGAACTTCCAATGGATCAGTGCACTAAGTCACCTGGGTATCATCAGAACATCGAACAACATTTAATCAAGATCCTTATAGTTCTCCACCAGATTATGGAAGAGGCATCTTCACATGTGTAGATCAGGGTCTAGGGATAGTATTATGATATTCAATTAAGTTTTATCCTGTAACATCCTGACTTACCAATCGAATAGGAAAATTCTTCTCTAGGTATAGTTGTGATAAATAAGGTTGTTCATGAGTTACCCGAGAACAATGGAATTCAAACATATTTTTACAGTGAATAACTTTACTAAGGGGTAGTTCATTACTAGATAGACCCCCATAGAGGTGTCCTTATCATCCATTAAAGGTAGGATCTCAACCTAAGGGATTTATTTCAGACATTTCCTAACCATCAAAATCTCAAAAAAGGTAAAGAGAATGTTGGAACCTCCAATCCATCTATGGTTGTGATAAAATAGAATTAGATCCCATGGTTTCCACCCTACTCTATTAGGTTGAAGAGAAGTAAGGGATCCATTATGAGCTCATGGTTGATCAGTTCTCAAATTACATTGCATCCTGATGAGATCCCATTTCACCTCTATCCAGGTAGAAAGTCCTCCTTGACCAATTTTCCCCTATTGAGATTGGGAATCCAGTGAATCCAGATAGATAAGGGGGTAGAATTTTATGGAAATAATATGATATATTCGGTTTTTAACCCACATGAGTAGTGTTATTACACTCTTCAGGTTCCAAGTCGTGCCACCCCATGAGCAGTTGAGCCCGCTTACTGAGTTGGTGATCTTTTCAAAGCATTGGTGGTCATAAATTATTATCAATATAGGAACCATATCCAGTATTATTTTATATCCACTCTCACCACGCACATAGAGGTCCTAGAGATGTGATATTTCGTGATACCATCTAATAGAAAGTCAAACCCAGAATGTGTGGACACCATTTGAGATCCCCTGTATTTTTGGAACCCTAGATTTGTTTTGTTAAATGGGATGGGTGATCCACTATAGAACTTGGGACACTTCATTTCAAGGTGTGGAAACATGTTACAAACCTCTGAGTTGTAGGAGTACCCCATGATTCAATGCTTCTTCGAGAAATTGGAAGTACTTGCGCTCTCCTGGTACAACCAGCTTCTTATAGGGTCCATTTCTATTTGGAAAGACCTTCACAGATAGTTCCTTTACCAATTTAACTCAACCATGTGCAACACAAGAATTGATGACCTCTTCAAGTTAAAGAAAAGACATAATGAGTGGGTCAAATATTTTTTCACCAGTGGGAAAAGGCCTCACATACTCAAATGACATGTCACCACTCAAGAGAAGTTGCTAATGATGTGTATGAGGAATGTCAAGAGTAATCTAGTCTTTACCCTCATCAATTAAAACATCCCAAGTGGGTTTTGATATTTTTTTATAAGGCCCAACATCTGGAGGAAACCTTGTAGTAGGCTAAGCAGTCAGGCGCATTGCCTCTTCCTGATCCTATGATAAGGCCTTCCAAAATAGAGACTACCACCACTATATGGGTAGATTCCCCGGAGCCTCAATAGTTTTTGTCCTAATTTTTTGGGGAACCTCACTGAGTGCAGTATACCTATAAAGATCATCCTTTCTTAGTAGTTTCAGAAGCTTTCTCGCTAGGTGAATCCACCTAGATGTGAGAATGTGGCTCTGGACCCACGTTAGGATACACACCCTTGCTAGGGCCAGGATCCTAGATAAACTTTCCCAAACAAAAGTAAATCAAACATATTATTTCATGGATTCATAGGTCCTGGGATATTTCCTTTATTCGCTAGACAAGAGGATTTTGAATCTTCAAGATTCTAGGAGGCTCTAAGAAGCCAAATGCACTAATCACCCTGACCATTTCCCTTAACATAGGATCCTTGGACATACCATCAAAGATTTATATGTGTTCATGGATTAGATCTAGGACTAGGTGTATAATAGTTTTGTCAAATTGGGTGACATTTCAGTGTAGGTATCACATATCGATTCTGATCCCAATAGTGACATTTAGTGTGATGATGAATAAACCACAACTTCCAATTATTTAACACCGATGTATGATGAGTGGTTGGATTGCAGAGAAACTTCTCTCTCCCAAGGTGTCATCTTTTTCCACCTAGGTGGACCATATCCTCAAGTAGTCATAAAAAATTATTTTATCACTAATTCTACTTCCTTATCACATCCTTATAAATATTGTAGGATAATAAACTAACAATGATAGGGAAATCAGAGTCCTCAAATAGTACCAAAAATGTCTCACACTCTCAGTGAATTCATGCCTCTTGAGTTGGGGATCAACCTTAGGGTCCTCAAAATAATTTAATACATTTATAATGATGATTAGGAGTACACATCCATAAATTTCATCATGTTCATAGACTTCTGAACATATCCCCATAGTGAGGAATTGCAATTAAACCCCCAAGTTCCTCAGGATGATGCCATAGAAGGAGAGGTTGAGGGCATAAAATCTTCCATAATTTTTAGGTCGATTATTAAAACTACATAATGCATTATACTAAGAATAGAAAACATATTTTTCATAGTGCTCAGTAGGCACAGTCCTCATAGCCTGATATATCTAACATTTCTTCATAGCTTATCGTGTTAACTGGCCAGACATACTAGCTGCGACCACATCATGATCAGCTACACCCAATTATAGTTAATACTTAGTCAACTAAAATTATTCTTGTAGTAGTTTTGAGTGAGTTATATAGTCAATAAAAGGACATTTCTTGTATTATCCAAAACTCAGTGGTACAACAAGTAACATCTATTGTGCCCCCATCCAAGGAGTGGCCCCAAGAAGCCAAAAAATGTACATTTGGAAAGGAAGTATGACTTGATAATGAACCTCTACATCATAACCATAGGAATCATGATCCTAGAGTCCCTAAACTTGTGAAAAGGAATGTGTGAGGTCCTTATAAAATACTTAAGAATCCCCCTCCATCTCAAAGAAGAGGTAGCTTCCACATAGGCCTACTATGCAAAAGAGTTCAAATGAGAGGATTTCCAAGCCATCATATAATTCTTTGGAGATGATGTGGGTTCCCTCATGTATAGTAATATCCACCTATTGTACATAAAAGGATAGTTCAATTGTGTGGAGATCCATTTCTTCCTAGTCAGCATAGGTTCTATGATCAATCACATCCTAATATGGATTCTCCACAAGTTAGGGAAAACCAAATAATATTTGAATCCTTCTAACTTGAAGATTCAAGGTTATGACAGGAAAAATTAGAGGCCATGTGGAAGGATTTAGTTGAAGACCCAATTTGGAGGCATGATAAAATATTCAGAATTCAGGGTAGTTACATAGGATACCGCCTAAAATGTATTTTTAGGTATGCCCTAGCTTTATTTTCATGTTGTAGTTCCCTCCTTGTATCACCAGTGCATAAAATACTCTCTTAATGATCGATTATGCATTCTCTAGGGTGATGAAAACACAATTGAATATTGTGCATACCACTACATTGATATCATCTATTAGAAGAGGGAGGGAAAGAATGTTCAGACTGGAGAGGTTTAGCACAAAACCACTGCAACTACTCCATTAGAAAACTTGGATGATGCTTTCATTCAATGATAGATCGGTTGGAACCCAAAATTATGGATTTGGGTGTTTTTTACATCTCTAAGAAGAATTGTCATGGAAATACTAATAAGAAAGAACATTTTTATATTACCTCATACTCTTACATAGGATAAGACCATGTGATACCAAAAGTCCCAACTTCTATATGGTACTGAGAGGTTCACCCCATGGCCACCGTTTTGTTATATTACCACATGTTCCATAGGGTAGGGTTGAATCACTGTAAGACAACTCGCTACCATTTCATGGAAATCAATAATGGACCTTGTGGTTGAAGGCTTGATGGAATTGGATCGATAGTATCTATTTCCATGGTTTCAGTAGAGTAGGGGCCCCATGGTGAGGGTTCTGTATCCGCCTAAGCAAGCCCCATTGCCCCCACCATAGTTATATAGCAAGGATGAACCACTTTCTCCAACTGATTCTCCTTCCTCATATGGTGATGAGGATTTGGAAGAGGCTCGTCCTATATTTTAATTGGGTGTCTCCACCACCATCAAAGAGTTTATTTAACTGAAATTTGATACTGTGGAAGATCTGAGGCCAGTGCTGATCATTGTAGCTATTCCTCTAGAGGAGCAGAAGTAGTGTGTGGATTTTATAATTCAATATTGTTTCTAATGCTTTCCATGGTCGGTGCGCATCATCGTGATGACACGTGCTCATGGTCTCATGTTCCCACTTTCCAAAGGTGTACAGATTCACCACTTCATCAATGATATTTTATCATTGATATAAATGGGATGATGGGATGTAGGTTTCTACTTCCATGGATTCCTCCTTATAATTGATCGCTTAGTGTGAGTCTCCCTCATAGATTTGAGTCATTGTTTGGGAATCTTGTTCCTAGTGCCATCTCTTTCTGGATTCCAGTTAATTATGATTCTTTTTTCTAGACATTCCAAGGGGTCTTGACATGGATAAAACCTTTGGTGGTAGTATGTGGAAATATCAGGCATGTTAGGGCATATCTAGATGTTGGAACATTGGTCACTTGTATTCTTCCTCATCAGATGGATTCTTGAGGGTGAATAAAACCCAAGTATTCATATGTCAATCATGGTGTATCTTATTCGAGAGGAATGCCTCTGAGGTTTTTCTTGGAATCTCATGTTTATCATGGGGTATGTCTCAAGTTTAAAATATAGTGGAGATAAATTGGACTGATCATAACACTGAAAAGAGTTGATTAGATGGGTACCTCCCAAGGTGGGAGCACCTATATGGTTTTCCGAATGGGAGGATCCAAATGACCAATGAGGATGGACCTAAGATGGTGTGTCCCAAAAAGGGATGGTTTCACACCATAAAGGCTAATATGAACACCAAAAAGGGAGGATCATGGAATATGGACCCCAAAGAGGGGGTGCTAAGGTTTACCATTGGTTGGGATTGAACCTCAGGGAGGCTTCCTACATACACTATGTTTAAGATATGGATAAAAAACCATGTAGTTTGAAGGGTTGATTTGGGGCTTACACATGGTTAGCTACCTATGTGCCATAAGAGGAAAACTCTTTTTTGGATTGTGTGGGGCTAACACACTAATATGTCATGGGTTATTCAAAGAGAAATGGGATGAATGATGATTATTCATGGTTAGCTACCCAGGTGCTGAAAAAATCATTGAATATGTGGATAACCATACCATGATAAGGTAAGGTAATGGGGTAGATAGCTAGTGCTGATGCATGGTTAGTTGCCTGTATAATTGGCATGATAGCATTGGGATATGGAGGCCGAGGTAAGAATCGAGTTAGATAGTGGAGGGTTGGATTATGTGGATTGTATAAATTGGGTGAAACCAACATGAAGATGATGATGGTGCTGGAATTGAATCTCAATGAGGCTTCCTACGTATCCTTGTGGATGTGAATCAAAGTACATGTAGTTTTGTGGAGTGATAGGACACCTAAAAAATGAATCATGTGAGAATTGATGCATGGATTGAGAACTGAAGGAAGTAGAAACACCGGGTTAGGGCATGATTATAACGACCCATACTTTACATACATTGTTATTACTTCAGAATTGAAGCACACTTATTACAACATATAACAAAACCAAGAAAGGACTGTATAGGTATAGTGTCTTTAGAAATTGGGAAACATAAACAACTGGTTCATAAAGAATCTACTTTGCCTCCCATTTATTTCATCATATCTAGAGTCCCTTTTTGGTATATTCTACTTAATAACCTTCTTCCTGACCTGGGGAAATAAAACATACAAAATGGTGAGCTCAAATTCTCATTAATGGTAAACAAAAGAAATATCAATCACATCATATACATAAGCACATACCTTTTGGAAATCTTAACCTGCAAAAGAGATCATAATTTCATAACATGGGATAGATCATAGTAGTGAAATGTAATCCCAATAATCATAACTTAAAACATGAAACTTTGTGGCATACACACATAATCATAGAGAATCATTTCTTATTAGTCAAGACTCATTTCCAAGACTATCTTAGTGGACAAAGTCCCTTTCTGAACCGAGTTCACTCCTCGTTTCAGTCCTGTTTCACTGAACCGGTATAACCTACCGTTCCAGCCATGTCTATCTCATGAGATATAAAATCTTTACCCAATGCATTGGAGGGAGATATAGGTCCCACCCATCTCATAATGATACCATTATTATGTGTGCCACAAAATCATAAATCATACATCATTGCATAACCCATGAAATAAAAATGGGAATCTTAAACATCGTGACATCATAAAACAATTCATATAAGATAAAGGAATTCATAAAAATAATTCCATCACAACATAATCAAATCAATGTAATAATAGGGATAGAAACAGAACCCTTTATTATCTTAGATGGAAAATAATTTTGATAAAACACTTGAACTTCATTCTTGAGGAAAATATCCTTTCTACTTCAAAAAACAATTTTCCTTTCTTAACATGTCATACAATTCTAAACTAAAAGAAGTTGATTAAAAATAAACTTAAAAACTTTAAAAGGAAGCTTCTTGGAAATAATTTTTTAAAAATCCATTCATACCGTATAAGTTAAAAAAAATATTCTTCTCGTACTTTTGTCGGAAAAGTCAAAAAGTACCTCGTACAAAAAATGACAAAAGATTCCTTTCATATCTTTTACTAAAAACTCACCGAAGGGTAAAATTGGATTTAAACAATTTTAGGTGGATGGAAATAATATTAAATATTTAGGAAACATGGATGTGGATGATAAAATACACCCCAGTAAATACCAAAGTATAAACAATCTCGGATAAAAATGAGATTGTGATCTTTCCCTTACCTTAGGTCTGATTTGCTTCGTAAGTGTCCGAACCTCCTGTATAATGATTTAAATAATGTTATTGAATTATTATAGAATCATAATTATTGTTATGATATCATATATGGTCATATTCTTAGCTTCTTGGTAGTAATATTTCATTGATACTTGTTATTTGGGTGTTTATAACTTTTTGTTCTTATGCGTGTTTTGTCGAATAAATTCTTATTTCTTGTCTTTAGGTTATAGATACCTCATTTCCAGAATGGTATTAGTGTAAAATATATCATATTCATTCATTCAATTCATTTATATAATCATTATACAATGATGATCATGTAGAACGAGTCACATCACATCGTGGAGACGGTATTCCGTACGTACGCACGAGTGATGATATCGTTCCTATGATCGTGGAATTGTATTGTAGTGTATGTATACTATTTCAGAATCAATATCACTTTGTAATAGTCATATATAGTCATTATTTACACCATTATACCCATCCAAGTAAGGTGGTGGTGGAAAATAGATTACACCACGGCGTGGTGACGGTATTCCGTACGTACACACGCGCGGTGATTTCTTTTTCCGTAGGATGGATAGATGGTGAAATAGGGTTGTTTCATACTTATAATAACATATCAGCATATGAGTGATACTGATGTTATTACTTCATAATGAAACAACTAAAGAAGAAGAAGTGTAAGAAGAAATAAAGATGAAAGAATCGGTAACAGACATTACCTCTTCTTTGAAGTGCTTCTTTGAGACCTTCTTTTAGGGCACTAAAATTGGTCTTTGAAGAAGCACAAAACCTCTAGGATGTCTTTAGGGAAGTGGAGATGAGAAAGTGTCAGGGGTTGGCCGAGCTTCAAGGCTCAAAGTGGTGTGAGTAAGAGAGGGAGGAGGTGCCCTTTTATAAGGGAGGAGAGGGGCACCTTTGGAATAACTAAAAATATTATTTTATTATAAAGTCAAGTTCGGTTTTAAATAGCTCCAAATTGATTTATTTCAAAGCTAAGGTGGGGATGGGTAAACATCCTCTCATCCAATAGAATTTAGACAAGTTTAGGTATTAATTTTAACCTTATCATTTAGATTTAACTTTAAGTTAGATAATTTAACTTTTACCATGTCTTCTTGTTTTCTTATACTATAAGGTTAAAAAACTTACTATATCAATCCAAACGAACCCCAAGTTGTTTATTATTAAAATATATAACCTTATCTAAGTCATTTGGCTGAACCTTATATTTTTAGGAATAAAATAACAATTAATAATATAATATATGTTTTAATAACTATTTTATGTCAATTTTGACACTATTTAGTAATTGATTTTTGTGAAAATCATAACAGAATTATTAGTTCGAACCAAGTTAATTAAATCAATAATAACATGTCATATTAACCTATAAAATTAGTTTAATTCATAAAAAGTCTCTAATTACATTTATTTGGGTATTTATAACATCAATTATGTCAATATTTCATTAATAAGATAATTACTGCATCATCGTTGTGTCATAAATAAATTAACATATTTAATGTCTAAAAATTAAAAATAAAATACCAATATGTAGGAAATATTTTAATATTACTAATGAATATTTATAGTCGAATTTATCTTATGTATAACCCCATATTAAAAATGATTTACTTATTAAACTTTGATTTTAACTATTTAACCCTTCTTTAAATAAATTCATAATAAATGTCCTAATCTAATCCAAGTGGGCCTAAATGGTCATATTTTATTCCTAAGGTTGTTTTTGGTCGAATTAAACTTGTCCAATAGAATTATGACATGTGTTAGGGTAATAATAATATCATTTTCACCCTTAATTACCCTATTTACTTTTAACCGTGGTAAAAAAAAGTAAAAAGTTACTATTCACCAAAAAATTATTTTCATCTCATTGAACCACATTTTACTTACTGACATCAACCGTGTCTCTCGGATTTTTGAAATTCCACTCACAGAAGCAGTAAAATTAAGTTTTATGAAAAATTCAGTTTTTTAACTACCACTTAGTGGTTTCACTATTCATCAAAAATTGAAAGTTTTCAGAAAAATACCAAAATTTAACCCTAGGATAATTTCGATATTCCGAATCCAAAAATGAAGTCAATTTTGAAAAATAAAATTTATAAAATTTCAAAAAGTGGTTATTACTATTCATAACGGCTAGTTTTAATAATATTTTATTAGCATGTCATTGTTTAGTGAAACTTGATATTGCGTACGACGCAAGCTATCGAGGAAGGTCGCGATTTCATGTAAAGCAATCCAAGAAAGTGTTATGTGTAGAAAAATATTCCTTTGATGATTTATATAACATAGAAGTCTCGGGTGTTACATTCTACCCCCCTTAAAATGAATTTCGCCCTCGAAATTCGTCACTTTGTAACAAACAGATGAGGATACCTCTCCCTCATCATATCCTCAAGCTCCCATGTAGCTTCTTCTAATTGGTGGTTACTCCATAAAACATTCACCAATTGAGTGGTCTTGCTTTGTAGGACTTTTTCGCTACGATCCAGAATCTCTATTGGTTGTTTTTCATAAGAAAGATCTTGCTCCAGCGGTACAACTTCTGAGCTGAGTACATGTGAAGGATCAGGTATGTACATTCTCAGGAGAGATACATGGAACACATCGTGAACTTGAGAGAGATTCGGTGGAAGCACCAATCGGTAATCTACCTTCCCAACACGATCCAGTATTTCGAAAGGACCGATATATCTAGGGCTCAACTTCCCCTTCTTTCCAAATCTCATGACTCTCTTCCAGGGATATATTCGTAAGAACACTTTATCACCCACATTAAACTCTAGGTCTTTTCTTTGATTGTCGGCATACCTTTTTTGCCGACTCTGAGCTGCTCTTATGTTTTGTTGAATAGATCTGACCTTTTCTGCCATTTCGTCAACGAGATCAGGTCCTAATAGCTTTCTTTCCCCAACTTCATCCCAGCAAGTTGGAGTCCTGCATTTCTTTCCATAGAGAGCTTCATAAGGATCCATCTGAATACTGGAGTGAAAGCTATTATTATAAGAAAATTCCACCAAAGGTAGGTGTTGATCCCAACCACCTTTGAAATCCATAAAGCAAGCTCTCAACATATCTTCTAGAGTTTGAATTGTTCTCTCAGACTGACCATCTGTCTGAGGATGATAAGTAGTGCTGAAACTTAACTCTGTATCCAGAGTATGCTGAAGACTTCGCCAGAACTTTGAGGTAAAGCTCGGATCCCGATCAGATATAATAGAAAGTGGTACTCCATGCAATCTTAGCACTTCCTTTACATATATCATGGCAATCTGATCCAGAGAGAAATCCTCTCTAATAGCAATGAAGTGTGCAGATTTTGTAAGACGATCAACTATGACCCAGATAGAATTATTGCCTTTGGATGTTTTAGGAAGTCTTGTGACAAAGTCCATAGTGATGTTTTCCCATTTCCATTTGGGTATGGGTAATGGTTGTAACATCCCCTTAGAATTCTGTCTCTCAGCTTTAACTTGTTGACAAACCAAGCATCGAGAGACATATTCAGCAACATCTCTTTTCATGCCATCGCACCGGAAGTACTCTTTCAGGTCTCTATACATCTTCATGCTTCCAGGATTAATAGAGAATGAAGAACTATGAGCCTCATCCAGAAGCTCCTTCTTTAATTCGGGGATGGGAGGAACACAAACCTGATTCCTGAACTTTATTATCCCATCACAATCAAGGTTGAATTCAGGAATATTTCTCACCTTCTTTTGTAACTCAACATCTTCTTTTTGTGACTCTTTAATCTTCAAATGTATAGATGGTTGAACATTTATTTGAGAAAGATAAGATTTTTCCCCTTCCATTATAATTCCAAGATCCATCCGTTGTAAATCCATAAATATTGGATCTTTTGTGATCCTCATCATGGATAAACTGGCATGGTCTTATCGACTTAATGCATCTGCCACCTTGTTTGCTTTCCCAGGGTGATAATGGATTGAGCAGTCATAATCCTTAATCAGCTCCAACCATCTTCTTTGACGCATATTCAGCTCCTTTTGTGTGAAAATATACTTTAAAATTTTATGATCAGTATAAATATCACACCTTTCACCATAAAGATAATGCCTCCAAATCATTAATGCAAAGATTACCGTAGCTAACTACAAATCATGTGTTGGGTAATTTTGCTCATGGATTTTCAACTGTCATGAGGCATAAGCTATCACCATATCATTTTGCATAAGAACACACCCCAATCCCTTCTTGGATGCATCACTATAGATCACAAACCTTTCTCCACTACAAGGCAGTGTGAGCACAGGTGCACTGGATAACCTTCTTTTCAACTCCTTGAAATTCTCTTCACATTCCTCCGTCTAGACAAACTTAACTCCTTTCCGAGTCAACTTGGTGAGTGGATTGGATAATCGTGAAAAATCTTTCACAAAATGTCGATAATATCCAGCCAAACCAAGAAAACTTCAGATCTCAGTTACTTTTTTTGGTCTCGACCATCTTTCGATAACCTCTGTTTTTGCTGGATCCACAGATATCCCCTCTTTTGAGATTATGTGACCCAAAAATGCAACCTTTTGAAGCCAAAATTCACACTTGGTAAATTTGGCATAAAGCTTCTCCTTTCTCAGGGTCTTCAATATAATTCTCAAGTGATCTTCATGTTCTTCCTTGCTCTTTGAATATACAAGAATATCGTCTATAAAGACTACCACAAACTGATCAAGATAGTCTCTAAAGACTCTATTCATCAGATCCATGAAGATAGAAGGGGAATTAGTAAGACCAAATGGCATCACTATAAATTCATAGTGTCCATACCTTGTACGGAAAGCCGTCTTTGGTATATCCTCCCTTTTGACCCTTAATTGATGATACCCTGAGCGAAGATCAATGTTGGAAAAGTATTGAGCTCCACGTAGTTGGTCAAATAAGTCATCAATGCATGGTATAGGATATTTGTTCTTGATAGTGATCTTGTTAAGTTCTCGATAATCAATGCAGAGTCTCATTGATCCATCTTTCTACTTAACAAACAGAACAGGTGCTCCCCAAGGTGACGCACTAGGGCGTATGAACCCCTTATCAAGATTCTCTTGGAGTTGCTTCTTCAATTCCTGCAACTCAATTGGGGCCATTCTATAAGGTGTGTTTGAAATAGGCAAATCACCCGGTACGAGTTCTATTGAAAACTCAACTTCACGATTCGGTGGAAGACCCAGTAATTCCTCCGGAAAGACATCATCAAACTCCCGTACAATGGGAATATTCTTAATTGTGAGTTTCTCACCAACCATTTGAGATAAATAACCTTCATTTAGTGGAATCAAGACCCATAAGATGGTAGGAATTTCCACTGGAAGGTTATGTTCATCCTTGCATCGATAGACGATCATAGATTGATCTGGAATATGAAATGTGACTTCCCTTCTTTGGAAATTGATATGATCTCCATGCAGAGAAAGCCAATCCATGCCAAGAATCACATCAAATTCCACTATAGGAAGGATCACAAGATTTGTAGGAAGCACTTTCCCACAAACTTCAATAGGAGAATAATTATAAACTTTTGATGCGACTGTTGTTCCATTAGGTGTTGTCACAGCTAACTCAACATCTAATTGTTGAGGTAATATGGTGATACCCTTAGAAAATTATTCAAAAATAAAAGAGTGTGTGGATCCAGAATAAAATAAAACATTTGCTACTTTAGAGTGGATGGTAAGTGTACCTTTCACCACATCGTTATCGTACTCCACATCGCTGATAGAAATTGCATGTGACTTTCCTTTGTCTTTATCCTTAAGAGTTTGTTGACGTCGACCATCATCATCAACCCTTGGATTTGGGAATTTATTGGAATAATGTCCCATCTCCTTGCACTTGAAACATTGAAGTGTAGTAGGTTCATTCTTTGTATCCCTTCCTTTGTTTGCATCAATAGACATCTTCTTCCCATCATCGCATCATTCAAATGCCCGATGACCTTCCTTTCCGCATTTGAAACATTTACTTGTCCCTTTAAGACAACTCCCTCCATGTTTCTTTCCACACTTTGAGCATAAGGGAAAGCTCATCTTCTTTTCAGTGTGCTCTTTAGATTTTCCTTTGAATTCTATTTTCCTCTTCTTATCAAACCCATATGACTGATGGGTTACTCCAATCTCCATCTCAACTTTGAGAGCACATCGAACGATTTCCTCGTAGCTATTGAAGTCCCTTATGGCTAACACCCTTCGAAGACTTGGTTTTAAGCCACTAAAGAATCGATCGATCTTACTCTCAGGTTGGATAATAGTACCAGAAGCGTACCTTGCAAGTCTTGTAAAATTTGCTTCATAGGTACCAACAGATTCATCATCCTTTTGCTTCAGTTCAAGAAACTCTTTCTCCATCTTTGTTCGGAGAATACGAGGGAAGTACTTATTGAAAAATAAGTTCTTGAACTTGTCCCATTCAATGGACTCAATTTCATCCCTTTGCCTCGTATTCTTAATAAGATTCCACCATTTATCAGCATCACCTTCCAAACGATACACTGCTAAGATGACTTTATCATTCTCAGAACATTGAAGAACTGAAAATATCTTTTCAGTAGTACTAATCCAGTGTTCAGCAACTAATGGATCAGTAGACCCGCTGAATGAAGGTGGACGCTGTCTCATGAAGGATTCAACATAATGTTGCTCCTTCCTTTGATCGTTTGAAAGTCCTGCATGATTCATAGCTTGAGAAAGTTGTGTGAGCATGGCTACAAGATTTTTAATTCCTGCTCCCATAACATTTGGTTGCTCAGGGGGACAATCATTGCATTTCCCGTCGCATTCCGCATTAACACGGTTCCTTTGGGTTCCATCCATTGACTAAAACCAATAAGAATAGTGTGAGGAAAACTAATTATAATAGGAAAACCACATAATCAGGAATAAAATTTCACACTTAAGATCTTATCCTAGGTTATTCATGGCCATTTATAAAACACTAAGATTGTGTTCTATGATTAGACTTATCCTTAGGGTTTTTACTAAGGCTTTCAAATCCTAGTTTCCAAAGGTTGACTATACCTTTCCTCTGATACCAACTATAACGACCCATACTTTACATACATTGTTATTACTTCAGAATTGAAGCACACTTATTACAACATATAACAAAACCAAGAAAGGACCTTATAGGTATAGTGTCTTTAGAAACTGGGAAACATAAACAAATGGTTCATAAAACATCTACTTTTCCTCCCATTTATTTCATCATATCTAGAGTTCCTTTTTGGAAGATTCTACTTAATAACCTTCTTCCTGACCTGGGGAAATAAAGCATACAAAAGGGTGAGCTCAAATGATCAGTAAGGGTAAACAAAAGAAATATCAATCACATCATATACATAAGCACATAACTTTTCGAAATATTAACCTGCAAAAGAGATCATAATTTCATAACATGGGATAAATCATAGTAGTGAAATGTAATCCCAATAATCATAACTTAAAACATGAAACTTTGTGGAATACACACATAATCATAGAGAATCATTTCTTATTAGTCAAGACTCATTGCCAAGACTATCTTAGTGGACAAAGTCCCTTTCTGAACCGAGTTCACTCCTCGTTTCAGTCCCGTTTCACTGAACAGGTATAACCTACCGTTCCAGCCATGTCTATATCATGAGATATAAAATCTTTACCCAATGCATTGGAGGGAGATATAGGTCCCACCCATCTCATAATGATACCATTATTATGTGTGCCACAAAATCATAAATCATACATCATTGCATAACCCATGAAATAAAAATAGGAATCTTAAACATCGTGACATCATAAAACAATTCATATAAGATAAAGGAATTCATAAAAATAATTCCATCACAACATAATCAAATCAATGTAATAATAGGGATAGAAACAGAACCCTTTATTATCTTAGATGGAAAATAATTTTGATAAAACACTTTAACTTCATTCTTGAGGAAAATATCCTTTCTACTTCAAAAAACACTTTTCCTTTCTTAAAATGTCATACAATTCTAAACTAAAATAAGTTGAATAAAAATAAACTTAAAAACTTTAAAAGGAAGATTCTTGGAAATAATGTTTTAAAAATCCATTCATGCCGTATAAGTTAAAAAAAATATTCTTCTCATACTTTTGTCGGAAAAGTCAAAAAGTACCTCGTACGAAAAACGACAAAAGATTCCTTTCATATCTTTTACTAAAAACTCACCGAAGGGTAAAATTGGATTTAAAAAATTTTAGGTGGATGGAAATAATATTACATATTGAGGAAACATGTATGTGGATGATAAAATACACCCCAGTAAATACCAAAGTATAAACAATCTCGGATAAAAATGAGATTGTGATCTTTCCCTTACCTTAGGTCCGATTTGCTTCGTAAGTGTCCGAACCTCCTGTATAATGATTTAAATAATGTTATTGACTTATTACAGAATCATAATTATTGTTATGATATCATATATGGTCATATTCTTAGCTTCTTGGTAGTAATATTTCATTGCTACTTGTTATTTTGGTGTTTATAACTTTTTGTTCTTATGCGTGTTTTGTCGAATAAATTCTTATTTCTTCTCTTTAGGTTATAGATACCTCATTTCCAGAATGTTATTAGTGTAACATATATCATATTCATTCATTCAATTCATTTATATAATCATTATGCAATGAATATCATGTAGAACGAGTCGCATCACATCGTGGAGACGGTATTCCGTACGTACGCACGAGTGATGATATTGTTCCTATGATCGTGTAATTGTATTGGAGTGTATGTATACTATTTCTGAATAAATATCACTTTATAATAGTCATATATAGTCATTATTTACACCATTATACCCATCCAAGTAAGGTGGTGGTGGAAAATAGATTACACCACGGCGTGGAGACGGTATTCTGTACGTACGCACGCGCGGTGATTTCTTTTTTCCGTAGGATGGATAGATGGTGAAATAGGGTTATTTCATACTTATAATAACATATTAGTATATGAGTTATACTTATGTTATTACTTCATAATGAAACAACTAAAGAAGAAGAAGTGGAAGAAGAAATAAAGATGAAAAAATCGGTAATGGACATTACCTCTTCTTTGAAGTGCTTCTTTGAGACCTTCTTTTAGGGCACTAAAATTGGTCTTTGAAGAAGACCAGGACCTCTAGGATGACTTTAGGGAAGTGGAGAGGAGAAAGTTGCAGGGTTTTTCCGAGCTTGAAGGCTCAAAGTGGTGTGAGGAAGAGAGGGAGGAGGTTCCCTTTTATAAGGGAGGAGAGGGGCACCTTTGGAATAACTAAAAATATTATTTTATTATAAAGTCAAGTTCGGTTTTAAATAGCTCCAAATTGATTTATTTCGAGGATAAGGTGGGGATGGGTAGAAATCCTCTCATCCAATAGAATTTAGACAAGTTTAGGTATTAATTTTAACCTTATCATTTAGATTTAACTTTAAGTTAGATAATTTAACTTTTACCGTGACTTCTTGTTTTCTTATACTATAAGGTTAAAAAACATACTCTATCAATCCAAACTAACCCCAAGTTGTTTATTATTAAAATATATAACCTTATCTAAGTCATTTGGCTGAACCTTAGATTTTTAGGAATAAAATAACAATTAATAATATAATATTTTTTTTAATAACAATTTTATGTCAATTTTGACTCTATTTAGTAATTGATTTTTGTGAAACTCATAACAGAATTATTAGTTCTAAACAAGTTAATTAAATAAATACTAACAAGTCATATTAACCTAGAAAATTAGTGTAATTCATAAAAAGTCTCTAATTACATTTATTTGGGTATTTATAACATCAATTATGTCAATATTTCATTAATAAGATAATTACTGCATCATCGTTGTGTCATAAATAAATTAACTTATTTAATGTCTAAAAATTACAAATAAAATACCATTATGTAGGAAATATTTTTAGATTTCTAATGAATATTTATAGTCGAATTTATCTTATGTATAACCCCATATTAAAAATGAT
The DNA here is from genome assembly GCA_963277665.1 of Viscum album. Lineage (NCBI taxonomy): Eukaryota > Viridiplantae > Streptophyta > Magnoliopsida > Santalales > Viscaceae > Viscum > Viscum album. The sequence continues at coordinate 1,364,956,723 of OY728166.1, read as the reverse complement.
TTACTTATTAAACTTTGATTTTAACTATTTAACCCTTCTTTAAATAAATTAATAATAAATGTCCTAATCTAATCCAAGTGGGCCTAAATGGTCATATTTTATTCCTAAGGTTGTTTTTGGTCGAATTACACTTGTCTAATATAATTAGGACATGTGTTAGGGTAATAATAATATCATTTTTACCCTTAATTATCCTATTTACATTTAACCGTGGTAAAAAAAGTAAAAAGTTACTATTCACCAAAAAATTATTTTCATCTCATTGAACCAAATTTTACTTACTAACATCAACCGTGTCTCTCGGATTTTCAAAATTCCACTCACAGAAGCGGTAAAATTAAGTTTTATGAAAAATTCAGTTTTTTAACCACCACTTAGTGGTTTCACTATTCATCAAAAATTGAAAGTTTTCAGAAAAATACCAAAATTTCACCCTAGGATAATTTCGATATTCCGAATCCAAAAATGAAGTCCATTTTGAAAAATAATATTTATAAAATTTCAAAAAGTGGTTATTACTATTCATAACGGCTAGTTTTAATAATATTTTATTAGCATATCATTGTTTAGTGAAACTCGGTATTGCGTACGACGCAAGCTATCGAGGAAGGTTGCGATTTCGTGTAAAGCAAGCCAAGCAAGTGTTGTGTGTAGAAAAAGATTCCTTTGATGATTTATATAACATAGAAGTCTCGGGTGTTACAATGATCTTCCTGAGAAACAAAGGATTGAATGGAAGGATAGTATGAAAAATGATTGATGGTCTTGAACCTCAGTGATGATTCCTACGTATCCCCATGGTAGGGAATAAAAGTCCATGTAGTTTAGGATGGGGCATAGAATCAGGGTGTACATAAAGGACAGTTACCAAGAGACATGATGGGGCTTACACATGGTTAGAATACCATCGTAAGAGGGACAATCTTGGTTGGAGGAGTATGGGTTGATTATGAGAATTATCCATGGTTAGCTACACAAATTAATGGATTAGAACACCTCAGGGAGGCAGATTTGGGTGATGTGTCCCATAAAGGTAAGATGTCACATCAAGAGGGTATGACCCTAAGATGGAGCCCCAAATTTTACCATGGGTTGCGATTTAACCTCAAATGCGCATCCTACATTGCTGAAAGGTATCAAAACCCACATATTTCAGAGTTTAGTTTAACATTATACCTGACGTGTGAATAGAAATGGAATAGTTGGGACAAATGGGTTGTAAGGAGTGATGGGATTGAACCTTGGAGAGGCTTCCTACATACCCTGTTTAGAAGGAAGGGATTAAATTCCAAGTAGTTTTGTTGTTCGGAGCTTACGTACGATTAGAATCCCATGAAATTTGAAGATGGGGCTTACTAAATGATGGATGCCCAAGTCAATGGCATCATGGTCATTGCTAACCTGAAATGCCCTGTTATTCATACTTAGTGTGCAAAAAAAGAGGAAGAATTAGACCGGACAGATGTGTTGCAGAAGGAATGTGCAATGGGGATGATGAATGGGACTTACACATGGATGATACCCGAGTGATGCTAAGGAGAGAAAATGATGGATGGAGATTACGTGTGGAATCTTCCATGGTGATGCTATGAAATGCCAATGATGTATAGGGATTACATGTGGAAGCTTCCCTATCTGGTTTGACCTGGCATAGGAGGTAGGTGATGAGGTTTGAGGAGTTTATTGAGGAATGGTTCAACTCAAGGAACTTAGAGAATCCCAGATGAGGGTCTCAAATAATTACATGGGAAAGGGACTGAGAGGAATATGTAGACTCAAGGTGTTTCTAGGAGTTTGGATGAGTATATGAAACCATGGAATTCTATATGTGGAAGGGGGATGTGCAAGGTAACATGTCACCAACCTAGTCTGAAAAGTTCACATTACGACTCTCCATTTTTCATGAGGGTCATTGAAGGTGACGAAGGGGCCGACCCAAAGGGTAGGGGCTTCAGTCTGGCACCGATGCTGAGGGGGTGTAGGGGGGTAGCCCCCGTGGTATGGAACGATTTCCATGAAGGAAGGTTCTTCACAGAGGTGCTTTGTGGAAGAAAGGGGTTCGTAGAGATTAGGGTCTCACGATATTTTGGGATTTATGAAGGAAGGGTGTTTCATTAAGGAATGAATTTATTGGAGCCAAGATTATCCTTAGAAAATAGCTCATTGCTTGGAGAGTTCTCCAATAAGTCTTAATCCTTCATGGAGCCTCAAGCAACCCGAAGGGGCACCATCCTTCATATAGGGAGGAAGCCTTCATGAAGGAAATTCCATTTCAGTGATATATAACACCATGAAATGGGAGATTGGACATCGAAAGGGTGGTGTAACCATTATTATGAGGTGGGGAGATGGGTATTTATAGGAAAATGAGGTCCATGGGGATCACTGTGGAGAACAACTAGTCACCATGATTAAAAGGTGACACCATGAAGGAAATATTTTTGTAGACCATTCGGTGAAGGAAATGGAACACCATAGACAATTTACATTCGTGGTCAAATCCATGAAGGGAAATAGACACCCCCGAAGAGATATGTTCATGGTCAGATCCACGAAGGAGATTCATGAACTATTTTTCTAGTCTAACTTCCAATGGCCATAACATCTAACCTTTAACTTCATTTGGGATCCACCACTAGTTAAATCGAAGCCTGAGAAACAAAATACATTATTAGATCATTTATGGAATAATTAGATGTATCTTGGGGATGCATTTTTTCAGTTCCAAAAAACATCTAGATGTATTTTTTTGGAGTTATTTATAGATTCCAAGACTATACCCATGGATCATCGTCCACCATATTAGATTCCCAGTGATCCATTGAAGATTTAAAAACCCTCCTAGAAAAATTCACCCCTCTCATGGTACCATAGTCAAGGCCAAGGTTGATAATATTATCAAAGAAAACTTCATCAGGGAAGTCTAGAATCCCAAATAGATAGCCAACATCATCCCAGTCATGAAGAAGAACATACATATCGTAGTATGTATCAACTTCTATGATTTCAACCACCATTTCCAAATGGATTATTTTCCCCTTACTATGAAAGATTTGTTTATTTATGTAACAACTAGGTTATAGTCCCCCTCCATTATGGATTGATACTTTAGTTTAAACCAGATCCATATGGCTTCTGAAGATGAGGTATCTACCATATTTAGGGAACCAAAAGGGCCCTTTTTTTATTGGGTGATTTCCTTTGGCCTAAACAATTATGAAACCACCCATCAGAGGTCCATTCACTATAACTTTAAATGGATCCTTGGGAAATTGGTCGAATAATATGTGGAAAACTTGGTGAAAAAATTCTTCCATTCTCAAAACCATCTCAAGGACCTTGAGAAAGTGCTTGACTTTGTATTTTCCAATAATTTGAAGATGAACCCCTTAAAGTGTGAATTTGGGGTTACCTTAGGGATTTTTATCATCTTTGTATTTAGATACAGAGGCATTGAGATCCACCAAAAGAAGATCAAGGCCATTAGCCATATGCCTCTTCGAAACAACCTTTGTGAGGTTTGGGGCCTTCAAAGACAATTATTATATGTACATTGATTCATCATGAATCTAATGGGAATTTTTAAGAACTTTTATAGTCTTGTGAATAATGCCATTGACTAAAAGTGGGAAGATGAATGTGAAACCTCCTTTTAAGAAATTAATAAGTATGTGTTACATCCTAATGTTTAGATGTTTTTCATATCAGGGAAGCCTTTTTTCCTCTATGTGACTGCCCTAAAATGGTCCCTCATTTCCCTTCATACCCAAAGGAACAAAAATGGATGATATAATAGTTTATACTATACTAGTATTATCCTCCTCAACAGAGAGAAAAACATCCCCCTGTCAAGAAAATATTCCTCCCATTGGTTTTTGTTGTGAAACAATTATTGCATAATATGTATCCTCAAAATATATAGTTGTTGTCCCACATAGAACCAATAAAGTATATCCTAAATCACCCCATAATGATGGGATGAATGGGACATTGGGAAGTGATCCTTCAAAAGTTTGATATCTAGTTTGATCTATATAAATACATCAAGGTTTAGGCATTGGAAGACTTATTGGACACTCATCCAGACCCAGAAGAGTTTCCCATGGATTCAATTTCCCATATGTGGTCATCCTCTCATGGGGTCCAAGCTAAGCTGTGTTAATAGATGCACATTGATGGTGCCTCCTAGAGCCAAACTGGTACAAATCTCAACAATTGGAAGCTTAATTGGGTAGGCCAGGGGGTTTTCTTTATCCACCCAACATAGATTATCCTTACCTACTCATTCCTATTTTAAAAAGGCCACACCAACAATGAGGAAACTATCTAGATCTCAATACTGGTCTTCAACTATCTGTATATATTTTCCCCCTACTATATTTAAAAGAATACTCTAATTTAATCATCCAAAAAATTAACGGTGACTACATCTTCAGAAAGCTAGATACTGTAACCGTGCTATAGCACACTCATCAGCTGATGGCCCAGTTCCATTTTCACATAGAAGTGACTCATGTCCCTTGATCGCAAGATGGTAGAGCTGAAACCTCATCAAATTTAGCTATGTCCCTTATCGATCTATTCCTTCATGACTTATTCATCGATGGGTAACATTATAGTTTCATCACTCCCTTTGTTTAAGATAATGATAATTGGCAGTAGGTAAAATATTTGGTTGTTTTTGCCTCTATATTAGGACCCCCCAGGTTCTCCCATAGTAGAGAATATACCTGATTGGATAACTCATTTTTTCTAATATCTCTAGTGTGGTATCCCCCCATATCAATATGATCATGAGTGAATCTATTAGTGTTCATCACAACATACCCTTCAGAGTGGGACTAACATGAAATCAACCCTCTACAGACATGGGTTTGATGAAATTATCCTCGACTACATAAAAGGTTGTGAAATTATTTAGTTTATAATAGATGTTCATGTTGGGTCCTATGGTTCCCATCAAGTGGAATTAAAGATCTTCCACCAGATTCAATGTATGGGATACTTTAGGCCCACCATTATCTATGACTTCATTAAGTATACCAATAGTTTTCACATGTTTTAGATCCATTGTAACTTTGTGAATCAACCATTGGAGCTCCTCGACCCCACCAAGTATTCTTGGACCTTTAAAGTATAGGGACTCGATGATGTGTTCCCATATCTTTTAGTAACAGCTCATCAATGTAGGTTCATTCTAACCACGACCAATTTCTCATCCAAGTTGGCATAAGTGATTCTTATCAAGGAATTCATAGCCCTATTTGTGATTGAATTCATATGATCACATATAATCCATAGATTTAGAGTTCCACATGCTATTCTCACAAACAACATCACCAACTTATAAGAGATGGTGGGATATAACAAGAGAAGTTGTTTGGAGAGTATCCCCAATACCCTCTTGGATTATTAGACAATGAATTCTAATTCCACCAAGGTGAACCCAAAATCCTTGGTTTATAGAATAGATGTAGTCTTGACCGTTGAGGATCAGTTTCCATCACTCTGAATTACTGTCTATGACTAGTAAATTCTAGAGAGAATAGAAAATCTCCATCTCACTGAGCAGGAAACCCTCAAAGATAATAGGGTCCATGACTTTCATAGTCTGAATAGGCACAGATTCAAGATAGTGAGAGAATTCAAAAAGAAGGTTCACCTATGTTCCTTCTTCTAGGGTGACACGATACTGGATTTTGAGATTCCAATGATACCTATCATGAATGCACCAATGTTGGGGACCAAATGGGAAGGAACTTACTTTATTCATAGGTTCTATTACAATGGTACATACTCATTGATCATTTTTGGAAGATATCATATCACACCTCCCACTAACACCAAGTTTCACAAGAAGTATTTTTCATAAGGATCTTGCATCATCCTAGTTTCATGATGTTAAAATTTAGAACAACAATTGTCCTGATCACATGACATTAAATTATGGGATACGTCCTAATCAAATGATATTAAAATATAAGATTCCCCATCCTCATCATATGATGTTAAAAAGTGTTCCCATTTCCCAATCAAATGATTTTAAATTTTGATATTGGTCTCATCTCTATGACCATAAACTAAGAGTTCAAGTCCAAGAATCATGACTTTAAATTATATAAAAGTCTCCTCTAAAATTTAAAGTGTGGAATTTTACCTCCTTGGTCCTCACTCATGTCGAGTTTGTCACTCTTCCGCACTACACATATCCACATGGGATGATCATGGTCCTTGGAGCATGACATTAAACTATAGTCCAACCCCATATAAAACTAGGATGCCTCTTAATGAGAGAAGATTTTACCCCAAATCAATTTGGGATACCCCTTGTAACAGAAATGGGATGAATGAACAACAAATTTACCTAGCTCACGATGTTAAAATAAAGTCCAACATCATGTAAAACTAGGAATCCACTCAATTAGAGATGATATTTACCCCTTCTAAAATTGGAATTCCTCATATGATAGGTATGGGATGGTCAACAAGGATTAACCCATTCTCTGAACATGGGATTCCCCTGGATGATTGTGGGGTGCCTTAATTTTTCTATCTATAGAGGATAACACCCACCAATGTTGGTCCTCTACCACACTATTTTTTAGAAGTATATATGGCTCAATACCCATTTTTATGGGATATATAGCAATGATGAGACTTATCATCTCCAAGACCGTACACAAATTAATTAACTCTACATCCCCTTATCCATAGTTATGGACCAAGATTTATGACCATAATATATATCTAGTTTATTTTAGTCTATATATATATTACATGATCTTCCTTGGATCCATTCGTGTAGGGTTTTACCTTTAGTTTTCCATACATATACCCTTGGAGTGGAAGTTCTCCCACAGTCAAGAAACATGACTTTTTTCCAATATCAATACCATATAAACTTAAACTATGTGTTCCACCAATCTCAAGATGTGTTTAACAACTATATGTTTCTTGATTCCCATCATCATGAGATTCATAGGGATGCCCAAACTTCTTATATCTAGGACCATCCATGAATTTTAACATCCCGATCACATGATGTTAAACTATATTATTGGTCCAAGATTTAAGACCTTTAAATAATATCCACCCCAAGTCAAAGAATCATGACTTAAAACTATGAGGGAGCCTTTTGAAGAATTTTTTGTGTGGTTTTGAGCCTACTGTGAACTCATTAATATTGGATTTTTCTCTATCGTGATACACATATCCTTTTTATATACTCAATATTTTTTCAAATTTTATAAAATTAAACTAATAGATCATGGGTTGAGATTTAAGACCTTAAACTAATATCCACCATATGGTCTAAGAATCAAGACCTTAATCTGTGTATAAGTCATCCTAAGAGTGTGATTTGTGGTCATGGGTCTCCTTGTACATTATTCGTGTCGTGTTTTTCACTCTAACACACTACCCACATCTGTTTGACATTCCCATGGGGCCATGTTAATTTTTCACTCTTAGTTTCTATACCCTAGATCTATGGGATTATTTTACCCTAGGTATAATTAGGTCTTTATCCCACCTTAGGAACCCCATCTATAAGAATAGAGTCAAATACCACTTTTCGATATTCCCCATTAGCATTCTAAAATGCGTTGTGGAATTAATCCTAGAGTGTTGAATCCCACATGGATATTTTCTCAATCCATGTCCATACTTCGATTCTTTCTCGATATGGATTTCCATCATCTTTCAAATCTAAATGGGCCCCCTAAAAGTGATGGTTCCTAGCCCAATATCTCACCTCCCATCCCGGGTCAGCATCATGATGTATCTTTGGAAATAAATAGTAGATCATGTGTTTCAAATTTGGTCAATAGTTGAACTTGTATTTTCTCACCCCATTCTTAACTTGTGTGGTTGTGGTCCCAAAATTTCAAACATTGGTCAAAATTATATCCATTACCATTGGTCTCACCATATTAAAATATCAAATGTATTATCTTACTTTCTTTCCACCTCCCACTAACTTAGTATAATTCCAAAACCCTTGGTGTCACCCCTCTGTGCATCTGTGTGCGTCGAGTAAGTAGGTCGGTTTCACTGGGAAATTTTCAACCCAGTATCCCTTAACCCTACTGTTAACTTCCAAATGTAAAGGAAATCCACTCACTTCTCCATGTTTCCCACACCGATCATTACTCACACTGGATAAGGAGTCATGAAAGGGTGTGTATAGATGTGGTCCAGCTACATAAGATTTAGGGTCTGAACTCTACAATCTTAAACTAATATATTATAGTCCAAGAATCACAACTTTAAACTATGTGAAAGTACACTTATGAATATGTTGTAAAACTCCAAGCTTCCTTATCCCTCATTCACATTTGGTTTTTCATTATATTATTCTATATATATCGGTTTGAGAGTATCCCATGGTTTAAACCCTATAAAATACAATTGTGAGTCCTAGTCCAAGAATCGTGAATTTAAACTGTATACGAATATACCATGAGAATTTTTTGTGAAAAATTGGGCCTATTTAGCCCTCATACACATTGATTTATTACTTTTATTCCACACATATCCCATTTAGTTAGAATACTCATCCAAAGGTCTAAAATATATGACCTTAAACTAAGATATTTGATAGGTCCACCGGGTTAAATTCCCATAGAGATGGGTGAATTAGGGTATGACAGATTAAAACTACTACCCATTTTGATATTGTTTATTTGTTAAACAAAACATACATCTCTCTTTATCTAGTAGAAATATATGAACATAAATTAAATCATTCACGGGACACATCAATTTTACAGGGTTCACCCTCACTGGGCTACATCTAAGGAGTATACAACAAAAAGGTTCCAATGTAGCATATCCACTAAAAGTTAACTACTATTTACAAGGTTCATGGTAGATCAATTATATTCCCATTATAACTAATTTTACATGGTTTAGGGTCTTCTCACTTCATTCCAATGGGTCACTCCCTATGTCTCTTTCTCAGGCTCACTACTGGCAGAAAGGATCACCATCTTCCTATTCCTTTTCTCACTACTATTGGAAGGGATCCACACATAATTAATGGACTTGTAGGTAACTTAATTTTCATGAATGTCACATCCTCAACTGTAGATAGATTCTTTGTTGAATTTCAACTTTCATCCATAGATGAATACCACTTAACCATAGATATACTGGGAAACATCCAAATTTCATGCAACCTCAGGGTGACTTTCATGATACTTGAATCATGAAACGCAAGTGTTTACCTTTTTCACAAAAAAACAACTTGTCCACTACTCCAAATTTTTATGACACAACCTTATTATACTTACAACTTGTGTGACACACACCCCTTTACACCCAAATCACTATTAGCATGAAACTCACTTCTGGTGTGAAACTTCTAAATAACTCTCTACTTGCACACCCTCACCACTTACATGAACAAAGATCAAATTTTCTCTAAATATTGAGCTTCTAAGAAATGATGAGGGTATCCTTATATTTATAGGCATTTTGGAGACCCTATGTGTGGGGCACACAACTTTCCCCTGACTGCTCAATTCTATTCGCTCGAGCCTCTATCACGCTAGTAACTATGTGCGTCGCTCCATAACATTCATTCCCTTCTTTCCTTTCAATATTTTGATGTTCTGATCTTGAAACATGCATGGTGAACAACTTTACAATCATCATTTTCACTAGAATTCAACTACCTTTTCCAAAAACACTTTTCTCCATTCTCCAATTTATGGACCCAAACATTTGGAAAATGATGGAAATGGCACCACATTGTATACATTCTTTTTTACCACCTCTAGATCATACATTACTTTTTATAAGATATTTTTAAACATAGATTGTTTACAATATATTTGGATCTGTAAAAATGAATATGGAAACTCTCTTTTTCAACAAACACAATCAACCCAAAAATGCTTCAATGTTACCTTTAGGGGGGTTTTCCCAACAATATCCCCCTTTGAATTTGTTGAAAACACTTTTATTAATTGATACATCTTTATAGATTCATCAATATTATACCACCATTAGTATCATGAAATTTAGATATTGATCAATGATTTACTCAACACATAGTCTAAGCCAACATGAAGAATGCTCAGCGTGGGAAACATGATTATTATGCACATTTCATTAGTGAATCACTTCATTCCATTCCAAAACCACACTTATTCATTTATCACAAACCTCATCTATCATGATATGAAATATTTGATCGGCCAATTCTAGAATTTTAATATTTAAATCCCCCTATCTCATTGACCCCTTTATCTCACTACTCCACCTTTCAACTTCTCCCCATGTCTTAACTAAGACATTTTCTCCCTTTTAATAACAAAAATTTCTCCCACTTTGTCAATGAACCCAAAGGTCACCCCTTTGTGGTCTAAAATGGGGTAAAAACACACATCATTATATAGGGTAAAAAGACACCATACCTTAGGGAGAGGGGAGTTTCAAATCCAAACTTATTCAAGTGTGGGGATTCGACTAGATTTCTAGAGCCAACACATGCCTCTCAAACACTTTTTTGGCTATGTAATTCATTATAATGTCTCCAACTTGTATATTTATAAGTACATAATCCGACTTCCAAATCCATTGATCTACCTTATCCTTGATAAAATGATACTTGATTTCAATTTTATTTTTCCTTGAATTTTGGACTGGATTTTTTATAATATTTATAGCACTTGAATTATCATAATAGATTTTGATTAGAGATTTAACTTCAACTCCCATAACATTATACTACTACTTCATCCACAATAGTTGTGTGAAATCTTTAGTATCCATAATATATTAATCCTCTATGGTGTTAAATGAAATGAAATCCTATTTCTTTCTTAGCCACAAAATACAAAATCCATAAATATTGAAAGCACCACATCACATTGATTTCTAGTCATCTACTGAACCATCCTAATCTACATCTTTATATCCCCATAATTATGGATAAGATTTTTCATTATATATCAAACTGAAATCAACAGTTCCCTTGATATACCAAATTATTCTTTTCACTGCAAGCATGTGACTTTCTTTGGGATTACTTTGATACCACACTTTTTACATGTGGAATTTACAATATTTGGTCTTATCACTATAAAGTACAATAAGATTCTAATGATTTGCCTATATTCTATGACATTAACCACTTTTCCTTCATCATACCTTGATAGTTTCATCCTGGTAGCCACGAAAGTCATAATATCCTTTGAATTATCAATTCCAAATCTTCCAAAAACCACCTTATCATATTTAGATTGAAAAATGAATATTCCATTATTTCCTTATGTTACCTGTAAACTAAGGAAAATGTTAGTTCCCCAATCATTGAAATTTCAAACTCACTTTTCATGAATTTGTAAAACGGTCTATGATGCGCTTCATCTGATCCTCAAAATATTATATTATTGATATATACTAGCACCATCAGACTTTGATTATTGTCATGGTTTAAATATAGAACGTAATCAACTCCACCATGATTAAAACCAAGACTTTTCAAAAACTGGTCTACCCTTGAATACCATGCTCTTGGTGTTTTCTTCAAACCATATAAATCCTTCTTCATCCAAAAAACTTTATTTTCATCTTCATGAATGAGAAAACCATTTGTATTCTCAATATAAACTTCTTCTTCCAAAACTCCATTAATAAAAATATGACATGACATATATCTTGAAAACATTGAACTTTCTTTTCACTATTATAGAAAAAATAGTATCATCATCTTCATCCTTGCAATAGGTTAAAATGTATCATCAACATGAATACCCTCTATTAGGGAGTACCCTTTGTACACTAGTCGTGCTTTTTTTTGAATAACAACACCATCTTCATTAATTTTGTTATGAAGACCCATTATTTTCCGATGACATTGTTGTATATTGGCCTAGAAACAATATATCATGTCTGATTATTATCAATTTGGTCAAGATATTTATTCATATCTTGAACCCAATTATCATCTACAACTACTTCACTAAATCATTTAGGCTCTACCTATGATAAGTATGATAATTGCTATAGAGTCTCCATCCTTCTTGTCTATACTGGTGCTGTCTCATCACCAATTATGTTTTGTCTATCAATTTTAGCTCTTCTCGTTGGTCTCTATGCAGATACTAACTTATCTTTATGCTTTTCATCATCTAAGTCTTCTTATGAATCAGCCTCTAGAACTAGAACACCTCCTGATATTCTTATCTCTTCATCACTATCCTCCTGAATTTGATTATGTATTTTCTAAATATTATTCTCATAATCTACAATAGTTACATCATTTATATCAACAAAGTTTCTTAGCCACTTTTGGAAGCATTTATATTCATTTCTTTTATTTTAGTAGCCATGAAATATCCCTTCATCTCCATAGGATTCAAACTTCTTATGTTTTTCATTATTGAGAATGTAACTCTTGCTTTAGAAGACTTGAAAGTACTTCAATGATATATTATTTCCATACAATATCTCATATAGATTCTACTATTCTTTTTGACATAGTAACTCTCTCTTTTATGTATAGACTATTCTCATAACTACTTCTTTCCAAAATTTCTCTTGAAGGTATTTCTCAATGAGAATAGTTCTATATATGTTGTTGAAAATACTATTTTTTTCTCTCAAGTACTCCACTATAATATAAAGTTATTACCACTAATACATGATGTCTTATCCCATGTTTATTGAAATAACCATACACTTGGATGTTTGTTAACTCTATCCCATTATCTGTTTAGATCATCTGGATTTTATGAACTATCATCTTCTTACTTTCTCATCGATATCTTGTAATGAAACTGAATACCTTAGACTTGTGGGTAATGATTGATACCCATGCCATTCTACTAAAATTATAAATTAAGAAAACACAATATCTCCTTCCATAAATAGACCTTGGTGAAATTGGTCCACACATATTAATAGGTACCAACTCAAGCAATTTTGTTGACATTTGATGTTTTTCCTTAGATTTATTTCGAATGATCTTCCTCTGTTAACAAGAATCACATGTATGGGTACGATCATGTCATATTCTAGGGAGGTCTCAGGTAGAATCATATTTTACCTGATATTCCAATGATGTTTGCCTCATGTTTCCATGACATTTATTCCATAAATAATTTTCTTATTCCTTGTACATAAAGCATATATCTTCTTCTACATTCAAAATATATAGATTTCCTTTCATAATATTTCCATGAAAAAAAACTACACCATATTTTTCCTTGATGACAAACAATTTATTTAAAATTTTCATGGAATATCCTGAGTCACATAGTTGACTAACACTAAGAAAGTTGTCACTGAAACCTTTAATAATTAAGACATTGGCATGTCTCATTTATTTTCCCCAAAACATGGATTTTCTTGATCCAATAATATTTAATCCTTCTTCATTACCAAATCTTCTAATCACTTCTTTATCATACATGATTCTAGTCACTAGATATTTATTACCTGTCATATGAGAGGTGCATCCACTATTAATAATCCATATACCAGTGTGATCTGATGATTTAAATGAAATTTCTGAAACCACTACTTTTTCAACTATTTTATTCTTTTTCCTCCATGTCATTGACTTCATGCCTAGTAGAGACTGATAATCTTGACCTTCCTCAGTGTATGATTGACCAGCTTCATCCTGTATAGCTGAAAATTGATTTTTAATTTTCATCTCATTTGATGATATATTTGGATACTACTTTTGACCAAATTCAGTCTACTTCGACACAGTTCTATGTAAAATTGATGAACAATATCATAACATGTGTCTAAATCCTCTACACCTAAAATGGTGACCATAAAATGATGATCATAAAAATTGAACTTTGTATGACTACCTATGTTGGTCTTACAACCTTATGTACCTCTTTTCCATGGAACATACATTTTATGACTGTCCCATCTTTCTATGAAATTAACACCTCATATGGGGTGTGTTTGTTTGTTGTATTACATAACCACTGGTTTTCCCTTGATTTATCTACATCTTTGGATTTTGGTTCATAACCAAATAAATCTTCAATCTTTGAGTGGGTGATTATGGTTTAACTTCAACAATTATTTCTTTCTGTTTTTGATCAAGCCCCATACAAGCCTTATCAATTGAATTTGACTGTTTCTTCAATTCTACTATATCACTATGCTCTACTTTCATATTTCATGTTTCCTATATGATCTTATTTCCCGATTTCATATTGGGAATCAACAATGTTTCTTGATCCTTAGCTCTTTATCATAGTATAAAAACTTCCTTGAAAATTTCATTGACAATTTTGATTTGATATTTTCAAGTTTCAGTCAAACTATCGATTTATTTATTCTATTCTTTAATTTTGATCTTGTACTCAATAACCCTATTAAAAATTTCTAGAATTTAAGACTCCATTTTTTCAATTTCTTAATTCAACTCAGACTTCTCTTCTTCCTACTACTACATAAAATGTTTGGCATAATGAACCACTTTGTTTTTTTTCTCCATTTTGGCTCTCTAAATATCTATTTTCTCAAGAGAAAATTCAAGTTCAACAGGAAGGTCAACTCTTCCTTAAACTTCACATTCTTTATTGTTTCTTTCTTCTTTTATTACATAATCTCTAACAACTTCCACCATAGAATCTACTTCATGATCTTTGTAGTCCTCCAAATATTCTACCTTAGATTCTTCTGAACAGTCATCTTCTCTTGAAAGCAGATTCTTCTTTTTAAATAAAATTCCCTTAAATTTTTCTTCCATTTTACATAGGCTTAATAATTTTTTAGGATAATTTCAAATTCATCCTCTTCAACTTATTAAACCTTATTTAGGACCCTTGATAAAAAAATTCTAGCCTTTCCACATTGAAATCATGCAAGTGGAAGCTTCCCATTAAACTTTTCTTTCCCAATTTAGAGGATTGAGGAGAGTAATGACACCAAATCACCTATCTCGTCATATTCATATCCATCTTCATTAGAGATATTCCTCACGGTCTGGAATTCCACCACTTTGTAATTACCCTTTTCCACAACATTGGTTTCATCATTTCTCATTTCATATGCTACAAGGGTACTATGAAAGTTATCCAATGTCAACTATTTTGGATTTTTATCAACCAATACTGAAACTTTGGGATTAAAATGAGGTGTAATTTTACTAAAGATATTATTCACAATATTTATATCATCCATGAGTTCTCCAAGACCATGCATGTATTCCACTACAACATTCACCCTATCAAAGAAAGCATCGAAACAATCATTTGGGTACATTCTCAGATCTTCATACTTGTTCCAAAAAACCTACTACTTTTTCTCCATGACCATTGAATATACCTCATATATATTCAATATATTTTCCCACATATCTTGTGATGTTTTACATGAAATCAACTTTGTATAAATTTCATTGGATATGGCTCCCCCTAAAGAATTGATTTCATTAGTATTGGCATCCAACTCTCTTCACTCAGCTTCTAACAAAGCCCCACTATCAATACTAGTAGAAATATCTTATTTAAACTTTAGTCACAAACTGACCCACTCAGACACACCTGCAATCGTATATCACCTATGATCTCATGGGAACACCATGTAAGAACCAATGTTTTCACGTGAGAGCTCTAGGTCAAGCCATTTCACCGTTGTTATGTTTTTTAATCACTATGGTTGACCTTATGCGGCTTAGATGACTACTGTGAATCCATTTCAAGAACATGAAGTCCTTGTGTGGAATGAAGATAGAAACAACATCAAAAATGTTGTAGGAAGGGTCATAATTTCACATAGGAGAGTCACAGTGTTAAAACACTCCCAAAAAAGTGGTATTACTAGCCATGTGAAATTTTTTGGAAGTGAAAAAACTACCATATAATTTGTGTTATGTCATATACATTTTAGGCATCATAAATAGAAGAAATTTGAATCTGAAAATCCAACTCAAATAGAAGAAACCACGTATTGTATTTTATAGTCAATTTACTTCTATTAATGGAGTAAAAATGAACTCAATATTGAAATTCCTTCAGTTACTCCATAGGTTATGATTTCATGGTTCACATGTGAGGTCTAAACCTGAAACATCTTGTGTTCAGGCATGTTGTTGCTTGTGTATGACCATTAAATAATTTTATGTAATTATGTTTAAACATGGTTTTGGATTTCCCAATTTATTAATTTATCTAATTAATTGACCACATGAAAAGATGGTTTTTCATTTAGTGTGATAATTTGAAGGCCACAGACTCTTTCAACCCAATTATGATAATAAACATCAATAATCAGTTCACTCCTTCACATATTTATCACATGATCCTAGGTGTTACTAATATTGACTTGTTTTCTTAATTGAATCATAATTACCATTTTTCATTATCATTATTTAAATTTCCTAAGTGTTTTTATACCATTCACTTTGTTTCAAGCTCAGTCTTACCAAAATCAATGTCTTTTTTATTGTAGTTATGTATTTTAAAGGGGAATTGCACTAGTGATTTTTTTTGTATTTAATCCATGTTTAGATTATTTTTCATATAATATATAATTATTAATCTCTATAATCCTCATAACATTAATATTTTTTAATTAATGAGTAATTTCTATTTTATAAATTAATTTATAATAATATTTATATTGATAATACCCAATTTTAATTAATTATGTTTAAACATGGTTTTGGGTTTCTTAATGAATTCATTTATCTGAGTAATTGACCATAAAAATATATGGGTTCTTTAGTAAGTTTAATATTTCTAAGAAAAATTATTATCCTACAAATAAATATTTAGAAATTTATAATGACTCAAATAACCTAAATAACTAGATGAGAAGGTGTTGTACTAAGTAAGACAGAGTTAGATCTTGAAAAATAGTTTAAAACACATAGGAAATTAAAATAATGAGAATGAAAATGGTGATTAAGATTAAATTGAGAAATCATGTTCAAATTACGATAATTTCTCTAGAGGTGTGAAGAAGTGAAGCATATAACCATGTTCATTGATAGAATTGGTTTGAATGAGAAGCATTGGTCTTTGAATTCTCACACAAACTCAAAAAATCATTTGTTCATATGGTCAATTACTTAGATAAATTAATGAATTAGGAAAACCAATACCCTTTCTAAATATAATTACATAGAACTATATAATGTTGATACATAACATAAAATAATTTAGTTGCTACATTCAAAATTACTCTTTAATTCACACAAAAATTTTAATGTTATCATAAATACATAGATTAAGAATTAGAATATCCTATGTAAATAACCTAAATATTAATTAAATAAAATAAAAACATTAAATAACACAATACCCCTTGAAATTAAATCACTCAACACAAAAAATTACTCCCTTAATCTATCTATGAGGAAAAATAAAAAGAAAAGTGAGAACCTATAGTTCCAATAGGTACCACTAAAAATAGTAGGCATCTAGCATCTCTTTAAGCCACCTCTAAATGATTCAATGATATTTTTTTTAAACTTCTACTAAATTCAGCATGGGAATCCAAACTGAAACAATTTCTTCAATTTAGATTTAGTTTCTAGGAAGTGTCATGATACATTTGTTACCGGTGGTTATTTTGTTTTCAGTGACATTTTTTCATCTCAAAAAATGTTGAGGAGTTATCAGTAGTTTAAAATATCATGATGAATTTTTTTAATAGATATATATATATATGGTTAAATCCACCACTAAAGAAATATTATATATAGTGGTGGTTCAAACAGATGTTATACAGTTATGTTAAAAAAATTCATCTTCAGAAACTATTTCCCCAAAAATGAAAAAACAAGACCAATATCAAATTATAACCACTAATAAAATAATAAAATTAGAGTATGATGGATCCACATATGGGAATTCCATCCATATCAAAATAAATTATTTTAGATATGAGAAGATATGAAACAAGTCATACTATAATCTATACATATCTAACATGAAAATAAAATAAAGATACATGTAGAAAATGTAGATAAATAAGTGAAACAAAATAAAAGGATAATTTATTTCAATTATTTATTCTTTAATTTAAATGAGAAACCGTTTGGAAATAAAATTTGTATGAAAATAAACTGTAAAAAATGATACAAAACTAAATGTAACAAAATTATTAAACCAAAGATAACCTAACATAGGTAGATTAATAATGTTAAAATATATAGGTAACATTATTAATTTATTATGAAAATAAAGAAATGGAAATGATAAAGGAATATAAATAATCAAATAGTATTTTAAATATAATTAAAATCTTGATAAATTATTAAAAAATATAAATAATGTAACCAAAGAAGTAATCAACACTCAATAATAAGTAAGACATGTAAAATTTTATAAATCATGTGAAATACCATAGGTTATAGTGAGAAAATAATATAAATACCCATGTAGAATTATCTTGTGACCAATTGAAGAAGTTCCTAAATGTTTCTAGGTTTTTTAGAAGTGTTTTTGTATCATCAGAACATATGGTCACTCTGTTATACCACATGGTCTCTTAGCCCCTTCATGCAATCACTATGTTCCATTGCATGATCTCTTGGCCCATTTTGTGGTCACACTCACTAGGTATGGTTTAACTCACTATAATTCATGTGATCCATGTAGATACCTTCATCTCAAACACTTAAAAAACTACTTAGGCTAAATAATGTTATCTTCCAACTTAAATCACAATAAGTATACACTGTTTCTTCATCCACCAACACATTTCATATATTACTTTGGAAGATGATCACATCAACCATTAGATTTTTTTTCCATATAATATTGTAGAAAATTAATAAACCTACGGGCTTACAATAATCATTACAAACAAGGAAATACAATTACCTTTTATGAATCCATAATAATAATCCAAGAATCATTACCTCATCTATACCCACCAAATATGTATTGACTCATAGATAAAAAATTAAACACTTACTTGGGCTCAATAGTTTCCTTGATATAAATTTTATTCTAACATGATTTGATTATATTTATTCAACATTGTGATATGTAATACATTTTATAGGCCACCAAATATTATTTTATAAATTTATTATATAATTGTATGTTTCAATGTAGTGTATTGGATACATATATTATATATATTGTTTATACTGCATATTAATGTATCGTCAGACTTGACCATAGTGGTTATGGATTGGTATGGGTAAACCGGTTCTACATGATCCATGCATCAGTAAAAGAGAAACATATGAGTACTTATGGTGATAGAATATGTGTATCTATGTGTTTTAGACTAGATGATGATCATTTCAGTGGGGAATGGGTTATTGTGATTTATTTTTTAAAAGGTATATTTTTGTTATTAAGATATCATGCGTTTCTCCCACTTTTGAAAGGTGGATTTCCTATCAAACACTTTAGGTGATGAATATGGAATACTTTTTTTTTGATAAAAGGATCTATGTTTATCCCATGTCACTATATACCTTATTTCATAGTAGCAAAATCTCTTATGAATTTAAGAGTAGTCTTGAAATCCTTCTAAGTGACAATACAAGATACCCTTCTCTTGAATGAAATCAATAACTAATAATAATTTACCACAATACTAAGTGTATAATAAGTTAATTAACTTTAATATTTATTAGTTATTCTATGTTTTAATGTATTAAATCTAGACACTCTAAAATTTATTATCATCAAAGGACATGAAATATATTGGAGTTGGAATTCATCCCATGAAATAGGACACTTATATAACACTAGAAAGAAAAAATAAACCATAGATTTCATTTTTATTTAAAGAGTCACACCATTTATTTTATGTTTATGTGATAAGGACCATTGTGATACCTTTTAGTGAAATTATAATGAATAATTTTCATGTTAAGTTCATTATTCTAGGACCAGTTAGGATCATTTAAATATTTAATAGAATAATCTATTGACTTTTACACTTTAATATCATATGAATAGGCCCTTCATGAATTACTTTGAATTATTGGTGTAGTGTGGGACTTAAACAAGAGTGGTCCTTTTTGGTTTTGGCCAAAAATTGTTCAGATCCCCATTTTTATTTTTCCTTTCTCTATTGGTAACTAGCTATAGGGAAGGATGACTTGATTCATTGGTGATGTAAATTAGTGGAGGAAATTTTGGGGATTTCACTAGATCTATAGATTCTTGTACCAATGAGTCATTAGTTAGAAATAAGAACACTAATAGAATGTTTGATAACTATGAATAATAATTTAGAGTATTCATGATGAGGATATTCAGTTATAAATGGTTTCATAGAATTCATAATAATAGAGATCCTAATGTGGAATTATTTTATGATGTGTTGACTAAGATCCGAAAAAATATCCTCCCAAATTTCTCAAACCTAGCCTCACTAGGTAGCGCACCCCATAGTCTAATATTTTCATTCATAATAGGATAAAATCCAGAGTCTCATCATGACGAACATAAAACTATTTCTTGATATCCCAACAAGATACCCAGGGTTCCAAAGAAACTATCTAATGAATGTGATGAAACGTATCATAAATCATATCATAATTCCCATAAAACATATTAAATCATATTACCCAACCCACCTCAAATAACCCTTTGATAATAATCCCCATAAATCCTAAAAAAATATTATTTATAATTATTTATAAATAAAATCGAAAAATGAAACATCACTTTGATTAAAAAGTCATAAACAATATCTTCCTATGGATTTTATCAAACATATAGACTTTACATGAAATTGTTATACATGTCTAAAACATATAAACCAATATAAAAAAATATATCATGCTTGGAAAAAATCTTTATAATGTACAACTATTTAACATCATTAATATTAGAATATATAAGTTAATATTGATGAAAAGGTGAGTTTTAGAAAACTAAAACATCCCGGAAATTTCAAATAAATAGAGTTGTGTAGAAACACCAACCTCAAACCACAACATGGTTTCTTAATCACTTCATCATTATGTTATTCAATAATGAGTTTAGTTACACATCATGGTCACCTAAACCAAATTAAATCCTAATAACTACCTGATGAACTAAGATTAACTCCATCTCTTTCTGTATATTCACACCTTGCTACATGCATATATATGAATAATTTTCATGAAAAATAAATAGTGTTGTTTATTTAAATTTAATTTTAAAACTAATAAAGTGAAAATTGGAAATAATTTATTATAATGAAAGGTGAATTCATACCCCAACTTATTTGTAAAGAACATTCCCATAATTCTCATCATATTTGGTATGAGCATCAAACCAAAGTTATCCTCGAGAGACTTGGTGCCCTAAATTATTTGACTACATCAAAAAAAAAGTAAACAAAAATTGTAATATATGACATATATATTGTTATCTTATAAATATTTATACTAATTAAAATATTACCAAAGAAAGTTTTTTTAGAAAAACACTTTAAACCAACAGTGTGGGGGTTATTTTTTCATATTGACTTGATAAATTGTTTCTTGAAACATCTAGAAATAAATAACATGAAATGTAATAGTAATGTATACAATTTCATCTACTTATATGTAAAATTAGATTAGTATAATAATATATTTTTCCATACTATGTTCTTCTCATGGGGATTTTTATCAACAAAGACCTTCCAATTCTCTCAAGGTACCCCTCCTTGTATCTTATCATAATGTTGTTGAGTGGTCAACAATGTATCATTGAATTCATTCCATAATCTCTATTTAAAATCTTTCCATTTCTAACCCCTACTTTTGAACGTCCACTTTTGAATGAAAAGACCAGTAACAATAAAGTTGAATAAAATCTATAAGAAAGGATTAATTTTTAAAATATTATAATTTAATTTCCTAATGGAATTCAATTGATCCATATTGTATTAAAATTTCCTTTATCTAGGAATAACGTACTACATTATTTCAAGATTCCATAATATGCCTCTAATCAGAATATATAATCATATGGGTATCCGGATCAGCCACCAACTATCCTAGCATCTGGGAAAATAATCTCACAACAACATTTGTATAGAACCTGTAACAATCAAATGGGGAAACTATCTTCAATTAGTTGAGATTACAGACATCTGAAGTGTTAATATTTTTCTCTTTAGTATCATTATTTTTATATTTTATAAAAAAATATCTATTATTATAAAAAAAAGTTAAATAAAACTATTAACATTAAAATTTTTATCTATGTTCACCACCCTCCAATATCTTTATAATGAAACAGGAGTAACCCCATGTTCCCTTGCTTTAGAGTTTCCATGTGTTGAACCTACTGAATCTGGAGGTAATGTGCCAGATTCTGATGGGATAGAGAAGGAGGGTGTGCTAGATGTCAGTAGGAAGGAGAAATATGGGGTTTCAAATGTTAAAGGGAGGCAGATGGTGAGTGTCCCATATATTGTGTGGATGGGGCATGATGGATCATCTGGTGTCAATGTGATAAAGGTAATGTCATCTAGGAGTCGACTAGGAACAATGAAATTATTCTTCATTGGCATTGCAGTAATTTAAATAAATAAAAATAAATTTATATTATTTATTTTAAAAAATCAATATAGGTAAATAAATTTATAATTGATAACATATCCATAGTACTATAAAATAAACAAAGGTATGATAATGAATGACCACACATACAAACAAATATAACATTTACTTTTTCAAAATTAAACAACCCACTCATAAAAATCACTTTAAACATGATAATATTATTATGTTTAATTTTTTTACATTATAGATAGATGTGTAAGATATTTTTAGTGACCTAAAGTAAACTATTAGCATGTTACTTGTCCATTCAAAGCACAAAATCTATTTTTAAATCCTTTATATCCAACATTGGGCATAAAATGATTCCAAAATCATAAGAAATCATTTAAAATAATCCAGAATTATAAAGCATGAATTACAAGGTAATTCCATATAAATTCATACCTTATGTCAAGAGGAAGCCTCTAAAACCTATCACATTTGATTTTTAATGTAAAATCGAGCCAATAAACAATATCCTCTACCTAGAAAACAAAAATATAAATCATTAGAGATTCCAAAAACATTAATCCAAACCCCAAAATGGGTATCCATTCATAGGAGTGAGAAATATTTACTATGGGGGAAAGAGAATAACGGGGGATAATAAATGAGGAATAATGAATGGATTACTACTTTAACCTATATGAAATAAAATGGAAAATGGGGAGAAGGGGGAGAAGGGGGTGATGGCTCAGGGTAGAATGGGGGAGGTGATGAGGGTGAGGGATCAAGATTGGGTGAGGAGAAGGGTGAGAAGGGGGGGTAAAGGGGGCCAATGGTGATGGATCAGGGTAGATAGGGATTCTAACTCTGAGGGTGAGGATGAGGGATCGACTCGTGGGTTTATGGGGCTTAGGGGATAAGTGGGGGAGAAGGGGGAGAAGGGGAGCTGGTAGTGACAGATCATGGGATAAGGGGGGTTAGTGGTGAGGGTGAGGACTCAAGGTCAGGGGATCTATGAGCTTGGGTTTGGCTTGGGCTTGGGATGGGGGGCTTAGGGGCTCAGTCTCAGGGGATATATACATATATCTCATTACACAAATTCATATATTCTCATGTGAATTTGTACACACATACACATATATACATACTTCTGTATATTTATATAACCTATATATATATATATAACAAATGAAATTTGAAAATCGTGTTACATTAATAAAAAAATTTAGAATAATATATAACCTTATTTTTTAAACCAAAACCTCTCTTAAAACGTTAATCTCATTTTTTAAAGTTTGTTAAGACATTTCAAAAACATGTAGTTTGTGAAATGAATTAATGTAGTATTTTAAGAAACATTAAATGAGAGAAAAACATTAGAAATGAAGTGTAAATAATGTGAAATAGGATTTCCAAATCAAATACCATTTGAACATAATAATTATTATAATTTGATATCCATAGGAATGATTAAAAATAAAAGCAATCAATGTTATAAAATTTAAAGAACCAAAACAAATGGCCACCAACATGAAACTTTCTGCCTTTGAAAATGGTGGCATTATATCACATCAAAGAGGTAACATTCACCCTATAGAACAAATTATGGCCTGAAAATCAAGAAAACACTAATTAATATCAATCCAAATAGAATAATGAACTAAAACATAATTAGTAATTAATGGAAATTCATCTCCTTCAATGGTCATAAAAATTATTGACATCAATCAAGGATCATGAACCAAAGACACAAATAAAAAAAATGTAAAATCCAAAATCAGGAAAGGGTTTTGGATATATTGTTTGAGAATTGTGTGAGAGGCGAATAATCAACAATAAAATAAGGGGTGGTATCTAGGGTTTGTGGTGGAAGGGAGGAAGGTGAAATGGTGAGGGGGAGCACCAGCAACGTGTTGAGTCATAAGGGGTGCCAATGACGGTCAAGAGAGAAAGGGGTTAGCAGAGAGGGCATGTGATTAGGGGTTCAGGGGACAGGGTATCAGTGATGAGGCCTTGGTTCATGTGTGAAGGGGTAGAAGGGGGTCCGATGGTGATGGATCAGGGGAGAAAGGGGGACAGTAGTGAGGGGTCAGGATCAGGGGGCTCGGTGGAGAAGGGGAATGGGGATAAAGGAAGTCAAGGGAAGAAGTGTTAAATTTTTTGTAGTGAAA
The DNA here is from genome assembly GCA_963277665.1 of Viscum album. NCBI lineage: Eukaryota > Viridiplantae > Streptophyta > Magnoliopsida > Santalales > Viscaceae > Viscum > Viscum album. The sequence continues at coordinate 1,364,932,123 of OY728166.1, read as the reverse complement.
ACTCAATGATTTTTGAAGAAATTCCATTGAACATATCTCTATTATTGATTTATTTTCTTCCCCCACTTCCCTAACTCTATATTTATAAGATTTTGGTAGTCTCATATGGATGAAAATTCTGAAAATATATCATTTTATACTTCCATAATCTTCTCATCCAGTATTTATTCTGAATATTTTAATCCTTATTTGAGTTTATATTGAATTATTTCATGCGATAATAGTCCTCCCGTATGATTTCAATCCTTCAAAAAAATAAAAGGGATAAATGATTATCAATGTTTACCATCACCACATTATATCCCAAATACCTTAACCATTTTGAATTACCTTTCATGTGGACTCTTATTTATCATGTTTTCCAAGAGCCTCTATACACCTAAATAAAAGAAATGTTTGGTTCATACCTCACCTTTGAACCATGACATCCTTCTCTATGGTGTAACTGAAGGCGATTCATTCTTGAGTTCAAATTTATCCACTCATGTTAGTAGGTATACTATGGAATAAAACATGGGATTACAAAAATTTTAGTGAGCATTTTAGATTTTTAATTCTCATGTTCACCCCAATCAATCTATCTACAACATAGCACTAGTTCTATGGTCATTTTCCACTACTAGTGATTTTCACATGCCCAACAGCCCCAATTTTGTTCAGAGTTTTCACTCCACACATCCCTTGAGTACCATGAAATCCCTTAATACAATATTTTATGGGATTTTTTCATAGAAATTATATATAGGGGATACATCTTCTCAAAATTTATTCCCAGAGGTCATTAGATTTCTAGAAGTCCAGCCATGGTAATTCCAATCCACAATAGTAGAAAAATGATTTCACCTTGAACTCATATCCAGGAGTTGATGATTTATCTAGCATCTGGGGTGGTGGTCAAATGAGATTAAAGGTAGTATTAGGTATTATCGATAAGGGTATCACATGAAACTAGCTAAGATGGTATTTTCTAATTCTGTATTCACAAAATTTCAAACCCCACATCGTTTATGAACTCAATGTCACTCTCCTTAATAATTGATCCCATGGTAGGGAGACTGATTTAAGTTTGATAGAGGCCAGGTAACCTCTATCATTTTTTACCCTAACCTCTCACACATTAGGGGATTAAAAATTAGACCCTAATTTCCCCATTAATGTGCTCAACTTATTCTCTCTATGTGTTGTGTATTTATTAAAAATTATTTTCATTCTTTTAATTTTTAAAACCATTTTTAAAATTCTAATTTCTCATAGATGAATTAATTAATGTTATAATTTTTAATAAACCATTAAAATACACTATAATTTATTGAATGAACTTTTAAAAAAATCATATAAAAAATAGGGATATCAAATACCCCCACACATAAACCAATTTTCGACCTTCAGTATAGAATCTCAAAATGGTAATAATAAGGGGTTCTCATGATTTTGATATTTAAAATTTAAAATTCAATTGATCCAAACAAATTTCAGTAGGGAAGTAAAATTTTCAAGCCCCACCTATAAATATTTTATAATATTTTCACTAGTCAACAATTTATTTGATAATTCACAATAAAAAATGATGGAACTTCTCTTCTTCCATTCAAGAATCTTAATTCATCATTACTAAGTATGTCAATAACGATCTACCTCAATTTTGTTTTTTCTGCTTATTAGCCTAGGTAAATATTTAAAATTGAATTTTTATCATGTCATAAGTACATTCATCATACTTATAAACTTGAATGAGACCTACACTGACCACTTTGGAGAGATGAATATAACAAATGGTCATGAGGTCTTTGCAATGAGGATCAAATGATTTTGAGGCTTATGGTATATTATTATTGATGTTAAAAACACTTAACTTCAGAAAGGAGGTTCAAAATCTTTAACATAATGAAATATATTCCAAATAAAAGCACAATGAATGGACATACTCTAAAAATTAACAAAAACTACTTCCTTAAGACTAAAAGTAATTTACGGTACAATGGAAGCTCAATGTCAGGATTCACTCTCTTTGATTTTTTTTGAGTTTGTGAAAGATGTTCTTAAGAAAAGTCTCATATACACCATATAAACCTAAATGATAATAATACTTGATTGATTAAATGGTGATTTTTGAACCTATAAAGTCACAAACCATTTCTTTTTCTTCTTTCATATTTTTATTTTTCAATACTTTTAAAGAGTGTAATGAATGATATCACAATATAAGAAAGCATAACACCTCCCCAAAATTCACATGATACATATTAATATATCATTATTAATATATCACATCCCCTTCAAACATTTATAATCCCCTCTCCACGTTTTAAATTTTAAATATCATGATAAATACTAAGATTAGATTAGGAAAGGATACAATTGAATTGTAACATTACTCTTTCCTCTCAAAGGTAATTTACGGATTCTATGGGATAAACAAATATTAACATCATAGTAGGTCTCAAGAATAAGCGCTTAACAAAAAATGGATTAATAATATTATATGTGAATTTATTCAATAATATAATTGAAAATATTAAAGGCGTGTTCTATTTGGTAACATGACCCATGTTTTCTCAAGAAATTTTGATTATAAAGAAATGGAAACATTGTCTTAGAAGTCCTAATGTGAATAGAAAACATATAAAATAAATAAATAACTCATGTAATATGACATTTTTTATCATGGGGTATGACAAAAAAATATTTCCAAAGTTAAAATGTTGTATATTGGTCAACCTAGGTTGTTTTTAGAGAGGATCACCTAATAATCAAATTTTTCATATTAAATTAGAGAAATAAGTAGAGTTTATTTGGAAATTGTTTTATTTTTAAAATAAATAAATAAATAAATAAATTAAAATAAATTATGAACTCAAATGGATGAAGAGTGTGATGGTTCATGGTAGGATCACCTATTTTAATGTCATCATGGTCATAAAAATAATTCCCCCTGCATTCCTATTTAATGATAAATTAAAAACTTCTCAATCGAGTTGTTAGTCACCCTTGGTTGAAATAAGCAATGGAAACCAATACTGTGTGCATGAAAGGTCATAAACCATTCCCAAACAACAACAAAAAGTCCCAATTAAGAATTTTTCCTTATAAATCTAGAAAAAATTCACTTATTCCACATATGTGCCAATGATCTCTAGAAACTCCCAAACTGACACAATTTTCTCAATCGACACCAACTGCACTAAAAAAATAGAGTTTAAAGATCTTCAACCAAAGATATAAACAATAAATGACACCAAAACCGAAAATATGATCACATTAATAGAGTCAGGAACCAATAAAAATAGACACCATTAAAAAAAATTAATGTTCAAAACTTAGACATTATAAAATGAAAAATCCCCCTTCATCGATCACTCAAAAGATCCACCGCTCCATCTGAAGGTTAAGAGGGATGAATGGGGAATAAGAGAGAGTTAAGTAACTAATAAAAGATAAAATAGAAAAATACAGATCCCTTAATGGATCCAATAATCTAATAAATCCTCTCTTTCTCCTTTTTCAACACCTCTTAGTGGAAGTGGACACTCATATTTATATGGTTTTGGGGTTGATAATTTTCCCTCCAGATTCATTCCACCAAAAGATTGAGTTTATTTCTCATGATAAATGTCCAAAAATTGGGAATATTAATTCAAAAAATTTGTTCCCATTATGATTTTTCATGTAAACATAGAATCTTATATTATTTTTACAAGTGAAAAAAATGTTATTCTTGAATTACTGAAGAAATATTTTTATGACTAAGGAGACTCATCAACTCTCTCCACTTTGGTACATTCAATGGATGCATTAATGACCTAAATTATCTATGAACATAATTTTTAACATGAGGCTCGTATTCATTTATATAATCCATCTGGAATAACATCATTTGGGTTCCTTTAGGTTGATATATTCATCCATTACTTAGGTGGGGTCAATTTTGGTGGCCAGAAAAATTTCCCCACTTGATTGATTTTTCCAGGCTAGTGTTTCCCAAATTGGATCTTGGAATAGAAAACAAAGTAGAAGACCACATAAAAAATTCCTAAAAGATTAATCACTATATCTGAATAAAAATTGAAAAAAAAATTATTTATAAAATCGAATCTCCCGAAAACTATTAAGTTTCCAGAATTAAGAATTTTTCACAATTAAGCCCAAAATTTAAAAAAATGCTTAAAAATTAATATTTCCTAAAATTTATTAATTTTAAGGTTTTAAATTATTTAAAAACACATGAAAAATAATTAAAATATTAACTCTATAAATTCTTACACACTTAGAACATGAACTCCTGGATAATTTAGCATCAAAATCCAATCAATTAAAATTCAAAAAACATACCCATGAGATCCACCAATTTCACACCAAGGAACAAAAAATATAATGCCTCATCAAAAACCATTATTTTAAGTCCTCCATTCATATAATTAAATATATTTCTACTTAATTTCTCCTCTAATTCACACAAAACACCTACCTAACATGAATTTTCTCTTATATCACAAATGTCAATTTTTACCAATGCCTGTCTTGTTGGGAAAAAATACCTCAAGGAAAAATTGTAGAATTTTTAGGTTGGTTGTGTTTTCTGAAAAGGTTTGTTTTCATAGTGACGTTTTGAGTTCCGGAGATATTTTTGACAATCCATGTTGAAAATGAACCATGATAAAGAAATAGATATTGTGGATGTGGTACAAAATTAATAGATATAAGTTGGTGCTGTTTTCATGTGTTTTCCAATTTATGGGGGTCCAAAATTTGGATTTTGGAAAGAATTTTGAAATATATATTTCCATTAATATCTCATAATAATATTTAAAAGGAATAAGTTTAACGAATATAGACATCATGAATATTATTTTGCAAAGGGTCAAAGAAAGATGATGATGATCTATGTGATTACAATGCGCTTCGTGATTGGCATAGGTGAATAGAATTTAGAGTGGAGAATTGATGCGATATAAAGAAAATAAATTAATGATTTGTGATTATAATAATATTTGTAAATTTAAAATGTCTATGGAGCTTCGCGAAGAAGGGATCATTGAAATAGAAAAGTCTGATCTTCGGGAAATGGTTATGATGTGGTACCGACATGGCCAAAAGGTTTTGGAGTTGGTGGGAAAGGCCTATAAATAGGCCTATAACCCAATGAGAAGAGTATAGAGAATCAGAAAAAATATTAAGGATCTCAAATTGCAAATATGGTTTGTGAAGGTAGTGAGATTCATGAAATCAAGGGAATTCATAAAGGCTAATTGAGCTTTGTGAAAACAAGGAATGTCGTGAAGGCTAGTCGAGCTTTGAAAAATAGGTGTGATTCATGAAAGCTATGTGAACCACGTGAAAAGTCAAGAGATTCATGAAACCTAGTTTGTGCACTGTGAAATTTTCAGCTTCCCAAAAGGAGGTGTAATTCATGAAGGCTGGTTTTAGCTTCACGAATGAAGGAGCTTCATGAAGCAGTGATCTTTGCTAAGGTTGTTCAAACAAGATTACTCAGTGATCTACGGTAAACTGATATCCATCAGAGGATGAAAGTTTTACTTCAATAGATAATCTATATACAATACAGGATGCATTTATTAGAGATAATGAAGGGACCTACAAGTCCATAAACTATGTTTGAATCCATTCAAAGATCAGTGAAAAAAAGGAAGATGAAGACAATTATTCTTCCCACTGGTAATAACCTAGAGGAAGAAAGATAGGTAGTTTCCCTTGGGAATGCAGAGAGAAGACCCTAAACATTTTAAAGGCAATGAGTCGGGGCATTAGATATCTACCTTGAACATTGTAATTGGAAGTGATCATTAGTGGATTTGGTACATCAGCACATCGTCATTGTATGCTCCTAGGACGTAGCCCAGTGAGGGTGAACCAAGTAAAAATCTTTGTTCCTATGTTTTTTCTTTCCTATATTACATTCAAATCATCATCATAAAATAAATAAGGAAAGAATAATATCAACATTAACAGTTAAGTGAAAACAGAGTGACCCTTGTAATAAAGAGGTCAAGTTCCAGTGGGGAAGGAATAAGTTTTGAAAAGAATATCCATACCCTAATTCACCCCCCTCATAGGGTATCTAGGCCCATTTTAGACCTAAAAATTTGTATCAAAGGGTTGGTTACTTTTATTAGATTCATTTTCTATGAATTGGATCAGTTTACTGTTGATGTTAAAGATCCAATCTTCTCATATCATGGTATTTCATGGAAAAGGGAAGAACTTTGAAAAAGAAGCATAATTATGGGGTTATTCGTCAGAGTATAAGTTTATATACTGAGAGTGTGATTCAATTGAAAGAGTCAAGTAGTGAACATAATAAGGATTTTGATAAATCATACAGTTAAAATATTTACTCATTCAATGATTTAGAAGGAATGAGTGAATAACCTGATATTCCACGTGATGCTGCAACTACAGAAGATGATGAAATTTCAAGAAGACCTAAAGTAGAAGCTATAAAAAAAACAAAGGAATCAGATCATAAATTTTTTGATTAAATTAAATCAAAATATATTTAGATCCAAGTATATTATATTAATATCAATGAGCTAAAAAGTTTAAATCAAAGGCCTATCGATGTGGCTAATGATCTGAGGGGCAAGAATGATTCCCAAATAAAAGAACTAATAAAATGAATATAAAGAGAGAAAAACAAAAATTTGATGACATAGGAGATAATCATAGGGAATATGAAATTTAGAATTTGAAAATCTAGAAATTTTGATCTTGATACAAAGTTTTCTGAATTATTTCATAATAACCAAAGGTTGTAACAAGATAATACATGTTGTTCTGATTTTTTCCCATAATAATTTTAAATTAAAGGGAAAAGTTACATGGTGGATAAGCTCACATGTGAATTGGAAGATGAAATGAGTATATGGAATAATATCAAGAGAGAACTTAATGCTCAACTTAAATCAAGGGATATTAAGATTCCACATTTTAGAGAAGATCTAGAATCATTGAATAAAGAAGTGGAAAAATATAATGCCAAAGGCCAACCCATGTTGAAGGATGTTATGAACATACTATTTGATTATCATTAAATAAGTGATAATGAAATGAAAATAAAATATGTTACATCATAGGAGAATCATGGAAGGATTGTGTCATCCCAAAGGCCATCTAGTTTGGTAAAAAACTAGAAATGGATATGTTGTACCCCCTCTCATGAATGAGAGGAAAAGATCCATGAATAGTTGCAAGAATAGAAAAATTCTAGTAGGTGATAAATATATACCTAAAAAGTATTTTATATTAAGTAATGAAATCATGTGCTAATTCTGTGGGATTCATGTTTATACATCATGTTTTTGTTTAGAGGATTTATAATATATCTCATGTTTTGAAGGCATAAATATTTCTAAATATGATAATAATAAGAAGATTCATGAAATGTATGAAATTAATGCCACTCATAAGAAATCATCCATCATATTCTAATATTGTGAAAGATAGGGAAACCATATCAGTATGTGTCAAGAAGCCCAAGAGCTCAAGGTCAGAGGGGAAACTCAAGCTGCATCAACATCTCAGCTGAGAAATAATTACATGAGGAATGATTTTAATGGGAGATGTTTTATAAGTTTTGATTATGGCTATTTGGAAATATATTGTATTAAGAAGAAATAAGGGAAGGAAAAGGAACTCAAAATAATACCCCAAAATTTAGTAGTGTATAAAAAAACATCATATATTATAAGACAGAATGATATGTTGAAACATAGGTTTAAAGCCTCTGGGAATATCAAGGATCTAAATTAGATGTGTATCAATCACCTCTTATTCTAAACTCACAATGACTCTTTGGGAAATAATATGAACAAAAATTTAAGAAAAATGGGGGAGCTACTCTAGTTGTGAGTAAGAAGAATATACATTCAATGAAGAACTCACCAGGAGTATGAAAAAGTGTGGAGACTCAAATAATTGATAAAATAAACATGAATAATGATTGTATCCACAATATAAAATGATTCACAAGGAGAGAAGTGAAATAAGGGGAAAAATACATCTAATTGAGGAGTAAGAAAGAGAGGATGCCTAGTGGAGAGATTCCCACCCATAGAATGAATCCTGAGAAATGATATTCAGGTGGAACCTCAATGATGGAAATTTTTACTAGTGGTTATAAACCCCAAATTATGATAAAATTCAAACCCATAGAACCTAAATATCATTAGAAGACTTATAATGTGTGTAAATAATTTTTAGTCGTATGGTTAGAACATTTTTGTTTAGTTGGGAAGTTAGAAAAATCTCATAAAGAATAAAATGATTTGTAAGAAAGAATCAAAGGGTTGATCCAATAGGATTGACCATAGTCCTATTATTAAGGACTCTAGAAAGACCCATATAATTATGTCTATTAATGTTTTTAACTAATGTTAAAGTGTTTAAGGTTCAAGGGAGATACGATTCAAGGGGAAGTTGAATCAATAGATGAAAAATGGTGATGTGATGTTCTCCAAAATTTCAACTAATTCAAATCAGTCACAGGATCTAAAGAATTAATCTAGTAGTATTCCTTGAGAGGATTTAATCATTTAGGGATGGAATTAATTGAGCACAATAGATAGTAATTGTGTTATTAACCTTATATATTGTTTCCTAAACTAAGTTCTGACTCAGTAGGTTTAGAGGTTTTGTTAATATCTCATTGAAATCTCCCACATGAGAATAAATTATGGGGGAGAAGAAGAATGATTGTGGGTCAAAAAATTAGTCCCAAAAATTGGAAGAGTTTCACATATTTTGGGGGAGGACACTATCTCCTAATCATATGCAAGATCTCAATGGGATATAAAACATGAAAATTTATGCAATCTAACATCAAGAAGGGAAATTGGGGGAGAAGCAGTAAAACTCATGTATTTCATGATTATCTTTTTTTCTCTCACAATATGGTATCAGGTGACTATTTTTAGGATACCAAGAAGCTATGAAAAAATTTCAACAATTTTTTAACTTGAGGCTACAAAAGTAGTTGAATAAATGATGTCACTGTAGTAGAGAATGAACAAAATATTTAATAGAATAGTGAACCATTTATTTATGGTATCGATGTGGAGGTAAGAAACTCAGAGTGAGTATATGGGTAAAATGATTATTTATATGAAGATAGTGATGATGAAGTTTAATTCTTAAAATCTATATCTACATGAAAACCAAATAGTGGAGCTAAAATTGATAGCTGGAGATGAGATCTAGGTTTATGTTATGAATGAAGATCTTGATCAGAATGAGTAGAATGAGACATGATATTTTTTTTTGAGGCCAACAAATAATAATGTCACCGGGGATAAATGGGTCTTTCGTAACTAGATTAATGAAGATGGATTTTTCAAAACAAAGGATGACTAGTGTACAAATGGTTCTCCCAGTTAAAGGGTATTGATATTGATGAAACCTTTTCACCTTCTACACGACTAGAGATAACCATATTATTCATGTTCATTATAGTCCAAAGCAAGATAAAGGTTTTAAAAATAGATACTAAATAAGGATCTATATGGGTTGAAGTATGCACCAAGAGCCTAGTAATAAAGGATAGATCAACTTCTGATAAGGCTTGGATTTCAGTGTGGTGGAGTTGATTATGATCTATATGTCAACCATGATAGTAATCAACATATGATAGTGTTTTTAATATAATTAAGGAACAGAAAATTAATTTCAAAATATAAATATGAAAATGGAGTTTTTGATAAGGTTTGGATTGGATAATTAAAAAGATATGAAGAATTCTGTTACTACCCAGATGAAATTGTCTCTGGATGATGATGGTAAATTGGTCAATGTCACAGAATATAGGTAGATCATTGGAAGTCTATTTTACTCAATAGTGACATGACCTCATGTTGTTTTTTCCACATGTCAAGAATCATGGTATCAATCTAATACCAAATAAAGTCACATGATTCCAGTTAAAATAATACTTCAGAATATCAAAGGTACTATGGTTTTTGGTTTGATGTATAATGAAAAATCTAACCAAGAGCTATTTGGATATACAGATGCAGATTGGGCAAGTTCGGAAGATGATAGGAAATCAATGTCTGAATGATCTTTCTATCTTGGTGGATTGTGTATGTCTTGGATAATTAAGAAAAAATATTGAATTTCATTGACCACCGCATAATCTAAGTATATTGCATCCACTCAAGCATGCACATAGTTATTGTGGATGATGCAGTAGCTTGATGACAAGGGAGTTGAAGTGATGTCTCTTATTAGGAATTTAGTGCTATAATTATAGTTCTATCAATCTTAAAAAAAATACAATCCTTCACTCAAGGAAAAAGAACATTGAGATCAAATATCATGTTATCAAGGAGAAAGTGTAACAGGTATTTATGAAGTGGGATTATGTACCTACAGAACTACAGGTTTTAGACATTCTAAAAAAGGCCTTACCCGAAGAATCATTTGAGAGTAATCAAATGGCTCTTGGAGTTTAATTGACTACCCACACTTGAAGAAGTGTGGATGTGGGACCCCCATCCCCAAAGTATGGTGTGTTTTTCCCAAATTTTTTGACCTTTGTTCCTTAAATTGTTTCAAACCACAAAGAAGTGACCTTTGGGTTTGTTGATATAGGGGTATAATGTGTGACTATTAAAGGAGGGATAAAATGTCTCTGTCGAGACATGGTGAGAAGTTGATTTGTGGAGTAGTGAGATAGGGTGAGAAACATGAAAATAATTATTTGGTGTTTGAAATGATCAGACATAGCTTTACTTGGACAACAAAAGAACCCAATTAGTGAAGAATGATGAGTTTTAAAGCTGTTGATGCAAAAATTTATTGACCAAAGGATATATATCACGACATCTAAGCTCCATGATGAAATCAAGTTTTTGGATTCAAGATTTGTTGTAAGGAATGAAGTGTTTCATTGATGAAAGTTTCATTATACTCTGTTGACACTTTTCTTCATCACATTGTTTAAAAAGAATGTAAAGGGAAATGAATTAGCACAAATTGATTCATCCTTTGAAGAAAACATCAAAAATCGACAAAGGCATGAACAAAGGTTCAAAACCACATGTGCCAAGCAAGTTCCATCACTGTCGCTCAAGTCCACTTGCGCGACGCCTAATGGTCGCGTAAGTGACTTGCGCGCCCTAAAGGATAACTACCCGGGGTCTTCTTCAGCCTATAAATATACCCTGTGGGCCCCCCATTCGGGGGGATTTTTTCCAGAATTCAGATTTAGAGCTCTGAACGCCCAAGTCTCTTATTCAGGTCTTCTGAACACTTCTAAGGTAATTCTTTACCTAGAATGGAAGGTCTAAACAAGAGGAGTAAGGTCTAAGTGTTAGAATTCACTAACACTTGCGCACCTATGGTGTTTTACCCTTAAGGGAAATGAACATACTTGCGCACCGCCCTACTTCCTCACCAAAACTTGCGCGCCTCTCTTCTGGAAGTACCTCGGGATAATTATAAAGGCATTGGTCAAGGATCACCCAAGTATTACCATGCTGTTTTACAAACACGCAAGTACCCATGTGTCACGCAGGTATACCTGCGCGACCAGGACTTGCGCGCCCACGCAGTACCTGCGCACCTGCCAGGACTTGCGCACCCCTGCCTTTTGGGTGCCCTTCTTGCCCATTTCACCCCTCTTATGCCATTCCGCCTCTCCTATTCAAGATTCAGTCTTAAAGACACTCTTCAAAGCCATTTATGGCATGATTTCTTGATTTGACTTCCTTATCTGAAAGGAATTCTGTGGAATATCTCTCAAAACCTAGTTATTTACACATCTTTATGTCACTAAAGATTAAGATTTCATTCATTCAACCTCATCCTTTAAGATGATAGAACTGATTAACCTGGGCCTCCTTTTCCGGAATAAGCCCCAGTTATAATTCTTAACCTGGGCCTCCTTTTCAAGAATAATCCCCAGTCATAATTCTCAAATATGGGCATCCTACTTAGTAGTAATCCCCAATTCCCTTAAGTTTTCAAATCCCTTAACCTGGGCCTCCTTCTCAGGAGTAATCCCCAGTCTTAATTTCTATTAACAAGTCCTAATTTACCTTTGATCTGGGATTCCTTCTCAGGAGTGAAACCAATCATAAGTCCTCTCCTATTTTGGTCCTCCTTATTAGGAGTAAGCCCTAAGTTAGAGTATTTAAATCTCTATGAAGGACATATACCTTTATGGACCCTGTTCCTGGATTTCTTCCCTGAAGTAAATCCTAATCTTCATTTATCTGGGAAGTCATACATACATAAGCCCCACATTATTTCTTATGATTGCATCTTTCATGGCACAATTGTCTGGTTTTTACCAATACCTCTTGTTTCTTACACCAAGAATGACTCACGTAATCTTAGAGTGTAAAAGTAATTATGACATCCTTCTTTGAGACATCAATCATAAACATCATACTCCCTTACTCGAACTACATGGGTTATGATTCCTTTTCTAAACAAAGGATACATAGGTAGCCCATCTGCGGGTTCGATCCCAACTCTGAAATAATCCCTGTCATTCTGAATGTCAATAAACTTTAAGTGCCCCACTGAGTGGATTTAAAACCAGCATGGTCATCATAATGACTAAGATAATTATATATAAATGTGTCTAAGGATACCATTGACCAAGAATCTCTAATAAATATAGATGATTCTCTATCGATTAAGAACCTTGAATACATATAAAAGAATTTTTTAAATTTCCTACATATTTAATCATTGATTTTCACATCTGAAGAAAATCTCATTTTATACTTGGTAATGTAATAAGGATTCACGAACATAACTTAAATCTACAAAGAGAGTCCCGGAGTAGAAAATAATTCCCCTCAAAAAGGTGTGATGAGTCTGACCTCCCATCCTCTCGACCAATGAAAATTCCTAAGCCTCATCAGTCCACAAACTAATTAGTGCCTACCTTTGGAAAGTAGGTCCAAATGGATGTGGAATCATTGGATGTTTCCGGTTCTATGAACAAACTCGTTAGAAACCGATTGGAATGTTTGACCCTTTAATCAAGGAGTTCATCCCCAAATTCTGAGGGAAACAAAAAATGGTGAACCCAACGTGATTCCTTAACCAAGTTAAAATGATGTTTTACCTATTTGTTAGGCCCCTATTTAAAACTCAATGAGAGGGCCAACAAAAACAATCATTGAAATATGTGATCATCCAAAAGATGTAGTGGCTGAATTTGTCTTGATTACGTCTGTTATATCAAACAGGCACCCTTTTCCAAGATCTTCTGTATTTCCAGAATGGCTGCTCTCAAGTTCACACCTGTGAATACTGCTACTGCAAATGCCACTACTGCTACTCCTGTAAGATCATCATCCGCTCTGAGGATGACATAACCTACTCAACATCTTCAACGCTGGGTATAAAATGCGTTGGTTAAGGAGTACCATCAACACGGTACTATTCCAACTTTGGAGGCTGCTCGACAAGCCCTCCAAGTGAACAATTCACCCTGGTCATCCGGACAGCGACGACCAGCGATCAATAATCAGGGGGTGCTAACTACTATCTCCAACCATTTTGGGTCATTATCCCTGGAACACAATCACCATTCACTCCCATATTCTGGGGAGGTGAATGAGTAGGTCCCTCATAGACTTAATTTAAGGAAGCATGAGTCCTTCCCAAGGGCTCCCATCAACAATCGCTACCGGACTTGTGCGGTAGTGCGCCCTAAACATGATGAGGGTGTCGACTCCAGGAGTTCGGCTCAGGTTCCTCGATCCCGAGCAGGCAAGACGAATTGCCAGAGGCGAAATCCAGTTAACAGTGAGCAGTCTCTCATCTCTGCCATCTCCAGAGAAGTCAACCAACCTAACTTGGTGGCAAGCAACGAGCGGGCACACACACCTGCCCGTTTTAATTCCACTGTCCAGCAGACTCGTCTGGCAGCATCATGCCAATCCCGCCAGGCAATTCCGGCGGAGTACTATAGGTAGGAACATACACCTGTTTATACATCATCAGCTAGTCAGTAGGCTCGTCTGACTACATATGATGGAGCTCGTCAACCACGTTTGGCAAAGTTCAATCAACATGCGCATACACTTTCTAGTATTAATCAAGCCTACCAACAGTCTCGCTTGGTAGCACCTGGAGAAGTCAGTCAGAAAGCTCCAGCGAAAAACAAGAGGCAGACTCAACTGTATGCCCCCACACTTGAGTACTGTCAGGATTTACTGACGGGAAAAGGAGGACAAAAGAAGGCACATACACCTACTGCAATCACGGAATAGACGTATATCCCCATTCCGGAAGCTGAAGTCACCAAGCATATTTTATCAATGGTGAAAGAGTAGAAGAAAATCCCTGCTCATATTCTGGATGCTTGCCAGGATATTATAACAGCTTTAGCAGCATATTAGGGAAAGACACATAAATCTATCCCAACCAGTGGAGTGACACATCAACATTTCACTCCGGAACAGACACACACATCTATTTCAGTCCAAGAGGGTTGTGGGGCATACTCCCCCATATCATACAGACAACCAAGTCAGGAACATGCACCTGATTTGAGTGGAGATCGTCAGCCTAACCTGGCCATCATTCCTAATCAGGCACATACACCTGCTCAGAGCAGCCAATTTCGTCAACAAGTGGTTTCTAAGGCGAGTAAGAAGGTGTCTAAGAAGAAGACCAGCCCAACACAGTCATGAGATCAAGATCCAATCTGTAACAAGGCCTTGCTCGATGCTAGAGTTCTTGAAGCCCTTAGACAGTTATCTGTTGGAATTCAAGATTCTACTCCCTCATTTCCCAATAGTGGGAACATTAATTCTGAAGGTCTTCAACAGAAACTTCCTCATAAAGGCTTGCTTCATGAAAATTCGATCGATCTCGAAGTTTCATCTTCAGATGAGAGCTACAATAACCCTCTGTGTGGCCAGAAGACCAAGGAGCAAGAGATATCATCTTTTGTTGTAACCCACCATGGTGGTCCTCCCCATGATGATGAATTTCGCTGTGAAGGTCCTCTCCGCAATAGTGATGCACATTGCCCAGAAAATGCTCCAATGGACAATGTAGTGCCAAGAAATCCCTCTTATCTTGAGGCACTTGCAAATGCGAAACCAATCATGTTTGATGATTCATCGCTAGCAGGTGAAATACTTTCTCAATAAGAAGATAGCCTAGGGTATAGGTCATTCTCTGAACCAACCCTAAGTCATACATCTTCTAGTTTAATCAGTGATCTCTCTACCAATCTTATTGAATCCAATGAAGTAACAAGGAATCACTAGCTCTGGTCAAATCAAGTAGAAGAATCTTTATTTAATGATAAAGAGGAAATGCTGAACCTGAGAAAATAACTAGTAAAAGGTGAAGTACCAGTCATGTTTTGGCCTCTGGATGACTCTCAGTATGACATTCCAAAGATGTTGACAGAAGATGGAATTCATGATATTCGTCTCAACATATGGAAAACTCTTTGTCAGTTTAAGAATAAAGTATTATCTTATGATGAATATGAAAATCATCTTAATATAATAGAAGGGTTACAATGTCAGATTGATTTGGCATCTCTATCAGTCTCTCGATATCCGAAGGCTGAAAAGCAGTAGAGAGCCCTTCAACGTTCATGCCTTGACGCACTAAGAAGATTGCGTCAGTTAATTACCAATGCCTCATCTGGTATTCATGTCAGAGGATGTGGTGTTCATGGAGCACTACATTTCAATGTGCTCTCTGGTCAGCAAAGCCCACCGAAAATGGTCTCATGCAATGTTATTGCTCATGGCCGGCCAAATTCAATGGGCTTCATTTGTAATCAAAAGCTTTCCTAAGAACAGGATTCAACTAGGTCCTCTCAAAATCAAGAATATAGAGAAAAATTTGTTGAATTACTCCTGCATCAAGCAAATGAGAATATTGAATAGGCCTCTCGTATGGAGCAAGCACATCATCAAGTGACAGAAGTGTCAGAAATCATCCAATGGTCTTTTGAACCCGGTGATAAAAGTGGATACAGGTTAATGCATCAAGCTAATTTCCGTAATAAGGTTCGCAAGATGAGGAGAGATTTTAAGAAAGTCTCAAACCTAGCATGTCCAGAGCCACCCCAGCTTGCTAGACTGGGAACTCTTTTAAACCAACCCTTGGAATCAATAAATAGGATTCGCGGAGTTGAGCAGGAACAGTAGGAACATCCCCTGTCCACCGGACTGGGGACTTTTTCAAATCATCAATCCCCTCCTCAGATAAATTCAGTCTTTTCTTGATCAGGGAAGAAGCCTTAAGAGGAATGAAGATCCAAATTATCAGGAGATTCCTTCCAAATTACAGTTCGTCAAGAAGTTCCTAAGGGATCGAATCAACAAAAGGTAATGTCTCATCAAATACATGGAAGAAGACAATATCACAGAAATGCTGATAGAAGGGATGCGATGCATTATGCATCAATCAATGTCATCAATGCCATTGTTTTTGATCCACCAGATGAGGCTCACTCTGTGGACTCAGATGAAGAGGTTCCTGCTCAAGAAGATGTATGCACCAACACAAATGAATAAGGTGTGCGTACACAAAATCAAAGGATTACTCAGAAACTAGGTAATCCTTCAAGTAACCCACTCCCCCCTCTCCGAAAAGGATCCAACAAAGGGAGGGGAAAGAATCAGGTTACATATTTTTCCTTTAGAGAAGGCCAATCGCTCTCATTAGAGCAATGGTTTTCACAACAGGAGGAAGAAATGAAGGAATTAAGAAGGTTGAATGCAGAACTACTTCAGGGTAGTCTTCTTTTTAAGCGTTCTAGAGTTAGTCAGCGAAGGGAATTTTTTGTAGCTACTGAGATGGATCAAGAATATCCTCCTCTATTAGTACACCCTCACAGGTCTAATCCTATGGGTCAAGTGCAACAATAGTTAGCAGTCAGCACTAACCACCACATATGTCCAAGATCCATTCATTTCACCTGCCCAAGTCCAAGTTCAACCGGATGTTTCTCAAAAGTTAATAACTACCATTGAGTCATTAACAGCTCAGTTAGAGACTATGGAAGGGAAATGTTTGCAGGTTTGCCCCGAAAAGAAAGTTTACCCTGAATGGGTAAATTCAATCTCTCCTCCATCCAGTTTTGGAAACCTTGTATTCCCTATTTTCAATGGATCAAGCGACCATGAACAGCATTTGATGCATTATGTGTCTTATTATGATCCTATGATGGGAACTCCGGAGCAGCAAGAAGCAGTAAAACTCAGTTGATTTGTATGGACCTTGCAAGGACTAGCCTTTTTCGGGTATACAAGCTTGAAATCCCGGTCAATTACTGTATGGGAGGATCTTCGCCAAAAATTCCTTCTTCAGTGCAGCTCAACTTTGCCAAAGACAACAATTTTCGATCTTACAAACTGTAAGAAAATAGAGAATGAAAGGGTCTCAAATTTCATTGCTCGCTGGAAGGGATTAACATATTCCCTAAGCTTAGCACTCCCTCAAGAGGAATTTTTGCCAATCTGTGCGGAAAATTTGCGTGACGAATTACGCACGCCGTTGATCCCTGTGAAATACACAGGAGGGTTTCGATACCTTACTTCAAACACTCAACAGATTTAATATTCCATTATACAGGCTAAGGCTAAATCTCATGTAATTCCATCAGCTTCAGGAAGGAGAATGGGTAAAGTAGAAACTGCTACAGTTATGCTTAAACAAGCACCTGTACCTATTTCTACTTCAAAACCTTCATCTTCTCGAAGGGCTCCACCTCCTGAGTGCCAACAACAAAGGCCATTTTGTCCATATGATCAAAGAGATCAAAGACGAAAACAATTTGAGGATCTGAAGATCAAAACATACTCTTTCCAAAATGAACAAGTTCCCGGTTACTTCATTTCGGCTCTAGAAAATAATATGGTTCAATTACCAAGGCCTAAGAGGTCAAACAAGGAAGGAGATGAAGATCATCCCAATTATTTTCATTTTCATCAAATGTTGGGGCATCCCATCCAGGAGTGTTTTGTCTTCATAGACCTCCTGCAAAAGATGGTCGACTCCGGACAAGTCAAACTGAAAGGTTCTTCATCTCAGGTAGCATGTGTTACTGCTACAGTCCAGATGAGGAAGGCGAATGGTAAGAAGTCAAAAGAAAAAATACATAAAAGTATGATGATTGTATGGTCAGAAAGAAAATCAACTGAACTCATGTTATTTTGCGAACACAATTAAAGAAACGGATTATGTCTTCTTCCATGAATGTTGCGGAAAAACACGCTTCATTAGAGGGAAAGTCCTCAAAGAAATGGCATGATTCAAAGAAATAAAAAGAATCAGAAGAAGATGAGTATGTGTCAAAGCCTAAGTTGTCTTTGACTCTGGCAGACTTCATGCAATCTACTTCAAAGCCACAGGCACCGCCCCATCAAATGGCACAGCCTAAACAGGCTAATCAGGCAGAGTCTTCATCAGACGAAGAGTTAATATTTGGTTTTGTTAATATGATTCAATTAACAGATCCATATGCTAGTCGCAGTTTTGATTTTGATGAGCCTGAATTCCCTGTATCAAATAGGGGAATCAGAGGAAGTTCCAGAGGCTTAGGATACATGGGAAGACGTGGATCTTTTAGAAGACACTATTCCAATTCTACCCCTACTAGAATTGTGTATGCAGTAGAAACACATGGTAGAGCCCTTCAGCGAGCTCAGCAAGAATAAGAAAGTTCTTCTACCAATAGAAAATTCAGTCCTGGCACAGTTATTTTGGAAGACAGGTTGAAGGTTCCATCTTCTTCCTCTCAGCAAGTAAATGGATCTTATCGGTCTAATCTTCCAAAACCAGTAATATTACCAACTCCTATCCCAATACAAGATGCATCAACTTCCAAAGCATCTGCTTCCAAGGTACCTGCTAAACCACATATTCATGTTGGGAAACGCAAACCTCTAGATAAAAAGTATGATGTATTGAAACACTTGGCCCAATTACTAGCCAAGTTATCAATTCTGGATGCTTTGAATCTATCAAAAGATCTTTGGGAAGCACTCATCGAGGCTTTGTCAAGTCCTCAGGAGTTTGAAACTGAAATTGCTGCAGCTGAAGTCTATCACATAGAGAATAATCCTTCAGAATTCCATGCAATAATATCTTTTACCGATGAAGATGAATATGATGTTGTGCATGGGAATATTAGACCTTTGTACTTATCTGGAAAGGTCAATGGAATATACATCCAAAGAGATTTCATTGACAATGGTTCACAAGTCAACCTCATGCCCATTCGTACACTTCGTCGATTGGGCCTCACAGAATTTGATTTATCTCCTACTACTATGATTTTACAAGGATATGATAAAAATGAACAATAAACACTGGGCGAAGTTACACTCAGAACTCAGTTTGGAGATCTTGTATCCAATTTGGATTTCATGGTTGTTGATCAAGACTCAGCTTTCAACATCTTGCTTAGAAGACCCTGGTTAGATCAACATGTGGCTATCCCTTCATCATACCATCAATGTCTCAAATATTGTTTTAATGGTCAAGTTGGGACATTGTATGGTGATAAGGCCTCGTTCAAGACATGTGAGTCTCAATACATTGAGGCGGAATTCTATCACATGAAGGTAAGGGATAAATCCACAACAAAGGAGATTACCAAAGTTAATGCTTCATATGGTTTGGAGAAGATTCCAGTAAATCCATTTACACATGTGAGTACAGATTATGTGTTTCCTATCAGTCAAATTGACAAGATAGACCCAAATCAAAATACTCTTATGGAAAGATCCATAATGTCAATTACAGCAATCGAGCCAGACAACATGGGATAAATTGGTAACCCACCAAGTAGTGATGAAAGCACAAATGGTGACGTCTTCATTTCATCTACTGAAATCCAACAGGTCTATACTTCACCAATTAGTCCAGAATAAGTTATAGCAACATCAGAGGTGAAAAATGATGTCGATTCTCAATCCATCATCTCCTCTTTATTACCCAAAGAAGACCCTTCATCATCAATCGGGTCAGAAATGGAAGATTCTTCTTCAAGATGTGCAAATTTTGACATATCTTATAATCATGAAAATTCTGCTTTATCACTTACTATGCATGTAGAAACGGAAGAAATAACACATGATGAAGAAGAAGAGGAAGATCTCAGAGATGCTCCTCCAACATTTGAAGAGGGTATCTCTAACACTGTTGATGAACTCATAGAAATAAATCTGGGTACAAAAGAAGATCCACGCCCCACTTTAATCAGTGCGGCCATGACTCTTGAAGAGCAAGATATTTATATTTCTTTTCTAAAGCGAAATAGAGATATATTTTCTTGGAACTATACAGAAATACTCGGGATTGATCCTAATGTTGCTACTCATCATTTGGGTTTACTTGAAGAACATTGAGGATTTAAGCAAGACGTGAGAAGAACACACCCAACTTATGATTCCAAAATTGAGGCTGAAGTGAATAAACTTATCAAATCTAACTTCATCAGAGAATTTCAATATCCCAAGTGGTTGGATAATATTGTCCCTGTAATGAATAATAACAGACAAATTAGAGTTTGCATCGATTTCAGAGATCTTAATCGGCATTGTCCTAAGGACGATTTCCCAGTTCCGATTACATAAATTTTAATTGATGCAACAGCTAGCTATTAAGCACTTTACTTCATGGATGGATATTCCGGATATAATCAGATCCGAATGGCCCCAGAAGACGAGTAATCCAGAGCCTTCGGAGCCCCTCAGGGTGTGTTTTGCTACTGGGTAGTGCCCTTTGGCTTAAATAATTCAGGTGCAACATATCAGCGTGCCATGCGTCGTATCTTCAAACCCTTCTTAGGGAAGTTTGTTGAATGCTATGTAGATGATTTGGTGGTTAAATCCAAACAATGTTCTAATCACTTGGATGATTTGTAAGTCATATTACGAAAGATTCAACAACATAATTTTAAGATAAACCCCTTAAATGTGCTTTTGGGGTAACGTCAGGAAAATTTCTTGGCTTTGTTGTACGCCATCGTGGTATTGAAGTCGATCGTGAGAAGACCAAGTCAATCCTTGGTATGTCACCTCCTAGAAATTTGAAATAATTAAGAGGAATTCAAGTAATCTTATCCTATATTCGGCGTTTCATCGCCAATTTGGCAGGCAAAATTACCCTTCACCAAATTGATGAAGAAGGGAGTCACTTACCAGTGGACTGAAGATTGTCAAGAAGCATTCGATATTCTCAAGAAATACCTCTTGATTCCACCGGTAATCATGCCACCTGTTGAAGGAAGACCACTTATCCTCTACGTGATAGCTCTAGAGCGATCATTGTGTGCCTTTCTTGCTCAAGAGAATGATGCTGGGAATGAAAATAGCCTCTATTATCTCAGTCGAACTATGATTGAAGTATAAACCCGATATTCAAGTATTGAGAAGTGCTACCTGGAATTAATCTTTGCAGTTCATAAGTTGAGACACTACCTGGAATATCATGAGGTCCAATTGGTATCTTGCAATAACCCTCTCAAATTCATCCTTAATCGTCCAATGCTTACAGGACGTCTGGCAAGGTGTTCATTTTTTTTGAAGCAATTCGACATTTTGTATGTGTCTCAAAAGGTGATAAAGGGCCAAACTCTGGCTGATTTCCTAGCTGAACACCCTTCAGTGGAAGAAACATCTTCATATATTGAACTCCTTGATGAGGAAGTCTTCTCTATTCAAGAAAGTACTCATGCATGGGAAATGAATTTTGATGGTGCTTCCAGAAGTCCAACAGGGAGGAAAATGGAAAATCCTAAATTCAACAAAGTTGGCTTAGGAATTGTGCTCATTTCTCTAGAAAAGGTAGTGTTACCTTATTCCTTCTTATTGTGGGAAGGTGGTACCAATAATGAATCAGAATACCAAGCTCTCATCGCAGGCTTGGAAGTAGCACTTCAAGAACAAGTGAATCACTTAAAGGTGAAAGGTGATTCAGACCTGGTAATCAAACAAATAAATGGGGATTATTCTATCAGAAAAGAAGAACTAATCCCTTTGTATGATTATATCAGAGATTTAATGGAAAAATTCCCTTCGGAACCGACATTTTCTTATGTCCTGAGATCACAAAATGCTCAAACTGATGCACTGGCTAATATAGCCACAACACTGGCAGATCCAAATCGGGACGAGACAACCATCAGTATTTCCCACTGTCGTGCAATTTCACCATATGTTTGAATCATAACAGAGGAAATTAATGAAATTAGTCCCATTCCTGAACCATATGGTCATACTACAGGATGGATGTCACCTATCAGGGAATACCTTCAAAATGGAACACTTCCACCTGATAGAGCCGAGAAAGAACAAATCCGGCGACGTGTGGTCAATTTTACTCTTTATGATAGCCCAGATCACCTAGAGAAAATTCTCTACAAACGTTTTTTTGATGGAGTTATCTTCATATGCATTGATGGTGAGGAGAGAATGGCTGTCATGAAAGAAGTTCATGCAGGAGTCTGTGGTGCCCACCAGTCTGGATATAGATTGTCTGATCAGATTTGAAGGCTTGGATACTTTTGGCCTTCAATGATACAAGATTGTGTTGATTTCACAAAGAAGTGTCATTCATTCCAAGTATATTCCAACTTCATTCATCAACCTCTAGAGTTGCTTCATACAGCTAAATACTCATGGCCATTTGCCACATGGAGAATGGATGTGGTGGGACCTTACCCTTCAGCTACGGCCAAACAGTTTAAGTATATTATTACTGCTACTGACTTCTTTTCCAAATGGGCATAGGCAATAACTCTCAAGGAAGTCAATTCTAAATGATTTGTTAGCTTCATCAAGTCTAACATCATTACTAGATTTGGTGTCCCTCATACCATATTGGCGGAAAATGGCACCAACTTCTGTTCATCCGAGGTGAAGAAGTTGTATCAAGAATACAACATCAAATCCAACCATTCATCTCGGTATCATGCAGCGGCCAATGGCCAGATAGAAGCCCTCAACAAGACTCTTTCAAATATACTACAAAATATGGTGGATAAATATGAGAAGTCATGGCCTGATAAACTCTTTCATGCTTTATGGGCTTATCGGACTACCACCCGCACTGCAACGCGGTCAACTCCATATTCATTGGTATATGGAACGGAAGCAGTCTTGCCAATTGAAGTTCAACTACCCTCGCTCAGAGTTTCCATTTGTGATCAATCATCTACAGATGAACAATCTCAAAAGTGATTGAATGAATTTAAATGGTTAGATGAGAAAATATTGTGTACTTTGCACCACTTGGAAGTCTATCAGAATCGAATAGCACGAGCTTTTAACAAAAAAGTTTGTCTTTGTTCATTCACTCAGGGAGAATTGGAATTAGTTCTCAGAACTCCAATGATACTAGGAAAGAAACCTCCCCATCTTGAACCAAAATGGGAAGGACCTTACTCAATACATAGGGTCTACTCCAATGGAGCTTATTCTTTAATCTCAATGGATGGAGAACTCATCACTACTCCAACCAATGCCAGATTTTTGAAGAAGTATTTTTTATAAACACAAAATATATATTATCATGGTCCGGTATGACCTTAAACTGCACCACCGTCCAAAAAAATGTTAAATTGCATCATCCAGGGTCCATAGATATGACCTTAAACTATTTTTATTAATTTCATCCCACAAGACGTTAAACTGTGGGAAAAAAATTCCCTAATTTGTCCTCACTGCATGACATTAAACTGCACAGTCCCCCTTCTATCCAGCATGACATTAAACTGCACCATCCACGGTCCATGCATATGACTTTAAACTATTCGCGCTTTTGTCCAACATGACGTTAAACTGTGAAAAAGTACCTAATACGTCCAACACGACGTTAAAATGTGTCCCCCTTCATCGTCCTTGATATATGACATTAAACAATACAGCAACAGTCCATGCATATGACATTAAACTATTTGTATTCCTTTCGTCTCACATGACGTTAAACTGTAACATCCTAACTACATGAAGCTAAACTATACAGAAGTCCCTTACGTCCATCATGACATTAAACTGCACCATCCATGGTCCATGCAGATGACCTTAAACTATTCGCACTTTCTTCCAACATGATGCTAAACTGTATCATCCATTTTTCATCCAACATGACGTTAAACTGTGAAAACGTCCCTTACGTCCAGCATGACGTTAAATGACATCATAAATGGTCCATACATATGACCTTAAACTATTTGTGTTACTTTCATCCAACATGACGTTAAACTATGAAAAAAGTCCATAATACGTCCAACATGACGTTAAATAGTGTACTCTTTTGTCCTTACTACATGACATTAAACCGTACAGTCATCTTTTTGTCCAACATGACGTTAAACTATGTTGTCTCCATCATCCTAACTATATGACGCTAAACTATACAGAAAGTCCTTTGATACGTCCTACATGACATTAAATTGTACTTTGTCCCTGCTACATGACACTAAACTGTGTAGCACCAATAGTCTTAACTACAAGACTTTAAACTGCATAGTCCCTTTATATGTCCTACATGACATTAAACTATGCATCGTTAAGGTTGTTATTACCTCTTGTTTCTCACACCGAGTATGACTAACGTGAGCTTAGAGAAAACCTCAACCATAACACTCTCTCTGGGCTCCTAACCATGTGTAAGTCCCAACAACATCATTTTTTTAGGTTGTTGTCCCCAAGAAGAAATTGATCATTAATTCATTATTTAATTGAAATACGCGGACTTTGATCCTTTCCTTCCAGGATGGGTACGTAGGCAACCTCCCAAGGTTCAAGCCCAAAACCAATCTCTTCACATTGGTTCACCTCCATCTCATACGATGTTGATTCATGAAACCGCCCCTATAATCAATATCTTTACATTGATTCACTTTCATCTTTGCTATACGACGTTAAACTATACAACAATGTTTTGTCCAGTATGAAAATATACTACAAATATTCTTTGATACCCTCACCTGAGAGGGAACCATTATTTACATTGATTTTTCAATCTTGTTTCATTTCAAAGACTACATGCATACATGGTAATGCCCAAACCTTTTATCTTGGGATAAACCATCATTGCACTAAAGTCCCTTTTCACCCTTCACATGTACGAACCAAATTTGTACAGAGGGTATTTCTAGAACTATTTGGGATTGATTCCCATCCTTATGGGATACGTAGGAATGTTCGAGTGTCCCTCAAATCCAGCCCCAAGTCTTTTGGGCCTAACCCCAAATTCCAATTTCAGTCCCTTGGCTGAAAAGTCCCCATGAAAACACACACTTTGTATTTATTACAATGGTCCAAGATCTATGACCCTAAACTAAGATCTCTAATCCTTTTGTCCCACACAACGTTAAAATATAGTTCAAGAACTACGTATGGATTGATTCCCATCCTTATGGGATATGTATTGAAGTCCAACATTTCCATTCAGAACCCAGCCACAACATGATTATGGTTAGCATTGATTTGTGTATCTTTGTATACATTAGACAATACCCATATTTATGTGTCATAATCCTAACCTTAAATATTTTCAGATCTTCATAACCCCTTTCTTTACTTTTAGTCACAAAAATGTCAAATTTTCGAGAGTTCTTTTACCTGACTATGCAGTACGTGCCCTTAGGCGGCCTTGCATAAACAGTCTCCATAACAGATTTGTCAGCCAAAAGATATTATTATCTGACTATGCAGCCAATACCCTTAGGTGGCCCTGTATAATTCAACCCCCTAACGAGTTTTTCGGATATTGGTAACTTAATTCTTGGGAAGAAAGCCTCTTTTGTCATTATTGGTCTTAAATGGCAGTATGTAGGGATCCACAAAAATAGCCATCCTTAACATATTTTCCCCATATCTTTTTTCATGATATGAAAGTATTCAAGTCTATGGTTTATATTCTCCTTCCCTACGTTTGGGTCATACTTTTGTAGGAGTGATATCCATCCAGTTCTTCGATAATCTTTTTTGGAAATATCTTCTCCATATTCAAGTACCTCTTTCCATAAAGAAAACTCTATACTTTGGAAAATTTGAATATCCATAAACTTTCACTGGATTTTTAGCACTAGGAAAGTAAAATTCTAAGAGTTCTTTTTCCTGACTATGCACAACGTGCCCTTAGGCGGCCTTGCATAAACAGTCAACATAACAGACTTGTTAGCCAAAAGATGCTATTTATTTGACTATTTAGCCAATGCCCTTAGGTGGCCCTGCATAATTCAACCCCCTAACGGGTTTGTTAAATAATACTAACTTCATTCTTGGAAACTAATTATTCTGATGCCTTTTAGCTCTTTTTCATATCATTCCTCAGATTCAAATATTCTTAAGCCATAGTTTACATTTTTTTCCCTCATACTTGAGTATGGTAATATGTTTTCAGATAAATTCTCAAAGAATTTAGTCAATTCTAATTCATTTGGTCAAAGCTATTTTCGACCTTAAACATTAGCCTCTATATGTCCGATGTGCATGAATTTAAACTTCCCACAAAAGACAAAGGAATTCTGAATAAAAGTCAAGTTCTAGCTCAATAAACATACATTTTGTATGATTTAGGTAATATTGAGCAATTAAAATATTCAAAGTTTGTAGGTTTATTTATAATAATCCTAGTAAAAATCAAACTATGCTTACTAGGACCATTGGCTTCGGTAAAATTTAAAGAAGGTAGTGAAAGAATACAAGCATAAATGATTGAAGATAAAAGTACTCTTCATTGATGCACAAGAATTAGAGGGACATCCACAGATTGGAGCCTTTTCTATTTTTCAAGAGATTACAAAAGACTGTCAACATAAGTCTTCACTTGATGTACAATATCCCGAGCTTCATCAGCAGCTACTTGATGCTCGTGCACTCGACCATATTCACTATTCTCAGCTTGATGAAGTTCCTTCTTGGCATCTGCAATGGTTTTCATACCATTCGTTTGAGCTCCCTCCAATTAATTATTGAGTTGATCAAGTTCCCCAGTAACAGCATCAAACAGTTGCTAGAGCTGCACCTGCTGGATGACTTTTTCTTTGATTCTATGCTTCAGATCCTTCATCTTGGCCACATAATCAGCCTCAACTTAGGATACCACAGCCTCAAATTCACCGATGTTAACTGACAGTTTCACCCTGGTCAGATCTTCGTGACACTTTTTCTCCTGCTCCCTCCTGAAGATAACCTATTTCACCATGGCATGGATCTTTTCATATCCAAAACCCCCATGTCCTAGCATGACAAAATGGGATGAAAATCGAGGGATCTTTGATGATATCTCTTCTAAAGTCACCACAGATATGATTTTCCATATGTTGTTCCATGCCTTACATTGTGAAAAGTTGACCGCTTTAAGCACCTCTGGGTCTGATTCAACATCATCATCATAGGGGGGCATGTAATCTGGGATTAATGCACTTAAGGAAGTGCCCTTTTCTGCTCTTTCCCCCCTGACCTGTACTTCTTCGTTTTCAATTCCCGTTGGGGCAGAGGCTGAGGCCTCAACTCCAGATCTAGTTACTGCAGTTGATGGCCCTACATGATTAATTGAAATATTTGGTTAGCTTCAAAGGATAACAAAAGAATCGATTGTCTTTCAAATTAAGTACAATCACAAATATTGTTATCCCTTACCTGAAAATGGATCAGAAACCTCATAAGACTCCTCCCCATCTTTCCCAGTTTCAACAGGATCTTCAAGATGGGTCTCAGGAGGTTTTACTAGGTTTAGCTCTACTTGAGCTAATGTTTCTACAATGGTAGGGTTGACATCAATGTCCACACCCTCTTCAGGCATTGGCAATTCATCAAATTCTATGGATGGAACTCCATATTATTTTCAGTCATGATTAGAAGTGTAAATTATAAGAAAATTTTTTGGGCGAAGGATAACACTCATTCCCAAGGTCTTATAAATCACATGACAACTTAGCATGATCATAAAATTCTTCGAAAGACATGCCACGATTCATCATTTCATCCAATGATATTTCAGAATCCTGGTTAGTTTCACCAGTGGGAGAATTTGATGTCTCTTCTTGATGACTTAGTCCTGCAGCCCCAGACCTTGGACAGCATCTTCGGATAAAATCACAGCATCAGTTGCAACATCCTCCAGAAGCTCTAATGCAGGAGTTGAACCTGAAGTATCACAGAATGGAACTCAGTTGGTGTTTTGTTCAACATTTTTATTAAGAATTGTTGACTTACCAGAAACATGTTCTTCTCTTCTTGCAACAGCAACATGAGGGATACTGGGAATAGATGCTAGATCTTCTCTAGGAGCAGCCAAGTCAGCTTGAATCTATGATTATTCCACAACACCCTCTGTGGTCCTTGAAGGAGTATCCGTCCTTTCCCTCAGGGGGGAAATTGAAGAAGCCCCTGCAATCCCCAGAAATATGAGTAACTTTTTCATGGGTATAGACTAATGATTGCCTGAAGGACTTACCGCTGCTAATGATGAGTTTATTTGTGGACATCCTCCTTCATTGCCTTTTCTTGTTTGGTTTTTTGGGAGTATCGACAGTCTCCCTTATCGGCACTTGGATTGGCGAATGGAAGGCTATGTCTAATGCCTCATTCATGGCCTGCTGGCCTGGAGATATCTCGCACAGTTCGCGAGGAGAATCAGTAGCAGCCCCGATGGCAGTACCACCTGGGCTATACTGTGGCGAAGGAACCTCAGTTCCTTTCTTTGCAAGCTGCAAGATGGAGAAAATAACTTCCTAAAGTAAAAAGTCTTTGACTACAATCAAGTTTCAAATTAAATAAGGAAAGAAAACTTACATCTTCAGGAGCCACATAATCATGCCACTCCTCATCTTTAGAACCACCATCCCCCTAAGTGGCGCCACGATCAATCATTTCCTTCACCCTCCTGGTGATTAGAACAGACTCATCAGTGGCATATATGAGCATTTCCAGCTCTATGATGTAAGCCTGCACTTCATTGGGGTTATCCTCATATTGGATATCTATAGAAGCCAGAATATTCCCTATTCCAGGAAGTTGTAGGCCCTCACATAAATCTAGCCAGGCGGTCTCAGTACCACTGTACAAACTCTGCCATAACTGGACAGCCTATGGTCTTAGATATGAAGGCTACGAGGAAGGTCTTACAATCTTTGACTTTAATTTCTTCCTAGCTCCTGTAACTGCAGATAGAGAATAAGAAAATAAGACTTATTGCTTTATAAAGTAGTAGTGATTAAATCTCCACAATGAAGTAACTCACTAGGAGTTGATGGAGTAGGTCTCTTGATTCTGACCGGAGGATTATATCGGGCACGAGGCCTCTTTGCCACTTGTTGTGCCTCATCATCCCCATCACGAGAATCCAGTGAATCAGTCCTAGAGGAGGAGTCTAGTGAATCAGCTTCAGGTGGGGAAGCATCACCTTCATGAGGAAGGGTTTCTTTATCTACAGTCCTCTTCCTTTTCCCCACTCGATAAACTGGGTGATTCAATACCCCTTTTTCATATGATGCTATCCAGTGCTCGGCATAATATGTAGTCATGTTATGTGCCGCTTTTTCAACTGTTAGATCAAATACTGCCCCAGTCTTCTCCCTTGACGTCAGCAACCATAGTTGTCGAGCAACCATCAGATGTTGCTCTAACCTGACATGTACTAGAGGAGATACATCAATCTATTGCAGACATTTGAATTGACGTGAAAATATATATGGAGCATAGGCCTCGCATATAATTTCTCCATCAATCCTAGAAACTAGCACACCATCCATGCAAGCTAGCATGTATGCCCTCAAATCCAAATGGGTTGTTCCATCATCAACAAACCGCACGGTAGGTGGATTTCCATAGGGAAAGAGTTTAATTCCTTAAACATGCTCAGCCTCACTTTCATGTCATAGGCATTAACATCTAATGGAGCAACTCCAGATAATGCTTGCACTGACGGCCTGAAAGAACTTCTAGGAATTTGTAATCCATTCTGTACATTGTAAGTCCTGAAGTGAGTGGCAATCCATCCCCATAAAACTTGGAATGGTACCACTATTCTTAAAGGAGATTTACCCATGAATACATGAAGTAAACTCTTGTGAATCTTTGCTAAAATGGGGGTTTCCAACTCAACCATTTTTCCCTCAGCTAACTTTGTTGCAATGACGAAGGTCCCTGGCCTGATGCCTCCATTCGAATCCCTGACTAGAAAAAGATAAACGCTGAGCCACAAAGCCAAGAAGCCCGCCAGACGAGTCTTCTTCGGGATCTTTTGATTCACCTCATATCCCCATTTCTCAAACTCTCCAGCTTTTAGAGTTGGCCAGAATGTGTCAGGATCACCCCTCTTCTCAGGTTTTGGGCAGGTGGTAGGACGTTTGGGCCTCTTATCCTTGGATTTCTTTTTCTTGGATCCTTTCTCCTTTGGATCCTTCTCCTTCTGCTCCTTCTCTTTCTTCTCAATAAGAATTATATTCATCCACTCCTCTGGGTTAATATCCTTTCTAGAATGAGTTAACGAGGTCTCTGAACTCTTGATCCTGTGGAAGATCTTAAATAATTCCCGAGCTAAAGTATGAGTATTCTCTGAATCATTCCAAGTCACCTTGGGAGGAATGAATTCATCATAATTGGATCCCCTAAGATCTTGTGGACATCCCACGGACTGAAACCTACTTCTCCATGAGTCATATAGAAAGAATTAGTTTCTGGGCTCCAGTGGCTAAGTATCTCCGGAACGAAGTTATCATGTCTGTAAACATATGTTTTCCCAACCCAAATAGGTTTGTATATCGCCACTCCTTTCAAATCCTCGACCAACTCTGAATAGGTTTGTCGCACCCAGTATTCCCACATCCAAGTTGGCTTCACACCTCCCCTAGGACGGATGTACCAACTTTTCTTCCAGCCATTGGATTGATCCATCTGAGCGTTTCGGAAGATTGAAGGATGACAATGTGGTTGCAGCTTGGGCGTATGAGGTTTTAAATCTAGCATACAAGGGCTATGATGCATCATGTGGACCTTCTCCACTGTTCCAACATTTATAAATCCTCCTCCACATGAGATATTTGCTGAAGAAAAGTTGGTGTAATTTTGAAACCACGAAAATGGAAGATAGTTCTTTACTTCTGGAATAGTGATTTCTCGCAGATGACCATAGCCATACAAAGGCAGATAAGTTCTTTGGGGGAAGTCACGATGATATTTATTCAGATACTTAGCCAAATCCAGAAGAGTTCTATCTTTGACGGTATAATAATCGTGGCCAATGATGTTCATCATATCATCAATCCGCTTGCTATCCAGTTCATCAACTATTCCGGTTCTAAGAGCCATTGATTCTGCATGAAATTTGAATAAATTAACTTTTAAGTAAGTTGATTTTTCATAAAATTTGTGAAGGAATTTCAGAAAAATGTCTGAGGCATTAAGGCATGAAAGTATAAACTTGGCACGCAAGTATGGATGTGTCACACATGTGTTAATGTGTCGCGCAAGTTTTTGGTGTGCAAGTATCACCGCCCAAGATCTATTACCTTGACAACAATGCGAAAATGAAGAAACAACGGAAAATGAGCAACTTGCGTGGCAAAGGGGACCTGCGCGGTGAGAGCTCGAGAATCTGGAATCAGATGCTATGCGCGGAAAATGACCATGTATTTATCGGCCAGGCGGCCCACCTGCGCAACTACACCCAGCGCGCTCCATCCAGTGCGCTCCATCCATGCGTGAATCTAACCTGTGCACCAAGTGTTGCGCACTGAAAGACTTGAAAGCCACCTTTCCTTTGGTTTTCTTCTTTTCCTCAGAGTCACATCCTCATTTCTTTCGGATCCAACTCTGAGGGGGGACTTTTGTTGACGCTTTTTTTTCATCTCATTGTCTAAAAAGAATGTAAAGGGAAATGACTTAGCACAAATTGATTCATCCTTTGAAGAAAACATCAAAAATCGACAAATACATGAACAAAGCTTCAAAAGCACATGTGCCGCACAAGTTCCATCACTGTCGCGCAAGTCCACTTGCACGATGCCTAATGGTCGTGAAAATGACTTGCGTGCCCTAAAGGATAACCGCCCAGGGTCTTCTTCAGCCTATAAATAGACCCTATGGCCCCCCCATTCGGGGGGATTTTTTCCAGAATTCAGATTTGGAGCGCTAAACACCCAAGTCTCTTCTTCAGGTCTTCCAAACACTTCTAAGGTAATTCTTTACCTAGAATGGAAGGTCTAAACAAGAGGAGTAAGGTCTAAGTGTTACAATTCACTAACACTTGCGCGCCTATGGTGTTTTACCCTTAAGGGAAATCAACATATTTGTGTGTTGCCCTACTTCCTCACCAAAACTTGCGCGCCTCTCTTCTGAAAGTACCTCAGGATAATTCTAAAGGCATTGATCAAGGATCACCCAAGTATTACCATGCTTTTTTACAAACGCACAAGTACCCATGTGTCGCGAAGGTATATCTGCGCGACCAGGACATGCATGCCCACGCAGTACCTACGCGCCCCTGCCTTTTTGGGTGCCCTTCTTGCCCATTTCACCCCTCTTTTGCCATTCCGCCTCTCCTATTCAAGATTCAGTCTTCAAGACACTCTTCAAATCCATTTATGGCATGATTTCTTGATTTTACTTCCTTATCTGAAAGGAATTCTATGGAATATCTCTCAAAACCTAGTGATTTACATATCTTTATGTCACTAAAGATTGAGATTTCATTCATTCAACCTCATCTTTTAAGATGAGAGAACTCATTAACCCGGGCCTCCTTTTCAGGAATAAGCCCTAGTCATAATTCTTAACCTGGGCCTCCTTTTCAGGAATAAGCCCCAGTCAAAATTCTCAAATATGGGCATCCTTCTTAGGAGTAAGCCCCAAGTCCCTTAATTTTTCAAATCCCTTAACCTGGTCCTCCTTCTCAGGAGTAAGCCCCAGCCTTAATTTCTCTTAACAAGTCCTAATTTACCTTTGATCTAGGATTCCTTCTCAGGAGTAAAACCCACTCATAAGTCCGCTCCAAATTTGGGCCTCCTTTTCAGGAGTATGCCCCAAGTTAGAGTATTCAAATATCCATGAAGCACATATACCTTTATGGACCCTATTCCTAGATTTCTTCCCTGAAGTAAATCCTAATCTTCATTTATCTGGGCAGTCATACATACATAAGCCCCAAGTTATTTCTTATGATTGCATCTTTCATGGAACAATTGTTTTTTTTACCAATACCTCTTGTTTCTTACACCGAGCATGACTCGCGTAAGCTTAGAGTGTAAAAGTAATTATGACATTATTTTTTGAGCCATCAATCATAAACATCATACTCCCTTACTCGAACTACGTGGGTTCTGATTCCTTTTCTAAACAAAGGATACGTAGGTAGCCCATCTGTGGGTTCGATCCCAACTCTGAAATAATCCATATCCTTATGAATGAAAATAAACTTCAGGTACCCCACTGAGTGGATTTAAAACCAGCATGGTCCTCATAATGACCGAGAGACTTCTATATAAATGTGCCGAAGGATACCATTGACCAAGAATCTCTAATAAATACAGATGATTCTCTATTGATGAAGAACCTCGAATACATATAAAAGATTATCTAAATTTCCTACAAATTTAATCATTGATTGTCATATCTGAAGGAAAGCTCATTTTATACTTGGTAATGTAATAAGGATTCACAAACATAACTTAAATCTATAAAGAGAGTCCCAGAGTAGACAATAATTCCCCTAAAAAGGTGTGATGATTCCGACCTCCCATCCTCTCGACCAATGCAAATTCATAAGCCTCATCAGTCCACAAACTAATGAGCGCCTACTTTTGGGAAGTAGGTCGAAATGGATGTGGAATCATTGGATGTTTCCGGTTGTACGAAAAAACTAGTTAGAAGCCAATTGGAATATTTGAACCTTCAATCAAGGAGGTCATCCCAAAATTCAGAGGGAAACAAAAAATAGTGAACCCAACATGATTCATTAACCAAGTTAAAATGATGTTTTAACTATTTGTTAGGCCTCTATTTAAAACTCAATGAGAGGGACAACAAAAACAATCATTGACATATGTGCTCATCAAAAAAGATGTAGTGGATGAGTTTATCTTGATTGCGTCTGTTATATCAAACAGGAACTCTTTTACAAGATCTTCTACATTTCCAGAATGGCTGCTCTCAAGTTCACACCTGTGAATACTACTGCTGAAAATGCCACTGCTGCTACTCCTTCTAGATCGTCATTCGCTCTGAGGATGACATAACCTACTCAGCATCTTCAACGCTGGGTATCAAATGCGTTGGTTAAGGAGTACCGTCAACACGGTATAATTCCAACTTTGTAGGATGATCGACAAGCCCTCCAAGCAAACAACTCACCCTGGTCGTCCGGGCAGCGACGACCAGCGATCAAGAAGTAGGCGGTGATAACTACCATCTCCATCTGTTTCAGGTCGTTATCCATAGAAGTAAATCACCATTCACTCCCATATTTTGGGGAGGTGAATGAGCAGGTCCCTCAGGGCCTTAATTCCAGGAAGGAGGAGTCCTTCCCGAGGGCTCCCACCAACAATCGCCGCCAGACTCGTGCGGCAGTGTGACCTCAACATGATGAGAGTGTCGACTCCAAGCGTTCGGCTCAGGTTCCTCGAACCCAAGCAGGCAAGACGAATCGCCAGAGGCGAAATCCGGTTAACAGTGAGCAGGTATCCATCTCTGCCATCTCCGGAGAAGTCCACCAACCTAACTTGGTGGAAAGCAATGAGTGGTCACACACACCTTCCCGTTTTAATTCCGCTGTCCAGCAGACTCGTCTGGCAGCATCACGCCAATCCCGCCAGGCAATATTGGTGTAGTGCTATAGGCAGGAACATATACCTATTTATACATCATCAGCTAGTCAGTAGGCTCGTCTGACTACATATGATGGAGCTCGTGAACCACGTTTGGTGAAGTACAATCAGCAGGAACATACACCTGCTTGTATTAATCAAGCCTACCAACAGTCTCTCTTGGTAGCACACAGAGTAGTCAGTCGGAAAGCTCCGACGACAAATAGGAGGCAGACTCAACTCTCTGCCCCTACACTTGAGTACTGTCAGGATTAACTGACAGTAATAGGAGGACAGGAGCAGGCACATACACCTACTCCAGGTACGGAATGGACATATATCCCTGTTCCAGCAGCTGAAGTCACCAAGCATAATTTATCAATGGTTAAAGAGGAGAAGCAAATCCCAGCTCATATTCTGGATGCTTGCCAGGATATTATAACAGCTTCAGCAGCATCTCAGGGAAAGACACATAAATCTATCCCTACCAGTGGAGTGACACATCAACAGTTCCCTCCAGAATAGACACACACATCTGTTCCAGTCCAAGAGGGTTGTGGGTCATACTCCCCCATATCATACGGACAACCAAGTCAGGCACATACACCTGATTTGAGTGGAGATCGCCAGCCTAACCTAGCCATCTTTCTTGATCAGGCACATACACCTGTTAAGAGTATCCACTTTCGTCAACAAGTGGTTATCAAGGCGAGTAAGACGACGTCTAAGAAGAAGACCCACCCAGCATAGTCAGGAGATCAAGATCCAATC
This sequence comes from Viscum album, assembly GCA_963277665.1. NCBI lineage: Eukaryota > Viridiplantae > Streptophyta > Magnoliopsida > Santalales > Viscaceae > Viscum > Viscum album. Next base: position 1,364,896,578 of record OY728166.1, on the reverse strand, counting down.
TATAACAAGGCCTTGCTCGATGCTGGAGTTCTTGAATCCCTTAGGCAGTTATATGTTAGAATTCAAGATTATACTCCCTCGTTTCCCAATAGTGGGAACATTAATTATAAAGGTCTTCAACATACACTTCCTTATTAAGGCTTGCTTCCTGACAATTCGGTCGATCTCGAAGTTTCATCTTCAGATGAGAGCTACAATAACCCTCTGTGTGGCCAGAAGACCAAGGAGCAAGAGATCTCATCTTTTTCTGTAACCCACCATGGTGGTTCTCTCTGTGATGATGAATTTCGCTGCGAAATTCCTCTCCGCAGTAGTGATGCAAATTGTCCGAAAAATGCTCCAGTGGAAAATGTAGTGCCGAGAAAGCCCTATTATCTTGAGGCACTTGAAAATGAGAAACCAGTCATGTCTTATGCTTCATCGCTAGCAGGTGAAATACTTTCTCAATCAGAAGATAGCCCAGGGTGTAGGTCATTCTCCAAACCACTCCTAAGTCATGCATCTTCTAGTTTAATCAGTGATCTCTCTACCAATCTTGTTGAATCTGATGAAGTAACAAGGAAGCACCAGCTCTGGTAAAATCAGGTAGAAGAATCGTCATTTAATGATAAAGATGAAATGTTGAACATGAGAAAACAACTGGAAAAAGGTGAAGTACCAGTCATGTTTTGGCCACTGGCTGACTCTCAGTATGACATTCCAAAGATGTTGACAGAAAATGGAATTCATGATATTCGTCTCATCATATGGAAGACTCTTTTTCAGTTGAAGAAGAAAGTATTATCTTATGATGAATATGAAAATAATCTTAAGATAATAGAAGGGTTACAACGTCAGATTAATTTGGTATCTCTATCAGTCTCTCGATATCCGAAGGCTGAAAAGTAGTAGAGAGCCCTTCAACATTCATGCCTTGACGCACTAAGAAGATTGTGTCAGTTAATTGCCAATGCCTCATCTGGTATTCATGTTAAAGGATGGGGTGTTCAAGGAGCACTACATTTCATTATTCTCTCCAGTCAGCAAAGCCCGCCGAAAATGGTCTCATGAAATGTTATTTCCCATGGCCGGACAAAGTCAATGGGTTTTGTTTGTAATAAAAAACTTTCCCAAGAACAGGCTTCAACTAGTTCCTCTCAAAATCAAGCATACAAAGAACGAGTTGTTGAATTAATCCTACATCAAGAAAATGAGAATATTGAATAGGCCTCTCGTATAGAGCAAGCACATCATCAAGTGACAAAAGTGTCAGAAATCATCCAACAGTCTTTTAAACCAGGTGATAAAAGTGGATACAGGTTAATGCATCCAGCTAATTTCCAGACTAAGGTTTGCAATATCAGGAGAGATTTTAAGAAAGTCTCAGGCATAGCATGTCAAGAGCCACCCCAGTTTGCCAGACTGGGGACTCTTTTAAACCAACCCTTGGAATCAACAAATAGGATTTGAGGAGTTGAGTGGGAACAACAGGAACAACCCCAGTCTACCGGACTGGGGAATTTTTCAAATCATCAATCCCCTCCTCATAGAAAGTTGGTCTTTTCTTGATTGGGGAAGAATCCTTAGGAGGAACAAAGATCCAAATTATCAGGAGATTCCCTCCAAATTAAGGTTCGTCAAGAATTTACTGAGGGATCTAATCAACAAAAGGCAATGTCTTATCAATGACATGGAAGAAGACAATATCACAGAAATGATGATAGAAGGGATGTGATGCGTTATGCGTCAATCAATGACATCAATGCCGTTGTTTTTGATCCACCAGATGAGGCTCACTCAGGGGACTCATATGAAGAGGTTCCTACTCAAGAAGATGTACGCACCGACACAAACGAAGAAGGTGTGTGTACACGAAATCAAAGGATTACTCAGAACCTAGGTAATCCTTCAAGTAACTCACTTCCCCCTCTCCGAAAAGGATCCAATAAAGGGAGGGTAAAGAATCAGGTTACATATTTTTCATCTGGAGAAGGCCAATCACTCTAACTAGAGAAAAGGTTTTCATAACAGGAGGAAGAAATGAAGGAATTAGGAAGGTTGAATGTAGAACTACTTCCGGGTAGTCTTCTTTTTAAGTGTGCTGGAGTCATTCAGCCAAGATAATTTGTTGCAGCTACCGACATGGATCAAGAATATCCACCTATATCAGTAGACCCTCATAGGTCTAATCCTATGGGTCAAGTGCAATAACAGTTGGCAGTGCTATCATCAATTGCAGCACCAACCACCACATCTGTCTAAGATCCAGTCAGTGCACCTGCCCAAGTCCAAGTTGAACTGTATGTTTCTCAAAAGTTAATAACTACCATTAAGTCATTAACAGATTGGTTAGAGACTGTGGAAGGGAAACGTGTGGAGGTTCAACCAGAAAAGAAAGTTTTACCTGAATGAGTAGATTCAATCTCTCCTCCATCCAGTTTTGGAAACCCTGTATTCCCTATTTTCAATGGATCAAGCGACCCTAAACAGCATTTGACGCATTACGTGTCTTGTTGTCATCCTATGATGGGAACTCCCGAGCAACAAGAAGTAGTAAAACTAAGATGCTTCGTATGGACCTTGCAAGGACCAGCCTCTTGTCTGGTATACAAGCTTGCAATCCCGGTCAATTACAGGATGGGAGGATCTTCGCCAAAAATTCCTTCTTCAGTTCAACTCAACTTTTCCAAAGACAACAGTTTTCGATCTTAAAAACTGTAAGTAAAGAGAGAATGAAAGGGTCTCAGATTTCATTGCTCTCTATAAGGGATTAACATATTCCCTAAGCTTAGCACTCCCTCAAGAGGAATTGTTGCCAATCTGTGTGGGAAATTTGCGTGATGAATTACGCATGCCGTTGATCCCTGTGAAATACAAAGGAGGGTTTCGAGACCTTACTTAAATCGCTCAGCAGATTGAAGATTCCCTTATATAGGCTAAGGATAAATCTCCTATAATTCTATCAACTCCAGGAAGAAGAATGGGTAGTAGAAACTGCTACAGTTATGCTTAAACAAGCACCTGTACCTGTTTCTACTTCAAAACCTTCATCTTCTAGAAGGGCTCCACATCCTGAGCACCAACAACAAAGGTTTTTTTCGTCTAGATGATCAAAGAGATCAAAGATGAAAACAATTTTAGGATCTAAAGAGAAAAAGATACTCTTTCCAAAATGAACAAGTTCCTGGTTACTTCATTTCATCTCTGGAAAATAATCTGGTTCAATTTCCAAAACCTAAGAGGTCAAACAAGGAAGGAGATGAAGATCGTCCCAATTATCGACCTTTTCATCAAATGCTGGGGAATCCCATCCATGAGTTTTTTGTCTTCAAAGACCTCCTGCAAAAGATGGTCGACTCGGGACAAGTTAAACTGAAAGGTTCTTCAGCTCAGGTAGCATGTGTTACTACTACATTTCTAGAGGAGGAAGGCGAATGGCAAGAAGTCAAAAGAAAAAATGCACAAAAGTACGATGATTGGATAGTTAGAAAGACAAAAACTGAACTCATGCTGTTTTTCAAACAAAATTAAAGAAACCGATTGTGTCTTCTGCCATGGATGTTGCGGAAAAACCCTCTTCATCAGAGGGAAGGTCCTCAAAGAAACGACATGATTCAAAGAAAGAAAAAGAATCAGAAGAAGATGATTATGTGTCAAAGCCTAAGTTGTCTTTGAATCTGGAAGACTTCATGCCATCTACTTCAGAGCCACGGGCACCGCCCCACCAAACGGCACAGCCTAAATAGGCTAATCAGGCAGAGTCTTCATCAGATGAAGAGTTAATCTTCGGTTCTGTTAATATGATTCAATTAACAGATCCATATGTCAGTCGCAGTTTCGATTTCGATGAGCCTGAATTCCCTGTATCAAATAGGGGAATCAGAGGAAGTTTTAGAGGCTCATGATATAGGGGAAGACGTGGATCTTTTAGAAGCCACTATTCTAATTCTGCCCCTGCTAGAACTGTGTACGCATCAGAAACTCGTGGTAGAGCCCTTCAGCGAGCTCAGCAAGAACAAGCAAGTTCTTCTACCAATATCAAATTCAGTCCTGGCACAATTATTTTTGAAGACCGGTTGAAGGTTCAATATTATTCCTCTCAGCAAGTAAATGGATCTAATCGATCTAATCTTCCAAAACCAAGAATATTGCCAACTCCTCTCCCAATACAAGATGAATCAACCTCTAAAGCGTCTACTTCCATGGTACTTGCTAAACCACATATTCTTGTTGGGAAACGCAGACCTCTGGATCAAAAGTATGATGTATTGAAACACTTGGCCCAAGTACCAGCCAAGTTAACAATTCTAGATGCTTTGAATCTGTCAAAAGATCTTCGGGAAGCACTCATCAAGGCTTTGTCAAGTCCTCAAGAGTTTGAAACTGAAATTACTGCAGGTGAAGTCTATCACATAGAGAATAATCGTGCAGAATTCCATGCAATAATATCTTCTACCGATGAAGATGAATATGATGTTGTGCATGGGAATATTAGACCTTTGTACTTATCTGGAAAGGTCAATGGCATAGACATCTGAAGAGCTTTCATTGACAATGGTTCAGGAGTCAACCTCATTCCCATTCGTACACTTCGTCGATTGGGCCTCACAGAATCTGATTTATCTCCTTCTACCATGATGTTACAGGGATATGATAAAAATGAACAAGAACCACTGGGCGAAGTTACACTCAGAACTTAGTTTGGAGATCTTGTATCCAATTCGGATTTCATGGTTGTTGATCAAGACTCAGCATTCAACATCTTGCTTGGAAGACTCTGGCTACATCAACATGCGTCTATCCCTTCATCATACCATCAATGTCTCAAATATTGTTTCGATGGTCAATTTGGGACATTGTATGGTGATAAGGACCCATTAAATACATGTGAGTCTTAATACATTGAGGCGGAATTCTATCACATGAAGGCAAGATAGAAATCCACAACAAAGGAGATTACCAAAGTTAATGCTCTATATGGTTTGGAGAAGATTCCAGTAAATCCATTTACACATGTGAGTACAGATTATGTGTTTTCTATCAGTCAAATTGACAAGATAGACCCAAATCAAAATACTCTTATGGAAAGATCCATAATGTCAATTACGAAAATCGATCCAGACAACATGGGAGAAATTGGTAACCCACCAAGAAGTGATGAAAGCACAAATGGTGACGTCTTCATTTCATCTGCTGGAATCCAACAAGTCTATACTTCACCAATTAGGCCAGAAGAAGTTATATAAACATCGGAGGTGAACAATGATGTCGATTCTCAATCCATCATCTCCTCTTTATTACCCAAAGAAGACCCTTCATCATCAATCGGGTCGGAAATGGAAGCTTCTTCTTCAAGATGTGCAAATTTTGACATCTCTTCTAATCATGAAATTTTGATTTATCATCTACTATGAAAGTAGAAATGGAAGAAATAACACATGATGAAGAAGAAGAGGAAGATCTTAGAGATTCTCCTCTAGCATTTGAAGAGGGTATCTCTACCACTGTGGATGAACTCAGAGAAATAAATCTGGGTACAAAAGAAGATCCACGCCCCACTATAATCAGTGCAGCCATGACTCTTGAAGAGAAAGAGATGTATATTTCTTTTATAAAGAGAAATAGAGATATATTTGCTTGGAACTATAAAGAAATGCCCAGGCTTGATCCTGATGTTGCTACTCATCATTTGGGTTTACCAGAAGAACATCGAGGATTTAAGCAAGCCGCAAGAAGAACACACCCAACTTATGATTCCAAAATTGAGGCTGAAGTGGATAAGATTATCAAAGCTAAATTCGTCAGAGAAGTTAAATATCCCAAGTGGTTACCTAATATTGTCCCTGTAATGAAGAAGAATGGACAAATTAGAGTTTGCATCGATTTCATAGATCTTAATTGGCATTGTCCTAAGGATGATTTCCCAGTTCTGATTACAGAACTTTTAATTGATACAACATCTGGCTATGAAGCACTTTTCATCATGGATGGATATTCCGGATGTAATCAGATCTGAATGGCCCCAGAAGACGAGGAATCCACAGCCTTCAGAGCTCCTCAGGGTGTGTTTTTCTACCGAGTAATGCCCTTTGGCTTAAAGAATGCAGGTGCAATATATCAGTGTGCCATGCATCGTATCTTCAAACCCTTTTTAGGGAAGTTTTTTGAATTCTATGTAGAAGATTTGGTGGTTAAACCCAAACAACGTTCTAATCACTTGGCTGATTTGGAAGTCATATTCCGCAAGCTTCCACAACATAATTTGAAGATGAACCCCTTAAAATGTTCTTTTGGGGTAACCTCAGGAAAATTTCTTGGCTTTGTTTTATGCCATCGTGGTATTGAAGTCGATCCTGAGAAGACCAAGTTAATCCTTGGTATGTCACCTCCTTGAAATTTGAAATAATTAAGAGGACTTCAAGGACACTTAGCTTATATTCGGCGTTTCATCACCAATTTGGCAGGCAAAAGTTTACCCTTCACCAAATTGATGAAAAATGGAGTCACTTACCAGTGGACTGAAGATTGTCAAGAAGCATTCGATATTCTCAATAAATACCTCTTGAATCCACCGGTACTCATGCCACCTATTTAAGTAAGACCACTTATCCTCTACGTGACATCTCTAGAGCGATCATTGGGTGCCTTTATTGCTCAAAAAAAAGATGCTTGGAATGAAAACAACCTCTACTATCTCAGTTGAACTATGCTTGAAGCAGAAACCCGGTATTCAAGTATTGAAAAGTGATGCCTGGTTTTAATCTTTGCAGTTTAGAAGTTGAGACACTACCAGCAACATCACGAGGTCCAATTGGTATCTCACAATAACCCGCTAAAATTCATCCTTAGTCATCCAATGCTTACAGGACGTCGGGCAAGGTGGGCAGTTATTTTGCAGCAATTCGACATTCAGTATGTGTCTCAAAAGAAGATAAAGGGCCAAGCTCTGGCGGATTTCCTGGCTGAACACCCTTCAGTGGAAGACACATCTTTAGATACTGAACTCCCTGATGAGGAAGTCTTCTCTATTCAAGAAAGTCCTCAGGCATGGGAAATGTATTTTGATGGTGCTTCCAGAAGTCCAACACGGAGGAAAATGGAAAATACTAAATTTAACAATGTTGGATTAAGAATTATGATCATTTCTCCAGAAAAGGTAGTGTTACCTTATTCCTTATTATTGTGGGAAGGTGGTACCAATAATGAAGCAGAATACCAAGCTCTCATCGCAGGCATGGAATTAGCACTTCAAGCACAAGTGAATCACTTAAAGGTGAAAGGCGATTCAGACCTGGTAATCAAACAAATAAATGGGGATTATGCCATCAGAATAGAAGAATTAATCCCTTTGTATGATTACGTCAGAGAGTTAATGGAGGAATTCCCTTTGGAACCATCATTTTCTTATGTCCCAAGATCACAAAATGCTCAAGCTGATGCACTGGCTAATATAGCCATTGCTCTGGAAGATCCAAATTGGGACGAGACCACCATCAATATTGCACACCGTCATGCAATTTCACCTTATGTTCAAATCAGAACAGAGGAAATTAATGAAATAAGTCCCATTCCTGAACCGTATGGTCATACTACAGGATGGATGTCACCTATCAGGGAATACCTTCAAAATGGAACACTTCCACCTGATAGAGATGATAGAGAACAAATCCAGCGATGTGTGGTCAATTTTACTCTTTATGATAGCCCAGATCACCTAGAGAAAATTCTCTAAAAACATGGTTTTGATGGAGTTCTCTTCAGATGCATTGATGGTGAGGAGACAATGGTTGTCATGAAAGAAGTGCATGCAAGAGTCTGTGGTGCCCACCAGTCTGGACATAGATTGTCTGATCAAATTCAAAGGCTTGGATACTTTTGGCCTTCAATGATACAAGATTGTGTTGATTTCACAAAGAAGTGTCATTCATTCCAAGTACATGCCAACTTCATTCATCAACCCCCAGAGTTGCTTCATACAACTAAATACTCATGGCCATTTTCCACATGGGGAATGGATGTAGAACTCCAACCAATGCCAGATTTTTGAAGAAGTATTTTGTATAAACACAAAATATATATTATCGTGGTCCGGTATGAGCTTAAACTGCACCATCGTCCAGCAAGACGTTAAACTGCATCATCTAGGGTCCATGCATATGACCTTAAACTATTTGTATTAATTTCGTCCCACACGACGTTAAACTGTGGGAAAAAAATTTCCCTAATTTGTCTTCACTACATGACATTAAACTGCACAGTCCCCCTTCTGTCCAGCATGACGTTAAACTACACCATCCACGGTCCATGCATATAAATTTAAACTATTCATGCATTTGTCCAACATGACGTTAAACTGTGAAAAAGTCCCTAATACATCCAACATGACGTTAAACTATGTCCCCCTTCATCGTCCTTGCTATATGATGTTAAACTATACATCAATGGTCCATACATATGACCTTAAACTATTTGTATTCCTTTCGTCTCACATGACGTTAAACTGTAACATCCTAACTACATGATGCTAAACTGTACAAAAGTACCTTACGTCCAACATGGCATTAAAATTCACCATCCATGGTCCATGCATATGACCTTAAACTATTCTCACTTTCATCCAACATGACGCTAAACTGTATCGTCCCTTTTTCGTCCAACATGACGTTAAAATGTGAAAACGTCCCTTACGTCTAGCATGACATTAAACGACATCATCAATGGTCCATACATATGACCTTAAACTATTTGTGTTAATTTCGTCCAACATGACGTTAAACTATGAAAAAAGTCCCTAATACATCCAACATGACGTTAAATGGTGTACTCTTTTGTCCTTACTGCATGACATTAAACTACACAGTAATCTTTTTGTCCAATATGACATTAAAATGTGTTGTCTCCATCATCCTAACTATATGACGCTAAACACTACAGAAAGTCCTTTGATATGTCCTACATGACATTAAACTGTACTTTGTCCCGGCTACATGACACTAAACTATGCAGCACCAATAGTTATAACTGCAAGAATTTAATCTGCATAGTCCCTTTATATGTCCTACATGACATTAAACTATGCATTATTAAGATTGTTAATACCTCTTGTTTATCACACCAAGTATGACTCACATGAGCTTAGATCAAACCTCAACCATAACACTCTCTCTGGGCTACTAACCATGTGTAAGTTCCAACAACATCATTTTTTATGTCTTTGTCCCCAAGAACAACTTGATCATTAATTCATTCTTTAATTGAACTACACAGACTTTGATCCTTGCCTTCCAGGATGGGTACGTAGGCAACCTCCCAAGGTTCAAGCCCAAAACCAATCTCTTCACATCGGTTCACCTCTATCTCATACGATGTTGATTCATGAAACCGCCCCTATAATCAATATCTTTACATTGTTTCACTTTCATCCTTGCTATACGACGTTAAACTATAAAGATCTGTTTTGTCCAGTATGACAATAAACTACAAATATTCTTTGATACCCTCACCTGAGAGGGAACCATTATTTACATTGATTTTTTAATCATGTTTCATTTCAAATACTACATGCATACATGGCAATGCCCAAACCTTTTATCTTGGAATAAACCATCATTACACTAAAGTCCCTTTTCACCCTTCACATGTACGAACCAAATTTGTACAGAGGGTATTTCTAGAACTAAGTGGGATTGATTCCCATCCTTATGGGATACGTAGGAACATTCGAGTATCCCCCGAATCCAGCCCCAAGTCTTTTGGGCCTAACCCCAAATTTCACTTTCAGTCCCTTGGCTGAAAAGTCCCCATGAAAACACACACTGTGTATTTCTTACAATGGTCCAAGCTCTATGACCCTAAACTAAGATCTCTAATCCTTTTTTCCCACACAACGTTAAAATGTTGTTCAAGAAATACGTATGGCTTGATTCCCATCCTTATGAGATACATAGTGAAGTCCAACATTTCCATTCAGAACCCAGCCACAACATGATTGTGGTTAGCATTGATATGTGTATCTTTGTATACATTGGACAATACCCATCTTTATGTGTCATAATCCTAACCTTAAATATTTTCAGATCTTCATAACCATTTTCGTGACTTTTAGTCACAAAAATGTCAAATTTCTGAGAGTTCTTTTACCTGACTATGCAGTATGTTCCCTTAGGTGGCCTGGCATAAACAGTCTACATAACAGATTTGTCATCCAAAAGATACTATTATTTGACTATGCATCCAATTCACTTAGGTGGCCCTGCATAATTCAACCCCCTAACAGGTTTGTTAAATAACGGTAACTTCATTCTTGGGAATAAATCCTCTTTTGTACTTATTAGTCTTAAATGACAGTATGTAGGGATCCGCAAAAATAGCCATCCTTAACATATTTGTCCCATATCCTTTATCATGATCTGAAAGTATTCAAGTCTATGGTTTATATTCTCCTTCCCTACGTTTGGGTCAGACTTTCGTATGAGTGATATCCATCCAGTTCTTCGATAATCTTGTTTGGAAATATCTTCTCCATATTCAAGTACCTCTTTCCATACAGAAAACTCTATACTTTGGAAAATTTGAATCTCTATAAACTTTCACTGGCTTTTTAGCACTAGGAAAGTACAATTCTGAGGGTTCTTTTTCCTGACTATGTAGCACGTGCCCTTAGGCAGCCTTGCATAAACAGTCTACATAATAGAATTGTTAGCCAAAAGATGCTATTTATTTTATTATACATCCAATTCCCTTAGGTGGCCCTACATAATTCAACCCCCTAACGGGTTTGTAAAATAATAGTAACTTTATTCTTGGAAACTACTTCTTTTGATGCCTTTTAGCTCTTTTTCATATCATTCCTCATATTCAAATATTCTTAAGCCATATTTTACATTTTTTCCCCTCATACTTGAGTATGATAATATGTTTTCAGATAAATTTTCAAAGAATTGAGTCAATTCTAATTCATTAAGTCAAATCTATTTTCGACCTTAAACATTAGCCTCTGTATGTCCGACGTGCATGACTTTAAACTGCCCACAAAAGACAAAGGAACTCTGAATAAAATTCAAGTTCCATCTCACTAAACATACATTTATTCTTGTATTCTTTCGCTACCTGGTTTAAATTTTACCGAAGCCAATGGGCCTAGTAAGCATAGTTTGATTTTTACTTGGAATCTGCAATTGTTTTCATACCATTCGTTTGAGCTCCCTCCAATGAATTATTGAGCTGATCATGTTCCCCAGTAACAGCATCTCACTGTTGCTAGATCTGCACCTGCTGGACGACTTTTTCTTTGACTTTATGATTTTGCTCCTTCATCTTGGTAGCATAATCAGCCTCATCTCGGGATACCGCAGCCTCAAATTCTCCAATGTTAACTAACAGTTTCACCCTGGTCAGATCTTCATGACACTTTTGCTCCTGCTCCCTCCTGAAGATGACCTGTTTCACCACGACATGGATCTTTTCAAATCCAAAACCGCCAAGTCCTATCTTGACAAACTGGGATGAAAATCGAGGTATCTTCTATGATATCTCTTCTAAAGGCACCTCAAATATGATTTTCCATATGTTGTTCCATTCCTTGCATCATGAAAATATGAACACTTTAAGCACCTCTGGGTCTGATTCAACATCATCATCACAAGGGGGGCATGTAATCTAGGATTAATGCACTTAAGTAAGTTCCATGTTCTGCTCTTTCCCCCCTGAACTGTGCTTCTTTTCTTTCAATTCCCATTGGGGTAGAGGCGGAGGCCTCACCTCCAGATCTAGCCACTTTAGTTGATGGACCTGCATGATTAATTGAAATATTTGGTTAGCTTCAAAGGATAACAAAAGAATCGATTGTCTTGAAAATTAAGTACAATCACAAATATTGTTATCCCTTACCCGATGATGGATCAGCAACCTGAGAAGACTTCTCCCCATCTTTCCCAGTTTCAACAGGATCTTAAAGATGGGTCTCAGGAGGGTTTACTAGGTTTAGCTCTACTTGAGCTAATGTTTATGCAATGGTAAGGTTGACATCAATGTCTACACCCTCTTCAGGCATTGGCAGTTTAGCAACTTCTATGGATGGAGGTGCATATTATTTTCAATAATGATTAGAAGTGTAAATTATAAGAAAATTTACTGGGCAAAGGATAACACTCATGCCCATGGTCTTCTAAATCACATGAAAACATAGCATGATCATAAAATTCTTCAAAAGACATGCCACGATTCATCATTTCATCCAATGATATTTCAGAATCCTGGTTAGTCTAGCCAGTGGGAGCGTTTGATGTGTATTCTTGACGACTTACGTCCTGCAGCCCCTGACCATGGACATCATCTTCAGATAAAATCACAACATCAGTTGCAATAGCCGCCAGAAGATCTAATCTAGGAGTTGAACCTGAAGTATCATAGAATGGAAGTCAGTTGGTGTTTTGTTCAACATTTTTATGAAGTATTGTTGACTTACCAGAAACAGGTTCTTCTCTTCTTGCAACAGCAGCAGGAGGGATACTCGGAATAGATGATAGCTCTTCTCCAGGAGCAGCCAAGTCATCTTGAATCTGTGATTGTTCCACATCACCCTCTGTGGTCCTCGAAGGAGGATCATTCCTTTCCCTTAGGGGGGAAATTGAAGAAGCCCCTACAATCCCCAGAAATATGAGTAACCTTTTCATGGGTATAGACTCATGATAACCCTAAGGACTTACCGCTGCTAATGAAGCATTTAGATGTGGACTTCCTCCTTCATTGCCTTTTATTCTTTGATTTTTTGGGAGTATCGACAGTCTCCTTTATTGGAACCTGGATTGGAGAATGGAAGGCTATGTCCAACGCCTCATTCATGGCCTGCTGGCCTGGATATATCTCACCTGGTTCATGAGGAGAATCAGCAGTAGCCCCGATGGCAGTACCAACAGGGCTATACTGTGGTGAAGGAACCTCAGTTCCTTTCTTTTCAAGCTGCAAGATGAAGAAAATAACTTCCTTATGTAAAAAATCTTCGACTGGAATCAAGTTGCAAAGCAAATAAGTAAAGAAAACTTACAACTTCAGGATCCACATAATCATGCCACTCCTCATCTCCAAAACCACTAGCCCCCTCAGTGGCACCACGATCAATCATTTCATTCACCCACTTGGTGACAGGAACAGACTCATCAGTGGCATATATGAGCATTTCCAGCTCTATGATGTAAGCCCGAACTTCATTGGGGTTGTCCTTGTATTGGATATCTATAGAAGCCAAAAGATTCCCTATTCCAGGAAGTTGTAGGCCCTCACATAAATCCAGACAGGCAGTCTCAGTACCACAGTACAAACTCTGCCATAACTAGACAACCTCTGGTCTTAGATATGAAGGCTGAGAGGAAGGTCCTACAATCTTTGACTTTAATTTATTTCTAGCTTCTGCAAATGCAGATAGAGAATAAGAAAATTAGACTTACTGCTTTATAAAGTAACAGTGATTAAATTTCCACAATGAAGTAACTCACCAGGAGTTGATGGAGTAGGTCTCTTGATTCTGACCGGAGGATTATATCAGGCACGAGGCTGCTTTGCCACTTTTTGTGCCTCATCATCCCCATCATATGAATCCGGTGAATCAGTCCTAGAGGAGGAGTCTTGCGAATCAGCTTCAGGTGGGGAAGCATCACCTTCATGAGGAAGGTTTACTTTCTCTACAATCCTCTTCCTTTTCCCCACCTGATAAACTGGGTGATTCAATACCCCTTTTGGATATGATGCTATCTAGTGCTCAGCATAATATGTATTAAATTTATGTTCCACTTTTTCAACTGGTAGATCAAATACCACCCCAGTCTTCTCCCTTGACGTCAACAACCATAGTTTCCAAGCAACCATCGAATGTTTCTCTAACCTGACATATACTGGAGGAGATATAGCAATCTGTTACAGACATTTGAATTGTCATGCGAATCTATATGGAGCATAGGCCTCACATATAATTTCTCTGTCAATCCTGGAAACTAGCACACCATCCCTGCAAGCTAGCATGTATGCCCTCAAATCCAAATGGGATGTTCCATCATCAACAAACCGCCCGGTTGGAGGATTTCAATAGGGAAAGAAGTTGAATTCCTTAAACATGCTCAACCTCACTTTCATGTCATAGACATTAACATCTAATGGAGAAACTCTAGAGAATTCTTGCACTGACGGCCTGAAAAAACTTACAGGAATTTGTAATCCATTCTATACATTTTAAGTTCTAAAGTGAGTGGAAATCCATCCCCATAAAACTTGGAATGGTCCCACTATTCATAAAGGAGATTTACCCATGAAGACATGAAGTAAACTCCTGTTAATATTTGCTAAAATGGGGGTATCCAACCCAACCATTTTTCCCTCAGCTAACTTTTCCGCAATGATGAAGGTCCCTGTCCTGACGCCTCCCTTCGAATCCCTGACTGGTAAGAGATAAACGTTGAGCCACAAAGCCAAGAAGCCCGCCAGACGAGTCTTCTTCGGGATATTTTGATTCACCTCATATCCCCATTTCTCAAACTCTCCTACTTCTAGAGTTGTCCAGAATGTTCTAGGAGCACCCTTCTTCTCAGGTTTTGGGCAGGTGGTAAGATGTTTGGGCCTCTTATCCTTGGATTTATTTTTCTTGGATCCTTTATCCTTCAGCTCCTTCTCCTTTGGCTCCTTCTCTTTCTTCTCAATAAGAAATATATTCATCCACTCCTCTGGATGAATATTTTTTATAGAATGAGTTAACGAGGTCTCTGAACTCTTGAGCCTATGGAAGATCTTAAATAATTCCCGAGCTAAAGCATGTGTCTTCTCTGAATCATTCCAAGTCAACTTGGGAGGAATGAATTCATCATACATATCGCCCAAAATTGGAGCCCATGAGATCTTGTGGACATCCCACAGACTGATACCTACTTCTCCATGAGTCAGATGGAAAGAATTAGTTTCTGGGCTCCAGTCGCTATAATAGTGACTTCTCGCAGATGACCATAGCCATACAAAGGTAGATAAGTGCTTTGGGGGACGTCTCGATGATATTTCTTCAAATACATAGCCAAATCTAGAAGAGTGCTATCTTTGATGGTATAATAATCATGGCCAATGATGTTCATCATATCATCAATCCGCTTGCTAGCCAGTTCATCAACTATTCCGGTTCTAAGAGCCATTGATTCTGCACAAAATTTGAATAAATTAACTTTTAAGTAAGCTGATTTTTCATAAAATTTGTGAAGGAATTTCAGAAAAATGGCTAAGGCATTAAGGCGCACAAGTCTAAACTTGGCGTGCAAGTATGGATGTGTCACGCAAGTGTTAATGTGTCGCGCAAGTTTTTGGCGCGCAATTATCACCGCGCAAGACCTATTACCTTGACAACAGCGTGAAAACGAAGAAACAGTGGAAAATGAGCAAATTGCGTGGTGAAGGGGACCTGCGCGGCGAGAGCTCGAGAATCCAGAATCATATGTTATGCGCGGAAAATGACCGCATATTTATAGGCCAGGTGTCCCACCTGCACGCCTACACCCAGCGCGCTCCATCCAGTACGCTCCATCCCTGCGTGACTCAAACCTGTGCGCCAAGTGTTGCGCACTGAAATACTTGTGCGCCGTCTTTCCTTTGGTTTTCTGCTTTTCCTTAGAGTCACATCCTCATTTATTTTGGATCCAACTCTAAGGGGGGACTTTTGTTGATGCTTTGTTTTTCCACATTGTCTAAAAACAATGTTAAGGGAAATGACTTAGCACAAATTGATTCATCCTTTGAAGAAAACATAAAAAATCGACAAAGTCATGAACAAATCTTCAAAAGCACATGTGCCGCGCATGTTCCATCACTGTCGCACAAGTCCACTTGCGCGACGCCTAATAGTCGTGGAAGTGACTTGCGTTCCCTAAAGGATAACCGCCCGGGGTCTTCTTTAGCCTATAAATAGACCCTGTGCCCCCCCCCCATTCGGGGGGATTTTTTCTAGAATTCAGAATTAGAGCTCTGAATGCCCAAGTCCCTTTTTTCAGGTCTTCCGAACACTTCTAAGGTAATTATTTACCTAGAATTGAAGGTCTAAACAAGAGGAGTAAGGTCTAAGTGTTAGAATTTACTAACAATTTCATGCCTATGGTGTTTTACTCTTAAAGGAAATGGACATACTTGCGCGCTTCCCTACTTCCTCACCAAAACTTGTGTGCCTCTCTTCTGGAAGTACCTCAGGATAATTCTAAAGGCCTTAGTCAAGGATTACCAAAGTATTACCATGTTGGATTACAAACACGCAAGTACCCATGTGTCACGCAGGTATACCTGCGCGACTAGGACTTGCGCGCCCACGCAGTACCGGCGTGCCTGCCAGGACTTGCGCGCCCCTGCCTTTTTGGGTGCCCTTCTTGCCCATTTCACCCCACTTATGCCATTCCGCAACTCCTATTCAAGATTTAGTCTTCAAGACACTCTTCAAAGACATTTATGGCATGATTTCTTGATTTTACTTCCGTATCTGAAAGGAAATCTATGGAATATTTATCAAAACCTAGTGATTTATACATCTTTATGTTACTAAAGATTGAGATTTCATTCATTCAACCTCATCCTTTAATATGAGAGAACTCATTAACCTGGGCCTCCTTTTCAAGAATAATCCCCAGTCATAATTCTTAACCCGGGCCTCCTTTTCTGGAATAAGCCCCATTCATAATTCTCAAATATGGGAATCCTCCTTAGGAGTAAGCCCCAAGTCCCTTAATTTTTCAAATCCCATAACCTGGGCCTCCTTCTCAGGAGTAATCCCCAGTCTTAATTTCTCTTAACAAGTCCTAATTTACCTTTGATCTGGGATTCCTTCTCAGGAGTAAACCCCAATCATAATTCCTCTCCTAATTTGGGCCTCCTTTTTAGGATTAAGCCCCAAGTTAGAGTATTCAGATCTACATGAAGCACAAATACCTTTATGGACCATATTCTTTGATTTCTTCCCTGAAATATATCCTAATCTTTATTTATCTGGGCAGTCATACATACATAAGGCCCACATTATTTCTTATGATTGCATCTTTCATGGGACAATTTTTTGGTTTTTACCAATACCTCTTGTTTCTTACATCGAGCATGAATCACGTAAGCTTAGAGTGTAAAAGTAATTATGACATCCTTCTTTGAGACATCAATCATAAACATCATACTCCCTTACTCAAATTACGTGGGTTCTGATTCCTTTTCTAAACAAAGGATACGTAGGTAGCCCATCTGCGGGTTCGATCCCAAATCTGAAATAATCCATGTCCTTCTGAATGATAATAAACTTCAAGTGCCCCACTGAGTGGATTTAAAATCATCATGGTCAATATAATGATCGAGAGACTTCTATATAAATTTTTCGAAGGATACCATTGACCAAGAATCTCTAATAAATACAGATGATTATATATCGATGAAGAACCTCGAATACTTATAAAAGATTCTCTAAATTTCCTATATATTTAATCATTGATTGTCAGATCTGAAGGAAATATCATTTTATACTTGTTAATGTAATAAGGATTCACAAACATAACTTAAATCTATAAAGAGAGTCCCGGAGTAGACAATAATTCCCCTCAAAAGGGTGTGATGAGTCCGAACTCCCATCCTCTCGACCAATGCAAATTCCTAAGCCCCATCAGTCCACAAACTAATGAGAACCTACCTTTGGAAAGTAGGTCCAAATGGATGTGGAATCATTGGATTTTTCTAGTTCTACGAACAAACCCGTTAGAAACCGATTGGAATGTTTGAACCTTCAATCAAGGTGGTCATCCCCAAATTCTGAGGGAAACATACTCTTATTTCTGATGCCAAGAATTTCTCATGAGGTCTTAGAGTATGTGTTGAGTAAATCCTTGATTTCAATCTAAATCACAAGAGGTGAGTGGTGGTTTAATATGGAAGGATCTTCAACGAGGTATCAAATTATGATAGATTTTTCAAAAAACCCATAGTAGGAGATTGTTGGGAAAAAATCCTTCAAGGTAACATTGTGAAATTTTTGGGTTGGTTATGTTTGTTGACAAGGTGTGTTTCCATGGTGAATTATCAATTTCTAGATATATTGTGGACAATTTATGTTGAAAAACGTCCATGAAAAAGTAATGGATGATATGGTGGTAGTAAAAAAATAATATATACAAGGTGGTGTTGTTTTCTTGTGTTTTCGAAATTTTTGGGGTCTAAAATTTGGAGTTTCAATAGCATTATGAAATATGGATTTCCATGAAAATATAATCAATAATATAGAAAAGAAATTTGTTTCGCAAAGATGGACATCATGAAGAATATTTTTCAAAGGATCAGATAAATATGGAGGTGATATCTATGATTACAACGAGCTTTGTGAATCATAGAGGTAAATATCATTGTAAATGAATCATTGTGGTAGAAAAAACGATTTGACAAAATGATCTGTGATTACGAAAAGCATTGCAAATTGAAAATGTCTCTCGAGCTTCATGAAAAATGGAGCATTACAATGAAAAACTATGAGCTTCACAAAATAGTTCTAACATGGAACTAATATGGCTGGAAGGTTATGGAGTCAGTGAGAAATGCCTATAAATAGGTCTATACCCACTTGAGAAGAGTAGAGAGACTCAAATAAAATAATAAGTCTCTCGAATCGCAAAGGACGTTCATTAAGGTAGTGAACTTTGTGAAAGTAAGGGAATTAGAAAAGGCTAATCGAGATTTTTGAAAGGTAGTAATGTCACGAAGGCTAGTTGAGCTTTGCGAAAGAGGTGTTCTTTTCAAAGGGTATGTGAGTTGTGTGAAAAGGAAAGATCTTCGCGAAGTCTAGTTTGAGCTCTACTAAATTGTGAGCTTCGTGAAAGGAGTTGTGCTTCACGAAGGTTGGTTTGAGCTTCTCAGATGAAGGAGCTTTGCGAAGTAGTGAGCTTTTCAAAAAATGTTAAAAAATTATTGTGTAGTTATCATTGGTAAAGTGATATTCATCAGTGGATGAAAGTTATACATCAATAGAAAATCTACATACAATATATTTTGAATTCATTAGAGATGATTAAGGGCCTATATGTCTATAAACTATGTTTGAATCCATTAAAAGAGTAGTGATAAAAGGAAGAGGAAGATGGTGATCCTTCTAACTGGCAGTAAGCTAGAGAAAGGGACATAGGGAGTGTCCCTTGGGAATTCACTGAGCACACCATAAACTTTGTAAAGGAATTAATCCTAGGCATAGAATATCTATCCCGAACATTGTAATTGGCTGTCATCTTTAGTGGATTTGGTACATAAGCACATCGCCGTTGTATACTCCTTGGACGTAGCCTAATGAGGGTGAACCAAGTAAAAATCTATGTTCCTTTGTGTTTTCTTTCCTTCATTAAATTCAAAGTATCATCATCAGATAAATAAGTAAATAATAAGATCAACATTTACACATATTTTCAAACAAAGTGGCCCTTTTAATAAATAGGTCAAGATCCAGTGGGTAGGGAAATTTTCAAAAAGGATATCCATGCCCTGATTCAACCCCCTCTCAGGGTATCTATGCCCCTTTTGGACCTTACATATCTCATACAAACTCATGAAAAAATCACTATAGGCTTGATTAATTCATATATCTCAACCTTATGTGATTCGTGGAAATGTTTTTATAATGAGTAAATTTTCGGGTTCTTCTGTCACTTAGGGCTGGTAGGATTTTGATGTGAAAAATTATAAGGCATAAACAGGATATCTTGGCTATTTTTGAAACAAAATTGAAAGATTATATTTTTCATTCAAGTATGGTCTCATCCTCACTCCCTAGTAAAAAATCATCTTTTTCATCATAAAAAATCCAGTAAATTTTACACTATTTACAATTTCTATGAAAAAAGAAATCTTCTCATACACAATTTTACATGAAAACTCTAGAAGGGGACAACTTTCTTTCTCATTTTGAAGCTCTAGAATGGAACATATTCTATTATCATGAATACTCATAAAAAGGAACATATTTATACAGAATTATTTTTTTGGTATTCAAAACATCTCTTAAATATTCTATTTTTCCACCCAATGTTACATCAAATGAGTCATCACATCACAAGATAGCTCCCCCCCCCACATAAGTTCAACTAGATAATGCAATTTCACTTCAATAGTAGGTTGGACAGAGAAAATTGTCTTGAAATGTGGCTAACCTAACATGTTCTTCATGGATTATAAATTTTAAAAGAATTAAATTCACATGTATGAAAATAATAAAAAGGATTCTTTTGAAAAGGGGATTTAAAACCAAATAAATGTTTCAACCATTTAAAACACTAGTACACTAAACCCTTAAATTTTTATCAGAATTAATCAAATTCTTGTTAAAACATAAATGATATGGTTCTCTCAAAAATTGATTTGAATGAAAATAATAAGAAAAAAATTGGTCATAAGCCTCACTACAAAGGGATTTCAAGGATAAAGAATGTGATATGTATCATGGAATTCAAAAAAAATGTACTTTTCATAAAATTACCAAAGGTTTTGAACTTGAAACAAAGAAATATTTAGTATTAATTTAAGCTTAGTTTCATAGAATAAATTGGTTCACTCATTAACATGTGTTTAGAAAATATAAATGATAATCATTTCAACTCAATAGTTTCAAAAACACATAAAAATTGAAAAAAACCACCCAAAAATTTGAAAAACACAATTTTTCAAAAATAGAAAAAAAATTAATTTATGAAAATACTAAACTAAAAAGGTTACATACCATAAAATTAAATGATATACTGTTATCAATTAATTAAAGTGGATTAAACATGTATGAATATTTTTAATTTAATCACAATGATCAAGAATGTGTAAAATATAGGTATAACTAGATGAATTTTATTGATAAATAGGTTGAAGTAGTGTGATATCCTCCACTCCCTCTAATGGTATAGTCCAAAATAATTTCTTCAGTCTATTTCCATTAATAGTTATGGATAATACTCTCTATCCATCATAATCTTCATAGAACCGATAGTATATACATGAGTAAATATAATTGGATCTTCCCATATGGAACATGTTTTACCTGGCATCATCTTGATTCTTAAGTTGAATAATAGAACTTTTTCTCTAGGATGTATGTATTTTAGTTGGATTAACTTTTTATGAGCCACTCTTTCTCTATATTTATAAATACTAGAATTTTAAAAACATTCTCTTTTAATTTCCTTCAACTCCAATAGCTGAAATCTTCTCTCTTTCTCAGTGATTTCAAGATCCAAATTCATCTTCCTCACATCCCAATATGGCTTATTCTCTAATTACAGTAGTAGATGAAAACATTTATATAAATAAATTTATATAGAATCATTACAATCAAAGTTATATATTCCCTCCTGTAATCCCATAACGTGTCTTCTAACCTTTATCTCTAATCCTTCTTATTTGGAGTAATAGTACTTTCTAGAATTCCATTGATTTTCTTGTTAGACACTTCAGCTTGACCATTAGTATTGGGATGATAGGGAGTTGATATTTTATGAATCCCCCCATAAATATTCAGAAAATAATTTATTATACTTTTGTAAAAGTGAGTCCCATAATCACTGATGATGTCTCTAGTCAGTCCAAACCTACAAAATATGTTATCCCTGACAAAATTACAAAAAACATTAGCATCGTCAGTTATGGTGGATTTTTCTTCCACAAATTTGGAGACATAATCAACTGCATGAAAGATATTATAATTTACAAATGAAATTGAGAAAGGGACCATAAAATATATCCCACATAATTCAAAAATCTCACAAAAATTAAGTGGTTTTTAGGTAATTTCTTATCGATTTGAAATATTTCAAGAAAACTGATATTTTTCCCACCATTTTCAAAATTCATGGACATCTTTAAAAAGGGTGGGAAAATTAAGTCCATATTCTAAACCCTTACTTGTTATCCTTTATGGTCCAAAGTGGACTCCACAATATAAAGTGTAGAAAAAGTCAAAGACAAAACCAATTTCACTCTCATGTAAATATCTTCTTATAAATTAGTCATTAAAAATATAACAAAGAAATGGATCATCCCAAATGTAATATC
The DNA here is from genome assembly GCA_963277665.1 of Viscum album. Lineage (NCBI taxonomy): Eukaryota > Viridiplantae > Streptophyta > Magnoliopsida > Santalales > Viscaceae > Viscum > Viscum album. The sequence goes on along the minus strand of OY728166.1, from coordinate 1,364,874,543 downwards.
TAGATTAAAATTTTATTTTTTAAATTTTTTGGGAATTTAATTGAGATGGGAATTAAGATATTACCAGATAATTGACTATGTCAGCATACTTAGGAAATTATCCTTTAATCAAGTACAACTTATCTCTTTGAAGGTGATCATTCAGTGGTTCTTTGTCTGGAATTTCTGCTTCAGCATTGTTGGGTAGTCTAATTAAGTGATCATACACTTGGTTATCAGCTCCCTTATTTTCCTTTATTTCTATGTTGAACTCTTTTAGTAGTAATATCCAACTCACAAGCTTAGATGTAGATTTATCCTTCTTCATCAATTACCTAAGTACTACTTGATCAGAAAACATAGTGTCATTAGTTTCAATAAAAAAGATCTAAATATTTCTAAAGTAAAAAACTAATAAAAACTCTTTTACAATGAGTTTGTAATTAAATTGAGATGAATATATGGTTGTCAAGGAAAAGGTCATGACTTGAGGTGTAAGACTGTAATACCCCATAAAATTCCATGTAAATGTTTTGTGTTTGAATGGGATTATTTCAGAACCAGGCTCTGAGATGCCACGCGATTCTGAAGTTTGGAGAGGCCAGAATGTATTATTTTTTAAAAATTATTTAAGTACATTCAATAATTGTGAGAGAGGGGTTTTCTATCTTTTTAACTGGTTCCCGAATCAAAAATACGAAGGAACTATTGTTTTCAGAATGCCGATATTCACCTAGGAATGACTAAACATTGACCAGTACAGGTCGACTGAAAGATATAAATTTTGGACCTTTTAAAGAAAAATAAAATAAACTTAATATAATAATAAACTTTATTTTATTCGTATGATTTTTCTATGATGCGGTGGCCAGTTAGCACTGCAATACATCCACTAGGAAATGATATCTCATTAATGAATCTTATTAATGAATCAGCACAGAGACACATAATGCATCTCCCACCTCTGATTAATCAGAGATATAGGGTTGAAAAACAAATTGTGGGGAAAACCTATGGGAAGGAGAATATCTCTCTCTCTCTCTGTTGATGAAGACCAATGTTGGAGGATCGAAACATGGTATTAATTTACATAGAGAATGATATCAGATCCGTAGATTGACAAGCGGTAGAAAACACCAGCGGATCACAGATCAACAAATGGAAGCGAATGCCAACAGATCATGGGTCGATAACAACATGGATCACCATCCATCGTCAATGATAGATCTAAAATCCAAGGAGGGGTTTATTCCTTCTTCGTGATTGTTGTTATTTCCTATTCTTCACTCTAAAACAATGAATACGGATCAACCCACGTACAGGTTTGTTGTAAAGATCCGAAATTTTTAATTATATTTGATTCCTATTTTGTGTATTGTTTTATTTTATACTCAACAAAACTATATCATTTAAATAATGAAGTGAGTATAATTAAAAAGAGACTTTTGGGTTTTGAATGTTATATGACAATTGGTCAATATGACCATTGAAAACTATAATCATAACGTTTTGTTTTTATAAATATGGTAATCTTGGTTAATTAATACAGAAATAATATTTAATGGCCTCATCCAGTAGACTCGATCCATATGAAGCCCATCTATCAGAGCTTGGGAAGGAGGTAGCATCACTGAGCTTTTCTCTGGACCAATCCCAATCCGAAATTCAATGTATGAAGCTTGAACGGAATCGCCTAAGGGAGAATTTCAAGATGATAGAAATCACCACTTTGGAAATGTTGTCCAAGCCACCCCAATATTCAATCACTATAGCACACCTAACACTTAGGTCCTATGCTGGTGTTATAAGGGGCTATGTAACGAGACCTTAGCTACTTTGTCGAATCCTTTTATATAAATAAAATTGTTATTTCTTATTATGGCCAAGTTTGTCAGTTTCAAGTATCCGGATTAATACAGGATGCGTATTATTGATGAATTTAGGGAAAAAGGGTATTTTAAAATATTTTTGGTATTCTTTAAATAAATAATAATGTGAAATTATTTTCAAGAAATGGTCTTCTACAGTTGTATTTAGTATGAAATTTAGAGTCTGATAAGATCAACTTATTTTTTAGTGAATTGTAAAGTAGGAATAGTAACATACCCATATGAATAGTAATGATTAGTAATGAATATTAAATTGACAAAAAAAATATAAACTTCACCCATGAATGTATAAATACATTTTAGACATCTTAAAAGTGAAAAAATGATTATAGTTTATGTTTTGGTATTTTTGTTTGTCATAAATATTTTATTTAGAATTTTATAATTAATTTAATTATTTAAAATGGAAATATATTTTCATAACATTTAATCATAAATTGTTACTTTATTTTATTATGGTTATATGAAAATTTTATGGGACTTTGATTACTTTTTTATGGTGTTACAAAATGATTTATAGTTTTAAAGTTCTATTTTTGGAATAAATAATGATTTATTTAGAAATTAAATTAAAAATATTTATAAAAATATTTTAATAAAATGGAGTTCATTTTTTAATTCAGAGCATTAATATTAGGTTTGGGTAAATTTTTGGGATTTTTCTGAAACAGTTGAATTTTCGGTGAATAGTAAAAATGCAGTTTTGAGTTTCGGGTGTTTAATAACACCATTAATGATGTAATATTTTTTGGTCGACTTATGAATAGTAAGATATGCTATGAGTTGTCCCATGTTTCCAATACCATAGGAAAATACCATGGTAAATCCCATGGTTTTGAAAATACCACCGATGAGTTGTCCCTTGGAAATTAATAATTTATTCCCTCACCTTTCCTATAAATACCAAGACATTTCCCTCATTCATTTCATTCCAAAATCATCATCAAATAAGTTATGTACTTCTTACCTACCAAGGAGACCTCCCAAGGTGACATCAAGCCACCCAAGGTCCCAACCTTCAATCTTTCGAAGTTACTCTTCAAGGTAAGGGATCCTTTCACCCTCCTCTTTTAAGTCATGACTTCCTTTATGTTGTGTCTTCTAGTTTCCATCTATTTTTGTTGAGGGTATGTTATTATATGTCCTAATTACTTTAAATTTCATGTCTAATTTTTTAGAGACCCTTTCTTCTCTCATCAATTTTTTTCTGAATTTTTAATTGATTTAGGCTGCCAAATTTTTCGTAAAAGGAATCGCATCTTCTCTTTTCTTTCATCTTTCCTTTTCATTTGGTATGTCATTAAAATTCTCATAAAATGTTCTCATCTCTATGTTATTATATATTTATACTGTATTATAAGTTATTTATGAGTGGGTTACTCTTTTACCCTTTTTATTGTTTTCTAAAACCAGGTTAAATAGTCGTTATGCTGCTGAAATTTCGTCTCAAAATTTCCATCTCTTTCTCTCAAGAAATTCTCTTGTTTTATTTATGTGAATACCCAGACATATTTCGTTTCTATGGGTGTTCATAAATATATAAAGATGATATATTTGATTCTGGAATTAACATACATATAACTTGCACTCCCTTTCCATGGGTTATAAATGATATAATGATTTTTTTGTTAAGCACTCTTAAAACGTCATGATTTTGAAATGAATCCCATTTATTTTAATCTCTATGGGTTATTTATGAAATGTTTTATTATGATCTATGTTGATCACATGAAAGTAAAGACATATTAAGGGTCTTTCCTCATAACGCTCTAATGCATTGGGTAAATAATTAATCTCTATAGATGACAAGTTTCACGATACCTTGGTGAATAACCTTGGAAATTTTTATGACACCTCGGGGTTAAACCTTGGTGATATGTTCATGAATGTCTAAATTAAATGTTGTAGCCACATATTCAAGTTACTATTCCTGTTATTTTTATTATGATATTATTATTCTTTCTTTTCTCATGCCTTTATGAATTTTATCATGTTCTTATTAATATTGCTCAAGATCACATGTCATATGTTTCACTTGTTTTCCTTACTAAGCCTTTTTCTCACCCTTTCCTTTGATGTATGTCTCCAGAATATGAGATGCAATGATTGTACTTAGTAAGAACATGATTAAGCCGTACAAGTGGATTAAAATAATTTTTTATGTTTTATTCAAGTTTTATTGTTCCTGATTTCATAGACATTATACTTTAAAGATACTCTATATTTAAAATGTAATGCAAAGTTATGTAATAAAAAGGCGGGATGCCATAGTTGGTATCAAAAGATAGTTTAGTTATTTTTGGAAATTATGCTATGAAATATTTTGGAATAATCCTATAGAAAAGTTTAAATATTGGAAAACTTCCTAGTATTTTGGTGAGTATTAAGTAAGTGGTTTATCAAGAAAGTACATCCCTGTCTGGATACGAGTAGGTAGAGGTGGCTCTGGAACAGAGGTACCTAGGAGTGAAAAATCCAACAAGGTGTTTCGGGCTTGACCCGGGGTATCCTGGTACATGACAATGGGCCTTACTTCACTCTTGGTTATGACACTCCTGGGGGATATGTTTGGTTAATCATAAATTTTTTATGAATAATTATGAAGGATTTATAGAGAAATGTAATTATTTAAATAAGTTTTAAGACATAAATCCTTTATAGTAAAAATATTCATAAATGAAATAATTTTCTCAGTAAGGTTTTATTTTTTTAGAAATGGCAGGCAATAGGAGGAACCGTGCAAATAATGACCATAATGGACCATGCACTGATGGCCCTCCGATGGAAGTTGGAATGGAAACATTCATGAGAATTATGAACCAACTGACTAAAGTTATGGGAAATAACTTGAATCAAGCTGAGAGACTGATCTCACTGTGAAGAGAACAAAATTATGTTGGGTCCTTTATGCATCAATGACCACCAATATTTAGTGGATTGACTGACCCATTGACTGCTGAGTAGTGGATCAGCTCTATCAAGAAGATCTTTTTTGTGCTCCGCTGTTTAGAGCAAGAGAAGGTCACCCTGGCTATCCATCGCTTAGAAGGAGAAGCTGATCAGTGGTGGGAGCTTATTAAAAACATGAGGCAAAGAGTGGAGGTTGAAGCTATGGAGTGGGAAGAGTTCAGAGTGATCTTCTTCAATAATCATTTCCCTTATTCCATGAGAACAAGAATGGAGAAGGAGTTTCTCGAGCTGAAGTAGAAGGAGAATGAATCTGTGGGAAGCTATGAGATGAAAATTACAAGGCTTTCATGATGCACCTCTAGATTAGTCATGGATCCAAATGGCAAGGTTGATAGATTTTTCAGTGGACTGAGACCTCATCTGTGAAAGAATCTAGCCAACCGATATTTTGACAGTTATGAGGAGATTGTGCGAAGTGAAATGAAAGTCAAACTGACGTTTGGTGAGATGCAGTGGTCTCATAAATCCAATGACAAAAATAGATCAGTGGAGCCAAGCATAGGGAGGAGCTTTGATCAAGGAAGAGGAGGCAAGCAAGTGAAACGTCCCACGTGTAATAAATGTGGGAAGAAGCATTCGGGGAACTTCCAACTTGGGAGCGGGAAATGCTACAAGTGTAGAAGAGATGGCCATATTGCGAGGAATTGTCGTAGTGAGGTGAAACCTCAAATTCTAAACAAAAATGACAAGGGGGATATAGTGCATGCCCTACTTGATGTCCAGTGCTTTAAGTGTGGACAACTTGGGCACTTTTCCAATCACTGTCCAAATCTGACGGCAGTGGAGGGGAACCACCATCAGCCTCAGCAAAGGCCAAGGGAGCGAGGTTGTGCTTTTTCTATCATGACAACTGAAGTTGAAGCTCCAAATGATGTGGTAGAAGGTACTCTTATTGTTCTCTCAAAGCTAGCAAGTACTTTTTTTTGATTTTGGTTATACGCATTCTTTTACTTCCTCCACGTTTGCAAAGAATTTAAAATCAACTCCTGACTTGATAAAAGTAGAGTAATTAGTCAAGACTCCTAGTGGGATTATCCAAGCATCATCGGTGTTTAGAAACTCTAGTATTTACTTTGGTGAGAACAATCTTATCACAAATATAGTAGTCATTCCCATGCTAGAATTCAACATTATACTAGGGATGGACTGGCTCTCAAAGTATTATGCTAAGATCGAATGCAGAAGTAAGGAAATCTCAATAGTGTTGAATGGAAAACCTACAGTTATCTTCCAAGGAGAGATATCTCAACCTGGTCTTTGTCTAGAAGAACCTAATATATCTTTTTTAGGGAATTTATCGGTGAATAAGAATAAGTAAATGAGAGTTTGAGGATAGAAAATGTACCCATCATCCAGGAATACATTAATGTATTTCCTGGGGAGTTTTCTAGACCTCCCCCAGAAAGAGAGGCATAATTCTCCATTAAACTCGTACATGGATCTCATCTGATATCAAAGACCCTATATAGGATGGAAAATGTGGAGCTGGAGGAATTAACGAAACAACTCCAAGATCTTTTAGAGAAGGGGTTTATCCACCCAAGTGTGTCTCCTTGGGGAACACCTTTTCTCTTTGTGAAGAAGAAGGATGGATCGATGCGGCTATGCATTGATTATAGAGAACTGAATGGGATCACAGTAAAGAAAAAAAAACCTCTTCCATGAATTGATGACTTATTTGACCAACATCGTGGGGCTCAATTCTTCTCTAAGTTTGATCTTCAATCTGGTTATCATCAATTGAGGGTGAAGAAATAAGATATTCCAAAAACTGCCTTCTGATCAAGATATGGTCATTACGAGTTTGTTGTTATGCCTTTCAGACTGACTAATGCACCTGATATTTTTATGGATTTGACGAATAGAGTCTTTAAGGACTACCTTGATAACTTTTTGGTAGTTTTTATTGATGATATTATGATATATTCCAAAATTCATGAGAATCATGAAGATAATCTAAGGGTTATTTTGAAAACTATATAGAAGGAAAGGATTTTTGGAAAGTTCAGTCAATGTGAATTATGGTTACAATAAGTTGCTTTCTCGGGGCACATTGTTACCAATGAATGAATCATAGTTGACCCTACAAAGACAAAAGTTGTAGAGGATTGTCCTCAACCTACAACAATAACTGAGATTCGTAGTTTCATTGGATTAGCGGGATATTTAAGAAGTTTTGTGAAAACTTTTCACGACTTTCTAATCATTTAACCAAGTTAACTCGAAAAGGGGTCAAGTTCATCTGGACAAAATAGTGTGAGGAATGTTTCCATGAGCTGAAGAAGAGACATGTTACTGCACCTGTGTTAACTCTTCCCTCAAGTGGAGAAGGATTCGTTATTTTTAGCGATGCATCTCTAAAAGGGCTTGGGTGTGTCCTCATGCAAAATGACAAGGTCATTGTTTATTCATATCGATAATTGAAGACTCATGAACAGAACTATCCTACGCATGATCTGGAGCTGGCTGTAGTTTTTTTTTCTCTGAAGATATGGAGGAACTATATTTATGGGGAGAAATGTGATATATACACAGACCATCAAAGTTTGAAGTATATTTTCACACAAAAGGATTTGAACATGAGACAAAGGATATGGTTGGAACTTCTTAAAGACAATGATTTTTCAATTCGTTATCATCTCGGAAGAGAAAACAAAGTCATTGATGCATTAAGCTGGAAATACCCAGTTGTTCTTTCCATGATGGGGATTCAAAGAGATCATTTCATCAATGACCTAGTAAAGCTGGACATGGGAATTATAAGGGAAGGGACGTCATCAACCTTAAACCAAATGATTTCTCAACCATCATTACAAGAGAAGATCACGAAAGCTCAAAAATAAGATCCTTTCTTACAGAAGTATTTTGAGGCTATGAAGGATGGAAAATTTCCTGAGTTTAATACTGATCAAGAAGGTGTACAGAAATTTCGTACAAGACTATGTGTTCCATCTATTCCGGAAATAAAGAAGGAGCTGATGGATGAAGCTCATAGCTCTACTTTCTATATACATCCTGGTAGCATGAAAATGTATAGAAACCTTCGTGATCATTATTGGTGGGATAATATAAAAAGGGAGATTGATGACTACACATCAAGGTTCCTAGTATGTCAGCAAGTGAAGGCAGAGTGATAAATTCCTAAAATGGTATTGCAACCACTACCCATACCAGCATGGAAGTGGGACAATATCACCATGGACTTCCTCACTAGTCTCCTAATAACTTCCAGAGGAAATAATGTGATATGGGTTATTGTGGATCGTCTCACCAAGACTGCCCATTTTATATCCATTCATCAAGATTTCTCTCTTGATCAAATGGACAAAATTTACATGAAGGAAGTGGTCAGGATGAATGGAGTTCCACTTTCAATCGTATCTGATCGTGATCCTAGGATGACATCAAAATTCTAGAGAAGTCTTCAGTAATCTCTGAGCACTGAATTGATTTTCAGTATGGACTATCACCCCCAAATTGATGGCCAATATGAAGGGAATATTCAAACACTCAAGAAAATGCTAAGAACTTTCTCAATGTAATTTATGGGTGGATGGGATCAACATCTCTCTTTAGTTGAGTTCTCTTACAATTAAAACTTCCACTCGAGCATTCAAATGGCACCATATGAAGATATATATGGGAAGCGATGTAGAACTCCTACTTTTTGGGATGAATCTGGTGAGAGAAAGCTTCTTGGACCTGATCTTGTGAAAGAGATGACAGAAAAGGTTCATGTCATCCAACAACACATTAAGGCTTCTCAGAGTCGGAAAAAGAGCTATGCCGACAACCATCGAAGGGACTTAGAGTTTGATGTTGGTCACAAAGTCTTTTTGTGGATTTCACCTTGGAAGAGAGTGATGAGGTTTGGGAAGAAAGGGAATCTTAGCCCTAGGTACATTGGCCCCTATGAAATCCTTGATCGTGTGGGAGCAGTGGCCTATCGGCTTGCACTTCCTCCAAATCTAGAACAAGTTCATGATGTCTTCCATGTATCCCTATTGAATAAGTACATACCTGACCCTTCACATGTACTAAATCCAGAGGTGGTACAACTGGAACATGACCTCTCTTACGAGGAGTACCAGTGGAGATCTTGGATCGTAGAGACAAGGTTCTACGCAACAAGACTACCCACCTTGTTAAGTTGTTATGGAGGAACCACAAATATTAAGAATCCACGTGGAAACCAATAGAGTCCATGAGATATAAGTACCCACACCTTTTCCCATCAGAGGGTACGAGATAAAATTTCAGGGACAAAATTTCTTTAGGGGGGAAGAATGTAACGACCCGAACTTTTAAATTATATTTGATTCCTATTTTGTGTGTTGTTTTATTTTATACTCAACAAAACTATAGTCTTTAATTATTGAAGTGGGTATTATGAAAATGAGACTATTGGGTTTTGAATATTATATGACCATTGGAAACTATAATATTAACATTGTGTTTTTATAAATACGGTTATCTTGGTTAATTAATACAGAATGAATATTTAATGGCCTCATCCAGTAGACTCGATCCATATGAAGCCCATCTATCAGAGCTTGGGAAGGAGGTAGCATCACTGGGCTTTACTCTGGACCAAACCCAATCCGAACATCAATGTATGAATCTTGAATGGAATTTCCTAAAAGAGAAGTTCAAGCAGATAGAAATCACCACCCGATCAATGTTTTCCGAGCCACCCCAATATTCTATCACCATAGCACACCTTACACTTAGGTCCTATACTGGTGTTATAAGGGGATATGTAACGATACCTTAGCTGCTTTGTGTAATCCTTTTATATAAATAAAATTTTTATTTCTTATTATTGCCAAGTTTGTGAATTTCAAGTATTCCGATAAATATAGGATGTGTATTATTGATGAATCTAGGAAAAAAGGTATTTTAAAATATTTTTGGTATTCCGTAAAATAAATAATAATGTGAAATGATTTTCAAGAAATGTTCTTCTACAGTTGTGTTCAGTATGAAATTTAGAGTCTAATAAGATCAACTTGGTTTTTAGTGAATAGTAAAGTAGGAACAGTAACATACCCATATGAATAGTAATGAATAGTAAATTGACCAAAAATATAAACTTCTCCCATGAATTTATAAATACATTTTAGACATATTAAAAGTGAAAAAAAGATCATAGTTTATGTTTTGGTATTTTTGTTTGTCATAAATATTTTATTTACAATTTTATAATTAATTTAATAATTTAAAATGGAAATATATTTTCATTAAATGTAATCAAAAAATTTACTTTATTGTATTATAGTTATATGATAATTTTATGGGACCATGATTACTTTTTTAATGTGTTGCAAAATGAGTTATAGTTTTAAAGTTGTATTTTTGGAATAAATAATGATTTTATTTCGAAATTAAATTAAAAATATTTAGAAAATTATTTTAATAAAATGGAGTTCATTTTTTAATTCAGAGCATCGATATTAGGTTTGGGTGAATTTTTGGGATTTTTCTGAAACATTGAATTTTCGGTGAATAGTAAAAATGCAGTTTTGAGTTTCGGGTGTTTAATGACATCATTAATGATGTAATAATGATGTAATATTTCTGGTCTACTTATAAATAGTGAGATGTTCTATGAGGTTTCCAAAGTGTCACATACCATGGGAAAATACCATGGGAAAGCCCATGGTTTTTCAAATACCACCGATGAGGTGTCCCTAGGAAATTAATAATTTATTCCCTCACTTTTCCTATAAATACCAAGCCATTTCACTCATTCATTTCATTCCAAAATCATAATAAAAGAAGTTCTGGTCTTTTTACTTCCCAAGGAGTCCTCCCAAGGTTCCCTGAAGCCTACCAAGGTCCCAACCTTCAAGCTTTCGAAGTTACTCTTCGAGGTAAGGGATCCTTTCACCCTCCTCTTTTAAGTCATGACTTCCTTTTTGTTGTGTCTTCTAGTTTCCATCTTTTTATGTTGAAGGTATGTTCTTATATGTTATCATTATCATAAATTTCATGTCTAATTGGTGAGATACCCTTTCCACTCTCATCAATTTTTTTTCTGAATTTTTATGTGACGCCCTTAGGTTGCCGAATTTTTCATAAAAGGAATCGCATCTTCTCTTTTCTTTCATATTTCCTTTTCACGTGGTACGTCATTAAAATTCTCATACCATGTTATCATCTCCATGTTATTATATATTTATACTATATTATAATTTATTTATGAGTGGGTTACTCTTGTACCATTTTTTATTGTTTTCTAAAACCAGGTTATATAGCCGTTATGCTATGGAAATTTCATCTCAAAATTTCCATCTCTTTCTCTCAAGAAATTCTCTTGTTTTATTTATGTGAATACTCATACCTATTTTATTTCTATGGGTGTTCATAAATATATAAATATGATATATTTTATTCCGTAATTGACATACATATAACCCACACTTCCTTTCTATGGTTTATAAATGATATAATGATTTTATTTTTAAGCACTCTTAAAACGTCACGATTTTGAAATGAATCCCATTTATTTTATTCTATATGGGTTATTTATGAAATGTTTTTTATGATATATGTGGATCACATTAATTTAAATACATATTAAGGGTTCACCTTGATAGCGCTCCAATGTTTTGGGTAAAGAATTAATCTCAAGAGATGACAAGTTTCACGATACCTTGGCGAATAACATTGGTAATTTTTATGACACCTCGGGGTTAAACCTTGGTGATATGTTCATGAATGTATAAATGAAATGTTTCAGCCACATATTCAAGTTACAATTCATGTTATTTTTATTAGGATATTCCTATTCTTCCATTGTTCATGCCTTTATGACTTTTATCATGTTTTTATTAATTCTGCTCAAGATCACATGTCAACTGTTTCACTTGTTTTCATTACTGAGCCTTTTGCTCACACTGTACTTTGATGTATGTATCCAGGATATGAGATACATTAATTGTACTTAGGAAGAACTTGATGAAGCCTTAAAAGTGGATTAGAAGAATGTTTTATTTTGTATTCAAGTTTTATTGTTCCTGATTTCCAAGACACTAGACTTTAAATATCCTCTGTATGTAAAATGTAATGTAAAGTTATGTAATAAAAATAAGGGATGTCATATTTTTCTATGGATTGTGTGTTCTTATGGACGGGTTAATAAATTCAGTGACTTGAATGGTGGGGTATATTAATGTGTTGAAATCTCAAACCTCTCCTTTGATTATACGCCTCTAACGCGAAGCGCATGGCCTGGCACTAACAAGACCCGAGCCCCTCCTCCTTTCATGTTTATGTGCATTGTTCATGGATGAAATTTCAAAATTGTTACAAGGTGAAATCGGGACCCTCATAGTGAAGGAGACACCCCACATAGGCAGTAGGTGTAGGCGATGCGAAGAACGGATCACTAGTGCGGACCAGATGGTTCGCGAAAGGAACAGCCAGGGCCAGCGACCACTGCCGTGGGCAGTTGGCTGCGTTCCATGATAGAGTTTGAGGAATAATCTGATCACTAATCGACTGCAGAGGTTCGGAAAGGGTCTTTGACATGGGGCGACAACACGAGGGAGCGATGCGCTCAGCGCACGTTGCGGCGGTGCGCTGGAGAGGTTGTGCCACCAGGTACCACCTAGAGTAGAGGCCTACATTCATGGGCCACGTTTGGCCAAAGGGGGTGGATTGGTTGACCGGCCACACAGGCCCCCAAATAGACCTTTCGAACCAGTCTAGGCTGCATCGAACCATTCAGGATGGTCTAGGCTTCTCTAGGCTAGCCCCTCGGGCTAGGATGAACCGGTCAACCCATCAGGTTGGGTCGGGCCAATGGATCGGGCCATCGGAGCGGCCCTATTGGTTTTTTGATCTGGTTCAACTGATTTAGACTGGGATGGGGGAAAATGACATGGCTGTCGAGTGGCCCTGGTCAGAATTTGACTGGCCCGCCAGTACGGGCCGGGCCGAATAATTTCAGGTCACTCGGTTACCCAGCGGATTGGACCCATAGCTAACCTGGACTAGGCCCAGTGAGGCCCAATGGTCCAGGCAGAGAAAACAGTTCTTGCGGGACCCCAGGCTGGGATTGTTCGGGTCGGTCCAACCGACTCAGACTGGTCAGGGACACAACCAACCCATGTTTACAAAAATGATGATATCTCTCAAACCGGTCATTCGATTGATACGTTGCCAGTGGAATTGAGACCCTTGTGATGAGATAGTAATTTTTACATACCTCAATTGGCCTGACCAAGTTGGACCGGGAAATATGGGGCCTTCCCCTATTTATAGAAAAGGCCACAACTAAAAGTTAGGGAATCTGATTGATGCGTCGTCCACAACATGAGGACCCTTTCGATGAGGTGGTACTTTTGAGATACTATATGTGAGTTTTAGAAGAGGTTAGAGTATGTACGGGTTGGATTTTACTTGAATACAACCAGGCCCTTTTTACAAAAATTTCTATATCTTACAGATCGGGTATTCGTTCGATGCGTCGTCTATTACGTTGGGACCCTTACGACGAGACATCACACTGGGTAACTCTATGTGGGAATTCATGGAGGTTGAGATATGAATGATGATTGAGGATTAGATCCTCCCAGAATCAAGCATGTTAAGTCAGGGAACCCAATGGTTGGTTGTGGCTTAAAGAATGAAGAGCGACCCTTAATGGATCAATAGTTGAGAGACTCTTTGTGGATCTACAGTAGAGTAACCCTTCGTGGATCTTTATTAGAGTGACCATTTGGAGATCCATAGTAGAGTGACCCTTCATGGATCAGTAGAAGAACAACCCTTAATGGTATGGAAGTAGATCAACCATTCTTGGATCAGCAATAGAGTGACCCTTCATGGATCAGCAAGAGCGTGGCCCATCATAGATCAGTCGTAGAGTGACCCATTGTGGGTTAGCAGTAATGAAATCCTCCATGGATCATTAGTAGATAAACCCTTCATGGATAAGTATTAGATCCTCTCAACTAAATAATATGATCTAGTTTTACGACTAATCATCTTTTTTTTTGTACTTAAGTTATACCTGGTGTGAGTAGTGTCTTTTTCTTAGTGCATTTTCATTGAGATATTTCTTTGTGGTATTTTACTTTGTGGATTTCTGTGATACCCGAGTTGGTCTCGGGGTCTCTAATGAGTATTGTTATACTCACCCCTTCACAGGCTTCACCCACACATTTTTTGTCTTGTACATACAATGGATAACTTTGACTGGGACTTTGGGGAGCTAGGGCTAGACGATGCTCAGAGGTGGATCAATACACATGGTGTGTTATAGTGACATCTAACAGTGAGATATAACCACCCTTAAAGAAGTCTCATTAACAGATGACCTACATATCTTGTACTTTTTTTGTTGTACTTTCCTTTCACTCTGGATTTTATTCCAAACCATTTTACTTTCTATAGTATTTGTACTTGTTGTTGGTTCATGTTTCAACTTACTTTTCGTAGTATGGGATGCATGTGTTTGTGAAAGTTGAAAGTCAATGCCTTCCCTTTTTAGGATATTCATTTTTGGTGTAAGTCACCGGACCCTCTACTATGGAAGGTGGGCTTGGCGTAGTAATGACACATGACCTAGGGGATGGGTCATAATAAAGTGGTATCGTAGGGCGTTCAGTTCTACTAGAAAAACTAAGATTTTGTTTTTTATGAGGCAATAATGTTAAGTGTTTTGAGTTCGGCTTTTAGGATAGGGAGTCTAGTGTTTTTGCGACAACTAAAGTATCCACACACCAAGACCCTGAATTATTTTTTCCAACCCAGTACGCGAAATCACGGGTTGCATGTGTTTTGGAAATGTTTTTCTCTTGATCTCTTTGAGTCAGCTCACCAGGTATAACATAACTTATCGTGGCCCATCTTGGATTCTATCAATATGCCTCCATGTAGATAGCCATCAATGATTCCAATGAGGTATCATGATGATAGTCCACCGAGCAATGAGGCTTCGGTGTAGGGACACGTTCCCAAGATAGAACCTATAGGTGGTGTACTAGAGGCACCACCTCCCTTAGAGTTGCAGTTGCTACCAACTTTTCCAGCAGAGGATTCATGTTGACTGAGCAAGTTTCATGAGTTCCAGAGTCATAGACCACAAAGTTTTTTATGCGAGATAGATCCTCAGGTAGTTGAGTATTGGTAGAAGGTAGTGACATGAGTTTTCTTCCTAGTGAGGACACCTACAGACCAGATGGAGGTTCTAACCACTAGCCTTCTACAAGGCGTGTGACAGGGATATGGTGGAGCTTGAAACTCTAGGAAATGACCATGTCATATAGGATTGACAGTATGAGGCCCCACCTAATGTGGACACCAGCATTGGGGTAGGTTTCACCTCTCGTACAACGGGTAGGGACACTTAGCTTGAGACTGACCGACCCACCGTACAGATGACCAACAGATAGTCGAGGGGCCACCGAAGAATAGGATCGAATAGGGATGTCTGTAGAGAGACGTACATGGAAGAGGAGCAGGACGAATGATAGGAGGTGGGAATAAATACACGGTACTACCACCACCACCCCTAGGTGGCACACCACAAGCTCTGGGAGGTGGTGGATAAGGGCGGGGTCGGCTTCAGGTGATGGAGGCATATGATCCTAACATCCCAGAGATGATCTGAGGTACTACCTGTGCCTTCTCCAGCATACCTTTAGTTCTTATAGACATAGGTTAAAATCACTCTTTCCTTTCCATGAACCTTGTTTAGAGCACATATATCCCGATCGAGACATTGGCTTGATCCTTACGAATAGAGACTCCCACGGAAGGGGATTCAGTGATCACGCACTAATTCCAACAATGTGAGCTTGTTGTAGGAGGCAAGAGCTTCAATTAGGATCTCCTAGTAGTGGGTTCTAGGTCTTACGACATCATTCTAGTTATGGACTACCAATATTCATGCTCAGATTGAATGTTTTAGGCTCACAGTGTGGTGTATCTACAGAGATGGGAACTAATTTTCCTTTGTAGGTGGGAAGGAAAATAGAGTAGCGTAAGATGGAATCGCCCATATAAGGGTTGAATCGACCACTCTTCATTTGGATAGCATGACCCTCGGTGAAGTTGATGAGACGAGTCCATAGTTTCCAACTATGGTGGACGAATACACGGAAATATTAGTGATTTCGTTTTGTATGATGAATTCCCCTACAGTGTTCATGGGACTCATTAAAAGGATCTTCCAGCAGTACTTAGACCGGTTTTTAGTGGTCTTCATTGGTGATATCTTGTTGTATTCAGCATCTGAGGTAGAGCATGCGATGCACCTAAGGATGGATCTAGACACACTTTGAGAACACCAGCTTAATGGGAAGCTCTCAAAGTGTGAGTTCCATATACAAAAGTTCCATTTCCTTGGACATGTCATATTAGTGGCTGGAGTTGCTGTAGATCTAGAGAATATCAAGGTTATGCTTGCTCAAGAGCCACTCAAGAGTGTTACCAAGGTGAGGAGTTTCTTTGGGCTGGCTAGGTACTATTAGAGGTTTGTACCTGATGTCTCCAGAGTAGAAGCACCCTTAAAAGTGATAAAAAATTAGGGAAAACCATTTTTTGGGATAGAATGATACCAGTAGAGATCTTAACCGATGAGGTGGATCTTGATGAGTGCCCCTATCTTGAGGCTTCCAGAGGAGGGAACCAACTATGGGTGTTCTGTGATTCATCAGGAATCAGGGTTGATTGTGTCCTAATGTAGGGACAAGCAGTGATTTCTTATGTATCAAGATAGATGAGACTGCCTGACCAGAGTGATGTGAGTCATGACCATGAATTGACAACGGTAGTCATCGCACCGAAGATGTTTCGATATTACCTGATGGGCGAGCATTTCAACATATAATCAGATCACAAGATTTTGAAGTATGTATTTTCTTAGAATTATCTGGACATGAGACAATGGAGATGGAAGAAGTTTCTCCAACACTATGACTTCAATATAGTCTATACTTTATGGAAGTGGAACATAGTGAAAGATGCTCTCAGCAGGAGATAGAGTTAATAGTTGCTGAATGAGGGCTCAGATCAGCTATCCCCACTTTAGATATCCTTCATGGATATCCTGGAGACATATTCTCTTCAGTTGATGGTTGTTTCCCCTCCACTCTTATAGTGATTTAGGGAGGCGCATCTCAGAAATTCCAGTTGTGAGACTATACATGCTCATATATCCATAGTGAATGCTCCAGATGGGTATTTGAAAGGTGGGGAGCACGTCATCCTTTATAGAGGGAAAACCATAGTACTAGTGATGTTTTAGGAGGTGGTATTGAGGAAGTTCCATACATCCCCTTTGGTGATACATAGAGGTGTGTCAAAGATGTACCTGGATATCCGCCATTAGTACTAGTGGCCAAGGAAGAAGAATGCGGTCGAAAATTTTATATTGAGATGCCTCACTTGTCAGCAAGTGAAGGCTGAGCACTAGGTTCAAGAAATTTTGACACAACCCCTTGAGGAACCTGAGTAGAAGTGTGGTGGGGTATTAGTGGAATTTGTGATAGGCTTACCATGTACGTCCAGGAGGCATGATACCATCTGGGTGGTCGTCATCCAACTCACCAAGTCGGACCACTTTCTACCCTTTCAGGACCAGGGTTTAGTAGAGGGATTGGGAATTCTCTATGTGTAGAAGATATTTCAACTCCATGGATTCCCATCAATGATAGTATTAGATAGTGATTCACACTTTTCATTCCGGTTATAGAAGGTATTGTAGGAGTCTTTTGGGACTCATTTGCATTGAGCATAACTTTTTACCCACAGTCAGATGGTCAGAGTGAGCTGGCCATTTAGACCTTGGAGTACATGATTTGTGCTTGTGTATTAGATTTTAGTCGTTGTTCGGAGGACCACATACCACTAGTGGAGTTTGCGTGTAACATAGTTACAACTCCTCCATCAGTATGGCACCATTTGAGGCACTGTATGGATGACCATGCTGATCACCGTTATACAGGATAGACCCAAGGGATCCAGCGCTCATGGGTCCAGAGATGGTACATGCGACCTCTGAGAAGGTTTAGGTTATCTGAGAGCGGGTGAATACTGCATAGAGCTGATATAAGTCCTATGCAATTAGTCAAAGGAAACCATTAGAGTTCTGGTAGGGGGACCATTTATCCCTATGAGTCTCCCCTTGATGGGGAGCTCGAGATTGACGACGGGGAGACTTTTGTGGAGTACCTAGTGGAGATAGAGGATTTTCTGGAGAGGATACTTAAAGGATGGTAAATTTCTCTGGTGCATGTTTTTTGGATGTACTAAAATCCCTAAGAGATCACATGGGAGTGAGAGGCTCATATGCATGCTCATTACCCCTTTATTATTTTTATCCTTGTTTGGATTTTGGGGACGTAAAGCCCAAAGGTGGGGAGAATGTAATACACCATAAAATTCCATGTAAAATTTTTATGTTTTAATGTGATTATTTCAGAACTAGGATCTAAGAAAACAAATCCTTCTGAGGCTTGGAGAGGCTAGAATATATTATTTTTTAACTTTATTTAAGTACGTTCATTAATCATGGAAGAGGGTTTTATTATATTTTGAACTGGTGCCTAGATCGAAAATCTGAGGGCATCGTTGTTTTTAGAATGTCGGGATTTTCCTAGGAATGACTTATCATCAGCCAGTGAAGGTTGAATGGAAAATATAAATTTCATACCTTTATAAAGAAAAATAAAATAAACTTAATAGAATAATAATGTTTATTTTATTTGAATGGTTTCGCTACGATGCAGCAGCCAGTCAGCGCTGTGATATAGCGATGAGGCAACACAGACTCATCAATGAATATCATTAATGAATCAGCAAGGGGAAATGAAATGCATTTCCCACCATTGATTAATTAGAGATATATTTTTGACAAACAACCTGAGGGTAAACCTATGGAAAGGAGAATATATATATATCTCTCTTTCTCAGACGATGATGAAATTTTGGAGGATCAGAACCTGACAACAATTCCCGTGAATAAAAAGATCGGATTCGTAAATTGAAGAATGATGAAAAACGCTAGCAGATCACGAATCAAAAAATGGTGGTGAATGTCATCGGATCATGGATCGACAACGATATAGATCACCATCCATCTTCAATGATAGAAATGAAATCCATGTAGGGGTTTATATTCTCTCTGTGATTGTTGTTCTTTCCCATTCTTCGCTCTAAAAAATGAAAGCGGATCAACTCACGAATAGGTTGATCCATGGATCATGTGTTCTTGTATGAGGGTTGTTAAATTTGGGGACTTGAATGGTAGGGTAGATTCATGTGTTGAAATCCCAGACTTCCCATTTGATTATACACATATAATGCAAAGGGAGCAGGCGAACACGAACAAGTACTGAGTCCCTCCACCTTGTATCTTCTTATGCGTTCTTAAAGGAAAAACTTTTAAAATGGTGGAAAAGAATAATCGAGGACTTTGTAATGAAGGTGACACCCCATGGAGGCCAGAGGAGCAGACATTTCGAAGAAAAAACCGCCAGTGAGGACCCGGTGGTCCGCAGAAGGAACCACAGGCGCACCGGCGTTGGTGGCAGTAGCTACGAGTGGGAGACTACATGACCCAATGGCACACAAGGAATAAGATACATCTTGATCAACTATGGTGGTGCGATAAGGGTCACTGGCATTGGCCGGAAACAGGCGGGAGCGACACTCCCGACGCACACCATTGTGGAGTAGCAGGAGGTTGCGACCCATCAGCTGTAGTGGTGCGCTAGAGACGTGGTGAATCCTGGCACCATGTGGAGGAGAATCTGTTTCCACAGTCCATGTTTGGCCAAATGGGGCAGCAGGGTTGACCAGTTGTGCACACCACCAATCTGACCAACCGAACCAGTCAAAGCTACATTGGACCAGCCAGGCGGGCCCATCAGGGCAGCCTAAACCAACCGGCCCACTGTGTTGGGCTGGGCCAGTGGGCCTGGCCACCGGAGTATCCCAACTAGTTTTTTGATCTGGTTTGACTAAGTCTAACTAGGATGGTGGAAAATGACTAGGTCGTCTAGCAGCCCAGGTTGTAATTTGACTAGCCTACAAGTACGGGTCGGGCCCGATAATTTCGGGTCACTGGGTGACCTGACGGATTGGACCCACGGCCAACATGGGATATGCCCAGTGAGGCCCAATGGGCCTAACAGAAAATATGGGTCATGAGGGACCCCGAGACAGGATTGGTTGGGTCGGTCCGACCGAGTCGGACCGAGTCCGGATGTAACTGACCCCTCTTTACAAAACCAACAATATCTCTCAAACCATACATCTTATTGATGTGTCCTCGGTGGCGTTGGGATACTTGCAATGCGAAAGTCCTTTTGAAATACACCAGTCATCTTGACCTTGTCGGACTAAGACAAGATGTGGTTGGCCCCTGCTTACAGAAAGGGTCTTAATTAACAGATCGGGTGTTTGATTGACATGTCGTCAGCAGAACGATGACCCTTGCGACCTAGTGGTCCTTCTCCAATACTCTACATGAGTTTTTGTGGGGTTTTCCATATGGCCAGGTTGGATTGGACATGAATCCAACCATTATATTTCTTCAAAAATGCCCACATCTTACAAACTAGGCATCTTTTAGACATGCCGTCTATTGCATTGGGACCCTTACAACGAGACGGTCTTTTGAGATACTCTAGGTGGGACTTTGTGGCGAATGAGTTACGACCAATGGATTAAGGAGAAGATACTCCCAGAATAAATTATTCTAAGTGCAGGAATCTAGTGTTTGGCTGTGACTTGAATAATGAAGAATGAAAATTCATGGATCATTAGTCGAGATAACCTTTATGGATCAGCAGTAGAGCGACACTTCATGGATAAGCAGTAGAGAGACCCTTTGTGGATTATCAATAGAGATACCATTTGTGGATCATCAGTAGATCGACCCTTTGTGGATCACCAGTAGTGGGACCCTTCATGGATCAGTAGTAGAGCGGCCCTTCATGGATCAATAGTATAGATACCCTTCGTGGATCAATAGTAGAGTGACTCTTCATGGATAATCAGTAGAGAGTCCCTTTGTTGATCAGAAGGAGCACGACCAATCATGGATAAACTGTAGAGGGACCTATCATGGATCAGCAATAGAGAGACCCTTTGTGGATCCACAGCAAAGTGAAACTTTTTGGATTAGCAGTAGAGCCTCCCAACAGAATATGATGATCTAGTTTTATGACAAATCATCTTTACTTCTGAATTTAAGTTATACTTGGTGTGAGCTGTTTCTTGTGCTTGGTGCTTTGCTTTGAGATCTTCCTTAATGGTATTTTCCTTAATGGAATTCTGTGAGACCCGAGTTGGTATTGGGGTCCCTTCTGAGTATTGTTATACTCACCCCTACATGGGATTTTCCCACACCTATTTTTTCTAATGAAGATGACAAACAACTTTTATTGGGACTTTGGGGATCCATTCCTAAATGGTTCATGGAGGTGGATCGATAGATATGGGGTGTTTTAGTGACATCCAACAGTGATTTGTACAAACCCTTTAAGTAGGATCCTTCGTGAAATATCTCCCAAGCATTTAGTACTTTTTATGTACTTTCCTTTCAGTTTTTCTTGTATTCCATCCTTATTTTACTTCCTGTGGTACTTGTACTTGTTGTTGGTTCTAGTTTCAACTTACTTTTCGGCTCTATGCGCTGCGTTTGTGTGTATAGGTTGAAAGGAAATACCTTTCCTTCTTGAGATATTCCTTTTTGGTGCTAATCTCCAGCTCCTGTCCTACAGAAGGTGGGCTTGGGGTAGTCACAACATGGGCCCAAGGGGACAAGTCATTAAAAACACCCCATGATTTTGTGAATTATATTTTTCTAAATTAATTTGTCTTTTAGATATTTTTCATTTCACATGATAGTGGAAATAGATATATATATATATATATATATATATATATATTAAAAAACTAATTCGAATATTTATTTCAAACAAAATTGACTTGTCTTTCAATACACACAATACCACCTTGGCTTGCGCTACTCATAGCACCGACTAGGCATAGATTACACGCAACACTGATTGTATATAAAGCATCATTTTTTTTGTAATTTTCATTAAATGATATAATTATAACCTATGTGTTAAACATAGTAATATTAATAGTAATAAATAATTTTCAAACATTTTTAATAAATTTTTTATATAAATAAAACTTATTGATAATGAAAGATATGGTTTCTTGGTAAAGACATTTTATGTTTTAGAATATTGTTTTCTCAAATGAACCAATTTTAATAATAAAATTACTTTATAAACATTTAGAAATTTAATTTGATAAAATAAACTTCATTTTTTATTTATAATTCCAAAATTATCTTATGGTGGACTTTTGTGAATTTTCTGAGAAACTGCATTTCTTGATGTATAGTGAAAAATACTCCATTTATGTTAAAAATTGTCTTTTAGTTTAAATAATTATTAATGTTAAATTATATTCTAAATTTGTTTTAAGGTCATATTATATCAAATATTCATATATCAATATAATTTATGTCATTAGAATCAATTTAACATTTAAATTTAATATAAAAACATAATAAACTTTTGAACTTCTTTTTTCTTTAAAGACCCCTAATTTCGTCTCGTCTGCAGGATTAGCATTAATCTCAATTTTTCCAATTTTATGAATTGAATTTAAGAAAATATATATAAACCATTTTAATTAGTATAATAATTAGATTCTAATCATGTTAACTTAATTCTCAACACTAATGTTTTGTGAAATTGATTAAAATTAATCACAATGATTAAGGTAAAATTAAGCTTAAATAGGGTTTAATCTTAATATTAGGGGACCAAATGATATATCCACAAGTAAAAAACCAATATTTTGGACATATTTATTTCATAAAACTTACATTATTTATTTATTTTGGTTTTTAAGACTTTCTTCAGGAAAGAAAATTTGTACACCTAACTTTTTTTCAAAAATTCCAAGTGAGTTCTTATCCTTCTCTATAAAAGGCCACCACCTCTCCCATATCCCCACACCTCTAAAACCACTTATTATCTGAAATTAATTTCTAAATAAACATCCCAACATACCTCCCTTATTCCTAGAATAATTTACTTCAAAAAAGGGAAATCTAAGTAATACTTTTGGCACAAATCAAAAGGAGTTACCCGATTAATAGGTAATGTCTTTTCTCAAGTCCTTTATTTTATTTTCATTCACCACCCCCTCCAATATATTTATTGAATGATTGTATAAAAAGAAGTATCATAAATATAATATTATATTTTTATGTAAAATTTTCAACCAACACATACACACCCCTACATCTAATGGGTAAAGAATATATTGTTTCTGTGTACGATGAACTACTGCCTCACAAAACAATGATTGTTCATTTTTCCATCACCACCTATCAATGTGGAAATTATGATGGAAACTATATTTATATATGATATATATTATATTTATAATGTCTTTATTCTTATGTAATTTTTATTTATAACATACCTTTATGTTTTCCATCTTAAGTAAATACGATAATTTTTTTGAGGAAGTGTGGAAAACCGCCCCCTCAAAGCAATATAATTCATTCATAAACTACATGGATTGTATTAAGGATGGTTTTATTGATATATATATATAATATCATACATCTACTATAATAATTATATATATTTATTTATTTTCAAAAATTTTCTTTCAATATGAGAATTAAACTAAAATAGCGTTCATGCACACGTACAACCTACTGTCTCCATGAACGGTGTATTCTGTTTCAAAATTATATATTCTATAGATTATAATAATATAAATATACTATATATAAATTATATTTATATAATTTTTTAATTTCTAAAAATAATGATATAAGTATATGGATAAAATATATAACAAATTAAGACACATGCAATGAATAAAGAAAATATTACGCGAAGTGAATCCTTAACATAGGATTTTTAACAAGAGGGTAATATAAGGTCACAATAAAACTATATACGGTATTAGGTATAAGAATATGGTTATTTAAAATATGTATAATAAATTTATATTTATTATACTGGTGTTTTTAATGAGTACGACAAGAGTCAAGATGCAATGTTAGGGGATTTCATATCACTTTTTATTTCTGGAATATACATGCAATGTTTTCCACTCTTTCCTTTTGTGTGGGGTATGTACTAACCAAGATTGTATTCTATATATATTATACTTAATTTTATGGTTATTAAAATATCCATTTTTTTTATTTATTTCATGGGGTATAAGTTTCAAAAATTTACCCAATCGGTGAAATAATTTTGTCTCAATTTTATTTCTTTGAGACTCATGTCTGATATGTACCTAAATTCTCATTAAAGGTGTATATACTTCTATTTTACATGTTATATCATGAATTAATTTATTTTAATGGTATTTTAAGATTCATGTAATTTTATTTTCTTACATGGAGATTATGATCCCACCTTACCAAGTTATAATAGTTTATTCTGATAATCTTATCATTTTTCAAGATTGTTTATGTTTATGATTCATTTGATAAAATATTATGATCAATATCTCAAGAAGTATCCTGAATTTCTTTATCCTATGGTTATTAATGATTTATTCATATATTGGTACCATTTCTTATACTATTTGGTACATAATATAGTTAAGAATGTGTTTTTAAAGATGTCTGACTTTACCCTCTGTTCGGTTGGAAATATATTTTACATCAAAACCATGTTTTCTAAAAAGGGTTTCCAAGATTAATATACCATTATCCTTTAATATTTAAAATACATTTTTACCTTTTTTTTCTTTTACCAATCTCTTTAAAGGAATATTCTTGTCACTTTCCAAACAAGTCATTTTTCTAACTATATTACCATGAAAAAGGAATGTTCTTTTTACCTCGTATGACATATACATATTTATCTACTGACATTTCATTGAAGATTACATTTCATTTTTAAAATGTTGATTTTTATGATTTTTTTAAAAAAATTGATTTGAAGGAAAATTGTTTTCAAAATGTTTTAAACCTTATTTTATAAGTTTTCAAGGAGAATTGTTTTCAAAATTTTTCAATACTTATTTATAAGTTTCCAAAGTATTTTCAATGAAATTGTTTTCAAAAGAAAATTCAAGATTATTTATTGAGTATTCAAGTAAAAAGGTTTTCACAAAATTTTCAAACATTCTTTAGAAGTTACCAAAGTGCTTTTGAAGAAAATGGTTTTTAAACTATTTTAAATTTATTTTATATTTTTTCAAGGAAAATAGATTTTAAAATGATTTAAAGTCTTATTTATAAGTTTTCAAGGTATTTTTACAAGAAAATTATTTTAAAATGGTTATATTTATTAAAAATATTTTTTATAGAATAAAATATATTTTCCTCAAGAAACAATTTTGAATGATATTTAAAAATTATTTTACATATAAGATGGAATCTATTAATGATACTTATGAACTTATAGAAAATGATATAAAGGTTTCATTCATATTATTTATATGAATGGGTTATTCTTAGTTTTATGGTCTTTGTGAAATATGTTTCTCTTTCACAGGTTATATGTTAATGAAATCTGTTTCTCTTTTATGGGTTATTCTTTAGATGTAATGGTTATGAAACCTGTATCATTTTCTACACATTATGATATGTTTACATGTTTATGATACCCATTTCATTGCATGGGTAATGATATTATTTCTTATGATTTTGTGGCACATGCTTATGTGATTTCACTATGAGATGGGTGGGACCTATATCTCCCTCCAATGTATTGGGTAAATATTTATATCTCATGATATAGAATAAGATAGTCTTGGGAATGAACCTAGAATACTAAGATAACCATGGGAGTGAACCATGACTACCATGATTTTTTTAGGAGTGAACTTGTGCTACTAAGATGGCCATGTGAGTGAACCATGACTACCAAGATGGTATGGGAAGTGAACTCATACAACCAATATGGTCTTGAAAACAACTCCTGGGCACCCATACAACCAATATGGTCTTGAAAACAACTCCTTGTCTAATATTTAAATTATATTATATTCTTATGTGATTTCTGTAGTTCCATGTTTTATTCCTATGTTATGCTTTAATTGCTTATGTTCTTTATTTCCTTAAGATTCATGCCTTATGAACTGCCAATATTAATGCCATGATTCATGTATATGATCTTTGATATGAAATTTGTGATCTTCTATTTTCATGATCATGTTCTCACACCCTTATTCGCAAGATTATTCTTACATATCTCCCTTGGTTACCATTAATGAGAATTTGATATCACACATTTTTTATATTTCCTTTCCCCATGTTATGAAGAAATTATTTAGGTATATGTAATAAAGTTTGAGAACTTTATGGGATATTTTGAATATATTTCACTAGGATAGAAGATTTTGTTTCCATGTTTCCAAGGAAACTAAAATATCATGGTCCTCAAGAATGAATTTTCGTAATGTACTGAATATTAATCTAAAATGACGCAATATAAATGTATTTCAAGCCTGGGTAACTATAGTTGGTATAATAGGAAAGTTTTAGTAAACCTTTGAAAATAAGATGATAAAACTTTCGTGATATCCCTAGGTATATTTCTAATGATATGTCTTGGTGTTTCTATATAGATAAGTATAAGGATGAATTAACGTATAGGAAAATGTCCAAGAAATCTAGTAAAGGGGTTTCCTAGAAATACATCCTTGTCTAGATACTATAGGTGTATGTGGCTCTGGCATAGATGTACCCAGGGGTAACAACTCTGAAAATCTATTTCAGGCCTGAATCAAGATAATCTGGTACATGAAAACATGCCTTGTTTCACGCCTGATTTAACACTTTTAGGGTTATGCTTTGGGAATTAAAAAACTCTTCATGAACAATCATGATGGATTTAAAAATAATTTGGCTATGGATAACCTAGGATAAACCAAGGGTTTCATAGAGTTAGGATGGTTTCCCGATTTAGACATCCTATAATTAAATGTTTTCAAGACTATGTGGTTTTTTTCTTTGATAAGTAATGCTCACACCGTAGTTTTAGTTTTAGTCATTAAATGGAACCAGAAGGAAATGTATTAAGGTTGAATGTGATGGATGATTTTTTGATGAGTAGTAAAGTGGTATGATCATTGGAGTTAAAGAATTTTTTATCATGACAAATAATTTTTCCTGGAATATGATTAACAATGTGTACCTTAACCAAATCTCGAACTCACCAAGGAAGATAAAGAATGAGTTCCATGAGATTTTAGGTAATGAAGACCATAAAAGAAATAATATTTTGTTTCTTTTGCCACATGAATTTGGAAATAATCACCTAATTTAATGTCTTATATGAACAATAATATGTTTTTAATGCTGAAATAAGGACATAAAGTAAGTGACTATAAGGGAAAAATGAATATTTCAATCAACTAAATGTATGACAATGTTAACCTCACAAATACATTGTCAAAGATTAGTTTTTATAAGTGTGTAGTAAATGGTCATTATGCAACTCAATTTACTAGGATGAAATCTCTTAAAAAGAACTATCAAGGTGGTGCGAGTAATGGTTACATTACTGATGATGGAGAGACTACAAATAAAATGTGAATCAAAATATGTATTATTTAATAGGATGAGGTTCCTTGTTAATGGAATATGGATTAAGTGGAATAATTAAAGTTTATTTGTGTTTGGGGTCAAATATTAAGTTATATGAATGATGAAATATACAAGTATTGTTCTACTTTTGTTTTTTCACTCAGTATTTTAATGTTTTTTTGAATGTTCTCAATGGACTGGGAAAGTGATTTAAAGATAAGGTGATATTTAGACTAAGGGAAGGTAACCCTTAATATTTTCTTAATTTTAAGATAATGTTGATATGAATAACTAAATTGGAAGTTAATGATTACCTTGGAACTAATTAAGGACATGTTCACAAGTAGTTCATGCTCTCATTGATAAAGTTAAAAAATTATTGGATTTATGTAATATATCCAATAATCTATAGAATAAGGAAGAATGTATGGTTTCCAAAAGTATTTATGGTAATTCAGGTTGTTACCATGTTCTAAGATAATTTACCATGAGCGTATTCACTTGTATTGAATGTGACAACCAATATCTACTTTATGATATATGTGGGATTAATGTTAAGATGATTTTTTTACTTTCTTTATACAGTTTTGTATTATGATCTTTCATAAGGGTTATATGGTTAACTATTCATGAGAATTTTAAGTTAAACTTCAGAAGAAGTATTTATTCACTGAGTTTGTATTTATACCCCTGGTTAAAAGGCTATTTAGTGATTAACCTTATTTCGAGGATGAACATCATATTTTGGAAATTATATTTGTATGGTTTTAAAAAAGGACATCATGTGTATTGAGGAAAAACCAATCACGTCTGGAAAGTTCATGGGTCTTAAACCCATTACCAAAGGACCATAAGGGTTTCACGCCTACCACTGGCCTATGCGATGTCTTGGTTAATCTATAATTATTTTTAATTAATATCTATTTATTATGAAACAATAGAGTTAATTATTTTGTTTAGAGATTAATGTATTTACCATGTTGATTTTTTAAGAATATGTATAGATAAATAGTTATGATTTTACTTCTTTTATGGGCCTTAAGATATGCTAAAATAGTATTTTATCACTTCAGACCTCAAAGTGAATTTTTAGACATCTGTTATATGATGTAATGGATGAATTAGAAATTGATAAAAGCCCAAATGAAGAATGAAATTTTGTTTATATAAATATATCAAATAAGAACATTTCCTTATATTATTTCTCAATAAAATAATTACTTAATGTTAGGATAATGACCATAAGAAAATGTGTTGTCTAAATACCTTTATTTTTGTTGAATTGGTGGACTTATAAGTCATCATATATTTATGAATTTGAGGCCCTAAACTTTTCATTGATCATTCAAATGTTTTTTATAGATGTCCTCAATCACTCTCTATAGATATTTATTCTTCTACACTATGTCCAATATTCACTCCCAACCTATGTCCTCCTATGTGGAAACCTAGTTATATATTACTTTGGGTAACCGTTATGGTTCCAACTTTCCCTTTCTAAGGGATGTTTTATTATTCATTTGTTATTTGGGCTTCTATGATTGAAACTATGAAGTATTAAAACTTTTATAACCTAGATGAATTTCAAGGGATAAATTCATTTTAAGGGGGTAGAATGTAACACCCTAAGATTTTGTGATTCATTTTTTTTCAAATTAACTTATCTTATTGATATTTTTCATTTCACATGACACTAGAAATGGTTATATATATATATATTCATATTAAAACACTAATTCAAAAATCCATTTCACATGGAACTAACTTGGGTTGCACAACACACAATACTAACTTGGCTTGCGCAACACACAATACAAAATTGGCTTGCACTACCTGCAACATTAAATAAGCATATGTTACATGCAACACCGAGTCTCTACGAAGCATCATTTTATTTTAATTTTTCAAAATGATATGACTATAAACTTTCCATTAAAAATAAAAATATGAATAGTACTAACTAAATTTCAAATATTGTTTATAATTTTTTTATAAAAATAAAATATATTAATAATGAATGATATGATTTTTGGTAAATTTCTTTTATGTTTAAAAATGTTATTTTCTAAAATGAACCGATTTTAATAATAAAATTAATTTTAGAAACATTTATAAATTTAATTTGATAAAATAAACACAATTTTTTAATTTATAATTCCAAAATTATCTTGGGGTGAATTTTTTTGATTTTTCTGAGAAACTTCAATTTTCGATGAATTTTGCAAAATACTGTTTTTAGGTTAAAACTAACTTTTCGTTTAAATAATTATTAATGTTAAATTATATTTTAAATTTGTATTTTGGTAACATTATATCAATTATAAATCTATTAAAACAATTTAGGTCACTATAATCAATTTCACTTTGAAATTAAACATAAAAACTTAATAAACTTTTGAACTTCCTCCTACTTTAAAGACCGGTAATTTCATCCCATCTGTGGGATTAGTATTTGTCTTAATTTTTTCACTTCTGTGAATTTAATTGAGAAACAATTACATAAAAAATTTTAATTGGTATAATATTTATATTCAAATAAAATCAACTTAATTTTTAAACAAAAATATAAGTAAAAGTGATTTAAATTAATCACAACAATTAAGGTCGAATAAAACTTAATTAGGGACTAAACCTTAATCTTATGTGACCAAATTACCTATAAAATTTTCCAAAACCTATTGGATGGAAATATTTCGTCCATAAACCATCCATTATTTATTTAGGTTTGGTTTTTATGACTTTTTAATGTAAGAACATGTGTATACCTAACTTGTTTTCAAACATTCAAAGTGAGTCCTTTTCCTTCCCTATAAAAGTTCGTCACCTCTCCCACTTCCTCACACCCTAAAAAATATTAGGTTCAGAAAATATCTTCACAATATTCTTACCAAAATTTCTCCCTTCCTCATATTATCCTTCTTTTAGGCATTAGGAAATCCAAAGAATCCTTTTGGCACAAACTAAGAGGAGTTACATGATTAAGAGGTAATATATTCCCTCAAGTCCTTTCTATTATTTTCCTTATACACCCCCTAAAATAAATTTAATAAATTATTATATAAAAAATATAATTAATATAATATGAGGTTATTATGTAAATGTTTTGACCTACAATTACACACACCTCCATCTAATGGGTGGTGAACATACGGTTTCTGTGTACGGTGAACTACTGCCTCGCGAAATGACGATTGTTCATTTTTTTCATTACCACCTATCATGATGACCATTATGATAGAAACTATGTTTATATATGATATATATATTATATATATATATATTTTTTTTTTATTCTTATATAATTTTTATTTATAACATATGTTTATGCTTTATATCTTATGTAAATATAATAATTTCATTTAAGGATGTGTTGATTACTGCCCCTCAAAGCGATATGATTCATTCATACACTACATGGATTGTATTAAGTATGGTTTTAGTGAATATATATAATATATATGATTTCATAAAGCTTCTATAATAATTATATATACATACATACATTTATATCTTTTACTTTTTTTTCTTTCAACGCGACAATTAAACTGAAATAATGTTCTTGCGTACATACGACCTACCATCTCCATGAATGGTGTATTCCATTTCATACTTATATATTATATAGATTATTATAATACATATATAATGTATATAAATTATATTAATATCATGGTTTATATTCTTGAATTAATGATATATGTATACGGACCAAATATATAACAAATTAAGACACATGCGAAGATTAAAGAAAATATTACCCGAAGTGAAACCTTAACATAAGATTTTTAATAAGTAGGTAATATAAGGCTATAATAAAACAATATATGTTATTAGATATAATAATATTTTTCTTTAAAATGTTTGTGATAAATTTATATTTATTATATGGGTGTTCTAAATGAGTATGATGAGATTCAAGACACAAGTTAAGAGGATTTCATCTCACTTTTTATTTCCATGGGATACATGTTATGCTCACCACTCTTTTGTTTTTCATGGTTTATGTACTTCACATGATTTTATTATATATATATATATATATTATAGTTAAATTTATGGGTATTAATATATCCATTTTATAATATTTCTTTCCTGAGGAATAAGTTTCAAAAGTTACTAAATCGGTGAAATAGTTTTGTCTCAATTTTCTTTCTTTGAGACTCATGTTTTGTTATGCACCTAAATTCTCTTTAGAGGTTTGTATACTTTAATTTTACATGTTATATAATTAATTAACTTATTTTAATGATATTTTAAGCTTTATGTATTTTTTTTCTTAAATGGAGAGTATGATCCCATGTTACCATGTTATAATATTTTATTGTGTCAATCTTATCACCTTTTAGGATTTTTTATGTCTATACTTGATTTTATGAAATCATATAATTCCTATCTCAATAAAATTCATGAATTTACTTATAATATGGTTATTAATGATTTATTCATATATGTGTACCATTTTTTCTACTCTTTGATATAACATATAGTCAATAAACTGTTTTATGGAAGCTTGACTTTACCCTCTCTTCAGTAGGAAATTTATTTTCCATCAAAACAATGTTTTGTAAAAAGGGTTTCCAAGAATGATATACCATTATCCTTTAATATTTAAAATAAATTTTTACCCTTTTTATTTTACCAATCTCTTCAAAGTAATATTCATGTAATTTTCTAAACAAGGAATTGTTCTATCCTTTTTACCATTCAAAAGGAATGCCCTTTATACCTTGTAAGACATGTACAGATTTACCAATATTCATTTCCTTGAAGCATACATATAATTTTTCAAATGTTAATTTTTAAGAAATGGTTTTATAAAAGTAATTTCCAGAAGAATTGTTTTTAAAATATTTTTAACCTTCTTTTATAAGTTTTCAAGGGAAACTATTTTCAAAATGATTTCAAGCTTTATTTATATGTTTTAAAATTATTTTCAAAGAAATTGATTTAGAAACATTTTTATGATTTATTTATAAGTTCTCAAAGGGTTTTCAATAGAAAATATTTTTAAAATGTTTTGAACTTATTTTATAAGTTTTCAAGGAAATTTTTTCCCAAATTACTTCTATTATTCTTTATAAAATTTCCAAATATTTTTCTAAGAAAATTATTTTCTAATGGTTTTTTGAATTAAAAATATTTTTCAAAGAAGAAAGGATATTTTCCTCAAGAATCGTGTTTGAAATATATTTTGAAATTTTTTTCCATCAAATATGACATCCATTTATGTTGCTCACCCACTTCTAGAAAATGATCTAAAGGTTCCATTCATATTATTTCTATGAAAGAGTTATGCTTAATTTTGTGGTATTTATGAAATCAGTTTCTCTTTCACAGGTTATATATTTATGAAATCTATTCCTCCTTCACATGTTATGCTTTAGATGAAATAGTTATAAAACTTGTATTTTTTCCACATGTTATGATATGTTTACATGTTTATGATACCAATTTCATTGCATGGGTTATTATATGATTGTTTAAGATTTTCTTGAACATGTATGTATGATTTCACCATGAGATTAGTGGGACCTATATCTCCCTCCAATGCATTGTGTAAAGATTTATATCTCATGAGATATACTTATATGGTCTTGGGAATGAACCTTGACTACTAAGATGGCCATGGTAGTGAACCATGACTACAAAGATGGTATGAGGAGTGAAATCATTATTAAAGATGGTCATGGGTTTAAACCATGACTACCAAGATGGTTTAAGGAGTGAAACCATACTACCAATATGGTCTCAGAAGTGATGGCTTGGCTATTATTGAAATTAGATTACACACTTATGTGTTTTCTATAGTTCCATGTTTCATTCCCATGTTCTTCTTTCTTAGATTATGTTATTTATTTATTTAAGATTCATGGCTTATGAACTTAGAATATTTATGACATGATTAATGTATATGATCTTTGATATGCAGGGTGTGGTCTTCTATTTTCATGATCATGTTCTCTATAATGACCCAAACTTTTATTAGGAAAAATTCCTCTTGATCTAATTAAATTTCTTATTATGTTAAATGGTTATATAACATATACACTTATTTGGTTTTATGTTTTTGGATTTTAAAACACTATTATGAATTTTTACCATTTCTAATATAGTCATTGAACAATGATAACATGATTAGTATAAATATAAGTCTTTAATAAATCCAATTTACTCAGAATAAGGAATTGATGACCTCATCCAGTAGAATTGATTCGTATGATGCCCATTTGTTGGAGCTCGTAAAGGAGGTGGAATCATTAGGCTTCACTCATTACCAAGACCAAGCTGAGCTTTAACACGTTAAGCTCGAACAGAACAACCCATGACAGAATTGGAATTTGATAGACATTACCTTCCGAGCGATGTTATCTGAGCCACCCCAAGAGTCTGTCACCATCGCACACCTTACCCTTCAGTCATATGAGGGTGTTGTATGGGTTTATGTAAAAAGACCATATAACTATAATTATGTGTATTATTTGTTTATAGAATAAATAATATACATTCATTTTATTATTGTTACTTTGTAAATAGCTTTTAAATCACAAATAGTATTTTTTAGTAAATATTCAATTAAAAATATATTTTGATGAATTAATGGATTTTTGAATTAAATAATAATTTAATTAAATATTATTACTAAATTTATTTTTTATTATATATAAATGATTGTAAATTTTTTTTATGAATACAATTGTAAATTTTTTAAGGTTTGAAACCCATTTTAGCCAAAAACCATGAATTTTCGATAAATGTCAGTTTTTATTTTAAAAGTAAAAATTCACATATTTAGAATATTATTTATATAAAATGAATATTATTTTTGGAATCAGTAATTTGAATTTATCCAATGGTTAACTTTTCATAATTTTCTAAGACAACCAAATGTTTTGGTAGAAATTAAATACCGTTTAAATATTTAATGTGATTTATGACATCATAATGACCCAATAGTGATGTAAGAAAATACTATAATTGATATTTTCGTCTAATATATGTTTTAACATCAAAATAATGTGATTTTATATTTGTTTTATTAATTTTATGGTGCCTTAGTGAACCCTCCAAGATTTATAAAACATTTTAACTTTTTAAATGATTTCCTTGTGAGTGTGACTCACCTCCACATAAGCAAGACTAATATTTTAAGAAGTTCATCCATTGTACATATAAAATAATTATTTCCACTACCCTTTGGAAAAAAATGTGGGAAAAAACTATGGGCTGGTTTTTGGTTTTGATTTGTTTAATGTGTGTTGTCCAAAACCTAAATAATAAAAAATTACCTCTCTTTTACTATATAAACCTACCGAGTCTCCCACTTATATTCACTAAAAACCCATTTAACACGTCCCTACCCTGACCCCTCTCTCTAAAATCCTCTCATGGTTCCCCAAGATCCCATGAATCCTCTCTCAAGCCTCTCTCAATCCTTTGGGATCACACTTCCAAGTAAGGGGTTTCTTCCTTTCTCCTTTTTTCCAACTTTCTTAATGTTATTATAACCTTTTAATTTCAATTAAAAATTTTGGGGTATGATTTTTCACCTCTACCATAATACCCTACTTATGTTTGAATAATGATATACCTCTTTCTCTCTCATTAATTCCTCCCATGTACACCTGTTACCATGATGAAATTCCATAAGGAATTTATCTCTCCTTATTTACATCCAAGAAATTATTTTGTATTATACATCTAACTTATATTAAATATGTTAGGGAATGTATCTATATGACCCCACTACTTTACATTTCAAGTATATATGATGAGACACCCCTTTCTATCTCATCAACCATTTGTATTAATTCTTATTTCATGTCGTTATGCTGTAGAAATTTCATTGTGATTTTCCAAGACAAAGTCATTGTGTAGTGAATAAAATGACCATTTCTCTATCAAGGGTATTAACCTATATACACATTTAATTATTGATTATATTATTTCATGTATGAATTAAACACTCCTTTATTGTGGAGAAAATTACAATGTTTAATGAATCCATGTTATAAGATCCAAGAGGCACACTTATGCATGAAATGAGAGGATTAAGACGGTTGCGCCCTCATAACGCTTCAATGCATTGGGTAAATATTAGTATCATGATACATCAAGTGAAATAAGGGTTTAATCATGATAATTCAATTTCAATGAGGTTTTTCTCATTATCCATGTGCAATTAGCCTTAGATTATGTTAATATCATGTTAAATTTTGTTTCCACATTTCCATGTTATGATAGTCATGCTATATCATGCCTTTATGTTCATGTTTCTCTTATGCTCCATTTATATGCCTATTTCTTAACATGTAATATATTATTCATGTTATGAATTGTTTTCTCTATTACTGGGATTTATATCTCATTCTTTTATTATGCATGTCCTTAGGCTATCCCATGTAATATTCTAAGTACGAAATAATGTGTGTGGTCATGTAAAAGAAGACTTCAATAAAGATGTGCATTTCATGTTTTAAGTTGTTATGTAATTTTCTTATGCACCAACGACACTATACCTATCGATATTATATGTTGTTTCAAGTGAATATTTTATGTAATAAGTTATGTTCAATTGTGAAATAAAGATAAGGCTTGTTATAGTTGGTATCAGAGGATAGGTTTAGTTATTTTTAGTATTAGGATTAAAAACCCCTAGTGAAAACCTTAGGGATAAGACTAAGTATAATAAAAACCTACCTAAATTTTGGTTAGTATTGATTAAGTGGTTTATAAAGAAAATACATCCATGTTTGGATACGATCAGGTAGAGGCGGCTCTAGAACAGATGTATCTAGGAGTAAAACCCAAAAACACCGCTTGGAGCTAGACTCAAATTGGAACCAGTGTACGACAACGGGCCTTGTTGCACTCTTGGTTATGATACTCCAGAGGGATATACTTTGGTAAATTCATAAGCTTAGTATTAACCATTGTTAAGGGAATAAAAAATACCCCTAAGAA
Source organism: Viscum album (assembly GCA_963277665.1). Lineage (NCBI taxonomy): Eukaryota > Viridiplantae > Streptophyta > Magnoliopsida > Santalales > Viscaceae > Viscum > Viscum album. The sequence continues at coordinate 1,364,838,189 of OY728166.1, read as the reverse complement.
TATATATTGGGAAACATATCATGGACAACAAAGATTAAATCCTATAAATTCATTAGTTAAGGAAATAAAAGTAATTTATAAGTAATCCATTTTTATATTTGGATTTCCCTTTATTTGTTACCCCTAAATTTTCTTTTATTCCATCCAATTATTGGTAATAGGAGGACTCGGGCTAACAACTGATGTCAAGATCAATGTGATGACTATTCTAATGAGATGCCCAATCCGATGGGAGTGGTAATCGCGAACTTTGCCATGATACTCTCTCAATTAACTCATGTTTTGAATAGAAACATGGGTTAATAGGAACTTTCAACCCCCGCCCCCCATCAAAGAACAAGTAGCAATCGAAAGCTTCATGATATGAAGGCCACTTACTTTTAATGGATCATCTGATCTCTCAATTTCCGAAAAATGGATAAACTCCATTGAAAAGATCTTATCTATCCTTCAATGTTCTGAACAAGAGAAAGTTATTCTAGCTACTTATCATGTGTAGGGTGAAGTTGATCAGTGGTGGACATTGTTCAAAATTAAAAATCTTGAGGGGATTGAGGTGTTGGAATAGATGGTTTTCCAAAAAATGTTTTTTGATAAATATTTTCCTCACAACCTCCAACTTAATATGGAAAGTGACTTCCTTTCCCTCAAGAAAAAATACGACGAATCCATTAGAGTGTACAAGGAAAAATTCAAAAGTCTTTCATGATACACCTTTAGCTTTGTTGTTACCCCCGAATGTAAGTTTGACCACTTATTTGGTGGGATAAAACCTATCATACGGAAAACCCTAGAGATATATGACTTCGATTGCTATGAAGAATTTGTCTGATATTCCCTCAAAGTCAAAATGGAGATCAGTGAATCTCAAGGGTATCACGGGTTTAAGAAGTGTAAGGTAGAATTCAATTCTGGCAGTCTGATGGAAAAATCCAATGGTGATAAGAAAATAAATGACCCCACTTTCCAAAGGTGCGGAAAGAAGAACCCTAGAAATTTACTAAAGGGGATGAGGAAATTCTATAGGTGTGGAAGAGAAGGGAACCTGGACACTAATTTCCATCAATAAAAACCAGCAGATGTGATAGAGAATAGGAACACTCCATTTAACCCTCAACACATTGTTCATTACTTCTACGGTAAATAACCAGGGCACTTTCCAAACCAGTTCCCTAATCCAAGGGTTTTTTGAGGAAACCAACAACCTCCAAGGTATAAAGGGAGAGCTTTTTCCATCACTACCGCCAAAGTGAACCCTGACAATGAAGTGGTGACATGTAAGCTAGTTATTAATTCGTGAATATTGAACATACTTTTTTATTCTAGTTCTAAACATTATTTTATATCCCAAAGGTTTAATAGAATAATCCCAACATCACCACAAATCATGAAAGTAAAGATGTTGGTGGGAATGGAAAATGGGGCAATCATTGCACCCCATGAATATAAATCCTCCCATGTGGTTTAAACTTCTCATGGAACCATTTCATACTCCCTCTGGTGTAATTTGATGCAATTACTGGCATGCATTGTATTTTTCTATATTGTTCCAACATAAATTGTTGTGAGAGGAAAATCACCCTCCATATGGTGAATCGACCCCCGATTTTTTACAAGTGAAAGGAGGAGGATGAATCTTAGTTATTACTATCATCTCAAGTGTAGATATTATTACCCTATGAGCATGCGTATCTTTCTCATATGATTTATTCTAAGGAAGAAACCATCCTTGAATACATTCCTATTGTGAGGGAATTTGCTGAAGTGTTTCCGGAGGAATTGTTTGGTCTTCCTCCTAAAAGAGATGTTGAATTATAAATTGATCTTATACCTGGGGAGTTTCCAATATCCAAGAATCCATATAGAATGGTTGTTGGGAAGCTTTAAGAGGTGAAGAAACAACTACAGGATAATCTGGATATATGTTTTATATTCCAAAGTTCTTCACCATGGGGAGAACCAATCCTCTTTCTCAAAAATAAGGATGGGTCGGTGCACTTTTTCATTGATTATCATGAGCTCAAAAAAATCATGATAAATAACAAGTATCCTCTTCCCAAAATTGATGACTTTTTTTATTAGCTACATGGAGAAAAATACTTCTCCACTGTGGATTTTCGGTCAGGATGTTACCAATTAAGGGTGAAGAAGAAGGATAACCCCAAGATTTCTTATCGTACAAGATACAGGAACTATGAATTCATAGTAATTCCTTTATAACTCACTAATTCTCCAGTGATCATCGTAGAAGTGATTAATATATTATTTAGATATTACCTCAACAAATTTGTGGTAGTCTTTATAGGAGATATTCTAATATACTCTAAAACCAAGGAGTAGCATGAGGAGAATCTAAGCATTGTACTAGAGACCTTGAGAAAGGATAAGCTATATGAAAAGTACAGAAAGTGTGAGTTATATTTGAAGGAGATCTCATTATTAGATCATATCATCATAATAAATGGGATATATATGGATCCCTCCAAGATAGCTACAATTGAGGGATGTCAAGTCCAACAACAATAATGGATATTCGTAGCTTCCTAAGGTTAGCAGGATATTATCACCGATTTGTGAGAAATTCCTCACGATTGTCCAACCCTCTTAAAAAGATAACTAGTAAGGGAGTAAATTTTTTTTGAAGTGATGAATGTGAAGAGAGCTTCAAGGAGTTGAAAAGGAGGCTTATCACTATACATGTGCTCACACTACCCACAAGTGGAGAACTTTTTGTGGTATTCAGTGATGATTCAAATAAGGGATTGGGTTTTTTGTTGATTCAAAATGGAAAATTCATTACCTATGCTTCAAGGAAATTGAATATTCAAAAGAAAAACTATTCAACACATGATCTGGAGTTGGATGCAGTAATATTTGCTTTAAAAATTTAGAAACATTAACTATTTGGGGAGAAGTGTGAAATATATATGGACCACAAAAGCTTCAAGTATATATTCACATAGAAATAGTTGAACATGCACCAAAGAATATGGTTAGAGATGATCAAAGAAAATTACTGCTCAATCCATTACCACCCTCATAAATCGAATAAGGTGTTTGATGCTCTAAGTAGAAAGGACTCAAAAATTATATCATTGATTAGAATTGAAAAAAGATAAAATCTTCTTAGATTTGATGAAGATTCATATGAGAATCATAAATAATGGAGCATCATCAATCCTTTCACAAATTATTACTCAGCCTTCTCTTTTTTAAGGGTTAAAGTATTCTCAAAAGAATGATGTGGGGATTTAGAAGAAAGTGGAAACTATCAGGAAAGGTAAATCCTTAGAGTTCAATGTTAATTAATAATGAATTGTGATATTTAGGATAATACTATGTCTTCTATCAAGTTAGGGTTTAAATAAAAAACTTTTGGATGATGCACATAGTTTGAATTTATCTATAAACCCAAGAAACAAAAAGATGTATTGAGATCTCCAAGAGCTTTATTGGTGGGATAACATGAAGAAGGAGATCACTGAGTATACATAAAAGTGCCTAGTATGTATGTAATTGAAGGATGAAATGCATAAGTCTAAGGGGATGATGAAACCATTACTCATACCAACATGAAAATGGGAAAATATCACCATGAGATTTATCACCAGACTTCTGAAGACATCCAAAAGAAACCATGCTATCTGGGTTGTTGTGGATTTCTTATAAAGACTGCACACATCATTGATATTCCAGTGGATTTCTAATTGGATCAACTAGCACGGATATACATCATAGATTTAGTAAGGCTGCATGAATTACCACTATCTATTGTATTTAATTGAGATCCAATATTCACTACTATGTTTTGGAAGATTCTTGAACAGGGTCTGAATACTTAACTGAACTTTAGTACGGCTTATCATCCTCAAACTGATGGCCAATCTGAATGGACTATCCAAACAATTGAGGATATGTTTAAATCATCCTCAATGGACTTCAATGGAGGATGGGATCAACTTATTCCTCTACTTTATTTCCTTTAAAAAAATAGTTTCCAATCTATCATCCAAATGTATCCTCATGAAGCCCTGTATGGGAAGAGGTGCAGAACACCGACATGATTGGATGAAATTGGGGAGAGAAAACTCCTAGGTCCAGAAATGATTTAAGAAATGGTGGATGAGGTTAAGACCATCTAGTAGCACATTAAAGATGCCTAGAGTCAACAAAATAGCTCTGTTGATAATCATCGACAAGACCTAGAGTTTGATGTTAGAGACATGGTATTTTCTGCATATCACTGTGGAAGAGAGTTATGAGATTTGGGAAGAAGGGAAAGATTATTCCAAGGTACATCGGCCCTTTTGAGATCCTTGATCACATTGGAGCAGTTTCCTATCAACTAACACTCCCACCAAACATATCTCAAATACATAATGTATTCCATGTTTCACTCTTGAGAAAGTACATACCTAACCCATCACATGTAATCAATCCAGAGGTGGTACCATTGGAGAATGAACTCTCCTATAAAGAGAATCTGGTGATGATATTAGATTGTAGAGAATAAGTTCTACTAAATAAGACAATCCCCCATCAAGGTGTTGTAGAGAAACCACAAGATCGAATAGGCAATGTGGGAATCAGAGGAAGCGATGAAGTTGAGTGACTTGCATCTGTTTAGTGTGGGGAAAAGAAATTTCGATGGAAAAATTTCTTAAGGGAGGGAGATTGTAACGATCCAAACTTTTATTAATGAAAATTCATCTTGATCTAAGTAAATGTCTTATTACATAAAATAGTTATATAACATATGCAATTCCTTGGTTTTATGTTTTTGGATTTCAAAATACCGTTAATTTTTTTTACCATTTCTAATATAGTCTTTGAACAGTTATCACGTGATTAATATAAATATAGGACTTTAAAAAATCCAATTTACTCAGAAAAGGAAGCGATGTCCTCATCTAAAAGAATTTCTCCTTATGAAGCCCATTTTTCGGAGCTCAGAAAGGAGGTGGCGTCACTGGGATTCTCTCTTGACCAAGCCCAATCCAAGATTCAACACCTTAAGCTTGAACAAAATCTCCTAAGGGAGAAGTGGAAGTTGATAGAGATTACCACCTGAGTTTTGTTATCTGAGCCACCCCTAGAATCGATCACCATCACACAACTTACCCTTAGGTCATATGCAGGTGTTATAAGGGGTTATGTAACAAGACCCCAGCACTACGATTATTGTATTATTTTTTTATAGAATAAATAATATAAAATCATTTTATTATTGTTACGTTTAAATTGTTTTTAAAACACAAATAGTATGTTTTTAGTTAATATTAAATTAAGAAATATATTTTGATGAATTAATGTATTTTTGAATTAAAAAATATTTTAATAAAATATTATTACTAAATTAAATTTTATTAAATATAAATTATCTTTTAATTTTTTAATGAATACAACGGTAATTTTTATTAAGGTTTGAAACACATTTTTTCCAAAACCCATGATTTTTTTTATAAATGTCAGTTTTTATTTTAATAGTAAAAATTCACATATTTAGAAAAATATTTAGATAAAATGAATATTATTTTTGGAATTTGGACGTAAAAATTATCCAATGGTGAATTTTTAATAATTTTCTGAGACTATCGAATTTGTGGGTAAAAGTTAAATACTGTTTAAATATATAATGTGTTTTATGACATCATAATGAACCAATAATGAAGTAATAAAAAACTATAAATGATATGTTTGGGCAATATATTTTTTACATTTAAAATAATGTGATTTTAGGTTTGTTTGTTTAATTTTATGGTTCCTTAGTGGACCCTCCAAGACTTATAAAACATTTAAACTTTTAAATTGATTTCCTTGAGAGTGTGACTCACCTCCACATAAGAAAGCCTAATATTTTAATAATTTAGGAAATTTTCATTATAAAATAATGTTTTACACTCCAATTTTGAAAAAACTAAAGGAAAAACCCATGGTTTGGTTTGTGGTTTTGATTAGTTTGATGTGTCGTGTCCAAAACCTAAATAATAACGAATTCCCTCTCATTTCATATATAAACCCACCAAAGATCCCACTCATAATCACTAAAAGCCCTTGTATCATGTTCTTACCTTGACCTCATCTCTTTAAAATCCTCCCAAGATTCCCCAATCTCCAAGTAATCCTCTCTCACGCCTCTCCCAATTCTTTGAGATTGCACTTCCAAGTAAGGTGTTTCTTCCTTTCTCATTTTTGTCTAATTTTATTTATGTTGTTATGACCTTTTAATTTCAATTAAAAATTTTGGTTTATGAATTGAAACTTCTCCCATACTTCCCTACTTATGTTTGAATTATTATAGATCTCTTTCTCTCTCATTAATTCCTCCCATGTTCACATGTTACCATGCTGATATTCTGTACGGAATTTCTCTCTCCTCATTTCTATCCAAGAATTTATTTTGTATTATGAATATAAATTACATTAAATATGTTTGGACATGTATATATATGACCAAATTACTGTCCATTTTATGTACATATTATGAGACATACCTTTCTCTCTCATCAACCATTTTTATGAATTCTTATGTCACACCATTATGCTACTGAAATTGCACTACGATTTTCAAAGCCAAAGTCATTGTGTAGTGAATACCATGCCCATTTCTATATCAAGGGTATTAACCTTTATGAAAATTTACTTATTTATTATAGAGTTTCATTTATGAATTCAACATTACATTATCATGTAATAAATAATGATGTTTAATAAATCCATGTTATATTATCCAAGTGGCACACTTATGCATGAAATGAGATGATTAAGAAGGGTGCATCCTGATAGCGCTCTAATGCATTGGGTATTGATTAGTATCATGATAATTCAAGTTCAATTAGGGTTTACTCATTCTAATTCAAGTGAAATTAGGTTTTACTCACGCTCCATGTTCAATGATCCTTGGATCATGAAAATATCATGTTAAATGTTGTTGCCACATTTCCATGTTATGATAATCATGCTATATCATGCCTTTATGTTCATGTTTCTCTTATGTTTCATTAATATGACCATTGACTAAAATGTAATGTATTCTTCATGTTATTCCTTGTTTACTCCCTTACTACTCTTTATATATCACCCTTTTCTTATGAATGTCCTCAGGTTATCTAATGCAATGCTTAGTACAAAGGAATGTGTGTGGTCATGTAAAATAAGTTTTTAAAAGATGTGTATTTCAGGTTTTAAGTAGTTATGTAATGTTCCTAAGCCCCAAATACACTGGACCTCTCATTCATATATGATTTATCAAGTGAATATTTTATGTAATAAGTAATTTTTTAGTGTGAAATAAAGAGAAGGGATGTTATATTATCATACCCTTATGATCAATATTATGCTTACATGTCTCCCTTTTTTACCCTTACAAAGTATTTGAGATCACCCTTTTATTATGTTTACTTTCCCCAAGTTATGAAGAAAACTTTAGGTTGAAGTTTAAAAGGTGGATATATTTATGGGATATATGGAAGATATTTCACCAGGATAGAAAAATTTGTTTCCATGTTTCTAATGACACTAAACAATTATGGTCCTTGGGCATTTATTTTTGTAATATACTGAATATTCATCTAAAATGATGTAATATCCATGTATGTCAATCCTGTGTCTCTTTATCTATCCTTCCCTGAATTCGCTGAGAAAGGACTACTCCAACTACTTGGTTGGAAGCATCACAAAGTATCTCAAATGGTTCTTCCTAATTTGGTAGTTGAATCACTGGTGGTGTAATAAATATCCTCTTTAGATCGTTAAAGGATTCCATACATGAACCATTGAAATAAAAATTATTATCTTTCAAAATAAATATAGAAATAGGGAGATAAACTTATTGAAATCTTTTATAAACCTTCTTTAGAATCCTACATGTACCAAAAATGATTGAACGTATTTAACACAAGGTTGTTAAGGCAATGAATTTATCACTTCAATTTTTGAATTATCCACTGTAATACCTTTCTTGAAATGACATTCCCAAAGAAAATCCCACTATTAAACATGAAATGGAACTTTTAAAAATTTAAAACGACATTCTTTTCAATGTAGGTTTTTAAAACATCTTCTAGATTCTTCAAACAATGGTCAAAATAATTTCCAAAAACTGTGAAATCATCCATGAAATATTCAATGAGATCAAAAAATATGTGTACTATGAACCAATGAAATGTACCTAGAGCATTACATAATCCAAAAAAATACTTTTATATGAAAACGTTTCAAAGGTATAAGTAAAGGTTGTCTTCTCATGATCCTTATGAGCAATATGTACCTGAAAATCCATCCAAAAAGAAATAATGAGTTCTCCCTTCCAATATCTCTAACATATGGTCAATAAATGGTATAGGGAAATGATTTTTTTGAGTGAAATAATTTAAATTCCTAAAATAAATTCACACTCTAGCTATTCTTGACTCTCATAGGTATTAATTCATTATTTTCATTCCTCATAGTGGCTAGTTTTTCTGGAACTACATGAATGGGGATAACCCATTGTGAATTTGTAATGGGATAGAAGATAGAAAATTCCAAGAGATTCTCAATATCCTTCCTTAAAACCTCTATCATGGAGTGATTCTTACACCTTTGGGGTTGTTTAATAGGTTTTGAGTCACCCTCAAGAATAATTCTCTGTGAGCATATTTTTTTTATTCTTGGGATATCACCTAATCTCCACCCTATTTCTTAGAAATTATCTTTAAAAATCTCATTAAAATATTTCTCTTGGGTTTTATACAGATTATTATCAATTATCACTAGTAATTTATCTACCCCCCTAAGGTATACATATTTCAAATCAATGGAGAGTGGTTTTAATTCTTTGTTTGGTGGATACACAAGGGATGAAATAAAATTTAGGTTCTCTAATTAAAATGGTTGAACCACATGAATAAAATAATTCATATCATCATATTAATCATTGGAAAAATCATCAAAGAAATTATATTTTACCTATTAATTCCACATGAAATAAAAATATACTGTTTTTTGGGAATCCACATGCTCAGTGATATTTTCAATAGAAGAAGTATCTTCTAAGGATAATAATTCATGGAACATACCAAATTCTTCAATGGGATCAGAAACAACTTCATGGGAGAGTTCAAAGAGTGGGTGATCATCCGATGGGTGCCTTGTGGATTCAAAAATGTTAAAGTGTAAAATGATATATCCAAACTCTATGGTGATTTTCCCTTCATGGATGTTGAGGATGGTTTTTTTTTCATATTTAAGAAAGGTCGCCCAAAAATGATGGATGAGCATGAAGGGGTCATATCTTCTTCCAAATTCAACTCATAGATGTAATCTAGGAATAATATATCATTAACTTTTATAAGGACATCAAAAAAAAACTCTTTTTGGAAAAACTATAGATCTGTTTACAAGATGGACCACCACACTTGTGGGCTTCAAGCCTCCCATATTCAAATAAGTGTATACTAAGTGAGGCAATACATTAATAGAAACACCTATATCACACAAATAATTATAAAAATTTAAAGATACATTGGTGAATATAATGGAAAACATATCTGGATCTTGACATTTTGTTGAAAATTATGGTGTGATAAGGGATGAAATACTTATGATTAATTTTATACTTTCATTCCCTTGAATTATTCTCTTCTATTTGAAAATATCCTTCAAAAATTAATCATAATTTTGATTTTCTTGAGTTCTTCAAGCATGGGGATATTAATTTCCACTCTCTGGAAGGTTCAAAGAATTTATTTTTTGAAATGATTCTTCCTAAAATATCATTTATTAAATCATCATTCATGGAAATGGTAGGGGTAATAACAAATAGTAATATAATTTATTATCCCACTAAATGATCATGAATGACCCAATGTCTCAAGAAGATTTTTTTCCTTGTTTTCCATGGTGACAGTGTCCTAACCAAGGAAATAATGGAAAAAAAATCATTAATATGAAAATCACCTCTCTAAATTTGTATTTTTTCTACTATGGGGAATAATTATTCTTTTATTAGTTAATTTTACATTATTAATGGTTTATTAAACCAAGTTAACACCCACCAATAACTTTTATGAAACTTCCATCCAATACAAGAGAGAATGAGAAGTTATCTAGTATAAATCATTAAAAGGATCCATCTATATAGAATATTAATAGATATTATTTTATAAAACCCCAACCATAGTGATATAATCATACCATGATCCTTAAAAAACGATAATTTTTGAATCATGTTATCAATAAATAGGGCAGTCCCTTCTAATTGGTAATTTATTTAAGGATAGTATATTTGAATCCACTTTAAACAAATCTATTTATCCTATTAGATCCCATTCCAAACCCTTAAAGTGAAATAAGGGTCTCGATAAAAAAACATTAGATGTGATAATTATACTAATTTATTATTCTTCTCTTATGTACAATTTATAAAATAAATAAATATTTTATATATCATATATCAATATAAAATTAGAATATTTTATATGAATTATACTTGTTACTAAAATATTATTATGATATCATGATGACTGAGTAAAATTAGTTATACATTTCATGGTAATTTCTTACCACTTCCTTATTAAAAAAGATAAAATATTTCCTATTCCTCTAGGAAAATCATGATATTTTTTCACCTACTATAAGGGTAACAACCATGAGAAAAATTAGGGTAATATGGGATAATTGATATGACTGGTATGTTTCTTCACTTAGTGATACACTACTAGAAGATAAAACATAATAAAGATGTCACTTTTTTATTTATTCAATAATAAATAGATATTTCATAATCATTTTGAAAATGAGGAGGGTACATAATAATATTTTTGTAGACACCATCACTGGTGGATAACCATTAAGGGTATGAACATTTTTTTTCATATATAGTGGTCCTCATAAAGTTTGTGAGAAGAAGCTAACTAGACAAAAGGTGTGTCATACTGTATATTTTCATAATATATTCATTCCACTTATCAATTTATTATATGTAATGTATTTTATGATTATATTACATTTGGATATATTATATTTTATTAAGATACATTAGTGGTAACAAAATCCATCATAATTATATATTTAAGATTCCATGAAATTATATAAATTATAAATATTTGGAATTCTATTCAAAGTGTCTCTTGTCAATTTAAAATTGACATTTTAGTTTAAAAACTATTTCTCACTAAATCCAAATAAAACACCCTTAGATTATCTTTATAATTAGGAAAAAGATTCATAAATCATTTTTTCATGTTGGAATCTGTATCACATCAAACGGACACATGATATGCATGGTATGACTCACATTGCATGTTTGTAGTTTAAAATGACATTTTAGTAGAAAAACACAAGTGGCGTACTCAAAACTGATCAAACATATTAAATTTTTTGAAGAATTTAGTAAAATAATCCATAAGTCATTTTTAATGATTAGGAATCATCTAAACCTCAATTTTATACAGGGTGTGACTGGTATGACACCAAGTGTGTATTTTTATTTAAATTTGACATTAATTTTCATAAAAATACAACTGACATATTCAAAATGAAGAAAACGCATTCAAGTTATTTTGATATTTTAGGAAAATAATCCATAAGTCATTTTTGAAATGTAGGAATCAGTTTCACCACAATTTTATACACTATGTTCTTGATATTAATCAAAGTTTTAATTATCAATTTAAAATTGGAATTTTAGTTCAAAATGTTTCACTCAACGAAAACCAAGAAAATGTGCTTTGATTATATTGATAATTTTGGATAATGATTCACAATTATTTTTTGATTTTTAAGAATTATTCGCATGTCAAACAGACACATGATATACTGGTGTGAATCAAAGTGTGTATTTTCAGTTTAAAATTTCATTTTAGTAGAAAAACAAAAGTGACATACTCCACCCATAAAAGGGGGATTATTCAAAAAATAGATAAAATACCCAGAAGGAATTTAGGAAAAGTTTAAAACCACAACTAAATACTCAAAACCAAGAAAACATAGTATTATTATTTTGATACTTTAAGAAAATTATCCATAAGTCATTTAGGAAATGTAGGAATTAGCCGCACAACAATCTGGCACATGGTATGATCGGTATGACTCCAAGTGTGTATTTTTATTTAAAATTGACATTAATTTTAGTATAAAAGACAAATGAAATACTCAAAACTACACAAATACTTTTATATTGTTTTGATAATTCAGTAAAATGATCAATAAGTTTTTTGTTATGTGTAGTAATTAGTCACACCATAATCTAATACATGGTGTGCTCGGTATGACTCAATGTGTATGGAATCAGTTTAAAATTGAAATTTTGGTTCAAATAGTTTCACCCATTGAAATCTAAGAAATCATGATTGGATTGTCTTTATAATTTATGAAAATGATTCATAAGTCATTTTTTATGTGTTGGAATCAGTCTCACATCAAACTGACACATGATGTGACCAGTATGACTCAAAGTGCATGTTTCCAGTTTAAAATGACATTTTAGTAAAAAAACTAGAAGTGACATACTCAAAACTGATAAAAAAATAAATATTGTTTTGATACATTATAAAAATGATCAATTTTTCATTTGGGACATGTAGGAGTTATAATCACCACAATTTGAGGTGCGGGGTGACCAGTATGACTGCAAGTGTGTCTTTTCAATATATAAATGTTCTTTTAGTTTAATGTACATCACATCACCAAAACTGAAAAAATGATCCAAGATTTTATTATAATCATTTTACCTCCTATTACTTAATTAATTTCCTTATCATTTTTATATTATACATATTTAGTTAATTTTCATAGAGATAATTCTTGAAGATGAACATGAAATTATGTGATGTGAAAGAATAAACAAAAACTCAATCTAATACAAAGTGTTCCCGAAATGACTCCAAGGGTAGTTCAAAATTAAAAATGTGAATTTTTTTATTTATATTATTTTTAACATAATAATGTTTTCCTTATATAGGTTCTTTCTTTTGATCGATCGGTGGTTGTTTTTTCTTTTATACAGATACATATTTTTTTCTTTAGAATATTGTGTTTTCTTGTAATTGTATTGTAAATTTTATTTCATTCAAATTGTGTATTTTTGCCTGATTTTTTAATTTTTGGTTCCAAAGTGTGTAGTTACATCACACCGCCCTATTTATGATGCTACAATATGTTGTTACAACACACTGTACTCTACCCCTTTATCAGAACTACTAAATGGGTAGATAACGAAATCCTTTATCTGTTTGCTTATAAGCTATGATAAAGGATTCCTTTCTCAAGGCTCTTAATAACACTATTAAAGGGTACCTTTATCAGTTCTAAATAAAATATCTGATAAATGGGGCCTTTAAATATTCTTATTGTAACACCCCAAGCTTCCACAGTATTCTTCTCTTTGAATAATACAGTAGCGTGTGTTGTACGCAACTTCGAGTTCTAACACACACTATAACCAATCAAACTAGCTGTTATGAATAGTAATACCTAATTTTTAAAATTTTATATATTGTATCTCTCAAAATGGAATTCATTTTTGGATTCATAATATCTAATTTATCCTAGGGTGAAATTTTGGTACTTTTCGGATAATTTTTATATTTTGATGAATAGTGAAAATTACTAAATTTTAATTAAAAACAACTTTTTTAAACAAAATAATTCATAGTGATAAATTTTTAATTTGATTGGTTTTAAAGTATATTTAGAATATATTTTTACCATTTAATACAATTTTGGTCATTGGACATAATTTCATAATTAAACCGGACATGAACAAGTGTCAATCTTTTGCTAGTTATTATCTCTTAAAAACACGCTTTTTGTTTTAACAACGGGAATTAATTTTAAATTAATTTCTACCACTTCTGTGTTTTGAATTTGTAAAAATGGATTCCATATTTGTAATCAGGATTTCCAAATTGTGTAAATAGGTAACTTTTATTTTTATACATTTTGAATAATTACTTCAGTAAATATTTTATTTACTATGCTTAAAGGGTAAATCTGGTAAATAAGGGTTAAAAAATTATATTATAATAATAATAAATTACCCTAAAACGTGTCATAACCTTATTGGTGGATACATGTCTGACCATGGGCATCTTGGGGTCGATTTTGGGACCCCATGGAGCCACTTTTAGGTGATAGGGACACTTTATTTTAATTAAGTTAAAATAAATACAAAAATGACATAAGCATATATCTTTTAGAAAAAATTTTTTTACATAGGGTTATATATGTTGGATTTTAGACAATAAATATTCATTATAAAGATAAAAATATATCCTACATAATGGTAGTTTATTTATAATATTTAGACATTAAATAATTTATGTTATTTATCACACAATGGTGATGCAGTAATTACCTAATTGATGAAAAATTAGAATAATTGATATTATAAATACACAAATAAATTTAATTTGAGACATTTTATAAATACCAATAATTTAATAGGTTAATATGACATGTTAGTATTGATTTAATTAACTTTTTTCTAAGTAATCATTCAGTTATGATTTTTACAAAAATCAATTATTGAATAGTGTCAAAATTGACATAAAAGAGTTTTTAAAACAAATATTATATTATTAATTGATATTAAATTCCTAAAAATATAAGGTTCGGACAAGAGACTTATATCATGATAGGTTCATAATTAATGGACCACTGGGGGGTCTCTTGGACGTATATAGTATGTTTATTAACAATATAATATAAAAATACAAAGAGACATTGTAAAAGTGAAACTAATTAACTAAGAGTTAATACATAAGTATAAGGTTAATATAGTAAACCAAACCTGTCTAAATCCTATTGGTTGAGTGGTTTTCGAACTATCCCCACCTTCACCTTTAAATAATCCACTTTGGATCCATTATAAACCGAATATTAATTTATTATAAAATAATATTTCTATCTTTTCCAAAGGTTCCCCTCACCCCTCTTATAAAAGGGCACTCCCCCTTCTCATTAATTCACACCTTCAAAGCCTTTTGGTTCGGCCAAAACCTGCCCAAATACTCTCTCAAATTCCCTCACTTCAACCTATAGGCCTTAGTTTGATCAGAAATACAACCTATGGAGCCCTTTTGATCAAATCGAAAGGAAGAACCCGAAGAAGAGGAGGCTAAACGTACCATCGACTAAAGGAAAGTGCAAGGTAAGGGGTTTTCATCTCGCTCTTTATTCCCATGATATTAATGCCATATTGCCACTATTACCTTTTTTGTGGTGTATTTACTCCCCATAATTTCATTCTTTATTTAATACACTTTAATTTATGTGTATTTACATATGCATTGTATGATACCTCTTTCATGGGGTGTATGTTTCGTAAGTTAACAAACTGGTAAGAGTTAATTTCATAATCTATTTATTATCCAAGGTTGTTTTTACGTAAGTATCTACTGGGAAATATTTATTATCCATTTCCATGTTTTATGAAATAGTTTTCAAAGGGATTCAATTAAATGACTTTTTACTAAAACATCATTTCAAATGTTTTAAATATATATTCTTCTAAATCATTCTCACTATTGTCCATGTATTCAAAATGGTTTTTAAGGATTTATTTATATGGAAATGAATGTTTTTAAAATGTTAATTCCTTTTAAAAGTTTCAAAGTGGTATGGGACACTTTGATTCAAAAATTTCTTTAAATGACTTCTTTTTCAAATTGTGTGACTTTTAAATGTTTTCATGAAAAAAGAGATATTTCTCTCAAATAGTTTTTATTTCATCTATGTCAACATACTTTGATAAATTTTACACTTGCTTGAAGTTGATTTATTATAATACAAATCTTCCATATTGTATTTAAGGTTTTGTGATATTTTTGACTATGGATGATTCATTTTCATGACATTAATGGCTTATGATTAAGGTTTTGGCATTTCGTATGATAGTTTTAATACGAATGTTTATATTATATTTCATACTCTTCTTAAGATGAATTTGTTGGACTAGTATGTTCCGGGTTGGGGATTGATAAAATTAAGCCCTCCGGGTTGGTGTCCGGTTATTAGAGGCACTCCGGGTTGGTGTCCGATTATTAGAGGCACTCCGGGTTGGTGTCCGGTTATTAGAGGCACTCTGGGTTGGTGTCCGGTTATTAGAGGCCCTCCGGGTTGGTGTCTGGTTATTAGAGGAACTCCAGGTTAGTTTCCGGTTATTAGAGGCACTCCGGGTTGATGTCCGGTTATTATAGGCACTCCAGGTTGGGTTCTGGTTACAGTTAGCCCCTAGGTCTTGGCACGAGGCCTTAACAAAGAAATTAAAGTTCATCATTATGCATTTCATCATTATGAAAGTGGTTAGTGATATTTCATGTGATTATTCGACAAGTAGAATGTCCATGTGAATAAGTAAATGAAATTATTTCATTTTATTTCTGCCATATTATGATGAAGTTCAAATTTAAAAGGCTTTTGTTTTAGTTATAAATTGCCTTAAATTTTTATGCTTATTTATGGAAGTTTCTGTTGTATTGTTATCCTTACTGAGCATCTGAGGTCACAACATTCTATGTTTTATTTTTCCCAGGATTCCAAGAAGTGTATTGTGACTGATATATAGGGTTAATCCAAGGGAATAATGGCATTCATAAAGATTATTTATGTTGTTTTGTATGTCTTAAAGTGCAATGTAACATTCATGTATATAATCTATTTTCCAAGACTGCTAAACTAATCGGTCTTTCGGGACTTGATTCCTTGTAATCATGCTAATGTATTAAAATAATGCACTGACTCTGGGTAACTAGGGTCGGTGCGTTACACTTATAAAAGAACTAATAAAATCCTATGTCTTCTAATCACACTCTCGTTGTCAGTACATTTTTAGTGCTGATAAGGGAAAAATCTGTCACTATAAAAGGACTCTTTTATAGTAGTTTTTTCAGCCACTTGTGTGATGTTCTAGAAATATCAAAGGTGTAAGGGTTAGTAGTTTTGTTTGAGTGGGGCACCACATGACTCAAGTGAAGAATTCATCTTTTGATTAAATATTCATAGTGCCTGAAAAATTATGTATCTCACATTGATTGTGACTTGGGTCCATTCTCCATAATAATATATCTCACAACCAAAATACTCTTTGAAAGTTGAAAAAATATCAAAGGACCTTTATCATCATTCTTGTCTACCCCCCCCCCATGTGAGACCAACCTCTCACATGCCGCATGAACCTAGGCCCAGTGTGAGACTATCCTTAAAATGGTTATCTTTTATAATTGGTATGGGGATGATCAGTTACAGCTACATGTTTATTGGACCTCTATATCCCATTAATGTTAGTCACTCTATACCTTATCTATATGATCCTCCGTCTTCATGATTTTTTCCAATTCCATCCATCTACTCTTTGATCTTTTGCTTCCACAAGGTTGTTTCACACTCAATATTGATCTTTAGGACCTAATTGAAACTTCCTTGAGTTGTTTATGTTAACATTAAATTTCTTCTAATAATGATAGTAGGAAAATATTAAGTGTAAAAAATCCAAATGAAAATCCCAAATAAGAGAAAAATTCTTAATGGTCAAAATCATTTTTAGAAACTTTTATATAGCACCCCCAGTTTGATGTAGGTAATCTTTATTTATTCTTTTTTATGTTTATAAAGTGGTTGGGTAATGTTTTTGAGTGTTTTTAAGGGTTTTGGGAAGGTTTTAGTATTTATATAAGGTTGGAAGGTTTGAGAACATTTTGGGAAAACTATGAAGATCCTCCAAGAAAAAGTGAAATTTGAGGAATAGGCAAGGGAGATGGTGCACGATTATGGTGCACAGTTTATAAACTATACTGACACCCTAGGTAAAGAATGCATCTTGAGATAGTGGTATTACACATGGTTGGAACATGGTTTGTCTAACCATTTAGTCCTATCATGCGAGGTACCCTTTTGAGACAGTAGAAGGTTAATGATTAACGGATAATTTTCCTAACTATGCGGCTAAGCCATCCACAAACTTAAAAGTGGGTTTTCCAAAATGGGGCTTGGTCATGATTTTCCCTAAACACACCATTATTACTCATATGTGGCCCTAACTAGGGATTCATTCTTCACTAATGTTAGGGAGTCTCTCCCACCATTTTATGAAGCGATTTAATGGTTTTTCAAGGATCTTTGAATTTGATTCTCCCTTGGCAAGTCTCTTCTTTTAGTGGTTTTGTGGTTTCCTCTAGATCTATTTCTCTCTCTCTCTCTCTCATGATTTCTTAGATCAAATTCCATTACATGTATATCTAGTATTTTTTATGCCCATAATATTGACATTTGGGCTTTTTGATGTTATGGAAAAATATTTAAGTCAATTTTGTGGACGTTTCACCCAGTTTTGGTCTACGGTAGTGTCGTGGGTTGATTTTTACAAACCCTAAAGTAGGTGGATTCACTTTCAAATCCATTTTCTATAACTAGAAGGATTTATTTCAAATTAACTGATTTTTCTTTAAATTTATTGTGAACATGATGTGAAAAGTTTGATTTAAACGCATTTTGTGATTAATTGTGGATTTTGGGGAAAATTGGTTATTTTTGGGAAATGTTCTTCGATGTTGGATTTTAAAGTGCTGATTTTAAAACAGGTTAATTGGTTTGGTTTAGGGAAATGGTTTTTGAAATTATTTTCAATAAAAAATTTGTTTTATTCTAGTGTGATTTGGTATAGATAATAGCTTAAGGGTGTTTTTAATAAATGGGTGATTTATTGAAGTGGTTTTAGAATGATTTTTGAATTTTTTTAAGGGTTTTTTTTTGTTTGGAAATTGTTGGTTAGTATGGATTGGCATGTGTTTATAGGTATCTATTTGAAAATTATTGATGGGATTATTGTTGTGGTTTTGGTAAATGTTATTGGCTTAAATGGTCAAGTGTTCATTGAATGGGAGGGTTGGTGGTCGTGGAAGTAATACTAATAAGGTGATGGACGTGAAAGTTCAACATCAAAGGGGTGTGTGATGGATGTAAAAGTTCCACAACATGGAAGATGAAGGTTTGGATGTGAAAGTTCCACTATCAAATCAACACCAAGATTTTGTGGCTTGTGTGGTTGAGTTATGTGTATGGTTGTGATGTGTGTATGGTCATGCGACTTGAAATGGGTAATGCCTTATTTGATTTATTTCCTCGGAATTGTGTTAATTGGGGTGAAATATTTTGGTAAGTATGTGTTTGTATTATTGTAAATTATTGAACTTCTTTGATGGTTTTATATAAATGTGATAACTCATTCTATCATACTAGTATTAGTAGGGAAGTCATTTGGGGAAAACCTACTAAGTATTATTTCTCACCCCCTTCTTTGGCACTTTGGTACTTTTGTAGATGTTGTACTCATAGAAAAAGGTAAAGGTAAAGAATTTTATTTTTTAGGTGGTTGATTGTGATGCTTGGGTGGTCTGATGGTGTTAGAGCTTGGAGCTAGGTGTGTAGCTATGGAGATTTATCATAGTTTCTTGAGATTTTTTGTTTAATCTTCCTCTTGGTACTCTGATTCTAGATTATTGTGGTTTGGTTTTATTGGTCATTTTAGTATTTTTGAATTGGAAAAAAAATTTATTTGCATGCATCGTGTAGTTCTATTTGGTATTGGAATGTTTGGTTTGTTGTTTTCATTTCAATTGGAAAATCATCCCCCACCATTCAGGAAGCCCTCATCATTTATTTCAAGCCTTTTGCACCTTGGGGTATCACATAATGTTGAATGGAACCTCCTCCTTGACTTAAGAAAATTCGGAGGTGTGATTTGTTAAAATTGGTATCAGTATTTTCAGTCCTTGATATTCAAGTGAAATTAGTTTTGTTTAGTTCTTTGTCCTTAATTATCAGTCTTGGATTTGGTATTCATTATTGGTTTATTCTTCGAGTTGGGATAGTATTAAGGAGTAGTATTGTCAAAACTTGAAATTTATAGAATAAAATGTGACAGATAACCCTTTATGAAAAACTTCAAGTTACCAAATATTTTGGTACATATGTGTTTTAGAAGACACTTATAGGAGCATGATCTCATTGTTGTGGGTGTAGATAGTTATATGAGCATAGAATTCATGGTAGAAGTGACTTCCCACTATAAATTACTTCCCATTCGGAAAGTTCATCCAAGAGACACGAGTTCAAATATGGGTGGAGACATAATTTCTTGTTACTGTAGCAGTATTATTGTAGGCATTGTAATAGGTACTGTAGTAGGCAATGTAGCTGGTACGGTTCGATACTTTAGTATTAGGAATAATTCACTATTTGGGATTTCAGGCCACCAATTAGGACCTTAGTTCCTTCAAGGCATTAAATCCACCCAAGGCCTTCAGGCCAATAAGGCTTTCAGGCCACCTCAAGGACTTTGGGACACCTCAAGGCCTTTGGGCCACCTCAAGGCTTTCGAGTCATGAGAAATTGTGCTTAATGGACCAGACAGACTCTAGAAGGAATAAAATATAGATGAGGATTGGGAGAAGGTGCATTAATCAGAGTAGAATCTAATATACGTGGAAAGAAGAGAGGGTATATCATTTTCCATTGGTACCAGCCTGTGCATACATGGGAATCCTAGCTGAACATCCATGTGAAGGTGGAGAGATGACATCAGATGTAGAAGCTAGGGAGGAGTAGTTCCATGTAGTTATAATCTAGATATTTACTCTAAGACAAATGGTGGATGTAATCACTCAGTGTACGAGCCTTGTAAGGGTTCCCCCTCATCCCTTGATAGGGGGATTTTCAAAAATGAATTATAAAAGAAATCCTTCGGGCCATTCTGGTGGTTGATTTTCAAAACATAGTTGATTTTTTAAAAAAATGGTTGAACATGGAAAAATGGAAATTTTATAAATCATTGTAGTGATAGCTAGAATGTTATATAACTTGAAATTGTAAGCCTTCATTTTATATGGAGTTATAATTGTGGTACTTGTGTTGTGTTGATAGAAATGGAACCCAGTTGGCGTTGTAGAGACCAATCAGAGGAAGATTCAAAAAATGTGGTTGTACCTGAGCCCTAATTGAACCTGAATCTAGTTCATAACATATTAAATTTTTTCCAAACTATGGAATGTGGGAATAGAATGGAAGAGCTGAATCATGTGAATCATTTGGCTTGGTTTTAGAAGATTAATCTACCAATATTTTTGGCTGATTCAGAACTAGAAAGTGTAGAAGCATGGTTGAACATGATGAATCAAATATTTGATTTACTAGGAATACCAATGGAGATTAATGTAAATTTACCAATGTATGTAACGCCCTGACCCTAGTTACCCATAGCCGGTGCATTATTACATAACATTGGCATGATCACAAGAAGGATCAAATCTCGAAAGACCTATTGGTTTAGTACCCTTGGAAATACTAGATATAATCATAAGTCTTACATTACATCATAAAAATGAAAACTACAACAACATATTTTCTTCATATTCCACACTCATATCCCCACATACTATCCCTGTAGGTCATTCATAATTTACTTCTTCATACCCTGGGAAAAATAAAACATAGAAAAGGGGTGAGCTCAAATTCCCAGTAAGGATAACAATATAGCGGAAACTTTCATAAAAAAGAATAAACATTTAAGGCAATGTATAACTAAAATGCAAGCCTTTTAAACTTGAACTTAAACATAGTATGTCAAAAATAAAATGAAATAATTCCATTTACTTATTCACATGGATATTCTACTAATCGAATAATCACATGCAATATCAATAACCACTTTCATAATGATGGAATGCATAATTCCAGGCTATCATAACCACATAGCCAAGGCCTCGTGCCAAGACTACAAATAAGATTTTGTCAAGGCCTTATGCCAGGACACTAGTTTGTCTCATGAGACCTACTGATGCATCGAGGAGCTATAGTGGGTTCCACCCGTCACATATTAAGTCCAATGCATTCCCATATGAAAAGGTTTAAACATAACATAAACATTCGTATTAAAACTAGCATAAGAAATGTCAATAATTTCACCACAAACCATGAATGGTATAAAAATATCACATCCATAGTCAAAAATATCACAAAACCTTCAATACAATATAGAAGTTTTGTATCATAATAAATCAACTTCAAATAAGCGTAAAATCCATCAAAGGATGTTGACATAGATGAAATCAAAACTCTTTTTAGAGAAATATCTCTTTATATTTTGAAATTATTTAAGAGTCATATATTTATAAAATAAAACATTTTCTTTGAAAATATTCTTATAAGATTCTAAAGGAAGCTTTGAAGATTTTATAACGGTGGAAAATAGCCGCATCCGCCGTATAAGTTAAAAAAACATTCTTACCTTAATTCTATCGAAAAGGTTAAAAGCACCTTGTTTGGAAAACGACAGAAAGATTCCTTTATAAACCACTTATAAAAAGTCAAACAAGGGTATAAATGACTTTAACCTATATTCTTGTAAATAGTAAAATCTTTTTTAAATACATTTCGAAGAAACATGGATGTGGATGATAAAGAAATCCCAGTAGATAATTACGTATAAACAACCTCGGATAATGAAGAGATTGTGAAATAACCCTTACCTTGTACTTTCCCTTGGTTGGGGTAGGTTAACCTCCTTTATAATGGTGAAATAATTGTTATTAAATTATAAAAGAATCATATACATTAATATGATATCATATATGATCTTTTAACATTGATTTGTTAATAATATCTTAGTATTATCGTTTGTTTCGGGTGTTAAATTACTCGTTTTCTTTTATATGTTTTATTACGTAAGACATGTTTTTAATGGATAGGTTGTATATTATTCATATCCAGAATGATATCAAGTCCTTAAACATCATTTTTAAATCATCAAATGATGATTATACTTGAATGGATACGATGGAGAATGAATCTCATCGCGTTCATGAAGACGGTAGTCCGTACGTACGCACGAGCGACAATATCATTATTTTGATATTAAAATAATATATAAATGGATGGTATATCATATATACAGAATAATTAACATGTTATATTTATTATTTACATGAGTTAAACATCATTATTATACCCATCTAAATAATAATATATTGAATAACAATTACACCACGACGTGGAGACGGTAAGCCGTACGTACGCACGTATGGTGACATGTTATTCAAAGGGTGGATAGAATAATGAATATGGTTGTACCATATTTATAATAAAATCAAAGTATATATAAGATACTGGAGTTATTATTTTAGAATGGTAATAACAATGAATGAAGAATTGGAAGAAGAAAGGAACTTGAAAAGGGGTGGTGAAAACATTACCTCTTCTTCGGGTTCTTCCTTTTGATTTGATCAAAAGGGCTCCTTAGGTTGGCTTTCGGATCAAACTAAGGCCTCTAGGTTGTATTGAGGGAAGTTGGGAGAGTATTTGGGCAGAGTATGGCCGAACCAAAAGGCTTTGAAGGTGTTAAGAAATGAGAAGGAGGAGTGCCTTTTTATAAGAGGGGTGAGGGGCACCTTTGGAAAAGCTAGAAATATTAATTTATAATAAATTCTTATTCGGTTTATAATGGATCCAAAGTTGATTATTCAAAGGTTAAGGTGGGGATGGGTCGAAAACCACTCAACCAATAGAATTTAGACAGGTTTGGGTACTTATATTAACCTTATCTTTAAGTATTAACTCTAAGATAATTAGTTTCACTTTTACAATGTCTCTTTGTATTTTTATATTATATGGTTAATAAACTTACTACATACTTCTAAGCGACCCCCAAGTGGTCCATTAATGATATAACTATCATTATATAAGTCTCTGGGCATAACCTTAGATTTTTAGGAATTTAAGATCAATTAATAATATAATATTTGTTTTAAAAAACTCTTTTATGTCAATTTTGACACTATGAAATAGTTGATTTTTGTGAAACTCATAAAAGAATTATTACTTTGCATAAAGTCAATTAAATCAATACTAATATGTCATATTATCCTATAAAATTAGTGTAATTCATTAAAAGTCTCAAATTATATTTATTTGGGTATTTATAATATCAATTATTTTAATTTGTCACTATTATGGTAATTACTGCATCATAATTGTGTCATAAATAAATTAACTTATTTGAAGTCTAAAAATTATAAATAAAATATAATTATGTAGGAAATCATTTTATATTTCTAATGAATATTTATAGTCGAAAATCCAACATATATGACCCTATGTAAAAATTGTTTTTCTAAAAGATATGTGTTTATGTCATTTTTGTAATTATTTTAACTTAATTAAAATTAAGTGTCCCTATCACCTACAAGTGGCTCCATGGGGTCCCAAAATCGACCCAAAGATGACTATGGTCGAAAATGTATCAACCAATAAGGATAGGATACGTTTTAGGGTAATTTAGTAATATTATAATATTATTTGTTAACCCTTATTTACCGGATTTACCCTTAACCATGGTAAATAAAATATTTACCGATGTAATTATTCAAAATATCTAAATATAAAAGTTACCTATTTACACAATTTGAACATCATGATTCCAAATATGGAATCATTTTTTCTAAATTCAAAACATAGAAGTGGCAGAAATTAAATTAAATTAATTCCCGTTGTTAAAACAAAAAGCGTGTTTTTAAGAGATAATAACTATCAAAAATTGACACTTGTTTATGTCTGGTTTAATTGTAAAATTATTTCCAATGATCAAAATTTTATTAAATGGTACAAATATATTCTAAATATACTTTAAAACCACTCAAATTTATAATTTATCACTATTAATTATTTTTATTAAAAAAGTTGTTTTTAATTAAAATTTAGTAATTTTCACTATTCATCAAAAAATTAAAGTTATCCGAAAAGTACCAAAATTTCACCTTAGGATAAATTCGATATTCCGAATCCAAAAATGAAGTCCATTTTGAAATATAAAATATATATAATTTCAAAAATTAGGTATTACTATTCATAACGGCTAGTTTGGTTGGTTATGGTGTGTTAGAACTCGGTGTTGTGTACAACACACGCTATCACATTATTCAAAGAGAAGCGTACCGTAGAAGCTTGGGGTGTTACATTCTCCCCTCCTTCAAATAATTTCATCCTCAAAATTTCTAGAATAATTATCTCATGAAATGACTCAGGTGGTTCTTCATCATAAGTTCCTCGGGTTCCCACGTTGCCTCTTCCATCTTATGGTTTCTCCACAAAACTTTTACCGGACGCGTCGTCCGGTTTCTCAGTACTTGTTCTCTCGTATCAAGAATCCTGACGAGCTCTTCACAATAAGACAGATCAGGTTCCAATTCTAATTCTTCATAGGTGAGTACATGTGTTGGGTCAGGCATGTATTTCCTCAATAGAGATATGTGGAACACATCGTGAACTTTGGAGAGACTTGGCGGCATTGCCAATCGGTAAGCTACAGCCCAAATTCGTTCTAGAATTTCGAAAGGTCCGATGTACCTGGGACTCAATTTACCTTTCTTACCAAAACGTATGACTCCCTTCCTTGGAGATACCTTCAGGAAAACATGATCACCGACGTGAAATTCCAAATCCTTCCTTCGATTATCGGCATAGCTCTTCTGCCTACTTTGAGCTGCTTTGATGTGATTTTGGATTACCTTCACCTTTTCCATCGTTTCCTCCACTAGTTCTAGACCTAAAAGTTTTCTTTCACCAACGTCATCCCAACAGGTTGGTGTGCGACATCTCTTTCCGTATAACGCTTCATATGGTGCCATCTGAATACTCGAATGGAAGCTATTGTTATAGGAAAATTCTACCAGAGGTAAATACTGGTCCCACATACCCTGAAATTCAAGTGAGCAGGATCTCAACATGTCTTCTAAGGTTTGAATAGTCCATTCTGATTGTCCGTCTATCTGAGGGGGGTAGGCAGTGATCAAATGAAGTTCAGTATCAAGTGATTTCTGAAGACTCTTCCAGAATCTTGAAGTAAAACGGGGATCACGATCAGAAACAATCGATAGGGGTACTCCATGAAGTCTCACAACTTCATTAATATATAGTATTTCTAAACATTCCAGTGGTAGATCTTCTCTTATATCAAGAAAATGTGTTGACTTGGTAAGACGATCAACAATAACCCATATTGCATCATTTCTTCTAGGAGTCTTTGGTAGCCCCATGACAAAGTCCATCGTAATATTGTCCCATTTCCACTCCAGTATGGGAAGAGGTTGCATGACTCCTCCAGGGTGTTGCCTTCCAGCTTTCTCTTGTTGACAAACCAAACATCTTGACACAAAATCAGAAATCTCCCTCTTCATATTGTCCCACCAAAAATGTTCCTTCAAATCTCTATACATTTTGGTGCTCCCATGGTGTATAGAGAAATTGGAATTATGAGCATCATCCAGCAATTCCCTTTTAGATCAGGTATATCGGGAACACAAAGTCTCTTCCTTAATTTCAAAATTCCATCTTCATACACAAAGTCTCTCAGTCTCCCTTCATTCACAGCTTTAATCTTCTTTTGAAATTCTTCATCATCGGTCTGAGAACTCCTAATCCTTTCTAGTAAAGATGGTTTGGAAACCATTTGAAAAAGCATTTATGTTTCTCCTTCCCTGGTTATTACCATGTGCATCTTCATTAGATCCATGAAAATTGGATCCCTTTCAGTTCTCATATTGTTCAAAACACCATGATCTTTTCTGCTCAAAGCATCTGCCACCTTGTTTGCCTTCCCCGGGTGGTAGTGTATCGTGCAATCATAATCCTTGAGTAATTCAAGCCATCTCCTTTGCCTCATGTTGAGTTCTTTTTTTGAGAAAATATACTTCAAACTCTTGTGATCAGTACAAATCTCACGTTTTTCACCATAAAGGTAGTGCCTCTATATCTTCAAAGAAAATATCATAGCTGCTAACTCGATATTATGATTAGGATAGTTTTGTTCATGAATTTTCAACTATCGTGATGCATAGGCAATAACTCTATCATTCTGCATAAGGACACAACCAAGTCCTTTCTTCGATGCATCACTATAAATAATGAACCCATCATTCCCTGATGGTAGAGTTAATATAGAAGCATTGACTAATCTTCTCTTCAGTTCTTCGAAACATTCTTCACACTCTTTTGTCCAAACAAATTTAACCCCTTTACGTGTGAGCTTCGTTAATGGGTTAGCCAATCGGGCAAAATTCTGGACGAATCGTCGATAATAACCAGCCAAACCAATAAAACTACGTACCTCAGTTATACTCATAGGTGCTGACCATTCTTGGATTGCCTTGGTCTTAGAAGGATCAACAGAGATTACATCTTTAGAGACAATATGGACAAGAAAATAAATCTCCTGAAGCCAGAATTCACACTTGCTAAACTTCCCATATAATTCATGCCTTCTCAGAGTCTTCAAGATAATGCGCAAGTGATTTTCATGATCATCGTAGGTTTTGGATTATACCAAGATATCATCAATAAATACCACCAAAAATTCATCGAGATACTCCTTGAAAACTCTATTCATCAGATCCATGAATACTGAGGGTGCATTAGTCAATCCAAAAAGGCATTACAGTAAACTTGTAATGCCCGTACCTAGTTCGAAATGCTGTCTTCGGAATGTCTTCCTTCTTCACACACAACTGATGGTATCTAGATCGAATGTCAATCTTTGAAAAGTATTGAGCTCCATGAATTTTGTCAAATAAATCATCAATGTGTGGTAGGGGATACTTGTTCTTTATTGTTATAGCATTGATCTCCCTATAGTCGATACATAACCTCATAGTTCCGTATTTCTTTTTAACAAAAAGAAAAGGGGCTCACCATGGTGAAACACTAGGGAGAATAAATCCTTTATTACTCAATTCCTCTAGTTGTTTCTTTATTTCAACTAATTCTAGAGTGGCCATTCTATAAGGGGTCTTTGATATAGGCCTTGATCCAGGAATTAAATCAATGGAAAACTCAACTTCTTGTTATGGAGGATGTCCAGGTAAATCCTTTGGAAATACATCTACAAATTCTTTCACAACAGGTACATCCTCTATTTAAACATTCCTTTCCTCACCCACAGTTATTTCATTCTTTTCCTCCCCAATAATTGAATTTAGTTGAGCTACTGGGGGTGGATCTAAATAAGAATTAGGTGGTGACGATTCTGCTCTAAAGATAAGGTGTTCCTTATCATTATCATCAAGAATCGTAACCTCTTTCTTCTTATAATAAATCTTCGCATCATATTCTGAAAGCCAGTCCATACCGAGGATTATATCAAACTAAATCATAGGTATGACGACGAGATCAGCAGATAAAGAACATTTATGTGCTCTAATGGGGAATGATTCACAAAACTTTGTTGCAATGATACTTCCCTTAAGAGTTTTAACTGACAACTCCCTTGTTAAATCAAATTGGAAATATCTAATTTTCTTAGCAAACTGGGAAGATATGAAACAATTCAATGATCCAGAATCAAATAATGCATTTTCTAAACTTGAGGAAACCATTAAATTACATGCCACCACGTCTTTCAGAGCTTCTACCTCAACAGTAGTGATAGCATAAGCTTGGCCTTGGTCCCTTGGCCTTTTCTGAGGTAAGTTCTCCTGATGCTTATGAAATTCATTTGCATAATACCCCATCTCCCTACAATTGTAGCACTGAACATTGGTAGCTTCCTTCTTCCCCTTGCAATCACGAACTTGGTGGCCTTTTTCACCACACTTGTAACAGACTCATGTTCCCTTCAAGAAAGTACCGGGGTGTTTCTTACCACATTTACCACAGGATGGATATTCAACCTTTCCCTTCTTCCCATTATTTCCATTCCCAGAATGATCAGCAGGTCTCTTCTTCTCTTGCTTTGCTTTAAAGTCATAAGACTTAGAGAATTCCTTTTCGGTCTTGATAGCACATGAGACAATGTCTTCGTACGATGAAAAGGATTGTGAGACTAATGCTCGACGGATAAATGGTTTTAACCCATCAAAGAAACGATCAATCTTACTTCTTGGGTTACGTATATAATCTCTAGCATACCTTGCTAACCTTGTAAAGTTAGCCTCATACTTTGCGACATTCTCATCCTTCTTTTGTCTCAGACTCAGAAACTGCCTTTCCATATCTGCTCGGTGGACAAGAGGAAAGTATTTTTCTAAAAACAGATCTTTGAACTCCCTCCATTCCATATTTTATACTTCATCATCTTCCTTTGTATTTGGAATCAATGACCACCATTGATCAGAATCTCCAGTGAGGCGGTAAACTGCCATGATAACTTTTTCCTTTTCACTACTCCCCAAAGCCTGAAATATTTTCTCTAGGGAAAATATCCATTGCTCAGCTACTAAGGGATTTGTAATCCCATTGAATATTGGTGGTTGTTGCCTCATGAATCGATCTAACATTGATCCTCCATGCTGCAGATCAGGGTGCTCCATACGGGTAAGGTTATTATTCATAACCTGAGTGAGTTGTCCCATTATGGTGATTAGCTGATCAGAAATAGTTTCATCATGAGCTCCACTATAATTTTCTTGAGCAGGAGGGAAATCCCTACATGGAGTGCATGCATTGATACAGTTTCCATTTCTTCCACTAGGCGCCATTTCTAAACAATGGCATAAACTAGATCAGTTTATGAATCAAAATACATAATCCCATACTTATAAAACACTTAACATAAATTGAACTATTTATGGATATAATCCATAATCATAAAAATGTTTTCTTTAAGGAATTATATACTCATAAACCCTTCATAATGATTTGTAAAGAAAATGAGAGTTATCCTAATCATATCCCCCGGGAGTGTCGTAACCAAGAGTGCAGCAAGGCCCATTGTCGTGCACCAGTTCCCGTTCGAGTCTATCTCAAAGCGGTGTTTTCGGGTTTTACCCCTAGGTACATCTGTGCCAGAGCCGCCTCTACCTGCTCGTATCCAGACAGGGATGTATTGCTCGGAAAACTCACAAAATCTCTACAATACCAAAATTCTAGGAATTTCTTCTATACTAATCCTCAAAGTTCATCTTAGGTCTATGTGCTCTAATCAGAGTTTATCTAAATCTAGCTTCCAAGGTTTGTACTAAACTTCCTCTGATACCAACTGTAACGCCCCGACCCTAGTTACCTAGAGTCGGTGCATTATTACATAACATTGGCATGATCACAAGAAGGATCAAATCTCGAAAGACCGATTGGTTTATTAGCCTTGGAAATACTAGATATATTCATAAGTCTTACATTACATCATAAAAATGAAAACTACAACAACATCTTTTCTTCATATTCCACACTCATATCCCCACATACTATCTCTGCAGGTCATTCATAATTTACTTCTTCATACCCTGGGAAAAATAAAACATAGAAAAGGGGTGAGCTCAAATGCCCAGTAAGGATAACAATATAGTGGAAACTTTCATAAATAAGAATAAACATTTAAGGAAATGTATAAGTAAAAGAAAAGCCTTTTAAACTTGAACTTAAACATAGTATGGCAAAAATAAAATGAAGTAATGCCATTTACTTATTCACATGGATATTCTACTAATCGAATAATCACATGCAATATCAATAACCACTTTCATAATGATGGAATGCATAATGTCAGACTATCATAACCACATAGCCAAGGCCTCGTTCCAAGATTACAAATAAGATTTTGTCAATGCCTTGAGCAAATAAACTAGTTTGTCTCATGAGACCTACCGATGCATCGAGGAGCTATAGCGGGCTCCACCCGTCACATATTAAGTCCAATGCATTCTCATATGAAAAGGTTTAAACATAACATACACATTCGTATTAAAACTAGCATACGAAATGTCAATACTTTCACCATAAACCATGAATGGTATAAAAATAGCACATCCACAGTCAAACATATAAAAA
Organism: Viscum album; assembly: GCA_963277665.1. NCBI lineage: Eukaryota > Viridiplantae > Streptophyta > Magnoliopsida > Santalales > Viscaceae > Viscum > Viscum album. The sequence continues at coordinate 1,364,807,400 of OY728166.1, read as the reverse complement.
AACCTTCAATACAATATAGAAGTTTTGTATCATAATAAATCAACTTCAAATAAGCGTAAAATCCATCAAAGGATGTTGACATAGATGAAATCAAAACTCTTTTTAGAGAATTATCTCTTTCTATTTTGAAATCATTTAAGAGTCATATATTTATAAAATAAAACATTTTCTTTGAAAATATTATTATAAGATTGTAAAGGAAGCTTCGAAGATTTTATAACGGCGGAAAATAGCCGCACCCGCCGTATCAGTTAAAAAAACATTCTTACCTTAATTCTGTCGAAAAGGTTAAAAGCACCTTGTTTGGAAAACGACGGAAAGATTCCTTTATAAACAACTTATAAAAATTCAAACAAGGGTATAAATGACTTTAACCCATATTCTTGTAAATAGTAAAATATTTTTGAAATACATTTCGAAGAAACATGGATGTGGATGATAAAGAAATCCTAGTAGATAATTCCGTATAAACAACCTCGGATAATGAAGAGATTACGAAATAACCCTTACCTTGTAATTTTCCTTGGTTGGGGTAGGTTAACCTCCTGTATAATGGTGAAATAATTGTTATTAAATTATAAAAGAATCATATACATTAATATGATATCATATATGATCTTTTAACATTGATTTGTTAATAATATCTTAGTATTATCGTTTGTTTCGGGTGTTAACTTACTCATTTTCTTTTATATGTTTTGTTACGTAAGCCATGTTGGTAATGGATATGTTGTATATTATTCATATCCATAATGATATCAAGTCCTTAAACATCATTTTTAAATCATCAAATGATAATTATACTTGAATGGATACGATGGAGAATGAATCTCATCGCGTTCGTGGAGACGGTAGTCCGTACGTACGCATGAGCGACAATATCATTCTTCTGATATTAAAATAATATATAAATGGTTGGTATATCATATATACAGAATAATTAACATGTTACATTTATTATTTACATGAGTTACACATCATTATTATACCCATCCAATGTAACAGCCCGAGATTTTATGAAAAATATTCGTTTTAATTTCACTAATGTTTTGTGTTGTACGCTACACCAAAAGGAGCTTGCACAACACGCATCTTTGACTTGCCTTTCATTACACACAATCGCAACCTTCCTCGATATCATGTGTAGTACGCAATACTGAGTTTCACGAAACAACGATATGCTATAAAAATATTATTAAAACTAGCCGTTATGAATGGTAATAACCACTTTTTAAATTTTAGAAAATTTAGCTCTGAAAATGGACTTCATTTTTGGATTCGGAGTATCGAATTTAGCCTAAGGTGAAATTTTGGTACTTTTCGGATAACTTTCATATTCTGATGAATAGTGAAAATTACTAAATTATAATTAAAAACAAATTTTTTAATCAAAATAATTAATAGTGATAAATTATTAATTTGAGTGGTTTTAAAGTATATTTAGAATATATTTTTACAATTTAATACAATGTTGGTCATTGAATGTAATTTCACATTTAAACCAGACATAATCAAGTGTCAATCTTTTGATAGATATTGTTTCTTAAAAACACGCTATTTGTTTTAACAGCGGGATTTAATTATAAAATTAATTAATTCAACTTTTATGTTATGATTTTGGTAAAATAGACTTCATTTTTGAATTCGGAATATGAAATATAGTTTAGGATGAAATTTTGGCATTTTTCTGAAAAACATCAATTTCTGATGAATAGTGAAACTACTAAGTGGTAGTTAAAAAACTGAATTTTTCATAAAACTTAATTTTACCGCTTCTGTGAATGGAATTTTAAAAATCCGAGAGACACGGTTGATGTCAGTAAGTAAAATGTGGTTCAATGAGATGAAAATAATTTTTGGTGAATAGTAACTTTTTACTTTTATTTACCACGGTTAAAAGTAAATAGGGTAATTAAGGGTAAGAATGATATTAATATTACCCTAACACATGTCCTAATTCAATTGGACAAGTGTATCTCGACCAAAAACAACCTTAAGTGTAAAATATTATCATTTAGGCCCACTTGGATTAGATTAGGACATTTATTATTATTTAATTCAAAGAAGAGTTAAAAGAGTTAAAATCAAAGTATATTTACTAAAACATTTTTAATATAGGGATTTACATAAGATAAATTCGATTTTAAATATTAATTAGAAAGATAAAACGATTTTCTAAATTATGGTATTTTATTTGTAATTTTTAGACATCAAATAATTTAATTTATTTATGACACAAAGATGATGCAGTAATTATCTTATTAATGAAATATTGACATAATTGATATTATAAATACCAAAATAAATGTAATTTAAGACTTTTTATGAATTCCAATACTTTTCTAGGTTACTATGATATATTAGTGTTGATTTAATCAACTTTTTTTGAACATATAATTTTGTTATGACTTTCACAAAAATCATATATCAAATAGTGTCAAAATTGACACAAAATAGTTTTTAAATCAAATATTATATTATTAATTGTTATTTTATTCCTAAAAATCTATGGTTCGGCCAAATGACTTAGATAAGGATATATGTATTAATAATATACAATTTGGGGTTCGTTCGGCATGTTATAGTAAGTGTATTAACCATATAGTGAAAGAAAACAAAAAAGACACGGTAAAAGTTAAATTATTTAACTTAGAGTTAAATCTAATTGATAAGGTTAAAATAATAACCTAAACTTGTCTAAATCCTATTGGTTGATAGGATTTCGACCCATCCCCACTTTAGCTTCAAAATAAGACCCTTTGGAACCATTATAAACCGATTTTGACTTTAATATAAAATAATATTTTGAGATATTCCTAAAGTACCCCTCTCCTCCCTTATAAAAGGGCACCTCCTCCCCCTCCTCCTCACACCAATTTGAGCACTCAATCTCGGCCAACCCCTGCCAAAATCCCTTCTCCACTTCCCTAGAATAATCCTAGAGGTCCTTCTCTTCTTCAAAGACCAATCTTAGTTCCCTAAGTGGAGGATTCAAAGAGGTGTTCCAAAGAAGAGGTAATATCCATTACCGATCTTTTCAATTTCTTTCTTCTTCAACTTCTTCTTATTTAGTTGTTTCATGATAAAGTAATAACATAAGTATTTCTTATATACTGATATGTTATTATAAATATTAAACAACTCTAATTAACCTTCTATCCATCCTACGGAGAAAGGAAATCACCGCGCGTGCGTACGTACGGAATACCGTCTCCACGCCGTGGTGTAATCTATTTTCCATCACCACCTTAATTGGATGGGTATAATGGTGTAATGAGTAACTATACATGATTATTATAAAGTGATATTGATACTGAAATAGTATACATACACTTCAACATAATTCCACGATCATGGGAACGATATCATCGCTCGTGCGTACGTACGGACTACCGTCTCCACGACGCGATGAGATTCATTCTCAATGATTAACCATGATTATAAAGTATATATAATAAGTACTAATGAAATATATGACATAATAATGATACTGGATTTATGTATATTTATATGTATGTCATCTACTTAATTCCATTCAATTCAATAAGGAAACGAAAACAACGTTCATGCGTACGTACGGACTACCGTCTCCATGAATGGTGTATTTCATTCCATTTATAGATATATTATATATATATATATTCTGAATATATACTATATATAAATCATGTTTTACATTCTGTATATAAGTAATCATGATCCAAGTAATCATATTAATAATTACAAGTTAAAAACACGAACGACAAATGAGACGATTTTACCCAAAACGCTACTTTAACATGAATTTACAAAAGAACGGGTAATATAAAGTCATAAGTGGACCATATATGATATAATAACAAGGAATATGATTCTGGAATAAGTCAATAACATGATTGAAATCATTATACAGGAGGTTCGGACACTTACAAAGCAAGTCGGACCTAAGGTAAGGGAAATATCACAATCTCATTTTTATCCGAGATTGTTTATTCGTAAGTATTTACTGGGGTGTATTTTATTATCCACATCCATGTTTCATCAATATGTAATATTATTTACATCCACCTACAATTGTTTAAATCCATTTTTACCCTTCGGTTAGTTTTTAGTAATATGTATGAAATGAAGCTTTTGTCGTTTTTCGTACGAGGTACTTTTTGACTTTTCCGACAAAAGAACGAAGAATGTTTTTTTAACTTATACGGCATGAATGGATTTTTAAAACTTTATTTCCAAGAATCTTCCTTTAAAAGTTTTCAAGTTTATTTTTAATCAACTTCTTTTAGTTTATAATTGTATGACATGTTAAGAAAAGAAAAGTGTTTTTTTTAAGTAGAAAGGATATTTTCCTCAAGAATGGAGTCCAAATGTTTTATCAAAATTATTTTCCATCTAAGATAATATAGGGTTCTATTTTTATCCCTATTATTACATTGATTTGATTATTTTTTGAGGGAATTATTTTTATGAAGTCATTTACCTTATATGATTTGTTTTATGATGTCATGATGTTTCAAGAATCCCATTTTTGTTATATGGGTTATGCAATGATGTATGATTTATGATTTTGTGGCACACATAAGAATGGTATAATTATGAGATGGGTGGGACCTATATCTCCCTCCAATGCATTGGGTAAAGATTTTATATCTCATGAGATAGACATGGCTGGAATGGTAGGTTATACCGGTTCAATGAAAGAGGACTGAAACGAGGGTCACTCGATTCAGAAATGGACTTTGTCCACTAATATAGTCTTGGAAATGAGTCTTGACTAACAAGAAATGATTCTCTATGATTATGTGTGTATGCCACAAAGTTTAATGTTTTAAGTTATGATTATTGTGAATACATTTCACTGCCATGAGTTATCCCAGGTTATGAAATTATGATCTCTTTTGCAGGTTAAGATTTCCAAAAGTTATGTCCTTAGGTATATGATGTGATTTATATTTCTTTTGTTTACCCTTACTGAGGATTTGATCTCACCCTTTTATGTTTTCTTTTCCCCAGGATATAAAGAAAGGTTTTAGGTAAAAAAAAAGGAAGATCTTTATGGGAGATATTGAAGATCTTTCACCAGGATTAGAAGATTATATTCCGAGTTTCCAAAGACACTAAACTATTACGGTCCTTGTGTGTGTGTTTTTGTAATGTACTAAGTATTCCGCAAATGTAATGTAATGTCCATGTATGTCAAGCTTCGGGTCTCTACAGTTGGTATCAGAGCAAAGGTTTAGTCCACCTTTGGAAACTAGGATGTGAGAACGTTAGTGAGATCCCTAGATATATTTCTAAGGTATGTCTAGGGATGTCCCTAAGGATAAGTATACATATAGGATATAGTCCTAGAACTACGGTAACGATCTTAGAATTTAACCTAAGATGTTAGATATTGAGGGTACTCCCCCTTTACTATGTTGTTTTCTCTAGCATGATTTTTGCCTCTCAACGAATTCTTTTTGTGTTTTAGTTAATGGAGGGAACCAGACGGTATTCGGTTTACATTGAATCCAATGGACAAATTGGTGACTATAAGCAACAAAATTATGTAATGCCTAGAGAGAAAGATATTGTGATTATGCCGAATCAGTCATCGCGATATATGATTAACAAGGTGAAATTTAGTGGTATACCTAATTCATCAAAGAAGAGGAAGATAGACTATTATGCATGTTCGCATGTTGAGCAGCATAAAGAAAGGAAGATTGAGATTTCTAAAGAAGGGAAGAAGAACCTTGAAGAATACCTCAAATGGAGGGACCGATGTTATTTGTGTGGAGATAAGGGTCATAGAGTGACAGACTGTTATGGAGTTCAATGTATTATTTGTGGAGAACATGGGCATTACCCAACTCAATGCCCTGACCTAAAAAGTTACTTCTAAATCATGGAAGGACTTATTCCAGGACAATAATTGAAGAGGATGGATTGAAGTGTTTATGTATTGGTATTCAAGAATAATGTTGTTGAGGTACTTTTATTGTTTATTATAATATTTTTGTATTATTGTGGTTTTCAATAATTTTAAGGTATCAGTAACCATGAAAAGTGATTCAAATATTTTGGAAAGCAGATGATATGCGCATAATGAAGGGATAAGGAGAAAATGAAATGTTTGACAGTATTCATGAGCTCATGATTGATATAAGGACTAAGTGATATCATGGTTTGAGTATATAGAATTTTGAGGATTTTGGTATGTGGAAAGTGTTAAATTTTAACTGCATTCATGTTTTCACTAAGGTATTAAAGAGAATACATGATTAAGGACTTTGAATGTTTGGAATGTGACCAACAAAACATATCTTATGATATATGGGGATCGACGATGGTGTTAAATCTCTGGTAATCGTTTTCACTATGTTATGAGAGTGGACTGCAGTATTATGGATAAGCCTAAATATTGGAATGGATTATGTTGGACATAAGTTAGTATTGTTTAAGGATAGAAGTTTTCTCGATATTATTGATGGGATGTTATAGTAATATAGTTTTAGAAAAAGGACAACCTGCAGGACGGGCGACAGCCCATCGCGTCGGACAAGGATGTGGGAATCGAACCCACAACCGAAGTGCGACTGGCCTTTATCACCTACCACTGGCCTACAGGAAGTCCCTGTTTATTAGAAACTAGTTTTATTATATTAAGAAGTATGATATATGAAGTATAAAGTCCATTTTAGGAACCATATATGACTAATCTCACTATAGATCGACTTATGTATATAATTTTTGTTAACCTTTTGTTTGAGATAGATGGAATGACCCGTCATTCTATCACATGATCTGCTAACACTTCATGAATAACAAATTCAACTTCATTTATTTAAGATATGAAGTGGAAATTGTTCAAGGCACGAACAATAGTGAGATTGTACCAAAATAAAGTAAGTATTTATTCTAATTCAAATTCTTCAACTTTAGGGAAACGATCTTGAAAACCAAAAATGTTGTCCTAGTGATCTTATATCTGATGAATCAGATGGTACCTTAGATCATCACAAATTTATGGCTTTGTGATTGCTGGCTTTTCCATATCCATGTTCTCTACCACTCCCCATCAGAACATAATGGTTAGATTTCTCTTCCATGTCCATATTTTCACCTATGTGGAAACCCAGTGATTAGTTTATTTGGGTAACCATTAAGTTTCATACTTTTGTTTTTAAATATTGGTTTTGGTATTCCTTTTTACGATGTGGGTTTCTATTAAAGAAACTTTCGAATAGTAAACCATTTATAACCCCGACGAATTTCGAGGGCGAAATTCATTTTAAGGGGGGTAGAATGTAACAGCCCGAGATTTTATGAAAAATATTCTTTTTAATTTCACTAATGTCTTGTGTTGTACGCTACACCAAAAGGAGCTTTCACAACACGCATCTTTGACTTGCCTTGCATTACACGCAATCGCAACCTTCCTCGATAGCGTGTGTAGTACGCAATACTGAGTTTCACGAAACAACGATATGCTATTAAAATATTATTAAAACTAGCCGTTATGAATGGTAATAACCACTTTTTAAATTTTAGAAAATTTAGCTCTCAAAATGGACTTCATTTTTGGATTCGGAGTATCGAATTTAGCCTAAGGTGAAATTTTGGTACTTTTCGGATAACTTTCATATTCTGATGAATAGTGAAAATTACTAAATTATAATTAAAAACAACTTTTTTAATCGAAATAATTAATAGTGATAAATTATTAATTTGAGTGGTTTTAAAGTATATTTAGAATATATTTTTACAATTTAATACAATGTTGGTCATTGAATGTAATTTCACATTTAAACCATACATAATCAAGTGTCAATCTTTTGATAGATATTGTTTCTTAAAAACACGCTATTTGTTTTAACAGCGGGATTTAATTATAAAATTAATTAATGCAACTTCTATGTTATGAATTTGGTAAAATAGACTTCATTTTTGAATTCGGAATATGAAATATAGCTTAGGATGAAATTTTGGCATTTTTCTGAAAAACATCAATTTTTGATGAATAGTGAAACTACTAAGTGGTAGTTAAAAAACTGAATTTTTCATAAAACTTAATTTTACCGCTTCTGTGAATGGAATTTCAAAAATCCAAGAGACACGGTTGATGTCAGTAAGTAAAATGTGGTTCAATGAGATGAAAATAATTTTTGGTGAATAGTAACTTTTTACTTTTATTTACCACGGTTAAAAGTAAATAGGGTAATTAAGGGTAAGAATGATATTAATATTACCCTAACACATGTCCTAATTAAATTGGACAAGTGTATCTCGACCAAAAACAACCTTAAGTGTAAAATATTATCATTTAGGCCCACTTGGATTAGATTAGGACATTTATTATTATTTAATTCAAAGAAGAGTTAAAAGAGTTAAAATCAAAGTATATTTACTAAAACATTTTTAATATAGGGTTCTACATAAGATAAATTCTATTGTAAATATTCATTAGAAGGATAAAACGATTTCATACATTATGGTATTTTATTTGTAATTTTTAGACATCAAATAATTTAATTTATTTATGACACAAAGATGATGTAGTAATTATCTTATTAATGAAATATTGACATAATTGATATTATAAATACCCAAATAAATGTAATTTAAGACTTTTTATGAATTCCACTAATTTTCTAGGTTACTATGATATATTAGTGTTGATTTAATCAACTTGGTTCGAACATATAATTCTGTTATGACTTTCACAAAAATCATATATCGAATAGTGTCAAAATTGACACAAAATAGTTTTTAAATCAAATATTTTATTATTAATTGTTATTTTATTCCAAAAAATCTAAGGTTCGGCCATATGACTTAGATAAGGATATATGTATTAATAATATACAATTTGGGGTTCGTTTGGCATGTTATAGTAAGTGTATTAACCATATAGTGAAAGAAAACAAAAACACACGGTAAAAGTTAAATTATTTAACTTAGAGTTAAATCTAATTGATAAGGTTAAAATAATAACCTAAACTTGTCTAAATCCTATTGGTTGATAGTATTTATACCCATACCCACTTTATCTTCTAAATAAGACCCTTTGGAACCATTATAAACCGATTTTGACTTTAATATAAAATAATATTTTGAGATATTCCTAAAGTGCCCCTCTCCTCCCTTATAAAAGGGCACCTCCTCCCCCTCCTCCTCACACCAATTTGAGCACTCAATCTCGGACAACCCCTGCCAAAATCACTTCTCCACTTCCCTAGAATAATCTTAGAGGTCCTTCTCTTCTTCAAAGACCAATCTTAGTTCCCTAAGTGGAGGATTCAAAGAGGTGTTCCAAAGAAGAGGGAATATCCATTACTGATCTTTTCAATTTCTTTCTTCTTCAACTTCTTCTTATTTAGTTGTTTCATGATAAAGTAATAACATAAGTATTTATTATATACTGATATGTTATTATAAATATGAAACAACTCTAATTAACCTTCTATCCATCCTACGGAGAAAGGAAATCACCGCGCGTGCGTACGTACGGAATACCGTCTCCACGCCGTGGTGTAATCTATTTTCCGTCACCACCTTAATTGGATGGGTATAATGGTGTAATGAGTAACTATAAATGATTATTATAAAGTGATATTGATACTGAAATAGTATACATACACTTCAACACAATTCCACGACCATGGGAACGATATCATCGCTCGTGCGTACGTACGGACTACCGTCTCCACGACGCGATGAGATTCATTCTCAATGATTAACCATGATTATAAAGTATATATAATTAGTAATAATGAAATATATGACATATTAATGATACTGGATTTATGTATATTTATATGTATGTCATCTACTTAATTCCATTCAATTCAATAAGGAAACGAAAACAACGTTCATGCGTACGTACGGACTACCGTCTCCATGAACGGTGTATTTCATTCCATTTATCGATATTATATATATATATATATATATATATATATATTCTAAATATATATTATATATAAATCATGTTTTACATTCTGGATATAAGTAATCATGATCCAAGTAATCATATTAATAATTACAAGTTAAAAACACGAACGACAAATGAGACGATTTTACCCAAAACGCTACTTTAACATGAATTTACAAAAGAACGGGTAATATAAAGTCATAAGTGGACCATATATGATATAATAAAAATGAATATGATTCTATAATAAGTCAATAACATGATTTAAATCATTATACAGGAGGTTCGGACACTTACAAAGCAAGTCGGACCTAAGGTAAGGGAAATATCACAATCTCATTTTTATCCGAGATTGTTTATTCGTAAGTATTTACTGGGGTGTATTTTATTATCCACATCCAGATTTCATCAATATGTAATATTATTTACATCTACCTACAATAGTTTAAATCCATTTTTACCCTTCGGTGAGTTTTTAGTAATATGTATGAAAGGAATCTTTTTTCGTTTTTCGTACGAGGTACTTTTTGACTTTTCCGAAAAAAGAACGAAGAATGTTTTTTTAACTTATACGGCATGAATCGATTTTTAAAACATTATTTCCAAGAAGCTTCCTTTACAAGTTTTCAAGTTTATTTTTAATCAAGTTCTTTTAGTTTATAATTGTATGACATGTTAAGAAAAGAAAAGTGTCTTTTTTTGAAGTAGAAAGGATATTTTCCTCAAGATTGGAGTTCAAATGTTTTATCAAAATTATTTTCCATCTAAGATAATATAGGGTTCTGTTTTTATCCCTATTATTACATTGATTTGATTATGTTTTGAGGGAATTATTTTTATGAAGTCATTTACCATATATGATTTGTTTTATGATGTCATGATGTTTCAAGAATCCCATTTTTGTTATATGGGTTATGGAATGATGTATGATTTATGATTTTGTGGCACACATAAGAATGGTATCATTATGAGATGGGTGGGACCTATATCTCCCTCCAATGCATTGGGTAAAGATTTTATATCTCATGAGATAGACATGGCTGGAATGGTAGGTTATACCGGTTCAGTGAAACAAGACTGAAACGAGGGTCACTCGATTTAGAAATAGACTTTGTCCACTAAGATAGTCCTGGAAATGAGTCTTGACTAAAAAGAAATGATTCTATATGATTATGTGTGTATGCCAAAAAGTTTAATTTTTTAAGTTATGATTATTGTGAATACATTTCACTGCCATGAGTTATCCCAGGTTATGAAATTATGATCTCTTTTGCAGGTTAAGAATTCCAAAAGTTATGTTCTTATGTATATGATGTGATTTATATTTCTTTTGTTTACCCTTACTGAGCATTTGAGCTCACCCTTTTATGTTTTCTTTTCCCCAGGATATAAAGAAAGGTTTTAGGTAAAAAAAGGGAAGATCTTTATGGGAGATATTGAAGATCTTTCACCAGGATTAGAAGATTATATTCCGAGTTTCCAAAGACACTAAACTATTACGGTCCTTGTGTGTGTGTTTTTGTAATGTACTAAGTATTCCGCAAATGTAATGTAATGTCCATGTACGTCAAGCTTCGGGTCTCTACATCCAAATAATAATATATTGAATAACAATTACACCACGACGTGGAGACGGTAAGCCGTACGTACGCACGTATGGTGACATGTTATTCAAAGGGTGGATTGAATACTGAATATGGTTATACCATATTTATAATAACATCATAGTATATATAAGATACTGGAGTTATTATTTTATAATGGTAATAACAATGAATGAATAAGTGGAAGAAGAAAGGAACTTGAAAAGGGGTGGTGAAAACATTACCTCTTCTTCGGGTTCTTCCTTTTGATTTGATCAAAATGGCTCCTTAGGTTGGATTTCAGATCAAACTAATGCCTCTAGGTTGTATTGAAGGAAGTTTGGAGAGTATTTGGGCAGAGTTTGGCCGAACCAAAAGTCTTTGAAGGTGTGAATAAATGAGAAGGAGGAGTGCCCTTTTATAAGAGGGTTGAGGGGCACCTTTGGAAAAGCTAGAAATATTAATTTATAATAAATTCATATTCGGTTTCTAATGGCTCAAAAGTTGATTATTCAAAGTTTATGGTGGGTATGGGTCTAAAACCAGTCAACCAATAGATTTTAGACAGGTTTGGGTACTTATATTAACCTTATCTTTAAGTATTAACTCTAAGATAATTAGTTTCACTTTTACAAGGTCTCTTTGTATTTTTATATTATATGGTTAATAATCATACTATATACATCTAAGAGACCCCCAAGTGATCCATTAATGATATAAATATCATGATATAAGTATCTTGGCAGAACCTTAGATTTTTAGAAATTTAATATCAATTAATAATATAATATTGTTTTAAAAAAACTCTTTTATGTCAATTTTGACACTATTCAATAGTTGATTTTTGTGAAACTCATAACAGAATTATTACTTCAAACAAAGTCAATTAAATAAATCCTAATATGTCATATTATCCTATAAAATTAGTTTAATTCATTAAAAGTCTCAAATTATATTTATTTGGGTATTTATAATATCAATTATTTTAATTTGTCATTATTATGGTAATTACTGCATCATAATTGTGTCATAAATAAATTAACTTATTTAAAGTCTAAAAATTATAAATAAAATATAATTATGTAGGAAATCTTTTTATATTTCTAATGAATATTTATAGTCGAAACTCCAACATATATAACCCTATGTAAAAATTGTTTTTCTAAAAGATATATCCTTATGTAATTTTTGTACTTATTTTAACTTAATTAAAATTAAGTGTCTCTATCACCTACAAGTGGCTCCATGGGGTCCCAAAATCAACTCAAAGATGCCTACGGTCGAACATGTATCAACCAATAAGTCTAGGACACGTTTTAGGGTAATTTAGTATTATTATAATATTATTTTTTAACCCTTATTTACCGGATTTACCCTTAACCATGGTAAATAAAATATTTACCGAAGTAATTATTGAAAATGTCTAAAAATAAAAGTTACCTATTTACACAATTTGAACATACTGATTCCAAATATGGAATCCTTTTTTCCAAATTCAAAACATAGAAGTGTCAGAAATTAAATTAAATTAATTCCCGTTGTTAAAACAAAAAGCGTGTTTTTAAGAGATAATAACTATCAAAAGACTGACACTTGTTTATGTCTGGTTTAATTGTAAAATTATGTCCAATGACCAACATTGTATTAAATGGTAAAAATATATTCTAAATATACTTTAAAACCACTCAAATTCATAAATTATCACTATTAATTATTTTGATTAAAAAAGTTGTTTTTAATTAAAATTTAGTAATTTTCACTATTCATCAAAATATTAAAGTTATCCGAAAAGTACCAAAATTTCACCTTAGGCTAAATTTGATACTCCGAATCCAAAAATGAAGTCCATTTTGAAATATAAAATATATATAATTTCAAAAATTATGTATTACTATTCATAACGGCTAGTTTGGTTGGTTATGGTGTGTTAGAACTCGGTGTTGCGTACAACACACGCTATCACATTATTCAAAGAGAAGCGTACCTAGAAGCTTGGGGTGATACGATGTACATGTTGGAATATCATTTACATTAGTGGTGGGATTTTGTGGTTCCAAGTTGGAGCGAAACAATGTATGATATGGGAGGTCTTTGAAGAATTTTTTAACAAACAATTCTACCCTCACACATTCAAGATTCAATGAACAACATATTTATTTCTCTTGAAGTAGGAGAACCTTTTAGTAATGGAATATTCGGTTAAATTCATGAATTTAGTCTAGTTTTCACCTAAGGTTGCGTCTAGTTCATCATGGAAGGCATGAATTTTTTAATCGGAGCTGAGGTAGGAAATCTATTTGAAAATTGGGAAGATCTATATAAATGATTATACAAAGATGAAAAATAGAGAAATAGTGTCTAAAAGGGATATCTTGGGGGATAATGGTGGATGAGGTATCATGATACCCATGGGAAATTGTGGGAACTATAATACATGGAGAAATAAGAAGATGGAAAATTATTTCTAGGGTCGAAGTATAGCTCTAAATAAAATGGAAGGATCAATGAATATTCCTCCGAATCCTTAGAGTAAACCAGGGTGTTTCCAGTGTGGATCTATAGTCCATATGAAGTGGTATTGTATGGAACAACCTCAAAAGATACATAACTTTAAGAATATGGGGCATCTTCAGTGTTATTATCGCAATACTCTAAGGTTGGGCATTTGTGACCCTCTTCAGGGGTCACAAGAATCCTATGACTCGATAGGATGGGGACAATAGCATAAACCTCATTAGTAGAGTATAGTTAGTCATGGGGATTCTAGTAATACCATGACTCCTCAGCAAGGGAAATTCTAGGAGGGGAATAAATAGAAAAGGTTAGCAATTAAGTAGGTGTTTGGAGTCGAGAAGATTATATTGGGTGATCAGTGGGGACTATACATAGTGAGGGGTATAGTTATTTTTAATTATACATTTATGAAAGTGTTGTTTGATATGTGTGTGTCTCATTCTTTAACTTCTTCACATTTTGTTTAATCTTTGGGATTAAATGTAGAAATGATGCAATTTTTTAAACGTAAAATTGCTCTAGGTCAAAGAGAGTGTCAATTGTTTATTTGTAGAGAATGTGAGATAATTATTTATAGGGTTCAGTTGATTTGGGACTTCTTATTTCTAGAGATGGGTTTTTATGATATAATCCTGAGTATGAATTGGATGGTAATGTTTTATGGCCCACATCAACTCTTATGTGTGAATGGTTAGTTACATGATGTGTGATGGCATCGAACATCTCTTTATATGAAAGAATAATGTGATGGTGGGTGAAATAGTGTTGTTAGAACCAGCAGTTGAGATGATATCATATCAATTAGTAGATTTTTTAATTTCATCAATGGAAGAAATCTAGAAAAGTAGTTTTCTAGCGGTTGTGGATCTGTTTCTGGATGTTTTTTCTGAATAATTTTCAAGTCTTCCACCCATAAGAGAAGTATATTTTATTATTGATCTCCTTTGGGGACCTAGTACCATCTTACTTCTATCATACCAGATGGAACCATCATAATTTATGGAATTGAAATTTCAATTGTAGGAGTTATAAAACAAAGGTTTCATCAGTCCTAGCAAGTCTCTGTGGTCAGCACCAGTATTATTTTCAAAAAGGATGATGGAAATATTTAGTTGTGTGTTGATTATAATAAGCTTAACCAAGTTACAATATAGAATTGATCCACTCTCATGCTTTGATGACATGTTTGATTAGTTGATGGGAGATCAGTGGTTCTCTAAAATTGAATTGTGATTTGTATATCATCAGTTGCGGGTACAGAATGAGAATATTCTAATAATAGATTTTAGGAGTAGATATGGCCATTATGATTATGTGTTTATTCCCTATAGTCTTACAAATTAACCAATGATCTTCATGGAATTTATGAATCAGATATTTTAGAGATATCTTGATTATTTTGTGTTGGGGTCTGTTGAAGATGTATTTTTATGTTTTAGGAAAATGGATGAGAATGAGAAACACTTGGACATAGAATTTGAGATCTTAATATATCATCAATTATATGAAAAACTATCAAAGTTTTATTTTTGGATACAAGAGGTTTGTTTCTCTGGCCATGTTATTTCTGAGGAAGGTGTTTCAGTGGATCCAGAGAATATATAGGTTGTTTTGTTATTTCAACCACCAAATAATTTATTTCTGATATAGATATTCCTTGGTATAGATGGGTATTACTGATTCTTTGTTTGTGACTTATCATGACTAGCTTCATCGATGACAGCTTTTACAAGGAATAATGTTCTGTTTTAGTGGAATGTAAAATGACAAAAGTCTTTTTAAGAGATTAAGAGTAACCTTACATCTTCACTAATCATGGTTTTTCTATAACATGGTAAAGGGTATGTCATTTATTGTAATGATTTCATATTAGGGTTGGTGTGTGTTATCATTCATGGGGATCATGTTGTTGTATACGACTCAAGGCAGTTGAGGTTTCATGAAATGAACTACCCAACACACGATTTGGAGTTAGCAGTTGTGGTGCAGGATTTGAAAACTTGGTATCATTATCTATTTGGTGACAAATTCAGTGTGTTCACTGATCGTAAGAGTTTAAAGAACATTTTATCACAAAGATATTATAATTTGAGGAAAATGATGTGGATAGACTATCTCTAGATGTTTGACTTCGACTTGATGTATACACTGGGTAAAGACAATTTAGTGGCAGATGCATTAATTCTAATTTCATATATGCATGTGGTTAAAGGTACATAAGATCAATGATAGTTGACATCAATTATAGTAGATAAGTGGTTTTAATGTGAATAATTGGGTGATGCATCAGTTTTCTCATTGTTTCCTGACTTGGTTGGTTTTGTTAAAGAGGTGAAGATTTCTGATTTAGAGTGTGTGTCTATGAGGTCCAAACTCAATTGTGGGGAGAACATTAAGGGTTTTTAAGATGGTAATTTGATGTTGTGGTTGTATAATTGGATGATTATACCAGTATCTTAATAGGATAAACTTCTTAGTTTGTATCCTCATTCCAGATGGTTTTTCCATCCTAAAATACAAAAAATGTATAAGGTGTTGAAAGTGCAGTTTTAGGAGGCTGGTATGAAGAAGAATGTTTCCAAGTTTGATTTGAGATGCTTGAATTTCCAGAAATCCAAGGCATATATTTAGTGGCTTGAATGTATGTTACAGTCATTAACTATCCTTGTGTGTAAGTGGGAATAGATAATAATGGATTTTGTTACAGGTCTCCGAGAACAGTTAGAAAACACGATTCCATATGGGTGATTTTGGGTAGGCTCACAAAGTTGGTCCATTTCATCTCTATTTTTTAACCTCATATAGTGGAGGATCTATCCAAAATATATATACATTAGTTTTTAAAGAGTCATGGTGTACCGGTTTTTATTTTATCAGAGAGAGATATGAGTTTTATATCTCGTTTCTAGAAATACTTGTAAAAATACCTTAGAACTCAATTGATGATGAGCATGATATATCGTCCTCAGGCGGATAGGAAATCCTAGAGGATAATAAAAAAATTGGAAGACATGTTGCAGGATTGCGTAATGTATTTTTGTGTCTCGTGATAGGATCACTTATCATTGGTGTTGTTCAACAAATACAATAGTTATCAAGCCTCGATACATAGGGCTCTATTTGAAGCATTTTATGATCATTTATGTCATTCTCCACTATGTTGGGTGGAAACTTGTCGGACATTGTTGTTTGGGTTAAGCCTTGTGTAAGAGATTATAGAGAAGGAAAAGTTGATCAGGAAGAGAATGAAGATGGAACAGTGTCATCAAAAATCATATGTGTATCATCATCGATTGTCGCTGTCATTTGAGGTGGGTAATCATGTGATCTTGTGAATCTATCCTAGGCTTGGACATTATCATTTTGAAAAATATGGTAAGTTATCTCTAAGGTATATTGATCCTTTTGAGATACTTGAGAACGCTATAGAGGTGGATTGTTATTTGGTTTTACCACCACCGTTCAGTGTGGTGAAAAATCTATTTCATGAATCTTAGTTGAAGAAGTGCTTGTTGGATCATAACCATGTGATTCGATGGGATCATGTTGAGTTGGATTCAGATACTTCATTGGTGCACATGAAAGTTTAGATTGTGGATAGGCAAGGGAAATTCCTATGTCATAAAATCGTCGTTCTAGTATGGTTTTGAGGAAACATGGTCAGATTCGTGAGGATACTTAGGAATGAGAGAATAAAATGGTCGAGCAGTGGCCCAAACTATTTCATCAAAGTTATGGTAGTATACTTTCCATGGATGGAAAGTCCAATAGTGGGGATAATGTTTTACCCTTAGTTTTAGGTATGAAATCTTTTATTTCCTTTTTATGTGTATAAAGTGGTTGGGTAACATTTGGGAGAGTTTGGAATGGTTTTGGGACTTTTTTAAGGGTTAATGGTTTGAGCACAATTTGGGAAAATCATGCAACTCCTTCAAGAAATAGTGAAATTTGAGGAAGAGGAACGGGATATGGTACACGGTTTAGGAGCCTGGTTTACAAACTGGGCAGCCACCCCAGGTAAAGCATGTATCTTGAGACATTGGGCCTCTACATGGTTGGTGCACAGTTTGTCTAACTATGTGGGCCAACCATGTGAGGCACCCTCTTGAGATAGTAGCAAGTGCATGGTTGGCGCATATTTTTCCTAACCGTGCAGTTAAACCATGCATGGTTTTAAAAGTGGGTTTTTAAAAATGGGGCTTGGTTGGTTCTTTCAACAAAACACTTCATTTTTCCCCATATGCGGTACTAACTTGGGATTCCTTATTATCCATGGATAGGGAGGCTCTCCAATCCTTTTTGTAAGAAATTAAAATATTTTTCAAGGGTCTTTGAAGGGGATTATCCCTTGGTAAGTCTCTTCTCTTAGTGGTCTAGAGGTTTTCTCTAGATATACTTCTCTATATTTCATAGTTTCCTATATCTACTTCTGTTTCATGTAGATATAGGGTTGTTGTTTCCTAAAATGGTGAGATTTTGTTTAATGACCCTAGCCTTTTACACGTAACATTACATGATTTTAAGAAAAATTATACATCATAGTACAAGACAAGGATCCTTAAGTCTAGTGTCTTGGAAGACTTGCTACATAAACTAAAATCATAGGACCAAAAAAAACAAATTTCTTCATTTAATATCCATAAAGAGATCCTAACTTCCTTTAAGCCCTTACATCTGCATAGGGTACCTCAGGGAACACATGAACAAAGGGATGATCTTAAAATCCTAGTAAGGGAATGAACATAAGAATAAATCTTTAAGCACATGAGTTAAGAGGCCTGACATAATGATATCAAAAGCAGAAAACACATGGAAGAATAACAAATAAACATGGGAACATATAAACATGGAATCACATTAACATGAGATCATATGAACATGGGATCATATAAAAATGGGATAATATAAATTTGGTATCATATAATGTGGCATAAACATAACACACGACTTTAGTATGATTCAAGGCTAACTTCCAAGATCATTTTTAATAGCAGTACAAGCCAAGGCTAACCGCCAAGACCATTGCACATAACATCTGATGAGACTTAACTTTACCCAATTCTTTGGAGTACTATCTGGGCACACCCATATTAACATTTTCATGAATATTCATTCCATATAAATAATCATACAAAATCAAACATACAAAACATAATGGTACCCATGGAAAGAAATGGGTATCACAATCATGTCATAAAGCATAATTAATGGGTGTGTCATAAAAGTTTCCACAAAAGAAAACAATTAAATGACACATGGAAATTCATAAGTTTAAAATGAATATTTCATGATAAATTATGTCAAGTAGAAGTGAGAACTTGTAAAAAAAGTATTTAAGAAAATTTAGAATTAAAACATTTTAGTGCTGTTTAAGGAAAACATTATAGACCTTTTAAAATAGAAAAGGGAAAAATATTTTATATAAAACTAGAAGTGAACCAAGAAGGGTTTCATAACAAAAAAAATTATTTCATAAAGATAATGGTGGATTAAAACAGAATATAGAGTTCACTTTAAATCATGTAATAATTTGAGAAGTTCCCTTAAAATATGTTTGCTTATCAGAAAGTACTAAGGTTGAAATATTTTAAAAACATGTGTATCCTAGAAAGAGAGTGATGAAAGGGTATTGATAAATGATTTTTTTTTAAATGAAAATAATTTATAAGGATTAAAATAATTATATAAGATAACATCATTTTGATATAAATAATTATAATGCAACTCGAAAGAACAAAGGAGGTTCGAGTAGAATTTGTTACAGATTATCGGCATGGTATCAGGTGTAACTAAGAGGTCTTGATCAGAGATAAAAGGGGTTTCTCTCCACTTATATGTCATGAGGGACATATGTGAGAGGTGAGAAATAATAACCCATCATTTTATATTATATATAAAAAGGAATATCATAGAGGAAAATATTGATTAAGAGTGAAATGGGGAGGATCCCTTACCTTATGTTCAGTGGTGTTCTCCACTTGTTATTAATGACATGAATAAAAACATTAGTTTTATTAATTAATAATTATAAAACCTATTATATATTTAATTGATTTATTATAACCATTTTATTTCATTCATTACCTTTTTTATTGGTTATAAGGTTCAATTTCATTGTTTGGGTCTATTTGCTAACTTGGTTTCAATAACCGGTTCACTTATATTCATGTTATAATAAATATATAAGATGAAAGTGTTTGTACAAAATTGAAGTTTTATATTATTATTTAACATAAAGGATATTACTTTCTTGCAAAAAATAATATGGTTATTTGGAGTGAAGATGAATTATTACATAAAACCTTAGTGATAACCATTTTGGTTAATTGGTGGGTTTGGATTACAACAAACATGTTTTTCTTAATAACTTAATACCATTTGTTCAAAAGGATTATAAAACCTTAACTTGGATATATAACATATATAATAATCTGGTTCAAACATAACACAAATGTTTTCATGACTATAATTAAAGATGATAATATAAGTTGATAAACTGTTGTCCTTGAATGTGCTAAATTAACACATATCAAATGGTGTTTTCATTTCATTCAAATAAAAGATGGGTAAAGGAGAGAAGATAATGATTTCTCCCATTAGAATAATATCATTATAGTACATGTACGTTACTAGAGTTATCATACCATTTTGTTGAAGGAATGTGAGGAAAGAAAAAAGAAAAGAACATAAATGAAATAAAAGAATTCAAAAGAGGAATTTACCTCTTAAATCAACGATCCTTGAGAGCTTATTAAAGGGAGGGGATTTGGTATTTTGAGAAGACCAAGGGATTTTAGAGATGGGGGAGGAGCTTTAGGAAAGATTTGGGTAGAGTATTGGCATATCACAATGCTTGAGAGGAGTGAAGAGAATAAGGAGTGGGGGTTATAGGGGAGGAAAGGAGGGTTTTCATAATTTTTTAATCACTAGTTAATTAATTTTCCTCATGTCCAGAAATAGTGACGATTCGATTAAAAAAATATTAAATGGGTCATGTGAATTTGAAACAGGGGTGGTTTCATCAAACATGATTCTAGGAATAGTCTATTTAGCTTATAATGTATATATACGGTAAATTACTATATTTTACTATACATCAAAAATTCAAGTATTTCAGAAAAATATAAAAAAATCACCATAAACGTTTTTCAATGTGTAGAATCCAAAAATGAAGCCTGTTTTTATTTTTTTTATAAATATGATAAATTTAATTATTAATTTAAAACATAATTTACTCAAAAAATAACAATTTTAAAACATTTATTTTCTTATTCCAAGATATAGGTATATTGTACTTTCACTTGAATATTATTTACAAACTATTATAGATAAGGTTACTATTCATTAGGTTATATGACTATTCATAAGGGAAACATTACTATTCATAAGGGTATGTTACTATTCACCAAAAATTAAGTTGGTCATATTTGACTCCAAATAACTTACTTATCACAACCGTGTATGTCAGATTTTTGAAATTCAAATAACAGAAGTGACAAAATTATGTTTAGAGGTCACATAGCACTTATTAGTTCACTATGCTGTGATTTCATGTGATTATATGACATAATTATAAGAAGGCAATTTACATTGAAAAACATTGGGTTGTTACATTCTTCCCCCACTATGAAATTTCGCCCTCGAAATTTCATATTACATTCTAAGACACAAACAGGCGTGGGTACTTTTCCTTCATTGCTTCCTCTAATTCCCATGTTGCCTCTTTATACTTATGGTTTCACCATAGAACCTTGACCAAGTGAGTAGTATTATTTTGTTGAACTTTATCTCTATGATTCATGATCTTCATTGGCTGCTCCTCATAGGAAAGATCATCCTCCAATTGTACCACCTCTAAAGAGAGTCCATGTGAAGGGTGTGGTATGTACTTCTTTAAGGGGGATACATGAAATACTTCATGTACTTTGGTCTTGGTAGGTGGATGTGCTACTTGATGGGCCACATCCCCAACAGAATCAAGAATCTCAAAGGGTTTGATGTACCTAGGACTTAACTTCCTTTTATTTCCAATCCTCATGACCTTCTTCCATAGAGATATGCGTAGAAATACCATTTCTCCAACTTTAACTCAAGGTCTCGTCAACAATTGTCTTCATAACTCCTCTGTGGAATTTGGACTTCCTTGATATGATGTTGAATGGTTTTCACCTCCTACACCATTTATTCTACCATTTCAAGTCCTAAAAACTTAAACTCACTAACTTCATCCCAACACACCAGTATTTTGCACCTTTTCCCATAAAGGGATTCATATAGTTTCATTCAGATGTTCGGGTGGAAACTGTTGTGGTAGAGGAATTAAACCAGTGGAAGATGTTGGTCTCGTCCTCCTTTGAATTATGTAGAACATGCTCTCAACATGTCTTCTAGAATCTGAATAGTTCACTCAGATTGGCCATCATTTTGAGAATGATAGGCCATACTAAAATTCAGTTCAGTTCTTATAACATGTTGGAGACTTTTCCAGAACATCGAGGTGAATCTAGAATCATGATCGAGTAAAATAGATAATCGTACTCAAAGAAACATTACCACTTATTTGATGTATATATGTGAAATTTTATCTAATGATAAGTCCTCTCGAATTGAGATAAAGTGTGATGTCTTTGTAAGATGATCCACAATGACTCATATAACATTGTTTTCTATGGATTTCCTTATAAGACTAATGAAATATTCCATGGTAATGTTTTCTCACTTCCATGTTGGTATGGGTATTTGTTGCATCATACCATTATAATTTTTCCTCTAAAACTTTACTTGCTGACATACTAGGCACTTTGATGTATATTCAGTAATCTCTCTTTTCATATTTACCCACCAAAAGTTTTCTCGTAGATCTTGATACATCTTTGTGGTCCCAGGGTGAATAGAGAATTTCTGGCTATGTGCACCATTCAAAATCTTCTTATTTGTATTTGGATCATATGGTACACATAATCATGACCCAAAAATAATAAATCCTTTCACATTAATCATGAAATCAGAGGATTTCTTATTTCTTATAGCTTCCACCCTTTTCTGAATTTCCACATCTTTTCTTTGATCATCCTTTATTTTCTCCATGAGAGATGGTTGAGAACTCATTTGAGAAATGATTAATGATGTTCTTATATTAATGAATCTCATGTCAATCCTTAGAAAATTTTATAATATTAGATCCTTTTAAATTATCATCATTGATAAAGATTCATGATCCTTTCTACTTAGATCATCTGCCACCTTATTTGCCTTACCAGGATGGTAGTGGATTTATCAGTCATAATCCTTGATGATCTCTATCCATATTCAATGTCTCATATTAAGCTATTTTTGTGTGAATATATATTTGATACTATTGTGATCAGTATATATCTCACACTTCTCCCCAAATAGATAATGCCCCCAGATTTTCAATGCTAAGATCATAGACGCCAACTCCAGATCATGTGTGGGATTATTTTGCTCATGGATTTTTAGCTTCTTTGAGGCATAGGCTATCACTTTATCATTTTTCATTAGAACACATCCAAATATTTTCTTTGAAGCATCATTATACAAAACAAAGAGTTGTACACTTATTGGGAGTGTGAGTATTAGATCATTGATAAGCCTCTTTTTCAACTCCTTGAAATAGTCTTCACATTCTTGAGTCCAAACAAAATTTACTCTGTTTCGTGTTATCTTGGTTATTGTGTTTGACAATCATGAAAATTTCTTCACTAATCGTCAATAATACCCATCTATACCCATAAATCTACGGATCTCCATTACAAAAGTTAGCTTGGGACACTCTTCAATTGACTTTGTCTTGGAAGGGTCTATAGATATCCCTTTACCGGTGATAACATGCCCCAAGAATGATACTTCCTCTATCCAAAAGACACATTTACTGTACTTTTCATGCAAATTATCCCTTTGTAAACTCATTAACATGGTATTCAAATACTTCTCATGTTCCTCCTTGCTCTTGGATTATATGATAATTTCATCAAAAAAGACTACCACAAATTTGTCGAGGTAATCTCCAAAGACTCTATTCATTAAATCCATGACAATTTTTAGAGCATTAGTGAGTCTTAAGGGAATCACTATGAATTCATATTTTCTATACCTCATTCAAAAGGAAGTATTGGGAATATCTTCCTTACCCACCTTTAATTGGTGATATCCCAACTGAAGGTCCACCTTAGAGAAATAACTGGCCCCAGGAAGCTGATTGAATAAGTCATCTATCTATGGAAGGGGATACTTGTTCTTTATCATGATTTTATTGAGCTCATGATAATCAATACAGAGGTGCATTGACCCATCCTTCTTCTTGATGAAGAGGACTACCTCACCCCATGATGAAGAACTTGGGCATATAAAACCCTTCTCTAGATTCTCGTTTAACTGCTTCTTTAGCTCTTCCATCTCTATGGTGTCCATTCTATAAGGTGTTTTTGATATAGGAAGAGATATAGGAATAAGTTTAATTTGAAACTCAGCCTCACAATCAGAAGGAATACTAGGAAAATCTTTAGGGAATACATCAGTGTAATACCTCACGATGGGAATGTCTTCAATCATGATTCTCTCATTTGTTCAAATCATTTGAGATAGATATGCTTGCTCATAAGGTATAAATTTCCACACTTGAGATGATGATTCTAAAGGAGATTTATCTTCCTCATTACACTTGTAAAGAATCGGAGGATGCTTCAGGATGTGAAGATTGATCTCCCTTTCTCGAATGTTGATGTTGTATTTTTATAAAGATAGTAAATCCATGCCAAAGATAGTGTTGAACTACACTAAAGGAATTATGATGAGATTTTATGGAAGGTTCAGTCCACAAAAGTTAATTGGGGAGGAGTTATAAACAATTAATGCAATGATTTCCCCATTCACTGTTCTCACAGATAACTTTTCCTCCAAATTTTAAGTTGGTGTTTGAATAGTTCTACTAAACGTGCAAGATATGAAAGAATGAATAGAACTAGAATCAAATGGTATGTTCTCTATTATTAAATGAATAAATAGCATACATGTCACCACATTGTTTTCTGACTCCACCTTAGAAGTAGTGAGAGAATAATACCTTCCTAGTTTCATTGGAGGTTACTGTTAATTTCCTCCAACAACCCTTGGCTTAGGGAAATTTTTTGGCATAATACCCATGCTCTTTGCTGTTGTAACACTACACCAATGGATAATAATTGATCTGAACCTTCCTTTATTCTTCCACATTTGTGGGATTTTTCATATCCCTTAAGAATTTCTTGGCCAATGACCAAACATTACACATTTGAAGAAACTATTGGTTCCCTTTAGATAGTTCCCAGGATGTTTATTCAAACAACGTTTACAATTGGGATATTTGGGACTCTTTCCATCATAGGATTTGTATGTTGAACTACCCATGTTGTTCTCCATTTTCTGTTTCTTGTCATCGGGCCCACGAGACTACTAAGAGTCTCCAATCTCTATTTTAACCTTGATGGCACAATGAACAATATCCTCATAACTGTCGAAGTCTAGAATCTCCAAGTCTTTTCGTAGCCTCGTCTTTTGTCTACTAAAGAATCGATCCACCTTGGTTTCAGTTTTCATGAAAAATCTGGGGGTGTACCTTGCAATACTTGTAAAGTTTTCTTCATATTCCTTGATGGAATCATCTTTGTTCTACTTGAGTCTAAGGAAATCTCTTTCCATCTTGAGAGATAGGGTTTGAGGAAAATGTTTAATGAAAAACTTCCTTTTTAATTCCTCCCAATCCATAGAATCAATTTCCTCTTTGGAATTTGTATTCTTGATCAATTTCCACCACTGATCATCTTCTAAATCAAAATGATATATTTCCAGTACAACTTTATCTTCTTCTGAGCACTAGAGGACAGAGAATATCTTTTCAATGGAGTTAATACACTGTTCCATGAGGAGGGGATCATAAGATCTGCTAAACATGGGAATCCTTTTTCGTGTGAAGTAATCTATAGAAACATGCCCTTTCCTTGGAGGAGGAGGGTGTTCCACATGATTCAGGTTTTCATTCATAACTTGACCCAGCTGAGCAAGTAATGTCATGAATTTTTTAGCCCTCGTTCCCATCATATCAAGCATATCATTAGGTAAATCTTCACATTTCCTATCACATTGATTGTTGGAAAGTGTTCTTCTATTTACTACCATTAACTAAGTACAATTAGAGGGGTTTAATACTTAGCTATTGAGCATATAAAGGAAACTTTGAACATAAGAGGATAAACTTTCAAATGAGATGTATATCCTAACTTGTGATTCCTTAGGTTTAAACCTAGGTTATCCTCGATCTATTTCTTAACTTATATTCTTATAGGATTCCCCCCCCCCCTTAATAATGGATTGTACTAAGCCCATTAATCTACAAAATCATATCCCTCAGGAGTGTCAATACCAATAGTGTTGTAAGGCTTGTTTTCATGTACCGGGATACCCCAAGTCAAACCCGAAATTCCTTGTCTGATTTTTCACTCCTAGGTACATCTGTTTTAGAGCCGCCTCTACTTGTTTGTATATAGACAGGGAAGTATTTTTATGATAACCCACTTACTCTATATGTACCAAAATATAGGGATGTTTTCTTATACTTTGTATCATCTTTAAGGTTCACACTAAGGTGCTCTATTCCTAATCTCCTAAAAAAATTAAACCATCATCTGATACCCACTATAGTGACTCTAGACTTTTACAATTAACATTAAATGATTTAAGCATAATTATACATTAGAGTACAAACCAAGGATCATTAATTCTATTGTATTGGAATAATAGGTACATACACTAAAATCATAGGACCAAAGAAAAAACTTCTTTATTTAGTATCCATAAAGAGCTACTAACTTCCTTTGAGTCCATACATCTGTATAGGGTACCCTGGGGAACACATGAACAAAGGGATGATCTGAAAATCCCAGTAAGGGAATGCAAATAATAATAAATCTTTAATCACATGAGTTAGGAGGCATGACATGATGATATAAAAATCATGAAACATATGGAATCATAACATATTAACATGGGATCATATAAACAAGGAATCATATAAAGATGGGATCATATGAACATGGGATCATATAAAATCTAGATCATATAAACGTGGGATCATATAAATGTGGCAACAACATAACACATGACTTTATTACGAGTCAAGGCTAACTACAAAGATCATTTCCCATAGTAGCACAATCCAAGGAAAACTGCCAAGACCTTTTCACATAACATCTCATGAGACTTAACTTTACCCAATGCATTGAAGTTCTATCTAAGTGAATCCATCTTAACATTTTCATGAATATGATTTCCACTTAAATAATCATACAAAATAAACCATACAAAACATAAGGGTACCCATGGAAAGAAATGGTTATCACAATCGTGTCATAAAGCAAAATAAATGGGTGTATCATAAAATTGTACACGAAAAGAAAATGATTAAATTATAAATGGAAATTCATAATGTAAAAAGTCATATATCATGATAAGTGATATTAAACAGAAGTGAAAACCTAGAAGAAAATTATTTAAGAAACATTATAATTAAAACATTTTAGTATGGTTTTAATGAAAACAATATAGATCCTTTAAAATAGAAAAGGGAAAAATATTTTATATAAAACCATAAGTGAACCAAGAAGGTTTTCATAATAAAAAAATAATTTTATAAAGACCATGTTTTCTTAAAACAAAAGATAGAGTGCACTTGGAATTGGGTAAGAATTCAGGTTTGCTTATCGGAAAGTACTAAGGAGGGAATCATTTATAAACATGCATATCCCAAAAAGGGAGTGATGAAAGGGTATTGATAAATTAATTATGTAAAACTAAATAGACTTTATAATATTGAAATAAATATATAATATAAATCCATCTTGATATAAAGAAATATAAGGAAACCTGAAAGAACAAAGGAGGTTCAGGTAGAATTCGTTACGAATTATCAGCATGTTATCGGGTGTACCTAAGAGGGATTGATGAGAAAGAAAAGGGGTTTATCATTAGTTATAAATCATGAGATAAGTATGGGGTAGGTTCATAATTGTACCCCATAATTTGGTATTACACATAAAAAAGGCATAGAATAGAGGATAAGTATGATTAAGAGTGAAATGGAGAGGACCCCTTACCTTAAGTCTGGTGGTGTTCTCCACTTGTTATTAATGACCTGATTAAATAAATTATGTTTATTAATTAATAATTACATAAACTATTATATATTTATTTGATTTATTATAACCATTTTAGTTCATTAAGGACCTTTTTTATTGGTTATAAGGTTCACTTATATTGTTCGAATCCATTTTCTTACTTGGTTTCAATGACTGGTTCACTTATATCCAAGTTCGGATAAACATGTAAGATGAAAGTGGTTATCCAGAATTGAATTTGTATGTTATTATTGAAAATCTAGGAGATTAATCAGTTAAAAAAATCATTTGTTTATTGGGAGTGAAGATGAATTATTACATAAAACCTTAGTGATAAATGTTTTGGTTAATCGGTGGCTATTAATTACAACAAACATGTTTTGTTTTATAACATAATACCATTTGTTCAAAAGGATTACAGAACCTTCACTAATATATATTACATATATAATAATCTAGTTCAAATATAACACAAATGGTTTCATGACCATAATAAAATATGATAATAGAAATTGATAAACGGTTGTCCTTGAATGTGCTAAATTAACACATATCAAACGGTGTTTTCATTTCATTAATATAAAAGATTGGGAAAGGAGAGAATATAATGAATTATCCCATTATAATACTATAATTATATTAAATTTATGTTACTTTATTTATCATAACATTTGGGTAAAGGTAGGTGATGAAATTAAAAATAAAAGAACTTAAAAAAATAAAATAATTCCAAAGAGGAATTTACCTCTTGAATCCACCTTTCATCAGAGCTTCTTAAGGGGAGGGGATTTGGTATTTTGAGGAGACCAAGGGCTACTGGACATGGGAGAAGATCTTGAGGATTTATTTTGGTAGAATATTGTCAAGTCACAATGCTTGAGATTAGTTAAGAGAATAGGGAGTGAGGGTGGGTTTTATAGTAGAGGAGAGGAGGGTTTTCATAATTTTTAAATCATTGGCTTATTAAATTACTTCATGACCCAAAATAGTAATGATTACATGACCAATAATGGTAAATGGGTTATTTTAATTTTAATCAAGGGTGGTTACATCATCCATGATTCTAGGAATAGTGTATTTATCTTATAATGTATATATATTGGAAATTATTGTATTTTACTCATTATAAAAAATTCTAGTATTTTAGAAAAATATAAAAAATTCACCATAACCATTTATTGACATTTAGAATCCAAAAATGAAGTCCATGTTTCAAAAATAATTTTCTAGATATGATAAATTTAATTATTAATTTACAACACAATTTACTCGAAAAAGAATAATTTTAAAACATTTATTTTCTTATACCAAGATATAAGTATATCATACATTCACTTGAATATTATTTATACAGTATCATAGATAAGGTTACTATTACTTAGGGTATATCACTTTTTATAATGGTAAAATTACTATTCATATGGGTAAGTTAATATTTACCAAAAATTAATATTTTCATATTGTACTAAAAATTACTTACTAATCACAACCGTGTATGTCAACTTTTTTAAATTCAAATAAAAGGACTGAAAAAATTATGTTTTGAGGTAACATAACACTTAGTAGTTCATTATTTTTCGATTTCATGTGATTATATGACATAATTATAAAAAGGAAATTTCCATTGAAAAACATTGGGTCATTACATTTTGTCTTTCTAGTGTTAGGGAAAGTGATCTAACGTGATTTTGTGGAAGTTTTAACTGGTTTTGGTGTGTGGTTGTATGGTGGGTCGATTTCTCCAAACCCTGATGTGGTTGGCTTCAATATCAACTAAATTTTTCTATAAATAGAATGATTAATTTCAAATTGAATTATTTTTCTTGAAATTTGTTGTGAAAGTGATTGGAAAAGCCTTATTGAAACCCATTTTGTGATGAATTGTTTATTTTGAGGAAAATTGAATATTGTGGTCAAATTTTCATTGATGATGGATTTTAATGTGTTGATTTTAAAATTTGTTTCTTTGTTTTGTTTATAGAAATGGTTTTTGAAATAGATTTCAGTAAAAAAAGTTTATTGAAGTGTATTTTAGTATGGATAATTGATAAACAGTGTTTTCAATAAATGGGTGATTTATTGAAGTGGTTTTAGCATGTTGTTGGAATTTTTGTTTTGTGTAATGGATTGTTTGGTTTGGAATTTTTTTAGTATTATTTCTTGGCGTGTGTTTGTTGATATGAGATTTTAAATTGATGATTGGATTATTGTTGTGGTTTTGGTAAATATTGTTGTCTTTAATGGTTATATGTGTGTTGAATGGGAGGGTTGGTGGTCATGGAAGTATCACCAACATGGTGATGGATGTGAAAGTTCCATGTCAAAGGGGTGGGTGATGTATGTGAAAGTTCCACAATATGGATGAGACGATTTTGGACATAAAATTTCCACCGTCGAATTAACACCAAGATTTTGTGGATCTTGTGGTTGTGTTATGTGTATGGTTGTGATGTGCATGCAGTCCTGTGAGTTGAAATGGGTAATTCCTTGTTTGATTTCATTACATAGAATTGTGTTAGTTGGGGTGAACTATTTTGGTAAGGATGTATTTGGATTGTTGGAAATTACTGAACTACTTTAATGGTTTTAAATAAATTGTTTTATATAAATTTATAACTTGTTCTATCTTAGTGTCATGAGTAGGGAAGTCATTTGGGTAAAACCTACTGAGTATTATTACTCACCCCCTAGTTTAGAACTTTGGTGATTTTGTAGATGTTGTACTCTGGTACACAAGTAAAGGAAAATCATCTCATTTATTTAGTGGTTCATCATGTTTCTTGGGCGGTCTTATGGTGTTGGATCATGAAGATTGGTGTAGAGCTATGGAGTTATATCTTGTTGTCTTGAGATTTTTTGTTTTATTCTTCCCCTTGTTACTCTAAATCTGGATTATTTTTGGTTTTTTTGTATTGGTCCTTTGTTATTGATGGATTTGAAAAAATATATTTTTTTACATGGATAATGTAGTTGTCTTTGGTATAGGCACATTTGGTTGGTTGTTTTCCTTTCAAAGGGAAAATAGTCACCCACTATTTAGGAAGGACTCAACATTTATTGCTAGCATTTGAAACATTAGGGATGTTTCATAAGGCCAAGTGGAACCTCCACCTCAACTCAAGCCAATGAGGATGGGTGGGGTGTTACATGCTCTCTAAAAATGGTGCCAAAAACTTGACCAGACCAAAGAGTGTCAATTATTCCAAAGGGTCAAATCAGTTTTTAGAAATTTATGAAGACCCTAAAAAACTAAATAACTAGATCAAAATACATAGAACTTGGTAATATCATGTTCAAACCCTTGGGAATGGATTAAAAACATTTAGGAAATTAAATTAATGAGAATGAAAAATAGTGATTAAGATCTAAATGAGAAAATGTGCTAAGTTATTAAATAACCTTGATCATGTGATTGAGTTGTGATGAAGTGAATTACTTAACCATGTTTTTTCATCATTGGTTTTAATGATAAGCCTTGGTCTTATAATTCTCATGAAAACTCAAAAAATCATATGTTAATATGGTCTATTACTAAGATTCATTAATGAAATAAGAAACCCAACACCATGTTTAAACATAATTACATAGAATAATGTAATGGTCATACCCAACATAAAATCAATTGTTTGTTACATTAAAAATTACTCTTTAATGCACACAAAAATGATCATGATATGATAATTATAGAGATAAATAATTAGTGGGCATATGAAAACTATCAAAACATGAATTAAATTCAATAAAAAATTAACTAGCACAATAACCCTTCAAATTATATCACTCCATAAAAATATTAGTCCCTCATTCTAGCCATGATAGAGAATAAAAATAAAAGTGAGAACCTAGAGTGGCAGCTTCAAACCTTAAGTTAATGTAAGGAACATCCAGTGATCAGATCTTGATGATTGATTGATTTTTTTCCTCACAACCCCTCCTCTATATTTATAAGTATCAGGTAATATCATAGGGTCCAGAAACCCCAAAAATATCTCCTTTTGGGATTCTGTAATTTTCACCTTTGTTCTATATTTCAAATATTTTAATCCTTATTCTAATTTATGGAGAATTAATGCATGAAATAATATTCCTCTAATATGATTTTAAGCCTTTGAAAAAATTATAAGGGTAAATTATTTTCAAAGTTTACCATCACCATGTCATATCCCAAATCCCTTAGTTATTTTACATGTTGTTTCATATGACCTCTTTATTCACGTGTTATCCATAAGAATCAACACACATTATTGGAAGGCGTTTCTGGTCCATTCCTCACCTATGAATCATGAAATCTTACCCTATGGCGTAGTTGAAGGTGTTTCAATAATGAATTTTTATTTCCTCAACTAATGGTCTCATGAAAACTATGACATGAAACATGAGATTCTATCCATTTTAGTGGTTGTTTCATCTTTTTCCTTCTCATGTTACCCATGATTGATCGATCTATGGTGTAACATAAATTATTTTAACATTTTTATACATCCATGACATTTCACATAGCCAGCATCCCCAGGTTTTGTGGGAGTTTTTTCTTAGTGCCTCCCTTATGTACCATAAAGATGCTAACTAGGGTGTTTTAGAGGTTGTTTCCATCTTCATTCTACATATGGATTCATTTTCTTGAAATGGATTCATATAAGTCATATAAACTCTTGAATGTCAACCATGGAGAATACTAACATGTACCAATCATGGTATTTGACAAAAACAAATATTTTCTATGTTAATATACAGTATAGTGGGTAACTTAGGTTGTCTTTAGAGAGAAGTACACAACAATCAAGTTGTCACCTTAAAAGTTTAGAAATAACTGGAGGTTGATTTTAAAAAAATTAGATTTTGAAAAGGAAAAAAAGAAACAAAAAATGAATGAAATTATGATAAATATTGAAAACAAATTGGAAATTTATGTTATTTAATATAGTGATATGAATTTAGTGATCAGTTCTAGATTTTTTTTTTCAATTTCAATGCTATCATAGTTCCAATTTATCCAATCCCCTTCTACAAAACTGATTATAGTGAGATTCCACGATCAATTCCTCTCACTCCCTTGGTAAATTGGTGATGGTGAGAATAAACATTGCTAAGATCTCATCTCAATATACTCTCCTTAATATGTTTGAAATAGTTTCTTAGAATATCCTTAATTGACTTAGGCAATTCCCAATCGGGTTTTGTTTATCCCAAACAATCAAGAATATTCACTACCACTCCCACATGTACTAAAAATTACAAATTTCTTTACCACTATGACCTGATCTATTCAATCTAATATATACCAAAACCTAGAGGAGGGAGAAAATTATCATTGTACAAAGTGAAATCAACAACAAAATCTAAAACTGAATACAATCATAATTGATAATAAAAACCTATATTATAAATTTAAACCATCTTTCAAAAATATATAAAGGATTTTATACTATTATGTGAAAGGACTCAAACATTAAAAAAGGAAAACATATCCTTCCCCAATCATCCATATAATTAACCATCCAGGTGAAGTGTATCCATGAATATGGGGGATGAAGAATAAATTAAAAAAGTAAAAAGAAATAAAAGAGGTGAAAGAAATAATTGAAAATTTATATTCCAGAATCTATCCAACAAATGATTTATTATGTTCTACCTACCATACTATAGAATATCACCAAGTTCAATTCTTAAAAGTTTTTCTAAATTAATTCTAATATCTATCCTCAACATTTCAAAGATTTTGGACACATATAGTTGGATTTATGAGTGATTTAATGAAGTATAAATTTTTTGGATGAGGAGAATCTTCAAAATCCACCACTTAGGTGAATTAAAAGGATATATTAATGAGATAATATCTCCATTTAATTTAATTTCCAAAATAAAAATTGATTTATCTTTCATAACCACTTGTAATCACCTCATTTTGAGGTCTATAGGAAAAGATATGCCTCACTAACTAAAGTGGGGTCTATTCGGTCATCCAGTAAAACTTTTCCACTTGATTGGTTTCTTTGGGCCAGTGTGTTTTGAATTAGATCTGGGTATAGGAGAAAAATTTTAATCCCATGAATAATGGAAGCCTAAAAAAATAATCACTCAATTTGGTTAAAAATTGTAAAAAAAGGATCTAAATACAGAATCTCGAGAAAACAGTTAAATTTCCAAAATTAAGAAATTTTCATAGCTAAGTCCAAAATTTACCAAAAATACTAAATTGATGCAATTTACCTCAAATTGATTAATTATATAGGATTAAATAATTGAAAATCATATGAAAAATTATGAAAATATTAGTTCTACCAATTCCCCCTCACATAGGACATTGAATCCTGGACAAATTAGCATCAAAATCAAATCAAAGAAAATTATAAACACATACCAATGAGATACACCAATTCCACACCAAGAAACAAATGATATTATGCCTAATCAATAACCATTATTTCTAGTTACCCATTCAGATCATTCAATATATTTATAGTTCATTTCTCCTTCCATGCACACAAAACAACAGATTCACATGAATTTTCTCTCATCTCACAAATATGAATTTTCAGTAAGGATTTTCTCATCCAAACCAATGAAATAGTCACCATAGTATTGATAAATATCTAAATATCTACCACATTTGAGTAAAATAATTTTTTTTATAATGATGAATTTGTAAGTTTGTTTTGTGGATTCTAATTGGTAGGATTAAGATGTCAAAAAATTCGAAGGTCGAATGAGGTAGTCTTGATCTTTTTTAATGAAAAATTACAAGATTCTAATTTTTACTCAAGTATGGTCTCCTCCTCAATCCCCTTAGTATAAAAGAAGCCACATCATCATTAAAACTCAAGGAAATTCCACACCATTAATTATTTCAGCAGAAAAAAATCCAATCTTCTCAAACATAGTTTTTCTTGAAAGCACCAGAAACGTACAACTTTCTTTCTCAATTGGAAGCTCTAAAAAGGCACAGATTTATTTCTCCATTAGATTCTCTAGAAAGTAATAGATTCTCTTATCATAAAGAAACTCTATAAAAGGCATATATTTCAATAGAATTATTTTTTCCATCATCAAACACATATCTTAGGAATTTTTATTTTACTCCCAAAGTTTTACCAAATAAGGTATCACAACACAAGAAAACGTCCTCCACACTTAAGTTCATATACATCAAGAAATTTAACTTCAAGAGTAGAAAAGATATGAAAAATTAGACTATAATTTTGATAACCTAACTGGTTATTCATGGATTATAAGTGTTAAAAGGATTAAATGTACAAGGCATGCCAAAATGAAAAAGATTCTTTTAAAAATGGGAATTAAAACCTTTGAAATGTCTCAATCATTTAAAACATTGTTTCCCTCAGAATCTAGGGATGACCGCCTTGATGGGAGGTTCAAATGTTCCGATCGATTTCTAACGGGTTTTTTCGTAGAACCGGAAACATCCAATGATTCCACATCCATTCGGACCTACTTTCCAAAGGTAGGTTCTCATTAGTTTTTGGACTGATGAGGCTTAAGAATTTTCATTGGTCGAGAGGATGGGAGGTCGGACTCATCACACCTTTTTGAGGGGAATTATTGTCTACTCCGGGACTCTCTTTATAGATTTAAGTTATGTTCGTGAATTCTTATTACATTACCAAGTATAAAATGATCTTTCCTTCATATCTAACAATCAATGATCAAATATATAGGAAATTTAGAGAATATTTTATATGTATTTTAGGTTCTTCATTGATAGAGAATCATCTGTATTTATTAGAGATTCTTGGTCAATGGTACCCTTCGACACATTTATATAGAAGTCTCTTGGTCATTATGATGACCATGCTGGTTTTAAATCCACTCAGTGGGGCACTTTAAGTTTATTGTCATTCAGAAGGACATGGATTATTTTAGAGTTGGGATCGAACCCGTAGATGGGCTACCTACGTATCCTTTGTTTAGAAAAGGAATCAGAACCCACGTAGTTCGAGTAAGGGAGTATGATATTTATGATTGATGGCTCAAAGAAGGATGTCACAATTACTTTTACACTCTAAGCTCACGTGAGTTATGCTCGGTGTGAGAAACAAGAGGTATTGGTAAAAATTAGACAATTGTGCCATGAAAGATGCAATCATAAGAAATAATGTGGGGCTTATGTATGTATGACTGCCTAGATAAATGAAGATTAGGATTTACATTAGGGAAGAAATCCAAGAATAGGGTCCATAAAGGTATATGTGCTTAATGGAGATTTTGAATACTCTAACTTGGGGCTTACTCCTGAAAAGGAGGCCCAAATTAGAAGAATACTTATGATTAGGTTTCACTCCTGAAAAGGAATCCCAGATTAAAGGTAAATTAGGATTGGTTAAGAGAAATTAAGACTGGGTCTTTACTCCTGAAAAGGAGGCCTAGGTCAAGAATTAGGAGACTAGGGCTTACTCCTAAGGAGGATGCCCAGATTTGGGTACTGGGGCTTACTCCTAAACAGGATACCCAGATTAGGGGACATGGGCTTACTCCTAAGGAGGATGCCCAGATTTGGGAATTTATGACTGGGGATTATTCCTGAAAAGGAGACCTAGGTCAAGGATTAAGGGTTGGGTCTTACTCTTGAGGAGGATGCCCATATTAGGGGACTGGGGCTTACTCCTAAAGACGATGCCCAGATTAGGGGATTGGGGCTTACTCCTAAGGAGGATGCCCAGATTTGGGAATTTTAAGAATTGGGGCTTACTCCTAAGGAAGATGCCCAAGTTAAGAATTATGACTGGGACTTACTCCTAAAAAGGAGGCCCAGGTTAGGGGATCTGGGGCTTACTCCTAAGAGGATGCCCAAAATTAGAGGACTTGGGAAATACTCATAAAGAGGATGCCCAAATTAGAGGACTTATGACAGGGGATTATTCCTGAAAAGGATACCCAGGTTAAGGATTCTCTCATCTTAAAGGATGAGGTTAAATGAATGAAATCTCAATCTTTAGTGACATAAATATGTGTAAATCACTAGGTTTTGAGAGATATTCCACATAATTCCTTTCAAATAAGGAAGTCAAATCAAGAAATCATGCCATAAATGGCTTTGAAGAGTGTCTTGAAGACTGAATCATGAATAGGAAAGGTGTAATGGCTTAAGAGGGGTGAAATGGGCAAGAAAGGAACCCAAAAAGGCAGGGGCATGCAAGTCCTGGCAGGTGCGCAGGTACTGCGTGGGCACGCAAGTCCTGATCGCGCAGGTATACTCCTGCGTGACACATGATGTACTTGGGCGATGGTTAACCAGCAGGAAAATACTTGAGCGACTCTTCATTAAAGCCTTTAGAATTCTCTTGAGGTTCTTCCAGAAGAGGGTTGCACAATATCTATTGAAGGAGTAAGGCGGTGCGCAAGTGTGACCCTTTTCCCTTAAGGGCTGGCCACTCAGGCGTGCAAGTTTTGATGAGTTTCAACACTTAGGCCTTCCTTCCCCTCTTTAGATCTTCTG
Source organism: Viscum album (assembly GCA_963277665.1). Lineage (NCBI taxonomy): Eukaryota > Viridiplantae > Streptophyta > Magnoliopsida > Santalales > Viscaceae > Viscum > Viscum album. The sequence goes on along the minus strand of OY728166.1, from coordinate 1,364,769,780 downwards.
TTCTAGGTAATAAATTACCTTAGAAGTGTTCCAGAAGCTTTGAGAAGAGACTAGGGCGCCGGGAGCTCAAATCTGAGTTTCTAGAAAAATTCCTCTTCGAATGGGGGGCCCACAGGGTCTATTTATAGGCAGGGAGAAGACCTCAGGCGGTTATCACTTAGGTCGCGCAAGTCACTTGCGCGACCATAATGCGTCGCGCAAGTGGACTTGCGTGACTTATGGGAAATCTTCTCCTTGTTCATACCTTTGTCGATTTTTGATATTTTCTTCAAAGGATGGATCAATTTGTGCTAAGTCATTTTCCTCTACATTCCTTTAGACTCTGTGACGATAAAGGAGCATAAAAAAAGTCCCCCCTCAGAGTTGGATTCGAAAGAAATGAGGATTTGACTCTGAGGAAATCGAAGATATCCAAAGGAAAGGTGGCGTGCAAGTGTTGAGGGCGCAGAGGGCAGCGCGCAAGTGCGCATCGTGCAGGGCCTGGGCGCACTGGGTACGGCATGCAGATAGGCCTCCTGGCCTATAAATATAGGATCCTTGGCCGCGCATTGCATCTACTTTCGAATTCTCGAGCTCTCGCCGTGCAAGTTATCTTCGCCACGCAAGTCTCTTCTTTCTGTTGTTTCTTTGTCGCTGCGCTGCTGTCTAGGTATATGTATTTGCGCGGTTTAGACTTGCGCGGTAAAAACTAGCGCGACACAAGAACACTTGCGCGCCAATTTTAGACTTGCACTCCTTAGTGCCTTTGCCATTTTTTTCGGATTTCTTCACAAAGTTTATGAAAAATCAATCCATTTAAGAATTTAATTTATTCAACTTTTGTGCAGAATCAATGGCTCTTAGACCCGGAATAGTTGATGAACTGGCTAGCAAGCGGATAGATGATATGATGAACATCATTGCCCATGATTATTATACTGTAAAAGATATAACTCTTCCATATTTGGCTAAGTATCTAAAGAAATATCATCGTGACTTTCCACAGAGCACTTATATGCCTTTGTATGGCTATGGTCATCTACGAGAAGTCACCATTCCAGAAGCAAAGAACTATCTTCCATTTTCGTGGTTCCAGAATTACACCAACTTTGCTTCAGCAAATATCTCAGGTGGATGAGTATTTCTAAGTGCTGGAACAGTGGAGAAGGCCTACGTGATGCATCATAGCCCTTGCACACCATATCTGAAAAATCATACACCTGAACTGCAACCACATTGTCATCCTTCAATCTTCCAAAATGCTCAGATGGATCAATCCAAAGGCTAGAAGAAAAGTTGGGACTTCCGTCCTGGGGGAGGCGTGAAGCCAACTTGGATGTGGGCATACTGGGTGTGACAAACCTGTGCAGAGTTTGTCGAGGATCTGAAGGGAGCTGCAATATACGAAGCTATCTGGGTTGGTCAAACATATGTTTACAGACATGATAACTTCGTGCCGGATATACTCAGCCACTGGAGCCCGGCAACTAATTATTTCCATCTGACTCATGGAGAAGTAGGCATCAGTCTGTGGGATGTCCACAAGATCTCAGGGGCTCCAATTTTGGGCGATATGTATGATGAATTCATTCCTCCCAAGGTGACTTGGAATGATTCAGAGAAAACTCCTGCTTTAGCTCAGGAATTATTTAAGATTTTCCATAGGATTAAGAGTTCAGAGACCTCATTAACACATTCTAGAAAGGATATTCATCTAGAGGAATGGATGAATATATTTCTTATTGAGAAGAAAGAGAGGGAGCCAAAGGAGAAGGAGCCGAAAGAAAAAGGATCCAATAAAAATAAATCCAAGGATAAGAGGCCCAAACGTTCTACCACTTGCCCAAAACCTGAGAAGAGGGGTGCTCCTGGTACATTCTGGCCAACTCTAGAAGAAGGAGAGTTCGAGAAGTGGGGATATGAAGTGAATCAAAGAATCCCAAAGAAGAATCATCTAGCGGGATTCTTGGAAATGTGGCTTAGTGTTTATCTCTTGCCAGTCAGGGATTCGAAGGGAGGCGTCAGGATAGGGACCTTCGTTATTGTGGCAAAGATGGCTGAGGGAAAAATGGTTGGGTTGGCTACCCCCATTTTAGCAAAGATTCACAATAGTTTACTTCATGTCTTCATGGGTAAATCTCCTTTAAGAATAGTGGGACCATTCCAAGTTTTATAGGGATGGATCTCCACTCACTTCAGGACTTATAATGTACAGAATGGATTACAAATTCCTAGAAGTTCTTTCAGGCCGTCAGTGCAAGCATTATCTATAGTTGCTCCATTAGATTTTAATGCCTATGAAATGAAAGTGAGGCTGAGCATGTTTAAGGAATTCAACTTCTTTCCCTATGGAAGTCCACCAACCGGGTGGTTTGTTGATGATGGAACAACCCATTTGGATTTGAGGGCATACATGCTAGCTTGCAGGGATGGTGTGCTAGTTTCCAGGATTGACGGAGAAATCATATGCGAGGCCTATGCTCCATATATATTTGCACGTCAATTTAGATGTTTGCAACAGATTGTTGTATCTCCTCCAGTACATGTCAGGTTAGAGAAACATCTGATGGTTGCTTGGAAACTATGGCTACTGACATCAAGGGAGAAGACTGGGGCAGTATTTGACCAACAAGTTGAAAAAGAGGCACATAATTTGACTACATATTATGTCGAACACTGGATAGCATAATACCCCAAAGGGATATTTAATCACCCAGTTTATCAAGTGGGGAAAAGGAAGAGGACTGTAGAGAAAGAAACCCTTCCTCATAAAGGTAATGCTTCCCCACCTGAAGTTGATTCAACAGACTCCTCCTCTAGAACTGATTCACTGGATTCCCATGATGGGGATGATGAGGCACAACTAGCGGCAAAGCGGTTTCATGCCCGATATAATCCCCCGGTCAGAATTAAAAGACCCACTCCATCAACTCCTGGTGAGTTACTTCATTGTATTAATTTAATCACTGCTACTTTATAAAGAAATAAGTCTTACTTTCTTATTATTTATCTGTAGTTGCAGGAGCTGGGAAGAAATTGAAGTCAAAAATTGTAGGACCTTCCTCGCAGCCTTCATATCTAAGACCAGAGGTTGTCTAGCTATGGAAGAGTTTATACTGTGGTACTGAGACTGCCTGGCTGGATTTGTGTGAGGGCCTAGAACTTCCTGGAATAGGGAATCTTATGGCTTCTACAAATATTCAATACAAGGATAACCCCAATTATAACGACCCATACTTTACATACATTGTTATTACTTCAAAATTGAAGCACACTTATTACAACATATAACAAAACCAGGAAAGAACCGTATAGGTATAGTGTCTTTAGAAACTGGGAAACATAAACAACTGGTTCATAAAGCATCTACTTTGCCTCCCATTTATTTCATCATATCTAGAGTCCCTTTTTGGCATATTCTACTTAATAACCTTCTTCCTAACCTGGTGAAATAAAACATACAAAAGGGTGATCTCAAATGCTCAGTAAGGGTAAACAAAAGAAATATCAATCACATCATATACATAAGCACATAACTTTTGGAAATCTTAACCTGCAAAAGAGATCATAATTTCATAACATGGGATAAATCATAGTAGTGAAATGTAATCCCAATAATCATAACTTAAAACATGAAACTTTATGGCATACACACATAATCATAGAGAATAATTTCTTATTAGTCAAGACTCATTTCCAAGACTATCTTAGTGGACAAAGTCCCTTTCTGAACCAAGCTCACTCCTCGTTTCAGTCCTGTTTCACTAAACCGGTATAACCTATCATTCCAGCCATGTATATCTCATGAGATATAAAATCTGTACCCAATGCATTGGAGGGAGATATAGGTCCCACCCATCTCATAATGATACCATTCTTATGTGTGCCACAAAATCATAAATCATACATCATTGCATAACCCATGAAATAAAAATGGGAATCTTAAACATCATGACATCATAAAACAATTTATATAAGATAAAGGAATTCATAAAAATAATTCCATCACAACATAATCAAATCAATGTAATAATAGGGATAGAAACAGAACCCTTTATTATCTTAGATGTAAAATAATTTTGATAAAACACTTTAACTTCATTCTTGAGTAAAATATCCTTTCTACTTTAAAAAACACTTTTCCTTTCTTAACATGTCATACAATTCTAAACTAAAATAAGTTGATTAAAAATAAACTTAAAAACTTTAAAAGGAAGATTCTTGGAAATAATGTTTTAAAAATCCATTCATGTCGTATAAGTTAAAAAAAATATTATTCTCGTACTTTTGTCGGAAAAGTCAAAAAGTACCTCGTACGAAAAATGACAAAAGATTCCTTTAATATCTTTTACTAAAAACTCACCGAAGGGTAAAATTGGATTTAAACAATTTTAGGTGGATGGAAATAATATTACATATTGAGGAAACATGGATGTGCATGATAAAATACACCCCAGTAAATACCAAAGTATAAACAATCTTGGATAAAAATGAGATTGTGATCTTTCCCTTACCTTAGGTATGATTTGCTTCGTAAGTGTCCGAAACTCATGTATAATGATTTAAATAATGTTATTGACTTATTACAGAATCATAATTATTGTTATTATATCATATATGGTCATATTCTTAGCTTCTTGGTAGTAATATTGCATTGCAACTTGTTATTTGGGTGTTTATAACTTTTTGTTCTTATGCGTGTTTTGTCGAATAAATTCTTATTTATTATATTTAGGTTATAGATACCTCATTTCCAGAATGGTATTAGTGTAACATATATCATATTCATTCATTAAATTCATTTTTATAATCATTATACAATGAATATCATGTAGAACGAGTCGCATCACATCGTGGAGACGGTATTCCGTACATACGCACGAGTGATGATATCGTTCCTATGATCGTGGAATTGTATTGGAGTGTATGTATACTATTTCATAATCAATATCACTTTATAATAGTCATATATAGTCATTATTTACACCATTATACCCATCCAAGTAAGGTGGTGGTGGAAAATAGATTACACCACGGCGTGGAGACGGTATTCCGTACGTACGCACGCGCGGTGATTTCTTTTTCCGTAGGATGGATAGATGGTGAAATAGGTTTGTTTCATACTTATAATAACATATAATTATATTAGTGATACTGATTTTATTACTTCATAATGAAACAACTAAATAAGAAGAAGTGGAAGAAGAAATAAAGATGAATGAATCGGTAACGGACATTACCTCTTCTTTGAAGTGCTTCTTTGAGACCTTCTTTTAGGGCACTAAAATTGGTCTTTGAGGAAGACCAGGAACACTAGGATGTCTCTAGGGAAGTGTATAGGATAAAGTTGTAGGGGTTGTCCAAGCATGAAGGCTCAAAGTTGTGTGAGGAAGAGAGGGAGGAGGTGCCCTTTTATAAGGGAGGAGAGGGGCACCTTTGGAATAACTAAAAATATTATTTTATTATAAAGTCAAGTTCGGTTTTAAATAGCTCAAAATTGATTTATTTCGAGGATAAGGTGGGGATGGGTCTAAATCCTCTCATCAAATAGAATTTAGAAAAGTTTAGGTATTAATTTTAACCTTATCATTTAGATTTAACTTTAAGTTAGATAATTTAACTTTTACCGTGTCTTCTTGTTTTCTTATACTATAAGGTTAACAAACTTACTATATCAATCCAAACGAACCCCAAGTTTTTTATTATTAAAATATATAACCTTATATAATTCATTTGGCCTAACCTTATATTTTTAGGAATAAAATAACAATTAATAATATAATATTTGTTTTAATAACTATTTTATGTCAATTTTGACACTATTTAGTAATTGATTTTTGTGAAAATCATAACAGAATGATTAGTTCGAAACAAGTTAATTAAATCCATACTAACATGTCATATTAACCTAGAAAATTAGTGTAATTCATAAAAAGACTCGAATTACATTTATTTTGGTGTTTATAACATTAATTATGTCAATATTTCATTAATAAGATAATTACTGCATCATCTTTGTGTCATAAATAAATTAAATTATTTAATGTCTAAAAATTACAAATAAAATACCATTATGTAGGAAATCCTTTTAGATTTCTAATGAATATTTATATTCGAATTTAACTTATGTATAACCCCATATTAAAAATTATTTACTTATTAAACTTTGATTTTAACTATTTTAACCCTTCTTTAAATAAATTAATAATAAATGTCCTAATCTAATACAAGTGGGCCTAAATGGTCATATTTTATTCCTAAGTTTGTTTTTGGTCGAATTACACTTATCCAATAGATTTAGGACATGTGTTAGGGTAATAATAATATCATCTTTACCCTTAATTACCCTATTTACTTTTAACCGTGGTAAAAAAAGTAAAAAGTTACTATTCACCAAAAAATTATTTTCATCTCATTGAACCACATTTTACTTACTTACATCAACCATGTCTCTCGGATTTTCGAAATTCCACTCACAGAAGCGGTAAAATTAAGTTTTATGAAAAATTCAGTTTTTTAACTACCACTTAGTGGTTTCACTATTCATCAAAAATTGAAAGTTTTCAGAAAAATACCAAAATTTCACCCTAGGATAATTTCGATATTCCGAATCCAAAAATAAAGTCCATTTTGAAAAATAAAATTTATAAAATTTCAAAAAGTGGTTATTACTATTCATAACGGCTAGTTTTAATAATATTTTATTTGCATATCATTGTTTAGTGAAACTCGGTATTGCGTACGACGCAAGCTATCGAGGAAGGTCGCGATTTCGTGTAAAGAAATCCAAGCAAGTGTTGTGTGTAGAAAAATATTCCTTTGATGATTTATATAACATAGAAGTCTCAGGTGTTACATTCTACCCCCCTTAAAATTAATTTCTCCCTCGAAATTCGTCACTTTGTAACAAACAGATGAGGATACCTCTCCCTCATCATATCCTCAAGCTCCCATGTAGCTTCTTCTAATTGGTGGTTCCTACATAAAACTTTCACCAATCGAGTGGTCTTACTTCGTAGGAATTTTTCGCTACGATCTAGAATCTCTATCGGTTGTTCTTCATAAGAAAGATCTTGCTCCAGCGATACAACTTCTGAGCTGAGTACATGTGAAGGATCAGGTATGTACTTTCTCAGGAGAGATACATGGAACACATCGTGAACTTGAGAGAGATTCGGTGGAAGCGCCAATCGATAAGCTACCTTCCCAACACGATCTAGTATTTCGAAAGGACCGATATATCTAGGGCTCAACTTCCCCTTCTTTCCAAATCTCATGACTCTCTTCTAGGGAGATATTCATAAGAACACTTTATCACCCACTTCAAACTCTAGGTCTTTTCTTCGATTGTCGGCATAACTTTTCTGTCGACTCTGAGATGCTCTTATGTGTTGTTGAATAGATCTGAACTTTTTTGCCATTTCTTCAATGAGATCAGGTCCTAATAGCTTTCTTTCCCCAACTTCATCCCAGCAAGTTGGAGTCCTGCATTTCTTTCCATAGAGAGATTCATAAGGAGCCATCTGAATACTGGAGTGAAAGCTATTATTATAAGAAAATTCCACCAAAGGCTGGTGTTGATCCCAACCACCTTTGAAATTCATAGAGCAAGCTCTCAACATATCTTCTAGAGTTTGAATTGTTCTCTCAGACTGACCGTCTTTCTGAGGATGATAAGCAGTGCTGAAACTTAACTCTGTATCCAGAGTATGTTGAAGACTTCACCAGAACATTGAGGTAAACCTCGGATCTCGATCAGATATAATAGAAAGTGGTACTCCATGCAATCTTACCACTTCCTTTACATATATCCTGGCAAGATGATCTGGAGAGAAATCCTCTCTAATAGCAATGAAGTGTGCAGATTTTGTAAGACGATCTACTATGACCCAGATAGCATTATTGCCTTTGGATGTTTTAGAAAGTCCTGTGACAAAGTCCACAGTGATGTTTTCCCATTTCCATTCGGGTATGGGTAATGGTTGTAACATCCCCTTAGACTTTTGTCTCTCAGCTTTAACTTTTTGACAAACCAAGCATCGAGAGACATATTCAGCAACATCTCTTTTCATACCATCCCACCAGAAGTACTCTTTCAGGTCCCTATACATCTTCGTGCTTCCAGGATGAATAGATAATGAAGAACTATGAGCCTCATCCAGCAGCTCCTTCTTTAATTCGGGGATGGGAGGAACACAAACCCGATTCCTGAACTTTATTATCCCATCACAATCAAGGTTGAATTCAGGAATATTTATCACCTTCTTTTGTAACTCGACATCTTCTCTCTGTGCCTCTTTAATCTTCACATGTATAGATGGTTGAACATTCATTTGAGAAAGATAATATTTTTCCCCTTCCATTATAATTCCAAGATCCATCCTTTGTAAATCCATAAATATTGGATCTTTTGTGATCCTCATCATGGATAAACTGGCATGGTCTTGTCGACTTAATGCATCTTCCACCTTGTTTGATTTCCCAGGGTGATAATGGATTGAGCAGTCATAATCCTTAATCAGCTCCAACCATCTTCTTTGACGCATATTCAGCTCCTTTTGTGTGAAAATATACTTTAAACTTTTATGATCAGTATAAATATCACACCTTTCACCATAAAGATAATGCCTCCAAATCTTTAATGCAAAGATTGCCGCAGCTAACTCCAAATCATGTGTTGGGTAATTTTTCTCATGGATTTTCAACTGTCGTGAGGCATAAGCTATCCCTATATCATTTTTCATAAGAACACACCCCAATCCCTTCTTGGATGCATCACTATAGATCACAAACCTTTCTCCACTACAAGGAAGTGTGAGCACAGGTGCACTGGATAACCTTCTTTTCAACTCCTTGAAATTCTCTTCACATTCCTCTGTCTAAACAAACTTAACTCCTTTCCGAGTCAACTTGGTGAGTGGATTAGATAATCATGAAAAATCTTTCACAAAACGTCAATAATATCCAGCCAAACCAAGAAAACTTCATATCTCAGTTACTGTTGTTGGTCTCGACCATCTTTCGATAACCTCTGTTTTTGCTGGATCCACAGATATCCCCTCTTTTGAGATTATGTGACCCAAAAATGAAACTTTTTTAAGCCAAAATTCACACTTGGTAAATTTGGCATAAAACTTCTCCTTTCTCAGGGTCTTCAATATAATTCTCAAGTGATCTTCATGTTCTTCCTTGCTCTTTGAATAGACAAGAATATCGTCTATAAAGACTACCACAAATTGATCAAGATAGTCTCTAAAGACTATATTCATCATATCCATGAAGATAGCAGGGGCATTAGTAAGACCAAATGGCATCACTATAAATTCATAGTGTCCATACCTTGTACGGAAATCCTTCTTTGGTATATCCTCCCTTTTGACCCTTAATTGATGATACCCTAAATGAAGATCAATCTTGGAAAAGTATTGAGCTCCGCGTAGTTGGTCAAATAAGTCATCAATGCGTGGGAGAGGATATTTGTTCTTGATAGTGATCTTGTTAAGTTCTCGATAATCAATGCAGAGTCTCATTGATCCATCTTTCTTCTTAACAAAGAGAACAGGTTCTCCCCAAGCTGACGCACTAGGGAGTATGAACCCCTTATCAAGATTCTCTTGGAGTTGCTTCTTCAATTCCTGCAACTCAATTGGGTCCATTCTATAAGGTGTCTTTGAAATAGGCAAAGCACTCGGTACGAGTTCTATTGAAAACTCAAATTCACGATTTGGTGGAAGACCCATTAATTCCTCCAGAAAGACATCATCAAACTCCCGTACAATGGGCATATCCTTAATCGTGATTTTCTCACCAACCATTTGAGATAAATAACCTTCATTTAGTGGAATCAAGACCCATAAGATGGAAGGAATTTCCACTGGAAGGTTATGTTCATCCTTGCATCGATAGACGATCATAGATTGATCTGGAATATGAAATGTGACTTCCATTCTTTGGAAATTGATATGAGCTCCATGTAGAGAAATCCAATCCATGCCAAGAAACACATCAAATTCCACTATAGGAAGGATCACAAGATTTGCAGGAAGCACTTTCTCACAAACTTCAATCGGAGAAGAATTATAAACTTTTGATGCGACTGTTGTGCCATTAGGTGTTGTCACAGCTATCTCAACATCTAATTGTTGAGGTAATACGGTGATACCCTTAGAAAATTCTTCAGAAATAAAAGAGTGTGTGGATCTAGAATAAAATAAAACATTTTCTACTTTAGAGTGGATGGTAAGTGTACCTTTCACCACATCGTTATCGTACTCCACATCGCTGATAGAAATTGCATGTGACTTTCCTTTGTCTTTAGCCTTAAGAGTTTGTTGACGTCGACCATCATCATCAACCCTTAGATTTGGGCATTTATTGGCATAATGTCCCATCTCCTTGCACTTGAAACATTGAAGTGTAGTAGGTTCATTCTGTGTATCCCTTCCTTTGTTTGCATCATTAGACATCTTCTTCCCATCATCACAGCATTCAAATGCCCGATGACCTTCCTTTCCACATTTGAAACATTTACCTGTCCCTTTAAGACAACTCCCTCCATGTTTCTTTCCACACTTTGAGCATAAGGGAAATCTCATCTTCTTTTCAGTGTGCTCTTTAGATTTTCCTTTGAATTCCATTTTCCTCTTCTTATCAAACCCATATGACTAATGGGTTACTCCAATCTCCATCTCAACTTTGAGAGAACATCAAACGATTTCCTCGTAGTTATTGAAGTCCCTTATGGATAAGGCCCTTCAAAGACTTGGTTTTATGCCACTAAAGAATCGATCGATCTTACTCTCAGGTTGGATAATAATACCAGAAGCGTACCTTGCAAGTCTTGTAAAATTTGGTTCATAGGTACCAACAGATTCATCATCCTTTTGCTTCAGTTCAAGAAACTCTTTCTCCATCTTTGTTCGGAGAATACGAGGGAAGTACTTATTGAAAAATAAGTTCTTGAACTCGTCCCATTCCATGGACTCAATTTCATCCCTTTGCCTCATATTCTTAATAAGATTCCACCATTGATCAGCATCACCTTCCAAACGATACACTGCTAAGATGACTTTATCATGCTCAAAACATTGAAGAACTGAAAATATCTTTTCAGTAGTACTAATCCATTGTTCAGCAACTGATGGATCAGTAGACCCGTTGAATGAAGGTGGACGCTGTCTCATGAAGGATTCAACAGAATGTTGCTCCTTCCTTTGCTCGTTTGAAAGTCCTGCATGATTCATAGCTTGAGAAAGTTGTGTGAGCATGGCTAAGAGATTTTCCATTCCATCTCCCATAATGTTTGGTTTCTCAGGGGGACAATCATTGCATTGACCGTCGCATTCCGCATTAACACGGTTCCTTCGGGTTCCATCCATTGACTAAAACCAAGAAGAATAGTGTGAGCAAAACTAATTGTAATAGGAAAACCACATAATCAAGAATAAAATTTCACACTTAAGATCTTATCCTAGGTTATTCATGGACATTTCTAAAACACTAAGATTGTGTTCTATGCTTAGACTTATCCTTAGGGTTCTTACTAAGGCTTTCACATCCTAGTTTCCAAAGGTTGACTATACCTTTACTCTGATACCAACTATAACGACCCATACTTTACATACATTGTTATTACTTCAGAATTGAAGCACACTTATTACAACATATAACAAAACCAAGAAAGGACTGTATAGGTATAGTGTCTTTAGAAACTGGGAAACATAAACAACTGGTTCATAAAGCATCTACTTTGCCTCCCATTTATTTCATCATATCTAGAGTCCCTTTTTGGCATATTCTACTTAATAACCTTCTTCCTGACCTGGGGAAATAAAACATACAAAAGGGTGATCTCAAATGCTCAGTAAGGGTAAACAAAAGAAATATCAATCACATCATATACATAAGCACATAACTTTTGGAAATCTTAACCTGCAAAAGAGATCATAATTTCATAACATGGGAAAAATCATAGTAGTGAAATGTAATCCCAATAATCATAACTTAAAACATGAAACTTTGTGGCACACACACATAATCATAGAGAATCATTTCTTATTATTCAAGACTCATTTCCAAGACTATCTTAGTGGACAAAGTCCCTTTCTGAACCAAGTTCACTCCCCGTTCCAGTCCTGTTTCACTGAACCGGTATAACCTACCATTCCAGCCATGTCTATCTCATGAGATATAAAATATTTACCCAATTAATTGGAGGGAGATATAGGTCCCACCCATCTCATAATGATACCATTCATATGTGTGCCACAAAATCATAAATCATACATCATTGCATAACCCATGAAATAAAAATGGGAATCTTAAACATCGTGAAATCATAAAACAATTCATATAAGATAAAGGAATTCATAAAAATAATTCCATCACAACATAATCAAATCAATGTAATAATAGGGATAGAAACAGAACCCTTTATTATCTTAGATGGAAAATAATTTTGATAAAACACTTAAACTTCATTCTTGAGGAAAATATCCTTTCTACTTCAAAAAACACTTTTCCTTTCTTAACATGTCATACAATTCTAAACTAAAAAAAGTTGATTAAAAATAAACTTAAAAACTTTAAAAGTAATCTTCTTGGAAATAATGTTTTAAAAATCCATTCATGTCGTATAAGTTAAAAAAAATATTCTTCTCGTACTTTTGTCGGAAAAGTCAAAAAGTACCTCATACAAAAAACGACAAAAGATTCCTTTCATATCTTTTACTAAATACTCACCGAAGGGTAAAATTGGATTTAAAAAATTTGAGGTGGATGGAAATAATATTACATATTGAGGAAACATGGATGTAAATGATAAAATACACCCCAGTAAATACCAAAGTATAAACAATCTCGGATAAAAAATGAGATTGTGATCTTTCCTTACCTTAGGTCTGATTTGCTTTGTAAGTGTCCGAACCTCATGTATAATGATTTAAATAACGTTATTGACTTATTACAGAATCATAATTATTGTTATGATATCATATATGGTCATATTCTTAGCTTCTTGGTAGTAATATTTCATTGCTACTTGTTATTTGGGTGTTTATAACTTTTTATTCTTATGCGTGTTTTGTCGAATAAATTCTTATTTCTTCTCTTTAGGTTATAGATACCTCATTTCCAGAATGGTATTAGTGTAACATATATCATATTCATTCATTCAATTCATTTATATAATCATTATGCAATGAAGATCATGTAGAACGAGTCGCATCACATCATGGAGACGGTATTCCGTACGTACGCACGAGTGATGATATCGTTCCTATGATCGTGGAATTGTATTGGAGTGTATGTATACTATTTAATAATCAATATCACTTTATAATAGTCATATATAGTCATTATTTACACCATTATACCCATCCAAGTAAGGTGGTGGTGGAAAATAGATTACACAACGGCGTGGAGACGATATTCTGTACGTACGCACGCGCGGTGATTTCTTTTTCCGTAGGATGGATAGATGGTGAAATAGAGTTGTTTCATACTTATAATAACATATAAATATATGAGTGATAATTATGTTATTACTTCATAATGAAACAACTAAAGAAGAAGAAGTGGAAGAAGAAATAAAGATGAAAGAATCGGTAATGGACATTACCTCTTCTTTGAAGTGCTTCTTTGAGACCTTCTTTTAGGGCACTAAAATTGGTCTTTGAGGAAGACCAGGACCTCTAGGATGTCTCTAGGGAAGTGGAGAGGAGAAATTGGCATGGGTTGGCCGAGTTTGAAGGCTCAAATTTGTGTGAGGAAGAGAGGGAGGAGGTGCCCTTTTATAAGGGAGGAGAGGGGCACCTTTGGAATAACTAAACATATTTTATTATTATAAAGTCAAGTTAGGTTTTAAATATCTAAAAATTGATTTATTTCGATGATAAGGTGGGTATGGGTCGAAATCCTCTCATCCAATAGAATTTAGACAAGTTTAGGTATTAATTTTAACCTTATCATTTAGATTTAACTTTAAGTTAGATAATTTAACTTTTACCGTGTCTTCTTGTTTTCTTATACTATAAGGTTAACAAACTTACTATATAAATACAAAAGAACCCCAAGTTGTTTATTATTAAAATATAAAACCTTATATAAGTCATTTGGACGAACCTTAGATTTTTAGGAATAAAATAACAATTAATAATATAATATTTGTTTTAATAACTATTTTATGTCAATTTTGACACTATTTAGTAATTGATTTTTGTGAAAATCATAACAGAATGATTAGTTCGAACCAAGTTAATTAAATCAATACTAACATGTCATATTAACCTAGAAAATTAGTGTAATTCATAAAAAGTCTCGAATTACATTTATTTTTGTGTTTATAACATTAATTATGTCAATATTTCATTAATAAGATAATTATTGAATCATCATTGTGTCATAAATAAATTAAATTATTTAATGTCTAAAAATTACAAATAAAATACCACTATGTAGGAAATCTTTTTAGCTTTATAATGAAATTTATAGTCGAATTTATCTTATGTATAACCCCATATTAAAAATTATTTACTTATTAAACTTTGATTTTAACTATTTTAACCCTTCTTTAAATAAATTAATAATAAATGTCCTAATCTAATCCAAGTGGGCCTAAATGGTCATATTTTATTCCTAAGTTTTTTTTTGGTCGAATTACACTTATCCAATAGAATTAGGACATGTGTTAGGGTAATAATAATATCATCTTTACCCTTAATTACCCTATTTACTTTTAACCGTGGTAAAAAAAAGTAAAAAGTTACTATTCACCAAAAAATTATTTTCATCTCATTGAACCACATTTTACTTACTGACATCAACCGTGTCTCTCGGATTTTCGAAATTCCACTCACAGAAGCGGTAAAATTAAGTTTTATGAAAAATTCAGTTTTTTAACTACCACTTAGTGGTTTCACTATTCATCAAAAATTAAAAGTTTTTTGAAAAATAACAAAATTTCACCCTAGGATAATTTCGATATTCCGAATCCAAAAATGAAGTCCATTTTGAAAAAAAAAATTTATAAAATTTCAAAAAGTGGTTATTACTATTCATAACGGCTAGTTTTAATAATATTTTATTAGCATATCATTGTTTAGTGAAACTCGGTATTGCGTACGACGCAAGCTATCGAGGAAGGTCGCGATTTCGTGTAAAGCAAGCCAAGCAAGTGTTGTGTGTAGAAAAGGATTCCTTTGATGATTTATATAACATAGAAGTCTCGGGTGTTACACTAATGAAGTGCAGCCTTACATCAGAGAGCTGGAAATGCTCATATATGCCACTGATGAGTCTGTTCCTATCACCAGGCGGGTGAAGGAAATGATTGATCGTGGCGCCACTATAGGGGCTGGTGGTTCTAGAGATGAGGAGTGGCATGAGTATGTGGCTCCTGAAGATGTAAGTTTTCTTTCATTGTTTACTTTGCAACTTGATTTCAGTCGAAGACTTGTTACTTAAGGAAGCTATTTTCTTCTTCTTTCAGCTTGCAAAGAAAGGAACTGTGGTTCCTTCTCCACAATATAGACCTGGTGGTATTTCCATCGGGGTTGTTGCTGATTCTCCTCATGAACCAGGCGAGATATATCCAGGCCAGCAGGCCATGAATGAGGCGCTGGACATAGCCTTCCATTCGCCAATCCAAGTGCCAATAAGGGAGACTACTGATACTCCCAAAAAACTAAAGAAGCAAAGGCAACGAAGGAGGAAGTCCACATCTAAACGTTTCATTAGCAGCGGTAAGTCCTTCAAGTAATCATGAGTTTATACTCATGACCACATGGTTACTCATATTTCTGGGGATTGTAGGGGCTTCTTCAATTTCCCCCCTGAGGGAAAGGACTGATCCTCCTTCAAAGACCACGGAGGGTGCTGTGGAACAATCACAGATCCAAGCTGACATGGCTGCTCCTAGAGAAGAGCCATCATCTATTCCCATTATCCATCCTACTGTTGTTGCAAGAAGAGAAGAACCTGGTTCTGGTAAGTCAACAATGCTTCATAAAAATGTTGAACGAAACAATGATTGACTTCCATTCTGTGATACTTCAGGTTCAACCCCTGCATTAGAGCTTCTAGCGACTATTGCAACTGATGCTGTGATTATATCTGAAGATGTTTTCCAGGGTCAGGGGTTGCAGGACGTAAGTCATCAAGAAGATGCAACAAATGCTCCCACTAGTGAGACTAACCAGGATTCTGAAATATCATTGGACGAAATGATGAATCATGGCATGACTTTCGAAGAATTTTATGATCATGATAAGTTGTCATGTGATTTAGAAGACCATGGATGCGAGTGTTATCCTTCGGCCAG
The DNA here is from genome assembly GCA_963277665.1 of Viscum album. Taxonomy (NCBI): domain Eukaryota; kingdom Viridiplantae; phylum Streptophyta; class Magnoliopsida; order Santalales; family Viscaceae; genus Viscum; species Viscum album. The sequence goes on along the minus strand of OY728166.1, from coordinate 1,364,753,483 downwards.
TAATTTTTTTTTAATTTACACTTCTAATTATGACTAAAAATAATATGCAGTTTCATCCGTAGAAGCTGCTGAACTGCCAATTCCTGAAGAGGGTGTGGACATTGATGTCAACCCTACCATTGCAGAAACATTATCTCAAGTAGAGCTAAACCCAGTAAACCCTCCTGAGACCCATCTTGAAGATCATATTGAAACTAGGAAATATGGGGAGGAGTCTTCTCAGGTTGCTGACCCACCGTCGGGTAAGAGATAACAAAATTTGTGATTGTACTTAATTTTCAAGACAATCGATTCTTTTGTTACCTTTGAAGATAACCAACGCTTTCAATTAATCATGTAGAGCCGTCAACTGCAGTGGCTAGGTCTGGAGGTGAGGCCTCAGCCTCTGCCCCCACGGGAATTGAAAGCGAAGAAGCACAAGACTGGGGGAAAAGAGCAGAACAGGGCACTTATTTAAGTGCATTAATCCCAGATTACCTGCCCCCCTGTGATAATGATGTTGAATCAGACCCAGAGATTCTTAAAGCGTTCAACTTTTCATGACACAAGGCATGGAACAACATATGGAAAATCATATTTGAGGTGCCTTTAGAAGAGATATCATTGAAAATTCCTCGATTGTCATCCCAATTTGTCATAGTAGGACTTGGCGGTTTTGGATATGAAAAGATCCATACCGCGGTGAAACAGATCATTTTCAGGAGGGAGCAGGAGCAAAAGTGCCGTGAAGATCTGACCAGGGTGAAATTGTCAGTTAATATCATCGAATTTGAGGCTACGGTATCCCAAGATGAGGCTGATTATGCTGCCAAGATGTAGGATCTGAAGCATAAAATCAAAGAAAAAGTCGTCCAGCAGATGCACCTTCAGCAACAGTTGGATGTTGTTAATGGGGAACTTGACCAACTCAATAATTCACTGGAGGGAGTTCAAACTAATGGTATGAAGACCATTGTAGATGCCAATAAATCACTCCATCAGGCTGAAAAGAGTGAAGTTGGTCGAGTGCATGAGCTTCAAGTAGCTGCTGATGAAGCTCGGGATGTGGTTCATCAATTGAAGACTTATGTTGAAAGCCTCTTGTAATTCTTGAAAAAGAGAAGATAATCCAATCTGTGGATGTCCTTCTAACTCTTATGTATCAATGAAAAACACTTTCACCCTCACTAATTTGTACCTGTATTCTCTTTTTCTACATGCTTTAGATTTTACCTAAGCCAATGAGCCTAGTAAGCATAGTTTGATTTTTACTAGGATTAATGTAAATAACCCTACAAACTTCAATCCTTTTAATTTCTCAATGTTATCTAAATCATACAAAATGTATGTTTAGTGAGCTGGAACTTGACTTTTATTCAGAGTTCCTTTGTCTTTGTTGGGAAGTTTAAAGTCATGCATGTCGGACATAAAGAGGATAATGTTTAAGGTCAAAATAGCTTTGACTGAAATGGATTAAAATTGACTCAATTCCTTGAAAATTCATCTGAAAACATATTACCATACTCAAGTATGAGGGAAAAAATGTAAACTATGGCTTAAGAATATTTGAATCTGAGGAATGATATGAAAAAGAGCTAAAAGGCATCAGAAGTAGTAGTTTCTAAGAATGAAGTTACTATTATTTAACAAACTCGTTAGGGGGTTGAATTATGCAGGGCTACCTAAGGGCATTGGCTGCATATTCAAATAAAATAGTATCTTTTGGATAAAAAGTCTGTTATGTAGACTGTTTATGCAAGGACGCCTATGGGCACGTGCTTCATAGTCAAGCAAAATAACTCTCAGAAATTTACTTTCCTAATGCTAAAAATCCAGGGAAAGTTTATGAAGATTCAAATCTTCCAAAGTATAGAGTTTCCTATATGGAAAGAGGTACTTGAATATGGAGAAGATATTTCCAAACAAGATTATCGAAGAACTGGATGAATTTCACTCCTACGAAGGTCTGACCCAAACGTAGGGAAGAAGAATATAAACCATAGACTTTAATACTTTCAGATCATGAAAAATGATATGGGACAAATATGTTAAGGATGACTATTTTTGCGGATCCCTATATACTTTTATTTAACACAAATAAGGACAAAAGAGGCATTCTTCCCAAGAATGAAGTTACCACTATCCGACAAACCCGTTAGGGGGTTGAATTATGCAGGGCCACCTATGGGCATTGGCTGTATAGTCAAATAATAGTATCTTTTGGCTAACAAGTCTATTATGTAGATTGTTTATGCAAGGCCACCTATGGGCACGTGCTGCATAGTCAGACAAAAGAACTCACAGAAGTTTGACATTTTTGTGACTAGAAGTCATGAAAAGGGTTATGAGGATCTGAAAATATTTAGTTTTAGGATTATGACACATAAATATGGGTATTGTTCAATGTATACAGATATACATAGATCAATGCAAACCATAATCATGTTGTGGATGGGTCCTGAATTGAAATGTTGTACTTCACTAAGTATCCCATAAGGATGAGAATCAAGCCATACGTAGTTCTTAAACTACAGTTTAACGTCGTGTGGGACAAAAGGATTAGAGATCTTAGTTTAGGGTCATAGAGCTTGGACCATTGTAATAAATACACAGTGTGTGTTTTCAAGGGTACTTTTCAGCCAAGGGACTGAAAGTGGAATTTGGGGTTAGGCCCAAAGACTTGGGGCTGGATTCGAGGGACACTCGAACGTTCCTATGTATCCCATAAGGATGGGAATCAGGCCCACGTAGTTCTAGAAATACCCTTTGTACAAATTTGGTTCGTACATGTGAAGGGTGAAAGGGGACTTTAGTACAATGATGGTTTAACCCAAGATAAAAGGTTCGGGCATTGCCATGTATGCACGTAGTCTTTGAAATGAAACATGATTGAAAAATCAATGAAAATAATGGTTCCCTCTCAGGTGAGGGTATCATAGAAATTTGTAGTTTATTGTCATACTGGACAAAAGTGTTATATAGTTTAACGTCGTATAACAAGGAAGAATGTGAACCAATGTAAAGATATTGATTCTAGGGGCGGTTTCACAAATCAACATCATATAAGATGGAGGTGAACCGATGTGAAGAGATTGGTTTTGGGCTTGAACCTTGGGAGGTTGCCTACATACCCAGCCTAGAAGGCAAGGATCAAAGTCCGTGTAGTTCAATTAAAGAATGAATTATTGATCAAGTTGTTCTTGGGGACAATGACCTAAAAAATGATGTTGGGACTTACACATGGTTAGTAGCCCAGAGAGAGTGTTATGGTTGAGGTTTTCTCTAAGCTCATGTGAGTCATACTCGGTGTGAGAAACAAGAGGTAGCAACAACCTTAACAATACATAGTTTAACGTCATGTGGGACGTATGAAGGGAATATGTAGTTTAAAGTCTTGCAGTTAGGACTATTGGTGCTGCACAGTTTAGTGTCATGTAGCAGGGACAAAACTACAGTTTAATGTCATGTAGGACGTATCACAGACTTTCTGTACAGTTTAGCGTCATGTAGTTAGGAAGATGGGGACAATAGAGTTTAACGTCATGTTGGATGAAAGGGGGACTGTGCATTTTAATGTCATGCAGTGAGGACAAAAGAGTACACCATTTAACATCATGTTGGATGCATTAGGGACTTTTTCACAGTTTAACGTCATGTTTGACGAAAAAGGGACGATACAGTTTAGCGTCATGTTGGACGAAAGTGAGAATAGTTTAAGGTCATATACATGGACTGTGGATGGTGCAGTTTAATGTCATGCTGGACGGTGGTGTAGTTTAAGGTCATACAGGACCTTTGATGATTATGTAGTTTAACGTCTTTCCAGATGTAAGGGAATTTTATACAGTTTAGTATCATGTAGTTAGGACGTCACAGTTTAACGTCTTGCTAGACGTAAGGGACTTGAGAATAGATTAAGGTCATATGCATGGACCATTGATGATGCATTTTAAGGTCATACATGACCATTTGGGGAACTTTTTCACAGTTTAGCGTCATGTGGGATGAAAGTACAAATAGTTTAAGGTCATATGTATGGATTGTTGTTGTATAGTTTAACGTCATATAGCAAGGACGTACTGGTGTTGCAAAGTTTAGTGTCATGTTGCAAGGACATAAGTACAGTTTGATGTCATGTAGGACGTATTAAAGGACTCTTGTATAGTTTAACGTCATATAGCAAGGACGATGAAGGTGACATAGTTTAAAGTCATGTTGGACGTATGTGCAAATAGTTTAGGGTCATATGCTTGGACCGTTGCTGTATAGTTTAACGTCATATAGCAAGGACGATCTGGTGCTGCACAGTTTAGTGTCATGTTGCAGGGACATGAAAGGTAATTTGCAGTTTATACAAAATACTTCTTCAAAAATTTGGCATTGGTTGGAGTAGTGATGAGTTCTCCATCCATCGAGATTAATGAATAAGCTCCAATGGAGTAGACCCTATGTATTGAATAAGGTCCTTCCCATTTTGGCTCAAGCTTGGGAGGTTTCTTTCCTGGTATCATTGGAGTTCTGATAACTAATACCAATTCTCCCTGAGTGAATGAACGAAGACGAACTTTTTTGTTAAAATCTCGTGCTATTCGATTCTGATAGATTTCCAAGTGGTGCAAAGTGCACAATCTTTTCTCATCTAACCGTTCCAATTCATTCAATCGCTTTTGAGATTGCTCATCTGTAGATGACTGATCGAAAATGGCTACTCTGAGCGAGGGTAATTGAACTTCAATGGGCAAGATGGCTTCCATTCCATATACCAATGAATATGGAGTTGACTGAGTTGCGGTGCGGGTGGTAGTCCGATAAGCCCATAAAGCATGAAAGAGTTTATCAAGCCATGAAATCTTATCTTTATCCACCATCTTTTGCAGTATATTTGAAAGAGTCTTGTTAAAGGATTCTATCTGGCCGTTGGCCGCTGCATGATACCGAGATGAATGGTTGGATTTGTTGTTGTATTCTTGATACAACTTCTTCACCTCGGATGAATAGAAATTGGTGCCATTGTCCGTCAATATGGTATGAGGGACACAAAATCTGGTAATGATGTTAGCCTTGATGAAGCTAACAACACATTTAGAACTGACTTCCTTGAGAGGTATTGCCTCTTCCCATTTGGAAAAGAAGTCAGTAGCAGTAAGAATGTACTTAAACTACTTGGTCGTAGCCGAAGGGTAAGGTCCCACCACATCCATTCCCCAGGTGGAAAATGGCCATGATTATTTAGCTGTATGAAGCAACTCTGGAGGTTGATGAATGAAGTTGGAATGTACTTGGAATGAATGAAACTTCTTTGTGAAATCAACACAATCTCGTATCATTGAAGGCCTAAATTATCCAAGCCTTTGAATTTGATCAGACAATATATGTCCAGACTAGTGGGCACCACAGACTCCTGCATGCACTTCTTTCATGACAGCCATTGTCTCTTCACCATCAATGCATCTGAAGAGAACTCCATCAAAACCACGTTTGTAGAGAATTTTATCTAGGTGATCTGGGCTATCATAAAGAGTAAAATTAACCACATGTCGCCGGATTTGTTCTTTCTCAGCTCTATCAGGTGAAAGTGTTCCATTTTGAAGGTATTCCCTGATAGGTGACATCCATCCTGTAGTATGACTATACGGTTCAGGGATGGGACAAATTTCATTAATTTTCTTCTGTTCTGATTCGAACATAAGGTGAAATTTCACGACGGTGGGCAATACTGATGGTTGTCTCGTCCCGATTTGGATCTGCCAGAGCTGTGGCTATATTATCCAATGCATCAACTTGAGCATTTTTGTGATCTTGGGACATAAGAAAATGTCGGTTCCAAAGGGAATTCCGCCATTAACTCTTTGACGTAATCATACAAAGGGATTATTTCTTCTTTTCTGATGGCATAATACCCATTGACTTGTTTGATTACCAGGTCTGAATCACCTTTCACCTTTAAGTGATTCACTTGTCCTTGAAGCGCTAATTCAAAGCCTGCGATGAGAGCTTGGTATTCTTCTTCATTATTGATACCACCTTCCCACAATAAGAAGGAATAAGGTAACACTGCCTTTTCTAGAGAAATGAGCACAATTCCTAAGCCAACTTTGTTGAATTTAGGATTTTTCATTTTCCTCCCTGTTGGACTTCTGGAAGCACCATCAAAAATACATTTCCCATGCTTGAGGACTTTCTTGAATAGAGAAGACTTCCTCATCAGAGAGTTCAATATCTAAAGATGTGTCTTCCACTGAAGGGTGTTCAGCCAGGAAATCAGCCAGAGCTTGGCCCTTTATTGCCTTTTGAGACACATACTGAATGTCGAATTGCTGCAAAATAACTTCCCACCTTGCTAGACGTCCTGTAAGCATTGGACGACTAAGGATGAATTTGAGCGGGTTATTGTGAGATACCAATTGAACCTCATGATGTTGCAGGTAGTGTCTTAACTTCTTAACTGCAAAGATTAATGCCAGGCAGCACTTCTCAATACTTGAATATCGGGTTTCTGCTTCAAGCATAGTTCGACTGAGATAGTAGAGGCTGTTTTCATTCCCATCATCATTCTTTTGAGCAAGAAAGGCACCCAATGATCTCTCTAGAGATGTTACGTAGAGGATAAGTGGTATTCCCTCAACAGGTGGCATAAATACCGATGGACTCAAGAGGTATTTCTTAAGAATATCGAATGCTTCTTGACATTCTTCATTCCATTGGTAAGTGACTCCCTTCTTCGCCAATTTGGTAAAGGGTAAACTTTTGCCTGTCAAATTGGCGATGAAATGCCGAATATAGGCTAAGTTTCCTTGAAGTCCTCTTAATTATTTCAAATTTTGAGGAGGTGACATACCAAGGATTGACTTGGACTTCTTAGGATAGACTTAAATACCATGATGGCGTACAACAAAGCTGAGAAATTTTCCTGAGGTTACCCCAAAATCACATTTTAAGGGGTTCATCTTCAAATTATGTTGTCGAAGCTTGCAGACTATAACTTCCAAATCATCCAAGTGATTAGAACGTTGTTTGGATTTAACCACCAAATCGTCTACATAGCATTCAACAAACTTCCCTAAGAAGGGTTTGAAGATATGATGCATGGCGCGCTGATATGTTGCACCTGCATTCTTTAAGCCAAAGGGCATTACCCAGTAACAAAACACACCCTGAGGGGCTCTAAAGGCTGTAGAATCCTCATCTTCTGGGGCCATTCAGATCTGATTATATCCAGAATATCCATCCATGAAGTATAGTGCTTCATAGCCAGCTGTTTCATCAATTAGATGTTCTGTAATCGGAACTAGGAAATCATCCTTAGGACAATGTCGATTAAGACCTATGAAATCAATGAAAACTCTAAATTTTCTGTTCTTTTTCTTTACAGGGACAATATTATCCAACCGTTTGGGATATTGAACTTCTCTGACGAAGTTATATTTGATAATCTTATCCACTTCAGATTCAATTTTGGAAGCATAAGTTGGGTGTGTTCTTCCCGTGGCTTGCTTAAATCCTCAATGTTATTCTGGTAAACCCAAATGATGAGTAGCAACATCAGGATCAAGCTCGGGCATTTATGTATAGTTCCAAGAAAAAATATCTCTATTTCGGTTTAGAAAAGAAATATACATCTTTTTATCTTCAAGGGTCATGGCCTCACTGATTAAAGTGGGGTGTGGATCTTCCTTTGTACCCAGATTTATTTCTCTGAGTTCATCCACAGTGGTAGAGATACCCTCTTCAAATGCTGGAGGAGCATCTCTGAGATCTTCCTCTTCTTCTTCATTATGTGTTATTTCTTCCATGTCTACCTGCATAGTATATGACAAAGTAGAATTTTCATGATCAGAAGAGATGTCAAAATTTGCATATCTTGAAGAAGAAGCTTCCATTTCCGACCTGATTGATGATGAAGGGTCTTCTTTGGGTACTAAAGAGGAGATGACGGATTGAGAATCGACATCATTGTTCACCTCCGATGTTGCTATAACTTCTTCTGGCCTAATTGGCGAAGCATAGACTTGTTGGATTTCAGAAGATGAAATGAAGACTTCACCATTTGTGCTTTCATCACTACTTGGTAGATTACAAATTTCTCCCATGTTGTCTGGCTGGATTGCTGTAATTGACATTATGGATCTTTCCATAAGAGTATTTTGATTTGGGTCTATCTTGTCAATTTGACTGATAGGCAACACATAATCTGTACTCACATGTGTAAATGGATTTACTGGAATTTTTTCCAAACCATATGGAGCATTAACTTTGGTAATCTCCTTTGTTATGGATTTCTCCCTTTGATTCATGTGATAGAATTCTGCCTCAATGTATTGAGACTCACATGTCTTGAACGGGGCCTTATCACCATACAATGTCCCAACTTGACCATCGAAACAGTATTTGAGACATTGATGGTATGATGAAGGGATAGCCGCATGTTGATGTAGCCAGGGTATTCCAAGCAAAATGTTGAAGGCTGAGTCTTGATCAACAACCATGAAATCTGAATTGGATATAAGATCTCCAAACTGAGTTATGAGTGTAACTTCGCCCAGTGGTTCTTGTTCATTTTTATCATATCCTTGTAACATCATGGTAGAAGGAGATAAATCAGATTCTGTGAGGCCCAATCGATGAAGTGTACGAATGGGCATGAGGTTGACTCATGAACCGTTGTCAATGAAAGCTCTTCGGACATCTACACCATTGACCTTTCCAGATAAATACAAAGGTCTGATATGCCCATGCACAAAATCATCTTCATCTTTATCAGCAAAAGATATTATTGCATAGCATTCTGCAGGATTATTCTCTATGTGATAGACTTCAGCTGCAGCAATTTCAGTTTCAAACTCCTGAGGACTTGACAAAGCCTCTATGAGTGCTTCCCGAAGATCTTTTGATAGATTCAAAGCATCCATAATAGATAACTTGGCTGGTACTTGGGCCAAGTGTTTCAATACATCATACTTTTGATCCAGAGGTCTGCATTTCCCAACAGGAATATGTGGTTTAGCAGGTACCTTGGAAGCAGATGCTTTGGAAGTTGATGCATCTTGTATCGGGATAGGAGTTGGCAACATCCTTGGTTTTGGAAGATTAGACCGATTAGATCCATTTACTTGCTGAGAGGAAGAAGATGGAACCTTCAATCAGTCTTCCAAAATAATTGTGCCAGGACTGAATTTTCTATTAGTAGAAGAACTTGCTTGTTCTTGCTGAGCTCGCTGAAGGGCTCTACCACGAGTTTCTGCTGCATACACAGTTCTAGCAGGGGTAGTATTGGAATAGTGGCTTCTGAAAGATCCACATATTCCCCTGTATCCTGAACCTCTGAAACTTCCTATGATTCCCTTGTTTGATACAGGGAATTCAGGCTCATCAAAATTGAAACTGCGACTGGCATATGGATCTGTTAATTGAATCATATTAACAGAACCAAAGATTAACTCTTCGTCTGATGAAGACTCTACCCGATTAGCCTGTTAGGTTGTGTCGTTTGGTGGGGCGGTGTCCGTGGATTTGAAGTAGATGGCATGAAGTCCGCCAAAGTCAAAGACAACTTAGGCTTTGACACATACTCATCCTATTCTGATTCTTTTTCTTTATTTGAATCATGCCATTTCTTTGGGGACTTTCCCTATGATGAAGAGGGTTTTGCCGCAATATTCATGGCAGAAGACACAATTGGTTTCTTTAATTGTGTTCACAAAATAGTATGAGTTTGATTGATTGTCTTTATGACCATCCAATCATCATACTTTTGTGCATTTTTGCTTTTGACTTCCTGCCATTCATCTTCCTCCTCTGGAACTGTAGCAGTGACACATGCTACCTGGGCTGAGGATCTTTTCAATGTGACCTGTCCCGAGTTGACCATCTTTTACAGGAGGTCTTTGAAGACAAAACACTCCTCGATGGGATTCCCCAACATTTGATGAAAAGGAAAATAATTAGGATGGTCTTCATCTCCTTTCTTGTTTGGCCTCTTGGGCATTGGCAATTGAACCAAATTGTTTTCCAGAGCTGAAATGAAATAACCAGGAACTTGCTCATTTCGGAAAGAGTATGTTTTGCTCTTCAGATCCTCAAATTGTTTTCATCTTTGATCTTTTTGATCATCTGGATGATAAGGCCTTTGTTGTTGGCGCTCAGAAGGTGGAGACCTTCGAGAAGATGAAGGTTTTGAGGTAGAAATAGGTACAGGTGCTTGTTTGAGCATAATTGTAGCAGTTTCTGCTTTACCCATTCTCCTTCCTAGAGCTGATGGAATTACGCGAGATTTAGCCTTAGCCTATATAAGGGAATCTTCAATCTGCTGAGCGATTGAAGTAAGGTCTCGAAACCCTCTTGTGTATTTCATAGAGATTAATAGCGTGCGTAATTCATCACACAGATTTTCCACACAGATTGGAAACAATTCTTCTGAAGGAGTGCTAAACTCAAGGAATATATTAATCCCTTCCAGCGAGCAATGAAATCAGAGACTCTTCATTATCCCTTTGCTTACAGTTTGTAAGATCGAAAACTGTTGTCTTTGGAAAAGTTGAGCTGAACTGAAGGAGGAATTTTTGGCGAAGATCCTCTCATCCGATAATTGACCGGGATTTCAAGCTTGTATACCAAACAAAAGTTGGTCCTTGAAAGGTTCGTACGAAGCATCTAAGTTTCACTGCTTCTTGTTGCTCCGGAGTTCCCATCATAGGATCGCAACAAGACACGTAATGCGTCAAACGTTTCTCAGGATTGCCTGATCCATTGAAAATAGGGAATACAGGGTTCCCAAAACTGGATGGAGGAGAAATTGAATCTACCCATTCAGGGTAAACTTTCCTTTCTGGTTGAACTTGCACATGCTTCCCTTCCATAGTTTCTAACCATGCTGTTAATGACTCAATAGTAGTTATTAAATTTTGAGAAACATCCGGTTAAACTTGGACTTGGGTAGGTGCAATGACTGGAGCTTGGAAAGATGTGGCGATTGGCGCTGCAACTGATGGTAGCACTTCCAATCGTTGTTGCACTTGACCCGTAGGATTAGACCTGTGAGGGTGTACTGATAGAGGAGGTTATTCTTGATCCATCTCAGTAGCTGCAACAAATTTCTTTGGCTGACTGACTCCAGCATGCTTAAGAAGAAGACTACTCTGAAGTAGTTCTTCATTCAACCTTCTTAATTTCTTTATTTCTTCCTCCTGTTGTGCAAACCTCTTCTCTAGTGAGAGCGATTTACCTTCTTCAGAGGAAGGATATGTAACCTGGTTCTTTCCCTTCCCTTTGTTGAATCCTTTTCGGAGAGGGGGAAGTGGGTTACTCGAAGGATTACTTAAGTTCTGAGTAATCCTTTGACTTCGTGTACGCACACCTTCTTCATTTGGGTCAGTGCGTACATCTTCTTGAGCAGGAACCTCTTCATCTGAGTCCCCTGAGTGAGCCTCATCTGGTGAATCAGCAAAAACGGCATTGATGACATTGATTGATGCATAACGCATCGCATCCCTTCTATTAGCATTTCTGTGATATTGTCTTCTTCCATGTCTTTGATAAGACATTGCCTTTTGTTTATTCAATCCCTCAGGAACTTATTGATGAACCGTAATTTGGAGGGAATCTCCTGATAATTTGGCTCTTTGTTCCTCTTGAGGTTTCTTCCCTAATCGAGAAAAAAATGACGTTCTCTGAGGAGGGGATTGATTATTTGAAAAAGTCCCCAGTCTGGTGGACTGGGAATGTTCCTGCTGTTCTCGCTAAACTCCCCGAATCCTTTTTGTTGATTCCAAGGGTTGGTTTAAAAGAGTCCCCAGTCTGGCAAGCTGGGGTGATTCTTGACATGCTATGTTTGAGACTTTCTTGAAAATCCTCCTGATCTTGCAAACCTTAGTTCGGAAATTTGCTGGATGCATTAACCTGTATCCGCTTTTATCACCCGGTTCAAAAGACCGTTGGATGATTTCCGACATTTCTGTCACTTGGTGACATGCTTGCTCCAAACGAGAGGCCTGTTCAATATTCTCGTTTACTTGATGCAAGAGTAATTCGACAACTTTTTCTTTGTATTCTTGATTTTGAGTGGAACTAGTTGAAGCTTGTTCTTAGGCAAGCTTTTGATTACAAACAAAGCCCATTGACTGTGGCCGGCCATGGGCAATAACATTGCATGAGACCATTTTCGGCGGGCTTTGCTAACTGGAGAACACCGTGAAATGTAGTGCTCCATGAACACCCCATCCTCTGACATGAATACCAGATGGGGCATTGGCAATTAACTGACACAATCTTCTTAGTGCTCCAAAGCATGAACGTTGAAGGGCTCTCTGCTGCTTTTCAGCCTTCGGATATCGAGAGACTGATAGAGATGCCAAATCAATCTGACGTTGTAACCCTTCTATTATCTTAAGATGATTTTCATATTCATCATAAGATAATACTTTATTTTTTAACTGACAAAGAGTTTTCCATATGTTGAGACGAATATCATGAATTTCATCTTCCGTCAACATTTCTGGAATATTATACTGAGAGTCAGCCAAAGGCCAAAACATGACTGGCACTTAACCTTTTTCCATTTGTTTTCTCATATTCATCATTTCCTCTTTATCATTTGATGAAGATTCTTCTACCTGATTTGACTAGAGTTGGTGTTTCCTTATTGCTTCATTGTATTCAACAGGATTGGTAGAGAAATCATTGATCAAACTAAAAGATGCATGACTTAGGGGTGGTTCGGAGAATGACCTACACCCTGGTCTATCTTCTGATTGAGAAAGTATTTTACCTGCTAGCTATAAAGCTTTAGACATGACTGGTTTCGCATTTGCAAGTGCCTCAAGATAAGAGGGCTTTCTCGGCACTACATTGTCCACTAGAGCATTTTCCGGGCAATGTGCATCACTACTGCGGAGAGGACTTTCGTAGCGAAATTCATCATCATGGGGAGGACCACCATAATGGGTTACAGCAAAAGATGAAATCTCTTACTCCTTAGTCTTCTGACCACATAAAGGGTTCATGTGGCTCTCATCTGAAGATGAAACTTCGAGATCGACCAAATTGTCATGAATCAAGCCTTCATGAGGAAGTGTCTGTTGAAGACCTTCGGAATTAATATTCCAACTATTGGGAACTGAGGGAGTAGAATCTTGAATTCCAACAGATAATTGTCTGAGGGCTTCAAGAACTCCAGCATAGAGAAAGCCCTTGTTACAGATTGGTTCTTGATCTCCTGACTGTACTAGGCGGGTCTTTTTCTTAGACGTCTTCTTAGTCGCCTTAGAAACCACTTGTTGACGAAAGTGGCTGCTCTTAGAAGGTGTATGTGCCTGATCAGGAAATATTTCCAGGTTAGGCTGACGATCTCCTCTCAAATCAGGTGTATGTGCCTGACGTGGTTGTCCGTATGATATGGGGGAGTATGTCCCATAACCCTCTTGGACTGGAATAGATGTGTGTGTCTGTTCCGGAGTAAATTGTTGATGTATCACTCCACTGGTAGGGATAGATTTATGTGTCTTTCCCTGAGATGTCGCTGAAGTTGTTATAATATCCTGACAGGCATCCAAAATATGAGCAGGGAGTTGCTTCTTCTCTTTCACCATTGATAGAATATGCTTGGTGACTTCAGCTGCCGGAACGGGAATATATGTCCATTCTGGGCTTGGAGCAGGTGTATGTGCCTGCTCCTGTCCTCCTTTTCCTGTCAGTGAATACTGACAGTACTCAAGTGTGGGGGCAGAGAGTTGAGTCTGCCTCCTATTTGTTGTCGGGGCTTTCCGACTAACTTCTCCGAATGCTACCAAGCAAGACTATTGGTAGGCTTGATTAATACTAGCAGGTGTATGTGCCTGCTGATTGCACTTCACCAAACGTGGTTGACGAGATCCATCATATGTAGTCAGACGAGTCTGCTGACTAGCTGATGATGTATAAACAGGTGTATATTCCTGCCTATAGTACTCTGCCAGAATTGTCGGGTGGGATTGGCGTGATGCTGCCAGACGAGTCTGCTGGAAAACGAAATTAAAATGGGCAGGTGTATGTGCCTTCTCGTTGCTTGCCACCAAGTTAGGTTGGTGGACTTCTCCAGAGATGGCAGAGATGATAACCTGCTCACTATTGACCGGATTCCACCTCTGGTGGTTCGTCTTTCTTGCTTGGGTTCGAGGAACCTGAGTTGAACGTCTGGAGTTGGTACCCTCATCATGTTGAGGGCGCACTGCTGCACGAGTCTGGAGGTTATTATTGGTGGGAGCCCTTAGTAAAGACTCATGTCTGTTTGAATTAAGGCCCTGAGTGACCTGCTCATTCCCCTCCCCAGAATAAGGGAGTTAATGGTGATTGTGTTCTGGGGATAACGACCCGAAACGGTTGGAGACGGTAGTCAGCACCGCCTGCTTCTTGATCACTGGTCGTCGTTGTCCGGACGACCGATGTGAGTTATTTACTTGGAGGGATTGTCGGGAAACCTCCAGAGTTGGGATGGTACCGTGTTGACGGTACTCCTTAACCAGCGTGTTTGATACCCAACGTTGAAGACGCTGAGTAGGTGATATCGTCCTAAGAGCGGATGATGATCCAGCAGGAGTAGCAGCAGTGGCATTTGCAGTAGCAGTATTCACAGGTGTGAACTTGAGAGCAGCCATTCTAGAAATGCAGAAGATCTTGGAAAAAGAGTGCCTGTTTGATATAACAGACGTAATCAAGATAAATTTAGCTACTACATCGTTTGGATGATCACATATGTCAAGGATTGTTTTTGTTGGCCCTCTCATTGAGTTTTAAATAGGGGCCTAACAAATAGGTAAAACATCATTTTAACTTGGTTAAAGATTCATGTCGGGTTCACCATTTTTTGTTTCCCTCGGAATCCGGGGATGACTTCCTTTATGGGTGGTTCAAACATTCCGATCGGTTTCTAACGGGTTTGTTCGTAGAACCAGAAACATCCAATGATTCCACATCCATTCAGACCTACTTTCCAAAGGTAGGTTCTCATTAGTTTGTGGACTGGTGAGGCTTAGGAATTTGCATTGGTTGAGAGGATGGGAGGTCGGACTCATCACACCTTTTTTAGGGGAATTATTGTCTACTCCGGGACTCTCTTTATAGATTTAAGTTATGTTCGTGAATCCTTATTATATTACCAAGTATAAAATGAGCTTTCCTTCAGATCTAACAATCAATGATCAAATATGTAGGAAATTTAGAGAATATTTTATATGTATTCGAGGTTCTTCATCGATAGAGAATCATCTGTATTTATTAGAGATTCTTGTTCAATGGTACCCTTCGACACATTTATATAGAAGTCTCTTGGTCATTATGATGACCATGCTAGTTTTAAAGCCACTTAGTTGGGCACTTGAAGTTTATTATCATTCAGAAGGACATGGATTATTTTAGAGTTGGGATCGAACCCGTAGATGGGCTACCTACGTATCCTTTGTTTAGAAAAGGAATCAGAACCCACGTAGTTCGAGTAAGGGAGTATGATGTTTATGATTGATGGCTCAAAGAAGGATGTCACAATTACTTTTACACTCTAAGCTCACGTGAGTTATGCTCGGTGTGAGAAACAAGAGGTATTGGTAAAAATTAGACAATTGTTCCATGAAAGATGCAATCATAAGAAATAATGTGGGGCTTATGTATGTATGACTGCCCAAATAAATGAAGATTAGGATTTACTTTAGGGAAGAAATCCAGGAACAGGGTCCATAAAGGTTTATGTGCTTCATGGAGATTTTGAATACTCTAACTTGAGGCTTACTCTTGAAAAGGAGGCCCAAATTAGGAGAATACTTATGATTAGGTTTCACTCCTGAAAAGGAATCCCAGATCAAAGGTAAATTAGGACTGGTTAAGAGAAATTAAGACTGGGGATTTACTCCTGAAAAGGAGGCCCAGGTCAAGGATTAGGATACTAGGGCTTACTCCTAAGGAGGATGCCCAGATTTGGGGACTGGGGCTTACTCCTAAGGAGGATACCCAGATTAGGGGGCCGGGGCTTACTCCTAAAGAGGATGCCCATATTTGGGAATTTATGACTGGGGATTATTCCTAAAAAGGATACCCAGGTCAAGGATTAAGGTTTGGGGCTTACTCCTGAGGAGGATGCCCAGATTAGGGGACTGGGGCTTACTCCTAAGGAGGATGCCCAGATTAGGGGACTGGGGCTTACTTCTAAGGAGGATGCCCAGATTTGGGAATTTTAAGAATTGGGGCTTACTTCTAAGGAAGATGCCCAAGTTAAGAATTATGACTGGGACTTACTCTTAAAAAGGAGGCCTAGGTTAGGGGATCTAGGGATTACTCCTAAGAGGATGCCCAAAATTAGAGGACTTGGGGCTTACTCCTAAAGAAGATGCCCAAATTAGAGGACTTATGACTGGGGATTATTCCTGAAAAGGAGACCCAGGTTAAGGATTCTCTCATCTTAAAGGATGAGGTTAAATGAATGAAATCTCAATCTTTAGTGACATAAAGATGTGTAAATCACTAGGTTTTGAGAGATATTCCACAGAATTCCTTTCAGATAAGGAAGTCAAATCAGGAAATCATGCCATAAATGGCTTTGAAGAGTGTCTTGAAGACTGAATCTTGAATAAGAAAGGTGTAATGGCTTAAGAGGGGTAAAATGGGCAAGAAAGGCACCCAAAAAGGTAGGAGCGCGCAAGTCCTGGCAGGCGCGCAGGTACTGCGTGGGCGCGCAAGTCCTGGTCGCGCAGGTATACTCCTGCGCGACACATGATGTACTTGCACGATGGTTAACCAGCAGGAAAATACTTGAGCGACTCTTCATTAAAGCCTTTAGAATCCTCTTGAGGTTCTTCCAGAAGAGGGGCACGCAAGATCTATTGAAGGAGTAAGAAGGCGCGCAAGTGTGGCCCTTTTCCCTTAAGGGCTGGCCACTCAGGCGCGCAAGTGTTAATGAGTTTCAACACTTAGTCCTTCCTCCCCCTCTTTATATCTTCTGTTCTAGGTAAGAAATTACCTTAGAAGTGTTCCAGAAGCTTTGAGAAGAGACTAGGGCGTCGGGAGCTCAAATCTGAGTTTCTGGAAAAATTCCTCTTCGAATGGGGGGCCCACAAGGTCTATTTATAGTTAGGGAGAAGACCCAGGGCGGTTATCACTTAGGTTGCACAAGTCACTTGTGCGACCATAATGCGTCGTGCAAGTGGACTTGCATGACTATGAGGAAACTTGCGCGACTTATGGGAAATCTTCTCCTTGTTTCTCCCTTTGTCGATTTTTGATATTTTCTTCAAAGGATGGATCAATTTGTGCTAAGTAATTTCCCTTTACATTCCTTTGGACTCTATGAAGAAAAAGGAGCGTCAACAAACACAGGTGTCTCAAACCCTTAAGTTTTGATAGGAATAAATCAAATTTTGGTTAAATAATTCATGTCCTGGTTTACTCAAGAAGTGAGGTAAATGAAAATAATACAAAAAAAAGGGTTCAAAAGAATCACAAGAGGCTGATTTAAATGAGAAAGACAGTAATATGTGGCATGGGATTCAAAAATCAGATTACTTTTCATGAAATTACCGAATATTTGAACATGAAACAAAGTAATTTTCATCATTAATTTAACCTCAGTTTCAGGGAACAAATTATGTCACTCATTGAAATGGGTTTCAAAAATATAAATTACAATCATTTCAGCTAAAATGTTTCAAGAAAACAAAAAAATTTAAAAACAAACACACAAAAATTTTAAAATTCACAAATATTTCAAAAAAAACAAACAACAAATGAAAATCCTAAACTAAAATGTTTCCTTCCCCCAAAAATAAATTATGTAGTTTCTTAAATGCATTCAAATGGATTTACAATGTAATAACATTTTAAAATAAATCACAATAAGAAAGCAAGTTTAATTGATAGGTATGACCAAACTTACTAATAGTGAAACAATGAGTTAAGACACTAAGTGCTGCACACTAAAAACCTATAAGAAAAAGTTTGAAAATATAACATAATAAATTTATTGAATGAAATGGAAATATAAATAGATTGAGAAAATAATGGTAGATCTTGGTTTAATCCCCCTAAGTGGGCCATGGGTTTTGACTGCCTGCAGATGGGCATTTCCAGTGGGTTATCACCAATCTGAGGGTGGGTGGAGTTTCTTTATGATAAACCACCACCAATTATTCTTTACATATTTCAACTCTTACTTTATATTGAGGAATACATTGATATAGTTTATTAAATCCACACCCATGAAAACTAGATGCTTCTTGTATGGTCGGGTTCAGAAAAAAAATGTGTCCTTCTCTTCATTGGTTTCTGATTTCACAACTTCTTCTTCATTCTCTAGTAGCTGTTGGAGGTATGATGAATCAATGGAAAAAATAAAATATAATTTCAGAGTGTAATTATATTAGAATAAAATTAAATCATGAAGAATCAATATCAAGTTATTCCCTTTCAATATAGTCAACTTTTGTCTTAGTTTCCTCTAGAAAATCCACTTTGATATCCTCTTGTACTCCCTCCATTAAGTGTTCATCATGTTTAGGGAGCTCCATATGTTCCTATTTAGATGAATATTTTTTTTATAATATTCCTCCAAGTCAAAACATAAGCTGTCCAAATCTGAAAATTTCATGCAAGGGGAGGTGATACTCAATTCAATTTCAACAAAATTAGAAGACAGTGAGTTCATGAAAAGATCATCTCCCTAAGTATGTTCGACTTAAATTGCTTCCTCAGTGGAAAGTTCCTATTGGAGTTGAATTTCAGTAGATAGAGGTAGGTAGTCAGGATTATCCATATTATCTAAAAATTACACCACTTTTAGGTTTCTTCATTCAATGATGTGGTATCTTTTACTTTGTAAGGAATAGGAGGGGTTAAGTAGTTCCTCACACTCATTCCAAAATTCATCTAAATAATTTTGATCTCTAGTATATACTTCATAAGGAAAATATGATTTATTGATATCCTTTATAAATGCGTGAGAATGGCCTAATGGATCTTATTTAATTTTATCAAGGTCTCCCCATGTTCTCCAACATCAAAGATGAATGGGAAATCCACTTCAAAAAAAATTTCTAGTTGTGGTTCTTGTTCTAGATCCAACTACTTCCCCTCAGATGCAAGTACATATTCCACCATCCACTCTATTTTTTGTCTCCAAGTTTTTCACTATTTTAATAATCCTTTCCAATGAGTCTTAAGTCTCCTTGTGAAATTCTTCTTAGTGTTACACCTGTTCAATTTCTCTAAAAATGTTTCAAGGAAAAAAGGAAACCACTTTTTTTACATCAACCATTTCTTGAAAAAATTACAGTAAATAATCATAGAGCTCAATTAATTATATGGTCAATCCTTCAAACACTGGGTATTCGAGATTTTCTTTAAGGTCTTGAATAAGGGCATTGAATTCATCATCTTTGATGATTTGGATTCGAGATCCCCTGGTCTATTTAGAAAATAAAGAAACATTATCCTATATAGACCAAGGTGTGTTAAATATTGGTTCTTTAACTTGTGGGTAATTGTTCCATGAATTAAAGAAATAATAATTTTAAAACATCATGATAAATGATTGGTTTATGTTTTTTTTAATTTTAAATGATTCAAATATTTACAATAATATTGTTGGTAGTTCCTCCCTAACAACGACACTAAGTTTTGAAATGTCTCTATCATAGGATGTGATAAACAAATATTTCCTAAGATAAAAGGTAGTGTAGTGTGTAACCAAGGTTGTCTCAATAGTGGAGCACAAAAAATCAATATTTCCATTTAAAATTTGAGAAATAAGTGGAGGTTGTTTTTGAAATTGTTTGATTTTGAAAAATAACTAAAGCATTGAAAACAATTAACCAAAACATTGAAAAAATTGACAAAGAATGTGATCGAACAGAGTAATATGAATTGGTTGATCCAGTCATGCTCAGTTCTCCAATTTCAATGTTTTCATGGTTATAATTTATCCAATACTATTCTACTAAACCATTTAAAGTTAGATTCTTCGATCACTTCCTCCAACTCTATTAGTAAAATGGTGATGGTGAGAGTAAAACTTGCCAATATATCATATCAATCTAATATTCTTTCTATGTGAGAAGGATTTGAAATAAATACCCTCAATTGACAAAGGTAATTCCCGTTTGGGTCTTATTTATCCTAAATAATAAATAATATCCACTACCCCTCTCACAGGTACTGACAATCGTCAAGTACTTCACCACCAAGCCCTGGTCTATTCCATCATATATAGACCAAAACCTAAATGGAGAAGAAAATTATCATTGACCAAATTAAAATCAACAATGTAATCAAAAACCAAATACAAATATACTTGATAATAAAAACCACTATTATAAATTAAAACCAACATTGAAAAAGAGATAAAAGATTT
This sequence comes from Viscum album, assembly GCA_963277665.1. Classification (NCBI taxonomy): domain Eukaryota; kingdom Viridiplantae; phylum Streptophyta; class Magnoliopsida; order Santalales; family Viscaceae; genus Viscum; species Viscum album. Next base: position 1,364,733,142 of record OY728166.1, on the reverse strand, counting down.
TATACCATGAAATGAAAGAACTCAAACATTAAAAAAGGGAAAAAATATCCTTCCAAAATAACTCATAGGATTACCCCTCCATGTTAAGGGTATACATGAGGAATGGGGGAGAAAAATACTTTGAAAAACTAAAAAGGAAGAAAAGAGTGGAAATGAATAATAGAAAATTTCACTTCCAGGATCTATCCACCGAATGTTTGATTCTGTTATTCCCATAATACTAAAGAATATCAAAAAGTTACCTTCTTAAAACTTGTTCAAAATGAATTTGGTTATATATCCTAAAATTTTTAAATCTATTTAACATGTTTTGTGGGAGTTATGAGCACATTAATGTATTATACTTTTTTAGGATGATGAGTCTATCCAATTTCATCCACTTGGGAGAAAGAACAGGAAGCCATAATTAGAAAAATTCTCTATGTAATTTCATGGGAAAATTATTCTTTGAGTTCTATTTCATATACACCATGAATCTTCTCATTTTGAGGTCTTTAGGCTGATATATTCATCCCTAATGAATGTGGGTTCATTCTATCATCCAACAAAATTTATCCCCTTAATTTATTTTTCTAGGGCTAGTGTGTTTTGAATTGGATATGGGTCCAGAAGAACAAGTGTAATCCTAAAAACAATTTAATCCTACAAAAAAATAATCACTCAATTTCAATCAAAATTGTAAAATCTATGATCGAAATACAAAAGCTCTATCAAATAGTTAAGTTTCTAGAATTAAAAGATTTTCCCAATTAGGCCCAAAATTCACCAAAAAACTAAAAGGATGAAAATAAGCTCAAATTTATTAATTGTAGTGTATTAAATCATTTAATATAATATGATGAATTATGAAAATATTATCTTTATCAAATAAGGTCCAAGGTAATGGGGAAATGGCTTGACCCCAGTCTCATAGGTGGAATCCATGGAGTTTTTCAGCCTCTGGTGTGGTGGTATGGAAAGCTCAAAGGAGACATGGGGTAGAAAGTTTTTTCCAAGTGGGTAAGCATGTGAATCTAGTAGATACTTCATCGTTTGAGTATGTATGAACAATTAAGGTAAAATTATACACCCCACATTAGTTTTGAACTTAGTGCCTCACTCCTTAATAATATATCTAGTGACTTCGAGGCTCATTGAATTTGAATAGATGTTGTTGGAAATCTATTAGAATGTGGTCCAGACCCACCCACCCACCCCCTCCATTGAGAGACTATCCTCACACATTATGCACAGACCTATCCCTAGTGTGAGACTATCCTCATAGAGATTGGCCGCCATATGTGGTACGAGGATGTTGGTTGTAGCTGTGTGTTTTTTTTGGCCTTCTTTTTCCCATTAATGTTAATTTCTCCATACATCATCCTTGTGATACTCCATATTCTTGATGTTGAACAAATATATCCATTTAATCTTTGATTTTTTGCTTCCTCATGGTTGTTTCTAACTCAGGATTCGTCTATAGGACCTCATTGTCAATTCCATGAGTTGTGTATGTGTGTGTTGAATTTATTTATACAATGATATCATGATAATATTAAGTGTAAAAAATAAAAATGTGACCTGAAAATGAGAAAAATTATTAATGATCTTAATCATTTTTAGAAACCTATCCTCGAAAATGGTGCCAAAAACATAAATTGAACAAAGGGTGTTAATTATTCTTAAGGGTAAAATAAACGTTTAAAAATTATAAAGACCCCAACTACCTAAATAACTATCTCAAAAAGGCATGGTACATGGTAAGACAATGGTAAAACCCAAGGGAATGGTTTAAAAACACTTAAAAATTTAAAGGAATGAGAATTTAAAATGGTGATTAGGACCCAATTGAGAAAATGTTCTAAGGTATGAAATATTCATGATCTTATGATATAGATGTGATGAATTGAAGCTCTTAACCATGTTTATTATCAAAATTTGTTTTAAAGAAAACACTTGGTCTTGTAATTCTCATTCTAACTCAAAAACACATTCATTCATATTATCAATTACTTATATTAATTAATGAATTAAGAAACCCAACACCATGTTTAGGCATAATTAATTAAAATTATATAATGGAAATAGAAAACATAAAATCATTTGTTTATTACATTCAAAATTAATCTTTAATTCAGATAACAATGGTCATTATTTGAGAAGTATAGAGATTAAGAATTAATATATTGTATGCAAAATTACCAAAATATGAGTTAAATAAACAAATCACTAGACAATAACCATTCAAATTAAATCACTAAACATAGGAAAGGATTAATCTCTCATGATAGCCATGAAATATAACAAAAATTAAAGTGATAACCTGGAGTGGTAGTAGAAACCCTCTTGGTTGTGGGAATAACATTCGGTGATCATATCTTGATGATTGATTGATTTCATTACTCACTACCCATCCTTTATATTTATAGGCAATAAGTAATCTTAGATGCTTGAGAAACCCCAAAAATACCTTCTTTTGAGATTCTATAAATATCTCCTCTATTCTACATTTCAAATCTTTTTATCATTATTCGAATTTATGGTGAATTATTAAATGTGATAATTTTCTTCTCAGATGATTATAAGCCTTCAAAAAAATATAAATATAAATGACTTTCAAAAGTTACCATCACCACGTGATATCCCAAATCCCTCAGCTATTTTACATGTCATTTCTTGCGGCCTCTTCCTTCACATGTTATCTATAGGAATCAATACGCCTGAATTCAAGGTGTTTCTAGTTGAAACCTCTCATATGAATTGTGACATATTACCCTGCGGCATAGCCAAAGGCATTTCACTCAAGAGTTATTATTTACTCTACTAATTGTAGCATGTAAACTAAAATATGAAACACGAGCTTCCATCCCTTCTAGTGGTGTCTCAGCTATGACCTTCTCATATCCCCCATACTCGTGCTACCTATGGAATAACATAAATTATAATGAAATTTTTCTATAGCCATGAAATTTCACACGGTCAACAACCGTATTTGTGGTGGACGTTTTGCTCAATGCCTCCCCTTTGTACCATGAAGATGCTAACTATGGGGTTTTAGAGGTTATTTCCATCTTCATTCCACACATGGGTTCATCTTCTCAAAATAGCATTAAATAATTCATTTGAACTCTAAAATTTAACTATAGAGACATTTCTAAAAAATGAGTTATTTGTGACGGTTCATCTATGACAGGACCCCGTGGGAAAAGGTCATTTGTGACGGGGTCCTTTTTCCAATGCCTCGTTGCATCGCAAAAAGATTTTTTTTGCGATGGTTTGTCACAAATAGTTTCTCTGAGTTCTTAAAAACCCTATTACAATAGTCTCGTAGTAAAAAACATTAAAAAAATAATAAAATAAAATATTAAACAAATAATATTAATAAAAAAATTAAAAATAACAACAACAAAACTATTATTATCATTAATATAAATAAAAAATAATACTAATATAATAATAATAATATAAATAATAATATTATTATTAATATTAATAAAATAATATAGGTAACTTTAATAATGAAATATAAAATAATATAAACCTCAATATTCACAAAAATCTAAAATAATAATAATAATAATAATAATAATAAAATTAAATAAATAATAAAGTAGTAAAATAATAAAAAACTAAATAAATAATAAAATAATAAAAAACACAATATTCACAACAGTATAAAAACGCACTATATAGAAATGTAAATATATAATATTAAAAAAAAATCACACTCAAATGTTTTTTATAAAATGTAAATACATCTCTGAGGGGGATGGTCTTCTAGAGGAGTCTGAGGAGATGGTGGAGGTAACTTCGTCCCTAAATATTCCTAATTATTCCTATTTATTACTATTTATTCATATTTATTCCTATTTATTCTTATTTATTTTTATTTATTGCTATTTAATCCTACTTATTAATATTTATTTTTATTTATTCCTATTTATTAATAATTATTACTATTTATTAATAATTATTACAAATTATTCCTTTTTATTACTAATTATTCCTATGTATTATTATTGATTCATATTTAGTCCTATTTATTTCTATTTATTCCTATTTATTAATATTTATTCCTATTTATTAATAATTATTACTATTTAATAATAATTATTACTAATTATTTCTATTTATTACTAATTATTCCTATGTATTACTGTTTATTAGTAATCTTTATTATTTAGTACTATTTAGTCTTATTTATTACTATTTATTACTATTTATTACTATTTATTACTATTTATTCATAATTATTGTAAATCATTACAAATTACCGCTAATTACCACTATTTATTCCTAATTACCGCTAATAAATAGTAATTACCGCTAATTATAATTAATTATCACTAATTATTCTTAATTATTTGTATTTATTACTAATTAATGCTAATTATTACTAATTATTAATTGTTATTAATAATTATTAGTGTTTACTACTATTTATTACTATTTATTACTAATTTTTACTAATTAGCACTAATTTTTGCTCACTATTATTAATTACCGCTAATTATTACTAATTAATGCTAATTATTACTAATTATCATTAATTAATATAATTTATTAATATTTATTACTAATGAAACAACATATTTGTAAAAATAAATAATGAAAAATAAAACTATCTAATTCTAATTTAATTTAATTTTCTCTAATTGACAATAATTATAGCTAATATAAAATTAATTGAATTAAAAAAAATAAAAGTAATAGATAAAAACCTTAAAACAGAATTTTTGTACGATGCAAGGCTTGAGAATGGCTCCAATGTAAAATTTTACACATTTAAAAAAATAAAAGAGAAATATGAGAGTAGAGAGAGAGAGGAGTTGAATGAGGCATGGAATGGAAAAAACTGATGGGGTATATATAGGTTAGATAATTTGTGATGGGTCCCATCGCAAATACTAAACCCCTTATTAATGAGGAGTGGCTGTTAAAAAGGTATTTGGGTTGGGACTCATCACAAATACCTACCTGCTGACATAGTATTTGTGACGGGATATATGTCTTGTAACAAATAATATTATTTTGGATGGTTACCGTCACAAATTCCTATTAATTAGGGGTGGCGGTTAAAAACCTATTTGCAATGGGTCCCATCGCAAATACTAAAAACCACTGAAGGGTATTTGCGAAGGTATCCGTCACAAATACTAAAAACCACTAAAGGGTATTTGCAATGGGACTCGTCGCAAATACTAAAACCCGCCAAAGGGTATTTTCGAAGGGTGGTTACACCCATTGCAATTACCCATTTCCCCCGTAGTCAAAATATGGGCCAAGGGAACTGCTTAAAAAACAATTAGGAAGTTAAATGAATGAGAATGAAAATGATGATTAAGATTCAAATGATAAAACGTGCTAAGCTATGAAATATCAAATATCATAGGGTGGAGTTGTGATGAAGTGAAGTGTTTAACCATGTTTTTTGTCATAATTGGGTTTAAAGATAATCTTTCTCTTATAATAAAGTAGTAAAATAATAAAAAAATAAATAAACAATAAAATAAAAAAATTAAGTAATAAAAAATAAAATAATAAATAAACAATAAAATAATAAAAAAACATAATATTCACAACAGTATGAAAATGCACTATATAGAAATGTAAATATATAATATAAAAAAAATTACACTCAAATGTTTTTTCATAAAGTAGTAAAAAAATAAAAAAATAAATAAACAATAAAATAATAAAAATCAAAATATTCACAATAGTATAAAAACACACTATATAGAAATGTAAATATATAATATTACAAAAAAAATTACACTCAAATGTTTTTTTATTAAATATAAATACTTTGAGGGGGAGGGTCTTCTGGAGGAGTCTAAGGAGATGGTGGAGGAAACTTCAACCCTAAATATTCTTAATTATTCCTATTTATTCCTATATATTACTATTTTTTCCAATTTATTCTTATTTATTCATATTTATTTCTATTTATTGCTATTTATTCGTATTTATTCCTATTTATTAATAATTATTCCTATTTATTAACAATTATTAATAATTATTCCTTTTTTTTCTAATTATTCCTATGTATTACTGTTTATTCATATTTAGTCCTATTTATTACTATTTATTCCTATTTATTCCTACTTATTAATATTTATTCCTTTTTATTAATAATTATTACTATTCAATAATAATAATTACTAATTATTTCTATTTTTTACTAATTATTCCTATGTATTACTGTTTATTAGTAATCTTTATTATTTAGTACTATTTAGTCTTATTTATTACTATTTATTTCTATTTATTCCTAATTAATGTAAATTATTACAAATTACCGCTAATTTCCACAATTTATTCCTAATTACTGCTAGTAATTAGTAATTCCCGCTAATTATTACTAATTATCGCTAATTATTATTAATTATTTATATTTATTACTAATTAATGCTAATTATTACTAATTATTACTAATTATTAATAATTATTAGTATTTAATACTATTTATTACTAATTTTACCACCTAGCACTAATTATTGCTCACTATTATTAATTACCGCTAATTATTACTAATTAATGCTAATTATTACTAATTACCATTAATTATTAAAATTTATTAATATTTATTACTGATGAAACAATATATTTGTAAAAATAAATAATGCAAAATAAAACTATCTAATTCTAATTTAATTTAATTTTCTCTAATTGACAATAATTATAACTAATATAAAATTAATTGAATTAACTAAAAAAGAAGAGTAAGAGATAAATACCTTAAAACATATTTTTTGTACGATGCAAGGATTGAGAATCGCTCCAATGTAAAATTTTAAACATTGAAAAAAATAGGAGAGAAATATGAGAGTAGAGAGAGAGAGAGGAGTTGAAAGAGGCATGGAATGGAAAAAGCTAATGGGGGTATATATAGGTTAGATAATTTGTGACGGGTCCCATTGCAAATATTGAACCCCTTATTAATGACGAGTGACAGTTAAAAAGGTTTTTGGGTTGGGACTCATCACAAATACCTACCTGCCGACATAGTATTTGTGAGTGGATATATTTATTGTAGTAAATAATATTATTTGGGATGGTTCCCATCACAAATTCCTATTAATTAGGGGGGGACAGTTAAAAATATATTTACAATGGGTCCCATCGCAAATACTAAAAACCACCAAAGGGTATTTGCGATGGTACCCGTCACATATACTAAAAACCACTAAAGGGTATTCGTAATGGGACTCGTCGCAAATACTAAAACTCGCCAAAGGGTATTTGCGAAGGGTGGTTACACCCATTGCAATTACCCATTTTTCCCATAGTCAAAATACGAGCCAAGGGAACTGTTTAAAAAACAATTAGGAAGTTAAATGAGTGAGAATGAAAATGATGATTAAGATTCAAATGAGAAAATGTGCTAAGCTATGAAATATCAAATATCATGGGATAGAGTTGTGATAAAGTGAAGCATTTAACCATGTTTGTTGTCATAATTGGGTTTAAAGATAATCCTTAGTCTTATAATGCTCATGAAAACTCAAAAACTCATCTGTTCATATGGTTAATTACTAAGATTAATTAATGAATTAGAAAACCCATCAACATGTTTAAACATAATTAACTAAAATTTTGTAATGGTCAGACAGAACTTCAAATTAATTAGTTGTTACATTCAAAATTACTCTTTAATTCACACAATAATGGACATGTAATGAGAAGTTGATAGATTTATAATTAGTAGATCATATGAAAAACTACCAAAACATGAATTAAATACAATAAAAAATTCACTAGCACAACACCCCTTCAAATTATATCACTCCATAAAAAAGGATTACTCTCTCATGTTGGTCATGAGTGAGGTAAAAAATAAAATTGAGAACCTAGGGTGGTAGTAGCAACCCTCCTAGTCATGTGAAAAACATCCAACAATCATCTCTTGATTATTGGTTGATTTTCTTCCTCATGGACCTACCTCTGTATTTATATGCAGAAGGTAATCTTAGAGGTTCAAGAAACAAACAAAAATTATTTTGAGCATCCATAATTTTCTCCTCTTTTCTACATTTAAAATATTTTAATCTTTATTCAAATTTATGGTGAATTGCTTCATGCGATAATATTCTTCCCATATGATTTCATGCCTTCCAAGAAATTGTAAGGATAAATTATTTTCAATGTTTACCATCACCGTATTGTATCTCAAATCCCTCAATTGTTTTACATTTCATTTCATGCGGCCTCTTCCTTCTCATGTTATCCACAACAATGAAAATTCTTGAATGCAAGGAATTTCATGTTCATTCTTCTCCTATGAACTGTTACATTTTACACTACAGTGTAGCCGAAGGCGTTTCGCTCACGAATTCATATTTCCTCTGATCATTGTAGAATATCGACTAAGGTTTGGAACATGGGCTTCCAACCATTTTAGTTGGTGTTTCAGCTTTGACCTTAACCTATTCCCCATGCTCGAGCTATCTATGGCATATCATAAATTATATGGACATTTTTCTATATCCACGACATTTCACCTGTCTAAAATCCCCAGTTATGGTGGTCATTTTGTTTAGTGCCTCCCCTGTGTAAAATGAAGATTCTAACTACAGTGTTTTAGAGGTTATTTCCATCTTCATTCCATGCATGAGTTCATCTTCTTGAAATGGATTTATAGAAGTCATTTGAACACTAGAAAAACCATGGAAAAAATGATCCTCGACAATGGTGAAATTTCTTGACCCCAAGATCAAAGGTGGTAGCCATGGAATTATTTACAATCTGATTAGGTGGTATGGTGAGATCAAAGGTGGCAGGGTGTAGTAGGTTTTTTTGAGTGGGAAGTGTGTGACTCTAGTTGATACTTCATCGTATGAGTAAGTATGCATAGTGCCAATAATATTCTACATCCCACATAGGTTGTGAACTCGAGGCGAAGCTCCTTAATTATATATCTTGTAAAATAGAAGATCATTGAAATTGAAAATATATATGGGGACCTCTATCATCATTCAGGCCTGATCTCACCCCCGATGTGTGAGGCTATACATAGACCAGACCCCCGTGCTCCTCCATCTTCTGGATGTTGTCAAACTCCTGGAATATACTCTTTGATCTTTTTCTTCCTCAAGGGTGTTTCTAACTTAGGATTGATCTCTAGGACCTCATTGTCAATTACATGAGTTGTACATGTGTGTTTCAAAGTTGTTTATGGAAATATGTCATGGTAAGATAAGTGTAAAAAGGTGAATGAAAACAAAAAAAATAGAAGAATTCCTAATGATCTTAATCATTTTTAGCAATAGATCCCCAACAACGGTGCGAAAAGCATGACCAGACCACAAGGTGTCAATTATTATAAAGGGTCAAATAAATGTTTATAAATCCATACACTAACAATATAAATTACTAGATTAAAATACATAGTATACGGAAATCTCGTGGTCAAACCAATGATAATGGTTTAAAAACACATTGGGGATTAAATGAATGAGAACAAAAAATGGCGATTAAGATCCAATTGAGAAAATGTGCTAAGGTATGAGATATCCATGATCATGTGCTAGATATGTGATGAAGTGAAGTGGTTAACAATTTTTGTTGTCAGAATTGGGTTTAAAGATAATCTATTGTCTTGTAATTCTCATGCTAACTCAAAAACTCATATGTTCATGTGGTCAATTACATAGATTAATTAATGAATTTGGAAACCCAGCACCATGGTAAAACATAATTACTTAATGGTATGTAATGGTCATTAAAACATATATCAATTGGTTGTTACATTCAAAATTACTCTTTAATTCACACAACAATGGTCATGCTATGAGAAGTAGAGATATAAAGAACTAGTAGATCATATGCAAAACTACCACAACATTAATTAAATACAATAAAACATTCATTATCACAACACCCCTCCAAAAAGGGATTTCTCCCTCATGCTAGCCATGAGCACGAATAAAAATAAAGTGAGATCCTAGATTGGCAGCACCAACCCTCCTGGTCATGTGAAGAACATCTAGTGATCAACTCTTGATGAGTGATTTTATTCCTCGTAGACCTACCTTTGTAATTATAGATAGAATTTAATCTCAGAGGGTTGAGAAACTCTAAAATATCTCTTTTTAATCTTCCATAACTTTCTCCTCCATTCTACATTTGAAATATTTTAATCCTTATTTGAATTTACAGATAATTATTGCCTAAGATAATATTTATCTCGTATGATTTCAGGCCTTCGGAAAAATTGTAAAGATAAATGATTTTCAAAGTTTACCATCACTATGTCGTAGCCCAAATCCAACATTTATTTTACATGTCATTTCATGAAGCCTCTTCCTTCACATGCTATCCACAGTAATCAACACGCCAGAATACAGGGTGTTTCTGGTTCATTCCTCACTTATGAACCGTGACATCCTACCCATTAACATAGCCCAAGGCATTTCACTCAAGAGTTGTTATTTCCTCCCCTAATGGTAGTATGTCAACTCTGATATGACATGCGGTTTCCAACCATTTTAGTGGCTGTTTCAACTATATCCTTTACATGTTCCCGGCGCTTGAGCTAGCTATGGCATAAAATAAATTATATGGACATTTTTCTAGAGCCACAACATTTCATATATAAAGTATTGAAAAAATACAGATAAGGTAATGAATTTAATTATAATTATGTATATATTTGTGTTCATATATAAGTATATAAATATCTATATAAATTTATAAATTTCTATATATATATATATATAGACACACACATAGGAACAAACATATAGATGGAAAAAAATTAAATACACACGATCTTATATATATGCGTGTGTGTGTGTGTGTATTTGATGGATATGATGAACAATAAACAAACATTAAAAACAAATATATGATGGGTTAAGATGTCCTTAAAACTTTGTTTCAAAACACATACATTTTGTTTTTGAAGTCAATTCATCCAAAATGTTGCATGAAAAATCGAATAGGTGATGGCTTCTGCAAGAGTTTGAAGAATAATGTTGAGTGGTGCAATAACAATAATTCTTGAAAAAAAACAAATATATGATGGGTTAAGATGTCCTTAAAACTATGTTTCAAACCACGTACATTTAGTTTTTGAAGTCAATTCATCCAAAAATGTTGCATGACAAATCTAATAGGTGATGGTATCTGCAAGTGTTTGAAGAATAAGGTTGAGTGGTGCAACTAACTATAGTTCTTTCAAAAAGATGACAAGTCCATTTTAAGCATTTTCAAACAAGTGTTGTTAAATGTCGCCATTTTCAGCACTAAAAATCATAGCTATGATAAATTAAATTTTTATTAGTGATAAATATAGCCCTAATAATGACACGACATTATTAGACATAATATTAGCATTAATAAAACCCAAAGATAAAATTACTAGCATTCGGAGATAGTGGGGTTCAATCCTTGTCGCTCGAGCCTATGATTAGATCATTGTTCCAATCGATAAAGTGTGTCCATCATATAATTTTTTGAACTTTTATCTATAAATATATATTACAAAAAACACATTATTATTTTCTTATATATAAATGTTTATAAATTTTCTTTATTAAAATATATTTCTATATAAATGATTACTATAATTGTATTAAAGTAAAATTATATATATTTCCACTTATTTAATATTATTAAAAAAAATTCAAATATGTATACACTCTTAATTGTTTAAATGTATAAATATATCTTACTATATATTTATATTGATATCAACGTATAATTTATTATGAACATTGCATTAATTATATTTAAATAAGATATATTTATAATAAATTATTAATTACATAAATCTACATAATATTGATTATATATAAAAAAAATTAATAATTATTAATTGCATTTATATATTATCAATTATGATTACAAAATATAATTAATTATATAACTGAATAAATATTCTATATAATATATTTATAAAAATGAATAATTTTATTTAAAAAAATTTCAAAATTAATTTAAATATTTAATATTCTTAATATATTACTAATTAAAATATAAATATTGAATTTTCTATTAATTTTGTTTACACGAATATTATTCATTATTATTTATTCTCAAAACAATATTAATTAAAATAATATAAATTACATATCATATATTTACTATTTATAATTATATTTATAAAAAATATTATTATTCATAATAAGAGTATACAAGATGCATAATTATATATATAATATTAATTTTATTTGAATTTTTGTTTAAAATTGTATTAACTTGTGCTTGTGTGTTTGAGCATGCATGCGCACATGCACATCACACATAGACTCACTACATGTTTTTTAAAAATAGGTATTTTTTTAAAAGGCTTCAAGGGTTTTAATATTTAGGAAAATGGGTTGGTCGAGCATCAAACCATTTGAAGCTCAATCATCCCAACTCAACGATTTTTCAAAAAAAAATAATGAAAATTTGGATTGTTTATATGTATATATAAAACCAAAATTTAAATAGTATTTAAAAGGCTACTTTTATTAGGAATTAGCAGCATTAAAGTAATCCCAAAATATATCTAAAATCTTCATTCATGACTCTCTTGGAAAGGGGAATAGACGTTGACATCCCTGATTGATTTCCCATATGTAGGATTATGTTTCATTTTGCTAGAATTACATGTAATAATATATTAATTATAATAATAATAATATAAATTAACAATATAACTAATTACATTAAAATGGCATTAATATAAATAAAAAATTATATTATAAATAATTAAGTCATAATAGAATTAATATGAGATAATTTAATTTTTTGTGAAAGTTTCATTGAATTGACTATATGTGTTTAGTTTTTTCACAAATACTTAATTTGTGGGATGGGAAATCCCCCACGTCATCAAATAGCTGTGCTAGGTCATCTTATAAATTTTATAGTCTGTCGGCATGACTCGCAGATTGGGGTTTCCATGAGGGTGTGTGTAGGACCATGCAAAGCTGAAAAGTGAAGAAAGGATTGGGCGGAGGTGAGGGAATATTTGAACAGTAATGCGATGGTCCTCACTTTTCATCCAACCCATGCCTGGCGTCGTCGTCACCTACGTGGAGTCGCGAAACACGTGGAAACAGGTGGGCGCTGTCCTGTCGACCGGAATACAAACTTTTCACCCAAACATCACCCCTCACTGTTGGGATCCAGAAGCTATATGAGGAGCAAGACCAGCGCTGCTGTTTCGGCCTCATGCGAGAATCCTTTTGGAAGGACAGGCCCTGTCATGATGTGTTGCTGCACAGCCTTGGTGTAAAGCTGGGGGGCAAGCCCTGTCCTGGAGTGCTGCTTCATAATTTATACACATATCATACCAATGAGTGTCTTCTCTTTAACCCTTTCTTTTATGTTATTCATAAATTTAATATTAAAATATATAAGTAAATGAAAGACTGAAGATTCAGATTGATTGTCGCATTCTAACACATAGATACCAACATGGTTAACTTTGTAGTGTCTTTGGGAAGAAATTGTTAGATATGCATTACAAGATATATATTTAATTACATGTATTTGATGCACACATTAAATACACGCGATAATAAATATATATATATTTGATATATGTTTATTTCTGTCGAACAGTCTGTTACTATCCTTTACGAACAGATTGATTTGATGCACGGTTCGTTGAATAGGAAAATAAGCAATTGTGAGCAACCAACTCATTTCTATCTTCCTCCCACATTGTTGTTCATCATATGAGATGAAGACGCTAACAACCATTCAACATTCAGGTATCCTCACGATATGATCGCAGATCCGTGGGTCGGTGTACCCCCCTTGAAGACAAGGTGCTTTTGTTCATCAAGCATTCTCCTTCGTTGAGAAAGAAGAATGCTACTACCATTAACGATTTCCAGGAACACTGTTTATACAGTTTATTTACGTTTTGATTCGGAAAGATAGATTTGTCTGTGTTTGGGTTGACTTCCGCTACATATGGTCATATGATGATCTTACAAAACCCATAAACGGTGTCAAAGGGAATGATTCTTTGATGAATCAACGCATTTATTTATTTATGAAAAATGTGTTTTAATAGTAAAACAAGCTTTTTAAACCTTGGAAGTTAAATATAAAATGTTCATACATATTACTATTGTTTATGAAAATAAATAAAGTATTTATTTTAATCAAGAGAATTCGATTTTGAATTGAATTATATTATTTATAAATAGTTTCTAAATAATGAAAAATGTATTTTGAAATATTTATATAAATATAGAAAAGTATTTTTGAAATTAAATAACAATAAAATGTTTATGTTTAATTGATATATATATATTAATACCTTTTGACAAATTAAACGGCATGATTTATGATTTATTGAAATAAATGGTTTATTTAGAAATCATAAAAGATGATTTATAAAGAGTTTATAAATTTCAACGTATATGATATTTAGATTTCATAAAAATATTTATATAATAGATATTGAATTATAAAATGTTTATAATTCTTGAAATATCATATAAATGTCATTTAATTTAAAATGTGAAAGGGTTCACGTTGAAAAAAATATAAAATTCTTAAATTCCTGTTAATTTATAAAATGTTTATAATTAGTATTTATTTATGAATAGTGCATAAATGATTATATCGTATTTAAATATTCAAATTGCTCATTTATTTAATGGTTATCCCCTGTTATATGTACAATAATAAATTGTTTATATTATGAATAACGGTATACCAAAATTTATATGATGAATTGCTTCTACGATAGAGTCTTGCATATCATGCTAGGTTTGATATCATAAAATTTAGTTTTCATATGTCTTGACCTCGGTTTGTAATTTTAGTTATAAGTTTGAGAGTAGTTGTTGGGCATAGTTTGTGCAAAATAGGTGTTGGGGTTGTCATGAATTGAATTCTCTCTTGAGTAAAGTCTAGCTAAGTACAAGGACATTGGGTCGAACCACCTAGATTCTTAGAGGTTTGCCATGGCTAGGAAAGTGATTGAGGTTGGGTGTCGCCCCAAACTTACTCATGGCGACTTTTCCAATCTCATATAAATCTATACCTTTACATAAAGTGTTCATGTACCATATGCATATGATGCATTTAGATATGTGTGAATATACTTGACTTCTATTTTAGGGTGATTAATGAAGGTTTCAAACGCAATGAAAGCATGTGATGGGCGGTGCCCAACTCTCCATTTTCCATGATCGACGATTAATCTAAGATTTAACACAACCTTGAACGTTGGGATCAATGGAATTAAATCAAGGAATAAGACACTAGAAATTATGCCGGAATAAGAGGGAGGATCATCATATATTATTTATAATTAATTTAATTAATTAAAGAATTACCTATGTTTGAATTCTATCTTTGTTGATGAATCCGGAAACAAATATACATTTTTGTGTCATTGCTTTGTAGTAATCAAGTGTAGATTCCCTCTAGCCATGATCCACATGTGCTCTAAGAATCTCTAGATGTCACTGAAGGAATCTCGGGGTGTTAGCACAACAGATCCATGTACTTTCCTCATCTACCATTGATCACTTCGAGAACCACTTCTAAAGCGTTATCCTTGATCCGGTTGAGGAGGATCTCTCTCCAGTCTTAGGAGCATTCTTGGAAAAGAGATCTCTCTAGGCTTGAGAGAATTCTCTAATTCCATTGTGCACACCCCAAACAAATAAATTGTCTATTGAGAAAATAACATAACTTATATTATATATCGCTAGGGTTAAAATAAAATAATTGCCACGTGCTCTTAATTATTTATTTAATCCTAGTGAATCCCCATGTCAAACAATAATAATATCATTATTTCTCGACATGTTCTTAACTTAGGAATTATAATAAAATATTATCTAATCAAATAATATTAAATATTTATTATTTTTCCCCAGACCTAAAATCTTGGTCCATCATTCCTCTATAATATATATCAAAACTTGAATAATGTCTATTTGTTTATTAAATAAGTATCACTGCATTATTCGCCAATAAATAAATAAATATTATATTTAATAAAATAGAAAATAAATATTTATATGCGACCAAACATACATGAATAATTATTAAACTATGCACGTGAATAATATTTATTCAACATGTTAAATAATAAATAATAATATATTATTTAATTGATATTCTGTATACACTTAGTGTGTGCCCCTCTATGCCTCTTTCTTATTGTCATTAGGTAGAGCAGTCTAATGTCGAAGGTTAATGTCTAGCAACACACCAAAGCATCCATAAAGAAATAATTTAATGTCGTAATGACATAATACCTCATACAAAAATCTTACTATGTAATATAATCACTTTATCACTATATCTCAAATCAAGAGGCACATTTAATTTTACCAAACACCTATCCATGCATATAGATATATATATGTATATATATAAATATCACATAAATATAAAAACAAGATTAAAATACTATGAAATCAGTAAACTCAAATTAAAGGTGCAGACATAGGAAACCTACCTCAAAAAGGAAGCGAACCAAGCTAAGAGACTTTGGCTCTTGAAGCTTTTGATGAAAATCACCCACACTATCACACACATACATTCTCACACACACACATATATATATATACACCCTTAATCCAATGTACATATTCCCCACACCATAAGGGAATATGTGCAGGGAAGATATATATATATATATATATACAGACACACACATACACATATGTACCTTTGTATGTGTGTCCATGCACCACTAAGGAGCCACCAAATCTCTAATTAGTTAACCTAGAGAGACTAACATCATTTAGAAACCAACAAATAATTTAAGAAACCAATGTTTTAAGAAAAAACTATTCTTAACGACCATGAAACCCCCCAAAACCATTTTTATATTCTCCCCTTTTTCCGTTTTAGATCAAAACCATTATTCCACATAATATGAAAAACATAACAAATCAATTTAAAACCCATGAGAACCATTACAAGGTGTTTATATACAATTACCAAGACCAAACATTACCTAATTTCACACACCCAAACCAATTCCCAAACCAACAATACCACATGACATGAATAAGGCTAAATATTTCTCAAAAACCCCCATCCAAATCAACTTAATAAAACATTCCAAAGAAAACGCCTCCCGAATCAACCATTTTAACTATTCAAATCCAAATGAAATTTAATCAAATTCATTTGGTGTATGCATACTTATGCGTAATTGAAAATTGACATCGAAGATAATTTTTAAAAAATTCTATTCGCACAAAAATATCATACTTAGCTAACCAAAGGTATTATGGGTGTGCAAAACATGTACAAAAAATTAATTGAATCTATACAAGAATTAAATATTGCTTCAGAAAAGAGAAAAAAAGAATTCACCTACCTCAAACACGTGTGAACGCGACACCACTTCAGTGAAAGGAAGAACCAAGCTCTGCGCTCCCTTCTCACACCCTAAAATCTGAAGGAAGACTCATTACACCTAAACCCTACCCGTAAGGGTTCAGCCAAACCCTTCACAACCCATAAATTCAGAATAAACTGCAAAATAGGGGTATAAAATCACCGGAGGGGAAGGTTGCGCCGGAAATATAGGCCACCAGAGGTAAGGGGCACTGCTGGTAGGAGGCCGCATCGCACCAGAGGGGTCACACAGGTAAGGGAAACATGAGTAGAGGTGGTGGGGGTTGCCGGGAATGGGACTCCATGATGAAAGAGGGTGCGCTAGGAACAGGAGGTCTGGAGGTGGCGTGGTGCACCGGTAGTAGGCCGACCAAAGTGAGGGTGGCTGAGTGAGGGGGAGAGAACCAGGTGGTTGGGGGAGAGAAAGCAATTTCACGCTGTTTGGGTTCCCAAATAAGCGGGAAAATAAGAAGAAAATATAATTTTTTAAAAAATAATGATAAAAATATATATAATAATGATAATAAATATAACAATAATAATAATAATAATAATAACGACAATAATAATAATAATTATAATAATCTGATAATAATAGTAATAATACCTTTGTCCCAATATATCCAATCAAGACACCCAAGAGAAAGAAGTTGATGTTGCAACAATATGCCACCTCACACAAACTCTTATCCTGTAATATAATCCATTTGTCCCAATATATCCAATCAAGTGGGTTGCATGCATGTTCCATAAACCCATGTGCTCGATTTATTATTCTTTGACTTCTTGGAATTGAATTTACCTAGTGAACACCATAGAAATGGATTTAGTTAGGATATATAATTTCCATCAAAGGGCCTGAGATATCTACTTTCGTAGAAGTGAAAAATCATTTCTCGCACTATTCATTAATGCAGTAATACTCATGACGCACCCAACATATCCTACCTTTCCGAAAACATCTTTCTTCATAGTTTTCATCAATACATCTAAGTGGGTGAGTAATAATACCCATTAATATTAATCTTAATGTCTATGGACCAAGACACACGTCCGCAGATAGGAACATCCAATGAAACTTATGAATTCATATTTCTTACTAGTGGGTATTGTTCTCATAATATCTTTTTGGATATTACCAAGGGAACACACCATGATAAGGAACCTAAAAGTTTCATGAGATCCCACCCCTGATAGCCTACATCATTTGTGTCCCTTCAAATGATATCATCCGGCCATAAAACATATATTCAAGAATAGTGTCATGGAACTTCCGGTTTCTCATCATAGCAGGGATCCGCTATGACCTTTTAGTGTGATAGTTATTCTTAGTAGATTATCACATACTATCTCACACAGAAGAACAATCATGATGTGATAATGAGTTTATTAATATTCATCCAATGTACACAAGTTTATCATAAAGTACAAATAAGTTGGTTTCTAGGGCACCAACTCCAATAGACTGCCACTTTCACTAGAGCCAACTGCTAAAAACCTTCAGTCTGCTAGCTCTCACATGATATTTAAGATTCTATTGAGATAAGACTTTAGTCAAGGGGTTTTCCACATTCTCTTTCATGGACACTCTTCTCACTGCAACTTCACCCCTTTAATAGAAAACCCTCAAGAGGTGATACTTTTGGAGTATGTGCTTTGTCTGTTGATGTTACCTTAGAACTTTTGAAGGATCCACCGCTATAGTATTATCACAATACAATGTAATGCGATCTTTACTACTATGCACAACATGAAGCTCTTGAAAAAAGTTCTGAATCCATATGGATTCCTTGGATGCATCATTGGAAACTATATATTCAAACTATACTATAGAATCTGCAACAACTAGCTGCTTTGAACTCTTCTAGCTCACAACTTGTCCATTGAGACAAAAAACAAATCCTGATTGCAACTTCAGATCATTTTGATCTGTCTGAAAACCAACATCAGCATACCCTCTGATGACAATCTCCTCGCCTCCTCCATACACCAGGAACATATCCTTAGTTCTTCTTAGATACTTAAGGATAGTCTTGACAGCAGTCCAATGCTATTTTCCTAGATCTTCTTGATATCATCCTACCATGCTCAGTGAATAGGAAACGTTAAGTCTGGTAGAAAACATGTCATACATGATAGATACTATCACTGAAGCGTATAGAATCTTACTCATCATATCATCCTCATGTTGTGTCTGGGGACACATTTTCTTGGAAATATGTATACTATGTGACAATGGAACCAATCCCCTCTTGGATTGTTCCATACTAAATATCTTTAGTATCTGGTCAATGTATGCACTTTGAATTAGACTATGTAGCCTCTTGGATATATCATGAATGATATTGATCCCTATAATTTAGGATACTTCACCTACGTCCTTCATGCAGAAGCACTTGTTCAACCAGTCCTTGAATGACTGCATGACTGGTATGTCATTTCCAATAAAAAATATGTCTTTAACACACACTACTAGGATAAAACCCACATTCCCATTAAACTACTTGTAAACACATGGCTCACATTCATTCTTAATGAAACAAAATTCCCCTATGGATTCATCAAATTGAATTGTTCCATGACCTCAATTCTTGATTTAATCCATAAATGGATCTCTGCAACATGAGTACCCTTTTATTATCACCTCATGTCACAAACCCTTCTTGTTGTGTGGTATAGACATCTTCTTGAAGGTTCCCACTAAAGAATGTCGTTTTGACATCCATCTACCAAATCTCATAGTCATGGAAAGCTTCTATGGCAAGTATGATTCTTTTGTATTAAAACATGAAAACTATTGAAAAGGTTTCATTATAGTCAGTTCCATGATGTTGTTTAAAAACATTAGCCACTAGACATTCTTTATAGGTACTAAAGTGACCTTCCATGTCTAGTTTCTTCTTGAATACCCATTTACACCGAACAAGATTTACACCAACAGGTGCATCGACCAGAACCCAAAAATGGTTCTAATACATAGAACCCCTCTTATATTTCATAGCTTCTAGCTATCTCACAGCTTCTAAGATTTCTATTGATTCCTTACCGGAGACAGGTTCATCATTGTCCAATAATAATGAGTCACCATCTTCAGTGACAAGGAAACCATATCTCTCTAGTTCCCTTACCTCTCTTGTAATAATATGTAGTACTTGTGTTTTAGGAACTACCTCATCCACAAGAACATGTTGAACTTGTTCTTGTACCAACTCCCATGTATCTTGAGCAGTAACTTCATTGAATTCAATCTTTCTCCCACTATCCTTTTTGAGGATGTTCTCCCTCTTAAAAAATATGACATGTACGACAACTATCACATTCTTGTATAAGGGCTGTATAATTAGTAACTATTTGTTTCCTTAGGATACCCTATAAAGATACACTTCATTCTATCAGGTTCTATTTTATTTCCTGAAAAATCCTTAACAAATGCCTCACATCCTCATACACGTGTATGAAAAAAAGTGGGTTTTTTCCACCCCATAGGTCAAAGGGAATCCCATTTTCTGCCTTAGTTGGAACTTGGTTTAATGTGTATTCTATAGTTTTCAATGCATATCCCTAAAAGGATAATATAATATCTCCATGACTCTTCATTGACCTTACCATGTCCAACAAGGTACAGTTCCTCCTTTCACTAACACCATTTCCCCGTGGTGTATATGGTTTAGTGAGTTGAGATAAAATCCCAGACTCCCGTAAAAGGTCGATGAACTCATGGTTAAAATATTCTCCACCTTGATCCAATCAAGGCTTATTTATCTTCTTACCAAGCTAATTACCTACTTAATTTGTGTACTCCTTGAATTTCTCAAAGGATGTGTACTTATACCTTATTAAGTAGACATATCCATATTTACTCAAGTCATCAGTAAAATTAATGATGTAAGAATATCCACCTCTTGCTTCTATTGGAAATGTTCCAAACATATCAATGTGTACCAATCCTAGAATCTCTATGTCCCTTTCACCCTGTGCACCAAATTGTGAATTGGCCATTTTCTCTTATAAATTGTTTTCACATCTATCAAGTGGTTTTATCTTGTAAGAGTCTAAATAACCATCTTGACAGAGCTTCGTGAGGTGCTTCTTGGTTACACGACCAAGGTTCCACAACAGGGTGTTGTATGATTCATGTGAACTTGGTTTGTTATCAATTTACAACACTTGGTTCTCGTAATTTAATAAATACAGACTGTTATTTAAATGGGCCATATCATAACATATTTTATCCTTATAAAAGTAAGAACATTTATTTATGAACGTGAAAATAAATCCATCTGTATCTAAAAATGATACAAAAATTATGTTCTTGGTAACACTAGGTACATAATAACAGCCATGTAAAAGCAAAATCATTCATATCAGCAATGTGAGGTGACATTCACCAATGGAAAGAGAAACCAACCTCGCACCATTGGCATCTCACAGATCCACCTATCCTATGAAAATTTTCAAGAATCTACTTGGTTTCATCATTTGAATATAGATGTGAGACCAAAAAGATGTATCTAATACCCAATGAGTAGAAATGGAAGGATTGCACTCGATAAAAAACATACATTTGGCTTATTCTTTTCTCTGGGTGTAGTTCCTCTTCTAGTGGTTTGAATTTACACATGCAAAGAATACTGCCACATTTTACTTTCACTACTTTGATATATTCTTCTTCTTGGTCAGATGATGTTTAGAGGATTTATATTTTTTATAAATATTAGGCCCCTTTTCCTTGTCTTTCCTTTTCCTTTTCACCATAAGGACTGCTGTTTTTTCACACCCCATGTCCTTATCAACTTGGCAAATCAGGGTAAGAAGTTTTAATATAATCTTCTCATTATTTCTAATATTATAATTCACAATAAAAATATATAAAGTCTTAGTCTGTGATGATAGTATGAGATCTGTACGCA
The DNA here is from genome assembly GCA_963277665.1 of Viscum album. Lineage (NCBI taxonomy): Eukaryota > Viridiplantae > Streptophyta > Magnoliopsida > Santalales > Viscaceae > Viscum > Viscum album. Next base: position 1,364,710,931 of record OY728166.1, on the reverse strand, counting down.
ACTCATTTGGAAATTTAATCCCTAAGATGTTCAGAAGCCCAATGTAGCCAATAAGTTTAGCTACATGAGATCCAGCTGGCATAAAATCTCCAAGATTAGTAGTGAAAAAAGCATTGGAGATCTAATACCTCCCTTGTATTTCCTTCTCTTGATAGAGATGTTGAAGGTGAGACATCATTCAATAAGAATCCATTTCCTCATGTTGCTTAAAGAGATCATTGGTGATTGATGATATCATGAGGCACTGAAAATTTGTAGAGTCATTCAGATTTTTATCATACATAGAGAGTTCCTCATCCCTCGCCTCATTTCCAGGGACAACTAGTAAAGGTTCTTCAATCAAAGATTATTTTCTCTCATGGAAAAGGATAACCTAAAGGTGTCCTTGACACTCTTGTAAATTAGTGTCGGTGAGAAGGTTTTTCTTCTTGAGTATGAAGCCGAATGATATTTTAGATGTAATTTTGTTTTCTGTTTCTAAAAATTCAGATGAACAAAGTCTTAGTAAGTATTCATGATAAATATGGTCAAATAAATAAATTAATATCTATCAGTATCCCACTATTTGGTCAAAACACAATATCTGTCACCATTGGCTTTGGAATATCTTGTTTCTTGGAAATTCTAGTGTCAAGGATCCATACTGTCCTTTGCATTACCCCAAATAGGGTTGGTCAAGCAACTTAAAGGTTTTAGGTAGGAATTCTAAATTCCAACTACATTAAATCACATCCCCCTGACCTGTTGGGTGGACTCCCCAATACTGAAATCCTTAATTTTGGATTTCTTCAAATTTTGTCTCTTAGTTACACCAAGTCATGCTAGGGAAGTCAACCCTTGATGTAAAATTTTTTTTCATTAATTTTTGGGTGATTTTTCCATGAATTAAAGAAATAATAATTTTAAAACATCTGGGTAAATTATTTTTTAATGTTTATTTTAATTTGAAAAGATTCAAATATTAACAAAAATATTGTTAGTAGTGCCTCCCTAGAAAAGGCCCCATGTTTTGAAATGTTTCTTTCATAGGGTGTGATAAAAAAATATTTCATAATATAATAGGTAGTTTATTGTGTAATCAAGGATGTCTCTATAGAGGAGCAAACAACAATAAATATTTCACCTTACAATTTGAGAAATAAGTGTAGGTGGTTTTTGAAATTGTTTGATTTTGAAAAAAAATAAAGCAATGAAAAAAATTAATCAAAATATTGAAAACAATAGACAAAGAATGTGATTGAACACAATTATATGAATTGGGAGATCCATCCATGTTCATTTTTCTAATTTCAATGATGTCATAGTTCTAATTTATCCAATCCTCTTCTATAGTACCAGTTAAAGTAAGATTCCCTGATCAATTCCTCTAACTCCCTTAGTAAAGTGGTGATGGTGAGACTAAACCCTGATAATATATCATCTTGATCTACTCTCCTTTATATGTGAGTAGCATTTTCAATAAATACCCTCAACTGACTTAGGAAATTTCTAGTTGGGTCATGTTTATCCCAAACAATCAAGAATATCCACTACCCCAGTCACAGATACTTGAAATCACCAAGTACTTCACCACCAATACCTGATCTATTCCATCATATATAGACCAAAACCTAGATGGGGTAGAAAATTATCATTTAAAAAATCAAAATAAACAATAGAATGAAAAAACAAATACAAGCATACTTGATAATAAAAACTGTTATTAGAAATTAAAATCAACTTTGAAAAGGAGATAAATAATTTTATACCATTAAATGAAAGAACTCAAACATTATAAAAGGGAAAAACTATCCATTCCCAATAACTCATAGGATTACCCCTCCATGTTAATGGTATCCATTAATAATGGAGGAGAAGAAGACTTTGAAAAACAAAAAAGAAAGAAAAGAGTGAAAATCAAGAATAGAAATTTTCTCTTCCATGATTTTTCCACCAAATGTTTGCTTTTATTATTCTCATCATAATAAAGAATATATTCAAGGTCCCTTATTAAAATTTGTTCAAAATTTATTTGGTTATCTATCCTAGAAATTTAAAATCTGTTTGACATGTTTAGTGGGAGTTATAATAACATTAATGTATTATACTCTTTTAGGATGAGGAGACTCTTCAAATTACACCACATGGGAGCATGAACATAAATATATAATTAAACAATTTCTCTATGTAATTTCATGGGACAATTATTATTTGAGTTATCATTCATATACACCTAGAATCACATCATTTGGAGGTTTATAGGCTCAGATATTCATCCCTAATGAATGTGGAGTTCATTCTATCATCCGGTAAAATTTCTCCCCTTAATATATTTTTCTGGGCTAGTGTGTTTTGAATTGGATATGGGTCCATAAGACCATGTTTATTCTCAAAAACAATTTAATCCTTCAAAAGAATAATCACTCAATTTAAATAGAAATTTTAAAATCTATTATTGAAATACAAAAGCTCTAGAAAAAAGATAAGTTTCCAGAATTAATAAATTTTCCCAATTAATCCCAATATTTACAAAAAATACTAAAAGGATGAAAATAATATCAAATTTTTTAATTTGAGGGTATTAAATCATTTAATATAATTTGATGAATTATAAAACTATTATCATTATCAAATAAGGTCCTCGGTAATGGGGAAATGGCTTGACCCCGAACTCAACGGTGATAGCCATGGAGTTTTTTAGCCACTCGTGTGGTTGTCTAGAAAGATCAAAGGTGACATGTGGTAAAATGTTTTTTCACGTGGGGGATCATGTGAATCTAGTTGATACTTCATCGTTTGAGTTTGTATGAACAATTTTGGTCAAATTATGCATCCCACATCAGTTGTGAACTTGAGGCCACACTCCTTAATAATATATCTCGTGACATTGAGGATCATAGAATTAAAATAGATGTTGTAGAAACTCTATTTGAATGTGGTCCAGACCCCCCCTCATGTGCGAGACTATCCTCACACATTCTGCACAGACCTATCCTGTGTGTGAGACTATCCTCATAGAGGTTGGACACCATAAGTGGTATGAGGATTCTGGTTTTAGCCCTATTTTTTTTGGCCTTCTGTTTCCTATTAAGGTTAATTTATCCAGACATCATCCTAGTGATACTCCATATTCTTTATTTTGAACAAATATATCCATCTAATCTTTGATTTTTTTTCTTCCTCGTGGTTGTTTCTAACTCATGATTGATCTTTGGAACCTCATTTTCAATTCCCTGAGTTATGTATGTGTGTGTTGAATTTATTTATAGAATGATATCATGATAAGATAAAGTGTAAAAAAGACAAATGAAACCCAAGAAAAGTGAAAAATTCCTAATGATCTTAATCATTTTTAGAAACCACTCCCTGACAACGGTGCCGAGAACATTACCAGAACAAAGGGTGTTAATTATTTTGAAGGGTAAAATAAACATTTAAAAATTATAAATACCCTAACTACCAAAATAACTAGCTAAAAAGACATGGTACATGGTAAGACAATGGTAAAACCTAAGAGAATGGTTTAAAAACACTTAGGAAATTAAATGAATTAGAATTAAAAATGGTGATTAAGACCAAATTAAGAAAATGTGATAAGATATGAAATATCCATGATCTTGTGCTAGAGATGTGATAAAGTGAAGCGCTTAACCATGGTTGTTATCAAAATTTTGTTTAAAGATAACACTGGGTCTTGTAATTCTCATGGTAACTCAAAAAAACATCCATTCATGTGGTAAATTACTTAGATTAATTAATGAATTATGGAACCCGCCACCATGTTTAGACATAATTAATTAAAAATAAGTAATGGTCAATGAAAACATAAAATAATTTGGTTATTAAATTAAAAAATAATCTTTAATTCACATAAATTTTTTCATTATTTTAGAAGTAAGGAGACTAAGAATTAGAATATCGTATGCAAAACTACCTAAACATGAATTAAATAAAATAAAAATTCACTAGAAAATACCCATTAAAATTAAATCACTAGGCATAGAAAAGGATTAATCTCTCATGATATACATGAGAGATAATAAAAATAAAATTGTTAACCTGGAGTGGTAGTAGTAACCCTACTGGTCAAGGGAATAACATCTGGTGATCATCTCTTGATGATTGATTGATTTCATTTCTCACTACCCTAACTCTATATTTATAGTAAAAAAGTAATCATAGATGCTCATGAAACTCCAAAATATCTTCTTATGAACTTCCATAATTTTCTCCTCCGTTCTGCATTTCAAATCTTTTTATCATTATTTTAATTTATGGTTAATTATTTAATTCAATAATTTTTCTCTCAGATGATTACAATCCTTCAAAAAAATGTAAAGATAAATTATTTTCAAAAGTTATCATCACCACGTGATATCCCAAATCCCTCAGATATTTTACATGTTGTTTCTTGTGGCCACTTCCTTCACATGTTCTCCATACAAATCAATATGCCTAAATTCATGGAGTTTCTGGTTGAATCCTCACCTATGAACTGTGACATCTTACCATGTGGAATAGCCAAAGGCCTTTCACTCAAGAGTTCCTATTTACTCCCCTAATTGTAGCATGTAAACTAAAATATGAAACACAAGCTTCCATCCCTTTTAGTGGTGTCTCATCTATGACATTCTCATGTTCCTCATGCTAATGGTAGCTATGGAATAACATAAATTATAACGACATTTTTCTATAGCAATGAAATTTCACATGGTTAGCCACCCTAGTTGTGGTTGTCGTTTTTCTCAATACCTCACCTTTGTACCATGATGATGCTAACTATGGGGTTTTAGAGGCTATTTCAATCTTCATTCCACACATGGGTTCATCTTCTCAAAATAGCTTTACATAATTCATTTGAACTCTATATTTTTATCCATGGAGACACTACTGGAAAATGAGATATTTGCGATGGGTCATTTGTGACAGGACCCTGTGGAAAAAAGGTTATTTATGAAGGGGTCCTGTTGTCAATGCACTGCTGCATCCCAAAAAGTATTATTTTGCGGCGGTCTATCACAAAATATTTCTCTGAGTTTTAAAAAAACCTTATTACGACAAGCCTGTCGTAAAAAACATTTAAAAAATAAAAATAAAAATATTAATAAAATAATTTTAATAATAAAATAATAATAATAATAATAATATTATTATTATAAATATAAATAATATTAATATAATAATAATAATATAAAGAATAATAATATTATTAATATTAATAAAATAATATTAGTAAAATTAAAAATAAAAATAAAAATAATAAAATATAAAATATTAAAAACCACAATATTCACAAAAATCTAAAATAAAAATAATAATGATAATAATAATAATAATAAAATTAAATAAATAATAAAATAATAAAAACACAATATTCGTAACAGTATAAAAGCGCACTATATAGATATGTAAATATATAATATTTCAAAAAAATTACACTAAAATATTTTTTCATAAAAATTAAATACATATATGAGGGGGGGGGGGTTCTTTTATAGGAGTTTGAGGATATGGTGGAGGGAACTCCATCCCTAAATATTCCTATTTATTCCTATTTATTCATATTTTTGAATAATTATTACTAATTATTCCTATATATTATTTTTCATTATTATTTATTCATATTTATTCTATTTATTCCTATTTATTACTATTTATTTCTATTAATTACTATTTATTAATAATTATTACTAATAATTATTATTCATTACCAATTGTTCTTATGTATTACTGTTTAGTACTAATATTTACTATTTAGTATTTTATTACTATTTATTCCTAATTGCTATAAATTATTACAAATTACCGCTAATTACTGATATTGATTCCTAATTACTGCTAATTATTTGTAATTACTGATAATTATTACTATTTTTTGCAATTTATTACTAATTAATGCTAATTGTTAATAATTATTAGTATTTACAACTATTTATTACTATTTTTTTACTAATTACCACTAATTTTTACTAACTAGCGCTAATTATTACTCGTTATTATTAATTACAACTAATTATTACCAATTAGTGCTAATTATTACTAATTACAGTTAATTATTACAATTTATTAGTATTTTTTAATAATGAAACAACATATTTATGAAAATAAATAATGAAAAATAAAACTATCTAATTCTAATTTAATTTAATTGTCTCTAATTGACAATAATTATTACTAACATAAAATTAATTGAATTAACTAAAAAATAAAATTATTAGATAAATACTTTAGAACTGAATTTTTTGTACGATGCAATGCTTGAGAATCGCTCCAATGTAAAATTTTAAACAATGAATAAAATTAAGAGAAAAATATGATAGAAGAGAGAGAGGAGTTGAAATAGTTGTGGAATGGAAAAATAGATGAGGGTATATATAGGTTAGATAATTTGTGACGGGTCCCATTACAAAAACTAAATCCCCTATAAATGAGGAGTGTGTAACACCCCAAGCTTCTACGGTACGCTTCTCTTTGAATAATGCAATAGCGTGTGTTGTATGCAACATCGAGTTCTAACAAACCACAACCAATCAAACTAGCCGTTATGAATAGTAATACCCACTTTTTAAAATTTAGAAATTTTATTTTTCAAAATTGACTTCATTTTTGGATCTGGAATATCAAAATTAGCCTAGGGTGAATTTTTGGTATTTTTTTGAAAAACTTCATTTTTTGATGAATAGTGAAACCACTAAGTGATAGTTAAAAAAACTGAATTTTTCATAAAACGTAATTTTACCGCTTCTGTGAGTGGAATTTTGAGAATCCAAGAGACACGGTTAATATCAAGGAGTTAAATGTCGTTCAATGAGATGAAAATAATTTTTGGTGAATAGTAACTTTTTACTTTTATTTACCACGGTTAAAAATAAATAGGGTAATTAAGGGTAAAAATGATATTAATATTACCTTAACACATGTCCTAATTCTATTGGACAAGTGTATCTCAACCAAAAACAACCTTAGGAATAAAATATTATCATTTACATCTACCTGGATTAGATTAGGATTTTTATTATTATTTAATTCAAAGAAGAGTTAAAAGAGTTGAAATCAAAGTTCATTTACTAAAACATTTTTAATATAGGGTTATATATAAGATAAATTAGATTGTAAATATTCATTAGAAGGATAAAACGATTTCCTACATAATTATATTTTATTTATAATTTTTAGAAGATAAATAAATTAATTTATTTATGACACAATGATGATGCAGTAATTACCATAATAGTGAAAAATTAAATAATTAATATTACATATACCCAAATAAATATAATTTGAGACTTTTTATAAATAAAATAATTTTCTAGGTTAATATGATATGTTAGGAGTGAATTAATTAACTTTTTTCGAAGTAATCATTCTGTTATGATTTTCAAAAAAATGAATTATTGAATTATGTCAAAATTGACATAAAAGAGTTTTTAAAACAAATATTATCTTATTAATTGATATTAAATTCTTAAAAATCTAAGGTTCGGACAAGAGACTTATATCATGATAGGTGTATCATTAATGGACCACTTGGGGGTCTCTTGGAGGTATATAGTAAGTTTATTAACTATATTTTATAAAAATAAAAAGTGACATGGTAAGTGTCAAACTAATTAACTAAGAGTTAAAACTAAAAGATATGGTTAATATAATTACCCAAACCTGTCTAAATTCTATTGGTTGAGTGGTTTTCGACATATCCCCATCTTAACCTTTAAATAATCTACTTTGGAGCCATTACAAACTGAATATGAATTTATTATAAAATAATATTTCTAGCTTTTCCAAAGGTTCCCCTCACCCCTCTTATAAAAGGGCACTCCCCCTTCTCATTACTTCACACCTTCAAAGCCTTTTGGTTCGGCCAACTCCTTCCCAAATACTCTCTCAACTCTACTCAATACAACTTATAGGCCTTAGTTTGATCATACATCCAACCTAAGGATCCCTTTTGATCAAATGAAAAGGAAGAACCCCAAGAAGAGGTAATGTTTTCACCACCCTTTTTCAAATTCATTTCTTCTTCAACTTCTTATTTCTTTGTTATTCCCATTCTAAAATAATGAATCAAGTATCTCCTATATACTGTAATATTATTATAAATATGGTACAACCATATTCAGTATTCTATCCATCCTTTGAATGACATGTCACCATAGGTGCGTACGTACGGCTTACCGTCTCCACGTCGTGGTGTAATTGTTATTCAATATATTATTGTTTGGATGGATATAATAATGATTTGTAATTCATGTAAATAATAAATATAACATGATAATTATTCTGAATATATGATATACCATCCAATTAAATATTATTTTAATATCAAAAGAATGATATTGTCGCTCGTGCGTACGTACGGACTACCGTCTCCACGAACGCGATGAGATTCATTCTCCATCGTATCTATCCAAATATAATTCTCATTTGATGATTAATAATAGTATCTAAGGACTTTATATCATTCTTTATATGAATAAGATATAACCTATCCATGAAAAACACGAATTACGTAACAAAACATATAAAAGAAAATGAGTAACTTAACACCCAAAACAAAGATAATTCTAAAATATTATTAACAAATTAATGTTAAAAGATCATATATGATATCATATTAATTTATATGATTATTTTATAATTTAATAACAATTAATTCACCATTATATATGAGGTTAACCTACCCTCAACCAAGGAAATGTACAAGGTAATAGGTTTTCATCTCACTCCTTATTCCCGTGAGATTCATGCCATATTGCCACTATTACCTTTTGTGTGGTGTATATACTGCCCATAATTGTATTCTTTTCATAATACACTTTAATTTATGTGTATTTACATATTCATTGTATCATACCTCTTTCATGGGGTGTATGTTTCGTAAGTTACCAAATTGGTAAGGGTTTATTTCGCAATCTCTTCATTATCCGAGGTTGTTTATACGTAATAATCTACTGGGACTTCTTTATCATCCACATCCATGTTTCATAAAAATGTATTTCAAAACATTTTTACTATTTACTAGAATATGGGTTATACTCATTTATACCCTTGTTAACTTTTATATGTGGTTTATAAAGGAATATTTCTGTCGTTTTCCAAACAAGGTGCTTTTTAACCTTTTTGACAGAATTAAGGTAAGAATGTCTTTTTTAACTTATACGGCGGGTGCGGATATTTTCCGCCATTATAAAATCGTTGAAGATTCACTTACAAGCTTATAAGAATATTTTCAAAGAAAATGTTTTATTTTACAAATATATGACTCTTAAATGATTTCAAAATAGAAAGAGATATTTCATTAAAAAGAGTTTTTGATTTCATTTATGTCAACATCCTTTGATGGATTTTAAGTTTATATGGAGTTGATTTATTATGATAAAATACTTCCATATTGTATTGATGGTTTTGTGATATGTTTGACTGTGGATGTGTTATTTTTATACCATTCATGGTTTATGAAGAAATTATTGACATTTCGTATGCTAGTTTCAATACAAATGTTTATGTTATGTTTAAACCTATTCATATGAGGAATGCATTGGAATTAATATGTGACGGGTGGATCCCACTATAGCTCCTAGGTGTAACGGTAGGTCTCATGAGACAAACTAGTGTCTTGGAACAAGGCCTTCACAAAATCTTATTTTTAGTCTTGGCACGAGGCCTTGGCTATGTGGTTATGGTAGCCTGGCATTATGCATTCCATCATTATGAAAGTGGTTATTGATATTGCATGTGATTATTCGTCTAGTAGAATATCCATGTGAATAGGTAAATGAAATTATTTCATTTTATATTTGCCATATTATGCTGAAGTTAATGTTTAAAAGGCTTTTGTTTTAGTTATACATTGACTTAAATTTTTATGTTTATTTATGAAAGTTTCCTCTATATTGTTATCCTTACTGAGCATTTGAGCTCACCCCTTTCAATGTTTTATTCTTCCTAGGATGTGAAGAAGTAAATTATGAATGACCTATAGGGATAGTATGATGGGATAAGAGTGTGGACTATGGAGACTATGTTTTTGTAGTTTTCATTTTATGATGTAATGTAAAACTTTATGAATATATATAGTGTTTCCAAGGCTACTAAACTAATTGGTCTTTCGAGACTTGATCTTTCTTGTGATCATGCCAATGTTATGTAATAATGCACTGACTCTGGGTAACTGGGGTCAGGGCATTACAGAGTGGCTATTAAAAAGGTATTTATGATGAGAACCATCACAAATACCTACATGCCGACATAGTATTTGGGACGGGATATAAGTCTTGTCACAAATAATATTATTTGGGTTGGTTCCAGTCCCAAATTTTTATTATTTAGGTGTGGAGGTTAAAAATGTATTTTCAATGGGTCCCATCACAAATACTAAAAACCACCAAAGGGTATTTTCCAAGGTACCCATCAGAAATACTAAAAACTACTGAAGGGTTTTTTCAATGGGACCCGTCACAAATACTAAAACCCACCGAAGGGTATTTGCGACTGGTGGTTCCACCTGTCGTAATTACCCATTTTCTCTGTAGTCCATATACGAGCCAAGGGAACTGCTTAGAAACAATTAGGAAGTTAAATGAAGGAGAATGAAAATTATGATTAAGATTCAATCGAGAAAATGTGCTAAGCTATGAAATATCAAAGATCATGGGACAAAGTTGTGATGAAGTGCAGTGCTTAACCATGTTTATTGTCATAATTGGGTTTAAAGATAATACTTAGTCTTACAATGATCATGAAAACTCAAAAATGTATCTATTTATATGGTTAATTACTTAGACTAATTAATGAATTAAGAAATCCATCAACATGTTTAAACATAATTAACAAAAATTATGTAATGGTCAGACACAACGTAAAATTAATTAGTTGTTACATTCAAAATTACTCTTTAGTTCACACAATAATAGACATGTAACGAGAAGTTAATAGATTAATAATTATTAGATCATAAGAAAAACTACCAAAACATGAATTAAATACAATAAAAAAATCACTATCACAACACCCCTTCAAATTATATCACTCCATAAAAAAGGATTACTCTCTCAAACTGGTTGTGAGAGAGGGAAAAAATAAAATTGAGAACCTAGTGTGGCAGCAGCAACCCTCATGGTCATGTGAAGAAAATCTAATGATCATTTCTTGATGATCGATTGATTTTCTTCCTCATGGACCTACCTTTTTATTTATAGGAAGTAGGTAATCTTAGAGGATCAAGAAACAAAACTAATTTTTTTTGATCTTCCATAATTTTCACCTCTATTCTCCATTTAAAATATTTTAATTTTATTCGAATTTATGGTGAATTAATGCATGCGATAATATTCCTCCCATATGATTTCATTCCTTCAAACAAATTATAAGGATAAATTATTTTCAAAGGTTATGATCACTGCGTTGTATCTCAAATCCCTCAATTGTTTTACATTTCATTTCATGAAGCCTCTTCCTTTGCATGTTATCCACATCAATAAATATTTATGAATGCACGATATTTCATATTCAGTAATATCTTATAAACCATTACATTTTAAACTATGGTGTAGCCGAAGGTGTTTCCATCATGAATTATTATTTCCTATGATCATGGTAGAATGTCGACTAAGGCATGGAACATGGGATTCCAATGATTTTAATTGGCATTTTTTTCTTAGTCCTTAACCTATTTCCCATGATCGAGCTAGCTATGGAATATCATAAATTTTATGGACATTTTTCTATATCCACGACATTTCACATGTCTAGAAGCCCCAGTTGTAGTGGTAATTATTTCTCAGTGCCTCCCCTATGTAACATGAAGATTCTTACAATAGTGTTTTAGAGATTATTTCAATCATCATTCCATGCATGGGTTCACCTTCTTGAAATTTCTTCATAAAAGTCATCTGAACTCTAGAAGGCCAACAATGGAAAAAATGATCCATGGAAATGGTGAAATTTCATGAACCCAAGATCAAATGTGGTAGACATCGAATATTTTACAATCTGATTAGGTGGTATGGTGGGATCAAAGGTGGTAGGGTGCAACATGTTTTTTCTATTGGGAAGTGTGTGACTCTAGTCTATACTTCATCATATGAGTAAGTATGAACAATGGTAGTAATGTTATACATCTCACACTGATTGTGAACTCTAGGCCATTCTCCTTAATAATATATCTTGTGAAATGTAGGATTGTTGAAATTGTAAAAACATATTGGGACCTCTATCATCATTTGTGCCTGATATCACCCCCGATATGTGAGGCTATAAACAGACCTGACCCATGTTCTCCTCAAACTTCTTGTGTGGTCAAACTCCATCCATCTACTCTTTGATCTCTTTCTCCATTAAGGGTGTTTCTAACTTAGGATCGATCTCTAGGACCTCATTGTCAATTCCATGAGTTATACATGTGTGTTTCAAAGTTTTTTCTTGAATGACGTCATGGTATGATTAATTGTAAAAAGGTGAATGAAAAAAATAAGAGTTCCTAATGATCTTAATCATTTTTATCAACAGATCCCCAACAATGGTGCGAAAAGCATGGCCAGACCACATGGTGTTAATTATTATAAATGGTCAAATAAATGTTTACAAATCCATAAACTCTAAAAACCTAAATTACTAGCTCAAAATACATAGTAGATGGAAAGCTCGTGGCCAAACCAATGGTAATGTTTTAAAAATAATTTGGGAATTAAATGAATGAGAATAAAAAATGGTGATTAAGATCCAATCGAGAAAATATGCTAAGGTATGTGGTCAAACTCTAGCCGTCTACTCTTTGATTGTTTTCTCCCTCAAGGGTGTTTCTAACATAGGATTGATCCCTAGGACCTCATTGTCAATTCCATGAGTTGTACATGTGTGTTTCAATGTTTTTTATCGAATGATTTTATGGTATGATTAAGTGTAAAAAGGTGAATGAAAACAAAAAAATAGAAGAATTCCTAATGATCTTAATCATTTTTAGAAACAGATCCCTGACAATGGTGCGAAAAGAATGCCCAGACCACAAGGTGTCAATTATTATAAAGGGTCAAATAAATGTTTCCAAATCCATAAAATCTAACAACCTAAATTACTAGCTCAAAATACATAGTACATGGAAAGCTCGTCATCCAACCAATGGTAATTTTATAAAAACACTTTGGGAATTAAATGAATGAGAATAAAAAATGGTGATTAAGATCCAATCGAGAAAATGTTCTATGGTATGGGATATCCATGATCATGTGCTAGAGATGTGATGAAGTGAAGTGGTTAAAATTTTTTGTTATCAGAATTGGGTTCAAAGATAATCTGTTATATTGTAATTCTCATGATAACTCAAAAACTCATATGTTCATGTGGTCAATTAATTAGATTAATTAATGAATTAGGAAAACTAGCACCATGTTAAAACATAATTAATTAAAGGTATATAATGGTCATTAAAACATATATCAATTGGTTTTTACATTCAAAATTAATGTTTAATTCACACAACAATGGTCATGCTATGAGAAGTAGAGAGATAAATAATTAGTAGATCATATGCAAAACTACCAAAACATTATTCAAATACAATAAAAAATTCACTATCAAAATACCCCTCCAATTTACATCACTCGACAAAAAAAGCATTACTCCCTCATGCTAGCCGTGAGTGATAATAAAAATAAAAGTGATAACCTAGATAGGAAGAACCAACCCTCTTGGTCATTCAAAGTATATCTAGTGATCATCTCTTGATGATTGATTTTATTCCTCATAGACCTACCTTTGTAATTATAGATAGAATGTAATCTCAGAGGGTCGAGAGACTCTAAAATATCTCCTTTTGATCTTCCATAACTTTCTCCTCCATTATACATATCAAATATTATAATCTTTATTTGAATTTATGGAGAATTGTTTCCTAAGATAATATTTCTCTCGAATGATTTCAAGCCTTAAGAATTTTTTTTAAAATAAATGTTTTTCTAATTTTACCATCACTATGTCGTAGCCCAAATACCACATCTATTTTACATGTCGTTTCATGTGACCTCTTCCTTAACATGTTATCCACAATAATCAATATGCCAGAATACAAGGTGTTTCTAGTTTAGTCCTCGCCTAATAACTGTGACATCTTACGCATCAACATAGTCCAAGGCGTTTCACTCAAGAGTTGTTATTTCCTCCCCAAATGGTTGCATATCGATTATGATATGACATATGGTTTCAAACCATTTTAGTGGTTGTTTCAACTAAATCTTTAACATTTTCCCCACGTTCGAGTTAGCTATGGTATATCATAAATTATATGGACATTTTTCTAGAGCCACAATATTTCATATATAATGTACGGAAAAAAATACTAATAAGGTAAAGAATTTAATTATATTTATGTATATATTTGTGTTCATATATAAGTATATAAATATCTATATAAATTTATAAATTTGTATATATATATAGACACACACATAGGCACAAACATATATTTTATAGACATACACATAGGCACAAACATATAATTTACACACATTTTAACGAACAAAAGTTTAACTCATGATATGATTCCAGATCCATTGGTCGATGTACCCCCCTTGAAGACTAGGTGATTTTGTTCCCTGTTATGAGATCTTCATTATGCATTCTTCTTCATTGAGAAAGAATAATAATACTACCATTAAGGATTTCCAGGAACTTTGTTTATATAGTTCATTTATGTTTTGATTCAAAAAGATAGACCTATCAGTGTTTGGTTTGACTCCCGCTGCATATAGTCATGTGATGATCAAACAAAACCCATCAATGATGTCAAAGGGAATGATTCTTTGATGAATCAACACATTTATATATTTATGAAAAATGTGTTTTAATAGTAAAACAAGATTTTTAAACCTTGAAATTTAAATATCAAATGATCATACATATTACTCTTGTTTATGAAAAAAATAAAGCATTTATTTTATTCAAGAGAATTAAATTTTTAATTTAATTATATTACTTATAAATTGTTTCTAAATAATGGAAAATGTATTTTTAAATATTTATATAAATTTAGAAATGTATTTTAGAAATTAAATAACAGTAAAGTGTTTATGTTTAATTGATATATATATATTAATACCTTTTAACAAATTAAATGGCATGATTTATGATATATTGAAATAAATGGTTTATTTAGAAATCATAAAACATGATTTTTAAAGAGTTTATAAATTTCAACGCATATGATATTTAGATTTTATAAAAATGTTTATATAATAGTTATTGAATTATAAAATATTTACAATTCATAAAATACCAAATAAATGTCATTTATTTTAAATGTGAAAGGGTTCACAATGAAAAAAATATAAAATTATTATATTCATGTTAATTTATTAAATGTTTATAATTAGCATATATTTATGAATTGTGCATAAATTTGTATCTCGATGCGTTCATGGTGTGGATTCTTCCTCTGGCAGCGTCGTGCGGGCTCGTCCTATTCGGTGAACCTCTTCGTGACCTAGCCGTCTCCTCACCCTAACATGTAGTTTGGTTAGGGTTTCTCTCGGTGTCACGGTGTCGGTCCAAGAAGCGGGTTCCGATGCTGAGACTTGGGGATGCCATTGTGGGTCGTGTCGTTTGCATGTCCTGGGAGGATCTGGATTTTGGGTTCGGTGATGAAGGCGGCGACGGGCTCCCCTTCTCTGGCTTGTGGAGTGGCGGTTTGTTCGGGTGGCCCCCAGATCTGGTTTTGTTTTCATCTTTTGGTTTGAGTTCAGTTTTCGGAAATGGTTTTGCGTTGTTCTTGGTGGTGTGCAGTGGCATCGCGGTAGATGCATGGTTCCAGTTCCCGCGACCGGTCTGGGAGAAATCATGATGGTTTCTTATTTATGGTTTTTGCGTTTATGTTGATTTGGTGATGGTTTTTTGATTCGTTGATGTTGGTGTGGTGCTGTGTGGATCACAGGTCAGGCGATAGTGGTGTGAACGTCGGACCTTCAACGACGACGGTGAAGATGAAGGTTGTCGGCGATCCAGTTGAGGAGGATAAGTTAGAAACTACATAGTGCTTATTTTGAGGTAGGTCGTGGCTCGAGGCGGTGTAGAAATCGAGAGGACCCATGCTTCGAGGCTGTGTTCATGGCTCAAGGTGGGTGGTTGATTTGTTTTTGAAGGTTTGAATTTTGAAATTGAGATGTGGTTGATTTTGAATGTGTGCTGATTTGGATCTTTATATGGTTACCACTTTCCAAAAAGTGGATTTTATAAAATACCAAAAAACGTTTTCTGGCCAAATTGCTTCTATGATAGAGCCTTGCATATCATTCTAGGTTTGAAATCATAAAATTTAGTTTTCATCTATCTTGACTTCAGTTTATAATTTTATTTATGAGTTTGAGAGTATTTATTGAGCATAGTTTGTGAAAATTAGGTGTTAGGGTTTTCATGAATTGAATTCTCTCTTGTGTAAAGTCACCTAAGTAGAAATAATTTGGGCCGGACCACCTATATTCTTAGAGGATTGCCTTGGCTAGGAAAGTGAATGAGGTTGGCTGTCACTCTAGACCTACTCATGTGGACTTTTCTAATCTCATATAAATCTATGCCTTTACATAAAGTGTTCATGTACCATATGTATATGATGCATTTCGATATGTATGAATATAATTGACTTCTATTTTAAGGTTATTAATGATGGTTTCAGACACAGTGGAAGCGTGCGATGGGCGGTGCCCAACTCCCCATTTTCTATGATCGATGATTAATTTGAGATTTAACAGATTCTTGAATGTTGTGATCAATGGAATCAAATCAAGGAATCAGACCATAGAAATTACGCCAGAATAAGAGGGATGATCATCATATATTATTTATAATTAATTTAATTAATTAAAGAATTACATTTGTTGGAATTCTATCTTTATTGATGAATCAGGAAACAAATATACATTTTTGTGTCGTTTCTTTGTAGTAATCAAGTGCAGATTCCCTCTAGTCATGATCCACACAGGTTTCAAGAATTTCTAGACGTCACTAATGGAATCTCTGTGTGCCATCACATTAGATCCTTGCGCTTGCTTCATCCACCATTGATCGCTTCGAGAACTGCTTCTAAAGAGCTATCCTTGATCCGGTTGGTGAGGATTTATCTCCGTTATTGGGAGAATTCTTGGAGAAGGGATCTCTCTACACTTGATAGAATTCCCCAATTCCATTGTGCACAACCCAAACAAATAAATTGTCTATTGATAAAATAACTTAACTGAGATTATTTATCGCTAGGGTTAAAATAAAATAATTGCACAAGTGCTCTTAATTTTTTAATTAGTCCTAGTGAAACCCCATGTCAATCAATAATAATAATATCATTATTTCTTTACACATGCTTAACTTATGAATTATAATTAAATATTATTTAATCAAATAATATTCTATATTTATTATTTCTCACCAGACCTAAAATCTCGGTCCATCATTCCTCTATAATATATATCAGAACTTGAATAATATCTATTTATTTATTAAATAAGTTTCACTGCATTATTCGCCAATAAATAAATAAATATTATATTTAAAAAAATAGAAAATAAATATTTATATGTGACCAAACATATATGAATAATTATTAAACTAAGCACGAGAATAATATTTATTCAACGTGTTAAATAATAAATAATAATATATTATTTAATTGAGATTTTGTATACACTTAGTGTGTGACCCTCTAGGCCTGTTTCTCAGTGGCATTAGGTGGAGCAGCCTAATGTCCATGGTTAATTTCTAGTAACACACCAAAGAAGCCATAGAGAAAGAAGTTAATGATGCAATTACATAATACCTCATATAAACTCTTACTATGTAATATAATCCCTTTATCATGATATCTAAAATCAATAGGTGCGTTTAATTTTACCAAAAACCTAGCCATGCATATATATATAAATATATAAATATCACATAAATATAAAAACACACTTAAAATACTATGAAATTTGGAAACTCAAATTAAAGGTGCAGACATAGGAAACCTACCTAAAAAAGGAAGCGAACCAAGCTAAGAGACTTCAGCTCTTGAAGCTTTTGACGAAAATCTTCCACACCATCACACAAATACATTCTCATATATATATATATATATAAACACCCTTAATCCAATGTACATATTCCCTACACCATAAGGGAATATGTGCAAAGAATATATATATATATATATATGCACATACACATATGTACCTATGTATGTGTGTGTGTGCACCACTAAGGATCCACCAAATCTCTAATTAATTAACCTAGAGATACCAACATCATTTAAAAACAACGAACCATTTAAGAAAATAATGTTTAAAAAGAACCATTCGTAAAGACCATGAAACACCCCGAACCATTTTTAGAATCTCTCCTTTTTCCTTTTTAGATAAAAACCATTATTCTACATAATTTGAAAAACACAAAAATTTCATTTAATAACCACGAGAACCATTAAAAGGTGTTTAAACACAATTACCAAGACAAAAAATTACATAATTTCACACACCCAAACCAATTCACAAACCAACAATACCACGTGAAATGAATAAGGCTAAATATTTCTCAAAACCCCCAATCCAAATCAACTTAATAAAACATTCTAAATAAAACACCTCCCGAATCAACCATTTTAACTATTCAAATCCAAATTAAATTTAATAAAATTCATTTGGTGTATGCAAACTTAGGCATAATTGAAAATTGACATCGAAGCCAATTTTTAACAAATTCAATTCCCACAAAAATATCATACTAAGCTAACCAAAGGTATTATGGGTGTTCAACCCATGTACAAAACATTAATTAAATCTATACAATAATTAAATATTTCTTCAGAATGGAGAAAACAAGAATTCACCTACCTCAAACACATGCGAACGCGATGCCACTTTAGAAAAAGGAAGAACCGAGCTCTACGTCCCTTCTCACACCCTAAAATCTGAAGGAAGACTCATTATACCTAAAACCTACCCATAAGGGTTTGACCAAACCCTTTTCACCCCATTAATTCATAATAAACTGCAAAATATGGGAATAAACTCACCGGAGGGGAAGGTTGCGCCGAAAATAGGGGCCGCTGGAGGTAGGGGCGCTGCCAGGAGGAGGTCGTGTCGCACTGGAGGGGTCGCATAGGGCAAGGGAAACATCATAAGAGGGGGGGGGATGGGACCGCCAGATGAAAGAGGGAACACTGGGTACATGAGGTTCAGAGGTGGCATGGTGCACTAGTAGCAGGCGGACCAAAGTGAGGGTGGCTATGAGAGGGGGAGAGAACAAGGTGGGGGGGGGGGAGAAAGGCTTTTCACGCCGTTAAGGTTACCAAAGAAGGGGAAAAAGAATAGGAAAGAATCAAAAAATAGTTAAAATAATGATATATATATAATAACGATAATAAATATAATAAATATAATAATAATAATAATAACAATAATGATTATGATAATAATTAACATGATAATAATAGTAATAATAAAACCAATAATATAACAATAATAATCTTAAAAATTATAATATCACCTTAATAACATTTATTTCATTTCTTTAATAATAATAATATTAAAAAAAATTCAAAAATATTACTATTAATATCAATTTAGAAATAATAGTATTACAAAAATTTAATAATAATGATATTATTATTATCTACCAAATAATAATAATAATATTATCAATGTTTAAAAATTTATAAAATTTATTTATTTTTAAGATTTGGGTAGTCACACAATCACCTAGGCTGACCGCATAGTTACCGCTAATCGTGTGGTGCCAATGCACCGTCCCGACAACCACCAAAAATAACAATCATAAAAATTTTAAACCATTGTTCTACCCGAGCCTCGACGAGAGAACCCAAAGTCAAGAAATAATGAAATTAAATAGTTTTAAAGATCGGGGTGTGACAATTCTCCTCACCAGAAAACTTTCTACCCCCAAAATGTCACCAAGTCAAAAGATAGTCAAGAAATAAGTCCATTCCCAAACACAACTAGAAGAAACAATGAATTATGGGGTGACTATTTATTCCCCAAGTCACACCTGACCGATCAAGACAAAACCAAGACCCAAAACAAGGGGTAAACGCAAGAGAGTTCTCCCCACCATAGGGGTTCTACTAGCACAAAAATTAGAACCCAAACATACCA
The DNA here is from genome assembly GCA_963277665.1 of Viscum album. NCBI lineage: Eukaryota > Viridiplantae > Streptophyta > Magnoliopsida > Santalales > Viscaceae > Viscum > Viscum album. The sequence goes on along the minus strand of OY728166.1, from coordinate 1,364,690,826 downwards.
CCCCGGGGGGTGGGGGAAATGCGGGAACTCCCAACTAATCCAAACCACCTAATACAATGAGAGAGTAGAACCCTAGAAACAAACTTAAACCAAATAGAAAACTCAAAAAAATTACAAACATCAATTTTTTTTCTTCTCCACAAGAAATAACATCTCCAACAATCACCACTAAACTGAAACCATCCCATATGAGGCCAAACATTCTTTAAGAAAACTAGTGATTCTAAAAGACACACTTAGAAAAGCGGGACTATTTGGATTACAACAGAACAAGTTAACGATAATCTCTGAATAAAATGATAGACTTACAACAACGAAAAAACCTCAAAGGTAGAAAACAAGAATGGAAAGACTTTAAATGTTCCAATCCCAATATAGGACACAAAACCTAGACTGAGGCTTCACAACCTCAGTAACTTCTGACTATGCACAATCATCACCCCTAAACCTATGGTAGGAGATGTGATAGTCGAAGAATCATCTACCTCATAGTCAAGTAGAAGCATCCTGTAATAATAACATCTTTTTTGGATGATGCTTCCTGCAAAACATCTCCATATGACCCAGACAGCTATGATGATGACACATATTTGGATGGATGTGACAAGACGACATCAAGTGTTGAAATCAGCTACACTAGTAGCACACAACTGACTGGTCTGACAGACTAGAAGCCAACACCAATGAAAATTACTCCTTAGGGATAGGTTCCTCTGGCATGTGTTTCTTGCCAGATGGGGAACCATCACGAGTAATTGGATACATCGCATTACCAACAATCTGCACTCTACAAACCCGCTGAACTATAAATTCTTCATCCACCAGTTTCTCAAAACAAAGGTCCTTAGAAGAGATCACCACTCTTTGATCTCTGGGCAAAGATCCTTGATAAAGAATGAAGTCTTCATCAAATCCTACAATTCTACATCTATAGAAGAGGAAACTAGTTCCTTATAATTGTCAACACAGGCCTTCACAGACCGTTGGATTTGTTAAAAACCCACAAACTCTTCCCATTTCTTCGGCCTCACTTATTTAGGTATTGAACATCAGATGACGATAGACTTAAACAAATTCCACATCATCCCAACTCGCAATGATGGCAGGGTGAACAAATCCCATTCTTCCAGAGCTAGACCTTGGAATGGACCCAAAATTGCATGCACTCTGAAATCTTTGAGAGTTCTCAATACCCTAAAGACACACTCAACCTTTTCAAGCCACTCCCTTGCCTCTATCAAACCTCGATCACCATAATGGACATGCAACATTTGAGAAGCATTAGAAACTAGGAATGAATCAATGAAATCTAGATTTGTATTTTGTCTATTATGGGGAATCATTATTCATTTACACAGAAAAGATACTTTTCATTAATGTCAATATCACCTCTCCAAATTTTTATTTTGTCTATTATGGGGAATAATTATTCTTTTATTTGTTAATTTAACATTATTAAGGGTTTATTAGACCATGTTAATCCCCACCAATAACTTTTTGGAAACTTACATCCAATATAAGTGAGAATGAGAAGTTATCTAGTATAAATCATTAAAAGGATCCATCTATATAGAATATTAATAGATATTATTTTATAAAACCTCAACCATAGTGATATAATCATACCATGATCCATAAAAAACAATGATTCCTGAATCATGTGTTCTATAATAAGGATTGTCCCTTATAATTGGGAATTTATTTAAGGATATTATATTTGAATCTACATTAATTAAATATAGTTATCCTCTTAGACCCCCTTCCAAACCCTTAAAGTGAAATAAGGGTCTCAATAAAAAACATTATATGTGATAATTCTAGGAAATTATTATTCTTCTCTTATGTACACTTTATAAAATAAATAAATAGTGTATATATCATATATCAATATAAAATGATAATACTTTATATGAATTATACTTGTTACTAAAATGATATTATGATAACATGATAACTAAGTCTAATAGGTTATACATTTCTTGGTAATTTCTTACTACTTATTAAAAAAGATAAAATCTTTCCAAATTCCTCTTGGAAACTCATGATCTTATTTCACCTATTGGATGGGTAAGCACCATGATAAAAATTGGGGGAATATGGGAGAATTGATATGACTGGTATGTTTCTTCACTTGGTGATACACTAATATAAGATACAACATAATAAAAGTTTCACTTTCTTATTTATTCAATAATAAATAGATATTTCATAATAATTTTGAAACCTAGGAGGTTAAATAATAAACTTTTTGCAGACACCATCACTGGTGGATAACCATTAAGGGTATGAACATTTTGTTTCATATATAGTGGTCCTCATAAAGTATGTGAGTTGAAGGTAACTAGAAAAAAGGTATGTCATACTTTATATTTTCATAATTTATTCATTCCAATTATCAATTTATTATATTTAATGTATTTTATTATTATATTACATTTAGATATATTATATTTTATTAAGATCCATCAGTGGTAACAAAATACATTATAATTATAGATTTAAGATTCCATAAATTTCTATAAATTTTAAATATTTGTAATATTATTCAAAGTGTCTCTTATCAATTTAAAATTAAGAATTTAGTTTAAAAATTTTTACTCACTAAAACCTAATAAAACACACTCAGATTATCTTTATAATTTTGTAAAATGGTTTATAAATCATTTTTAACATTTTGGAATCTGTATCACAATAAACCAACCCATGATATGTCTGGTATGACTCAAATTGCATGTTTTTAGTTTAAAATGACATTTTAGTAAAAAAAAAACACAAGTGGTGTACTCCAAACTGATCAAACATATTCATATTTTTAATACTTTAGTAAAATAATCCATATGTCATTTTGAATGTTTAAGAATCATATAAAACTCAATTTGATGCATGGTGTGACTGGTATGACTATTATTATTTATCATCCATGATATTAATTTTTTATACAAAATCATTTGGTTATTGGGAGTGAAGATGAATTATTACATAAAACCTTAGTGATAACCATTTTGGTTAATCAGTGGGTTTTGATTACAACGAATATGTTTTTCTTTAAAAATTAATATCATTGGTTAAAAAGGATTATAGGACCTTCACATGGAAATATTACATATATAATAATCTGATTCAACCATAACACAAATTTTTATTGACCAAAATTAATGATGATAATAGAACTTGATAAAGTGTTGTCCTTGAATGTGCTAAAGTAACACATATCAAATGGTGTTTCCATTTCCTTCAAATAAAATATTGGTAAAGGAGAAAGGATAATGAGTTATCTCATTAGATTAATATCTTTCTATTACATGTATGTTATTGGAGTTATCATACCATTTTGGTGAAGGGATGTGAGGAATGAAAAAAGAAAATAAATAAAAAGAAATAAAAAAAAGAAGAATTTACCTCTTAAATCAACCTTCCTTGAGATCTTCTTAAGGGGAGGGGATTTGGTATTTTTAGGGGACCAAGGGCTTTTGGACATGGGGGAGGATATTGAGGAGATATTTGGGTAGATTATTGACAATTCACAAGGCTTGAAAGAAGTGAAGAGAAGAGAGAGTGAGGGGGGAGGGGGTTTAGAGCGGAGGAGAGGAGGGTTTTCATAATTTTTAATCATTAGTTAATTAATTTCCATCATGACAAGAAATTGTGATGATTTGGTGATAAAAAATAGTAAATGAGTCATGTGAAATAGAAATAAGGGTGCTGACATTAGACATTATTCTAGGAATAGTCTATTTAGCTTATAATGTATATATATGGTAAATTACTGTATTTTACTATTCATTAAAAATTCAAGTATTTCCGAAAAATATCAAAAAACCACCATAACCATTTTTTGATGTGTATAATCCAAAAAATAAGTCCATTTTTTCAAAAATAATTTTATAAATATGATAAATTTAATTATTAATTAAAATCATAATTTACTCAAAAAATGCCATTTTTAAAACATTTATTTTCTTATTCCAAGATATATGTATATTGTACTTCCACTTGAATATTATTTATATACTATAATATATAAGGTACTATTAAATAAGGTATATCACTATTCATAAGGGTTACATTACTATTCATAAGGTTATGTTACTATTAACCAAAAATTAAGTTATCCATATTAGACTACAAATAACTTACTTATCGCAACCATGTATACCAGATTTTTGAAATTCAAATCACAGAAGTGAAAAACTTATGTTTAGAAATCACAAAGAACTTATTAGTTCACTATTTTGTGATTTCATGTGATTATATGACATAATTATAAGAAGGAAATTTCCATTGAAAAGCATTGGGTTGTTATATTCCTCCCCCATTATGAAATTTCACCCATGAAATTTAATTTTTCATTCTAAGACACAAAAAGGTGCGGGTACATTTCCTTCATTGATTACTCCAATTACCTTTTTCCCTCTTCATACTTATGGTTTCACCATAGTACCTTAACTAGGTGATTATTCTTGTTTCGTAAAACATTATCTCTATGATCCAAGATTTTTCATTGGCTGCTCCTCATAGGAAATATCATCCTCCAACTGTACCACCTCTAAAGAGAGTGCATGTTAAGAGTCTGGTATGTACATCCTTAATGGGGATACATGAAATACATCATGTACTTTGGAAGTGGAAGGTGGATGTGCTAGTCGATAGGCCACATCCCCGACACAGTCAAGAATCTCGAAGGGGTTGATGTAACTGGGACGTAAATTCCTTTTCATTCCAATCCTCATGACCTTCTTCCATGGAGATATGTGTAGAAATACCATGTCTCCAACATTGAAATCAACGTCTCGTCGACGATTGTCTTCATAACTCTTCTATGGAATTTGGGATGACTTGATATGATGTTGAATGGTTTTCACCTTCTCCAACATTTCTTCAATCATTTCAGGTCCTAACAGCTTACACTTACCAAATCCATCCCAACACACTGGTGTTCTACACTTTTTCTCATTAAGGGCTTAATATGGTGTCATTCAGATGTTCGATTGGAAAATTTTGTGATAGGAGAATTAATCCATTTGAATATTATGGTCCAATCCTCCTTTGAATTCCATAGAACATGCTCTCAACATGTCTTCTAGAATCAGAATAGTTCACCCAGATTGTCCATCAGTTTGAGGATGATAGGTCGTACTGATGTTCAGTTCAGTGCTTAAAGCATATTGGAGACTTTTCCAGAACATTGAGGTGAATCTAGGATCACTATCGAGTACAATAGAGAGTGGTACTCAAAGAAACCTTACCACTTCATTGATGTATATCTGTGCAATTTGATCTAATGAGAAGTCCTCTCGAATTGCGATAAAGTGTGATGTCTTTGTAAGATGATCCACAATGACTCATATGGCATTGTATCCTTTGTATTTCCTTGGAATTCTAGTGAAAAATTACATGGTATTGTTCTCCCACTACCATGTTGGTATGGGCATTGGTTGCATCATCCCATTATACTTTTTCCTCTCAGCCTTCACTTTCTAACATACCAGGCACTTTGATGTATATTTTGTAATATATCTTTTTATATTTTCCCACCAAAAGTTTTCTCGTAGATCTCGATACATATTTGTGCTCCCCAGGTAAATAGAAAAGTTATGGCTATGTTCATCATTCAAAAGCTCCTTATTTATCTTTGGATCAGATGGTACAAATAATTGTAACCCAAATCTAACAACTCCTTCCTCATTAATCATGAAATCATAGGATTTCCTATTTCTGATAGATTCCACCATTTTATGAATTTCCACATCTTTTCTTTAAGAATCCTTTATTTTCTCCATGAGAGATGATTGAGAACTTATTTGAGAAAGGATTTATGATGTTCCTCTTTTATGAATCTCATGTAAATCCTCTGGAAATCTTATAAGATCAGATCATTTTCAATTCTCATCATTGATAGAGATGCATGATCCTTTCTATTCAGATCATTTCCCACCTTATTTTCCTTACCACGATGATAGTGGATTGATTAGTCATAATCTTTGAGGATCACTATCCATATAAATGGCTCATATTAAGCTATTTTTTGTGAATATATATTTTATACTCTTGTGGTTAGTATTAATCTCACACTTCTCCCCATAGAGATAATGCTGATAGATTTTCAATGCAAATATCATAGCTGCCAACTCCAGATCATGTGTGGGATCGTCTTGCTCATGGATTTTAAGCTTCCTTGAGGCATAGGATTTCACTTTATCATTTTTCATTAACACATAGCCTCAGATTTTCTTTAAATCATCACTATACACAACAAAGAGTTCTCTACTTATTGGGAGTGTGAGTATTGGCACAATGATAAACCTCTTTTTCAACTCCTTGAAATAGTCTTCGCATTCCTGATTCTAGAAAAACTTTACTCCCATCCCAGTTAGCTTGGTCATTATGTTTGACAATGGTGAAACGTTCTTCACAAATGGTTGATAGTATATATCTAGACCCATAAATCTATGGATATCTATTACAGATGTTGGCTTGGGCCACTCTTCAATTGCCTTTGTCTTAGAAGGGTCCACAGATATCCCTTTGTTGGTTATAACATGCCCTAAGAATGATAATTCCCCCATCCAAAACTCACATTTACTACAATTTACATACAACTTCTCCCTTCACAATATCATTAACACAGTATTCAAATGTTCCTCATGTTCCTCCTTTCTCTTGGAGTATATCAGAATATCATGAATAAAGACTAAAACAAATTTGTTGATGTAATCTCTAAAGACTTTATTCATTAAATCCATGACAATGTCTAGATCATTAGTGAGTCTGAAGGGCATCACTATGAACTCATAGTGTCCATACCTCATTCTAAAGGTAGTATTGGGAATATATTCCATCCTCACCTTTAATTTGTGATATCCCAACTGAAGGTCCACCTTAGAGAAATAACTGGCCCCTGGAAGCTGATCAAACAAGTCATATATCTATGTTAGGGGATACTTGTTCTTTATTGTGATTTTATTGAGCTCAAGATAATCAATACGGAGGTGCATTGACCCATCCTTCTTCTTGAAGAAGAGGACTACCACACCCCATGGTGAAGCACTTGGTCATAAAAAACCCTACTCTAGATTCTCCTTTAACTACTTCTTTAGCTCTTCTATCCCTACAATGGCCATTATATAAGGTGTTTTTTATATAGGAAGAGATCTAGGAATAAGTTCTATTCATAACTCAACCTCACGATCAGGAGGAATACTAGAAAACTCTTTAGGGAATACATCAATATAATCCCTTTCAATGGGAATGTATTCAAGCATGATTATCTCCCTTCCCAATAATTTGAACTAGATATTCTTGCTCATAAGACAAAAATATCCACACTTGAGATGATGATTCTAAAGCAGATTTATCTTCCTCTTTACCCTTGTAAAGAATGAGAGGATGTTTCAGGATGTGAAGAGTGATATCCCCTTCTCGAATGTCGATGTTGTATTTGTATAAAGATACTAAATTCATGCCCAAGATAGCTTCTAAATATACTAAAATAATTAGGATGAGATTTTATGGGAGGTTCAATCCACAAACGTTCACCAGGGAGGAGTTATAAACCATGGAATCAACGATTTCCCCATTCACTATTCTCAAGGATAAATTTTCCTCGAAATTTTAAGGTGGTGTTTGAATAGTTCTACTAAACTTGCAAGATATGAAATAATGTGTAGAACTAGAATCAAATAGTATGTTTTCTATTATTAAATGAATAACTAGCATACACATCACCACATCATTTTCTAGCTCCACCTCATCGTTACTGAGAGAATAAACCCTTACTTATTGCCTTGGAGGTTTTTGTTGATTTCCTCCAACAACCCTTGGCTTAGGGAAATTGTTTGCATAATTTTCATGCTCCTTGTAGTTGTAACACTACACCACTAGATAAGCATTGATCTGAACCTTCCTTTATTCTTCTAAATTAGAGGGATTTTTCATATCCCTTTGGTAGTTATTGGCTAGATAACCAAACTTTACACATTTGAAGAAATTATCGGTTCCCTTTAAACAGTTCCCATGATTTTTATTCCCACTACTTTTACAATTGGGATATTTGGAATTCCTTCCATCATCGGATTTGTATGTTGAACCACCCATGTTTTTCTCTATTTTCTGTTTCATGTCACCGGGCCCATGAGACCACTGAGAGTCTTCGATCTCCATCTCAACCTTGATGACACAATGGACAAACTCATCATAACTGTCAATGTCTCGAATCACCAAGGCTTTTCATAGACTCATCTTTAGTCTTCTAAAGAAGTGATCCACCTTGATTTCGGTGTCCATGAAAAAGTCGGGGCTGTACCTTGAAAGCCTTGTAAATGTTTCCTCATACGCTTCGATGGACTCATCTTCCATTTTCTTGAGTTTGAGGAAATATCTTTCCAAATTGAGACAGAGGGTTTGAAAAACATGTTTAATGAAAAACATCCTCTTTAATTACTCCTAATCCATGGAATCAATTTCCTCTTTGGAATTTGTATTCTCGATCAATTTCCACCACTGGTCAGCTTTCCCATCAAAATGACAGACTGCTAGTACAAATTTCTCTTCTTTTAATCTCTAGAGGAAAAAAGAATATCTTTTCAATGGAGTTAATGCATTGTTCCGCGTGGAGGCGATCATAAGATCTGCTAAACATGGGAGGCCTTTTTTTTCATGAAGTATTCTATAGAAACTTGCTCTTTCCTTGGAGGAGGATCGCATTCCACATGATTCAGGTTATTATTCATAACTTGAGCCAGCTAAGCAAGTACTGTCATGAAGTTTTGAGCACCCATTCTCATCATATCATGCATATCATTAGGGAAATATTTACATTGCCTATCACATTAATTATTGGACCATGTTCTACAATTTACCTCCATTAACTAAGAAAAATAATGTACAATTAGAGGGATTTAATACTTATCTATTTAGCATAAAAAGGAAAATTTGAACATAAGAGGATAAACAAGTAAATGAGAATTATATCTTAACTTGTGTTCCTTAGGGTTAAACCTTGGTTATCCTCAATCTATTTCATAACTTATATTATTATTAGATTTTCCCCCTTAATAATGGATTGTACTAAGTTCATGAATCTACCAAAGCATATCCCTCAAAAATTTCAATACCAAGAGTGTTGTAAGGCCATTTTTCGTGTACCAGGATACCTCGAGTCAAGCCTAAAACTCCTTGTCCGAGTTTTCACTCATAGGTACATCTATTCTAGAGATGCCTCTACCTGTTTGTATCTAGATAGGGATGTATTTTCATGATAAACCACTTACTCTATACATAGCAAAATTTAGGGATGTTTTCTTATACTTCGTATCATATTTAAGGTTCTCACTAAGGTGCTCTATTCCTAATCTCCTAAAATAACTAGACCATCCTCTAATACCAACTATAGTGACCCTATCCTTTTAAAAATAACATTAAGTGATTTAAGAATAATTATGCATTAGAGTATAAGCCAAGGATCATTATGTCTCGTGTATTTGAAGAATAAGTACATAAACTAAAATCATAGGACCATTCTGCACAGACCTATCCCATGTGTGAGACAATCCTCATAGAGGTTGGCCACCATAAGTGGTATGAGGATTCTGGTTGTAGCCCTATGTTTTTTTGGCCTTCTGTTTCCCATTAAGGTTAATTTCTCTAGACATCATCCTAGTGATACTCCATCTTCTTGATTTTGAACAAATATATCCATCTAATCTTTGATTTTTTTTTCTTCCTCGTGGTTGTTTCTAACTCAGGATTGATCTTTGGAACCTCATTTTCAATTCTCTAAGTTATGTATGTGTGTGTTGAATTTATTTATAGAATGATAGCATGATAAGATAAAGTGTAAAAAAGAAAAATGAAACCCAAAAAAAGAGAAAAATTCCTAATGATCTTAATCATTTTTAGAAACCACTCCGCGACAACGGTGCCAAGAACATTACTAGAACAAAGGGTGTTAATTATTTTGAAGGGTAAAATAAACATTTAAAAATTATAAATACCCCAACTACCAAAATAACTAGCTAAAAAGGCATGGTACATGGTAAGACAATGGTAAAACCGAAGAGAATGTTTTAAAAACACTTAGGAAATTAAATGAATGAGAATTAAAAATGGTGATTAAGACCCAATTAAGAAAATGTGATAAGATATGAAATATCCATGATCTTGTGCTAGAGATTTGATAAAGTGAAGCGCTTAACCATGGTTGTTATCAAAATTTTGTTTAAAGATAACACTTGGTCTTGTAATTCTCATGGTAACTCAAAAACACATCCATTCATGTGGTCAATTACTTAAATTAATTAATGAATTATGGAACCCAACACCATGTTTAGACATAATTAATTAAAAATAAGTAATGGTCATAGAAAACATAAAATAATTTTGTTATTAAATTAAAAAATAATATTTAATTCACATAAATTTTTTCATTATTTTAGAGGTAAGGAGATTAAGAATTAGAATATCGTATGAAAAACTACCTAAACATGAATAAAATAAAATAAAAATTCACTAGAAAATACCCATTAAAATTAAATCACTAGGCATAGAAAAGGATTAATCTCTCATGATATCCATGAGAGATAATAAAAATAAAATTTCTAACCTGGAGTGGTAGTAGTAACCCTCCTGGTCATGGGAATAACATCTGGTGATCATCTCTTGATGATTGATTGATTTCATTTCTCACTACCCTACCTCTATATTTATAGTAAATAAGTAATCATAGATTCTCATGAAACCCCAAAATATCTTCTTTTGAGCTTCCATAATTTTCTCCTCCGTTCTGCATTTCAAATCTTTTTATCATTATTTGAATTTATGGTTAATTATTTAATTCATTAATTTTCTTCTCAGATGATTACAATCCTTCAAAAAAATGTAATGATAAATTATTTTCAAAAGTTATCATCCCCACGTGATATCCCAAATCCCTCATATATTTTACATGTTGTTTCTTGTGGCCTCTTCCTTCACATGTTCTCCATACAAATCAATACGCCTAAATTCATGGAGTTTCTGGTTGAATCCTCACCTATGAACTGTGACATCTTACCATGTGGAATAGCCAAAGGCCTTTCACTCAAGAGTTCCAATTTACTCCCCTAATTGTAGAATGTAAACTAAAATAGGAAACACAATCCTCCATCCCTTTTAGTGGTGTCTCATCTATGACATTCTCATGTTCCTCGTGCTCAAGCTAGCTATGGATTAACATAAATTATAATGACATTTTTCTATAGCAATGGAATTTCACATGGTCAGCCACCCTAGTTGTCGTGGTCGTTTTGCTCAATGCCTCCCCTTTGTACCATGAAGACGCTAACTATGGGGTTTTAGAGGCTATTTCAATCTTCATTCCACACATGGGTTCATCTTCTCAAAATAGCTTTACATAATTCATTTGAACTCTATATTTTTAACCATGAAGACACTCCTGGAAAATGAGAAATTTGCGACGAGTCATTTGTGACAGGACCCTGTGGAAAAAGGTCATTTGTGAAGGGGTCATGTTGTCAATGCACTGTTGCATCCCAAAAAGTATTATTTTGTAGCGGTCTATCACAAAATATTTCTCTGAGTTTTTAAAAAACCTTATTACGACAGGCCTGTCGTAAAAAACATTTAAAAAATAAAAATAAAAATATTAATCAAATAATTTTAATAAAATAATAATAATAATAACAATAATAACATTATTATTATTATTATAAATATAAATAATATTAATATAATAATAATAATATAAATAATAATATAATTATTAATATTAATAAAATAATATTAGTAAAATTAATAATAATAAAAATAATAATAAAATATAAAATATTAAAAACCACAATATTCACAAAAATATAAAATAAAAATAATAATGATAATAATAATAATAATAAAATTAAATAAATAATAAAATAATTAAAACACAATATTCACAAGAGTATAAAAACACACTATATAGATATGTAAATATATAATATTTAAAAAAATTACACTAAAATATTTTTTCATAAAAATTAAATACATATTTGAGGGGGAGGTTCTTCTATAGGAGTCTGAGGATATGGTGGAGGGAACTCCATCCCTAAATATTCTTATTTATTCCTATTTATTCCTATTTATTCATATTTTTGAATAATTATTACTAATTATTCCTATTTATTACTAATTATTCCAATATATTATTTTTCATTCTTATTTATTTGTATTTATTCGTATTTATTCCTATTTATTACTATTTATTGCTATTAATTACTATTTATTAATAATTATTACTAAATATTATTATTTATTACCAATTGTTCTTATGTATTACTGTTTAGTACTAATATTTACTATTTAGTACTTTATTACTATTTATTCCTAATTGCTATAAATTATTACCAATTACCGCTAATTACTGATATTTATTCCTAATTACCGCAAATTATTTGTAATTACTGATAATTATTACTAATTTTTGAAATTTATTACTAATTAATGCTAATTATTAATAATTATTAGTATTTACAACTATTTATTACTATTTATTACTAATTACCACTAATTTTTACTAACTAGCGCTAATTATTACTCGTTATTATTAATTATAACTAATTATTACCAATTATTGCTAATTATTACTAATTACAGTTAATTATTACAATTTATTAGTATTTTTTAATAATGAAACAACATATTTCTGAAAATAAATAATGAAAAATAATACAATCTTATTCTAATTTAATTTAATTGTCTCTAATTGAAAATAATTATTACTAACATAAAATTAATTGAATTAACTAAAAAATAAAATTAATAGATAAATACTTTAGAACCGATTTTTTTGTACGATGCAAGGCTTGAAAATCGCTCCAATGTAAAATTTTAAACAATGAAAAAAATTAAGAGAAAAATATGATAGAAGAGAGAGAGGAGTTGAAAGAGTTGTGGAATGGAAAAATAGATGGGGGTATATATAGGTAAGATAATTTGTGACGGGTCCCGTCACAAAAACTAAATCCCTTATAAATGAGGAGTGGCTGTTAAAAAAGTATTTACGATGAGAACCATCACAAATACCTACATACCGACATAGTATTTGGGACGAGATATAAGTCTTGTCACAAATAATTTTATTTGGGTTGGTTCCTGTCCCAAATTTTTATTATTTAGGTGTGGAGGTTAAAAATGTATTTTCAATAGGTCCCATCACAAATACTAAAAACCACCAAAGGGTATTTGCGAAGGTACCCGTCACAAATCCTAAAAACTACTGAAGCGTTTTTGCAATGAGACCCGTCACAAATACTAAAGACCACCGAAGGGTATTTGCGACTGGTGGTTCCACCCGTCGCAATTACCCATTTTCTTCGTAGTTAAAATACGAGCCAAGGGAACTGCTTAAAAATAATTAGGAAGTTAAATGAATGCGAATGAAAATTATGATTAAGATTCAATCGAGAAAATGTGCTAAGCTATGAAATATCAAAGATCATGGGATAGAGTTGTGATGAAGTGCAGCGCTTAACCATGGTTATTGTCATAATTGGGTTTAAAGATAATCCTTTGTCTTATAATGCTCATGAAAACTCAAAAATGCATCTGTTCATATGGTTAATTACTTAGAATAATTAATGAATTAGGAAACCCATCAACATGTTTAAACATAATTAACAAAAATTATGTAATGTTCAGACACAACGTAAAATTAATTAATTGTTACATTCAAAATTACTCTTTAGTTCAAATAATAATGGACATGTAACGAGAAGTTGATAGATTAATAATTAGTAGATCATATGAAAAACTACTAAAACATGAGTTAAATACAATAAAAAAATCACTATCACAACACCCCTTCAAATTATATCACTCCATAAAAAATGATTACTCTCTCAAACTGGTTGCGAGAGAGGGAAAAAATAAAATTGAGAACCTAGTGTGGAAGCAGCAACCCTCCTGGTCATGTGAAGAACATCCAATGATCATTTCTTGACGATTGATTCATTTTCTTCCTCAGAGACCTACCTATTTATTTATAGGAAGTAGCCAATCTTAGAGGTTCAAGAAACAAAACTTAAATTTTTTTAGCTTCCATAATTTTCTCCTCTATTATCCATTTTAAATATTTTAATTTTATTCGAATTTATGGTGAATTACTTCATGCGATAATATTCCTCCCATATGATTTCATTCCTTCAAACAAATTATAAGGATAAATTATTTTCAAAGGTTATGATCACTGCGTTGTATCTCAAATCCCTCAATTGTTTTACATTTCATTTCATGAAGCCTCTTCCTTTGCATGTTATCCACATCAATAAAAATTTATGAATGCACGATATTTCATATTCAGTCATATCCTATGAACCATTACATTTTAAACTACGGTGTAGCCAAAGGCGTTTCCATCATGAATTCTTATTTCCTATGATCATGGTCGAATTTTAGCTAAGGAATGGAACATGGGATTCCAACGATTTTAATTGGAGTTTTTTTCTTCGTCCTTAACCTATTTCCCATGATCGAGCTAGCTATGGAATATCATAAATTTTATGGACATTTTTCTATATCCACGACATTTCACATGTTTGGAATCCCCAGTTGTGGTGGTCATTGTTTCTTAGTACCTCCCCTGTGTAACATCAAGATGCTTACAATAGTGTTTTAGAGATTATTTCAATCATCATTCCATGCATGGGTTCATCTTCTTGAAATTTCTTCACAGAAGTCATCTGAACTCAAGAAGGCCAACAATGGAAAAAATGATCCATGGAAATGGTGAAATTTCATGACCCCAAGATCAAATGTGGTAGCCATGGAATTTTTTACAATCTGATTAGGTGGTATAATGGGATCAAAGGTGGTAGGGTGCAACATGTTTTTTATATTGGGAAGTGTGTGACTCTGGTCTATACTTCATCGTAGGAGTAAGGATGAACAATGCCAGTAATATTCTACATCTCACACCGATTGTGAACTCTAGGACATTCTCCTTAATAATATATCTTGTGAAATGTAGGATCATTGAACTTGTAAAAACATATTGGGACCTCTATCATCATTTGGGCCTGATCTCACCCCCGATGTGTGAGGCTACAAACAGACCTGACCGATGTGCTCTTACAACTTCTTGATGTGGTCAAACTCCAGCCATCTACTCTTTGATATTTTTCTCTATTAAGGGTGTTTCTAACTTAGGATCGATCTCTAGGACCTCATTGTCAATTCCATGAGTTGTACATGTGTGTTTCAAAGTTTTTTCTTGAATGACGTCATAATTTGATTAATTTTAAAAAGGTGAATGAAAAAAAAGAGTTCCTAATGATCTTAATCATTTTTAGCAACAGATCCCCAACAACGATGCGAAAAGCATGACCAGACCACATGGTGTTAATTATTATAAAGGGTCAAATAAATGTTTACAAATCTATAAACTCTATCAACCTAAATTACTAGCTCAAAAGACATTGTACATGGAAAGATCATGGCCAAACCAATGGTAATGTTTTAAAAATAATTTGGGAATTAAATGAATGAGAATAAAAAATGGTGATTAAGATCCAATCGAGAAAATATGCTAAGGTATGTGGTCAAACTCTAGCCGTCCACTCTTTGATCTTTTTCTCCCTCAATGGTGTTTCTAACATAGGATTGATCCCTAGGACCTCATTTTCAATTCTATGAGTTATACATGCATCTTTCAATGTTTTTTCTTGAATGATGTCCTGGTATGATTAAGTGTAAAAAGGTGAATGAAAAAAAAATAGAGGAATTCCTAATGATCTTAATCATTTTTAGCAACAGATCCCTGACAACGGTGCGAAAAGAATGACCAGACCACAAGGTGTTAATTATTATAAAGGTTCAAATAAATGTTTACAAATCCATATACTCTAACAACCTAAATTACTAGCTCAAAAGACATAGTACATGGAAAGCTCGTGGTCCAACCAATGGTAATTTAATAAAAACACTTTTGGAATTAAATGAATGAGAATAAAAAATGGTGATTAAGATCCAATCTAGAAAATGTGCTACGGTATGGGATATCCATGATCATGTGCTAGAGATGTGATGAAGTGAAGTAGTTAACCTTTTTTGTTATCAGAATTGGGTTCAAAGATAATCTGTTATCTTGTAATTCTCATGATAACTCAAAAACTCGTATGTTCATGTGGTTAATTAATTAGATTAATTAATGAATTAGGAAACCTAGAACCATGTTAAAACATAATTAATTAAAGGTATGTAATGGTCATTAAAACATATATCAATTGGTTGTTACATTCAAAATTAATGTTTAATTCACACAACAATGGTCATGCTATGAGAAGTAGAGAGATAAAGAATTAATAGATCGAATGAAAAACTACCAAAACATTATTTAAATACAATAAAAAATTCACTATCAAAACACCCCTCCAATTTACATCACTCAAAAAAAAGGATTACTCCCTCATGTTATCTATGAGTGAGAATAAAAATAAAAGTGAGATCCTAGATTGGAAGCACCAACCCTCCTGGTCTTGCGAAGTATATCTAGTGATCATCTCTTGATGATTGATTTTATTCCTTATAGACCTACCTTTTTAATTATAGATAGAATGTAATCTTAGAGGGTCGAGAAAATATAAAATATCTCCTTTTGATATTCCATAACATTCTCCTCCATTATACAAATCAAATATTTTAATCCTTATTTGAATTTATGGATAATTGTTGCCTAAGATAACATTTCTCTCGAATGATTTCAAGCCTTCAGAAAAATTGTAAAAATAAATGATTTTCGAATTTTACCATCACTATGTCATAGCCCAAATCCCACATCTATTTTAAATATCGTTTCATGCGACCTCTTCCTTAACATGTTATCCACAATAATCAACATGCCAGTATACAAGGTGTTTCTAGTTCAGTCCTCGCCAATGAACTGTGACATCTTACACATCAACATAGTCCAAGGTGTTTCACCCAAGAGTTGTTATTTCCTCCCCTAATGGTTTCATGTCGATTATGATATGACATATGGTTTCAAACCATTTTAGTAGTTATTTCAAATACATCTTTAACATTTCCCCACGTTCGAGTTAGCTATGGTATATCATAAATTATATGGAAATTTTTCTAGAGCCACAATATTTCATATATAATGTACGGAAAAAATACTGATAAGGTAAAGAATTTAATTATATTTAAGTATATATTTGTGTTCATATATAAGTATATAAATATCTATATAAATATATAAATTTGTATATATATATATAGACACACACATAGGCACAAACATATAATTTATAGACATACACATAGTCACAAACATATAATTTACACACATATTAACGAACAAAAGGTTAACTCATGATATGATTGCAGATCCATTGGTCGGTGTACCCCCCTTGAAGACTAGGTGCTTTTTTTCCCTGTTATGAGATCTTCATCATGCATTCTCCTTCATTGAGAAAGAAGAATACTACTACCATTAAGGATTTCCAGGAACATTGTTTATATAGTTTATTTATGTTTTGATTCAAAAAGATAGACATGTCAGTGTTTGGGTTGACTCCCGCTGCATATGGTCATGTGATGATCAAACAAAACCCATCAACGGTGTCAAAGGGAATTATTCTTTGATGAATCAACACGTTTATATATTTACGAAAAATGTGTTATAATAGTAAAACAAGATTTTTAAACCTTGGAAGTTAAATATCAAATGATCATACATATTACTCTTGTTTATGAAAATAAATAAAGAATTTATTTTATTCAAGAGAATTCAATTTTGAATTTAATTATATTACTTACAAATTGTTTCTAAATAATGGAAAATGTATTTTGAAATATTTATATAAATTTAGAAAAGTATTTTAGAAATTAAATAACAGTAAAGTGTTTATGTTTAATTGATATATATATATATTAATACCGTTTGAAAAATTAAATGGAATGATTTTTGATATATTGAAATAAATGGTTTATTTAGAAATCATAAAAGATGATTTATAAAGAGTTTATAAATTTCAACGCATATGATGTTTAGATTTTATAAAAATGTTTATATAATATTTATTGAATTATAAAATGTTTACAATTCATAAAATACCAAAAAAATGTCATTTAATTTAAAATATGAAAGGGTTCATATTGAAAAAAATATAAAATTATTATATTCATGTTAATTTATAAAATGTTTATAATTAGCATATATTTATGAATTGTGCATAAATGCTTATCTTGATGCGTTCATGGTGTAGATTCTTCCTCTGGCAGCGTCGTGCGGGCTCATCCTCTTCGGTGAAGCTCTTCATGACCTAGCCGTCTCCTCACCGTAACCTGTAGTCTGTTTAGGGTTTCTCTCGGTGTCGCGGTGTCGGTCCAAGAGGCGGGTTTAGATGCTGATACTTGGGGATGCTGTTGCGGGTCGTGTCATCTGCAGGTGCTGGGAGGATCTGGATTTTGGGTTCGGTGATGAAGGCGACGACGTTCTCTCCTTATCGGGCTTGTGGAGTGGTGGTTTGTTCGGGTGGACCCCATATCTGGTTTTATTTTCATCTTTTGGTTTGAGTTCAACTTTCAGAAATGATTTTGCGATGTTCTTGGTGGTGTGCAGTGGCATCGTGATAGAGGCATGGTTCCAGTTCCCGCGACCGGTCGGGGTGAAATCGTGATGGTTTCTTATTGATGTTTTTTGCATTTCTGTTGATTTGTTAATGGTTTTTGGATTCGTTGATGTTGGTGTGGTGCTGTGTGGACCGCGTGTCAGGTGACAGTGGTGTGAACGCCGGTCCTTCGATGACGACGGTGAAGATGAAGGTCGTCGGCGATCCAGTTGAGGAGGATAAGTTAGAAACCACGTGGTGCTTGTTTTGAGGTAGGTCGTGGCTCGAGGCGGCGCATAAATCGAAAGGACCCATGCTTCGAGGCCATGTTCGTGGATCAAGGTGCACGGTTGATTTTTTTTTGAAGGTTTGAATTTTGAAATTGAGATGTGGTTTATTTTGAATGTGTGCTGATTTTGATCATTGTATGGTTACCACTTTCCAAAAACTGGCTTTTATAAAATACCAAAAAACGTTTTCTGGCCAAATTTCTTCTATGATAGAGCCTTGCATATCATTATAGGTTTGAAATCATAAAATTTAGTTTTCATCTATCTTGACCTCGGTTTATAATTTTATTTATGAGTTTGAGAGTATTTGGTGAGCATAGTTTGTGAAAATTAGGTGTTAGGGTTTTCATGAATTGAATTCTCTCTCGTGTAAAGTCTCCCTAAGTAGAAAGAATTTGGGCCGGACCACCTATATTCTTAGAGGCTTGCCTTGTCTAGGAAAGTGAATGAGGTTGGCTGTCACTCTAGACCTAATCATGTGGACTTTTCCAATCTCATATAAATCTATGCCTTCACATAAAGTGTTCATGTACCATATGCATATGATTCATTTATATATGTATGAATATACTTGACTTCTATTTTAGGGTGATTAATGATGGTTTTAGACGCAGTGGAAGCGTGCGATGGGTGGTTCCCAAATCTCCTTTTTCCAGGATCGATGATTAATTTGAGATTTAACAGAACCTTGAACGTTGTGATCAATGGAATTAAGTCAAGGAATCAGACCATAGAAATTATGCCAGAATAAGAGGGATGATCATCATATATTATTTATAATAAATTTAATTAATTAAAGAGTTACATTTGTTGGAATTATATCTTTATTGATGAATCAGGAAACAAATATACGTTTTTGTGTAGTTTCGTTGTAGTAATCAAGTGAAGATTACCTCTAGTCATGATCTACACATGTTCCAAGTATCTCTAGACGTCACTGATGGAATCTCTGTATGCCAGCACAACAGATCCTTGCACTTTCTTCATCAACCATTGATCGCTTCGAGAACTGCTTTTAAAGCACTATCCTTGATCCAGTTGGTGAGGATTGCTCTCCGTTATTGGGAGAATTCTTAGAGAAGGTATCTCTATACACTTGAAAGAATTCCCCAATTCCATTGTGCACAACCCAAACAAATAAATTGTCTATTGAGAAAATAACATAACTGAGATTATTTATCTCTAGGGTTAAAATAAAATAATTTCACAAGTGCTCTTAATTTTTTAATTAATCCCAGTGAAACCCCATGTCAAACAATAATAATAATATCATTATTTCTTGACACATGCTTAACTTATGAATTATAATTAAATATTATTTAATCAAATAATATTTTATATTTATTATTTCTGACCATACCTAAAATCTCGGTCCATCATTCTTCTATAATATATATCAGAACTTGAATAATGTCTATTTATTTATTAAATAAGTATCACTGCATTATTCTCCAATAAATAAATAAATATTATATTTAATAAAATAGAAAATAAATATTTATATGCGACCAAACATACAAGAATAATTATTAAACTAAGCACGAGAATAATATTTATTCAACGTGTTAAATAATAAATAATAATATATTATTTAATTGAGATTCTGTATAAACTTAATGTGTGACCCTCTAGGCCTGTTTCTCAGTGGCATTAGGTGGAGCAACCTAATTTCCATGGTTAATTTCTAGCAACACACTAAAGCATCCATAGAGAAAGAAGTTAATGATGCAATGACATAATACCTCATACAAACTCTTACTATGTAATATAATCCCTTTATCACGATATCTAAAATCAAAAGGTGCATTTAATTTTACCAAACACCTAGCCATGCATATATATATAAATATATAAATATCACATAAATATAAAAACATACTTAAAATAATAAGAAATTTGTAAACTGAAATTAAATGTGGGGACATAGGAAACCTACCTCAAAAAGGAAGCGAACCAAGCTAAGAGACTTCAGCTCTTAAAGATTTTGATGAAAATCTTCCACACCATCACATAAATACATTCTCATATATATATATATATATATATATATATATAAACACCCTTAATCCAATGTACATATTCCCTACACCATAAGGGAATATGTGCAGAGAAGATATATATATATATATATATATGCACATACACATATGTACCTATGTATGTGTGTGTGTTCACCACTAAAGATCCACCAAATCTCTAATTAATAAACCTAGAGATACCAACATCATTTAAAAATCAACTAACCATTTAAGAAACTAATGTTTTAAAAAAACCATTCTTAAAGACCATGAAACCCCCCAAAACCATTTTTAGAATATCCCCTTTTTTCTTTATAGATAAAAACCATTACTCTACATAATTTGAAAAACATAAAAAATCCATTTAGAAACCATGAGAACCATTACAAGGTGTTTAAACACAATTACCAAGAAAAAACATTACCTAATTTCACACACCCAAACCAATTCACAAACCAAAAATACCACGTGAAATTAATAAGGCAAAATATTTCTCAAAACCCCCAATCCAAATCAACTTAATAAAACATTATAAATAAAACACCTCTCGAATCAACCATTTTAACTATTCAAAGCCAAATTACATTTAATAAAATTCATTTGGTGTATGCATACTTAGGCATAATTGAAAATTGACATCGAAGCTAATTTTTAACAAATTCTATTCCCACAAAAATATCATACTAAGCTAACCAAACGTATTATGGGTTTTCAAAACATGTAAAAAACATTAATTGAATCTATACAATAATTAAATATTTCTTAAGAAAGGAGAAAACAAGATTTCACCTACCTCAAACACATGCGAACGCGACACCACTTTAGCAAAAAGAAGAACCGAGCTCTACGCTCCCTTCTCACACCCTAAAATATGAAGGAAGACTCATTACACCTAAACCCTACCCATAAGGGTTTTACCAAAACCTTTTCACCCCATAAATTCAGAATAAACTGTAAAATATGGGAATAAACTCACCGGAGGGGAAGGTTGCACCGAAAATAGGGGCCGCCGGAGGTAGGGGCACAGCTGGGAGGAGGTCGTGTTGCACTGAAGGGGTCGCACATGGCAAGGGAAACATCATAATAGAGGGGGGGGGGGGGATGGGACCACCAGATGAAAGAGGGAACACTGGGTACATAAGGTCTGGAGGTGGCGTGGTGCACTAGTAGCAGGCTGACCAAAACGAGGGTGGCTGTGTGAGGGGGAGAGAATAAGGTGGGGGGGGGAGAGAAAGGTGTTGCACGCCATTAGGGTTACAAAAGAAGGGGATAAATAATATAAAAGAATAAAAAAATAGTAAAAATAATGATACATATATATAATAACGATAATAAATATAATAAATATAATAATAATAATAACAATAATGATAATGAAAATAATTAACATGATAATAATAGTAATAATAAAACAAATAATATAACAATAATAATCTTAAAATTATAATATCACCTTAAGAACATTTATTTCATTTCTTTAATAATAATAATAATAATAACAAATTCAAAAATATTACTATTAATATCAATTTAGAAATAACAGTATTAAAAAAATTTAATAATAATGATATTATTATTATCTACCAAATAATAATAATATTATTATTAATGTTTAAAAATTTATAAAATTTATTTATTTTTATGATTTGGGTAGTTGCACAGTCACCTGGGCTGACCGCATAGTTACCGCTAACCGTGAAATGCCAATGCACCGTCCCAACACCCACAAAAAATAACAATCGTAAAATTTTTTAAACCATTGTTCTACCCGAGCCTCGACGAGAGAACCCAAAATCAAGAAATAATGAAATTAAATATATTTAATGATCGGGGTGTGACAATTATCCTCACCAGAAAACATTCTACCCCCAAAATGTCACCAAGTCAAAAGTTAGTCAAGAAATAAGTCCATGCCCAAACACAACTAGAAGAAACAATGAATTATGGGGTGACTATTTATTCCCCAAGTCACACCTGACCGATCAAGACAAAACCAAGACCCAAAACAAGGGGTAAATGCAAGAGAGTTCTCCCCACCATAGGGGTTCTACTAGCACAAAAATTAGAACCCAAACATACCACCCCGGGGGGTGGGGGAAATGCGGGAACTCCCAACTAATCCAAACCACCTAATACAATGAGAGAGTATAACCCCAGAAAAAAACTTAAACCAAATAAAAAACTCAAAAAAATTACAAACATCGATTTTTTTCTTCTCCACAAGAACTCACATCTCTAACAATCACCACTAAACTGAAACCATCCCATATGAGGCCAAACATACTTTAAGAAAACTATTGACTCTAAAAGACACACTTAGAAAAGTGGGACTATTTGGATTACAACAGAACAAGTTCACTATAATCTTCGAAGAAAATGATAGACTTAAAACAACGACAAAACCTCAAGAGCAGAAAACAAGAATGGAAAGACTTTAAATGTTCCAATCCCAACATAGGACACAAAACCCAGACTGAGGCTTCACAACCTCGGTAACTCCTGACTATGCACAATCTTCACCCCTAAAACTATGGCAGGAGATGTGATGGTCGAAGAATCATCTACCTCATAGTCATGCAGGAGCATACTGTAATCATAACGTCTTTTTCGGACGATGCTTCCTACAAAACATCTCTATATGAACCAGATAGCTATGACGATGACACATATTTGGAGGGATGTGACAAGATGACATCAAGTGTCGAAATCGGCTACACTGGTAGCACACAACTGAATGGTCTGACAGACTGGAAGCCAACACCAATGAAAATGACTCCTTAGGGATAGGTTCCTCTGGCATGTGTTTCTCACCAGATGGGGAACCATCATGAGTAATTAGATATGTCGCATTACTAACAATATGCACTCTACAAACCCACTCAACTATAAATTCTTCATCCACCAGTTTCTCAAAACAAAGGTCCTTAGAAGATAGGACCACTCTTTGATCTCTGGGAAAAGATCCCTGATAAAGAATGAAGTCTTCATCAAATCCTACAATTCTACATCTAGAGAAGAGGAAACTAGTTCCTTGAAATTGTCAACACATGACTTCACAGACCGTTGTCTTTGTTGAATGCCCACAAACTCTTACCATTTCTTCGACTTCACTTATTCAGGTATTGAACTTCAGATGAAGATAGAATTAAACAAATTCCACGTCATCCCAACTCGTAATGATGGTAGGGAGAAAAAATCCCATTCTTCCAGAGCTAGACCTTAGAATGGACCCAAAATGGCATGCACTCTGAAAGCTTTGGGAGTTCTCAATACCCTGAAGACACACTCAACCTTTTCAAGCCACTCCCTTGCCTCAATCAAACCTCGATCACCATAAAAGAAATGCAACATTTTAGAAGCATTAAAAACTAGGAATGAATCAATGGAATCCATGGGAACCTTATTGGGAGACATTTTAAAAAAAATAGGAGAAACATAAAACCAAATACCACATCAATCTGAAATTAAATCGGAAAGAACACACCGAGTTGAGACAACCGACCCAAAAGCCAAAAAATAATAACACAACCAAAATATGTTTTTTCCAAATCACCTTTTTTCTTATAAATTCAAAAACTTTCTTATCCCAAGGTCATTTTAAGGAAATAATTTCCATTTCAAATCCAATTTCATTTTCAAAGCACACTTACACCAACCAAAACCATGAAAAATCGTTACCTACATTAAATTGTTGGAGAGAGGGACTAGTGTCTATGCCCAACTCGGTGACATGGTTGTGATCCATGACCCATGTAGAAAATAACACTAAGAAGAACTTGGACCATGCAATTGGAATCCACATAGGTCACTACCCCTTGTGGGATCACAACGTGACACCATCTCACCTCTGTTTTCATCCCTCAATTCAAAATAAGAACAAAAGAATTGAATCTTGAACTACCCTTAGTAACTCAAGGATCAGTGCGAGCAAGTTTTCGTGATTCTCTTCCCGCACTTACCTCTCGAGTCATGATAGTCATAATCTCCATCTACCAGATACCCCAAATATCAGTGGACTCCTCTAATACTATTTTTTCATGAACCAACCTGAGTCAACCCTGAACCGGTCACCCAAGTCAACTTGTGGCAAGGCCTGAAGGGTGTTCCCGATCCCCACAGGATGTAAAATAGTGTCAAACATCAAGTTAAAACCATTGGAAACGATTTGGACCATGAAAAAATATAAAATAAAAATAATGTTGATAAATAAGAATAAATTATCATAGAGTAAATAAATAAAATGTTTCAAATACCCCTTTGTGACCTCAGGGGTCACCACTTAACACAGAACTAATCTCTCTCTAAGAGCGATGTAAAACTAAGAGAACCTGAAACTAAAAAGATAAAGTAGGTGTAATCACTGAGATACTCAGTAGGAATTCCAAAAATAAACCACACCCGATGCCCCAACTCTAAAGTGAAATCATTTATTACTAGTTTGAAAATCACATACATGAAAAATAAGGTTTTCATGTAACAAAATTTTACTTTTAAGAAAATTCCATTTTCATTTCACTTTTTCAAAAAAAATTATCAAAAATATATGAGTCATTCTAAATAATTATTATAAAATAAAACTAGTACCAAAACATGTAGTTTAATATAATATGAAAAGTAAATGTGTTGTGAGATCAAATAGCCAGAAGTGTCACAAATGAAAGCAAGAACATACAAGTATGAAACCATGAGAATTTCATAAACATCCCTAAAGAGATCCCTGGACGTACACGGTTCGGAACTACCTGCTGACATATGGTGAAGCTGCTAAGTCTATAACCAACTAGCCACCATCAATTAGACAATCCAGTGGCATAACCCACCTAGCCTAACAAAAAATCCAAGGGTACCAACCCATCTAATCAGGGTTGATCATCAACTCTCACTCGACCCTCTAAAAGACGCCCACAAAACCCATAGTTTTAATATACTATGTAAGTAGGGGTCCCCCACATGCATGAATCACCTTACCTAACATCACCACACTTGCCTACCCCAAACAAAGGAAACCCCTATATGATAACCAATAAATAAAAATCCTAGATAAGGGTTCCCACTATATACATATACATATTTCACATTGTTTAAGATTCCAATAGGGATGTTACATCACTTAATCAGTCACACATTCTTTAAAAACATGAAATTTTCCAACCGAGCCATAATTTTACATAACCATTAAAATAATTCCATAAAATACTTTAAGTTTACAATCTATAATTCACATTATATAAACCTTTAATCCATTTCACAAAGCACCTTATGTCTCCAACTAGATGTTCATACTTTCATAACCAAATTCACCCACCAAAACCATTTCCAATTCCTGGTCCAAAGTACACAACACAATTATAAAGTGCCAAAAAAGACAATTTTTATATAACACATTTAAATAAGGAATTTATGTTTCCAAAAAATAAACTTCACAAGATAGGAATCCTTTAGAAAACTATTCTAAAACATTTAGGATGCTTCAAACATAAAAATAACTTATAAACAGGATTTGAAGAGTTATAAAAAAAGAAACCAATTCCAAGAGGGGCAATTAATTTTACTAAACACCTAGGCATGGATATATATATATATATATATATCACATAAATATAAAAACTCACTTTTAAAATACTAATCAACTAGGAAACTCAAATTAAAGGTGCAGACATAGGAAAACTACCCCAAAAAGGAAGCAGACCAAGCCGAGACACTTCAGTTCTTGAAGCATTTGATGAAAATCACCCAGACCAGCACACACATACATTCTCATTTATATATACACTTAATCCAATGTACATATTCCCCATGCCACGAGGGAACTTGTGTAGGGAAGATATATATATATATATATATAGACACACACACACACACATACGTACTCATGTATGTGTGTCAGTGCACCCCCAAGGAGCCACCAAATCTCTAATTAATTAACCTAGAGAGACCAACATCATTTAGAAACCAACAAAACGTTTAAGAGACCAAGGTTTTATGAAAACACCATTCTTAAAGACCATGAAACACCACAAAAAGCTTTTAGATTCCCCCTGTCATCCTTTTTATAGCAAATCCATAAGTCTACATAATTTGAAATACATAAAAA
Source organism: Viscum album (assembly GCA_963277665.1). Lineage (NCBI taxonomy): Eukaryota > Viridiplantae > Streptophyta > Magnoliopsida > Santalales > Viscaceae > Viscum > Viscum album. The sequence continues at coordinate 1,364,663,846 of OY728166.1, read as the reverse complement.
ATCCCTTTAAAATAATTAGAACCTTTACAAGGTGTTTCAACATAATTACCAAGCCAAAACATTACCAAATTTAACACACTCAAATCAATTCCCAAACCAATAATACCACATAACATGAATAAGGCTAAATATTACTCAAAACCCCCAATCCAAATCAACTTAATAAAAAATTCCATTGAAAATGAACCCCAAATCAACCATTTTAACCATTCAAATACAAATGAAATTTAATCAAATCCTTTTGGTATATGCATAATTAGGCATAATTGAAAATTAACATTGAAGATAATTTTTAACAAATTCCATTCCCACAAAAACATCATACTAAGCTAAAAAGGTATTATGGGTGTGAAAAACATGTACAAAAAAATTAATTGAATCTATACAAGCATTAAAGATTGCTTTGAAAAGGGGAAAACATGAATTCACCTACCTCAAACATGTGTGAACGCAATGCCACTTTAGCTGGAAGAAGAATTGATCCACGCGGTCCCTTCACACACCCTAAAATATGAAGGAAGACACATTACACAAAAACCCTACCCATAATGGTTCATCCAAAGCCTTCACACCCCATAAATTCAGAATAAACAACAAAATAGGAGAATAAACTCATTGGAGGGGAAGGTTGCACTGGAAATAAGGGTGGCAAGAGGTAGAGGTGCTTTTGGGAGCAGCCACGCCATGACAGAGGGGTCGCCTAGGGTAAGGGAAACATGAGCTGGGGGGGGGGGTAACTGGGAACGAGACCACCTGATGAAGGAGTGAGTGCCGGGAACGAGAGGTCCAAAGGTGGCGTGGATTTCCGGTTGCATACCATTTGGAGCGAGGGTGGCCGAGAAAGGGGGAGAGAACCAGGTGGGGGGGGAGGTGATGCACGCCATTAGGGTTCCCAAAGAAGGGGGGAAAAGAAGAAGAAAAAAATAAAGAAATAGTTATAATAATGATAATATATATATAATAATGATAATAAATATAGTAATAATAATAATAATAATAATAATAATAAATAATAAAAACTCGATAATAATAGTAATAATAAAACCAATAATATAATAATAATAATAATTATTATTATAATATTAAATTAATGAAATTTATTTCATTTCTTTAATAATAATAATATTAATAACAAATTTAAAAATATTACTATTAATATCAATTTAGAAATAATAGTATTATAAAAATTTAATAATAATTATATTATTATTATCTACATAATAATACTATTATAATTATAAATGTATAAAAAATTTATAAAATTTATTTATTTTTAAGATTTGGGAATTCACACGGTCACTTGGGCTGACCGCATGGTTACCGCTAACTATGTGATTCCCATGCACCGTCCTGAAACCCACCAAAAATAACAATCCTAAAAAATGATAAACCAACGTTCAACCCAAACCTCGATGAGAGAACCCAAGGCCTAGAAATAATAAAATAAATTAATTTTAAAGTCAGGGTGTGACAATTCTCCTCACCACAAAAGTTTCTGCCCCTAGAATATCACTAAGTAGAAAGTTATTCAAGAATTGAGTCCATACCCAAATACAACCAGAAGAAACAAGGACTTCTGGGGTGACTATTTATTCCCCAAGTCACACCCGACTGATCGAGATTAAACAAAGATCCAAAACACGGGGAGAACGTGAGAGAGTTCTCCCCACCACAAGTGTTCTACTAATACACATTAGAACCCAAAGATACCACCCAGGGGGGAACACAGAAACTCCCAACCAATCCAAACCTCCCAATAAAATTAGAGAGCATAACCATAGAAAGAAACTTAAACCAAATAGAAAACTCGAACCCAATTACAAACATTAATTTTTTTCCATAAGCACTCGTATATCCAATGATCACCATTAAATTGAAACCATCCCGTATAAGGACTAACATACTTTAAAATAAAAAAAGTTATTTTAAAAGCTACAATCAGATAAACGGGACTGTTTGGATTACAACAAAAAAGTTTATCATAATCTCCCAAGAAAATGATAGATTTACAACAGCAGAAAAGCCTCAACAACTGAAAAAAGAATGAAAAGACATTAAACTTTCCAATCCCAACACGAGACACAAAAACTAGACCAAGGATTGACACCCTTGGTAACTCTTGATTGTGCGTGAGATTCACCCTGAAACCTATGGTTGGGGCTGTGATGGTAAAGCATCTCTTGCCTCATATTTAAGCACCAGAATCCTCTGATCAAAACGTCTTCTTCTGGTGACGCTTCCTGAAAAACATCTCCAGATGGCCCATACATCTGCAATGATGACACATATTCATAGGGATGAAACATGATGTCTTCGAGTGCCCGAACTGGCTATACTAGTAGCACAAAACCGAACAGTCTGACAGACTGGAACCCAGAACCAATGAAATTAACTCCTTAGGGATAGGTTCCTCCAGCATGCACTTCTCGCCAAATAGGGAACCACCACAAGCAATTGGATACGCTGGATTTCCAACCATATATACTCTATAAACCAACCCAACTATAAATGCCCCATATAACAGTTTCTTAAAACAATAGTCATTAGAAGAGAGGACCACTCCTTTGTAGGTTCTGGGCGTAGTGGAAGTGCAGGATGGACATGTACCCAATTTTTTAAATTTCCATAATCAATGATTAATCTAGGATCAATACGACGATGAACAACAGTATCCCTAGAATTGAATAAAAGATAAAATACCAAGGAGATAATCCTAAACTGAGAGGAGAGGATTGGAATATTTTGTTTATAATTAATTTAATTAAATTATTAAATTACCTCCAAGGTGATTCTTTCTTTGTAGATGCGTCCGACCATGGTTCTGAGGTGAGGATTCATTGCGATGTAGAATTGAAGGATAATAATCTTATAATGGTGATCCACATGTGCTCCACATATCACCAGATGTTGCTGAAGGAGTCTCTGGGTGCTAGCGTAAAAGATTCTTATGCTTGATATGTTTGCCTTCGATCACCTTGAGAATCAATTCTGAATCATTTTAATTGATCCGATAGAGGAGGATCTATCTCATTCTTGAGAGCGTTCTTGGTGAAGGAAGTGTTCTCTAGGATCTTGATCTTTTCTCCAAGTATTTTGTGCACACAACTATTAGTTATCTGGTGGAATGACCCCATTTCTTATATAAGGAATAATAACATAACAAAGAATTTAATTTTTTAGGTAATAATAAATAATTAGAACACGTGTCATTAGTTAATTTATTATGCCATGTGAAAACACCATGTAAAATAATAAAAGAAATTCTACTATTTCCATGACATGTGATTAACGAATTTAATTCACCAGGTAATAATAAATAATTAGCACACGTGCCGTTACTTAATTTATTATTCCATGTGAAAAAAACTATATCAAATAATTATAAGAATGATATTATTTCCATGACATATTATTAACCTGAATTTTATATTTAAATATTATTTAACCAAATAATATTTAATATTATTTCTCACTTTACCCATAACATGGTGCGCCAATCCTCCTCAATATTTATCAGGCCTTGAATAATGACTATTTATTTATTAAATAAATATAACTATATTATTATTTGATAAATAAATATTTCGTATGCAATATATTATATTGAATAAATAGTGAATAAATAAATGAAATCAGGCATACTTGAATAAATATTAAACCACAATCAGGAATAATAATTATTCAAATTGTTAAATAAATAAATCATTTCACTAAGATACTCACTACACTTATTGTGTGACCCTATAGGCCTCTTTCTCATTGGCATTAGGCGGCCTTGCCTAATGTCCAATATTACTATCTAGCAACAGGTCAAGACACCCAGTAGAAAAAAGTTGATGTCGCAGCAATATGTCACCTCATACAAACTCTTATCGGGTAATATAATCCCTTTGTCCCAATATATTCAATCAAGTGGTTTGCATGCAAGTTCCATCAACCCATGTGCTTTATTTCTTATTCTTTGACTTCATGGAATTGAACATGCATAGTGAACACCATAGAAATGGATTTAGTTTGGATATATAATTTCCATAAAATGTCCTGAGATATCTACTTTTGTACAAGTGAAAAATTCTTTCTCGCACTATTCATTAATGCAGTATTACTCGTGACGCACCCAACACATCCTACCTTTCCACAAACATATTTCATAACGGTTTTCATCAATACATCTAAGTGCGCGAGTAATAATACCCATTAATATTAATATCAAAGTCTATGGACCAATACAAACATCCGCAGATAGGAACATACAATGACACTTATGAATGCATATTTCATACTCATGGGTATTATTCTCATAATATCTGTTTGGATATTACCAAGGGAACACACCATGATAAGGTACCTTAATGTTTCATGAGATCCCACCCTTGATAGCCTACATCATTTGTGTCCCTTAAAATGATATCATCCAGCCATAGAACTGTAGGATCGAAATAATGATGTAGATGCTCAATATACAAGAGGGGGGGGGGGTGAATTGTATACTTTAAAAATTCCTTTGGAACCTTTAAAGTTAGTTACGATTAACTATGTTTTCCTTAAGAAAAGGAAAGGGCTAAGTTTAACAAAGTTAAACTTAAGAAAATTCACAACACATCTAACACCAAATGAAAACTTGGAAAGAGATTCCGAAAGTAGGTTCCGGAAATATGGTTCCGGAAATTGAAACTTAACAAAAGATTACAATATGAGATTCTAACTTAAAGCGTATAGAATCTAAAAGTAACAGAGTACAAGTAAGGAAGTATAAGAAAGTTATACTTTCCTTATAATAAAAAATACAGCGGAAACAGATAAGTAGTAAAACTACAAGTAATAAGATATAAGTCTTTTAACCCAAAGAGAAGGGTATCCAACAACCTTGGACAAAGGTCCCTTGATTTATACTTTCAAGTAAGTCTATCTTACCCACACCAGGGTAATCCCTCGATACGAAGATCGAAGTCTCTGTCTTGCTATCCCCGCAAGCCCTCAACTTTATGGTAGTTGGTAACCTCTGTCTTCCTCAGAAAGGAAGCCCTCGAACTTCAAGGTAGTCGGCACATCTGTCTTCTTATCCCCGGAAGTCCTCGAATGTAATCACCAACATTCAGAGTCACACGAAGCTTGAGATTTTATAAGAGCCTCTCTCTATAGAAATCACTTCAAGAGCATGCATGCACAATGTCGAAGAAGTTATTCATCAGTCATCATTGAGCTCTTTTAAATGATATCCTATTTATAGGCAAGGTCGGCCTCCTTTCCAACGGTCATAATTTCCTTAAAAATCGGAGGGACCTGTACACGTGTAACTTAACCAATGGTTAGTTTATAACAGAATAGACGACATCATTTTATAACAAAACAAGTGTAACAGAATGTATGACATTATTTTAAGACTAACTTAAAAAAGTTCGGAGTGAAGATTCAGAGTGAATGTTCAGAGTGTAAGAAAAATATTAAAGAGTAAACAAATTATAAAAGCATAAGAAAAATGAAAGATCAGAGTCTAACCAAAAATAATTTTCGGAGTCTAAATAAATTCGGAGTGTATAAAACAAAGATGATCAGATTCTGTTTAATAGGTGAATTCGGAATGAGAATTCAGAATGAGAATTCGTTATCAGAATTCTTAATGAGAATTCGTCATCAGAATTCGTAATGAGAATTCATCATCAGAATTCGTAATGATAATTCATCATCAGAATTCATAATGAGAGTTCGTATCCAGAATTCGGAGTAGAACTTCATTACAGTACTTATCCAGAATTCGGAGCCTAAAACAGAATGCTTCATATCAAGGTTTCAAACGATTCCGAGAATATGGAAATGAATCTGAAACTTATACATAGAAATATATGAATGAAAATATGATAAGGATAGTTTTTCTTACAAAAGGTATTTTCCTTATAAAAGCAATTTTCCTTATAAAAGCGATTTTCCTTAAAGAAGCATTTTTCCTTAAAGATAAGGTGTTTGTGATTTTCAAAATAAGAAGGAATGGAAAAGTCATAAGGAAAACCTTATTGACTCAATAATCTCCCCCTTTTTGGAAAGCACAAACATCCATTTGAAAAATAAAGTCTAAGAAGAAAGAAAAACATTAAGGCTTATATCCCTTTGCTTATGGATGTTGATGAATACGACTAACTCCCCCTTAGGCTTTGAAACTCTAAAGATCGTATTATCGATTTCTGGAATGACATTTCATTAAGAATAAGAAAGTATTCATTAATGAAAAACTCCCCCTTAGATAAACTCTATTAGAGTTGGTTTTCTTTCTCACCCTTTGTTAAGATTCTTTTTCCCTTTATTAGGGTTCTTTTCCTTCTCCCCCTTTGTGATTTTGAAAAATAATTCAAGGGAATGGAAAATATAACAAAGTACCTGAAAAATTAGTATCAACAACAAAAGAAATGAGCAAGCACAAATTTCATTAAGTTTGAAAGCTCATCAAAAAAGAAATTTAGATACAACAAAAGATCGGATCTGTCCATTTTGGATCTTTTTCCATCGCCATGAGACCCTTAAGAATAGTCTTTATCTTCTTCAAGTCTTTATGGTCTTCCTCAGCTTGCTTCTCTAACACAACAATTCTTGCATTTTGAGATTCAATCTTTTCTTCCTGGGCATTAAGCTTTTCTTCCTGAGCCTTCAACTTTTCTTCAAACTCAATCTGATGATCCCTTTCAAATTTCCAGTTTTGAGAAATAGAATTCAGCTTCCCATTCAGATCACTGACTTCTTGAATCCGGAAATTCTTTTCATCTGTCAACTTTTCTTCAAAAGATGAAGTTAATTTATCTTCCTATCTTCTGTCTCAAAGGAATCCTTCAAATTATCTTGGAATTCATCAAAGAGCCTCATCTCTTCCACAATCTTCCTCGACCAACTAGTTATCCTCTTGCAAGATCTTTTGTGGGCTTCATAGCCGACAAATAAAGTTTTTAACTTAGCCTCTATTTCAACACACTTGTCCATAACCATGGATACAAAGTTTATTTTCTGATTCAAAGCATGTTGAAGCATCTGGAATCTTGAATCAATACTTGAGAAAGTCAGAATAGTACTTACCAACTTCTTTAAATACTGAACAACAAAGTCATTCCCCAACGAAGATGACTCTGAATCCGAGACTTTTCTTGGAGAATTTTCTTCTTCAAAATTCTCAACATTCTTTTTAGAAGAACTACCAACTTCCCTTCTCTTTACAACCACTGAGCTCAGGGTATCAAGAACAAGTTTCTTTCCCTTGTCCTTTTTTGGAATGGAGTCCTATTCCGGAGTACTCTTCTCACAGTCAGACACTTGAACAACATTGTCTTCATCATCAACAACCTTTTGAGCACCATTCTCTACATTCTCCATTTGAGAAATATCATGTAGAAGTTGTTCTTCCTCTGCATGATAAGCTACCTCTTCTTCTCCTTCCTTCTCATCCTTTCCTGGAGTGACTAATTTCGATGATTCAGCTTTTGAAGTTTGGAGCGACAAATATTTCGAAGGTGTCCCCTTATAATCATCTACTTTCTTTAAAACATCTCCGGTTTCACCACTTCCTTCAGCAACAACTTCTTCTTCTTCCACTTGCTCAACCTGCTCTATTTCATCAACAGGCTTAGCTACTGCCTCTTCCGGAGCAAAAAAGTTTCTTCCTGGAGTCTCAGGTAGAGATTCCAGAGAAAAAGATCTCGGAACATGAATTTTTTTCTGAAACCATCTCATTAAACTTCAAAAAAGCCTGAGCTACCTCAGCTTCAGACATCTTCTTCTTAAGATTATTCTCTTTCACTTGTTTTTCTAGCTCATCCGCAGTTCTTTCCTTCAAGGCCTTAGCCTCCACAGGATCCAAGCCAAACTTAGGCTCCCCTTGTACTCTCTTCTCTTTGATTTCCCTCCATTTATGAACTACTTCATCTGGATAAGCTTTCTTCTTCTTCAACTACAACTTCCTTCAACTTTCTCTTCTTCACTGATTTAGAAGTTTTCGGATCAGCAACATTCAGAATCGCTTCTTCTTGAGTAGGTAAATCAATAAACTGACCAGTCTTCTTGTCGAAGGCTACATCCATCCTTTTGAGAGTACCATCACTCACCAACATGATCTTTCAAACTCTTGGCTTAGACTTTAAAGCCTCCTTGAAGGACTCAAGACACCGAACTATCAACTTTGAGAGGATTGCTGGATACATTATGATCTGAGCTCTCATATTCCCTTTCTTAACATTCTCAAGAGTAATAAGAATGTGTTTCATCAGGTTAAACTTCCTAATATTTATCAGAAAAACTATAATATAAATCTCACTCTTCTTCAGACTATCTTTGTCAGCCTTTCTCAGTACGATAAGGCCTTGTACCCATAATTCTAGAATCTGGAAATTCGTAGAGAGAGAAGAAATCTTCGGAGCCTTGTCATATGCTAGTCCGAGAGTCTTTAATGCCTTTTCCTTGTCAAAGCTTCCCTTTGAATCTGGAAAAACATGAGAAATGAACTCGGCTTCTCCTTCATTGTTCTGCCCTACCAAGCTGGCTACCTTGGAATAAGAAAGCTTATAAGTCTTGCCATAAGACTTAAATGAAAATTTCTCCTTTCCATCTTCCTTATAGAAGGAAATTGTCTCACAGAACTCTATAAGAAAATCCTAATAAACTTCATCTTGATTTCCGGGCTTGGATACAGCAACATCTTCCCATCCGTTGAGCTTAATATTTTTGGATATAAGAGAATCATACTTGTTGAAGAAATCAGGATGAACCAACCTTTCTCTATATACTAACCACTTAGAAATCGGCTTAGAGGAAGAAATGTCTTGAGAAGCTACTTCCATAGACATTCGGATCTGAAGACCTCTGAGAAGTTCGGAATGGAGAAATCTGAAGTTCAGAACGGCTTTAAAACAGAGAGGCAGAGCTTCGAGATGCTGGAGCTTGAAAACCAATGCAGGACAACCATTTGGGGTCCCCTTTATATAGGCAATGAGAAAACGGTTCAAATTCCTCATTTGATCGAACGGTTGTGACAAGAAGAGATCAGATCTGACGGTTGAAAACCAATTCTCAAGAAAACTTGAATCCAATCTTTTGAGGTTTTTATTAAAACAAAGATTTAAGAAAACTATAATCCGAAAACAAAATATAATAAAATGCCAGCAAGTAAAGTATGACTATGAAAACTTGAGTAAAGAAATCATACCTTTCGGATTGGATTAGGAGGATTATTCATAATGAAAAAAAAACTACGAAAAAACTTTATTAAGAAAAGACATAGTTCGCAATAAACACTACAAAAAACAAACTCAGTACGGAAAACTCAGTACGAAAATTTCATTACAAGAAATTGAAAAACGAAAATCTCATTATGAAAACCTCAGTATGAAAATCTCGTTATGGAAATACTAGTACGAAAGTTTCATTTCAGAAGTTTTCAATATGAAAATTTCCATTCCCGAAGTTTTCTATACGAAAATATCCATTCTGAAAAATTTTAGTTCCAAAAATTACCATTCCGGAATTTTAGTTCTGAAAAGAATGAAAACAAACTTTGAAAAACTTAGTTACTCTAACAATAAAATGTACTCCCCCTATGAAAAGGAGATTATTACTCTAAGGAGACTTTTTCAATAGAAATTTAATTAAGAAGGATTACCTTACGGTTATCATTCCTAAATTCTCTTTAATGTATTCAAATCTATCAGAAGGCAAAGGTTTTGTGAAAATATCAGCAAGTTGATCTTGCGTTCCGATAAACTGAAGAATAATATCTCCTTTTTGTGTGTGATCCCTAAGAAAGTGATGCCTAATATCTATGTGCTTTGCACGAGAGTGATGTGCATGGTTCTTACTAAGTGAAATGGCACTTGTGTTATCACAAAAAATTTGAGTTTTAGTAAAACTCAAGCCATAGTCTGTAAGTGTGTGTTGCATCCACAACACTTGAGCACAATAACTTCCAGCTGCTATATATTCAACTTCAGCAGTGGAGAGTGCTACAGAATTTTGCTTCTTACAGGACCAAGAAACTAATGAATCTCCTAAGAAATGACATGTTCCGGATGTACTCTTTCTATCCATTCTACATCCACCAAAGTCAGCATCAGAAAATCTTTTTAGAACAAAATCATTTCCAGAAGTATAAAATAATCCTAGATCCATGGTTCGTTTAATGTAGTGAAAAATTCTTTTTACTGCCTTTAAGTGAGATTCCTTAGGATTGGATTGATATCTTGCACATAAGTATACTGAGAACATTAAGTCTGGTCGACTAGCTGTTAAGTAAAGTAAACTTCCTATCATACCTCTAAAAGATGTTTGATCTACTGGTTTCCCAGCTTCATCAAGATCTAAAGAATTTGAGGTACCAATAGGAGTACTTATACTATTAGTGTTGTCATAAACATACTTTTTGAGAATATCTTTAATATACTTATGTTGAGATATGTAGGTTCCTTCTGGTTTTTGGGAAATATGAAAACCAAGGAAAAAAGTTAACTCACCCATCATACTCATTTCAAACTCAGATTTCATTAGACTTGCAAAAGAGTCAGTTAAGGATTGCTGAGTTGAACCAAATATGATGTCATCAACATAAATTTGAACAATCAAAACATTTTTCTTATCTTTATTTATAAAAAGGGTTGGATCTTCATTTCCCTTAACATAGTTATTTTGATGCAAAAATCCAGTGAGTCTATCATACCATGCTCGTGGGGCTTGTTTAAGACCATACAGAGCTTTGGTAAGTCTAAAAACATGACCAGAATGTTTTGTATCTTTAAATCCAGGAGGTTGTTCAACAAAAACTTCCTCTTGGACATAACTGTTAAGAAAATAACATTTCACATCCATCTGAAAAAGGTTAAAATTAAAGAATGCTGCAAAGGCAAGTAGAATACAAATAGATTCAAGTCTAGCTACTGGAGCATAGGTTTCTTCATAGTCTATTCCCTCTTTCTGATTATAGACTTTAGCAAAAAGTCTAGCTTTATTTCTTACTATGACTCCATTTTCATCACATTTGTTTCTGAAGACCCACTTTACTCCAATAACAGAAGTTTCCTTATGTCTTTCAACCAAGTTCCAGACTTTATTCCTTTCAAATTCATTTAGTTCATCTTGCATAGCTTTTATCCAATCATCAGCACCTAAAGCTTCATCAATGATTTTAGGTTCTAATTGGGAAAGAAATTATAGATGTTCTACTTCATTTCTTTAGGAAATTCTAGTCCTTACAGGTTGATTTACATCACCAATGATACTATCACTGGGATTATTCTTAAGAAACACCTGATTTGGGTTTTGAAAAGCCTATTCATCAACATAGGGTAGAAAGTCGTCTGGGGAAAATGTTTCAGAAGTATCTTCTTGAACATTATCCTTATTAGAAGGTTCTTCTATCAAAGGTTGACAATCAGTTTTTGAAAACACATCCGAGGATGTAGGCTGGGATGGTTTAAAAACAAAAGGATCAGACTCATCAAATTTTACATGCACTGTTTCTTCAACTGTACAAGTATTTTTATTAAAAACTCTATAAGCCTTAGAAGTTGTGGAATAACCTAAGAAAATTCCTTCATCAAGTTTTGGTGTGAATTTATGTAAGTAATCTTTAGTATTCAAAATGAATACTTTGCAACCAAAAACCTTGAAGTAGGATAGTCTTTGTTTTTTACCATTCCATAACTCATAAAGAGTTTTATTAAGAAAATGTCTAATCAAAACTCGATTTATAGTATAGCAAGTAGTACTTACAGCTTCAGCCCAGAAATGTATAGCTATAGAATATTCACTCAACATGGTTCTAGTTATCTCTTGAAGAATTATATTTCTTCTTTCAACTACACCATTCTGCTGAGGAGTTCTAGGTGTTGAAAAATTGTGAGTAATACCTTTTTTACTACAAAAAGTTTCAAAATCAGAATTTTGAAATTCTCCTCCATGATCACTATGAATAGTTTTCAATGGAAGGTTTTTATCATTTTTAACTTGAGCTATAAAACTTTTGAAATAAGAAAAAGCTTCAGACTTCCTTGCTAGAAAATAAACCCAAGTAAATCTAGTGTAATCATCAACTAGAACAAACACATAGTATTTGCCTCCAATACTTCCAGTTTTTTTTGGACCAAAAAGATCCATGTGCACTAACTACAATTCATCAGTTGTTGAGACTTCACCGATCGATTTAAAACTATATTTATGTTGCTTTCCATATTGACAAGGATCACAAACTTTAGGAGAATCAAATCTAAGCTCCGGTAGATCCTTAACTAGTTTCTTCTTAGAGAGTTTACATAGGTTTCTAAGGTTACAGTGACCTAGTCTTCTATTCCATAACCAGGAATGATCTTATATTGCACTTAGGAAAGGTGAATCTTGGCTCCTAAGGTCTTCTAAATTTAAGGTGTAAACATTCTCATGACTATTGGCTGAGTGAATAAATTCTTCCTTGGAATTGTGAACTAAGCACTTATAATTCATAAAATTCACAATGTAACCTTCATCACATAACTGACTTATGATAATGAGGTTGTTCTTATGACCCTTAACAAAAAGAACATTTGAAATCATAGTTTTTCCTAAAAGAACTATATCAACAATACCAAAAATATCTCCCTTAGCATTATCTCTGAAAGTTACCTTTCCTCCTTTCATTTTGATAATCTTTTCAACATATCTTTTATTACCAGTCATGTGCCGGGAACATCCACTATCCATGTACCATGTATTGTTGCTGGTACTCTCTTTATTTTCCTGAAACCAAGAAGAGAATTAGACTTTCGGAATCCAAACTTGTTTGGATCCGAGATTTCTAGATAACAAAATTTTAGGAACCCACATCTTCTTAGAAAAGTAAGCTTTGTGAAATCCTAGAGATTGGGTTTTGTTTAAGGAACAATTCTTTGCCCAGTGACCTCCACATTGACACTTAGTACAAAATGGGGCACTTTGAGGAACAAAATAATTGTTACTATAAATTGGTTTTGAATGGGTATAACCAAATCCGGATTTATTTCTTAAAGGTCGTATTTGGGAATATATTTTATCAAAATTTTCCTTACCATGGGTAAGGTTTGATAAACACTTTTTTAAGGAAAAAATTTCGGACTTGAGTTTTATAACCAAGTTTTTATCCTCAAAATCAATAGTTTTAAAACTAGAGCTAGGTTCGAAAACATTTTTCTTAGAAATTAATTTTTCTAACTCTTTAGAAAGTTTGTTCTTCTCAGAACTTACTTCTTCAAGATTTTTTTAAATACTTTCAAAATCATCATTTTTCTTATCAAGATCTTTAGAAAGATCTGATATCTCTTTTGTAAGAATATTATTCCTAGATTTTTCCTTATCAAGTTTCTTATTGAGTTTAGAATTCTCAATCTCAAGAAGTTCAACAAACCTAGAAACTTCTTCATAAGTAGGTAATGTATTTTCTTCATCAGAAGAGGATTCTTCATCAGAAGAGTTATAATACTTACTATCATTAGAATTTAAAGAAACATTGGTCAATGATTCAGAATTTCGTACCTTATCCATAAAACAATGATTATCAATAGGTAATATGGGTATAAGACCAAGATTATTCTGTCCTGAAGATTCGTAATCAGAAGATTCATCTGAAGAGTCACCACGACTGGCACTCCAGGTATCATTTGCTTTCAGCACTTTCTTAGTTTTGGCTTTATAATACTTCTTTCTGTTCCTGTCTGAATGCCCTTCTTTCAATTCTTTTTTTTTGAGCAAAGGGAAATCTGGTCTAATATGTCCATCTCTCTTGCATTCATAACATGTGACTTCTCCATCTTTACTATCTTTCCTTTCCTTTTTCTTATACTTGGATTGGAAATTTCTCCGACCAGCTATCTTGTTCATCCTTCAAGAAATATTTTCTAACTCACTTTCAGAGAATTCACTCTCACTAGATTCGGATTGGAAAATAACTTTCTTAGACTTGGATCTGGTTACTCTCTCAGGGGTCTTAGCTTTCATCTGATTTGATATTGTTGTAAAAGAAATAGTACCATTTCCATTTTTCTTGTTGATGTTATCAGTATCTCTCTTCATTCTTGTTTCATGTTGGAGAAGAGTTCCAAATAACTCATCAAGAGAAATTTTAGTGACCTTCCTATTCTCATCTATAGCAGTTCTTTTGGATTCCCACTCATTGGGCATAATATCAATTATCTTATCCACAAGTGATTCATCATATAACCCTTTCTCTCCCATAGACTGTAAACTGTTGACAATAGTCATAATCTCTGTTGAACATTACAGATTGGTTCACCATACGGAAAATTGAAGCCATGGTATTCAGCTCTAAGCATAGCTCTCCTAGTCTCAATCACTTTAGAAGTTCCAAAGTGTGTAACTTCTAACTTCTTCCAGATACAATTAGCTGCTTCAGAAGAAGAAATTTGGCTATATATATTTATAATAATTGAACAAAGTAAGGTATTGCGTACCTTATAATTGAGTTGATACTCTTGCTTTTCCTGGTTAGTAAAAGTTCTAACTTCCTTATCAGGAATTTTATAATCTCCAGTAAGCATAACAAAGTTGTCCACTCCAGTATTGATAACAAAAGTATTCATTCGATCTCTCCAGTACTCATAGTCATTACCATCAAAGATTGGTGGTCTTTTAGGATTTATATTATCAATGGATCCAACATTAATTCCTGCCATACTTAAAAAACCTTTGGCACACAAACTTGTTAGTAGAAAAAGTTCGTAATAACAAAGTTCGGAATGGGAATGTTTGGAATGATAAAGTGAGCAAGAAAAAATTATTCGTGAGTACAATTATTTCAGAGACCTCCTCTGATTCCAATTGTAGGATCAAAATAATGATGTAGATTCTCAATATACAAGAGGGGGGGTGAATTGTATACTTTAAAAATTCCTTTGGAGCCTTTAAAGTTAGTTACAATTAACTATGTTTTCCTTAAGCAAAGGAAAGGGCTAAGTTTAACAAAGTTAAACTTAAGAAAATTCACAACACCTCTAACACCAAATGAAAACTTGGAATGCGATTCTGAAAGTAGGTTCTGGAAATATGGTTCTGGAAATTGAAACTTAACAAAAGATTACAATATGAGATTCTACCTTAAAGCATATAGAATCTAAAAGTAACAGAGTACAAGTAAAGAAGTATAAGAAAGTTATACATTCCTTATAATAAAAAATACAGTGGAAACAAACAAGTAGTAAAACTACAAGTAACAAGATATATGTTTTCTAACCCAAAGAGAAGGGTATCCAACAACCTTGGATAAAGGTCCCTTGATTTATACTTTCAAGCAAGTCTGTCTTACCCACACTAGGGTAATCCCTCGATACAAAGATCGGAGTCTCTGTCTTGCTATCCCCGCAAGCCCTCAACTTTAAGGTAGTTGGTAACCTCTGTCTTCCTCAGCAAAGAATCCCTCGAACTTCAAGGTAGTCGGCACCTTTGTCTTCCTATCCCTGGAAGTCCTCGAATGTAATCACCAACATTCGGAGTCGCACGAAGCTTGAGAGTCTATAAGAGCCTCTCTCTCTAGAAATCACTTCAAGATCATGTATGCACAATGTCGAAGAAGTTATTCATCAGTCATCATTGAGATCTTTTAGGTGAGCTCCTATTTATAGGCAAGGCCGACCTCCTTTCCAACGGTCATAATTTCCTTAAAAATCAGAGGGACCTGTACACGTGTAACTTAACCAATTGTTAGTTTATAACAGAATAGAAAACATCGTTTTATAACAAAACAAGTGTAACAGAATGTACGACATCGTTTTAAGACTAACTTAAAAAAGTTTAGAGTGAAGATTCAGAGTGAATGTTCGGAGTGTAAGAAAAATATTAAAGAGTAAACAAATTATAAATGCGTATGCAAAATTAAAGATCGGAGTCTAACCAAAAATAATTTTCGGAGTCTAAATAAATTTGGAGTGTATAAAAGAAAGATGATCAGATTCTGTTTAATAGGTGAATTCAGAATGAGAATTCGGAATGAGAATTCGTCATCAAAATTCGTAATGAGAATTCATCATTAGAATTAGTAATGAGAATTAATCATCAGAATTCGTAATGAGAATTCATCATCAGAATTCGTAATGAGAGTTCGTATCCAGAATTCGGAGTAGATTTTCATTACAGTACTTATCCAGAATTCGGAGCCTAAAATAGAATGCTTCATATCAAGGTTTCAAATGATTCCGAGAATATGGAAATGAATCCGAAACTTATACTTAGAAATATATGAATGAAAATATGATAAGGATAATTTTTCTTACAAAATGGATTTTCCTTATAAAATAAATTTTCCTTATAAAAGTGATTTTCCTTAAAGAAGTGATTTTCCTTAAAGATAAGGTGTTTGTGATTTTCAAAATAAGAAGGAATGGAAAATTCATAAGGAAAACCTTATTGACTTAACAAGAACATATATTCAAGAATAGTGTCACGGAACTTCTGGGTTCTCATCATAGTAGGGATCTGCTATGACCTTTTAGTATGATATTTATTTTTAGGACATTATCACATACTATGTCACACAGAAGAACAATAATGATGTGATTAGGAGTTTATTAATATTCATCCAATGAATAAAAGTTTATCATAAAGTACAAATAAGTTGGTTTCTAGGGAACCAACTCCAACAGACTCCCACTTTCACTAGAGACAACTGCAAACAACCTTCAGTCCACTAGCTCTCACATGATATTCAAGATTCTATTGAGGTAGGACTTTAGTCAAGGGGTCTTTTTTGTTCTCTTTAGTGAACACTCTGCTCATTTAAATATAACCCTTTTGATAGAAATACCTCAAGAGGCGATAATTTCAGAGTATGTGCTTTGTCCATTTATGTTACCTTGGAACATTTGAAGGAGCCACCTCTATAGTATTATCACAATACAATGGAATGGGATCTTTACTACTATTCACCAAATCATGCTCTTGGAAAAAGTTTTGAATGCATACAGATTCCTTGGCTACATCAGAAGCAGCTATATATTCAAAATCTACTATAGAATTAACAACAACTGGCTTCTTTGAAATCTTCTAGCTCACAAATCCTTGATTGAGACAAAAAACATATCCTGATTGCAACTTAATATCATTTTGATCTGTTTGAAAACCAATATCATCATACCCTCTAATGAAAATCTCCTAATCTCCTCCATACACTAGGAACATATCATTAGTTATTATTAGATACTTAACGATAGTCTTGACAGTAGTCCAATGCTATTTTCTTAGATCTTCTTGATATCTGCCAACCATTCTCAGTGAATATGCAACATTAAGTCTGGTAGAAAACATGGCATACAAGATAGATACTATCTCTGACGGATATGGAATCTTACTCATCATATCTTTATCATGTTGTGTATGGGGACATATTTTATAGGAAATATGTATACCATGTGACACTGGAACCAATCCCCTCTTGGATTGTTCCATACTAAATATCTTTATTATCTGATCAATGTATGTACTTTGAATTAGTCCATGTAGCCTCTTCGATCTATCATGAATGATCTTGATCCCTAGAATATAGGATACTTCGCCTAATTCCTCTATGCAGAAGCACTTGTTCAACCAGTCCTTGACTAACAGCATGACCTGTATTTCATTTCCAATAAGCAATATATCTTTAACATACACTACTAGGATAACAACCAAATTCCTATTAAATAGCTTGTAAACACATGGCTCACATTAATTCTTAAGGAAACCAAATTCTCTTATAGATTCATCAAATTGATTGTTCCATGACCTGGATTATTTATTTAATCCATAAATGGATCTCTGTAACATGAATACCCTTTTATCATCACCTAGTGTCACAAACCCTTTTAGTTGTGTCATATAGACATCTTCCTGAAGGTTCCCACTAAGGAATGCAGTTTTGACATCCATCTACCAAATCTCATAGTCATGGAAAGTTTTTATGGAAAGTTTGATTCTTTTGGATTTAATCATGAAAACTGCTGAAAATGTTTCATTATAGTAAATTCCATGATGTTGTTTAAAACACTTAGCCACTATCCTTGCTTTATGGGTACTAACATGACCTTCCATGTCCAGTTTCTTCTTGAATACCCATTTACACCAAACAAGATTTACATCAACTGGCGCAACGTCTAGAACCCAAAAATGGTTCTAATACATGGAATCCATATTAGATTTCCTAACTTATATCTATCTTACAACTTCTAATATTTCTATTGATTCCTTGCGGGAGACAGGTTCATCATTGTCCAACGATAATGATTCACCATCCTTGGTGACAAGAAAACCATATCTCTCTAGTTCCCTTACCTCTCTTATACTTCTATGTAGATATTGTGTTTTAGGAACTACCTCATCCACGGGGACATGTGGAACTTTTTCTTGTACCAACTCCCATGTATCTTGGGCATTAACTTCATCGAAGTAAATCTTGCTCCCACTATCCTTTTTAAGGATTTTATCACTCTCAAGAAAGACAACATGTCTGGAAACTATCACTTTATTGTCTGAGGGGTTTATAGGTAGTAACCATTTGTTTCCTTAGGATAACCTAAAAAGATACACATCGTGACCTCAGGTTCTATATTGTTTCCTGTAAAATCTTTAACAAGTGCCTCACATCTGCATACATGTGTATGCAACAAAGTGGGTTTCTTTCCACTATATAGGCTGAAGGGAATCCCATTTTCCACCATATTTGGTACCTATATTAATGTGTATTCCATAGTTTTGAATTCATATCCCATAAAAAATAATGGAAGATCTCCATGACTCATTATTGACCTTACCATGTCCAACAAGGTACAATTCCTCCTTTCACTAACACCATTTCACTGTGGTGTATAAGGTTGATTGAGTTGATATTGAATCCCAGACTCCCGTAAAATTTCGATGAACTCTTGGTTAAAATATTCTCTACCTTGATCCAATCAATTCTTCTTTATCTTCTTACCAATATAATTCTCTACTTCATTCGTGTGCTCCTTGAATTTCTCAAAGGACTTGGACTTATACCTTATTAAGTAGACATAGCCATATTTACTAAAGTCATCAGTAAAATTAATGATGTAAGAATATCCATCTATTGATTATATTTGAAATGGTACAAACACATCAGTGTGTAACAATCTTAGAAACTCTATGTCCCATTCACCCTGTCCTCCAAATTGTGAATTGGCCATTTTCTCTTGTAAAAAAAGTGTGACATCTATCAAGTGGTTTTATATTGTAAGAGTCTAAATAACCATCTTGATAGAGCTTTGTGAGGTGCTTCTCATTTACACGACCAAGGTTCCACAACTTGGTGTTTTATGAGTCATGTGAACTTGGTTTGTTATCAATTTACAACACTTGGTTCTTGTAATTTAATACATACAGTATGTTATTTAAATGTTCCAAACCATAACATATGTTGTCCTTATAAAATTAACAAATTTTATTCTTGAAAATGAAAATAGATCCCTCTGTATCTAAACTTGATAAAAAAATTATGTTCTTGGTAACACTAGGTACATAATAATAGCCATGTAGAACCAAAATCATTTCTTTCAGCAATGTGAGGTGGTAGTCACCAATTGAAAGAGCAACCAACCTCGCACCATTGGCATCTCACAGATCTACCTCTCCTCTAGAAATTTTCTAGAATCTACTTGGTTACTACATTTGAATATACATGTGAGACCCAAAATATGTATCTAATACACAATGGGTAGAAATGGAAAGATTACACTCGATAAAAAAAACACATTTGGCTTCCCCTTTCCTCTGGGTGCAGTTCCTCTTCTAGTGGTCCGACTTTCCACATGCAAAGCATACTGCCTCATCTTCCTTTCACTACATCTGTATCTTCTTCTTCTTGGTCAGATGTTTCTCAGAGGATTTATATTGTTCATAAATATTAGCCCCATTTTCCTTGTCCTTCTTCTTCATATTCACCATAAGGACTGTTGGTTTTTCACACCCCATGTTCTTATCAACTTGGAGAATCATGGTAAGAAGCTTTGATATACTCTTCTCATTATTGCTAGTATTATAATTCACAATAAAACTATACAAGGTCTTAGGATGCGATGATAGCATGAGATCTATACACAACTCATTTGGTAATTTAATCCCTAAGATGATTAGATGCTCAATATATCCAATAAGCTTAGCTACATGAGATCCAGCTGGCGTAGAATCTCCAAGATTAGTAGTGAAAAAAGCATTGTAGATCTCATACCTCCCCTGTATCGCCTTCTCTTAATAGAGATCCCGAAGGTGAGACATCATGCAATAAGAATCCATTTCCTCATGTTGCTTTAATAGATCAATGGGTTATCGATGATAGCATTAGCCACTGAACATCTACATCGTCATTTATATTTTTATCATATATAGATATTTCCTCATCACTCGCCTCATTTCCAGGCATAAGCAGTAAAGTCTCTTCCATCACATAAAGTTTTCTCTCATGGAAAAGGATAACCCGAAGTTATCCTTGCCACTATTTGAAATGAGTGTCGGTGAGAAGGTTTTCCTTATTGAGTATGCAATACAATGATATGTTTGATGTCATTTTGTTTTTTGTTTCTATAAATTCATATGTACAAAGTTTTAGTATGTTTTCATGATAAATATAGTGAAATAAAAAAATTAATATCTATCATTATCCCACTATTTGGTCAAAACCCAATAGCCCTCACTATTGTCTTTGGAATATCTTGTTTCATGGACATTCTAGTGATAAGGATCCATAATTACATTCACATTACCCAAAATAGGGTTGTTGAAGAAACTTGAAAGGTTTTAGTTAGGGATTCCAAATATGAACTGCATTAAATCACAACCCCTGATCTATTTAGTGGACTCCCCAGTACTAAAATCTTTAATTTTGGATTTCTTCAAATTTTGCCTCTGAGTTACACCAAGTCAAGCTAGGGAAGTAAACCCTTGATGTAAACTAAGTCAAGTCAACCCAAAACAACAAATTAGAATTCCCTGATAATTGAAATCACCCGAACTTGGGTTTGTCAAACACCTTGAACTATGGTTCGATTCTAACCGATGTAATGGAAGGCTATGCCGACATAATATTTAATTGAGGGATTTTATCCTTTATGTGTAAATTT
This sequence comes from Viscum album, assembly GCA_963277665.1. Taxonomy (NCBI): domain Eukaryota; kingdom Viridiplantae; phylum Streptophyta; class Magnoliopsida; order Santalales; family Viscaceae; genus Viscum; species Viscum album. Next base: position 1,364,642,760 of record OY728166.1, on the reverse strand, counting down.
CCACTTATTATATTTTCACATGCTTTCTAATGTTAAGTGGGATATACTTAAGTGATTAACAATGTATAGATAATATTTATGTATAATCCATTTTTTTAGTTCCATCTTGTATGCTTGTTAATTAATTAATTATGTGTCCGAATCGAGCATCTATAATGAATAAACATACAACTAAAAGAAATAAAATAAAGGGTATGATCATAAGATTTACTATTGGTTAGTTTATCTAGAAGTTGATAAACTAACCCGGACCTAGGGGAGAAACACCTTGAACATTTTAAGGTTTTTGTTTACAGATTTCTACCTATCCACCTCTGTATTTCCTTGGATTGGTTTCACCTTGGCTCTTAACTTGAACCAACACCACTAGTTTGGGATCTCCATCCATTACATATGCTTTTAACTTACACACAAGTGAGGGGGTATAAGGGGGTTTAAATAAAATAAACCATGGGTATGCAAACCCTACATTTTAATGAGAATGAATACAAGCCAATAATTTTATTTTAATAAATTAATTAAAAGGGAACCGATCACATAAAACGGTCTTCTCTAGATTACGATCATCCACATACATGCAACAAATTATGCATTTAATAAAACTAGAATTCAATTTTTTAATCTTTATTGTTATGATAAATTATGATCGAATCGATTAATCATTATCTTTAATTAGTCAATCCTTTTTTATCTTAATCAATTTCTAAATTTCCTTGAGATTCTCATCCATATCCTTGTACATAACATGTACCTTGGAAGAAACCAAGTGAATACCCATCTAAAACTACCCAGCATATATTTATACTCGTATACACTTTATTCTTTGTGACATGTATCATGCATGTAGAATTATAATTTTAATACAACTCATACATGATGTGAAAATCTTTGAACATTACACAAATATTAATTAAACACACACACACACACATATATATATCAAACACCTATCATATGTTGTTTTTCAGCTTTATACCTACCCAAAGGTTCATGTCTCAAGGGTTACATAATAAAATAATATATTTTTAAATCTGCATAATCTGGAAATAGTACATGGCATGTAGATCCAACTACATGGCATGCACCCTCATCTCCATTCATCTGAAGTACATGCCCAGGAAATGGTGTGTGAGGTATACTTTGGAAATCATCAGAGTACATGATGTGTCTAGTGAGCCACATTCCGCGTAGACTCCACGTTACACAGTCACCGACCGAGAAAGTCATGTATGGGATACATGACTTGACCCTAACCCCAAGGGAATTTACGCCATGTCCGGTGGGCCAAATGGCATGTAGTCTAGCTGACCTTGTGCCATTATATCCTGGTAAACACCCGATGTAATAATTAACTACACAACATGTCATTAATGCACACAACTATAGTAATTTATGAATTACTCCTAATGCATTCAACACAAATACACAACGTGTAGATCAGACTACACAGTGTGTACTCTGGTGTTATTGGGAAAAAACTTTCAGTGCCTCCAGATGAGATCCTCAATTTAATTTTTTCGTAAAATTATTCGTTTCTATTATATATGTGAGAAAGGATAAGGGAGGAAAATATCTCAAAATTCATATTACAAGAACGATTAAACATGAATTGAAAAACTAAATTATTAAAGGGTAAATCATCAACGAATTTTTTAAAAAATTATAATTGAAAATATGACCCATTTCATACCACTTGTAGGTTCCAGGCATAGAGGGAGTGCAATATGGGTGTATACCCAATTTGGAAAATTTCCATAACCAATGATTAATCTGGGATCAATATAACGATGAATGAAAATATCCACATAATTTAATAAAAGATAAAATACAAAGGAGTGAACCCAAAACCGAGAATAGAGGATCAATATATTTTGTTTATAATTAATTTAATTAAATTATAGAATTTTCTTCATGGTGATTCTTTCTTCTTTGATACATCCAACCACGGGTTTGAGGTGCGGCTTCGTTGCGATGTAGAATCCAGGGATAATAATCCTCTAGTGGTGATCCACATGTGCTCCACGTATCTCCGGACATCGTCGAAGGAGTCTCTGGTTTCTAGTGTGGAAGATCCTTATGATTGCAATGTTCACCTGCGATCGCCCTTAGAATCACTTCTTAAGTGTTCTCCTTGATCTATTGGAGGAGGATCTCTCTCATTATTGAGAGCGTTATTGGAGATGGAAGAGTTATCTAAGCTTGATATCTTTTCTCCAAGGATATTGTGAACACAATGATTGGTTAGCTGGTGGAATGACCCCTTGGATTATATATTGAATAATAACATAACAAGGAATTTAATTCACTAGGTAATAATAAATAGTATTAGAACATGTGTGGTTACTTAATTTTTTATTCCATGTGAAAACCCCATCTAAAAAAATAATATCAATTCTATTATTTCCATGAAATGTTCTTAACAAAATTAATTCACTAGTTAATAATAAAAAGTTAATAACAATGCCATTACTTAATTTATTATTCCATATGAAATTCCCATGTCAAATAATAATAGAAATTCTATTATTTCCATGACATGTTCTTTACTTGCATGTTATATTTAAATATTATTTAACCAAAAAATATTTAATATTATTTCTCACTAGACCCATAACTTTGTCCTCCAATCCTCTAAAATATTTACCAGACCTTGAATAATGTCTATTTATTTGTTAAATAAATATAATTACATTATTCAATGATAAATACATATTTTGTCTGCAATATATTCTATTGAATAACTAGCGATGAAATAAATGTGATCCGTAATACTTGAATAATTATTAAACCAAAACTGAGAAAAATAATAATTCAACTTGTTAAATAAATAAATTATTTAACTTAGATACTGGCTACACTTAGTGTGTGCCTAAAGTCCAAGATTACTGTCTAGAAATGGGTCAAGGAACCCATGATAAATAAGTTGGTGTTGTAATGACATGTCACCTCATATGAACACTTACCTTGTAATATAATCCCATTGTTCTGATATCTTCAATCAAGAGGGTTGCATGCAAGTTCCATTAATCCATGTGCTGAATTTATCATTCTTTGACTTATTGGAATTGAACTTCCCAAGTGAACACCATGTCCATGGATTTAGTTATGCTATATCATTTCTATCAAAGGTCATAAGATATATACTTCCGTAGAAGTGAAAAATCCTTTATCACATTATTCATTAATACAGTATTACTCGTGGCGCACCCAACATATCCTACTTCGACGCAAACATCTATCATCACAGTTTTTGTCAATACATCTAAGTGCATGAGTTATATACCCATTAATAATAATCTTAAAGTTTAATGACCAATACACATGTCTGAAGATAGGAACATCCAATGACACTAATGATTGTGGATTTCCTACTGGTGGGTCTTATTCTCATAATATCCTCCTGTATATTACTAAAGGCACACACCATGAAAAGGTGCCTCAAAGTTTCATGAGTCCCCACCCCTAAGATACTGTATCATTTTTTTCCCTTCAATGATATCATCTGACCATATAACATGTATTCAAGAATACTATCATGGCACTTCTGGGTTCTTATCATAGTATGGATCCACTATAACCTGTTAGTGCGAAAAATATTCTTTGGAAATTATCACATACTATGTCACACATAAGAACAATCAGGATGTGATAAATAGTTTATTAATATTCTTCCAATGAATACAAGTTTATAATAAATTACAAAGAAGTTGGTTTCTAGTGAATTAAATCTAACATCCTTGATCTCTAGGGGAAGACCCTAGATAAATAATGAAGTCTTCATAATATCCTGAAATGCTACCTCGGGAGAAGAAGAAACTAGTTCCTTGAAATGGTTAATATAGGCCATAAACAACTGCTAGCTTTGTTGAATACCCACAAACTCTTCACTTTTTTCACATTCAGTTCTTCAGATATTAACCATAAGATGAAGACATATATATAAACATACCATGTCATCCAAAATTGCAATACTGTTGGGGAGAACAACTCCCATTTTTTCAAATACAGACCTTCTAATATACCCAAAATGGAATGCACTCTAACTTCATCTAGAGTTCCCAATACCCTGAAGACATGCTTGACCTCTTCAAGCCAATCCACCGCCTCTAATGAACTTCAATCACTATGAAGGACAATCAAGATTTGAGAAGAATCATAAACTAGGCATTAATCAATGGAGGCATTGGGAACCTTTCTAGGAAGAATTTTCTAAACAATACAAGAAACATAAAACCAAATCCAATGTCAATCTGAAATATAATTAGAAAGAACACCCTAAACCGAGAAAATCGGCCCAGAATCCAAACAAATACTAATAAAACCAAAAAGGTTTTTTTTAAATCACCATTTTTCATTTTAATTCCAAAACTGTCTTATCCCAATGCCATTTTAGAGAAAACATTTTCATTTAAAAACCATTTTCATCTTAAAAGTGCACTTACACAAACCAAAACCATGAAAAGGCATAAATTACAACAAAATTCCAAGAAGAGGGACTAGTGTCTATACCCAACTCGATGATATGGTAGTGATCCTTTCCCCAGGTAGACAATAACACTAAAAGGAACTTGAACCAGGAAATTGGATTCCACATGGGTCACTACTCCATATGGTATCATAACATAACACTGGATCACCTTCATTGTCATCCATCAATCCAAAATAAGAACAAAAGGCTCGAATCCCAGACTACCCGTAGTAACATGAAGATTAGTGAGAGGAAGAGTTCACAATGCTCTTCCCGCACATACCTCTCATGTCCTGACAGTCCTAATATCTATCTACTAGACACCCTAAATATCAAAGACCTCCTCTAATACCATTTTTCAAGAACCAACCATGGTCAACCCTAAACAAGTCACCCGAGTCGGCCCGTGGCAAGGGCCGAATGGCATTCCAAATCCCCAGAGGCTGGAAACTAGTGCCAGGAATTATGTTAAAGTTGGTGGGAATGATTTGGGCCATGAAAAAAAATATAAACGAATAAATAAAAATCAATATGAACAATAAGAATAAAGACTCACAGAGTAAATAAATAAACTGTTGCACATACCTCCATGTGACCTCAAGGGTCACCACCAAACACAGAACCAAGCTCGCTCTGAGAGTTATGTAAAACTAAGAGAACCTAAATCTTAAAAGATAATGTAGGAATATGTACCAAGATGCTCAGTAGAAATGCCAAAAATAAACCATGCTTGATGCCCCACCTCTAAAGTGAAATATTTTATTTCTATTTTGAATATCTGATACATGAAAATAAGGTTTTATACTCTTTTATCAAAATAGGTAACAAGCCTTTAATTTTATGAAAACCACTTTTTCATTTCACTTTTTACAAACCAATTACCAAAAATATATAATTCATTGAAAATAATTATTTTAAAATCCAAATAGGTCTTTTACTATAATAAGAAAAGTAAAAGTGTGGTGAGATCAAATAGCCAAAAGTTTTAAAAAATAAATTATAAACATACAAGTATGAAACCATGGGAATTTCGTAAACATCCCGAAATCAATCCTTGGATTTACTCTATTCAGAACCAACTGTCGACATATGGTAAATCCCCCAAGTCTATAACCAATGGGCCACCCTCAACTAGCCAATCCAACAGCTGAAATTCCTTACCCTAATAACAAATCCTGGGGTTCCAACCCTTCAAATTGGGGTTGATCCTCAACCGTTACTCGACCCTCTAAAAATACCCATGAAACACATGCTATTAATATATGGTGTAAGTAGTATAACCCCACACACATGAATCACCATACCTGCCATCACCGTACTTTCCCACCTCAAATACAGAAAAAAACTTATATAATCACCCATAACGAGAAATCCTAGATAGGGGTGCCCACTATATACATATACACATTTCACATTGTTCAAGGTTCCAATCGGGATGTTACATAACTTAAGCACTAACAATTTCTTAAAAAACATGCAAGTTTCCAACCAAGACATCATTTTACATAACCATTAAAATAATTCTATAAAATACTTTAGGTTTCTAATTGCGCATTCATATTATATAAACCTTTAAACCATTTCAAAAATATGCTTAAGTTTCCAACCAGGCGTTCATACATTCAAAACCAAATTCACCTACCAAAATCATTTCCAATTCTAGGTCAAATGTACAAAACAAACATATAAAGTTCCAAACAATCCAAGTTTTATATGACACATTTAAATAAAGGCTTTATGTTCCAAAACAATATTCTTTACAAGCTAATAATCCTTCAGAAAACTATTCTAAAACATTTAGGATGTGTTACACATAAAAACAACTTGTAAATAGGCTTTGATGAGTTATTAAAAAAAGAAACCAATTCCAAGAGGCGCAATTAATTTTATTAAACACCTAGGCACGCATATATATGTGTGAATATATATATATATATATATACATAACATAAATATAAAAACAAACTTTAAAAATAATAAGCAATCATATAACTCAAATTAAAGGTGTAGGCATTGGAAACCTACCTAAAAAACAAAGCTGACCAAGCCGGGACACTTAGGCTCTTGAAGATTTTGATGAAAATTTCCCACACTAGCATATACATACATTCTCATTTATATATACATACCCTTAATCCAGTGTACATATTCCCCGATCCATGAGGGAACATGTGCAGGGAAGACACACACACACACACATATGTACCTATGTATGTGTGTGTGCGCACTACCAAGGATCCACTAAAGCTCTACTAAATTAACCTGTAAGCACTAACATCATTTAGAAACAAACAAACCATTTAGAAAACTAAGGTTTTAAGAAAACATGACGAAACACCCCAAAAACCTTTTTCGATTCTCTTTTTTTTTCCTTTTTAGAAAAAAACCATAATTCTACATAATTTGAAAAAAATAAAAAATCCCTTTAGAAACCATGAGAACATTTAAAATGCGTTTCAACACAATTCCCAAGCCAAAAAATTACCAAATTTCACACAACCAAACCAATTCACAAACCATCAATACCACATAACATGAATTAGGCTAAATATATCCAAAACCCCCAATCCAAATTAGATTAATAAAACATTTCAAAGAAAACACTTCCCAAATCAACTAATTTAACTATTCAAAGACAAATGAAATTTAATCAAATTCATTTGGTGTATGCATACTTAGGAATAATTGAAAATTCACATCGAAGCAAATTATTAACAAATTCTATTCCCATAAAAACTCAATACTAAGCTAACCAAAGGTATTATGGGTGTGAAAAACATGTACGAAAAATTAATTGAATCTATACAAGAAGTAAATATTGATTAAAAAAGAAGAAACATGAATTATCCTACCTCAAACACATGAAAACGTGATGCCACTTCAGTTAAAGGAATAACCAAACCTCATGGACCTTTGTACACCCTAAAATATGAAGAAAGATGCATTACACCTAAACCCTACCCATCGGGGTTTGAAAAAATACTGTGCACCCCATAAATTCAAAAAAAACCACAAAATAGTGGAATAAACTCATCGGAGGGGAAGGTTGCGCTAGAAATAGGGGTGACTGAAGGTAGGGGCGCAACGAGGAGGAGGCCGTACCATGCCGGATGGGTCGCTCAAGGCAAGGTAAATGAGAAGGGGGGGGGGGGTTTCATGAATGGGACTGCCAGATGAAGGAGGGTGCACTGGAAATGGGAGGTCCGGAGGTGGCGTGCTGCAATGGTAGCAGGTCGGACGGAGTGATGGTGCCCGATTCAGTGGGAGAGAACTAGGAGGGGGGGCGATGCATGCCGTTAGGTTTCCCATTGAAGGGGGAAAAAGAAATAGTTATAATAATGATAAAAAAATATAATAATGATAATAAATATACTAACACTAACAATAATAATAATAATAATAATAATAACAACAACAATAATAATAATCATAACATGATAATAATAGTAATAATAAAACCAATAATATAAAAAATAATAATATTAATAATTCTAAATCAAATTAATAACATGTATTTAATATCTTTAATAATAATAATATTAATAAAAAATTTAAAAATAATACTATTAATATCAATTTTGAAATAATAGTTTTAAAAAAATTTAGTAACAATAATAATAATATTATTTAAATAATAATAATAACAATATTATTAAGGAATTAAAATTTATAATTTTTATTTTATTTTTAAGATTTTGGTAGTCGCACAGTCACTTGAGCCAATCACATGATTACCGCTAACCGTGTGGTGTATGTGCACTGTCCCAAAACCCACCAAAAATAACAATCCTCGTTAATTATAAACCATCATTCAACCTGAGCCTCAAAGAGAGAACCCAAATCCAAGAAATAATAAAATAAAATAATTTTAAAGGTCAGGGTGTGACACTATGTGCATGATTCCTTCCCAAAAGACACTTCTCAAGGCCTCAATCATTCAACTGGGTATTGTCGAGCTCAACACGATTACCCATACATTATCTTGTGTAAATAAAGTGGGCTATGTGTATCACAGGATTATCACGTTAGGTATTACCAAGATTAGCATGAGTACCCATTTATTGTACATAGTTGGCTTATTCTTAGCATTATATTTTGGTTACACAAGATGGGATGTCCAAATGGTTTGGATACTAGAGGAAAAGGGTTGAATGAATCCATATGATGGATTTTGATAAATACTTATCCACTCAAATATCCAAGAATCATAACTATTATGATTGGGATGATTCCCTATCTAAATAATCATGACTTGATTATGTGATTGTCGATGTATGTTATGGTGAAATATGGATCTTGGCTCACTAAATGGATACAATGTATGGGGTCATAATTTTAATTGAAGAACTTTCATTAAATGTCCTCAATGAAAAGATATAATACATGATTTACATCTAATTAAATGTTCCATTCTAGATAAAGCCATAATCATCATCCAACTAAACTTTATATTAATCCTTGAAATAACGATATTAAAGTAAGAAAGTACTAAGACTAGTTGCTTAAGAAAGGTTCTTAAGAAAGAGAGATATTATACGTATTAGAATATTTCCTTACTGAGTGACCAAGCCTTGATGTTGTATAATAAGAAAATAAATATTCTTTTGGAATAATGAGATGATTGGTTTCAATGGAATTAGATGCCAAATGACTAAAGGAATCCTAGTCTCTACACATATACTGAATATGATTTGTTACATAAATGATTTTAGTCTTATATGCATAATATTATTGTGAACATAAAATTATATTCAATATAATTGAATATATTAATGAATTGGTGAGTAGAAAAGTTTATTTAAAGCATTATTTCTTATAGAAATCAATTATATTATTTTTAAAGATATATGATATCAACAGTATGTTTACATTGTGTATTAAATATATAAAAGGTCAGAAAAATAAAAATAATTGAAGCTTGAATTTTAATTTCAAGTAATGGAGAAAAAGAGTTTATATATTGATAATTTGGATGCTTCAAGCTTGGAAAAATCATCATAAGCTATGTACAATATCTCATTTAGCTCTCGATAAGATCATGTAAACGATGGCCATTTAAATGAAATGAGATCCGTGTTTTTACACACGGTTTATCATTTGTTTAATTCTATAACATGCTTTAAAGGATAGACTAAAATAACATGTCCTTGTTAGGTAATTCATACTATCTTTATTTATGGTAATGTTATGGAAAAATGAATGAATTGAAGACTAATTTACCCTATATTATTATAGTGTTGAGAATAAATGAAGTAAATATATGATGTTTTTTATTTTTTTATTATATTGGTAGTATGAATGGGTAAAGGTTAAAACCAGAAAAAGAAAGTTAGTTGGAAAGTCTAATAATATTTATTTATGAATCCAGCTAATGTTATTTGCAACTCGAGGATACTATTAAGAAGAAATAATGATTCCATTTTATAGGTATATCTAGAATACTTAAAGTGTTTTTGGGAACTCCATGGAATTTCCTTAAAAATTACGGATGTTATAGAAATTAATTCTTTTATTTTTTAAGGCTATATGATACCGAATGAATATTTTACAAAGTTTTGAAAATATACATGAGTTCAAAATACAAGGAAGAATTGACCAGTCTCCCAGTTTATATTCATGAGATTAAGTAAATGGTTACTACATCGATAATAATAATGTAAGGGAATGTGTAAATCTTGGATGAATCTAACTAAAATATGTGTATATTCATCTCACTTCTCTTATACGAGTAGAGATGATGTTTTATAACAAAGGTTTTTTATTTATATTATTAAATTTATACACATGGTTTATGATTTATTGGATTTATATAGTATATTTTGAGAAGAAAATTTTGATAAAGGTGTTTTTCCAGGAAAAAATTTATTATCTAGACATTTGTTAAAATTTGATGGAATGTGTTCTCATAATCCATCAATGAGATATTTGAATAAAATATTCTCTATAATATGAAATATTAATATAAAACATTCCAAATACATATAATACCATATATGATATGGTAACAATTTTTTATTTGTTAAATATTCACACTAAAAGGTATGAAATGTTATTTCCTAAAACACAAAGTAGTTGGTGTTGAGTATTAGAAAGATATTATAAAGTTAATATAATGTATAAGAAACTTCTGATAGTATGTTTGGACTTAGAGAAGTTCAATGTTAACAAATAAAAAATTATGACAATCTATGTTTGAGAAATTTTTCACTTGATATCACAAAGAGTTAGGATATGAGACACTAAATAAAAATGTAAATAGTTAAATTTAGTTACTGTGATAAAGTAAATATAACTATTATACGAGCTTAGTTACAAAGTGAAATTCACTTTATTTCCTAAATGGTTTAAGAAATATTGGTAAAGATAAATATAAATAATTCAAACAATTACTTTATTTATAGAAGATTTCAAGGAATTTGTTTGATGGAAATGGTTCCAAGTATGATAATGATAAACTTAAAAAGAGTTATAAGTAAACAATAGAATAAAAAATTATAGAATTTGATCTTATAAAGTAAATAAATTTGAATATATGTTCAAAGAGTTGAACTTAAGGAATATGATTCCTAAGAATCACAATTATTCAAACTATCTTGCTTCATAAATACAACTTACTAAGAGGTTAGTGGGTGTAGTTTATCAAATAGTCACATAGGGATGTCTTCTCTTTACCATTTATTTTATGTTATTTATAATTTAAATATAGAAAAAATATTAGTAAATGAATGGTTGGAGACTCATATTGATTATTAGATTCTAACACATGGATGAAAACATGGTTAACAAAAGGATTATATAGAGTTTTTGAGAAGAAACTATTAGATATATACTAAAAGATATTTATTTATATATAAAATTTTATATTATATATATATATATTGTATATTTAATTACATGCATTTGATGCATGTATTATAATTTCTATATTAAATACATGTGATAATATATATATACATATATATATATATTATATATATTTATATCTTTAAAAAAATTTATTATGAATTATAGTCCACTAAAAATAGATTGATTGGCTTGACCGTTCATTGAATTGGAAAACAACAAATTGTGAGCAATCCATCTATCTTCCTCCAACACTATTGTTCATCATCGGAGGTGAAGGCACTAACACCCCTTGAAAATTCATGTATCTCTATAATACAATTGTAGATCCATTGGTCAGTGTACCCCATCTATGGCATGATGATTTTTTTACTGCTAGGTGATCTTTATAAACCATTCTCCTTTGCCGATAAAGAAGAACATTGCTTCCATAAATGATTTATATGTACACTATTTATATAGTTTATTTACATGATGATTCTGAAAGATTTATCTATCTATTTTTGGGTTGAATGTCACTGCATATGGTCATATGAAGATCATACAAAACCCATTAGTGGTATTAAAGGGAAGGAATCTCTTTCGAATCAACACGTTTATTGATTTATGAAAAATGCATTTTAATAGTAATTTTTTTCCAATTTTGGAAATAAAATATAAAATGTTCATATATATATTACTCTTGTTTATGAAAATAAATAAAGTATTTATTTGAATCAATATGATTCAATTTTTAATTGAATTATATTATATATAAATTGTTTATAAATAATGAAAAATGTATTTTTAAATATTTATATAAATTTATAAAATCATTTTAGAAATTAATTAATAATAAATTGTTTTTGGTTAATTGATATATATATATATTTAATACCTTTTGACAAATTAAATGGAATTATTTATTATATTGAAATAAATGGTTTATTTAGAAATCATAAAAGGTGATTTATAAAGAGTTAATAAATTCCAACACATATAATATGTAGATTATTTAAAAATGTTTATATAATATATATTGCATTATAAAATGTTTATAAATCATAAAATATCTTATAAATTTCATTTAATTTAAATTGTGAAAGTGTTCACATTGAAAAAAATATAAAATGTTTATATTCTTGTTAATTTATAAAATGTTTTTAATTAACATTGATTTATAAATAGTTCATAACTATTTATCTCATGTTTAAATATTTGAATTGTTCATTTATATAAAGGATATCCCCAGTTATATGTATAATAAAAAATTATTTGTGTTATAAATAACAGTATACCAAAATTTACATGATTCATTTCTTCTATGATAGGGCCTTTCATATCATGCAAGGTTTCATATCATAAAATTACGTTTTCATCTACATTGAACTCAATTCTTAATTTTAGTTAAGAGTTTTAGAGTAGTTTTTGGGAATATTTTTTGAATAATAGTTATTAGAGTTTTCATGAATTGAATTCTCTCTTGAGTAAAGTATCCCTATGTAGATGGTCTTTGGGTCAGACCATCTACGTTTTTAGAGGCTTGCTTTGACTAGGAAAGTGAATGAGGTTTACTATCTGTCGCTCCAAGCTTACTCATATGGAGTTTTTGAATCACATATAAATATATGCCTTTAGATAAAGTGTTCATGTAACTTATTCATATGATGCATTTAGATATGTGTGTATATACTTTAATTCTATTTAAGGGCGATTAATGAAGGTTTCATGCATAGGGAAATCATGCGGTGGGTGGTGACCAACTCTACTTTCCCCATGATTGATGATTAATCCAAGATTTAACAAAACATTGAACTTTGTGATCAGTGAATTTAAATCAAAGAATAAGAAATATAAATTAAGAAAAAACTAGAGGAAGGATCATCACATATTATTTATTATTAATTTAATTAATTAAAGAATTAACTTTGTTAGAATTACTTTTCGTTGATTAGTGAGGCAACATATCTACGTTTCTACATTATTACTTTGTAGGAATCAAGTGCATATTTTATCTACCAGTGATCCACATGTGTTCCAATAATCTCTAGATTCCACTGAAGGAATCTCCAAGTGTTAGCACGACAGATCCTTGCACTTGCATCATCCACCTTTATCACTTTGAGAACCACTTCCAAAGAGTTCTCCCTGATCTAGTAGAGAATTATTTCTCTCTATTCTTGGGATCATTCTGGTATAAGGGATCTCTTTATTCTTGAGAGAATTATCCAATTCCATTTTGCACAACCCAATCAAATGAATTTTCTGTTGAGAAAATAACATTACTGGGTTTATATATCTCTAGGGTTAAATTAATATAACCGCACAAGTGACCTTAATTTTTTATTTAATCATAGAGAAACCCCATGTTAAATAATATTAGTAATAATATTATTTCATGACATGCACTTATATTGTGAATTATAATTAATTATTTTTTAATCAAATAATATTCAATATTTATTATTTCTCACCAGATCTAAAATCTTAGTCCACCATTCCTTCATAATTTTTGTTGGACCTTGAATAATGTCTATTTATTTATTAAATAAATATCATTGTGTTATTCACCAATAAATAAATAAATATTATAATTACTAAAAAAGAAAATAAATATTTATATTAAACCAAGAAAACAAGAATAATTATTAAACCATATACAATATTAATATTTATTCAAACATTCAAATAATAAATTATAATATATTATTTAATTGATATTCTGGATACACTTAGTGCATGACCCACTAGGCCTATTTCTTAGTGGCATTGGTTGGAGCGACCTAAAGTATAAGGTTACCATCTAGCAGCATGCAAGACACCCATAGAGAAAGAAGTAAATTCTACAACATAATACATCATACAAATGCTTATTTTGTAATACAATTCATTTATCATGATATTTCAAATCAAGAATCTTGCATGTCAATGCCATCAACCAATGTGCTCGATATCTCTTTCTTTGAATTTATGGAAATATAAATTTCTTGTAGAACACCATGGCCATAAATGTTTTTAAGATATATTATTTCCATCAAAGAGACTGAGATATCAACTTCCATTAAAGAATATAAGAGACAAATCCTTTATCATGTTATTCATTAATGCAATAATAATCGTGACACACCCAACGTATCCTACTTCACTATGGACATCTATCATCACATTTACTATCAATAAATCAAATAATATGACTCATAATAGTCATTAATAATAACATTGCAGTCTAAGGACCAATAAAAACATCGGCAGATAGGAAAATCCAATGACATATATAAATGTGTATTTCCTATTGCCAGGTCTCGTTATCATAATATCCTACTGGATATTACTAAGGGTGTTCACCATGAGAAGCTTCCTCAAAGTCCTATGAGTCTCCACACCTGATATCCTACATAATTTGTGTCCATCAAATGACATTAACCGACTATAGAATATATATTCATGAAAAGTGTCCTTAACACATTTGGGGTCTCATCATAGTAGGGAACTGCAATGACCTTTTAGTGTGACAGATACTCTTTGGACATTATCCCATAAAATTTTACACATAAGAACAATAATGATGTGATAAATAGTTTATTAATATTCAAAAACATGAATACATGGTTATCATAAAGTACACAAATGTTGGTTCTAGGGAACCAACTCCAATAGAATCCCACTTGCAATAGAGCCAACTACTAACAACCTTCAGTCTGCTAGCTCTCACATGATACTCATTCTACTGCTGACATAGGCCTTTTGTTAAGGGGTCTACCATGTTCTCTCCTATGGAAAATCTTCTCACTAAAACTTCATCCCTTAGACAGAAATCCCTCAAGAGGTGATACTAATAGAGTAAATTATTTTTCTATTTGTGTGACATTGGCTCTTTCGAAATAGCTACCACTGCAGTATTATAAAAATATAATGTCATAGGGTCTTTAATACTAGGAACCAAATCAAGATCCTGGACAATGTTTTGAATCCAAATGCCTTCCTTGGATGCATCAGAAGCCAATATATACTCAGACTATGCTATATAATCAACAAAAACCAGTTGCTTTGGACTCTTCCAGCTCACAAATCCACCATTGATATAGAAAACATATCTTGATTGTGACTTCATATCATTCTAATCTGTTTGAAAACATGCATCAGTAAAACCTATAGAGACCAACTCCTCATCTCTTTCATACACTGAGAACATATCCTCAGTTCTTCTCAAATACATAAGGATAATCTTAACAAAAGTACAATACTGTTATCAAGAATTTTCTTGATATATTCCCACCATGATATGTGAATAAGAAACATCAATTCTATTTTATAACATGAAATACATAATTGATCCTATCACTAAAGCATATGGGATCTTACTCATTCTATTTTTCTAATCATGTGTTTGAGGACACATTATCTTATAAAGGTGTAAATCAAGCTACACTGGAACCAATCCCCTATTAGATTGTTCCATAAAAAATATCTTTAGTATCTCGTCAACATATATACTTTGAATTAGTCCATGCAGCCTCTTGGATCTACCATGAATGATCTTGATCACTAGAATAAAGGTTTCTTCGCCTAAGTCTTCATAGAGATACACCTGTTTAACAAGTCCTGAATTGAATGCAAGACTATTATGTAATTTCCAATAAGTAATATGTCATCAACTTATAATACTAGGATAATTACCACATTCACACTAAATTACTTTTCAATATACAACTTAAAATCATTATTTGTAAAACCAAATTCAATTATGGATTCAAAAAATCAAATGTTCTATGACCTGGATTCTTTCTTCAATCCATAAATGGATCTCTACAACATTAAAATTATCTTGAAATTATATGGATTCACAATCCCTTCTAGTAGTGTCATATAGACATATTTATGAAGATTACCATTAAGGAATGTAGTTCTGATATCCATTTTTCAAATCATATAGTCATGGTAAGATGTTATAGTATGTTTAATTCAAATGGTTTTAAACATGAAATCTGGAGAAAAGGTATCATCATAGTAAATTCCTTGATGTTATTTAAACCCTTTAGCCACTCCCATTTATTTATAGGTAGTTACTCTACCTTCCATGTCCAGTTTTCTCTAGATTACCCATTTTCATCCAACAAGTTTTACATCAACTGATGCATCGACCAGAACCTAAACAGGGTTCTGATACATGGAATCCATTTCAGAATTCATGGATTCCTCCCATCTTGCAACTTCAGATCTCGATACTTCATCATTACATGAAATATGTTCATTATCATCAACCAATAATAAACCACCATATTCGATAGCTAAAAAATCATATTTATCTGGTTCTCATATCTCTCTTACACTCCACTGCAGTAGTTCTGTTTCAGGAACAACTTCTTACATGATAACATATGGAATATATTCCTATAACAACTTTTGTGTATCTCAAGCATCAACTTCATCGAAGTCAATATTGATCCCACTATCCTTTTTGAGGATGTTCTCACTCTTAAGGGAAATGAATTTTCTAGAAATAATCACTTTCTTGTTTGAGGGGTTGTATAGTTAGTATCCATTTGTTTCCTTGGGATACCCCATAAAGATACACTTATTACCCCAGGTTCTAGTTTGTTTCATGAGAAGGCCTTAACAAACACTTCACAACCCCATACACGTGTATGAGAAAAAATGGGGTTTCTTTCCAATCCATAACATTAAGGGAATTCCATTTTATTCTTTAATTGGTAATCAGTTTTATGCGTATGTCATAGTTTATAATGAATCTCCCCAAAAGGATAATTAAAGATTTTTATGAGATATTATGAATCTTACCATGTTCGATAAGGTACATTTCCTCCTTTCACTAACACTATTATATTGTGGTGTATAAGGTGGAGTGAGATGATATAGAATCCCAAACTGCCATCAAAAGTCGATAAACTCTTGGTTAATATATTCTACTCCTCGATCCGATCGAATATTATTTATCTTCCTACCATATTTATTATATGCTTCATTATTTAATTCCTTGAATTTCTCAAAGGAATCATACTTACACTTCATCAAGTTGATATATCCATATATACTCAAGTCATCAGTAAAATTTATCATGTAATAATATCCACCTCTAGATTCTACTAAAAATGGTCCACACACATCAGTGTGTAAAAATTCTATAATGTATATATACCTTTCCCCATATCCACCAAATGGCTATTTGGTCATTTTACCTTACAAAAAATCAAGTCATATTTCAAGTGGTTTTAGCATATAAGAGTCTAAACAACTATCTTGATAGATATTTGTCAAAATCTTCTCATTTACATGACCAAGACAATGATGCCAAAGCTTGGTGTTATATGAGTCATGTGAATATGATTCATTAACAATTAACAACACTTGGTTTTCATAATTTAAAACATAAAGATCATTATTTAATTTATTCCCTTCCATAACATATGATTTCCTTATGAAATAAAGAACCTTTATTTACAAACATGAAAATAAACCCATCTGCATCTAAGCATGATACAAAAATTGTGTTATTGGTAACTGTAGGTACATAATAACAATCAAAACCAAAATCATCACCATTATATATGAAAGGAAGTAGTCACCAAAGGCTAGATAATCCATCCTTACACCATTAACAACTCTCATATCCACCTCTCCTCTAGAAATATTTGGAAATATACATGCTTCATACATTTGGATACAGATGTGAATACCAAAAGATGTATATAATACCAAATGTGTAGAAATGGAAATATTACATTCGATAAAGAATGAAAATTTACCTTCCACTTACTTCTAGGTGCAGTTCCTCTTCTAGTGGCCTGATTTTACACATGAAAAACATACCTCCTAGTTTTCCTTCCCCTACATCTAGATCTTATTATTCTTAGAAGGATGGTACTTGAGAGATTTATACTGTTTATAGGTCTTATTCCCCTTTTATTTTTTATTCATTTTCCTATTAACCATAAAGACCATGGGTTCATAACACCCTATTTCTTTATCCACTTTTCTAATTAAAGTAAGAAGTTCTAAAAGACTCTTCTCATTATTTTTCATATTGTAATTAAAAATAAAACTATAGAAGGTCTCAGTCGGTGATTAATGTATGAGATTTGTGCGCAACTCATCTAAGAATTTAATCCCTAATATTTATAGTAATTGAATACATGAGGACCAACTAACTAAGACTCTCCAATATTGGTTGTAAAAAAAGAATTGGAGATCTCATACTTCTCATGTCTCGCCTTCTCTTCCTAGATACCCCAAAGTGATACATCATGATATAGGAATATCAATCCTCATGTTTATTTTAAAGATAATTTGAAATAGATGATATCATGATTTAATGAAAATCTATAGCATCATTCATATTTTTTTCATAGAAAGATATCCAATTATTACTTGCCTCATTGCCAGATGCAACTGGTAAGTGTTCTTCTAGGAGATTCAATTTCCTTTCATGGTGAATGATGACGTGTAGGTTCATTTTCTAACAAAGAAAATTTGTGCTAGTGATAAGGGTTTCCTTAAAAAGTATGAATCAAAATGATATGTTCGATTTAATTTTGATGTCGTTTCTATAAAATAATATAACAAGTTTTAGTACTTTATTTGATAAAATTTAGACAAATAAATAAATATTATATTTATTAGTCTCCCACTATTTTATCTAAACCTAATATATATCACCATTGAATATAGAATAATATGTTTCTTGGACATTCTAGTGTAAAGGATATATATTCCCCTTCCCATTACCCAAACATTGGTTGGTCAAGCAACTTGAATTGTTTTAGGTAGGCATTCCAAATGACAACTTTATTAAATCACAGTTCTTTGATCCTATAAGATGACTCTCCAATTCTAAAACACTTAAATTATATTTCTACAACCTTTGACTCTCAGTTACACTATGTCCTACTTTGGAAATCAATCCTTGATATGAATAAAGTTAATTAAGCCCAAAACCTCAAGTTAATGTCCCCCTATAATTAAAAGCACCCCAACTTTGGCTGGTCTAGCACTTTGAACTATGGTTCAATTTTAACTGAAGTATTTAAAGGCTATACCAACTTAATATTTTATTTAGGGATTTTATCCTTTTATGCTTTAATTTCCAATTAATATATTTACCACATTCTTGTTAATACTAAGTGGGGTTACTTAAACAATTAACCATGTCATAGATAATATTTATGCATAAACCAATTTATTTTAGTTCTATCTTGCATGCTCATTAAGTTCATTAATTTTGTGATTGAGAAAAAACATCAATAATGAAATAATGATGAAAATTGAAATAAATAAAATAATAAAGGGTATTATCATGAGATTTTACTCGTGGTTAATTTATCTAGTGGTTGATAAACTAACTGTTGACTTAGGGGGAAAACTCATTGAACCAAATAATTTTTGTGTTGCATCTTTCTACATGTCCACCTATGTGTCTCTATGGATTGGTTTCACCTTGGCTCCAATCTTGAACCACCCTCACTAGCTTGGGAGCTCCATAAATTACATATTCCTTTTACTCACAAACTGGTGAGGGGAAAAAAGGGTATACATAAAAGAAACCATGGGAGTGTAGGCCCTAGAAAATGAAATGACAGAAGGAACACAGATGAATAATTTAATTTAATAATAAATTAAATGAAACCAATCACATAAAAATGGTTTGGTCTATCTCATGATCATCCACATGTATGAAATGAATTACACATTTAATAAAAATAGCATTCAATTATTAATCCTTCTTATTTAAGACAAATCATTCTCGAATAAATTAATTATCACCTTTAGTTAATAAATTCTTTTATCTTAAGTCTAATATGAATTTCATTAGGATTATCATCCATTATAATTTTAAAAAAATTAAATAAATTAATTTAAAATTAACTATGTAGATAAATCTAACTTGGTGGTAATATGGTGAATACCAGTCTATTCTAACCAACATTTATTACAATCATATACTTGTATATTCTTTATGACATATAGCATACAAGAATTATAACGTAGTTTCATGATGTGTACTTAACATATGATTAAAAAAATTACATGATTTTTCACCCACATGTTGTGCTTAAAAGCACATAGCATAACAACTAGTAATACGAATGATACATGATTTGTAGATCTGAACATTAAGAAGATATTAATTAAACATTTAAATATTTAGGTATATTAAAACCTATCACATGTCATTTCCTATCTTTATGACCACAAACAAGAACATTTCTCAAGGTTTAAATAGTAAAATAAATAAATTTTAAATCTACGTAACTTTTTATAAGTACATGACATGTGAATATGAGGTACACGGTGTGTACATCTCTCACCATCTATCCAAGGTACTCGCCCAGCGACTCAGCGTCTTAATCATACCTCAAAAAATAGAGTACGTAGCATGTCCAATGGGATACAAGCCATGTGATCTCTAAATTACACAGTCAATAGTCAGGTAAGACATTTATTAAAATACATGTCACATATTTTACTCAAAAGGACTATACATCATGTACGTGGGTTACACAAAATTTAATCCAGTTGACTATGCACTAGTATGTCCTGATCAACACATTGTGTAAGAATTAACTACATTGCTTGTCATTAATGCACACAGTTTTAGTAATTTCAAATTAAATCCTTGTGCATTGAACACAAGTACACGACATGTAATTTTGATTACACAGTGTTTCCTACTATGTTTTCAGTGAGAAAAATTGGCCCGTACAAATGAGTTCCTTAATTTTATTTTAATCATAAAATTAGTTGTTTCAATTTGATATATGAGAAATGAATGAGTAAGAAGCAAATATCTCAATTTTAATTAAAATTAAGGATTAATCTTGAATTGAAAAACTAAATTAAAATTCTTAAATCACAAATTATCTTTAAATAGTTATATATAATTATGCTACCCCTCTAATACCACTTGATGTTTTCAAGCGCAACAGAAGTGTGTGATGGGAAGCGCCCAACTTTGATTTATAATTTGACTAATAATTAATATGAGATTGAACACAATATTGAATTTCATGATAAGAATAATTAAATCAAAGAATTAGAGTATATAATTTAAGTTAGAACCATAGAGAGAATCATCACATATTAATAATAATTAATTTTAATCAATTAATGAATTTAATTTTTTTGAATTCTTTCTTCATCGAGGAATCAGGATACATATCTATGCTGATGCATCATTGCATTGTAGGAATAAAGGGTAGATTCACTCTAGGGGTGATCCAAACATGTTCCAAGAATCTCCATACATTGCTGAAGGAATCTCTAGGCGCTAGCACGATAGATCCTTGTGCTTGAGTAATCCTAATTTGATCAATTCAAGAACTATTTCCAAAGAATTCTCTTTGATTATATAGAGTAGGATTTCCCTCTATTAATGGAAGAATACTTGGAGAAGTAATCTCTATAGGATTGAGATAATTCTCCAATTTTGTTGTGCACAACCCAAAAAAATGAATTTTTATTGATAAAATAACATAACTGGATTTATATATCACTAAGTTTAAAATAAAATAATTTCACAAGTTCCCTTAATTATTCATTTAATTCTAGAGAAATACCATGTCAAATAATAATATTAATATCATTATTTCTCAACACATGCTTAACTTGTGAATTATAATAAAATATTATTTACTCAAGTAATATTCAATATTTATTATTTCCCACCAAACCTAAAATCTTAGTCTTACATTCCTCCATAATGTTTATAAAACCTGGAATAATGACTACTTATATATTAAATAAATACCACTTTTTTATTCACCAATAAATAAATAAATATTATATTCATTAAGATAGAAAATAAATATTTATATGCAACCAATAATGCATGAATAATTATTAAAATATGTACGAGAACTATATTTATTCAACTTTTTAAATAATAAATAGTAAAATATTATTATACTGAGATTATGGATACACTTAGTGTGTGACCCTCTTGGCCTCTTTCTCGATGGAATTAGGCGGAGCGGCCTAAAGTACAAGGTTAGCATCTAGCAACCCACCAAGAAACCTATATAGAAAGTTGTTAATGAGGAAAAAAACAATACCTCATACAAATTCTTACAGTCTAATAAGATCTCTTTATTATGATTTCTTAAATCAAGTAGGTAGCATGCCGTTTCCCTTAACCTATGTGCTCGATGCCTCTTACTTTGAATTTCCTATAATAGAACATGGATATAGAACAACATGGCACTGGATTTATTTAAGATATATCATTTCCATCAAAGGACCCGGGATGCCTACTTATGTTAAAGAACAAAAGGGACAAATCCTTTCTCATATTATTCATTAATTCAATATTAATCGTGATACACCCAATGTATCCTACTTCTTCGTGAAAATCTGTTGTCACATGTTTCATCAATACATCAAATTACATGACTCATATAATCATTAATAATATTAAAGTTTATGGACCAATACACACATCCAAAGATAGAAACATCCAATGACACATATAAATGTGGATTTCCTGCTGGTGGGTCTCATTATCATAATATCCTACTAGATATTACTAAGGGAGTACACCAATATAAGTTTCCTCAAAGCCCTATGAGTCTCCACCCCTAATAGATTATATGAATTTTGATCACTAAATGATATCATTTGGCCATAAAACATATACTCATGAATAGTGTCATAGCACTTATGGGTTTTCATCATAGTAAGGAACTTCTATGACCTTTTAGTGGGACAACTACCCTTTGGACATTATCACATACTATGTTACACATAAGAACAATAATGATGTGATAAATACTTTATTAATATTCAAAACCACGAATACACAGTTATCATAAAGTAAAAATAAGTTGTATCTAGGGCCCCAACTCCAAAAATTAACATAGACATGTGGGTTTTGTTAATAATTACACATTAATGTTGTGTGAACACATTAATTTGGTGGTTGGAATAGGGATTCAAAAAATAAATCCCTAGAATTATGCCGACACAAAAAGTGAATAAGTCATGAGAAGATAATGATTACATATGATGTAATACTTATGAATTTAATATACATATGATGTATATTAGATTTTTGTGACCTTAAAATAAAACCCCCACAAAATACTAAGTGTGAAATTCCATCCAAAGAGACACTTTTCAAGGTCTCTATCATTTAATTGGGTATTTTTAAACTTAGAATGATTACCCCTAGATTATCATGTGTATAGAAAATGAGCTATGCATAACTTAGGACTATCATGTTTGGTATTTTCAAGATCAGTGTGAGTATCCCCTTATTATACTTAGTTAGATTATTCTTAGCATATTATTTTGGTTATACTAGCTGGGAATCCTTAATAGTTATGATACCAGAGGAATAGAGTTGAGTGAATCCATGTGATGGATTTGGATAAAGAATTATCCACTCAACTATCCAAGAATCATAACTATTATGATTTGATGATTCCCTACTTAAATAATCATAAATGTCTTATGTGATAATCTATGTATGTTATGGTTAAATATGGATTGTGGCTCACTAAATGGATACAATGTACAGGGTCATCATTTTAGTTGGATCAATTTCATTAAAAGTCCTTAACAAAAAATATAAAAGATTATTTAAATCTAATTAAAAGTTATGTAATAGATAAATGAATCATCATTATCAAACTAATTTTTTTATTAATTCTTTAAAGAGTGAGCTTAAAATACGAAACTCATATAACTATTATCTTAAGAAATGTTCTTGAGAAAGAGATATATTCTATGTGTTAGAATAGTTCCTTCCTGAGTAACCAAGAGTTTATGTTGTTAAAAAATAAAATCAAGATGCTTATGGAAGCACGAAATGATTTGTTTCAATGGAATTAGATGCCAAATGACTAAAGGAATCTTATTCTCTACTCATGCACTCAATATGATTGGTTACATAAATGATTTTCTTCTTATATACATAATATGATTGGGTACATCAAGTGATATTCAATATGATTGATTATATTAATGACTTGGTGAGTCTAAAAGTTATTTAAAGCATTATTGGATATAAAAATAAATAATATTATTTTGAAAAATATATGATATCAACTATATGTTTTAAAAGTGTTATAAATATAAATAAGATTAGAAAAATGAATAGAATTAAAGCTTGATTTTTTATTTCAGGTAATGGAGAAAAGGATTTACTATATTGATAACTTATATGCATAATTCTCAGATAGAATCATTAAAAGTTGTGTAAAATATCACATTTATCTATTTATATGATCATGAAAACAATGGTCATTTAAATGAAATGAGATTTGTGTTTTTACGCATGGTTTGTCATTAGTTTAATTCTATAACCTTATTTAAAGGGGAGACTAAAATAGCTTGTTCTAGTTGGGGGATTCTTACTATTTTGATTTATGGAATTTTTCTGAAAAAGTGAATGAATTAAATAAAAATTTTCCCGATATTTTTATAATGTTGAGAATAAATGAACTAATCATATGATGTTTAGATTAGTGTATTGTTTTGGCAGTGATAATGGGTAAAGGTCCAAACCAGAAGAAGAATGTTAGTTGAAAATTACAATAATATTTCTTCAAGAATCTAGATAAGGTTATTTGAAACCCAAGGATACTATTAGGAAAGAATAATGATTTTATTTTATGGGTTTATCGAGAATAATTTAAGTGGTTTTGGGAACTCCAGGGAATTTCCATATTAGGTAAGTATGTTATAGAAATTAATTATTTGATTTTTTAGGGGTATGTGATACGGAATGGATATTTTATAAAGTGTTGAAAATATACATGAGTTCAAAATCAAAGAATAATTTATCAATATTGTAGTTTATATTCATGAGATTAAGTAAAGAGTCACTACATAGATAATTTCAATTTAAAGGAATGTGTCATGCCTAGATGAATCTAAGTAAAATATGTGTATCTTCATCTCACTTATCTTATATGATTTGAGAGGATGTTCTATAACACAAGTTTTTTATTATATGATTAAATTTATACACATGGTTTATTATTTATTTTATTTCAATAAAATATTTTTAAAAATGATTTTGATAAAAGTGTTTATCCAGGATAAAAGTGTTTATCCCAACATTTGTTAAAGGAATATGTTCTCATCATTCATAGATGAGATATTTTTATAAAATCTTCTTTAAAAATGAAAACTTTAATAGAAAGCATTCCAAACACATAGAATAACATATATGATATGTGAAAGTTTTTTTATTTGTTAAATATTCATACTAAATGGAAATAAATGTTATTTACTAAAACACAAAGCAGTTTGTGGTGAGTCTTAGAAAGATATTATGAAGAAAATATAATTTCTAAGAGACTAGTGAGATTATGTTTGGACATATAGAAGTTTAAAGTTAGAAAATAAGAGATTATAAAAATCTATGTTTGAGTGATTTTTCACTTTATACCAAAAAGAGTAAGGATATGAGACAATCATCGAAAACATAAATAGTTACATTTAGTTACTGTGATAAAATAAATATCACTACTATTATATTTAGTTACAAAGTAAAATTAATTTGATTTATTAAAATATTTATCAAATATTGGTAAAGATAAATATAAATAATATAAATATTTACTTTATTTATAGAATATTTCAAGAAATAAGGTTGATAGGAATGTTTCCAAGGATGATGATGATGTACTTAAAAAATTGTTATAAGTATAAAAAATAATATAACATTATAACATTTGATCTTATAAGGTTATGAAATTATAATATTTGTTCAAAAAGTTTAACTTATGGAATATGATTCCTAAGACTCACAATTATTCAAACTAGCTTTCTTCATAAATGTTACCGACTAAGAGGTTAGTGGGAGTATTTTATCATATGGTCACATAGGTATGTGACATGAATTACATTTTCATTTAATATTTAAAATATACTACTGAAGAAAATACATTATTTTCATTTGTAATCTCTTAATAGATGGGTTGTAATGGTTGTAAAAATATCATGTTATTGTTATAAAGGAAATATCTATTTATCATTCATTCATCTATCCTTTAATTTAATTTACATGAATGGTTGAGTGATAAATATCCACTCAAAGTTCAAACATTGAGTTATCCCTAATCGATTATAATCATGGATTCTAATGGGTTGTGATGATATGTAAAGGCAATCTTGAATAGGTTCTTATATCTTTTAAAAATTCTTTTACATGAGATATTGAAGAATAGATTCTTGAGGTAATAAGTACAGACTTATTACTCGGACTGATCATCTAAAGTATATCTCATTGAATGACATATGGTCATAGATATACATATTGATGAATTCTTTTTATTAGTCCTTCTTACCTAAGGTTGGTGGGATACCTAGTATGAGATCCTTCTTACTTTGATACCCTACTTATGAAATTAACCATAAAACTTAGATAATCATGGGGTGGTTGGGTATTTTTCTAATCATGTCATCGCTTGGAAGTCAACTAATAAGGGATTTATCCACATTGTATGAAAAGGAAAGAAACCTATATCTTGATTGAATTATTCTAGGGAAATCCATGGCTATACTTAGTTGTTTCACATATGATTTTTTCAACAACTTGTATATGTGACATGTTATGTTCTTATTAGATATATGAATGAAATGTGATGTATTCATCCACTTGGTTAGTCTTTTTCATAGAATAAAGAAAATGATGAGAGGACTATACTAGATTGGCATGTTACATGTCTATTGGTCACTTGGTGTTAGGGAAAAAGGGATTATATAAGATACATGTGGTGTATATGATACATCTTATGGTGGAACTGTTCATATAGAAATATGAGTATGTTTGTTGGAGATCACACCATACTCCTTAGTAGCATGAGTAGACTACATTCTTTTCCTGAGGCCACTATTTGATTACATCTATGAAATAGAGATTTCATAGTTATTTTCAATGTTTCTAAGGCGTGAAGGGTCACAGAATTAGGTTCTTGCATAACGATAACATTTTGGACAATGTGGTTGTTCAAAATGAAGAGAGTTTGATGAAAACCCATATTCAAAAGAGTTTATATGGATTCACAATGATTTGTGAAGTTATGCATAATGTCCTAATGGGATTTTAGTGAAAGTGGAAGATTGTTTGATGTGAACTAATATATATATTTATATATATATTATATAAAGTGTATATTTAATTAAATGCCTTTAATTCATGTATTATAATTAATATATTAATTACATCTGATTATAAATATATATATCTATTTATCTTGAACTATTTTATTATCATTTACAATATGTTATGAATTGATTTACTGGGTTTACTGATCATTGAATAGGTTTAATTAATTATGGGAATAAATGGATATGGATACATAAATATTGTTGATACATTTTTCATTTAATAAAACATGTAATGTATGTCCATATAAAGTTATGTGATCCCTCCTGTTTAAAATAAGAAATTTTGAGAAATCCTCTCATTTCTCTCTTCCCCTGACACTATTGTTCATCATCAGAGATAAATGCACCGTCACCCTATTTCCTCTAGAGATGGATATGACCTTGTTTGTTTAAGTTTAAAACTTTCCAATCGGTTTCTAATGGGTGTATTCGTATAACCATAAACATACAATGATTCTATATCCATTTGGTCATACTTTCCAAAGGTAGGTGCTCATTAGTTGTGAACCGATGAGGATTAAGAATTTGAATTAGTCGAGAGGATGGGAGGTCAGGATCATCACACCATTTTAGGGGGAATTATTACCTACTCCGAGACCCTCTTATAGATTTGAGTTATGTTCACGAA
The DNA here is from genome assembly GCA_963277665.1 of Viscum album. Lineage (NCBI taxonomy): Eukaryota > Viridiplantae > Streptophyta > Magnoliopsida > Santalales > Viscaceae > Viscum > Viscum album. The sequence goes on along the minus strand of OY728166.1, from coordinate 1,364,614,711 downwards.
TCCTTATTAATTCACCAAGCATGAAAATGAGTTTTCCTTTAGATTTGGCAATCGATGATTGATATGTATGGTATTTAGAGAATATTTTATATGTATTTGAGGTTATTCATCGATGGAGAATCATCTATATATATTAGATATCCTTATTCAATGGTATCCATAAATACATTATATATAAATCTCTTGGTCATTATGATGACCATACTAGTTTTAAATCCACTCAGTAGGGAAGTTGAAGTTTATTTTCATTCAGAAAGATATAGATTATTTCAGAGTTGGGATCGTACCCACAGACGGGCTACCTACGTATCATCATTGAAAAAAAGGAATAACAACCCACGTAGTTTAATAAGAAGGATATAGTTTAACATCATATGGGATGGAAAAGAATTAATGAATTATGAGCTTGAACTATAGAAAGGATTCCTATGTACTCTAGTTTTAACGTAGAGATCAAAGTCCACATAGTAAGGGTAAGAAAATATGGGAATTATTCATGGTTAAATACTCAAAAGATATTTTGTGATTACCTTTACACTCTAATCTCACGTGAGTCATGCTCGGTGTAAAAAACAAGAGGTATCAGTAACCCTGACAATTGGGCCATGGAAGATACAGTCATAAGAAATTATGTGGGGCTTACATATGTATTACAGAACAAGTAAATGAAGATTTGGACATAGGAAAGAAGCCCTAGGAGCCAGGTCCATAAAGGTATTTGTACTTTATGTAGATTTAGAGTTTTAACCGGGGGATTACTCCTAAAGAGGAGGCCCGAATTAAAGGGGACTTATGATTGGGTCTTATTCCTAAGAAGGAGGCCTAAATAAAAAGAAATTAAGATTAGGGATTACTTCTGAGAAGGATGCCCTGGTTAAAAGGACTTCTGACTAGGGCTTACTCCTGAGAAGGAGGCCCAGGTTAAGGGAACTTGTGACAGGGGCTTACTCTTGAGAAGGAGGCCCAGGTTAAAAGGAACTTATGACTAGGGCTTACTTCTGAGAAGGAGGCCTAGGTTAAGAGATCTTATCATCTTAAAGTATGAGGTTATGGAGGAAACCTCTAACCGTGGTGACATAAAGCTTCTAAGTCTCGAGGTATTGGGAGAGGTTGTCATATAATTTTATTCAGATAAGGAAGCCAACAAAAGAACCATGCCATAAATGTCTTTGAAAAGGTGTTTGAGGGATAATATCTTGAAGAGGAGAGGTGAACAGGAGAGAGGCACACAAATAAAGTTGGCGCACAAGTCTTGGCCACACAAATCATTTGGCGCCCAAGTTTTGGCCTCACAAGTGTACTTGTGCAGCATGGGTTCACCTGAGTGATGAAGAATATATAGGGTAATACTTGGGAGAGACTTAACTCAAGACTTTAGTATTATCCTAATATGTTTCCAAAAGGGAGGTGCACAATTTTCATTGAAAGGGTAGGGAGGAGTGCAAGTGTTTCCATCTTTAAGGAGGTTTGGACACTTAGGCGTGCAAGTGTTGATGAATTCTAAACACATAGGCCTTATCCTACTCCTTCAAGTCTTCCATTCTAGGTAAAAAGTTACCTTAGTAGCTTTCAGAAGAGTTGAGTTGAAGACTTGGGCGATCAGAGGGTGAATCTGAGTTTTGGAAAATTCGTCCCCGAAATGGGGGGCCCACAGGAGCTATTTATAGTCCATCGGGAACCTTGGGCGATAAAATGAATAGGGCTCTCAAGTGACTTGCACGACGTGGATGAAACTTGCGTGATATCCTCAAAATGGGTTCCTGGTCCATGCCTTTGTCAATTTTTGATGTTCTTCAAAGGGCGACCCTCATTGTGCTTAAGGTATTCCCCTTTTCCATTCATTGGACTCTATGATGGAAAGAAGCGTCAACAAAAGTCTCCCCTCAGAGTTTGATCTGAAAAAGGTAAGAGGATTTGACTCTAAGGAAAAAGAGAAACCAGGGTTCAGCGGCACGCAGGTTTTAGGCGCGTAGGGTTGCAGGATCGCCTATATTTATGGGTGTCACTTCGCGCAAACCATCCTGCCTCCAAAGCTTTTGAGATTTCTTCAAGAAAGTGTGTTGGTTTTCTTTTTCAATATCTCTTATTTTTGTCGCACTTCTCTAGTAAGGATTTTGACTTGTGCGCCATCATTAGCATGACATTACTTGCGCGGACAAAAATTGCACGGAAAAACATGCGCGCCTTAGTACCTTAGCCATTTTTTTGTTTTCTTAACAAATATTTCATAAAAAACTGACTTACTTAAAAGTTAATTATTGGATCTTTCTGTAGGTTCAATGGATCCAAGGAAGATTGGATTAGCTGATGAGTTGTCCAGCAAGAGAATAGATGACACAATGAACGTTGTCGGCCATGATTATTATGTTATCTATGATAGAACTCTCCCGGATTTGGCTAAGTACTTGAAGAAATATCACGCCAATTTCCCATAGAGTATTTACATGCCTTTATATGGCCATGGTCATCTGTAAGGAGTCAATGTTCCAGTGGAAAAGAATTATATTCTTCATTCTTGGTTTCAGACTTACACCAATTTATCTTTGGAAAATGTCTCAGTTGCAGGATCATTTTTTAATGCTGGAACAGTGGAGAAGGCGTTTATAATGCATCATAGCCCATGTGCTCCAGATTTGAAGCCTCACAATCCCGAGCTGCAGTCTCATTGCTATCCCTCTATTTTTGGAAATTATCTGATGGACCAATCCAAGGGATGGAAAAATAGTTGGGATTTCCGTCCTGGAGGAGGTGTGAAGCCAACTTGGATGTGGGTATATTGGGTGCAACAAACCTGTGCAGAGTTTTTTGAGGATCTGAATGGAGCTACAATATATGAAGCTGTCTGGGCTGGGCAGACATATGTCTACAGGAATGATGATTTTGTTCCAGAGCTAATCAGCCGCTGGAGCCCAGAAACCAATTATTTCCATCTGACTCATGGAGAAGTAGGCATCATCTTGTGGGATTTCTACATGATATCAGGAGATCCAATTCTAGGAGACATGTATGATGAGTTCATCCCTCCGAAGGCGACGTGGAATGATTCTGAGAAGACTTTGGCTCTAGATTGGGAGTTGTTGAAGATCTTTTTCAAGATCAAGAATTCAAAGTCCACGGAAACTCATTCTAGATAGGATATTCATCTAGAGGAGTTGATGGATATGTTTCTCATCAAGAAGAAGGAGGAGGGGCCCACCAGTACTCTTCATACCAGTTGCAGCAGAGTAGAGAAGAGGGGTGATCTTGGCACATTCTGGCCAACTCTAGAAGCGGGAGAGTTTGAAAAGTGGGGTTATCAAGTGGATCAAAGAATCATAGAGAAGACACATATAGCGGGCTTCTTATCCATGTGGCTCATCATTTATCTTCTACCAGTTAGGGATTCGAAGAGAGGCATTAGGCCATGGACCTTTGTTGTTGCAGCTAAGTTGGATGAGAGAAAAATGGTTGGGTTGGCCACCCTGGTTTTGGAGAAGATTCATAGGAGCTTACTTTATGTTTATATGGGTATGTATACTTTGAGAGTAGTGGGACCATTCCTAGTTTTTTGGGGATGGATCACCACTCACTTCAGGACATACGCTGTACAGAGCAGAGTACCGGTTTCTGGAAGTTCTTTTAGGCCATTGGTGTCATCATTTTCTGGAATTTCTCCATTTTCTCTCAATTCCTATGATCTAAAGGTGAGGCTGAGTATGTTCAAGGAATTTTATTTCTTTCCTTGTGAAAAACTGCCAACCGGGCAGTTTGTTGATGATGGAACAACTAGCCTGGAATTGAGGTCATATATACTGGCTTGCAGAGATGGTGTATTGGACACCCAAATTGACGGAGAGATTATATGTGAGGATTATATTCTATATAGATTTTCAGGCCAATTCAAGTGTCTGCAAAAGATTGTTGTATCCCCTCCCGTGCACATCAGGTCAGAGAGACATCTAATTTTTTTTCGACAACTATGGTTACTGACAGTTATGGAGAAGACCGGGGCAATGTTTGATCTACCAGTTGCTGGAGCGGCGAGTCAATTGACTACATGGTATGCCGAGAACTGGGTAGCATCGTACCTGTCAGGGGTTTTTATTCTTCCTATCTCCTAAGTGGGGAGTAAAAAGAGAAGTGTTAGGAAATAAACCTTTCATCTGGAAGGTGACTCTTCCTTACTTGGAGTTGATTCACCAGGTTCTTCACCTAGGGTTTATTCACCGGATTCTCAGGATGGAGTTGATTAGGCATGACATGCGTCAAAACGGCCTCGTTCTAGTTATAATCCTCCATCCAGAGTCAAGAGACCTACTCCATCGACTCATGGCGAGTTATATCATTGAGGGAATTTAGTCTCCATTATTTTATAGAGCAATAAGTTTCATTTTCTTATCCTTTATCTGTGATTGTAGAAGCATGGAAGAAGTTGATGTCCAAGATTGTAGGACCCTCCTCACAACCTTCTAGTGCACATTCTGAATATTTATGACCAAAGGATATCCAAACATGGCGGAGTTTATATTGTGATGCTAAAACCTCTAGGATCGACATATGCAAAGGGATATATATCCTCGGAGTGGGGGATCTCCGAGCTTCTGCTGATATCCGCTTCAAGGATAACCCCAATGAAGTGTGGGTTTGAATCAGAGAGCTGGAAATGCTCATACATGCCACTGATTGTTCAAATCCTATCACCAAGTGGGTGAAGGAAATAGTGGATCATGGAACCACTGAGGGGATTGGTGCTTCAGTAGATGAGGAGTGGCATGATTTCGTGTCTCTTGGAGATGTAAATTTATTTCCTTATTTGCTTTGCAACTTGATTTCAGTCAAAGCTTTGTTACTCAAGAAAATTACTTTATTTATCCTGCAGCTTATTTATGAAGGAACTACTGAGGTCCCTTCACCGTAGTAAAACCTTGGCAGCACTGCTCTTGGAGTCCTTAAATCTCCTCGTGAGCCAGGCGAAGTATCTCTAGGCTAGCAAGCCATAAAAGTGGAGTTAGAGAGAGCTTTACACTCTCCGATACCTGTATTTGGAGGTGATGATTTCAACACACCCCAAAAGTCATAGAAGCAAAGACATTGAAGGAAGAAGTCCACAACTAGATGCTTCCTCAGTAGTGGTAAGTTCTTCGGATAGTCATGAATCCTAACTCATGAAAAGGTTGCTCATACTTCTTGGGATTGCAGAGGATTATTTGATTTCCCCTTTGAGGGAGAGTACTGGCCCTCCTCTATGGAAGATGTAGGGTGCTGGTGAACAGTAGAAAATTCATGCTGACCTAACTTCTCCTGAATAAATGATGAGCGAAGAAGAGCCAACATCCGTTCCTAGTACAACTCCAATTTTTACTGCTATGAGAGAAGAGCCTGCTTTTGGTAAATTAAAAATAATTCATAGAATGTTGAATGAAACTATCAACTAACTTCTATTATGTGATGCTTTAGGTTCAACACCTGCACCAGAACATTTGGCGACCACTGCAACTGACTCCGCAATTTTTTCTGAGGAAGCTTTCTGGGGTCAGAGGTCACAGGAGGAGGGTCTCCCAGAAGACATGTCAAATGATCCCACTGGTGAGACTAACTAGTAATATTAGATATGACTGGATGAAATGATGAAACTTGGTGCGTCTTTAGAAAAAAATTTAGAACATGTTAAATTACCATGTTATTTAAAATATTTTGGACGTGAGTGTTATCCTTTGTCCTGTTAATCTTTTTATTACATCTCTGACCATGATTGGTTGAAATGTGCAGTTCTATCCAAGCAATCGGTTGATCTGCTGATGCCTGAAGGGGGTAGAGACAACCCGATCATTGCAGAGACGCTATCTCAAGTGGAGATTAACTTGACAGAGGTTCTTGAAACTCGTCCTGAAAATCTTATTGAAGGTAGGAAAGACAGGGAGGAGCCTTCTCATGCTGCTGATCTACAGTTGGGTAAACGATGATAATATTTGTGGATGTACTTGATTTTCAAGACAACTAATCAACTTTTTTTATCCTATTAAACTAACCAATGCTTTAAATTGACTATGCAGGGATATCAACATTAGTGGAAAGATCCGGAGGTGAAGCCTCAGCCTCAGCCCCAATAGAAGTAGAAAGTGAAGTAACAAGGGTCAGGGGGAAGGAGTAGAACATGGCACTTCCTTAAATGCATTAATCCCGGACTATATTCCCCCCTGTGATTGCGATGCTGAATCAGACCCAGTGGTGAAAAATGTGCTCTAATTATCACGTTGCAAGGCATGAAAGAATATATGGAAGATCATATCTGAAGTGTCTATTGAAGAGCTATCTTCGAAGATACCGTGACTATCATCCTTGTTCGTCATACCAGGACTTGGCGGTTTTGGATATCAAGAGATCTGTACCGCGGTGAAACAAGTCATCTTAAGGAGGGAGAATGAGAAAAAGTGTCGTCAAGATCTGATCCGAGCGAGGCTTGTGAACAATATCGGAGAATTAGAGGCTGCGGTTTCCCGAGCTAAGGATAATCATGCTGCAAAGTAGAAGGAGCAGAAGCAAAAGATCACTGAGAAATTTTTCCAGCAGATGCACCTTCAGCAACAGCTAGTTTCTGTTACTGGGGAACCTGACCAGCTTAACAATTCATTGGAAGGAGTCCAAATGGATAGTATTAAATCCATCACAAATGCCAAGTAAGAACTCCATCAATCTGAAAAGAGTGAAGTGGGTCGAGTGAATGAACTTCAAGTGGCTTCTGATGAAGCTCGGGATACCGTAAATCAAATGAAAAATTATATTGAAAGACTCTTATAATTATTTAAAAAGAGAAGATACTCCAATCTATGGATGTTCTTCTCATATTTTTCATCAATGAAAAGGAAATTTCATCTTCAATAATTTGTACCTTCATTCTCTTGCTAAATACTTAATTTTTTTTACCTAATCCAATGGGCCTAGTAATAATAGTTTGATTTTTTCTAGGATTATACAAAAAACCCCACAAACTTTTCTTCTTTGTTTGCTCAATATTTCCTAAATCATACAAAATGAACGTTTAGTAATCTGGGACTCAAATTTTGTTTAGAGTTCCTTTTACAGGTTCCCAATTTAATGAGTACCCTATCTGTTGTTGGTAGTTTAAAGTCATGCATGTCAGATATAAAAAGGCTAATGTTTAAGGACGAATAGATTTTAATGAATGGATTAAAATTTTCCCAATTCCTTGAAAATTTGTTTGAAAACATATTACCACATTCAATTATGGGGGAAAACATGTAAACTAGGACTTAAGAAATTTTAAATCTGAGGGATGATATGAAAAAGGGCTAAAAGGCATTAGAGGAAGTATTTCCTAAGAGTGAAGTTACCACTATTTGAAAGACCTGTTAGGGGGTTGAATTATACAGGACCACTTAAGGGCATTGGATGAATAGTCAAATAATAGCATCTTTTGGATAACAGGTCTGTTATGTAGACTATTTATGCAAGGCCACCTAAGGGCACATGCTGCATAGTCAGGAAAAATAACTCTCAGAAATTTTACTTTTCTATTGCTAAAATCTAGTGAATTTTTATGGAGATTCAAATTTCCCAAAGCATAGAGTCTGCTTTATAGAGAGAGGTACTTTAATATAAAGAGGATATTCCCAATTAATATTGTCAAAGAATTGGATGAATGTCACTCCAGCAAAGGTCTGACCCAAATGCAGGGAAGAGAAATATAAACCATTGACTTGAATACTTTCAGATCATGAAAATGAGTATGGGAAAAATATGTTAAGGATGACTATTTTTGCGAATCCCTACATATTTTTGTTAAGACCAATAATGAAAAAATAGGTTTTCCCCCCAAGAATGAAGTTACCACTATTTAAAAAACCCATTAGGGGGGTTGAATTATGTTGGTCCACCTAAGGGAATTGTGTACATAGTCAAATAATAGCATCTTTTGGATGACAGGTCCGTTATGTAGACTACTTATGCAAGGCCAACTAAGGGCATGTGCTACATAGTCAGGCAAAAGAATTCATGGGTATCAGACATTTTGTGACCAGAAGTCAAGAAAAGTGTTATGGAGATCTAGAAGTATTTAAGGTTAGGAGTATGACACTTGAAAATGGGTATTGTCTAATGCATGAAAGAGATACATAGACCAATTCTGACCATAATCATGTTGTGGCTGGGTCCTGAATTGAGATGTTGGACATCACTACATATCTCATTAGGATGAGAATCAAGACATACGTAGTTCTAGAAATATAGTTTAATTTCATGTGGGACAAGAGCACATGAGATCTTAGTTTAGGGTTTTAGAGCTCAGACAATAATGAGGGAGACACATTGTGTGTTTGTTATAAACCTGATGTGAATAAAGACCAGGGTTTTCATACCACATTCATGTGCTCACAGGGGGACTTTTCAGCCAAGGGACTGAAAGTGGAGTTTGGGGTTATGCCCAAAGACTTGGGGCTAGATTCAAGGGATTCTCAAACATTGCTTCGTATCCCATAGGGATGGGAATCAAGCCATACATAGTTCTTAAAATATCCTATGTATAGATTTGGTTCGTAAATGTGAAGGGTGAAAGGGGACATTAGTGCAATGATGGTTGGATCCAAGATTAAAGGTTCAGGTATCGCCATGTATGCACGTAGTCCATGGAATATGACATGATTATAGATCAATGTCAATAATGATTCCCTTTAAGGTGAGGGTGTCAGAGACTATTGTAGTTTATTGTCATACAGAACAAAAGTGAATATAGTTTAAGGTCATATGCATGGATCGGTGCTACACAGTTTAGTGTCTTGTAGCTAGGATGTATTGCTATGCAGTTTAATGTCCTGCAGCGAGGAAAATGGAGAACTGTATAGTTTAATGTCATATAGCAAGGATGATGGTGCTGCACAGTTTAGTGTTATGTAGCAGAGAAAAAAGGGTCGTACATAGTTTAACTTCATGTAGGACGATGGTGAACCAATGTAAAGATATTGGTTGGGGGGGGGGGTTCATGGATCAACATCATATGAGATGGTGGTGAACCGACGTGAAGATATTGGTTTTGGGCTTAAACCCCAGGAGGTTGCCTACGTACCCAACCTTGAAGGAAAGGATCAAAGTCTGTGTAGTTCTATTGAGAATGAATTGGTGATCGAGTTATACTTGAGGACAACGACAAGAATATGGTGTTGAGACTTATGCATGGTTAGCGGCCCATAGAAGGTTTTATGGTTGAATCTTACCCTAAGCTCACGTGAGTTATGCTCAGTGAGAGAAGCAAGAGGTAGCAACAACCCTAACGATGCACAGTTTAACGTCATGTGGGACAAAGGGTGCTGTACAGTTTAGCGTCATGTAGCTAGGATGTATTGTTGGGCAGTTTAACATCTTTTAGGACATGTGCACAGTTTAACATCATGTAGGACGTATTAAAGGACTTTTTCACAGTTTAAACATCATGTAGGATGAACGTGTATAGTTTAACGTCATGCAAGACGTATAAGGGATTGTTTACATTTTAACGTCATGTAGGACGATATAATTTTTGTTACACAAAATACTTCTTCAAGAATCTGGCATTGGTTGGAGTCGTGATGAGTTCTCCTTTCATTGAGATTAAAGAAGAATCTTCATTGGAGTACATCTTATGTATTGAATATGGTCCTTCCCACTTTGGATCAAGATTTGGAGGTGTTTTTCCTAGTATCATTGGAGTTCTGAAGACAAATACCAATTCTACTTGAATGAATTAACAAAGACAAACTTTTTTATTAAAATACCATGATATTCAATTCTGATAGACTTCCAAGTAGTGCAGGGTGCACAATATCTTTTCATCTAATAGTTCCAATTCATCAAATCGATGATGAGATTGTTCATCTTTGGATGACTGATCACAAATGGCTACTCTGAGCGATGGTAATTGAACCTCAATTGACCATACGACTTCTGTTCCATATACCAATGAATATGGAGTTGACCGCGTAGCAGTGCTGGTGGTGGTCCGATAAGCCTATAAATCATGAAACAGTTTATCAGGCCTTGATTTCTTATCTTTATCCACCATATTTTTCAGTATGTTTGAAAGAGTCTTATTTAATGCATCTATTTGTCCATTGGCTACTACATGGTACTGAGATGAATGGTTGGATTTGATGTTGTATTCTTAATACAATTTTCTAACCTCGTATGAATAGAAGTTGGTGCCATTGTCCATCAATATGGTATGAGGAACACCAAATCTAGTAATGATGTTATACTTGAAAAATCTAACAATGATTTTATCACCGACTTCTTTGAGAGGTATTGCCTCTGCCCATTTGGAAAAGAAGTTAGTATCAGTAAGAATATACTTAAACTTTTTAGCTGTAGCCGGAGGATAAGGTCCTACTACATCCATTCCCCATGTAGAAAACAAATAGGAGTATTTATCTATATGAATAAACTTCAGGGGTTGACGAATGAAGTTGTCACATACATGGAATTAATGAAACTTCATAGTGAAATCAACAAAATCTTGCATCATTGAAGGCCAGAAGTTTCCAAGCCTTCAAATTTGACCAGAAAGTCTATGTCCAGACTGGTGGGTACCACAAACTTCTGCATGTACTTCATTCATGACAACCATTGTTTCTTCACCATCAATACATCTGAAGAGAATTACATCAAAACCACGCTTGTAGAGAATTTTTTGGTGATATGGGATATCATAAAGAGTAAAATTGACCACACGTCACCAAACCTGTTCTTTCCTGGCTCTATCAGGCGAGACTGTTCCATTTTGAAGGTATTCCCTGATAGGTGTCATCCATCCTATAGTATGACCATATGGTTCAGAAATGGGACTGATTTCATTGATTTCCTCTATTCTGATTTGAACAAAAGGTGAAAATACACGACGGTGGGCAATACTAATGATTGTTTCGTCCCAATTTGGATCTACCAGGGCGGTGGCTACATTAGCCAGTGCAACAGCCTGGGCATTTTGTGATCACGGGACATAAGAACATGTCGATTCCAAAGGAAATTCCGCCATTAACTCTCTGACATAATCATAAAAAAGGATTAACTCTTTTTTTTTCTGATGGAATAATCCCCATTGATTTGTTTGATTAACAAATATGAATCACCTTTTACATTCAATTGACTCACCTATGCCTGAAGCGCCAATTCTAAGATTGTGATGAGATCTTGATATTCTTCTTCATTGTTTGTGCTGCCTTCCAACAATAAGAAGGAATAGGGTAGCACTACCTTTTATGGGGAAATAAGCACGATTCCTAACCCAACATTATTGAATTTTGGATCTTCCATTTTCTTCCCTATTGGACTTTTGGAGGCACCATCAAATTACATTTCCCATGTTTGAGGATTATATTTAATAGATAAGAATTACTCATCAAGAAGTTCAATATTTAAAGATGTATCTTCTACATATGGGTGTTCAGCAAGGAAATTGGCCAGATCTTGGTCCTTTATTGCATTTTGGGACACATACTGGATATCAATCTGCTGCAAAATAACTGCACAACTTGTCAGACGTTCTATAAGCATTGGGAGACTAAGGATAAATTTGAGCGGGTTATTGCGAGATACCAATTGAACCTCATGATGTTGCAGGTATTGTCTCAATTTCTGAACTGTAAAGATTAATTCTAGGTAACACTTTTTAGTACTTGAATATCGAGTTTCTTCCTTAAGCACAGTCCGAATGAGATAGTAAATGATATTTTTATTCCCAACATCATTCTTTTGGGAAAAGAAGGCACCCAATGACCGCTCTAAAACTATCACAAAGATAATAAGTGGTCTTCCTTCAACAGGTGGAATTAATACCGGTGGACTCAAGAGACATTTCTTGAGGATATAGAATGATTCTTGACATTATTTAGTCCACTAGTAGGTGACTCCCTTATTCATTAATCTGGTGAATGGTAAACACTTTCTGGCCAAATTGGAAATGAAACGCTGAATATAGGCTAAATGACCTTGAAGTCCTCTTAACTCTTTCAAATTTCTAGGATGTGACATATCAAGGATTTATTTTTTCTTCTCAGGATCAACTTCGATACGATGATGGCGTACAACAAAGCCAAGAAATTTTCCTAAGGTTACCCTGAAGGCACATTTCAAGGGGTTCATCTTCAAATTGTGTTGTCGAAGATTGTTGAATATGATTTCTAGATCGGCCAAGTGATTAGAATGTTTTATGGATTTTCCACCAAATAATCCACATAACATTCAACAAATGTCCCTAAAAAGGGTTTGATGATATGGTACATGACACGTTGATACATTGCACCTGCATTCTTCAGGCTAAAGGGTATTACCCGATATCAAAACACACCTGAGGAGATCTAAAGGTTGTAGAATATTCATCTTCTAGGGACATTCATATTTTATTGTACCCAGAGTAACCATACATGAAGGAAATAGATTCGTAGCCAGCTGTTGTATCAATTAAGAGTTCTGTGATCAGAACTAAAAAATCATTCTTGGGAAAATGCCAATTAAGATATCTGAATTCAATGAAAACTCTAATTTTTCCATTATTCTTTTTCACAGGGACAATATTGGCCAGCCATTTGGGATATTGAACTTCTCTGACAAAGTTATCCTTGATAAGCTTATCAATGTCAGCTTCAATTTTGGAGGCATAAGTTGGGTGTGTTCTTCCTGCTGCTTTCTTGAATCCTTTATGTTCTTCTGGAAAACCCAAATGATGAGTGGCAACATCAGGATCAAGACCTGGAATTTTTGTATAATTACAAGAAAATACATCTCGATTTTGCATTAGAAATGATGTATAAATTTTTTTTATCTTCAAGAGTCATTGTTCCACTAATTAAAGTGGGGCATGAATCTTCTTTTGTACCTAGATTTATTTCTCTAATTTCATCCATAGTGGTAGAGATACCCTCTTCAAATTCTAGAGGATAATCCCTGATATCTTCCTCTTCTTCTTCAATATGTGTTACTTCTTCTGTTTCTACTTGCATAGTAGATGAAACAGTAGAATTTCCATGGTTAGGGGAGAAGTTAAAATTTGAACATCTTGGAGAAGAGACTGACATTTCTGACCCTATTGATGATGGAGGGTCTTCCTAGGGTGATAGAGAGGAGATGATGGATTGAGAATCGACATCATTGCTTTCCTATGGTATTGCTATAACTTCTTCTGACCTGGTTGATGAAGTATAGAATTGCTGGATTTTAGCGGATGAAATGAAGACATCTCTATCTAAGAGTTCATCATTTCTTAGTGAATCAACAATTTCTCCCATGCTATATGGCTTGATTTCTATAATTCACATTATGGAAGTTTCCATAAGAGTGTTTGGATTTAGGTATATCCTATCAATTGGACTAATAGGAAACACATAATCTATACTCACATGTATGAATGGGTTTACTGGAATCTTTTCCAAACCATTTGGAGCATTAATTTTGGTGACTTTCTTTGCCGTGAATGTTTCCTTTCCCACCATGCGATAAAATTCTGCCACAATGTAATGAGGCTCAGATATTTTTAATGGGTCCTTGTCACCATACAATGTCCCAATTTGACCATTGAAACAATATTTGAGACATTGATGGTATGATGAAGGTATGCCCGTATGTTGATGTACCCAAGGTCTTCTAAGAAAAATGTTTAAGGCTGTGCACTAATGACCATCCACAAAATATGAATTAGACAAAAGGTCTCTAAACTGAATTCTGAGTGTAATATCACCTAGAGGTTCTTGTTCATTCTTATCATATCCTTGAAACATCAAAGTATAAAGAGATAAATCAGATTCGGTGAGGCCCAATAAACGAAGTGTATGAATAAGAATGAGGTTGACTCCTAATCCATTATCAACGAAAGCACATAAGATGTCTATGTAATTGAGTTTTATAGATAAATACAAAGGTCTGATATGTCCATGTACAACATCATCTTCATTTTCTTCTATAAAAGATATCACTGCATGACATTCTTCAGAATCATTCTCTATATGGTAGAATTCAACTGTAAAAATTTCAGTTTTGAATTCTTGAGGACTTGACAAAGCCTGAATAAGCACCTCCCGAAGATCTTTTGATAGATTCAAGGCATCTAGAAATGATAAATTGGCTGGTACATGGGCCAAATGTTTCAATACATCATAATTTTGGTCCAAAGGTCTGTGTTTACCATCATGAAAATGTGGTTTTCTAGGTGCCTTGGATTTTGATGCTTTGGAAATAGATGCATCCCGTATTGGGGAAGGAATTGGAAACACTCCTGGCTTCGGTAGATTAGACCAACTAGGTCTATCTATTTTCTGAGAGGAAGAAGGTGTGACCTCTAATTGGTCTTCCAAAATAACTGCGTCAGGACCGAATCTACCATGTGTGGAAGAACTTTCTTGTTTCTGTTGAGCCCGCTGAAGGGATTTTCCACGGGTTTCTGCCATATATACAGTTCTAGTAGGGGTAGGATTGAAATAGTGGCTTTTGGAAAATACACATCTTCCCCTGTATCCTAGACCCATTTCTCCTCCTATAATTCCTCTGTTAGATACAGGGAACTTAGGCTCATCATAATAAAAATTTTCATTGGCATAAGGATCTGTTAAATGAATCACATTAACAGAACCAAAGATCAATTCTTCATCTGATGAAGATTCATCCTAATTAACCAATTCAGGATGTTCTATTTGGTGGGGAAGTTCCCGTGATTTTGAAGCAAACGACATAAAATCTTCCATAGTCAATGGCAACTTAGGCTTTGACACGATCTCATCTTCTTCTGACTGCTCTTCTTTCTTCAAATTACACTGCTTCTTTGAGGATTTTCCTTCTGATAAAGGGGATTTTGCTGTGACAGACATAGTAGAAGACACAATTGGTTGATTCAATTGTGTTCATAAAATTTAATGAGTTTAGTTGATCATTTTCATGACCATCCAATCATCATACTTCTAAGAATTTTTACTTTTGACTTCGTTCCACTCGCCTTCTTCCTCTAGATCAGTAGTAGTAACACATGCTACCTAAGATGAAGAACCTTTCAGTTTTACTTGTCCAGAGTCCACCATATTTTTTAGGAGGTCTTTGAAGAAAAAACACTCTTGAATGGGATTCCCCAAGATACGATGAAATGGGAAATAGTTGGGGAGGTCTTCATCTCATTCCTTGTTCGGCCTTTTGGGCCTTGGAAACTGAACCAGATTTTTTTCTAGAGCCAAGATGAAGTAACCAAGAACTTGTTCATTCAGGAAAGAATAAACTCTATTCTTTAAATACTCAAACTGTTTCTGCCTTTGATCTTTTTGATCATCTTGATGAGGCATCCATTTTTGTTGACTCTTATGAGGTGGATCCCTTCGATATGATGAAGTTTTTGAAGTGGAAGCAGGTACATGTGCTTTTTTAAGTGTAATTGTAGAAGTCTATGCTTTCCCTATTCTATTTCCTAGAACTAATGGAATTACATGAGTTTTTGCCTTAATCTTTGTAAGAGAATCTTCTATCTATTGAGAAATTGAAGTAAGGTCTCTAAACCTTCCTATGTATTTTACAGGAATCAACGGTTTTCATAATTCATCATGCATATTTTTCACACAAATTGGCAGAAACTCTTCTTTAGGGAGTGATAAACTTAAGGAATATGTTAATCCCTTCCAACGAGCAATGAAATCTGAAACTCTTTCATTTTCCATTTGATTACAATTGGTATGATAAAAAACTATGGTCTTTGGTAATGTTGAGCTAAATTGAAGAAGGAATTTTTGACGGAGATCTTCCCACACAGTAATTGACCAAGATTGCAAACTTGTATACCAAACAAATGCAGGTCCCTGTAATGACTACACAAAACACCTAAGCATAACTACTTCTTGTTGTTGAGGATTTCCCATCATACAATCACAACAAGAAACAAAATGTGTTAAATGTTGTTCTAGATCTCTTGAACCATTAAAAATTGGGAATATGGTACTCGCAAAATTTGATGGGGGAGGAATTGCATCCACCCATTCAGGGTATTCTCTCTTCTCTTGTTGAACTGGTGCACATCGTTCTTCCATAGCTTCCAACCAATATGTTAATGACTCAATGACAATCATTAATTTTTGAGAAACATATGGTTGAACTAGATTCTGTGTAGGTGAAAAAACTGGAGTTTGGATGTGTGTGGTGACTGGTACTGCCACTTATGGTAGTATTGTCGGTTATTGTTGCGTATGACCCATAGGATTAGAACTGTGATGGTGTAATTTTAAAGGGGGACATTCATGATCCATCCCAGTAGCTGAAAAAAATTCCCTTGATTGATTAACTCTCACATGCTTAGGAGAAAGACTACCTTGAAGTAGTTCTACATTTAACCTCCTTAACTCCTTCATTTATTATTCTTGTTGTGCGAACCATTCCTCCAATGAGAGGTATTGGCCTTCTCCAATGGTAGGGTGTAATGTAACCTGAATTTTTTCCTTTCCCCTTGTTGGACGCCTTTCGGAGAGGGGGGAGTTGGGTATTTGAAGGAATACCTAAATTCTTGGGTAAGCCTTTGATTTTGGGTACGCACACCTTCTTCATTTGTTTCAGTGTATACAACCTCTTGAATAGAAACTTCTTCATCCGATTTCTCTGAGTGAGCCTCATTTTCTGGGGGATCAGTAAAAACAACATTGATGACATTTATCGATGCATAACGCATTGCAGCCCTTCTGTCATAGTTTCTACGATACTGTCTTCTTCCATGTCCCTTATAAGGGATTTCCTTTTGTTTGGTTGATCCCTCAGGAACTTCTTGATGAACTGTAATTTGAAGGGAATTTTCTGATAATTCAGCTCTACGTTCCTCTTGTAGAATTTTTCATAATCGAGATAAGACTGATTTTTTCTAAAGAAGAGATTGAGAATTTGAAAAATTCCCCAGTCCGATGGACTGGGGCTGTTTTTGTTTTTCATGCTCAACTCCTCAAATCCTGTCTATTGATCCCGAGGGTCGGATTAAAAGAGTCCCCAGCTTGGAAAACTGAGGTGGCTCTTGAGCTGCTACATCTGAAACTTTCTTAAAAGCTCTTCTGATTTTGTGGATTTAGTCTGGAAATTGGCTAGAAGCATCATCTTAAATCCAGTCAAATCACCTGGCTCAGATGAACGTTGGATTATTTATGACACTTCTATCACCTGATGATGAACATGATCTAAAAGATAAGCCTGTTTGATATTCTCACTTTCATGATGCAAGAGTAATTTGAAAACTTTTTATTTATATGCCCGACATTGGGAAGAACTATTTTAGGCCTTTTCTTGAGAAAGTCTTTGATTACACCCAAAACCAGTCAAATGTGGCTATCCATGGGCAATAACATTGGACGAGACCAGTTTTGGCAGGCTTTGTTGACTGGATAGCACAGTGAAATGAAATGCTCCATGAACACCCCATCTCATAATATGAATACCAGATGGGGCATTGGTAATTAACTGGTGAAACCTTTTTAATGTGCCAAGGCATGAATGCTGAAGGGTTCTTTGCAATATTTCCACCTTTGGATGTTGGGAAACTGAGAGAGATGCAGAGTCAATTTGGCGTTTCAACCCTTCTATTACTTTAACATGATTTTGATATTCATCATAAGGTAATATTTTCTCTTTTAACTGACAAACAGTGTTCCACATGTTGAAACAAATATCGTGAATACAATATTCTATCAACGTTTCTGGAATATCATACTGAGAGTCAGTCAAAGGCCAAAACATGACTGGTATTTCACCTTTCTCCAGTTGTTTTCTCATATTCAGCACTTCCTCTTTGTCATTTGATGAAGATTATTATTACCTAATTGGACCAGAGATGGTGCTTCTTTGTTGCTTCATCAAATTCAATAATATTGGTAGAGAATTAATTTGTTAAATTAGAAGATGAATGACCCAGGTGTGGTTCGGAGAATGACCTACACCCTGAGATATCTTCTGATTGAGAAAATATTTCACCTGCTAGTGGTAAGGCATCATACATGACTAGCTTCACATTTATAAGTGCCTCAAGATAAGAGGGATTTGTCATTACTGAATTTTCCATTGAAGAATTTTCCAGGCAATGCGAATTACTACTACAGATAGGACTTTTGAAGCTAAATTCATCATCATGGGGAGGACCAATATGGTGGGTTACAACAAAAGATGAAACCTTTTTCTCCTTGGTCTTCTGGCCATGTAGAGGGTTATCGTGGCTCTCATCTGAAGATAATACTTCAATATTGACCGAATTATCATGAATAAAGACTTCATGAGGAAGTTTCTGATGAATAACTTCATAATTTTTGTTTTTACTTCCAGAATTTGGAAATGGGAGAGTAGAATCTTGAGCTGCAACACATAATTGTCTGAGGGCTTCAAAAACTCCAACATTGAGAAAGGCCTTATTGCAGATTGACTCCTGATTTTTTAACTGTGCTGGATGGGTCTATTTCTTGGATGCCTTCTAACTCATTTTTGAAACTAATTGTTTACCAAAGTGGTTATTATGGGCAAATGTATGTGCCTACTCAAGAGAAATGGTCAGGTTAGGCTTATTATCTCCGTTTAAATCGGGTGTATGTGCCTGACTTGATTGTCTGTATGACATGGGGGAGTATACCCCACGACCCTCCTCGACTGGAACAGAGGTGTGTATCTGCTCTGGGGTGACATGATGATGAGTCACTCCACTGATAAGGGAATATTTGTGTTTCTTTCCCTATAATGTTTCTGAAGTTGTTATAATATTCTAATAGGTATCCAGAATATGGGTAGAGATTTTCTTTTGCTCTTTAACCATTTTCAGAATGTTCTTGGTGACTTCAGCTGTCGGAATGAGAATATATGTCTATTCTATGTTTGGATTAGGTGTGTGTGCCTACTCCTGTCATCCTTTTACTATTAGTGAATTCTGATAGTACACATGTGTGGGGGAAGAAAGTTGTGTCTGCCTCTTGTTTGTCATTGGGGATTTCCAACTGACATCTCCAGGTGATACTAAATGATACTGTTGGTTAGCTTGATGAATTATAGGTGTATGTGCCTGCTGATTATTCTCCACTAAATATGATTAATAAACTTCCTTAAATACTGGCATATGAGACTGCTGAAACAAATGATGAGTATAAGCAGGTGTATGTGCCTGTTTATAGGTGGTCACCACATTTGGTTGGAGAGATTCCTTGGATGTAGTCATACGAGCCTGTTGACTGGATGGTGAATTATAAACAGGTGTATGTACCTTCCTATAGTACTCCGTCAGAATTTCCTGGCGGGATTGGTGTGTTATTGCCAGACTAGTCTCTTGGGCAGTGAAATTATGACAGAGGGGTGTATATACCCCTTCGTTTCTTGGAATCAAGTTAAGTTGATGGAATTCTTCGGAAGGGGAATAGGTAAGAACCTATTCCCTATTGGCCGAATATCACCTCTGACGGTTCTTCTTGCGTGATCGGGTCTGAGGAACTTGAGCCGAACGCCTAGAGGTGATACCCTCATCATGTTGAGGGTTCACTACCGCATGAGTCAGGAAACGATTGTTGGTGGGAGTCCCCTGGAAGGACTCCTATCTTCTTGAACTGGGGCCTTGAGTGACCTCTTCATTCACCTCCCATTAATATGGGAGGGACTGGTTGTTGCTTTCCCAGGATAACAACCCGAAACAGTTGGAGACAGTGGTTGGAACCACCTGCTTCTTGACCAATAGTCATCACTGTCCAGACAACCGGGGCGAATTGTTAACTTGGAGGGCTTGTCGAGGAGCCTCCAGAGTCATTATGGTACCATGTTGATGGTATTCCTTCACCAATTCATTTGAGACCCAGCATTGAAGATGCTGATTAGGTGATGTCATCCTCAGAGCGAACGAGGATCTAGTAGGATTAGCAACCAAGGCATTCACATGTGTGAACGTTAAAGAAGACATTCTGTGTTGAAGAGAGATCTTGGAAAAGAGTGCCTATTTGATATAGAATACATAATAAAGATAAGTCTGGCCAGAATACATCTTTTTGATGAGTACATATGTTATTTATTGCTTTGTTGGCACTCATATTGAGTTTAATAAGGGCCTAACAAACAAGTAAAATATCATTTAAATTGGTTAATATCTTCACGACGGGTTAACCAATTTTTGTTTCCTCTGAAGTTGGGGATGACCTTGTTTGTTTATGGTTCAAACTTTCTAATCGGTTTCTAACGGGTTTATTCATAGAACTAGAAACATCCAATGATTCTATATCCATTTGGACTTACTTTCCAAAGGTAGTTTCTCATTAGTTTTGAACAGATGAGGCATAAGAATTTCCATTGGTTGAGAGGATGGGAGGTTAGGCTCATCACACCTTTTTGGGGGGAATTCTTACCTACTCTGGGACTCTCTTATAGATTTAAGTTATGTTCATCAATCCTTATTAATTCACCAAGCATAAAAATGTGTTTTTTTAGATTTCGCAATTGATGATTGATATGTATGGGATTTAGAGAATATTTTATATGTATTTGAGGTTTTTCATCGATGGAGAATCATCCATATGTATTAGAGATCCTTTGTCAATGATATCATTCAATACATTATATAGAAATCTCTTGGTCATTATGATGACCATACTAGTTTTAAAGCCACTCAGTGTGGAACTGGAAGCTTATTATCATTCAAAAATATAGGGATTATTTCAAAGTTGGGATCGTACCCACAGATGGGATACCTACGTATCCTCGTTGAAAAAAAGGAATCAAAACCCACATAGTTAAATAAGAAGGATATGGTTTAACATCATATAGGACAGAAAGGAATTAATGAATGATAGTCTTGAACCTTAGAAAGGCTTCCTACGTACTCTACTTTTAATGAAGAGATCAAATCCCACGTAGTTCGGGTAAGGAAATATGGGACTTATGCATGGTTAATGACACAAAAGAGATGTCATTATTACCTTTACACTCTAATCTCACATGAGTCATGCTTGGTGTGATAAACAAGAGGTATTAGTAAACCTGAAGATTGTTCCACAAAAGATGCAGTCCCATGAAATGATGTGAGGATTGCGTATGTATGATGGACAAAGTAAATGAAGATCAGGACTTAAGAAAGATTCCCTAGGAGCAGGGTCCATAAAGGTATTTGTAATTTATGAAGATTTGGAGTGTTAACTTGGGGATTACTCCTAAGGAGGAGGCCCGAATTAAAGGGGACTTATGATTGGGGCTTATTCTTGAGAGGGAGGCCCAAATCAAAAGAAATTAAGACTGGGGATTACTCCTGAGAAGGAGCCCCTGGTTAAAAGGACTTGTGACTGGGGCTTACTCTTGAGAAGGAGGCCCAGGTTAAGGGAACTTGTGACTGGGGCTTACTCTTGAGAAGGAGGCCCAGGATAAAAGGAACTTATGACTGGGGATTACTTTTGAGAAGGAGGGTTAGGTTAAGAGATCTTCTCATCTTAAAGCATGAGGTTATGGAGGAAATATCTAACTGTGGTGACATAAATCTTGTAAGTCACGAGGTTTTGGGAGAGGTTCTCATAGAATTCATTTCACATAAGGAATCCAACAAAGGAACCATGTCATAAATTTCTTCAAAAAGGTGTTCGAGGGATAATATCTTGAAGAGGAGAGGTGAATGGAAGAGAGGAACACAAATAAAGTTGTCCTGTAAGTATTGGATGCACACATCATTTGGCGCGCAAGTTTTGTCCGTGAAAGTGTACTTGCATGGCATGGGTTCACCTAAGAAACGAAGAATCTATAGGGTAATACTTGGGTGAGACTTAACTCAAGCATTTAGTATTATCCTAAGATGTTTCCAAAAGGGAGGTTCACAAGTTTCATTGAAAGGTTAGGGCAGTGCACAAGTGTTTCCATCTTTCAGGAGGTCTGGACACTTATGCGCGCAAGTGTTTATGAATTCTAAACACTTAATAATTATCCTAATCCTTCAAGTCATACATTCTAGGTAAAAAGTTACCTTAGAATCATTTAGAAGTGTTGAGTTGAAGACTTGGGTGACCAGAGCTTGAATCTGAATTTTGGAAAATTATTCCTCGAAATGGGGGGCCCACATGGGCTATTTATAGGCCATTGGGAACCTTGGGTGAAAAATGGAATAGGGCACGCAAGTGACTTGCACGACCCATAGGTGGCGTGAATGTGACTTGCGCGGCGTGCATGAAACATGCACGACTTCCTCCAAATGGTTTTCTATTCCATGCCTTTGTCAATTTTTTTTGTTCTTCAAAGGGTGACCCTCATGGTGCTTAAGGTATTCCACTTTTCCTTTCGTTGGAATCTGTGACATAAAGGAGCATCAACACACCCCTTCAACATCTAGGTATCCTCGTGATGCGATCGCAGATCTAGTGGCCAGTGTATCTCTTCGTAGGTATAGTGATTTTGTTTACTACTATGTGATCTTCATTTATAATTATCCTTCACTGAGAAAGTAGAAGACTTCCACCACTAACAATTTCTAGGAATACTATTTATATAGTTTATTTACATGCTGATCAAATAGATAGATCTTCCTATTTTTCAGTTTTCTTCCTTTTCATATAGTCATATGATGATCATAAAAAACTTATAAAAACATTGGTCAATAGTGGGGAACTTCTACTTTTTTACAAAAAATTGGAAACTACTAAAAAAGATATAAAGAAAACACATAACAAAGATTCCACCTTAGAGGATGAAGTGCAGTTGTCTTAAAAAATATTTATTCATCTTCATTCATCCTCAATTTCTATGTTTTTTATTATATTATTATCCCATTAATATTTTTTTAAATTATTAGTGATTAAACCTTTAAAGGTGCCATGTGGGATGTTTTTTAATGGATAACTCACATTATAGATATTTTTATTCTAGTTTTTGTATTTACTTTTATATCTTACCTCACTTGATATCGATTTATTAAAAGTTTTGAATATTAAAAAAGTGTTTTGTGTGATGTACATAAGATAAAAAATTCTCTATATTCTACTCATAAAACAATTGATTCATAGAATTATGACACTGTAAGTTTTATGAAATCATTCAATTACCATGACATTGAAATTAACATAACATTCCATGGTTCAAATATATCAATCATAGGTTCATAAATTTAACATAAAAAATTTAAATTCATTCTTTCACTACCTATATAATTATTTATTGAAGAAAAGGTTTCAACATATTTCAAGTCATGATTTTATCTTAATAATTTGATAAAAATTGTGGTTTTTGTAAAAATGGAACCTATTTTATCATAATAATTTGATAAATGACATAGTATTTATAATAATGGTATTTTCAGTTTTTACACCAAAATTCATCTTTCTTAGAAAAATCCCGAAAAAATAGGAGTTTTGTAGCGTGACGTTGTTATAAAAAATTATTAAGAGAAGAAGAAAAAAAAATCAAATTTATGGTTGGATGGAATGAACATGGTCTGGATATTAACCCCAACAAGGCCATGTTTAGTAGTTTAATTGGTCTCACCACTTGATAGAATATGCTGATTGATATATATTCATAGAACAATGTTGTCATCATGCTTAAGATACTAATTTGAGAAGATATTAGGGTAAAATTATGATATAATTTCTTTATTTTACTAAAAACAAAACAATAGAGCATTTACTTACTCTTAATTATCACATACAAATTACATTTATATTAGATGACTCATGAATGAAATTTATATTAATTCTAGGTGAAAAGGATCATAGAGGATTTCAAACAATTATTATAAAGTTTTATCTCATTGATTATAAAGTGAAAATAAACCCCACCCATCATAGATGTAAGCACTCATGATAAGCCAAGAAGCGTGGGAAGCATTTATTGGACATCATTTGGAGACATATTTTTTGGTACATTGTAATTGGTAATACATTGTTTGAAAATATGTGTATCAATAACTTTTATTAAAATTTTTTTATTTATGAAATAACAACTAAGTGTTGAAAATTAGCAATGGAAAACAAAACTAATGCACCCCTACCAGAAAGAAAGGATGAGGTACACTTATCCTGGAAAATTTTTGGTACATATTTTAAATATTTCTTAATACTTTTATGTGACATGAAACAACAAAATAATTAGGTTCTCTTATTTATATATAGATTGATGAATCCAAATCCAAATCCAGTTCTATCTCACATCATGTACTAGGAAAATAGGCATGTGTAAATAAATAAGGGATACTAATAGATTAAAACACAAAACAATTGCTGGAAGCATGTGTAAATATGACATTGTAAAAATTTATTTTTATTTAAATCAGTATTACATAATAATGATTACTTATTTTCCAATATTTGTTATCAAAATTATAAACAAGAGTCATTATCAGCTATACCGGATGAATAACTACTATTAGTGGCCTTGAATAAGCAAGAATAGTATCGACACATAAGAGGTGCGGGTTTTGGGGTGACAGCCCAAACATATTTTGTGAAAGGTATTGAACAAGGGAATGAAGATAACAAAATGGAATATTTTTAGGCACAATTATACTATTTTTAAGAAAAATGTAATTGGAATTCGAATTTTATATAAAATATTGTTGGAAGGAATCAATGTGAACAAAAAAACCTAAACAACCACTGTGTGAAGATCCCCCCCACCAGCGTTGAGGTGAGCCATTCTCCTCAATGAGTTGTCTTAGATGAGTTAAAAGATATCTTCATAATTGTTTCTATGAAATTTAAAAAATGATGACAGTTATACCTTTCTTGTAATAATATTCTAAATAGTGAAAATGATTGTGATTTATATCAATAAAAACCCACCAATCTCTATATTTTGAGGGATACTGTGTTCAATATAGAAGAAGATATTATACATAGTAGAAAAAATCCAATAGGTCATGTGAGAGTGGGGATTAACATAGCTCATGTGGAAAGTGTTGATATACCTATTCCACTTAATGATACTAATATTCATATGGTTGAGCAAGATATTGGAGAATTCATATCATTTCCATTAGATCTCGACAAAAACACATCAACAAGGGGTTATTCATTTCCAATTAATTTTTCATTCAAAAACTTCTACAGTTAATGAAAAAGGTATAAACCAAATAATTTTTTTTATATTGAAATGGGAAGAGGTATAATGGAAGGTTGAATTAGAACAATCTAAAGGATTAACCAGAAAATTAAAAAGATATTCATAAGGAACCTTAACCTCACTCATTAAACTTCTACATTTACTAACATTACAAGTTTTTGCAGATACATGGTTATAAAGTGGTATTAATTTTATAGTTCATTTTGAAGAAAAAATGTACAGAGAGGCTATTACAGACTATATTTCTCTTGAAAATGTAAATTATATCCTAATGTATGAATTTCTTGGAGTCTTAGTTGTAAATTTTTACATGAGGTGTGTTTTCTTGATTTGTTATTTCAGTAGATGATATACTATGTTAATTTTGACTTCATACAATTCATATTTTTTACTGTCATATATATCAATATTATTTAAATGAAAATACCTATGAATAGAAATATAGACTTAATAGTCCTCACATCACTTTTACACAAGAAACTCCATTTTATTTTAATACATTTCATGGAGTAATAGAATAAATGGCCCTAATGTTTGAAAGAAAACTTACGGATGCCAAACTATTCTTATTACCAATGATACAAGGGTAAAACTCTATAATTTAATCATATAAAAAATATTTTCATTCCTTTCATTAATTATTCATTTATATTTGTTAGGAAATGTTGGTTACTAATTGTATTCATTTTGGATAATCCAAAGATTGATTTATTGGATTAAATGCTTGGATACCCAACAAAAAAACCAAACATGATAAGGTTTTCAATTTTTAATACACGACATGAAATTTTTTATTATAAAGAATCAAGTTATATATTTTATATTATGTTGTAAATATAATTATGTTATGGTAGGGAGGTGTTTAAATATCATCAAAATCTTGTAATGAGGATACTCTATGAGCACAAGGAGCCTATCTAATTCTTTAAGTGGATAAGTATTATGGTATATATATAGAAACATTTCTCCATAAAATATATATATAAAAAGTACACAATTTTTTTAATGTTTCAATAGTGTCCATAACAAACCAATGGAAAATATTATGGTTATTATGTTCATAAATTAATGAAAGATATCATATACCATCAACAAACTTGAATCCCCAAAAAGGTATTTTAGGAGATAATTACAATTTCATAAAAAATATTTATTAAAACTTTTTATGTTTATACTTTTCTAGTACTATCAAGAAATTCAAAATTCCTTGTATTCATAAGAGAGAAAAAATTTGTTTATAAAAATATTAGAAACATACCTAGTATCAGAGTGTACAAAAATACCATGAAGATGTGACTTCTTACCACTTATTTAGTTGATTTTATCAAAATTTTATCTACATTTTTCTTCAAGTTCCTTATTTTTTAATATAATACTTATTTTGTAAATTTTCATAGATATCATGAATAAATAAATTTGTCAAAAAGGACGTTTCACCTGTGTACAATGATCATGAACTCAACAATGATGATGCACTCATGATAATGTAATCTTATTTTTATTATTAAATGCATTAAACATTATGGGTTATCAAACAAAAATATTTTTAGATATCCCAAAATGTTGAATGCATTTTAGGATAAAAAGACATGGTGGAATCAACCATACCTCAATATGAATCATGGTGTACCCAATATGACATAAATTGCGTGGTTCAGTTTCAATTTGACATTTTATTATTGTATTGTTTCATATTTATGTTAAATTTATTTCTTTATAGTATTAATAACATAATAATTGTTTTCTTATATATATGGATTCTTTTTTTTTTCATGTTGGTTTGGTTTGTTCAAAGTTTCTTGTGTTTGTGAGAAATTAGACTTTGAGGCTACAACTGAGATAATGGAAAAAAAGGAATTGGGTCAAGAATGTATACATACATCATGAGCATATGAATTCCTAATACTTATTTTGTAAAAAATTTCATCATTCACTAGTGAAGAAAATGTTTTTTTACGTCGGTTATTTTTCTTTTTTACGTCGGTTTTTAGCCGAATATAGATGATGTTATAAATATTGATTTTTACGTGGGTTATTTAAAAATTGACGTAAAAAACATAACATCGTGGTGTTTATGATGTCGGTTATTAATTAACCGATGTGAAAAAACCTGGGGGGGGAGGGTTTATCACATCGATTATATAGTAACTGACGTGATAAACCAGTGCGGGGGTGTTTATCACATCGGTTATATAATAACCAACGTGATAAACTGGGGGGGGAGGGTGTTATCACGTCAGTTATTATATAACCGACATGATAAAATAGTGCGGGGGATGTTTATCACGTTTTTTATTAAATAAATGATGTGATAAACCCCTGGGAAATTTTTTATCAGGTCGGTTATATAATAACTGACGTGATAAACCAGGCTGGGGGGGGGTTTATTAGGTCGGTTATTAAATAACCGACGTGATAAACCATTCCACAGGTGTTTATCATGTCGGTTATTCAAATAACCAACGTGATAAACCCTTACTCATTCCTTTATCACTTCGGTTATAAAATAAAGGACGTGGAAGATCAATTTTTTTAAATGGAATGCAGTCCTATGCTCTCCCCAGAAACAACTAGAAACCAAATCAAGAATTTGTACCACAAAATAGAAGTAGACCAAAACAAGAAACAAAGCAAAATTAATCATTTACAACGATAACATTTAAAACTTACCCCACTGGATAGCCCCCCCCACCCCCTAAAAAGCCCCCCCCCCTCACCCCTCTGGACAGCCCCCACCACACCCCTGGTCTTCCCCCCCGACCCCTTGGACTTCCCCAAACACCCCGGGATAAGCCCCACCCTCATGTATACCTCCCACACCCTAAACAGAACTCCCACACCCCTAGACATCCCTCCCCCCTAACCCCACTAGAAAACCCCCACCACACCCCTGGACTACCCCTCGTCCCCCTGGACAGCCCCAAACACCCCTGGACACCCCCACCCTCATGTATACCCCCACCCCCTAGACAACACTCCCACACCCCTGGACAACCCTCCCACACCCCTGAAACATACCAAAAAGTTACCAAAAACAAACCAGAACCCCTTCACCCCACTAGACTGCCCCCACCACACCCCTGGACACCCCCACACCCCTGGACATCACCACCACCCCTGTACATCCCCCACCCTTCTGTATACCCCACCCCCTAGGACAACACTCCCACACCCCTAGACAACCCTCCCATACCCTTGAAACAGACCAAAAAGTTACCAAAAATAGACCAGAACCCCCTCAACCCACTGGATAGACCCCACCACACCCCTGGACACCCCACCACACCTCTGGACACCCCCACCTCTAGACTTCCCCCACCCTTGGACATCCCCCAACACCCCTGGACAAACCCCACCCCCCTGGACACCACCTCCCACCCTTGGACTTCCCCACCACCCCCTGGACAACCCCCACACCCCTGGATAGCCCCACACCCCTGGAATTCCCCCACCCCTTGGACAACCCCCAATAACCCTGGATAACCCCCCCACCATCCTGGACTACACCACCACCCCCTAGACAACCCCCCTCACCCCACTGGACAACCCCCACCACACCCCTGGACACCCCCACACCCCTGGACAGCCCTGCCACACCCCTTGTAACCCCTCTCACCCCACATGACACCCCACACCCCTAGACACCCCCTAGACAGCCTCCCACTCCCCTGGACTGCCCTTCCA
This sequence comes from Viscum album, assembly GCA_963277665.1. NCBI lineage: Eukaryota > Viridiplantae > Streptophyta > Magnoliopsida > Santalales > Viscaceae > Viscum > Viscum album. Next base: position 1,364,586,022 of record OY728166.1, on the reverse strand, counting down.
CCCTCCTGGAAATGCTCCCACCCCCTCGACTGCCCCCCCCCACTCTCATGGACACCCAGGACCCCCCCCACTGAATAGCCCTCCCACACCCCTGGACACCCCCACCCCACTGGACACCCCCACACCCTTGGAAACCCTCCCCCCAGACCAGAATTCATACCATTAAAACCATCATAAGATGACCAAAACAAGAAGTGTAGAAAAATTAAACATTCACATATATAACATTCAAAACATACACTATCAACATAAAAAAACTAAATCCAACCCAAATGACTACCAAATACACAATTACAATAACAATATTCAAAATTACATTTTACACTACAAACAACTAAAATTCAATCAAACCTATAAAATAACTTGACCAATCCACTTGTAAGTGTTTGATGTCTTGATCAGTATAGGTTTGTGGGTCATCAAATAGATACAAATGACAAGGATAGTAGTTAACATGTATAATGAATAAATCAAATTGAAATATTATGGTAATGTTTAAAAGGAAATCTTACCAGGTCAATGTTCAAAATTGTCCCAGTTGTTATTATTTCATACATAAATCTTAACATATAATATCTGCATTCAATGACGCCTTGTTGTTCCTGAAAATTCTATTTTACTGAGCGTAAATTCAATATATTATTTTTATGTAATAAATAGAAAAGTAAAAATTATAAATGGATATTTACCTTCGCATTTACATATTTTATATTTTCACTCCTTTTCTTTGTGTTTTTTCTAAAGTAGACCCATCCCCTGTTAGGAAATATTACGAATGAGGTAAATTTAAAATTCATTATAATATATAAAACTATTGAGAAATTGAAACTTAATTTTCCAAAATATTCTTAAAACATTCCCCCACATCATCATGGATAGAGAATATCCAATAAAGTGTTTTCTCCTTTGGGAAAAAACCCCTAACATCCAATGATCACTGATAAAAGAAAATTTAAGGTTAGTGGTTTTATATGTTAAAAGATAATGAACTCTTTGAGAGAGATGTGTTTCATACCTCTCACAAAAAGGCTTCATCCAACATTGTGTGACTATATTCTGTTCAAGTATTTCAGCAATATAATGCATTCTTTGTTCTTCATCCAATGCACATGCTTCAGGGGAAATCAATTGCGGGTCCATGAATCCATATACATCTGTCAGCTCATTCCTCTCACAAATGTTATAAAGATACCTAATACAAAACAGACATAAGTATACATTTTTAATAAATATAATGCAGGTAAAATGTTTTAATACTTACATGGAAAAAATTTCCAACACGTTGATGCCCAACTTATCTCTAGTAACAAGCTCCATGATATCAGTTTTTATAATCTCCACTGTTATTTCACGTCCACAAACATGAGCTTCCATTGGAAACTCATAATGACCCGCCAAAAAATTTGAATATCTTGACAATCTGTCAAGACTACTATAATCTCTATTTTATGTCATAGCCATTTGTCTTTGTTGTTGTATATACAATATTTCTTTACCTTTGAAGTATTTCTGTAAAAATAAATAGAAAGATATATTAGTTTTCAAATGATAGAACAACTTTAATAAAAAAATAAAATAAAAGATATAACATTCATACTTCTATGGTAATGAGTCAAAGAAGTCTGGATGGCCAAATTAAAAAATGGCCGATACTATGTCCAAATGTCGTCACCTCATCTATAGATAATGGTACTCGAGAATATCTATCTATAATATCCTGTACAGTGACCCTCTGATTCTTTACCTCTAATTGTTGATGATGAACTGTATCTCTTATACAATATACCAACCGATATGCAACTATATGATGTTGAGGATCATCAACATACAACTCGTAATAAGTAGGAAGCTGCGACAGAGGAGTAGGATAAAAAATGGGGTCTGCAGGCTGAGGTGGGGGAGTGGGAGCTACTGGCGGAGGTGGAGGATAAATAATGGGGTCTACAGGGGGAGGTGGAGGAGTGGGACCTGTAGTCTGAAATTGCCTGTTCATGTCTGCAAACATTGAATGTACCAACGCTCTAATATTTTCCTCCATTGTCGCGTTAATATTATGAACTTCAACCTCCAAGGATTATATTTTTTTTATAAACACCCCCAACTTTAGAAGTTGAAGAACATGGAAACACTTTTCTTACCAATACACCTACCGGATATCCTCTTACATGACCAGGATGTTCGGGTTTTCCCAATGCTACAGATAAAATATCTTGCCTCCCAGTAGATGTAAATTACCCCTATGAGCTCTGCTCCTCAAGAGAGTCCTGTATTAATTAATTGAACATTTCTGTAATTATTGAAATTATATGATGAAAATAGTTAACTTAAATAAATAAAATAGATATCTTACAATCCTCTCAGCTATGATTCTCGATTCTTCCGAAAGATATTGCCCTTTTTTCCCATCCGAGATGTCTTCCATTTTTCATGTCTAGATGGAGGGGATGGAGAGGCCACCTCTCCAGAGCTTGAAGACTCAGTTCTTAGTTTTTGAAATTTTTCCGCCATCAATTGTTCTTCAAAAAATGAATATCCTCCCCGAGATAAACTATGAGGGTATACATTTTTAGATTTGATCTCTTGATGATATTTCCTTGTTTTTTGTAAATTAAGAATAATAAATCATTTACAAAACAATAATAAGATCATTTATATAAGAAAGATTATCAAAGTTTACATTAACCTTACCAAAAATGACTCTTTTCTTCCACTTTCAACAAACTATCTCCATGTGTCTTCATCTATAAAAGGATATACACGACATGGATTTTCATGACTCTTATGACCAAAAATGAAATCAGATTGCAGGGTTGATTTGAAATCCATCCATCTCCTGGAAGCTATCGATAAGCATTTCTTCCTGACTCCTCCAGTGTCAGGAATATCAAATGTCATCTGATAAAGAAGAGGTTAAACATATTATATATACTAGAAACATTTAAATAATAGTCAAACAATAGAAAAATATATTACCAAAATTTTATCCCACAACTAATAGATTATATCTTTATCCACACTTCTCCAGTCATCATACAAAATGCTTACTTTGATCTTAGCCTGAGTTGATACAAAAATCTTAAAATCTTTTACATTTGGACCTCTAGGAATATCATCATCATCAATCTCGATGAGTATCCTCTGATCCTGCGTACGGGCAAGTGCTAATTTTGGTAAATGTTTGCACCCAAGTTTACCAACTCTTGAACTCTTTGTCATAATAGGAGCACATGAGGAATATTGGGGAACATCAAGAGGAGCATGGGAATGTTCCTCTCTAGAGGTATGACCGATATGCCCATCTCTAGAATCATGTGGTTGATCAACTGAATGATCTGTCATTATCCTTAAAATCAAGAAAACAAACATTAGTTCACAAATATACAAATTCAAATATTTTAATACTACTGTAATTAGAAAATAGAAAATTTTACTAAGTTATGTAATCGTAAACATTGTTAATATGGTAAGCATGTCAAACATTGGTAAAGATGGTAAAGATGGTCAAGATGGTAGACATGGAAAACATGGTAAACCTGGTAAACCTAGTAAACACGGTAAATTAATTGTCACTGAAAAAATATAATAGATATATAATTAATGTAATGTAAACATGATAAAGTAAACTAAACAAACTTAAAAAAACAAAAACTTATACTTATTTTATTTTAATACATGTTTTAATAAAGAAAAAACTTACAATATCTAACATTTTATGAAAAAAATAAATGTAAAAAAGTAATAAGCATATGTTACCTGTAATTTTAGGAATGTATAAATGGATTGTTTTCCAAAATTCCTTCATTGTGATCATTCCTTATGGCACAAAACATGTCTTTAACATGCTCATCATTATGCTCTGTTAATCTTTCCATAGAAGTAGGGATCCCACATAAATCAGCATCTTCATCAAGTTCATCCTCACCAACATATTGTTTTTTCCCTTGTAAAAAAACAGCCCACTGCATATCTGATTGATCTACTATATAGAAAATTTGTTTTGCATGTGTTTCCATTATAAAATAATCAGCTATGTCTTCTAATCTGTTCAGATTAACAAGTGTCATTCCAAATTCATCGTGTCTGACACTGTTGTTACTGATAAACCATTTACAGTTAAAAACATGAACTTTAATTTTAAAGTAATCAACCTCTCATATGTCTTCAATCACTCCATAATATTCACTTGATGTAGAAATTGGGTTTTTGTCCTTAGCAATCGAAAAATGCATTGCTTCTGCAAACACCAATACACCACTATTCTGAACTGCACTTCTGTTGTCCTGAGCTTTCATATGAAATGTATTTCCATTAATGTCATAATTGGATCATGTTATCACATTTAAACATGGACCACCCACTATCCATTTTAATGTCTCTGATACATCTGATCTACTAAGCAAAATCCTTTTAAACCATGAAAAAATGTTTTGTTGTGATCATTCAAAATCCACATTTCTTTATTCTTTGGATGAAATTGTTTCAACTCATTAATATGCCATGTGATATACGGCTGAGCATCAGTTATGTTATTCAAGATATATGATTCTAAATTCTTTATTTGTTCATCTGGTAATGATTTTACTTTCAAGCTACGAATCCCCTTTCCCTCATTATTAACTCATTCATGGAGAGATGGAGGCAAAATTATGTGCTGCGCCATAACCAAGTAGCTCGTACAAAACTCTGCAACCTCCTCAGAAATATATTTTTCCATATTGGAGGCTTCAAGTAGATATGGATTCTTAACATACCCCTTAAATATTTTCATATACCTTTCAAAAGGATACATCCAACGAAGATATACAGGTCTATAAAGCTTTATTTATTGAACCAGATGAATCATTTAATGCACCATTATATCAAAAAAAGTTGGATGAAAATACATTTCCAATTGAAAAAGTATAAAAATTGCATCCTTTTCCAAAAATGTTCAAATCATTCACATCAATCTCTTTATTACAAATTGAATTAAAAAAATAACACAACTTCATTATAGTATTTCTGAAATATATGGGAAATATTCCACACAATGAAAATAGTATAATTTGTTGCATCATGACATGAAAGTCATGTGATTTCATACCTATCAACTTCAAGTCCTTCAATGTGACACAATTTTTTACATTTGAAGAATAACCTTGCGGCACTTTGATATCATGAAGACACTGAAAAAAGCTAATTTTCTCCCTCTTTGATAATGTATGACAAGCTGGGGGAATAAATGTTCATCTTCCTTTTGGAGAGGGAGCTAACTCCAAAAGTATTCCCATTGATAGTAAGTCTAATGTTGCATTCAACCCATCTTCTTTCTTTCCTTTAATATCTAAAAATGTTCTAATAAAACAATCATAGATATTCTTCTCCATGTGCATGACAAAAATATTATGTTTAACTTCATGATATCTCTAATATGGTAGCTCAAAAAATATTGACATTTTCTTCCAAATATGTTAATCATTACCTGATTTCTGTGTCTTTCCCAATGCCACGTCAATGTTTTTCACCCTCTCAAAATACAGATCAGGGGATAAAGGTTTTGGAGAAATATCAAATTCTTGTGAGCCACTGAATGCCTTTTTAGTCTTATATAAGGGTAATCCATAGGAAAAATATTTTGATGACCCATATACACTATTTTTCTCCTATAATGCAATTGACAATATGACATCTGTTGTTCGTAAATTGGACATGCTTTATGTCCTTTAACACTGTATCCAGATAAAATTTCCATATGTTGGGAAGTCATTTATAGTGAACAAAATCACTACATGTAGTTGAAAATATTTCATTTTATAAGAATCATACACCCTAATACCATCAGACCATAAAAGTTTCAAATCATCAATCAATGCTAACAAGTAAACATAAATATCATTGCCAGGTTGCTTCTGACCAAAGATCATTATACTCAACATGACTTATTTGTGCTTCATACAAAATTCAGGAGAGAGGTTGTAAATTACCAATAAAATAGGCCATGAACTATGTGTGCTACTGAGGGTTCAGTATGGATTCATTCCATCTGTGCACAACCTTATTATGAGATTTCTAATTTCATTTCCAAATGTAGAATACTGCTCATCAATTTTCTTCCATTGTGGAAAATCAGCTGGATGATGTATTTTTCTATCACATAACCGCTCATCATCATGCCATCTTAACATTTTTTCTTCATGCGAATTAGAAAATAAATGTTTGAAATGATGAATTATAGGAATATACCAAAACACCTTCAAAGGGATCATTGTAATCTCTACATCAGACTGTGATTTTTCTTTCACCTTATACTGTGATGTCCCACATTTAGGACACTCTGACAGAAATTCATATTCTTTCCTATATATAATACAGTCATTCATACATGCATGTATTTTCTTGTATCCCAATCCCATCGGGCATAATATTTTCTTTTCCTTATAATGTGAATCTGGAAGATCGTTATCTTTTGGAATAATGTCTTTCATCAATTGTAGTAGCTCTATTAAACTTCTGTCACTCCATCAATGTTTCACCTTCAGGTTAATTAATCTTAACACTACCAAAAAAACTGTAAAATCTGCACAACCAGGATATAATGGTTTTTATGCATCACCATATAGACATGCAAATTTAGGTTCTATCTCAATTTGTTCTGCTGTAATATTCCGAATCATTTATTCAATTCCATCGGAGTTACACTCTTGCGAATCATCATCATCAGTGACATTCCATCCAGTTTCACCATGCCAAATCCAAGGTCTATAACTCAGATTAAAACCAGGACAGATTAGTTGATCTTTTATCTCTCTACTTTTCAACTTTTCATATTCAAACATTTCAGGCATGGACAGAAAAAAATGTCACTACTTGGAACATTTGGTTTAGAAAATTCCAAAATGGCATCAACACCTTCCTCATATTCATTGCTCATTCGATGTGCTGTAATCGAACTTCGACTCATTATTACCTATAACAAATATCAATATTATACATCTTTTTAAGATAAATAAAATATATGTTTATATGAAAAAAATCATAATTTGAATGTAAAAAGTTTTTTAAATATAAAACAAATCAATGCGTATTTAAAAAATTATGCTTGAATATGATTTTAAAAATAAAATATAGTTAGATATAACAGTTTTAAATTCTATTGAATCAATTAAACCATGGGGCCTCCAATGGTTGACAGAAAATTGGAGAAAATAGAGTAAACCTGAGAATCAAATCAAATTTAAAATAAATTCTCAGATGGAGAAATCAAAATTTAAAGACAATCATCACGACACAATGGGGTCAGGATAACTATGCATATTTGAAAACCATGACAAGGTCTCCCCCATAACCCATAATTTTCTCATAGTCGATGACTGGACAAAATATATATAACCAAATAGAATCATATTGATACACTAATATCCATGAAACAATACAATTATCATGTCATAATCTCACAAACCACGATGCAGTAGTCAATCCAAACTGTCACTTAGCGCCCACCCCATTAGACACCCCCTGGACACCACCACACCCTTGGACAGCCCCCACCCCTCCAGGACACCCCCACCCCTCCTCGACACCACCACCCACCTCCTACCCCCTTGGACAACCCCCTGGATACCACCCAACCCTCTGAACATCCCCCCCGAACAACCCCCAAACCCTATGGATAGGCCCCAACCCCCTTGGACGGCCCCCACCCCCTTAGACACCACCACCCCTTTGGACCCCCCCGCATGCACACCCCTGGACTGACCCCCACCTCCATGGACACCCTGGGCACCCCCAACCCTCTGGAAAGCCCCCCGAACCCTCTGAATACCACCCCTATACCCTTGGACACACACTGGACACCACCACCCCCTTGGAAACCCCCCCGCCCCTCTGGAAAACCCCCACCCCTAGACAGCCCCCACCCCTCTAGATAGCACCCCACCCCCTTTAGATAGCACCCCCATCCATCCTGAAGACCACCCCCACCCCCTACTCCCTTGGACACCCCCTGAACACCCCCAAACCTCTGGAAATCCCCAAACCCTCTAGAAAGCCCCGCACCCTGGGACAGCCCCCACCCATCTAGACGACACCCCACCCCTCCTGGACACCTCCCCCACCCCTACCCCCTTGGACCCCCTAGACACCCGAACTCTTTGGACAACCCCCACCCTCGGACAACTCCCCAAACCCTCTAGACAAGCCCCCACCCCATGGACATCCCCCCACCCCCTTCGACACCCCCACCCACACATACCCCTGGACTCCCCCCACCTCCATGGACACCCTGGACACCCCCAACCCTCTGGAAAACCCCCAAACCTTCTGAACACCACCCCACCCCCTTGGACACCCCCTAGACACCACCACCCCCTTGGACAGCCCCCACCCCCTGGACAGCCCCCACCCCTCTAGACAGCACCCCCACCCCCTACCCACATGGACACCCCCTGGATACCCCAACCCTCTAGATAGACCCCACCCCATTGGAAAGCCCCCCAAACCCTCTAGACAATCCCCCACCCCCTGGACAGCCCCCACCCACCCCCTTGGATAGTCCCCACCCCCTTCGACACCCCCACCCCCTTGGACCCCCCCCCCAAACACACCCTTGGATTCCCCCCCCCACCTCCATGGACACCCTGGACAACCCCCAAACCTCTGGACAACCCCCAACCCCCTGGACAGCCACCAACCCTCTTGACAGCCCCCCCCCCCCAGAACCATGGGCTTTTAACCTCAAGCTACTAGTTTTGGCATATCTAGGGATTTTAACCTCAAGCTACTAGTTTTGGTATCATGCCATTATTCAAAATGAGAACCATGAACTCTATCTCCTACTAGTATAAAATGACCTATTGTGCAATGAATCGAGTTTTAATAGCATATGAAGACTTATAATAGTCCACGAAAATAAGCGACATAAATAGATTATGGAACAACAAAAAGTGATACCCAAAATAGTAACAACCAATGATCCAAAACAAACATTCCTCCATGAAAAACCATATATACTAATAAAATAAATCACACTCATACACGGAATGGGTGTATCACAATGGTTTAAAAATAAATTGCAGTAATATAGGTGAATGAGATCATTAGTTGTCAATGACAACAGAAATTACCATCAATGTCAGGCATCCGTGAAAGAAAAACAAACGAAATAGAAGTAGGTGAGGCTTATGTGAATATTGAAAGTCGATCTAATATATTTGGTGATAATAAATAAGATTATTATGGAAAAACAAGGTAATAGGGTCTGAAATCTAAGAATCTTACCTAGTTTAAACAAAAAAATAGAAAAACGTAAATATAGACTATTTGGGAAAAAAATGAACCAAATAAATTCGTGGGAGGCTTAACTGAGTGTTGTGAGTGGAGATGATAGATCCGAAGAGATTAAATATGATAAAATATGATATAAAAATGAGTTTAACTAAATGATATCTAAGAGTCAATTAAGGTTTTCCGCGTGAGAGAGACGAGTCGCCGGTCTGTCGATCGAAAAATCATAAATGACAATCCACAGGGCGTGTTAATTTTTTAAATGTTTTATAACATCGATTATTTAACAACCGATGTTATAAAATATTTTTATTACATTTATAACGTCAGTTATTATAATAAAATATGTTATAAATGTATCAGGTATCATTTTTTTACATTGGTTAATAAATAACCGATGTAAAAAACACATCAGAAACCACAGTTCTTACGTCGGTTATTTTATAATCGACGTACAAACTGCTGGGTGTTGGTTTTTTATGTTGGTTATAATATAAACAACATAAAAAATTATTCCGATCGGTTTTTTACGTCAGTTATCAAATAAACGACATCAAAGAGGCCTCAGATTCTGTGTTTTTTAGGTCAGTTATTTGATAACCGACGTAAAAAATTCTGCGCTTTGGTTTTTTACATCAGTTAATTTATAACCGACGTAAAAAAAGAATGTGTGGGATTTTTGAATTTGTTTATTAAAATAACCAACGTAAAAAATTTACTGTCCGTATTTTTTAGGCGGGTTATAAAATAATCGACGTAAAAAACCACATATCATAGATTTTCACGTCGGTTATATATAACCGATGTAAAAAATGGTGACGTTAAAAAAAATTTCAACACTTTTGATTTTATATATTATTTTTATGTTAATATCACTATCATTTTATAATAATACTTATTTAATTTTTATCAAAAATATTTTGGAAAGTCTTACTTTGATTTCAATTATCTACAACAGACCATAAAAGTGAGAACATTTTTCTTTTCTGATAGAAGTGGAAACCCCATGCTACTAAAACAAGAAGTGTTTATACCATCATGGGGTATAATCTTCCATACAAATAGAACATGTTCTCTATTTTATAGATTGTTTCATATTGTTTCAAGAAAAACAAAAAATGAACACTCAATCAAGCACACCACATTCTGATTCACATTGTTCTTAGTATGACTCGAACTGTATCATTTTAGTTCAAAATTATAATATTAGTTCAATAGACACATAAAATATTCAAAAATGATTAAACACATTCAAATTGTTTTTATAATTATGGAAAATGATCCCTAAGTCATTTTTGACATTTATGAATCAACCTCACTTTAATATGACATGCGAGATGACCAGTATGACTCAAAGTATGACTTTTTATATAAAATTGACATTTTAGTAAAAAAAATAAGCAACATAATAAAAATAGAGCATAAATATACTTTAAGGAAATGATCTATAAGTCATTTTTTCTGTGTAATAATTATCTATACCATAATCAGATATACAGTGAGCCTGAGATCACTCAAAGTGGCTGTGGTCTATAAAAAAATTTCCTTTTGGTTAAAAAAAGGTGTCACTCACTAAAAACCAAGAAAACTTGTTTGAATTGTATTTATAATTTAGTAAAACAATTCATAATTAATTTGTGACATTTATGAATTAGTATCACATCAAACCGACACATGATATGATTGGTATGACTCAAAGTGTGAGTTTTTTATTTAAAATAATATTTTAGTAAAAAAGAGAAGTGAAATACTCCAAATTGATAAAACACATTCAGATTGTTAATTTTGATAATTTATGAAAATTATCTATAAATAAATTTGATATGTATTGGAATTAGATTCACCTCAATTTGATGTACGGTGTGATCGGTATGACTGTAAGTGTGTCTTTTTTATTGAAAATAGAAATTTTAGTAAAAAGGGAAATTGATACACTAAAAACTGAGAAAACAATTTTATATTGTTTTTATAATTTATTAAAATTTTACATAATTTATTTTTTATTTGTAGGAATCAACCACACCTTAATTCAATACACAATGTGCTTAGTATGACTCAAAGTGCCCATTAACAGTTTAAAATTGACATTTTAGTTCAAAATTTGTGTCACTCACTAAAAACAAATTAAAAAATATCCAATTATCTTTATAATTTAGGAAAATGATTCATACGTCATTTGTGATGTCTAGGAATTAGTCTCACATCAAACCAATACATGATATGACCGATATGACTTAAAGTGTCCATTATCAGTTTAAAATTTACAATTTATCCAAAACATGTGTCACTTATTGAAAAATGTGAAACCATGCTCCAATTTTCTCTATAATTTACGAAACTATTTCATAACTCATTTTTAACATTTATAAATTAGCCTCATTTTAATCCAATACATGATGTGATTGGTATGACTGAAAGTGCATGTTTTTAGTCTCAATTGATATTTTAGTAAAAAACACAAGTGGAGTACTGAAAAAATAAGAAAACACACTCATAATATTTTAATACATTAACAAAATTATCAATAGTCATTTTTGATGTGTAGTAATCATCCAAACCTCAATCCGATGCACTGTGTGATTGGTATGGATCCAAGTATTTCTTTTTCATTTAAGATATACATTTTAGTAAAAAATACAATTAACATACTCAAAACCAATAAAAACCATTCATATTGATTTAATAATTTAGGATAATGACCTATAAGTCATTTGTGACACGTAGGAATTAGACTCACCTCATTTTGATACACAGTGTATCTGATATGTCTCAAATTTTCTGTTATGAGTTTAAAATTTATATTTTAGGTCAAAAAGTTTGTCAGCCACTAAAAACCAAGAAACATTTTTGGATTTACATGATATATTAGTAAAATGATTAATAAATTATTTTTGATGTGTATGAATCATCCTCAAGTCAAAAAGACACAAAATGTGACTAGTATGACTCAAAGTGCGTGTTTTCGGTTTAAAAAGAAATTTTATTAAAAAATATAAGTGAAATACTCAAACCTGAGTAAACGTATTAAAATTGTTTTGATAATTTAGAAAAATGAATCATAAATCATTTTTGGTGTATAGGAATCAACCCCATGTCAATCTGATGCACATTGTCACCTGTATGATTCAAAGTGTTTCCTTTTATTTAAAATAAACAATTTGTTAACATTTTATTCATGTATCATTTAATATTATGTTTTATTTAATTATTTATAGTTCTATTCACATAATATTTTTTTTTTCAAATACATGAGGATTATTTTTCTTGAGTTGGGGTGGTTTGTTCGGTAAGTGAGAAGGGGTCAAGTACTAAAGGCAATGAAATATTGATTTTTTTTTAATTTTTGTGATATAAATATAAATTTAATTATACAAAACATTATTTTAGATTCTTATAATATAGTTTTTTATATATTTGTGATGTATTTTTATTTTAATTAAATTTTGAATTTTGAACATACAAGTTTCTACTACAGTGTGCCGTAATTCAAACATCAAACTGTAGTAGTAGAGCCTTTATCCATACTATTTATAGCACTAATTAAGGCCCCCATTTATCAGTGCTAATGAAAGCGATGCTAAAGGGTGGATTTTATTAGCGCTAAAATTTTACTAATAAAATACCTCCTTTATCTATGATTTTTGTAGTGCTGATAAATTCCCCTGTTTATCAACACTAATAAATGGGTCCCCATTTTAACAACACATAGGATAATAATGCTTTTTTAGTGTTGCTAAGACTCATTTTGTATGCTATTAAAGGCCCGATCTCAAGTCTTGGAATTAAATCCATGTATATTTTAAATACCACATCTCATTTTCTATAATTATTATTATGGTTGAATATTCCTTATTTTGGAAAATTTCAATTAGATTAATAATTTTTTGTTTCTTTTTTACAGTGTCATTCGTGGGTGTAATATTATTGGGAGACCCCAATGATATAAATTTTCCTACACTAGTTGTTTTATTTATTTCTATTTATCTACACATTGTAATAGTGAGAATTTTATTAGCTATGATCATTTAGTAAATTTTTCATTCCCAATTAATGAAATAATGCTTTGCGGAATTTTAATTAAGAAACATTTTATTTATCCTTGTAATTGGAAAATTTTAATTTAATAAAACGCATACACATAATAAGAAAGAAATATATTGAAATTAAATGAAAAGTAGTGAAAATAAAAAATTACTAATACTGTATTATTTACATTTATCTAATTATTTTATAACAGTTTTTCACACAAAATTTCACATTAATGTTCCTCCATTTTGTTAAATGTTATAATTTTTTGATAATTAATCATGCATCATACTTTTTTAACAATTAAATTACAATGACTTGATTAGCAAGATTATTTGAAAATAAAACTATTAATAAATGGAATGTAGCTATCAAATAAAACAATATATTTAAAAACAATAAACAATAATATATATATATATATATATATATATATAGTATGTAAGATGGAAATAGGGAATCATGAAGGTTGGTGGTAGGTGATATTCCCTTTTCTCCCTTCGGTCATGGGATTGAGCCCTGTAGCCATGCTAGATACAAGGTGTTGTCGTTCGGTATGTAAACTTCCCTTTTGCTAAAACCATTTTAACAGATAAATTTCTATTATAAATGAAAAATATTTGTATAATTATTTGGTTTATTAAAATAAAGAAATACATTTATCATTTATATTTATATTTTCGAGAGAAATATTATAAGAACATTCATTTGAGATCTGAGTTGTTGCATTCTTCACTCTTAAAGAAATTATATCCTCATAATTTTAAACATTTATAAACACTTACTAAACCAAAATGTTAAATTAAATGTTATCTAAATCAAATAAAAATTATAAATACCTATAATATCATAATATTATGGGGACATACTGGTTTTAATAAACCTATAACTCTAGTGAACATTTTTATCTATCTAATGCTTTATACACAAATATTTCAAATTTTAATTTTCAAAATAACCATACACTACTTTGATACCAACTAAGACACCCTAGACCTAAAATTCCATATTTGATGATAAATAAACATACTTTTTAATACATAATAAGAGTTACAACAAACTTCCATGATTAGTAGTTTAATGTCTTTGGAAACTATGTATATTTGGATATTTAACTGTGAATACATAGTACATTTCATCTAAAAATGTTCCCCACACATGAAATTATCTTTATGCATCCCTATGATTGCTTTCCTAGGGAAATGTAGATACATAAGAAATAGTGAGATATAAATCCTTGTAAGAGAATAATCAACCAAATCAAGATGGAAAACAATACATGAAATCCAATAGGCATATCATGCTAACATAAGATTCACATATACTCACATGGAATTATGGTATGTTAAAATGACATCATAAAATCAATGTATCATATGAATGTGAGAATAACATAAAAATTGACATTTTAAGTACAATAGGAATAAAATGAAAATTTGGATACATCATAAACATGATACATTCAAAAACATACCACTAAATATCATCACTAAGGTTTTTAAAACATATAACCAAAGATTCTTACCAAGGTATCCTAATAAACTAGCAAGGAATACTTCCTAGGTATCTTGAGCAAGAAATCTTTAGAGATTAATTCTTTTCCCAATATATTGCACTACTATTAGGGAACAACCTTATTATTCCTAGATTAATGTGTGTCCCATAAAAACTATACATAAATCCATCAATAATCGTGACATGATATAATCCTTGAAACTTAAATAGGTATCTAATGCAATTTGGTATCTTTCAAGTTAAATACTCATCAATCAAGATAATTAAGTATAAGTTATTTACATCATATGAATAAAGGGTATTTAATTTAGTTATTGATTACCCCAATATATACACACATGGGTATCTAAGTGAACACACATAAATCCTAGGAATCATAAAAGGGCATACACAATTGAAAGAAATTAGAATAAACGTTATGTAGAACTAATGATAAGGAAATAGAGAGTTAGTCATGGATCATTCTCCAGAGAGATTTCATTTTCACCCTACCATGTGTGAATATGAGTAAGTACTTAGTGGATAAAGTTAAAATCAGTGATAATAATGTATAGTGATACAAAACATGAATATTGGATACAAATTTTATAGGAAGGAAACCCTTTAAATTGATTAATGAGTCTATCATAGTGAATATCCAACAATCAGCTTTCGAAACTGTTGGATACTCAAAATATAAAGGGTAGTATCATAATTAAAGTAATGATACAAATAAGTGGTGAGGGGTATATTCCTGGAATAATTATGTTTATTGAATGTAAACCTCAACCCATATATTCCAATCCTTTATTATGACTCATAACGTGCATGTGAATTATCCCAAGAGAATCCCTCAAGAGTGTCGAACTAGGTGTGTATATAGGCCTCTTTGTCATGCACCAGGTGATGTTAAATTTAATATTCAATATAAAATTTTTTGGGTTATTAAATATAGGTAAATATATACTATATCTTACACCCATTTGTAGTATTGAAATAGGGATGTCGATGCTAGGAAAACCACACACTCATTTCATTATCAATTTTTTTATAGCTACAGAAAAATTTAAGGATTATAATGTCTTCTGATGGTTGTATAAGGAAATTAAATAGTGATATAAGATGGATAATATAGAAAGGAAGTTATAAAAATGGTGGATAATAACATTTTCTATTGAAGTGAAAAATGAATTTAAAAGGGCTTGATCAAGTAATAGGAAAAGAAGGGAGAGGAACCCTAATTTCAGCATAGTAATGACTGAGGAAAAGGCTATAAGGTGAGTTGAAAAATAAACTCTCATTTTCAAAATATAAAAAAGAATATAATACCATGGAATAAAATTAATAAAATTATATTAAAAATTAATATAAAAAGACAATATTAAAAAATTAATGCACTTTAAAAGGAAAGAGGATGATTGGTGAAACATATACCTCTCTCGAGATTCTTTGCATTGATCCAACACTTTGATATAAACAAATATTCATTATTAAATATGGAGAAATATAAGAGACTCCTTGAGAGAGGTATGATTATAGAACTTCAAATTTTGGTGTGGGAGAATGTGGAGAGGGGGTGTGTATTTATACAAGATGAGGGGTGGTCTTAAGTTTTTAAATAATGATTATTTTTTTATTAAGGCCATCCACCTTTTGGAGACATTAATTTAAAAACATTTGGTTGATATTTAATGTTAAAAAGGTTGTTTAAGGTCGTGAAAAACCATAACCACCTATTTTATGCCGAAATTTTATGTTTTTTATGCCTTTGTACTTCAATTTTAAACTTTTATGTTATTTTACCTTTACCATAGAAACTCACTTTTTACACTATTAACTTCTTTTTTCACATAGGATTAATATTTAACTTGTCTACTAATAAGTAAATTATTATTAAAAATATTAAAAATATTTTATTTAATTCAATTTATAAAATTGAAATCAATTAATTCTAAAATGATATAAGTATTACATGTAAACATAGTTTTTAAAAAATATATAACTTACGTTCAAAAATATAAAACATAAGTTTCAAAATTTAACATAATATTTTTAAATTAATGATTTTTCTCCTTAAATAAGTTTTAAAAAAAATGTTACATAACATTTTAATTCATTATTTTATCATAAAAATATCATAAATTTCATAGTATTCATGAAAACGACATTTTCACCTATTACCCCAAAATTCATGTTTTTTAGAAAAATTCCAAAAATTCACCCTAAGATAAATTTGATGCATTGATTAAAAAATAGATATTCATTTTATCAAAATAATTTTTTATACTTTATAAATCTACTTTTTAAGGAAAAATTATTATTTATTAAACAATTCCATTTATATGACATAATTTATTTCCCAATTTTTAAGTTACTATTGAAAAAATCACATTAAATCCATACATTCTATAAATACTACCTTTAATTTTCTATAATTCACATTAGGGTTTAATATTACTTATTTTTAAAAATGTAAATTTTATCACTAATGTTCTATTTATTTTTTACAGTGTTATTCATGTGAATGATAATCTTAGGGGACCACAATTATAAACAATTTACTATACTAGTTGTTTTGTTTATTTATGTTTATATACATAAGGTAATAGTGGGTATTTCACATTTAGTAAATGTATCATTCTAAATTAGTGAAATAATAAATTGTTGATTTTTTATTATGAAAAATGTTACTTATGATTTTAAAAGGAAAATTTTAAGGTAATAAAAAATTTATACAGAATAAGATAAAATCATATGGAAATTTAATGAACAATAGTGTAAATCAGAAATTAATAATAAAAATATTATTTACATTTATCCATTTATTTTATCATGTGTTTCACATATATTTCTACATGAAAGTTCCTCTAAAAGTTATATGTTATAATTTTATGATAATAAAAACACACATCATAATTTGTTAACTATGAAATAATAATGTCTTAATTACCAAGATGATGTGAACATAAAACAATAAATAATAAGGAATGTAGTTATCAAATAAAACTATATAATTAAAAATAATCACGAATATAATAAAATAATTATATATATATATATATAACTATCTAATATGAGATTATGGAGACATATAAGATAGTGGTAGATGATAAAATAGAGTATCCCTTCAGTCATGGGTTTGAGACACATGGTATTTCCATACATGACATGTTTTCACACGGCCTGCGAGCTACCATTTTTCTAAATCCATTTTAATAAATAAATTTACATTAGACTTAAAAATATATATAAATGAAAAAATTAGGAGATAAATATATTTTTTATTAAAATAATGAAATTAATTTATCATTTATATGTAAAATTATAAAAAATAAAATATAAAAATATTCCTTGGAAATCTGGGATGTTACACATTGCATAAAATAAGAATATAGAATAAACATAAGCACAAAAATCATAACATATTTGAAGGATAATAAATAAGGACTTAATATAATAATGGACCAAGCTAAACACATTCCCATAACACAGTGGACTTAGTCTAACCTCCCATATCCAATTAACTTTTTGGACTTGGGATGAACACCCATGTCCTATCCTTATCTCTTGAGATTTGAAACTTTAACCAATTCATTAGAGGACTATAATGAACATACCAATCACATAATGATAAATAAATAAATATATATATATATATATGTATCATACAATATGAAAACAATCACAATTACATCAAATCATAATTTACCCATGTAAAAGAAACGAGGTTAATAGTTGGGTCCTTACCTAATATGTAAAGTCACTCAATAATCCTCCATGAATACTGTGTACAAAACAAATAACAAATGAATTTCCTTGGTATTTTAGAAATATAACAGTATAGAAAATATATCGTGTACTGTAGAGGGATATTTTATTAGTGGTACTATTCCTTCAAAAAATGATTTTGGGCTATGAATTGGAACTTCAGGCCACAAGGCCTTCAAGACACAAACATCCTTCAAGTCACAGGGTCTGCGATCCACCATTTAAGAACATTAGGGTTTTTTTTAGTGGCTTGTATATGTGTATATGATAGTGTAATGGTAGTAAACTAGGATGTAAAAGGACGGATGATCATATGTTTGATCGATGAATGGATGTAGTTAATGTATTTAAAAGCACACCTAGAGCCTCAAAACATGATATTGATTACAGGATACGAACATGACGTTTGGGAATCAAGCTAGCGATGTCAGGGAATTAGGAGAGCGGATAAAAAGATGATGGGAGGGGCTACTAGTAATTAGGTCTTGGTTCCTTTGTGACTTCAGAACATGTACTTTGGGGATATAAGACAAGTATCATAGGGATTTCAGGATATATAAGGGTTTACTCTCAATTGAGATAAAAAAATCCATATCCATAAATAAAAATAAAAATTGATTTTGAAGGAAAGAAATGGGTTTCATGAAAACATTCATAAAACATGGTCATATTTCATTTAGGGAAATAAGTAGAATGGTATCATTAGATAATATTACCAATGTGTCATAAAATATATTAATCAATATTGACATAGATGATGAATATTTTGTTGGAGTATTATGAAATTACATTGAAAGTTGAGAAGAAATAAAATTTTATATTTATAGTAAATTATATTTTTAAGTAAAATACTCGCATAACAATGAAAATATAATTTACTTTGGAAGACCATAAGAACATGTAAATTAATAATTGTAATTAAAAATTATTAATTAGGATGGAAAAAGAATTCAAATATATAATTTTAAGAAGAATATTATTTTCGCACTCTTTCTAACTAAAGTTAAGGTAGTGGAAAATAAACTATAGAGAAAATGATAAAAATATATTTCATTTAATTTTTTAATGAAATTTAAGGAAAAAATAAAAATAACATAAGAATTAATAGAATTAGAGATAAGTACATCCATAAAAAATTCTAATGAATATAGACATTGAGATACCGTATACCTGCACTCATGGGTTTGATTATAAAGACACATAATTTATACAAAGGCTTTAATAACAAATGAGAAATACCAAAGATAGACATATATTTATTTGACATCATTTTAAAAATTTAAACATTACATTTCAAAATAAAAACACATTACCAAAATATAAGGATTAGTGTTTTTGATGATTATAAACATAATAAACTCATTTTAATATACTTGTAAACATTTCTCCACAATCGAAACCCTATAAACCATTTTTCATATTTCTCATAAGTTATACTCATCTTCATAACCCAATTATTGGAAACATAAGGGGTGGGCTCGAATGATTAGTAATGTAAAAATTATAAACATTTTATCAAGTGTGAGATCATAAAAATACATCTAAACATGAGCATGAGAAAAATATTTTATTAAAAATAAC
The DNA here is from genome assembly GCA_963277665.1 of Viscum album. Classification (NCBI taxonomy): domain Eukaryota; kingdom Viridiplantae; phylum Streptophyta; class Magnoliopsida; order Santalales; family Viscaceae; genus Viscum; species Viscum album. The sequence goes on along the minus strand of OY728166.1, from coordinate 1,364,565,892 downwards.
ATGAAACAATAAAAGATTTCTATAAGTCATGAGAGAATGGAATGAAATATCAAATAAGAAAACATATACCATGGAAAATTGTGTAGATTCATGATATAATAAACATGAAACATTGGTCATAATCATAGGCATATATTATAAAAATACAACACACTCTTGAAACATAACATAAAAAGAACTTTTTTCAAAAACACAAGCACATAGAATTATCACCTTCATGAGTCCGTCAATAACACCATTTTTTTTAAAAAACCTAATCAGGTATTTTAATAATTATCTCATGAGATATAAGTCCTCAACCAATGCATTGGAGGGATATATATGGCCCCAAAATTAATCATCCATATGTATGTGTTCAACTTGAAAATAATCATTCATAACAACACAAAGAACCTATGGAAAGAAAATTGGATTTAAATATTTTCCAATTGGTATCACATGGAATGAATTAAAAAATATATATTTATATGGAAAATAAATGCCCCAAAAGGAAAATTTAATTAGGGAATAAAAAGGGTGATTCATGAAATAAAACTCCATTAGAGATAGATATCTTAGAGATAAAGAGGAAAAAGGAACGAAAATCTTGAAAATAGATTTTATAAAATTTTCATAAAAAGGTGTAGTTATAATTAAATTTTAGTTTTTTTAAATAATATACTTAAAAATACCTTTTTTACATTTTTTATAAAGAATTACCAATAATGGAATCTTGAAAATAAATAAAAATAATGTAAAAAAATGTGGGGTAGACGATAAAATATACATTTTAGAAAGGAAATAAAACCTTTAAACATTTTCAAACACCTTTATTGAAAACCCAAATCATAAAAATCTTGATAAATCATACTTTATAAGATAGTTATTGTGAATTTTAAATATTAGGAGAAATAAAACATATTTGGATTTAAAAATGAGAAAGGAGAATATTAGTGGGAAGAATAAATATGGATGTAAAAGAGAAATAAATCATTTCAATATGATGATTATTATTATTAACACTAATAAATATTATAGAGAAATGAATCCATCCATATAGTTCCCTATACATGAAGGTGGACAGTCACTATAATATCATAAAAATCATAGAATAAAATAATCTCATAAGACCATATCCATAGAAAAATTTAAACGAATCAAGAGAAGAAGTTGAGTTAAGAAAACCCATTTAAAAATTTTGTAACAATTGAATGAAAAGTATTGGAAGGAGGTATTCATGAAAAGACATTTAATTATGAAGGAATAAATTTTTTAAATAAGAATACAAACCAATGGGGAAGCATGTAAATCATATAAAATAATAATTGGTGAACCACATGTAAACATTCCTCAATGAATAGTATTTGTCAGAGTTAGTAACTCTAGAGGGGGGGGGGGTGAATTGGGTATGTAATTTATTTTAAATTTTTTTAAAACAATATCCCTAAAATTAATTAGAATTACTAGTTAATAAAAATAGTATAATAATATAATTTTTATCTTTAAAAATATTTTTCAAAGAGGGATTAGAGATTAGTGAAAAAATATTTTAAATCAGTTTAACATTTTAAACAAATTTACTTAATCAAATCCTTTATATAAACATTGTTTATGAATAAATATCATTGTATAAGATTTGTTTACAGATTCAAAAGAAAATACAGTTTTAGATTTGAAATATAATAAAAAACACTAAAACGTACATCATAATAAACAACGTGTTCAATCTCAAGATGATACTTAATCCCCTCCACTTAAAAATTTACCGACACTAAGAATATTATTATAAAAATAATCTAATAAAAAAATAGAGAATGATTTTAAAAACAACTATACACAATCTATCCAGGCTCAAACCCTATTCTACATTTATTAAATTGAAGAAAAATAGACATTCCATGCATAACCTCTTTCACAGAACCTGTGGGTATAAAAAATAATGGAGTTTGAGCTAATATAAAGTAGTATAAAATTTTAGGAAAAGAGTCATAGTGTATAGATAATCCTAGGAAAACATCACACCGATCAAAATTAAATCCTAAAATAGAGATATAAAGTATAGAAATATTTATTGATGTTCTGATACTCAGTTAGAATAGCTTCAAAAGCTCGAGGGTCCTCATATTTGGCTTGGGGAAGATCTTGAACAAGTTTCTCCGAATCTGTAGAATAATATGGTGTCATATAGTTTGATTTTTGTATTTGTAGATGATCTAAAAAACTTATAAATATCTCTCTTGATTCAGTATATGAAAAATTTCTTGATCTTTTGTATGTTCTAATATTTCTCAATCATATGTATATATGTATCTATGTTCATTCATTTACCACATGTGTAAGCTCTTTGGGGTCACTATCAACACATAAGGGAGATATAAAAAAATATATATCTTTATAGATCGAAATTATTCATTGAAGAATAGTTATAAAGGTATCCGGAATCCTCATACTGAGGAAAAAATCAGATAACCTATGAATTTTTCTTCAAGGCATCTATAGATTGGTTTAAAACAAATAGTTAATAAATAACCATGCCATTGTCTTTATTAACTCCCATTAACTAGCCATTGGAAGAATTAAATTTAAATAAAAGAAAGAAAAAATGGTAGTATGATGCTGGTAGACTAACTTTGATGGTAGCACAAACCAACTATAGAACTGTCTAGTAGTAGAGATGTCAATAGTAGAAAATATAAACTAAAAACAACATAAAATAGTTGTATTACAAGATAAAAGTATCACATATCTAGCAGTAGCATGTTTTCACTGGTAGATGAAGTCCCCGATATCAGAGCCGGTATAATATCATTGTGAACTAATGGTGGATAATCATAACTAATAATTGATCATATATAATTATCCAATTTTATTTACAAAATAAATACTATCATAAAACAGTTATCTCATTATAAAAATAATTGTCATGATTTTTGAGAATTAAAATAATTAGGTGACAACAATCACACATTTTTTTTGATAAAAAGTCATTGAATTTAAAAACCATATACATAAAAACAACTATAACCGTTAATATATGAATTTTAAAAGTAATAGTCTACTCAAAATTTTAAATTGAAAATAAGAGATACTAAGTTTAAAGTTGGAAATAAATGTATAAACATCAGATAAAATACTTTAAAAACAATTTATATTCTCATTGGGATTATAAATAATATAATACAACAAAGATAATGTAATAGATAATAAAATAATTGAAGAATAATATCATAGGGGTTTCATTAAAATAAAAAAGTAATTTGATTACATCAATAAAAATATAAGGGAATACATAATCCCTATCAAAGACTAATTCAATTCAGAACTACTATTAGCTCTTTAGAAGGTAGGATCAACTATGTATTTTCATTTTCTAGAGATATGAGGTGCATATGTAGAGGATGAGGGTGAATATGTAGTTTAAGATAGCACATATATCACTACTAGTATAAGATGGTGAACTACTTTAGCTGGAGACATGCTGACGTGCTGAAACTGAGGAGGAATTAGAGTAGAAGATGGTGTAGTAATAAGGGTAGATATTATAATGTCCTAAAGTCCCACAAATTTATTTACATATACAAAAATAAAAGGCTTAATTATATTCACAATGTCCATGGTGATATTCCAACCTCACTCCATAGAAGTGAATAAGTCCTTCTTATCATCCATAAACAACATAAATAGAGGTGCCAAGAATTTAATCTGGTCTACTTCTTCCTTGAAGGACCTATACATTGGTGTTATTTATATGTTCTCATATAGAAACCTAAAATTATAATTCAAATCATGCTTTTATATATTCTAGAAATGTATTATTTTTATAGACTTCGTTATAGATTCTCTCTCACTTTGAGTATTATTCAAACACTCTTTAACCAGTTTATATATATGCTCACTATACTACCTGATTTGGTGAAGAATCTCCTAATTTTATGTATTTATATCATCCATGATGCCTTGAAACTCATATATGAATATAGATCTGATCATATCACTATAAATGGAGGAATGAGGAGGTGGAGTAGTGGATGTAGATGCAATAACTCCAGGTAATGTCTCTATCCACTCCAAAAAATATTTCTGGATAGAAGAGAAATTGGAACTCATCTCCTCCATAACATAAGTCATGGTTTACATCTCATTGTACAAAATTATATTCTCATTATCAACCTATTTAGTCTTAAAAATCATATTTGAATGAATATGGAAGATGGCTAGCTCAATGATAAACCTCGTATCAGCTTCACTAGGCAGAGTTACTAGAGGAGGCTGGGATCTAATAAGTCCACTTATAGAAGAGAATGACCTCCCAATGAAATATTACAAATAATATCTTATAAGATAATCCAAAGGTATATAAGGATACACATGTATAGGTGATTCAAACCACTCAGAACTAGGTATCACAACCTCAACATACTCTGTTCCAGTAACAGGAGCATCAGAAGGAAATTCTTACAGCTCACCAGATTCATCAATCTTCTCAAACATGGATCATTTTGGATCTATTCTATAAGAAAATAAGACATATGGTCTACCATGTTACGGTTGAATGCTATTATCATCATCAATGTCATCCTCTCTATCTGAATTTTGATATGGAATTCCAAGAAACCATGATTCAGGAGAAGGATCCACCTTGGATGTAGATCCATCGTTAGTTAAAATTGATGGATCATCCCTTTGAACCAGCTTCTAGTTAGAAGAACCTATTGATTCCTCCCCCTAAAAATATGTCCTTGACTCACAGGGCGGCTCTCCCCCCTCCGTTGCAAGCCGGAGGGGGGGTGGATAAGAAGGAGGTCACGCAGAGGAATCGTTTCACCCGATTTTCTGACCCTAATTTGTACCCTCCTTTTCCGGAGATTCAGATCGGGCCGAAGGTTCATGGCTTTCAGAATGGAGACCCCGTGGTGCCACTCTCGGTTCTGGAGATCTCGGAAGCTGAGGGTATCCTTGATCTGACTTTTATTGTTCGCTTCAGGAGGTCTCGACCTTCAGTGGATGATTTCGATAGGTTCATCGCCAAATATTGGGGACTTCAGCTTCATCCGGTTGTTGGTTTGATGGATAAACAGAGTTTGATGGTCTGCTGATCTTCTTCGGAGGACATGGTTCATGCACTGGCGTTCACTCCCAGGAAGTGCGGAAGGTATGAGTTCAATTTAAGCAGATGGTCCTACAATTTTCATATGAACAGCGATTCCCCCCTCATTCCGGTCTGGATTAGCTTGCCCCTGCTTCCCCTTTCCTTTCAAAACCCAGCTATCATGCGTGTTTTGGGGAAAATGGTTGGACGATTTCTGTGCGTTGATTCCCGTACAGCCTCAGTGAGCCACCCGATCAACCCAAGGATGTGCGTGGAGGTTGATACCTCGAGACCGCCGGTGGAGACGATTTGGATCGATGCTGCTGAGGAGATCTGATGCAAGCAACCAGTGATCTTTGATCATTGGATGGATTTTTGTTCAGTTTTCCGTAGACTGGGACACACCAGGGCCTTCTGCCGACGCGATGGCCACCAGAAATCTGATACTGTGAAGACCAGAGATGTTTCGAAGGTCAGCAATGTAGGAGATAACATGCCTAGTGGAAACGGGCTCAGTCTTGCTGAACACTCCTCACCTGCTGCAAAGCAGGGTGTAAACCCATCGGTGTCTAGTGTTTTTAACAGGATTAAGGATGATCTTAGGGTGAATACCTTTGACACTAATGTTGGTTGGGAGGCAATGGAGCCCTCCTTGCAGACTCAAGCTAATGCTAGCAGTGGTGGACACCAATTCATGGGACGCAGTTTCGACCATGCAACAAATACAGAGGTTGCTGAGCAGCCCCTACTGATCAGCACTGAACTGGTCAGCGCTAATCCATGCTCATTGAACCGGTTCTCAGTACTGGAGGAGGAGGAGAATGAGGAATTTAATTCAGGGGGAAATGATGGGAAGATAGTGGCCTCCTTTGGTGCCCAGCTTCAGAATCTGGAAGGTGTGGCGATCAATCCAGACTCCCCCTTCAACCAGATGAAGGCAGATCGCGCGGGAACTCCCTGCATTAGGATGTAGGAGAAATTTAAATCCCAGCATATGGAAGTGGAAGGCGAGTTGGATGGGGGCCAGTTCTTGGTCCACACGTCCAGCAGTGAGCATGTGGAGTCACTTGGTTTGGATACTCTGGAAGAAAGGAAGGGCGGGGAAGATGTCTGTAAGGGGAGGCAAGGGAGTGCGGGCTACTCAAATCAGACCCCAATCCCCCTGGGTAATAGGTTTGACGGTTTGGCGGAGGTAGGATCGGGAGATTTATCACAGGTTGTGGTTGAGGGAGAGGAGACAAGCAGGAAGAATCTCAATGGCTTTGGGGTGGAGGAACAAATTGAAAACAACAAGAGTTTATCTGCTAGGGAGTCCAATCGGAGGAGAAATAAGAGAAATAGGAGGAGGACGGGCAGAAAGGATCACACATCTTTACCACCCCCCATGAAGACTCGGTCAGCAAAAAAGAAATTGGATGAGGAGTTGAACAGTGGGGTCAGGGGTCAATTGGAACCTCCTGGCCATTCTGCACTTCCCTTGGAGTTGATTTTATTTTCGGATGATGAGGTGACAGAGCAGGTGTTACTTCTCAATGCGACGGAGGAGGAAGTGGCCAAGATGATGGGTCAAGACATTGAAGTGAAGCTTAATGAAGAACAATATTTTTGGGTCGACAAACAGGACACAATCCTAGTTTGGGGCTTCAATAAGGGGATAATTAGGCTGGAGGAGTATATACAGGTCTGGGACAAATTGAACTCATCGCTTGAAGACCTGGTAAGGGGAGACCCGCACACCCAGGTATCCACTATATCCTGGAGGTTATTTAGAGATACATTTACAGGTAGAGTTGAGTTGTTTTTCCACAAAGATGCTTTACAATCATTTGACTAATGCTTGGGTGCTCTCTTCTTCTTGAGATGTTTGGATAGGTGGTAGTGCTTCTTCAGTTTGTGTGTATCGTGGTGTTTTCAGGCTTTTCCAACAAGCTTTATGGTCTTGCCTTAGATAAGGTTTAGAGCACAAGGTCATCGCCTCGGCATGTCACTTGGAGCGGAAGAATGAGAGGGTATGGCTTGGCCATTGGTACCATGCCCGTGCATCCTTGCACGAGACTGTTTGCCGAGTCCCATGCTTTGGTGGAGGCCTTTTAATGCTGAGTTGCTGGGTAGAGGCAGGACCAGTTCTTGTTTGGAGTTTTTTGTTGTTGTTTGTTTTTGATGGACTTGGGGTTGCTCACTTTCCCTTAAAGTGATTTGATAATAAAATAAAAAATAATTTTCAGGTAAGATGAATGATGTGACTGATCCCTTTAAACACCATCACCATCATCATAATCATGACCTTATGTGTCAAGAGGTCTAGGATCATTTCCATTATCATAATTATCTTCACAACCGTCTTATACATCGACTATTTCTTTAGAGGCATTAGAAGCACTCAGAACCTGCTCTTCTCTAGAGGTTTTAGTCTCATCATCTTATACTTGGTTCAACAGACTCTCTCTAGTAGGGAGAAACATATGGACTTGTATATCCATAAGACTTAATTGGGATTTAAGCAATGTATTGATCACTTCTTTATTCAATATAACCAGCCAATTACTCTTCATATTTGGCATCCTTATATTCATCTTCCTTATCTAAATAATAATTCACCATTTTATATGGCTCCAAGATAGGGTCAACTATATTCTTATGTCTTTTAGGATGTTCCACAGGATTAAAATACTCATAAATATTATCATTATCTTCCACCCTTTACTTTATCAAAGGATTCTAGTTGAATTTCATCTTTTTAAATGTAATTTTACTAAAAATAAAACCACCACATTTTACATCTAGTTCATCTTCTTCATTATAAAAGCCCTTGGATTCTAACATATCTGAGATCATTTAGGGTAAAATATAGAGTTTTATATGGAATATGATTTTCTCATCTCCATCTATTTCACCATGAGATATCTACATAGATTAATTTTTCCCCTCTTTTCCTAAGGAATTAAATATCGAATTCCCTATACCTCATCGTGCTAATTTCCCATTTCATAGAATATAACATATGATAGATGAAGTTTAATTGGATTCTACACTCACCATCAAGTTAAGTAGAAGTAGGTATTCAAACTAAACCATTCCCTGTTAACTCTAGAAGTTAATACTCATAAAAAAATAGTAGCAATAACTTTTTATAGAACCTTTATAGTCACTAAATACACCTTGTTGATGTAAATTGATACATGTATCCCATTATCTTGAAGAAAAGATAACCTCTTTTCCATCTATCATTCTTTGAATGATATCTTTCATTTAACCAATTTTGTACTCTACATATTGGTAAAACTAGTAAAAAACCATAGATAAAAAGTTCAATCATTCTTTTACTACCAATCTATCCATCCCTGGTCTGAATCACCATGAGTTTCAACAAATTTTTCAACAACAACCATTCCACATCAACTTATTTCTCTACAATAACCATAAAATTTGCAGACTACAGGTTTTTTCAATTTGATTATATCATGGATCAATTATACAAGGGATTTATTCATAGTACATGATTCTATTAGAGATGAAATTGAGGGGTGCTTAACTCACACCATTTTACTAAATCTAAATGTGAAGGAAGAGCGTGAGGAATCTTGATGGTCAGGTGAGAAGGGATGTCAAAACTGTTCAAAGGGTAGACACGAGCGAGAGTCTCCCAAAATTGGATTTAAGTTAAATTGTATAATTTAGGGGTTTAAATATATAATAAAATACAAAAAAAATTAAAAAAAGTAAGATAAGAAAAAGGACCACTAGAAGATAAAAATAGAGACCCGACCGATAGTTTCCCAATGGTGGATATTTCCAATGGTGCATCACCTAAAGGTGGATAACCAATAGAGGATCAGCAAAGGTAGATCACCAATATTGGATCATTTAATGGTGGATCTTCTAATATTGGATCATGAACAGTTGATCTTATAATGGTGGATCTTCCAATGGTGGATCTTCTAATGGTGGATCTTTCAACGATGGATCTTCTGACGATGGATATTTTAATGGTAGATCTTACTTGATAAAGCTTTAAATTAAATTTATCATTCCAAATTCATGTTTGATATAGATCAATATCTCATAATTCAAGGGTTTTTTTAAAAGTATCAGTAAGAGGATGTTACGTTCCAATGAATTCAAGAGTTATATCACATTTTTATAAAATATATCTAAAAAAATGATGTCTTACATCGGTATGTTTTTTCCTAGAATGAGATAAAACATTTTTGGAAATAGTTATCACACTTTTATTGTCACAATTTATAGGGACATGTATAAGTTGATATAAATAATATATAAATGTGTGTTTCATAAAATTTTGTTTCACGCAATAACTTCCTGTAGCTATGTATTTAGTTTCAGTATTGGGTAGTAAAAACAAGTTTTGATTTCTACTACACCAAGATACTAGTGACTTGTCTAAAAGGGGACTTGTTCCAGAGGTTATTGTTTGTTATAAATTACAGCCACCAAAATAAATATTCAAATTAATTACCAAAAGAAATGATTGTGTTGTAAGATGGAACCATATTAAATTTATTTTATACATTAGGCATTCAAAAATTATTTTAATAGGAATTAAATGATATTATTTTGGATTTTATTTAAAATAAGCACAGATACACACAAAAAACAAAATGTTTGGCATGCTAGTAGTTAAATATAGTATGTTTCCAATCATACCTATGTAACTATTTTGATCTACTGACTTTACAGTTTCATCAAGAACTAGCTTACAAGTTGTACTCATGTGATTATCACTACATATAGTGCTATCCAAACGAAAACATTTTAGAATTTTTTTTATACATTGATTTAAAATAATTCCATATTTATTTATAAATATTTGAAAACAAAGAATGAATTTAAGATCACCCATTAAAATCATATCAAATTTACTTTGCATCATTTTTTAAAAACCAGTATTGAAATATTTTTTAGAAGTTCCAAAAATAATACCTCAATATAAATTTGAAGAACTAAAACATATTTAGAAAAAAAAATTATAAATTGAGTAGGTTCAATGATGAATTTTGAAAAACCATTAGACATTAGAAAATATATGAGCCTATCATACCAAGATCTTAGAGTATATTTTAATCCATATAAATATTTAGTTAATTTAAAAACATGATTCAGAAAATATTTATTTTGAAATATAGGGGGTTTTTCAAAAAAACATCCTCAACTATATAACCATTTATGAATTCACTCTTGACATCCATTTGATATAGTTTGAAATCAAAATGTGATATATAAGAAATAATTATTCTTATGGATTCAAGTATAGAAAATGGTGAAAAGGTTTACTCGTAGTCAAAGACCTCTTCCTGAGTATTTCCTTGTGAAACTAATATTTCTTTAATTATGACTATAATACCTGAATCATAAACATTGTTTCTAATAACCCACTTAGTACCAATAGTTAGAGTGTTTTAGGTCTAGGTAATAATTACGAAACTATATTTATTTGAAATTGATTAAGTTATTATTGAATTTACATCACCCAACATTCATTATTAATTACATCATTGATGTTCTTATGTCCAAGATTTGACAAGAATGCTTGGTGTTAAACCTGATTTCTATGATAATCTCTAGTTTGTGTTCCATTATCTAAATCTTCCACTAAAACATCCATAGGATGGTATATATGATTCCTAATAGTTCTAGGAAAAGAATGGATAGAAATATAATTGTCTTATATAGGTTCAGGTTTGAGTTTCTCCTCAAAACTAGATGATTTATCTTCTTGTGTCAAAGATTTATCAAAAGGTTTGGCATTGATATTCAGATTTTACAGATCATATTCATGGTTTTCTAAAGGGATATTAAGCTAATGTGGACCAGTTTCATTAAATTTGACCTGAATAAATTCTTCCAAAATCTTGGTAATATTATAAAAGACCCTATACAATTTACTAGATATTGAATAACTAAGTAAAATTCCTTCATAACTCTTGGAAGAAAATTTGTAAAGATTATCCTCAATATTAATAATAAAGGCTTTGATACCAAAAAATATAATGTAATTAAACGTTGGTTTTCTACCATTACATAATTCATAAAGATTTTTCTTTTAGAGAGGCCTTATAAGTACTCTATAAATTATATAACAAGATGTATTCAAAATTGTTTCCAAAATATAAATAGGTAAGTCATACTCATTGAGCATGTTGTAGGAAATTTATTGAAGGGTTATATTTCTAAATTCTACAACACCATTCTGCTATGTGGTCATAAGAGTAGAGAAGTTATGATTACAACCATTCTGTGTGAAAAATTATTCAAAATAATTATTTACAAACTCATGTCCATGAAAAATTATTATGGTCTTAATTATAAGTCCACTAATATGTTCTACATACATTTTATTCTTGATAAAATAAGAACAACATTCACTTTTTTAAGATAGAAATAATACCCAAGTATACCTAGAAAATTCAACTATATTGATATATATATAGTGCTTCTCATTTAATCCTAAAATTCTAGAAGGTCTAAACAAGTCCATGAAAACCAACTATAGGGGTTGATAAGTTGAAACATCTTTTTTTATTTGAAATGGATCTTATTATATTTCCCTTTTTAACATGGGTTACCTACTTTATCATTTGGGAATTCTAGTTTAGGTAGACCATTGATTATCCCATTCCTAGTATGATTTCTATGTGAATAAATATTGAAATGGACTAGTCTCCAATTCCAAAGATAATATTATTTTTTAAAGGAACTTAAAAAGGAAATATTTTGAGATAAAAATGAATCTAAATTAAGTGCATAAACATTATAATTTCATAAATTTTTTAAAAATAAATAATTTTTAGAATAGAAAAATTATAGGAATTATTTTCAAACATAAAATGAAAACCATCATCACATAGCTGTGAGATACTAAAAAAAATGATACTTTAATCCAGATAAAAATAAAACATTAGAAATTAAAACATTATTAGAATTATCAATTTTTGCAAGACTAATAATTTTTCCTTTATGGAATTTTTAGAAAAATTGACATGTCCACCATCTAAATTGATCATGTCATTGAAACCTGAAAAATCTATAGTCATGTGTCAGAATCAACCACTATATATATACCATAAGTTCATACTACAACTTTTCAATAATATTAGCTACAAGATAAATTTTACACCAAAAATGATTTTTGTACCCAAATATTATTATGTAAAAAAATGTTAGTTATCAAAACATTAGGAATCCATAATTTCATTATAGGTTAACTGTATGAATATTTTAATCTTTTAGGAATAAACAATTTTTTTGGTCCAAAAGAAAACAAATTAGTAACATAACTAAAATAATTATAACTAGGAATAATGTTATTTTTAATTATTCTTCTATGTCCTCATTTATATCTAATTCCAATTGAATATTTAGGAGTTTTATTATTTCCAATAACCATTATAATAGTAATTATCTCAATTATAAATCATTTTATATCATTATTTAGTTTATCATTATATAATTTTAACTAAATTTTCTCATTTTTAAGTTGAGTATATTTATCTTTTTATATAATAAACTAGTTTTAAAACTAGTAGTCAAGGTATATTGATTATTTAAAATATTATATTTATCATTAAGTTAATTAAAAGTATCTTACAATATATTATAGTAATTAAACATTTATTCATTATACATGTTTTCATCACTGTTTCCATCTCTAGAATGATAAAAAATATGAACAAGAGAAGTAGGAAATACATAGTATAACTCAAATGAGTTTGTTACAAAACACTTAGTAGCTATACCATTATTATATTCTTTGGTTGAGTCTGAATCACTCGAACAATTTTACAAAGTACTCCATGTTTCCTTTATGACTTTATTGCACCTCTTATCCTTAGTAACATACGTAATCTTGAATCTTATCTTAATATAGTCATCTTTGACACGCCATTTTTTCTTGTACTCATAGAAAACTATCTAATTCATTGTACCAAATTTTTTCCAATATTTTATATAGTTTACTATATTATCATATTTCATAAATAATTTGGTTTCTTAAACAAAATTTCCCTTTTGTAAAATTTTTTGAATCTTCTAGACAAGTGGCCCATTTCTTCATCTTTATTAGAAGGTAACTCTTCATCGCAGGAGCTATCTTCTTGGATTTTATCCTTTTTTTTGAAGTTATAGATTTGAAGGCTACAAATTTAACCACTAGTTCATATTTTCCATAACTATTTAGTTTTAGTTCCTCATCATACATCATAATATTTCTTATCATTTCATTAATAAGAAAATTACTTATATCACATGACTTTCAGATTGACACTGAAGTTCCTCACTATATTTCTGGAAGAAACCCCAACAGGAACATCACATGATCTTTGAGAGAAAAAGGATTACCCAATGAATTCATTATATTTAATATATCATTGAACCTGAGATACAATACTTAAATTGGCTCATCAAGTTTCATCTTAAAAATATCATATTTGATAGTATAAGTATTTAAGCATATTTATTTGAAATTTGATGCTCCCTCATGAGAAATAGCTAATGTTTCCCAAATTTAAAATTTTATTGTACATGATGATATAATTTCCCATCACCCACATCAAAATAAAAATAATTAATTTATTTTATATTATTATTATTATTATTATAAACTTCTTTAGTATCATTACACCATTAAGCTCCAACATTCTTGGGTAATTCATATTTTTCTTCAATGACAATCTATATTTCAAGACCTAAGCATTCAATATGCATTATCATTTTAGTCATCCATTGAGAATAATATATACCATTAATATAAGGGGATCTTTTAATAGAAGATCCTTCTTACATATAGTTATCCATAAAGAAATAAATTTATAAATTATATAAATTTAAGATCTTTAAAAGACAACTAAATCACAGTTGAAAAGATATTTGAAAATCTTCTGATACAAAATATTATTTAGAGTGGGTAGCTAAATAGATGGGGTGAATTCAGTACCCAATAAAAATGTATATTAAAAAATATAATAAAAAATCCATAAAATTAATTAAAAAGCCCAGTTAATATAAATATTTGAATATTATAAGTATTATCTTTCAAAATATTTATCAAAGTGGGATGGGGGTTCAGTTAAAAACCTATTTGTAATCACATTAACATTTGAAACCAATTTTATTAATCAAATTACTTAAATAAACAAAGGCTAAGACTAAATATTTATGTATATATATATTTTATAGAGTAAAAAAAAATTTAGTTTTTTCTTAGAAATATAGAAAAAAATTGAAATACATTGTAGAATAAATAATGGGTCTTGTCTCAAGATGAGAGATAATCCCCTCCAAATGTAAATTAGCTACATAAAAGTAGATAATTATAATAATAATCAGATCCAAAACCTAGATCAGGTTTTCAAAAACAACAATGGACAAGCTATCTAGGCTCAAAGACTCTTCCACAGTTATTCATGGGAAGAAAAACTAGACAGGACATGAAGTAACTCTTCCAAAATTCCTATGGGTATAAAAAATAATGGAATTTTATAGATTATCAAGTATTATGTAGTTTATGAATGATATTCAGTTTTTATTAATAAATAGTGTACAATATCACACTACTCTAAAGTAAAACATAAAATAGAGAGAAAAATAAAATAAAATATAGAAATATGTTGTACTTCTCAGTTGGAATATATTCATAAGATCAAGGTTCTTTCTATTTGTCTTGGTGAAGAGATCGAACAAGTTTCTTTGAATGTGAAAAAATAGAGTGTCATAGAGTTTGATTTTTTTTGTAGAAACTCTCAGAAACTTCTTCATAGATGTTTTGATTCAGTGTATGAAATGGTTCTCGATATTATTTATGTTATACTCCTCCAATATCATATGTATGTATATATCTATGGTTAGGAATTCACCAGGCATGTCATCTCTCTTTGGTCATCATCAATACATGAGGGGGATATTATATAATATATATCTCTATAGATCCAAATTATCAATTGAATAATAATAATCAATATATCACAAATCCTCAAACATAGTATAAAACTATTAAACCTAAAAAATTGTCTTCAATTCATCATTGGAGTGGTTTATAAATAATCATTAATATAACCATGTGAAATTTTCTCCATTAACACAAATAAATTAGCTGTTAGAAGTATTAAATTCAAAAAAAGGACAGAATGATAAGTATATAATGTTGGCATAGGATAATTTCTTTTGGTTTTATAGACCTATGGTAGCACGATTCAGTGGTAGAGATGTCAATAGTATATTATCTAAACTAATGGAAGCATAGAAAAGAGGTATCATAAGCCACCAATATTACATCTCTTGTGGTAGAACACATGCAATAACAGACCTGGTGGAAGCATGTCTTGAAACAATGTGTCTGGTGGTGGTATATCTAAACTAATGGTAGCACATGTCTTGTGGCGATAGAAACCTAGAGGCCTCAAAGCTATGGTGATAACATGTGTTCATCGGTAGATGAAGTCACTGGTAGCAGTGACAGTGGCAGATCACTATGAACTAAAGATGGATAATCTTAACACGAGGTATATCATATTTACGTAGTAAATTTTCTTTACAAAAAAAATACTATCATAAAATAGTAATATCACTAGAAACATAATAATCGTGATTTGCGATCATTAAAATAACAATGTTCCATAAAATAGTAATTGAGATGAAAACGATTACAAACATCATATTTGTCAAGTAAGAATAATTTTAAAGGTAATTTATAAGGAAGAAATGTAAATATATATAAGAAATATGGAATGAATATTAATTCTATATTAGGTCATTAATTTCCTAATTATTAAAAAAATCAAGAAGAATAATTAAAACACAATGAAATGATATTGAGTTAGGAAACACCCTTAACTATTCTATCTGCTTAACAAAAAATGATTTAACATCCTCTATAAAAAAACCATATTAATAACATATTTCATAATCATATTAATATCAATTTCAACTTTAATTATTGAAATATAATCATTTTTGAACATTATTAATTAGTTATAATTCATTCTCATTATCAATTATAGTGATTTTGATTATTTTATGCATGATTTAAAGTGTTGATGATGATTCCAATTCATTGATGACAAGTTAATAATTGCTATATTAAATAATGTATTAAAATACATTCTTTATAATGATTTATAAAGCTATAACTCCATTCCATGAAAATTTTAGTTATGATTCATGAAGATAGAATCAATGGTAAGTTTATTTCGGTAATTTCTGAGAAACAAAATTGGTTTGTTAATGACATGTTACATATTAATATAAATATTACAGAACAAAATAATAATATTTTTATTATATTTAATCCTTAATTACATTATTATATCCATCCATGTATGATACTTTTAAAAAAGGACTACATCGTTCCATGGATATGATAGTCCACACACATACACATGGATGGAATCATTGATTTCCATATAATATGAGAAAGGTAGAAAATGTTTTATATTTCAATAATCATTAAAATTTTATAAATAAAATTTTAATTCATTAAATACACATCTAGATCTAGGAAATAAAGGTGGTTATGAAAAAAATAAGCTTCTTCATGGATGTGATATTCTACACGTATGTAGGAATGATGTTCTTATTTTTCCAAGGGAGGGGAATGTTGAGTCAATAAGTTTATCTTATGGTATTATGTTTTGAAAATCCCAGTCACTTTTTCTTATGTTCTGATTTTTTTCTTAAGTACTATTTTTTCTAAGATCTGAACTTGTCATTCCATTATAATTACATTATTTTCATTTCGTTATACTTAAAAATTAGTCATTTTGTTTTAGGATTCTAAATCCAGTGAAAAAGTCATTCTGTTTTATGATTTCAAATCTGGTGAAAAATTCATTCTGTTTTATGATTCCGAATCTGATGCAAAAGTCATTCTGTTTTATGATTCCAAATCTGGTTCAAAATCCATTCTGTTTTATTATTACGAATCCGATTCAAAAGTCATTCTGTTTAATGATCCTGAATCCGGTACAAAATTCATTCCAATTTTATGATTTTGATTACGGTAAAAAATTCATTCCAATTTTATGATTTCGAATCCCGTGAAAAAGAAATTTTGATTTTTTGATTCTTATTCCAGTACAAATGTGATACCTGTTTCACAATCCGATTTACTTTTTATTATGAATATGTTTGCTTGATAATGTTTTCTTAAGAATCGGGATTTCTTAATAATGTTATAGTTGTTTAATGTATCATTCCAATATTATTGGATTCCATTTTTTCTTTTACATAATGCTTATCTTTAACTTAACATTGTTTCTTATACTTGAAACTATGTTGTACAATCTATTAAAAACTTACTGTTGTATGTTTGACACGTGTCTAGGTCCTTCCAAAATTTAAGGAAAATATGACTTTTGGAGTGGAGCCGAACGTTGGAAAGTTTTTACTATAAATACAAGTCCATTTGAACGAGAAAAGAGCTTTTGAAATATTTGACTATAAAGTAGAGAGTGGATAAACTTGATTCTTGTGAAAAAGCTGTGAAGTGATTTCTAGAGAGAGAGGCTCTTGAAATTCTCAATGCTTCGTGTGGATGTCGTTAACAACTTGTTCAGGAATGAACAACTTGTTCAGACATTCTTTGTGTAGACTCTGATCGTGCTAATCACGGGATTCTAGGTTTTGAAGAAAGAGGTTCTTATTTCCTTCTAAATCAAGGTCTTGCGGGGATAGAAAGAAAGATACCGATCTTCGGATTGAGGGATTACCTGGGTTTGGGTTGATAGACATTATTGAAAGTATAAATCAAGGAACCATTATCCAAGGTTGTTTAATACCCTTCTATTTGGGTTAAAATAATCTTATTGTTACTTGTTTTCTATTTCAAGTTTTTTATTTCCGCTATAATCTTAACTTTGTTAAAGATAGAAAGTATAACTTTATTATACTTTTTAATTCATTTAATCTAATTATATTACAGATTTTATACGCTTTAAGCTAGAATATTTCATTTAAAAAAATTCTTTCTTATGTTTTTATCTTAAAATTTCAAAGTTTAAGAAAAGGTTTCATTAAAAGGTTTTGTGAATGTTTTTTTAAAATTGTTAAACTAAACTTTAAAGTTTCCAAAGGAATTTTTAAAGAATAAAATTCAACCCCTATTGTATTTGAGCATTTCATTACATATTCGATCCTACAATTGGTATTAGAGGAGGTCTCTAAAATACTTATATCCACATATAAGTTTTCTTGACCAAGTTTTCTCTTTCTTATTTGGTTATAATCTTTTATTTCTAACAAGTATCATGGAAGGAAATTCTTTTTAGTATGGAAGGCATTCATGTTGGACCTGAAGGACCCCGGGACACCCTGAGAGGGGAGGGGTGAATCAAGGTGACAAATTTTTATTTTAATGTGATGGATATTGTTCCCTTGTTGGTAGGAACTTCTTGATCATGTATGATGAATATGATCAGAAAGAAAATATTCACATGCATAGAGAAGACACAACAAATTTTACTTGGTTCACCACTAAGGGCTACGTCCAAGGAGCATATACTGACAAGCTTTCGATCATACCTAATTACACTAATCTTCACTAGCTGTGGATTACAAAAGGATTGGGCACAGTCACTCTATCATAGGCTCACTGCCTTTACAAAGGTTCAGGGATAGCTCACTACTTCCCTCGGGTCACTCCCACTGACTCCCCCTGGATCACTGCCCTTGGTGAAGTGACGCTCAGTTTATAGACGTGAAGGTCTCTTAATCATTGCCTAAGAATGCATCCTATTTTGTACGTAGATTCTCTGTTGAAGTCTAACTCTCACTAGAAGACGAATCTCACTTTGCGCTGAGTGTACCAGGTGATCTTCCAGCTTTCGTGCAACTTCAAAAGGACATATGTACTTTAACAACCCTGGCATGCTTCTCCAAGCCCGAAGCGCAAGTTTCAATCCCGGCGCGCAAGTCACTTGCGCTGTACAAATTCGGCGTGCATGTGACTCCAAACTTGGGTGACACTTCCTCCTTCAACACCAATCTTGCGCGATGTTTCACCTTTAACTCTCCAACTGCCTTGATCGTGCAACCAACTATCGGCATGCAGCCTCTACTTGCACGACCCAACAACCACTTGCGCAACTCAACCACTTGCATGATGAGAGATAAAAAAATATTTATTTCTTGAACTTCATTACAAATGAGGAGGGGTGGTCCTCTATTTATAAGAAAACTGGACCCCATGCGCGGTGGTGCGCAAGTCTCCCCTCGACGCGCAGGTTCTGACGCACAGCTCATCCTTCCCAGGCTCTGTCGTGATAATCACTTGCGCGACCACACTAATACTTTCATTACCTTCTTTCCTTTTCCATATATTGAAGTTATGATCTTGAAAAAAATAGGCGCGCAAGTTTCCAATCCTCCTAGGCATCGGCACACAAGACTCTTCACGTCGCGCATGTCACTTGCACGACGAACCCAAAACTTGCCTGGCCCTTATCCCTTTTCCATTTTCCCATGTTCTGATGTTGAAAAACATATGGCCTGCAAGTTTCCTCTCCTTCAAGTACACGGCACGCAAGTCTCTTATCCAAAAACACTTTTCTCCATTTGTCGATTTTCAGGCCCAAAAATTTGAAAAACACTGGGAAACGACGCCACCTTTAATACTATTGTCTGCTTGAACTGTATGATCTCTTTGCTGTTACACATTCTGAACTTCCACTGAGGATTTACAACAAACAGAAACCATACTCCAAATCTTGCATAGAAGACCATGGTTCCAATAGGATCTCTAGATAATCTCAATCCTACTAGACCACCAATTTTCTATGGAAATGACTATGAGTAATGGAGAGACATAATTATGAACTTTGTGATAAACACAGGTGTAGAATACTACATTATGTTAATTTGAGATTATAAGATTCTTGATAAGGAACTTATAGACTTTACTAATCCAAGAAAGGTGGAATACTAGATGAACTTTAAGGTACATAATACTTTGCTTTGTTCAATGAATATAAATATATATATATTCAAATTTCATCTTGTGAATTTGCAAATAGTATTTGGAAGAATCTTTAAGAAACTCACTTTGGAACTTCCAAAGATATCAAAACTAGAAGTTCTATGCTCAGAATTGAGTATCATGGTTTCTACTTTCCTTATGGAGAACCCGTATGTAAGGTACAACAAAGATTCATGACTACTGTCAATAGCTATCAATCCATGGGTGATAAAGGTTTAGAAGATGAAGCTCTTGTAGACAAGATTATAGATATCATGCCCAATGAATGGGAATCCAAGAGAACTGCAATAGATGAAAAGAGAAAAGTCACATAGATTTCCCTTGATGAACTATTTGGAACCCTTCTTCAACATGAAACCAGAATGAAGAGTTATTCCAATAATATTAAGAAGAATAATGTAAATGGAGGTGTTTCTTTTACAACAACTACAAATCATACAGAAGCGAATAATCCTAAGAGAGTTACCAGATCTATATCTAAGAAGGTTGTTGTTCAATATGAATCTTGTGAAAGTGAAGCTTTAGAAAATGAGTTACCCAATCTTGCTCGAAGGATGAACAAGATTATTGGGTAGAAAAAATTTCAATATACATACAAGAAGAAAGATGGAAAAGACAAGAAAGATAGATAAGTGACATGCTATTAATGTAGAACAACTAGTCATATTAGACCAGATTGTCCTTTTCTTAAGAAAAGTGACAAGAAGGATGGGAATTATGAGAGAAAAAAGAAGAAGTTATACAGATCAAAGCATAAGAAAGTATAAATTGCCAATGAAACTTAGAGTGGTAGTGGTGGAGATTCTTCAAATGAATATTTAGAATATGATTCTTCAGACCAAAATAATATAGGAATAATAGCAAAATTTTTATTTCAAAATCATTGTCTTATGGATAAGGTACGAACTACTAAATACTTATCCAATATGTCTTAAAGTGAAAATTTTCTTGATAAAGATTTTTTTAGATGAAGAATCATTTATCATCAGATAATGTTAATGATTTTCCTTCCTATGAAGAAGTTTCTTGATTTTCTAAGTTGCTAGAGATAAGAATTTGTAAAGTTTCTAAGAAACTTGAAAAAGAAAATTCGTTAGAATTTATTTTAACAAAAGAAATTTCAGATCATAACAAAGATCTTGATAAGACAAATGTTGTTTTAGAAAATCTTTCTAAGAAAATTGAGGAAGTTAATTCTGAGAAGAATAATATTTCTAAAGATATTAAACATCTATTTTTTGAAAAAAGATGTTTTAGGGGATAAGATTAACTCTAAGTCTATTATTCTTGAGGATAATAATTTAGTCATACGACTAATGCCTAAAAATATTTTTCTTGAAGAATCTTCTTACAAATTTTACTTCTGGTAAGGAAAATTTTGACATGATGTATTCTCAGATCCGATCTTATTGTAATAATCAAGGAATATGTTATTCTCAAGAAAAACCAGTTTTTAGAAACAATTATTCTGTTCCTCCAAAATCCCCTTTTTCACTAAATGTCAAAGTGGTGGGAATTGAAAGAAGAACTATTCTTTAAATAATGTTCAATCTCTTGGGTTTCATAAAGTATAATTTTCTAAACAAATGTGGAGAACTAAAATTTTATTATCTAACATTTCTATATCCAAACAAGTTTGGATTTCGAAAACCTATCTTTTCTTTTTCAGGTTAATAAAGGAAGTACCAAAAACATATAGTAGATGGATAGTAGATGTTCCCAGCACATGGATTGTAACAAATACTATTTCAAAAAGATTTTAAAAACTAAGGGTGGAAAAGTAACATTTGGAGATAACTCTAAAAAAGATATTATTCTTCAATTCATCGGAACACAAGACTAACTTACTGATATTTTTACAAAACCATTGTCCTTAGATAGATTTTAATACAATAAACAGAAGCTAGAAATTATCTCTATAAGGTAATAATTCATATATACTTCTTATTTAAATAATCTCATAAAATTAAACTACTCCTTATTTTAGGGGGAGTACATATTCTACCCCTTCCTAAAATTTTTCTTTCTTAAAATTTTATCTTTCCTTAAGTTTTTTTTCTTCTTAAAATTTTACAAGTCTCTTGGAAAATTTTGGTATTGAAAATTTTGGTATTGAAAATTCTGGTATTGAAAATTTTGGTATTGAAAATTTTGGTATTGAAAATTTTGGTATTGAAAATTTCGGTATTGAAAATTTTGGTATTGAAAATTTTAGTATTAAAAATTTTGGTATTGAAAATTTTGGTATTGAAAATTTTGGTATTGAAAATTATGGTATTAAAAATTTTGGTATTGAAAATTTCAGTATTAAAAAATTCGGTATTTAAATCCCATAATCTAAAACATTCAACATAATTATTATAATACTAATAAATTCCTTAGAGTATTCCAAAAGTTACACTTTCTTACTCTTTATTTTATTATCTGTTGTTTTAGTTGTTGGTATTTCAAAATTTTCAATTCTGGTTTACATTACTATAGAAGATTGGAATTCATATTTCTTATATTCATCCTCAACTATCAGATCATATCAGGTTATGACCAGGTTATGTCCAGCTGTTTGGTTAAGTACACCTTCCTCACCATCCTGGCAATAAAAGGTATATCCATCTGATCTCAAATTCTTATGTATCCGGAAACTATATCCAGGGTAATTGTTATGTGCCTTCAAGAGCTGAATTTCCCATATCAATCAGCCTCAAATCCTTTTAATATTTTTTTTCTCAGTGATGACACTCTAAGGAGGATGAAAAGAGAGTTTTTATTGGAATCAAATTTTTTTGAAGAAATGGTTGTCCAGAACAGGGGTGATGTTTCGGAATATTCAAAATCTATGTCCAAGAAAAGGAAACTTGATGAAGCAAGCTTTCTAGTACCAGTTTCTATAGTCCCAGTATCAGCATATCCTTCTACAAAGAAACCAAAAGCCTATTCCGATGAAACAATTTCAAAGTTGAGAGAAATGGAAGCTACCAGAAAAGAAGAAGATCCTTCCTTTGGCTTAAACCATGTAGAGGCTAAAGACTTAAAAATCAATAAATCTGAAAATTTTGAGGATGAATAGATTGATCAACAATGTGGTAAAGAGAAATAAATTCATGAAGAAGAAATTCAAGAAGGATCTCAACATCATGAGTTTGAAGGGGAATAATATAAACAAAAATATCTTAATGTTATCCAAGTATCTGATGAACAATATCCAATTCGAAATCTTGTCAAAGGAAAGAGTGTATTGATTGTCTCATCTGAAATGGAAATGTCTCAAAATTATTCTTAAAGAATAGAAAAATTAGTTTCCTTAACCCAAAGAAAAGTTGAGAAAGTAAAAAATGTTTCATGTTCTGAATCCTCATCATCAGTTGAACATGACTTTTTCAATCAATCTTTAAGAAAGTTGGTAAGAACTATTCTGGTTCTTGCAAATACTGATTCCCAGAGTAAAATGATGCAAGAAAATATGAATCAAATGACTGAATTAACCAATATTCTTATGGAAGTGGTGGTCAAGCAAGAAGCAGACATCAGTAATATTTTGATTGATTACAAAGCTCAGAAGGTCACTTGTAAGAAAGTATTTAACCGCACTAAAACCATCAATGAAGAGCTAATACTATTTGGAGACTTCATGGATTCAACAAATGGAGCTTTTAATACATGTGAAACCAAGTTCCACAAGGTCAAGTCTCAATCTTTGAGACTGATAGTCAACTAAATTCTGTTACCCAATTTGTAAGCAGTGAGAAAGAAGTTAGAGATGAATTAGAGAGAAAGGTGGATACTCAAGAAGAAAGAATCTTTTCATTAGAAAATAAGAATTAGGACCATGAGATCTTGTTAAATATGTTTGAAGAAGATCATAAGGAATTAAATAAACCTAAAGCCTTAATAAATAAATTGTTTTCTGAGTAGAATAAGGATGGATGACTTTCTTGACATTCCGATGTTTTATTGTAATCTAAACCTTATTTACAAAATTTTCTTAAGATGCTTCTTGCATATCTTTTTTTTTGTTTTCGAATTTATGCTTGATTAACCTTATAGGTACATCTCATACTTATCTATTGTTTTTTTCCTTTTTTTGAAAATCACAAAGGGGGAGAATTTATTTAAAGGAAGAATTTAATAAATATTTCAAAGGAGGAGAATCTTTTAAGGGAGAGTATGGTAAGAAAGGATAATGACCAAGTAAGGGGGATTTTTCTTTAATAAGAGATGTTTATCTAAGGGGGTATATTTTCTTAAGAAAGAAAACAAGACACTAAATATCAAGAATGTTATCCTTGGGAAACATAACCTAAGGAGGAGTTAGTCGCATTCCTTAGAAATCTCATTCAAATGGGGAGATAAGTTTTTCACACGCTCCTATCTAAGTCTATATATTATTCTTTAGTAAAGTTTTTAGTTCTTTCCAAAAGGGGGAGATTGTTGAGTCAATAAGTTTATTTTATGGTCTTATGTTTTTGAAAATCACAAACAATGTTTCATAAGTTTTGAATTTTTCTTAAATATTGTAAATTTTTCTTAAGATCCAATCTTTTCATTCCGTTATACTTACAGATTAGTCATTCTATTTTATGATTCTGAATCCAGTGAAAATGTAATTATATTTTATGATTTCGGATATGGTGGAAAAGTAATTTTTTTAATGATTCTAAATCTGGTGAAAAAGTCATCTTGTTTTATAATTCTAAATCTAGTGAAAAATTTATTCTGTTTTATGATTTTTAATATGGTGCAAAAGTCATTTTGTTTTATGATTTTGAATTTAGTGAAAAATTCATTCTGATTTTATGATTCTGATTCCGGTATAAAAGTCATTCCGATTTTATGATTCCAAATCTAGTGAAAAATTCATTCCAATTTTATGATTCTGATTCCAGTAAAAATGTGATAGCGGTTTTGCAATCTAATTTACTTCTTATGAAACCATTTTCTTGATAATGTTTTTTATAAGAATATATTTTTCTTAATAATGCTATATTTGTTTATTGTATCATTCCAATATTATCAGATTCCATGTTTTCTTTTACATAATTCTTATCTTTAACTTAACATCATTTCTTATACTTGAAATGATGTCATAAAATTTGTTACAAACTAACCATTGTATGTTTGACACGTGTCCAGGTACCTCCAAAATTTAAGGAAAATATGAACATTGAAGTGGAGCCGACCATTGGGATGTTTTTCCAATAAATAAAATTCCATTTGAATGAGAAAATAACTTTTGACAACTTCGACTACAATGCAAATAGTGGATGAGCTTGATTCATGTGAAAAACCTGTGAAGTGAATTCTAGGGAAAGAGAGGCTCTTACAAATTTCAATGCTTTGTGAGGATGTCATGAAAAACTTGTTCATGCATGAACAACTTGTTCAGACTTTCTTTGTGAAGACTCTGATCGTGCTGATCATGGGCTTCTGAGTTTGGAAGACAGAGGTTCTGATTTCCTTCTAAATCTTGGACTTGTGTGGATAACAAGACTAATAATGATCTTCGGACTGGGTGATTACCTGGGTCTGGGTAAGAGAGACTTTATATAAAATATAAATCAAGGAACCTTTATCCAAGGTTATTGGATACCCTTCTCTTTGGGTTAAAATAATCTTATTGTTACTTTTTTCTATTTCAAGTTGTTTTATTTCCGATGTAATCTTAACTTTGTTAATGTTAGAAAGTACAACTTTCTTATACTTTCTAATCCTGTTACTCTGATTATATTACAGATTCTATAAACTATAAGGTAGAAACATTATTTTAAGAAAATTATTCCTAAGTTTTTATCTTAATGTTGCAAAGTCTAAGAAAAAGATACTTTAAGTGGTTTTGTGAAAGTTTGTTTGACTTTGTTAAACTAATCTTTAATGATTCCAAAAGGATTTTTTAAAGAATACAATTCACCCCATCTTGTATTTGAGCATCTCATTACATATTAAATCCTATAGGGAAGTATAAAAAATGGTTATAACGTTGAAATAATTGGATTTTAGTATATTAATAATAATAAATTCTTTATATATTATTGGAAAAATAGATATGTGGGATCAAGATAGTGAATAAAAAAAGATAAGAAGTGATCCGTACTCACGTGGAGAGTTTGGAATTTTTCTTGAAGTACAACTTGGAAATGGAGGATTTTGGAATTTTCCTTCGATTAAGGGGATACCAAAATAAGTATAAAGAATATAGGGGATGTGGTAATGGAATATTTTATAGGTCAATTATAAATTTTTATTTCCTTTTAGGGGGTGGTGGGAGGCCCCTTTTATAAGTGGATAATTTATTTTAAATATCCCTTCTTAATATCAATGGATGACATGATTTCCATGGAAAGTGTAATGTACCGACCCTTTAGAAAGGTACAGATCCTTGTGTTACTATTCTAGAACTCTTTTCTTATGTTAATAATAAGATATATTGTCTACTGAGTGGTCTGAGAGATTTCAGTTCTCATTTAGAGACAGAGTTCTAGAATTTTGAACAACCATGTGAGCTACACATTTAGGGATAATTGTGTGACTTAATCATGCAGTAACTCTGTGTATAAGGGGAATTCCTCCTAGTTACTCTACTACAGTGTGGGAAAGGGTGTATGAGTCTGAAACATTATATAGACAAGTCATAAAGCCAATTCACATGGGCTATACAAGGTTGTTCAAATCACGTGGATAGATTGTGTGAGCGGGTTCCCTAGGTAGTAGATGCCACATGGTTAGTGCACAGTCTAGAAAAGCATGTGGTCAAACCATGGGACCCAAAATTCTAAAGTAGAAAGACCTTACCACCTATTATGTTTTAATACCCCTAAACCATTTTCCTCCATTATTTTCTTCTTCACCAGTTGCCTATGCTCTCCTCCTCCTCTCCACCTAGGGATTTTATTTTCTCGTTGGTCTCTGTTTCCTTTTCCATTGAGTGAATTTACTCCATCTCATTAATCTCTATACTCCTCTTCCTTCCTTTTATAACTTCTCTTCTCCTATATTGTGTCATTTTGGTGTGATCTCATTTGATCCATTTTAGAGAATTTTACATTTCTTTAGATATCTATTATCCTAGATTGATTCAAGTAATGAAGTAGGATAAAGAGAATGATACGAACCTATAGTAGGTGGTATATATTCTTTACTAAGTTTTATTACTTTCAATATTGTGCACCATTATTCCTCAGGACATAAATTTATAGAAACACGTCTTAAAGGTCAAGTTAATTAAATTCAACGGTTTCCCCATGCCTAATATGATTCTAGCTAGCGGTGAATCAACACTGATGGTTGATCACCTTGGTGTGAACCACCAATTTGGGTGTGACATTCCTCAAGTTCCTAAATTATTCTTTCCCATTAAATTCTTAATCCACTAGGAGATGTGTGTTTCCCGTGTGATAAATGATTTAGATATATGAATTGAAATAAGAATTTAATGGACAAGAGTGGGTATCTATGAATTATTATTGATGACTCATACCATACTCCTTATGATTTATGATTATATATTTATAATTTATACTTCATGCTTTATGCTTTATGCCTATGCTTTGTTCTTATAGACTTATATAATAGTTTATGTCTTGAATAAAATGAATGGGTAATATTTTTTAGTGTGTTTTTATTACAATGAATTGTTGAGGAAATGTGATTTTGATTTTCGAGCCTTACCTGCTTATGAGTCGAGAATGAACATGGGCCCCGATTTGTTGATGATGTGAATGGGCTCTCCATGCCTTGTTTTTTCTATGGACATTCTGAGAGAGACACTTTTCTTGCCTTGGACAAGTTCTCCTAGAATATTATTGATTCAGATGAGTGACACCGGTTCCCTAGGGTAGTTACCATGGATGGTATTGTTGGAAAGATGATTATACCAGGCCTCGAGTGATAACCAGTCCCCTATATGAGATATATGGGATGGGATTAGAGGGTCATGCTTTCACCATGCCGAGAGTGAAACGAGGGACCCCTTTATTGGATTGACTTAGAAGGGATCTAAAAAATTAGGTATTTCGAGAGATCCTACAATGACACTTGGGATTCCTTTATGATTTTCCTTGTATGGGATACGGATTCCCATACTAGATTCTATGTTTTCCTTGCATGGTTTACATTTGATTTATTATTAATAAATAATAGTAATTCCTAACTATTGTTTGAGGGATACGAACTCCGGGAAAAATCACACTCTTGGGGTCAGTCAAGAGTTGATGCTTTATTTATGATGACTTGCGTACACTACTTATCACCTTTATATAGGTTCCATGGTTTAGAGACATCTGGATTAGTCCAAAGAAGGTAGTGGTATATAGACATTCATTTGGAACATAGACTGTCATGAATTATTCATTTATTTCATTTCTTTACAATTATTGGAACTTTTCTCATTTTATATTTCATGAATTTGATTTATTTAAACACTGTTGGTGGTTGCCTACTGAGTACATATCACACCTTTCTTGGGCTGTCGTTGGTACCCAAGAAGACTTCATGATTATAGGTATAGATAAAGAGATTAATAAAACTTCTTATTCTTGATTCAGAGTTCTATAAATTTAGTATTTTAGAGCCTTCATGATATATTCTCAATCAATTTCGACATTATTCAAACACTCTTGAACTAGTGTATATATATGCTCACCATACTACCAGATTTGGTGAAGGTACTCCTAATTTAATGTATGGACATCATAAATGATGTCATGTAACTCCTATAGGAATATATATCTAGTAATCTCACTATAAATATAGGAATAACAAGGTGGATTATTTGATGCAGATGCAATAAATGTAGGTAAAGTCTCTATCCTCACCAAAAGAGATTTCTAGATAGCAACGAAATTGGAACTCATCTCCTCCATAACATACTTCATGGTTTACATCTCATTGTCCAATATTCAATTCTCTATCTCAACATATTTAATCTTAAAAATCATTTTTTATGAATATGTGAGATTACTAGCTCAATGATATACCTCGTATCATCTTCACTATGTTGAGTTACTAGAGGAGCATGGGATCTAATAGGTCCACCGAAAGAAGAGACCAATCTCTCTCTGAAATATCACAAATCATCTCTTATAACATAATCCAAAGGTATAGAATGAGAATCATGTATAGGTGAAGAAATCTACTTAGTACAAGGTATGAAATCCTCAATATTCTCTATTCCAGTAATAGGAGAATCAGAAGGAAATGCTTGAAGATCACTAACGTTATCAATATTCAAACTAAGTATCCTTTTGGATTTGTTCTATCAGAAAATAATATTTATGGTCTACCATGTTATGGTAATATTATATGATCATAATCAATGTCATCCTATCAATATTAATTTGTATAAGAAATTATAATAAACCTTGCTTTAGGATAAGGATCCACCTTGGATAAAAATCCATCATTAGTTGAAATAGATGGATCATTCCTATGAACTTACTTATAGCGAGAATAACCTTGAGATTCCTCTCCTTCAAAATAAAACCTTGAATAACCTCTAATAGAGGTAGAATCATCAAATTGTTGAACTAAAACTGATCTCTCCATATTCACAAATCTAGTAGTAACATAACCAACATGAGATGAATGATGTGACTGATCCCTATAAACACCACCATCATCATCATAATCATGACCTTCTAACTCATGAGGTCTATGACTATTTTCATTATCATAAATATCATCATAACTATATAATAATTCCACTAATTTTTTAGAGGTATTAAAACCACTATGAACCTATTCTTCCTTAGATGATTCAGTCTCATCTTCTTCTACTTCACTCAATACAGTCTGGCTAGGAGGGAGAGAAACACGTGGACTTGTATACCCATAAGATATAATTCAGATTTTAGAAATGTATGGATGACTTCACTCTTCAATATAAGTTTTTAATTACTATTCAACTTTAACATCCTTATATTCTACTTCCTCATCTAAAGAATAATTCAAAATTTTATATGGCTCCAAGATAGGTTCAACTATATTCTTAGGTCTTGTCGGATGTTCAACAGGATTAAAATCATAATAAATCTTATAATTATATTCCACCATTTACATTATCCAAGGATTCCAGTTGAATTTCATCCTTTAACATGTAATTTTACTCAAAATAAAACCCCCAAATTTTACCTTTTCTTCATCTTTTTCATTATCAATTCCCTTGGATTCTAACATATCTGAGATCATTTTGGGTAAACTAGAGAGTTTGATCTGGAAGATGAATTGCACATCTCCATCACATGCACCATGAGATATATACATAGATTATTTATGCCATCTTTTCATAAGGAAATAAATATCAAAATTTCTATACCTCATTGTGCTAAAATTACATTTACTAGGGCATAACGTATGTTGGATGAATTTTAATAAAATTCTACACTCACAATAAAGTTCAGTATTAGTGGGCCCTCACACTAAACTATTCCCAGTTAACTATAGCAGTGAATCATCATATAAAAATCGTTTATAGTAATTTTTTATAGAACCTTGATAGTCACTAGATACACCTCATTGAGGTAAATTAAAACATGTATCCCTTTATCTTGAAGAAAAGATAACCTCTTTTCTATCTATCATGCCTTTAATGATATCTTTCAATTCACTAAATTTTTACTTAGATTATTGGTAAAATTGGGGAACCATCCTTAGATAAAAAGGTAAATCATTCCTTGAGAACCAATCTATCCATCCCTGGTCCGGAATCACCTTGATTATTAATGAATTTCTCAACAAAAACCATTCCACATTTATTTATTTCTATAAAATAGCCATAATATTTGCATACTAGTGGTTTTTTTCAGTTTGATTACAACATGGATCAATTCTCTATGATATTTCTTCATAGTCCATGATCCTATTAGATATGACATTGAGGGGTGCTAAACTCTCACAATTTTACTGAATTGAAAGGTGAATGAAGAGCATGTGGAATATTGATGGTCGGGAGAGAAGGGAGTTGAAAACTATTCAAAGGGTAGACTTGAGTGAGAGTCACCAGAAATTGGATTTGAATTCAATTGTGTGATTTAGGGGTTTAAAAAAATAATAAAATATAAAAAATTTAGAAAATATAACCCAAGAAAAATGACCTATAGAAGATAAAAATAGATACTTAACCTATAGTTTCCCAATGGTGGATCTTTCCAATGAAGGATCACCCTACGGTGGATAACCAATAGTGGGTCAAAAATGGTAGATCATCAACAATGGATATTTGAAAGGTGGATCTTATAATAGTGGATTATGAATAGTGGATATTCTAATGGTGGATCTTCCAATGGTGGGTTTTTCAATAGTGGATCTCTTGATTGTGGATCTTCTAATGGTAGAATTTCCTTGATAAACATTTAAATGAAATTTATCATTCCATCATCATGTTAGATATAGATTAATATCTCATATTTCAAGGTATGTTTAAAATTATTATTAAGATGATGTTAATTTCCTATAAATTCAATAGTTATATCACCTTTTTTTTAAAATCTCTTAAAAATTAATTTTTTACATCAATATTGTTTTTCGTAGAATGAGATACTACATTTATGGAATAAGTTATCACACTTTTTTGTCACAATTTATAGGGAAATGTATAAATATATATTTATAATCTATAAATGTGTGTTTTATACACAAAATTTGTGCACAATAACTTCCCACAACTATGTATTTAGTTTCAAGAGTGGGTAGTGATTTTTTTTTATTTCTACTATAATAAGATACTAGGGACTTTTCAAAAAGGGGACATGTTCCAGAGGTGATTTTTCTATATAACTTACAGCCACCAAAATCAATATATAAATGACTTAATAAATCAAATGATTATATTATAGTATATAATAGTCCCAAATTGATTTTATACTTTAGTTATTTAAAAATTATTTTAAGAGTAAGTAAATGATATTATTTAGGACTTTATTGAAAATGAGAACACATACACACACTAAACATAATGTCTGGCATGCTAAAAGTTGAGTATAATAAGTTTACAATCTTAACTCTCTAGCTAGCTTGATCTACTAACATTATATTTTCATTAAGAACTAGATTAAAAGTTGAACTCATGTGAGTATCACTACTTTTAGTGCCATCAAAACCAAAAAAATAGTGTTTTTAATTTTATATTATTTTTAATATAATTTCATAATTATTTTCAAATATTTGGAAATCAAGAAAGAATTTAATATCACCCATTAAACTCATTTAAAATTCACTTTTCATATTTTTTTAAAAATTAATACACAAATAATTTCAAGAAGATCAAAAAATAATACAATCAACATAAATTTAAACCACTAAAACATCTTTTTATATTTTTAAAAAAAGATTAGTATCAACTATGAATTTTGAAAAACCATATAAATTATAAAATATATGAGCCTATCTTACCAAGATCCAGGAGATTGTTTTAAAACATATAATTCTTTAGTTAATTTAAAAACAAGATTTGGAAAATGTGTATTTTTAAATATAGGGGGTTTTTCAGAAAAACATCTGCAACTATATAACCATTTATAAATGCACTCCTGAAATCCATTTGATATGGTTTTAAATCCAAATGTGCTATATTGTAAAGTATTATTCTAATAGATTCAAGTCTATAAAATGGTGAAAAGGTTTTCTCATAGTCAATACCCTCTTCCTAACTATATCCTTGTATGAACAATCTTGATTTATGTATGACTATAGTACTCGAATCATCTACTTTGTTTCTAAGAACCCACTTTGTACCAATAGTCATAGTGTGTTTAGTTCTAACCAATAGTTATAAGCTCTATTTATTTTAAATTGATCATGTTATTATTTCATTTAAATCTCCCAAAAATCATCATTAATTGCATCATTAATGTTATTAGTTTCAAGATATGACATAATGCTTGTTGTTCATCCCGATTTCTAAGAGAAGATCTATTTTGTGTTTTGTTATCTAAATATTCAAGTACAAAATCTTGTGGATGGTACTTATGTGTCTTAATAGTTCTAGGAAAATAAGGGATAGAAATCTCATTATATTCTACAGGATCAAGTTTAGGTTTTTCCTCATAAATAGATGATTTATCTTCTTATGTCATAGATTTATTAGAAGGTTTGGTATTTATATTCATATTTGACAGATAATCTTCACGGTTTTTGTAAAGGGATATTAAGATCATGTGGACTAGTTTATTAAAATTTAACATGAATAAATTCTTCCATAAACTTGGTTATATTATTAAAAACCCAATAAAATTTACTAGTTATTGAATAAATAGGGAAAACTCCATAAATCTTAGAATAAATTTATTAAATAGTATCCTTGGGATTAAGAATAAATACTTTTCTTCCAAAAAATATAAAGTAATTAACCTTTGGTTTTCTACCATTACATAATTCATAAGGATTTTTATTTTATAGAGGCCTTATATGAACTCTGTTAATTATGTAACAACATATATTTACATTTTCTGCAAAAAAATAAATAGGTAAGTTATAATCATTGAGCAGAGTTTGGGAAATTCAATGAAGGGTTCTATTTATATATTTCATTACACTATTCTACTATGGGGTCATAAGAGTATAGAAGTTATGATTACAACCATTTTTTGTGAAAAATTATTCAAAATCATTATATTAAAACTCATGACCATGACAACTTATTAAGGTCTTAATTATAATTCCACTACTATTTTATATATATTTTTCATAATTAATAAAATAAGAACATGATTCGCTTTTTTAGGTTAAAAAGAAGACCCATGTATACCTATAAAATTCATCTACAATGATATATATATATATAGTGATTCTCATTTAAGAAAGAAAATATAGAAGGTCTAAACAAGTCCACAAAAACCAACTCTAGTGGTTGAGAAGTTGAAACTTCTTTATGTGATTTGAAATGGATCTTATTCTATTTCCCATTTTGACATGGGTTATAGACTTTATCATTTGGAAAGTCTAGTTTAGGTATATATTTTACTATCCCATTCCTTGTTTTATTTATAAGTGAATAAATATTTCAATTGACTAGCCTCTTATTCCAAATATAATATTATTTGTCGAAGGAACTTAGACAGGAAATATTTTGAGATAAAAAGGAATCTAAATTAATAGCATAAACATTTTTATTTCTTAAATTAGTAAAAACTAAGTAATTTTTAGAATAAAAATCATTGTATGAATTATTTTTAAAATTAAAATGAAAACCACCATCACATAGTTGTACGATAATTCAAAATTATAATTTAATCCATACAAAAATAAAAAATTAGAAATTAAAAAAATATTAGAATTATCAATTTGTCCAAGTATATTAATTTTACCTTTGGAATTGTCATAAAAATTGACATTTCCAATATCCAACTTGATCATGTTCTTGAAAATTTAATAATATCCTATCATGTGTCTGTAACAGCCACTGTAGAGATATCGTAAATTTATACTAAATTGTTTCATGAAGGTTACCTACAAGAAAAATTTACACAAAAAAATGATTTTGGTACCCAAATATTATTGGTCTAAGAAATGTTAGTTATGAAAACCTTAATAATCCATAATTTCATAATAATTTACCTATATGAAGATTTTAATCTTTTAGATATAAAAATTTCTTTTGTCTAGAAGAAAAAAATCAACAGAATTAAAGGAATTAGAACTAGGAACAATGTTATTTTTAATGATTATTTTATATCTAGAATGATACCCAATTTTTGTTGTATATTTAAGAGCAGTATTCTTTCAAATAATCTATGTAAGATTATTTATATCAATTATAAGTCCTTCAAGATCATTATTTCGTTTATAATTAGACAATTCTAACTAAATTTTTTCATTTTTATGTTGAGTATTTTTATCTTTATCTATACTAAGACCAGTTTTAAAACTAGAAGTCAAGGCGCAATGCTTCTTTAAAATCTTATATTTATATTTATGTTCATTTAATATATCTTAAAATATATTACATTACTCAAACATTTCATAATTATACATGTTTTCATCACTGTTTTAATCTCTAGAATGATAAAAAATATGAACAAGAGAAGTAGGAAATACATAGTATAACCTAGATGTGTTAGTTACAAAACACATATTAGCTATGTCCTGATTATCTTCCTGGGTATAGTTTGAATCACTTAAACTATTTTACAATGTACTCTATGTTTCCTTCATTAAACTATTATACATCTTATCCTTATTATCATACCACCTCTTGTATTTTAGCTTAGGATAGTCAGCTTTGACATGACCTTTCCTCTTTTACTCATATAAAACTATCTAATTCATAGTATCACATTTCTTCAAATACTTTCTCGAGTTTCTTTTGTTATCATATTTTCCTTTATAATTGGTTTTCCTAAAGAAAATTTTCCTTTTGTAAAACTTTTTGAATCTTCTAGACAAGTGGCCCATTTCTTCATATTTGTTAGAAGGTAAAACTTTATCACTTGAGCTATATTCTTGAATTTTCTCCTTTTATTTTGAAGTATTAGATTTGAAGGCTACACATATACTCATTGGTTCATACCCCTATTCTCTATTTAATTTTTTTCCTCATCATACATCATAATATTTCATATCATTTTCTTAATAGGAAACTTACTCGCATCACAAGACTCTCATATTGACACTGAAGTTCATCTCTATCTGTCTCTAAAAAACTTCAACCGGAGAATCACTTGATCTTTGTTAGAAAAATATTTCCCCAATGAATTTATTGTATTAAAAAATAATTGAATCTAAGATACATATCAAAAATATGTTCATAAAGTTTCATCTTAAAAGTATCATATTTAATCATATAAGTATTTAATCATATTTTATTGAAATTAGATGCTCTTTTAGGAGAAAAAAAAAGTTTCCCAAATTTAAAATTTTGTAGTAAAAACTTATATTATATTAAATTCATAATCACCAAAATCAAAATAAAAAGAATACATATATTTAATATTATCATTATTATAAACTTCTTTAGTAACATTACACCATTCATCTCTAGTATTTTTGTGTAATTCATCTTTTTCTTCATTGAAAATCTACATTTCAGAAACCCAAGCATTCAATATGAATCTCTATTTTAGTCTTCCATTGAGAATAATTTATACCATTTACATAAAAAGATTTATTAATACCAGATTCTTTTTATCTATAATTATCCATAAAAAAATAAATTTAGAAATTACCTAAATTTAAGATTTTTTAAAGACCACTAAATCACAATTGAAAGGAAATTTGAAAATACTCTGATAAAAAATGTTGTTCAGAGTAGGTAACTCAATAGGTGGGGTTAATTAAGTACCCAATAATAATTTATCTTGAATGTTTTTTAAACAAATCCCTGAAATTAATTAAAATTACCCATTAATCTGAACATTAGAATAATAGAAGTTTGATATTTCGAAATATTTCGAAATATTTCTCAATGTGGTATTATGGATCAGTTAAAAATATTTTAAATCACTTTAATGTTTAAAACCAATTTAATTAATCAAATTACTTATATATAGATAGGCTAATTATAACTATTGAATTATATGTATTTTTTATAGATTAAAAAACAAACATATTTTTTTCTTAGAAATATAGAAAAAAACTAAAACACTTTAAGAAATAATCAAAGGGTTTAGTCTCATGATGATTAAATAATCCCCTCCACTTATAAATCACCTTCTTCCAAGTATAACATTATAAAAACAATCTGATCCAAAACCTAGATTAGGTTTTTACAAACAAAAATTCACCAGCTGGCTTGGTTCAAATACTCATCCACAATTATTCATGGGATGGAAAACAAGATAGGAAAAGAAGGACCTCCTCCACATTTCTTGTGGGTATACAAAATAGTAGAATTTTAGATAATATAAAGTATACTATAGTTTAAGAATATGAGTATGTTTTTACAGATAAACAATGTACAATATCACATCACTTTAAAGTAATGCATAAAATAGAGTGAAAAAATAAGAAAAGATAGAAATATGTGGTGCTTCTCGGTCTGAATATCTTCAGAAGCATGAGGGTCCCCATATATGGCTTGGTGAGGAGCCCGAACAAGTTTATTTGAATGTGAAAAAATATAGTGTCATATATTTTGATTTTTTATGTATATTCTATCAAAAACCTCTACATTTATCTCTTGATTCAACAAAGGAAATGGTTCTTGATCTTCTGTACGTTCAACTCTTCCACACTGGTATGTATGTATTTATATATGTGTATGCATTCAACATGCGTGTAATCTTTCTTGGGTCATCATCAGTGCATGAGGGGGATATTAGAAACTATATATCTTTATAGATCCAAATTATAAATAAATGAATAATAATAAATATATATTGAATCCTTATACTAAGTAGAAAATTATGAAACCTTTTACATTGTCTTCAATGCATTATTGGAGTGGTTTATAAATAACCACTTATAAATCCATGTGACATTTTCTGCATTAACACCCATAAATTAGATATTGTAAGTATTACATTAAAATTAAGGATATAACTATAATGACATCATGATGACAGTGGATCAACTCTGATGGTATCATAGACCTATGGTAGAATGATTCAGTGGTAGAGATTTCAATAGTTGATCATCTGAACTAATGGTAGCACAGACCAGCGGTAGCATAATCCAACAATATCACAACTCTAGTGGTAGCACACATGGAATAATAGGTCTTGTGGTAGAATGTCTTATGGTATCATATATGATGGTAGCATATTTAAACTAATGGTAGAACATGTTTGGCAGAAATAGAACCCCAGTGGCAGTAGTGCTTTGTTGATAACATGTTTTCATTTGTAGATGAAGTCACCGATAGTAGTGACAGTGGTAGATCATTATGAACTAATGATGGGTCATCTTAACTAATGGTATATCATCTTTACATATCCAATTTTAATTACAAAAAAATATACTATCATAAAATAGTAATATCATTATAAATATAATAATCATGATTTGTGAGCATTAAAATAAGGATTTTCCAATAAATGGTAATTGAGATGAAAACCATTACAAAAATCATATTTTTAAATAAGAATAATTTTAAAGGGATTTTATAAGAGATAAATGTAAATCCATATAAAAAATATGTAATGAATCACAATACAATATTATTTAATAACATTCCCACTTATTAATAAAAAAATTCATAGAGAATAAATAAAACTCAGTGAAAGGATACTAAGGTAGGAAACACCCTTACCGTTTCTCTCGACTTAACAGAAAATGATTTAATACCATCTATCATAAAAAACTATATTAATATCTTATTTAATAACCATATTCATATCCATTATCACTTTTAGTGTTTAATTATAATCATTTCTTGTACATTTTTTAGTTAGTTATAGTTTGTTTTCATTATCAATTATAGTGATTTTGACTATTTTTCTCATGCTTTAATGTGTTGATGTTGATTCCCATTAATTGATGATAAGTTAATATTTACTATATTAAATAATTTATTAAAATATATTCTTTATAATTATTTATAAATATATAAATCCATTCCATGACAATGTTAGTTATGATTCAAGAAGATAGAATCAATGGTAAGTTTGTTTCGGTAATTTTTGCGAATAAAATTGTTTTATTAATGATCTGTTAAATATTAATATAACCCTTCCAGAAAATAATAATAATAATTTTATTATATTTAATCATTAATTACATTATTATATCCATCCATGTATGATACTGCTAAAAAAATAGTACATCGTTCCATGTAGGTGATAGTTCGCACACATACACATGGATGACATCTTCATTTTCCATAAAATAAAAGAAAGGTATAATTTTTTTATCATTCCATAATAATTAATATTTTATAAATATAATATTTATTCATTAAATATTCTTTTAGAACAATCCACTAAAGGATGTTATGAAAAATAGAATATGTTTATTTGTGGAGGCGATATTCCGCACATACGTAGGAATGATGTTCTTATTTTTACATGGGAGGGGAAGGGTATATAATGATTATACCATTAAAATAATATGATTTTAGTATATTACTAATAGTAAATTAATTTTATTTTATAGAGAAAAATAGATATTGGGGATCAAGATAGTGAATTAAAAAAAGATTAGAAGTGTTCCGTAATCCCATTGAGAGTTTGACATTTCTCTGGGAGTACCACTTGGAAATGGAGGATTTGGAGATTTTCCTTGGAATAAGGGGATACTAGAGTTATTATAACAATATAGAGAAAGAAATAATGGAATATTTTAAATAAAAACTATAAATTTTTATTTCCTTTTAGGGGGTTGTGGGAGGCCACTTTTACAATCGTAGGAAATGACATTTTTTTTGAATATCACTTCTTAATATAAAGGGATGACATGTTTCACATGGAAATAGTAATGTCCTAAACTTTTAGATAGGTATAGATCCTTGTTTTATTATTAAATAACTCTTTTATTATGTCAATAATATGATATAATATCTAAGGAGTGGTCTAGGAGAGTCCAGTTCTACTTCTGAGCTTGAAGCTCTAGAAATTTGAACAAAGGGGTGTGCTGTGCGGTTAGTGATAACAGTGTGACTTAATCAT
Source organism: Viscum album (assembly GCA_963277665.1). Lineage (NCBI taxonomy): Eukaryota > Viridiplantae > Streptophyta > Magnoliopsida > Santalales > Viscaceae > Viscum > Viscum album. The sequence continues at coordinate 1,364,526,315 of OY728166.1, read as the reverse complement.
GCATAAAATTAGTGTATAGGGGGAAGGCCACACAATTACCATAAAATCACATGGGTTGGGGCTCATTACCAAGAAAATATTCATAGATAAGTCCTAAATCTAATTCACATGGTCTATGAATGGTTAGTCAAATCATGTGGATAGCTTGTGTGTGGGGGTTCCCTAGAAAGTAGATGCCACATAGTTGGTACACGGTTTGAAAAACCGTGTGGCCAAACCCTGGGACCCAAAATTTTAAAGTGTAAGAACATTCCACTAGTTATGTTTTAATACCCCTAACCCGTATTGCTCCATCATTTTCTTCTCCAATAGCTGCTTATTCTCTCCTCCTATTCTCCACTTTGTGATTTTAGTTTCTCCTTGGTCTATAATTCCTTTTCCATTTGGGGAATTGGTTATATCTCAGTAATCTATATAATCATCTTCCTCCATTTTATAACTTCTATTATCCTATATTGTGAAATTTTGGTGTGATCTCATTTTCCCAATTATTAGGAAATTTAACATTTCTTATGATATCTCTTTTTCTAGTTTGATTCAAGGATTAAAGTTGGATAATAAGAGTGATACAAACCTATGGTAGGTGGTCTAGTTTTTTTCCTACTTTTTATCACATTAAATACTGAGATCCATTATTACTCAAGACATAACATTCCAGAAACACCTCATAAATGTCATGTTAATTAAATTAAATGGTTTCCCTATACCTAATATGATTTTAGATAGTGATAAATCAACACGGATGGTGGATCCCCTTGGTTTAAACCACCCATTTGGGTGTGACATTCCTCAAGGTCCTAAATTCATCTTTCCCCTTAAATTTTTAAATTACCATGAGGTGTGTGTTTCCGTTGTGATAAATTATTTTGATGTATGAATTGAAATACGAATTTAATGGAAAAGAGTGGGTCTCTATGAATTATTATTGATGACTCATACCATACTCCTTATAATTTATAATTATTTATTTATAATTTATACTTCATGCTTTATGCCTTATGGCTATGATTAGTTATTATAGCCTTATGTCATAGTTTATGGATTGAATAAAATGAATGGAAATATTGTTTATTATTTCATTATTATAATGCCTTGTTGAGGAAATGTGGTTTTTATTGCCGAGCTTTACCTGCTTATGAGTCAGGAGTGAACATGGGTCCCGATTTGCAGATGCTATGGATGGGCTCACCATGACCTGTTTTTGTTATTATTGGATGTGCTGAGAGAGACACTTAGATTTACATGGACATGTTCTTTAGGAAAATTATTGATTCACATGAGTGACACCAGTTCCCTAGGGGAGTCACCATGGATGGTCTTCTTGGAAAGATGATTATACCATGTCTTGAATGATACTCATCCCCCTATATGAGATATCTAGGATGAGATAAGAGGGTCATGCATTCACCAGACTGAGTGTGATACCATGGATTCCTTTAAGGGATCACATTGGACATGTTATATGATATTGGTTATTTTGGGATATCCTAAAATGACACTTGGGATTCCTTTATTAATTTCCTTGGATGGGTATAAGGTTCCCATGCTGGATTCTATGGTTTCTTTTCCTAGTTTACATGTGATTACTTATTACTAAATCATAAGAATTCTTAACGAATATCAGAGAGATACAACCTCCATGAAAAATCACTAGCTAGGGATCAGACCATAGTTGGTTCTTTATTTATGATTACTTATGTACACACCTTGTAACCTTTATATGGGTTCATTGGTCTAGAGACATCTAGATTAGGCTGGAGAAGGTAGTGGTAGCCAGATATTTAGGTGGAATGTAGACTTCGGAATTTATACATTTATTTCATTTCCTTATTATTATTGTAACATTTTTCATTTTACATTGCATGAACTGGATTGATCTAGATATTGTTGGTGGTGGACTAATGAGTATATATCACACTTTTCTTGGGACAGTGTTGGTACCCAAAAAGACTTCATGATAATAGGTATATATAATGAGTAGAAACCCACTTCTAATGCTTGATTATAGTATCAATCATGCATCATACTAGGGACCATAGGACTTAAATTCCATGAATTATTCCATTACATGTTTATATTAATGCGTGAATTTATTGTATTTCATGTGATTATTGTCAGTGACTTATTTATTATGTATTATAGTGTTATGGTGCTTCTTATAGGAATGACATAATTGGATCAATTAAAGTTACTAAATCAATATAAATGGGGTTTTTACCACATATATTGTTGATGTCACCTTGATTAATCAATTATTTCAAATATGAGTCTTTGGCCATTAGTTTTAGGGATTGATATATTATTTAGTTTGATTGATGAATTCCAATAGATATTTGAGAGGTGAGTACTTTTATAATCTGGGAATGTAAGTCATTCAATAAAATTACTATGCATGAACTATTACATCTGGATACCAGACGTACATGCCAGGTCACAGTTATTTGATGTGACAATTTCAGTTAATAAGTGTATCCACCTTATAAACATGGAATTGGTGACATAGATATATGATTTTAGATATCTGTATCTAAATAAATAAGAATTAACTTCAATAAATTAATTTTTTAAATTGAATTGGTTACTCATAAATGATCTGCCAATTACATAGTAATGGGTATTTTCCTTTAGACATTACAAATGAGAATCCATATAATGGGAACCTATCCTATGTTATATGTTACCTTGACCCAAAATTGACCTTAGTAGTGGGAAGTATTTGTTTTCTACTGTGTTTTTTTAGTGTCTCTTTATTTCAACCAAGTATTATCTGTAGGAGAAGGTAGAGAGGTGTGATTCATTATAGGAAGGCTATATGCAAGTCATTTATTGATATCAATTTTTCCAATCTACAGTAAAATATTTTCTGATGAGTGTTATTAGAAATTGTATAGTTATAAAAATATGAAATACTCATTTTATATGCCAAAAAGTAGTGATGAGAATGACCTAAAGGTGGTAGGACCAATGCCACCTTTATTTACTCCTACAATACCACTTGGGGAACCTCTAGTTGATATTTCACTGGGAACCACTGCTCTATTTTGTGATATATTATTATTCATTTTGATGTCTATAAAATGTGCTCTTTAACATTCCTCTACCTAGGCAGAACTGAACCAGGAGTTCCGACACCACCATCCTCCCACCTTCTTAGAGGATAAAAGACTAAAGGCTACTAATTCATAGCTAGAGTCCATGTTGATAGTCTTCAAAAACCTTGAGACACCTTTAGGGTGGGTAATGAAACTCAATACCTACATAATTCTTTAATATTCTAAGAGTTTTTGGGATTCCATCAACCAGGATGACCATAATCTAAGAACGGTTTGGAATGACTTCCATACAACTTCCTATGACCACTTCATTCTACATAAGCTAATAGTGGACCCTGCCATAGAGTTTATATATATCTATAAGGGTTATATGTATATGTTAGAGTATTATTCTTTCCTCAAACCTCAATATTTTTCTCTAACTCTGACCTTTGACAACATGAAAACTATGGGGTGATTTCAGGATGAGATTATGTATGATGTCTGATCATATGTGAACATCTTATGTTTGGTTTCCATTTTATATATAGTTAACCATACCCACATTATAGAACAAAAACTGAGGAAAGTTAGCACTCTTAGTCGAGGTGGTTTTGTTTTGAGGTAGGGTTTTGGTTCATTTATCAACAAGAAGTGTCGTTTTGAGGGAGAATGTGGGTGAAACTCTAGCCAAATGACATAAAACGATAAATATTTGGTCTGTCACATGGGCGGTATTCTAGGACATAAGAATCCTCAATTCATAATGAACTAGATTGAGTGCTGATCATGCAATAGGATGAGACTACTTTATCACTTTATCTGATATTTTCCTCTAGTTCCTAGTGATAGGGGATCCGTACCAACACTACATTCAAGTAAAGGATCAGTGACATCCTTTCATGACATAAATTTGTCTTTTACCAACCAAATAGGTCGAGGAGGTGGTTATGGAAAAGGTATTCAGACATCTGATGTTTAGTGCCAGTGTAGTGGACCTACCCAGGTTGGTCAGGTTACATGTTAGGGCTACAGACCAGGGTATATAAATGCAGTGTAACCTACACATGATGAGCAATGTCCAAGGCCTTATACTATACGAGGTACTATTCTGGTAGCCTATAATTTTGTTTCTACCCTATTTGATAGATGTTCACCAAACTCTTTTATATCTACTGTAATTATGGAAAATTTTGGCATAGTGATAGTGTAATTTAGTTGTGAGATGACTCTTGATACACCACAATGGATCTTATCATATAATATATTCTAGTGCAAGGAGTCCCCCCTTGATATTGGTGGGTACCGATTCTTATGGAATTTCTTCATCCCATAGAAGACCAGATTCAACATCATTCTCAGTATGGACTAGCTAGTACCTTATCATGCCTATGTTGATTTCTATCACTGGAGGGTGTATTTCACATTAATCTATGGGAGAACTTATATTCAAAATATAGAATGAGATATCTAAGATGGATGTGATAGAACATAGCGTTAGGGGATAAGAAGTGTGACAACCCAGATGATGAGTCTATTTATGAGTGATGATGGAATGCTGCTTATGGAATTCCCTCATGCTATGGATAGTGTATAATCCATTTTTTCTTGAATCAAGTTAAAACATGAATGTTTTTGAATATTTTTGTTGTAACGATAGGTCAGTTTTAAAATAAAATTTTAGAATGAAGTTTCGTGAGTTGGGATATTTTAAACATGATTATATCGGTCTTGGGTAAATGCTCGAGAAGTTTCTCAGATGGATGGATGGATTTTGAGATCATTAGGCCTAGGAGAGGTGTATGCACAAGCTCTACACAGTAAGTCAAACTGGGCGGGTCTGTCGTACCTGTTAAAATGTGTGTCTAGTAGAAGACACACTATCTATAAGACCATGAGAGTCAAACCGTGTAACTTACCCAGTTTTCTATTTCCAGTTAATTTATTTAAATAAATTCAGGATTAAAATTAATTTAATTAAATGATGATTAATTGTAGAATTCATTTAATTAAATCTAGTTGAAAAATAATAAAGTAAATAAAGTGAAATGGGGGTTTTATTTAATTAAAATATAACTGGGAGAATTTAATTAAATGATGATGAATTGAAGAATTTAATTAATTTAATTTAGTTGAAAAAAATTTAATTAAATAAAGTTAAACATGGGTTTTATTTAATTAAATTAATCCAGAGAGAATTTAATTAAATGAGAGTGAGATAGAGAATGGATAATTCATTTAACTAAATTGTGTTGGAGAGAATTTAATTAAATGGTTTGCAACGAGGGAATTTATTTAATTAAATTGAGGTTAAAAGAATTTAATTAAATGATAATGAATTAGAAAATTTATTTAATTAAATTTAGTTGAAAATAATTTAATTCAATAAGATGAAATAAGGGTTTAATTGAATTAAATTAATGGTGATAGAATTTAATTAAATGATGTTGATATGGAGAAGTTATTTAATAAAATTGATATGAATGGAATTAAATTTATTTTAAATGATGATGAATTGAAGTATTTATTTAATAAAATTTAGATGAGAGAAATTTAATTAAATGAATTGTAAATAAGGATTTGGGGGTTATCAAATAAGGGTAATATTAAATGGTAATGTTTAATTGATGTGTAAATGAGGAGTTATGATTTCATTTTAATTAAATTCAAGGTAAAGATGAATTTAATTAATTAATATGAAATTGAGGTTTTATTTAATTAAATTCAATGTTAAGGATAATTTATGTTGTCCTTGCAAAATGGGGGTTTTTATTTAATTAAACTATTATTGAGAAAATTTAATTAAATAATGTCAATGAGTTGGTGTTTTAAATTTAATTAAATTTTTTTCATAGAATTTAATTAAATAACACGACTTGAAGAAATTTATTAATTAAATTAAGTTAAATTTTTTTATTAAATGATGATTAATGAAGTGTTATTTTTTTAAATTAAATTATATTGAGATAATTTAATTAAACAACGATGAGTTTTAAATTATAATTAATGAAATTCGTTGGAGAATAATATAATTAAATGATGTTTAATTGGGGAGTTGGAGTTTATCTATGATGTCTAATATTAATGGGTAATAATAATAATATGATAGATATTATTATTATTATATTAATTATTATAGTTATTTTTAGATTTTTTAATCTATTATTTAAATGAGAATAGAAGTGGTATGCTTACGTCTCCCTCTTCCTAGATGAAGCATGACACACCCATGGTGCAACATCCAGGTGTAGCACACCACCCTCCTCTCCCAGCTCCCTCTATGTGTGTCGGATCACGGTGGTTCTTTCCTGAATATTATCCATCTCATCGAGGTAAGTCCTTCACCATATGTTTCATTCTTCACATCGGTCGTCTCGGATCACCTTTACCCAGGTTCCGTTGGGCTGAAACCCTAGTTTCAGGATTAACCTAGATTTCATGTTTCTTCTAATCCAAGGTGGTGAAAAAGATGTATTGGGACATGTTGGTCCGTATTCTGAGGACAACCGCTGAATGTGAAGAGAAACAACTTGTTTTGGATCACTCCTATCATATTCATGTGAGGATATATACCCGATAAATGCTTCTTCACCCTTGGATTAAGTGCTTATGGTTTGTTTGAGTTGCGGTTGATTATTATGGGTGTGTTTTGGTCCTTGCTACACTAATTTCCGGTTCCAATTTTTTGTTATAAGGTGTGGCGATAAATTAAAACTGCACATGTGCTTTTTTTGAAGTGCGTGTACATGAATAGTCTACTGTATGAGTTAGAAATCATTGGCTCATCTAATTCTTTGTGGAAGGGTATTCAACATTGCTTAATTAATAAAACAAAGTAGTTATTAAATTACTTTTAAAAAATTTGACTTCAAATACTAAATGTGTAGGTTATTTTTGTAAAATGATTTTTTATATTACAATGCACATTTTTTTAATAAGACCCCTCTAATGGAGGTGTGCTTCCTTCAAGCTAGAGACATAAATATTAGACCAATATGTTCATTTAGCTTGCAGATATGTTTTTTTCTATTGCCTCCCTTAGTTTTTTGACACACTTGGGTTAAGTATAAATGTGAAAATAATTGATTATATGTAATTTAAATGGGATAATGAAATGCATGAGAGGTTAAATACTTCATGAATTGTATGTTATGAATGGTTTCAATTTGTATAGGTATGGGATCCATGAGACCGTGAGAGCCCTTAGGGAGAAAGAATATGTTAGTTTGTGTGCTTATCCTCCAGAGACCGTGAGAGCTCATGGAGTTGAGCTAATGGAAATACCATGTTTGCTACTCATGGTGATGGATGTCTGTGTGTTTTGTTTCTATCCATCCAAAATAATTTTCAAAAGGACCATGAGAGTCTAGGGTAGGAAGACTGTGTGAGATTCCATGTTGATTTCCATGAGACCATGAGAGATATTGGTGTTTGGAATAGGGGAAATGTCGTCAGGTCTTCCCCTAGTAATGAATTTATGTGCATTACGTCTTGGTACAACCAGAAATAATATCCATGCTATATATCCATTTGTCATTGGTACATACTTTGTTCATATAGGTGGATTAGAAACATATCTTTCAATTTATATATATATAATGTTACTATAAATATATACCTAATTAACATGATTACACAAACCAGGTGTGGGATGGTGTAGGTATTGCCATCAGGTTTCCCTTGAACCTCGATGAGTGTTTGGTTATTTATTAAATTCTGTCATTACATTGATATATTTTCACACTATTTAATTTTTTTTCATCATCTAGATTGAGCTAGACATTGGTGGTTATGGCCTACTGAGATTAATATATCATACCCTATTTTGGCCTCTATTTCATTGGGGGTACTCGAGTAGACTCTACTTGTTTTAAAGATTATGAGCTCTTTATTGTGCTATTTCAATGTACATGGGAGTGAAGAGCAATGGACCGAGAGGGAAATCGAGATGCTCAAGGAGATCTCCCTTAAGCCTTTTTGTTTTTTAATTATTTTCTATAATAAGATGTAAAGGATGATGATTTGTTTACTTCTTTCAGATGTGTTCCACAATGACATGCATACACTGTATAAATGGGCATTGGACAATTTCATTATTGAGTTGATATTAAAATTGACTTCTACTAAATTTGTTATTACTTTATACTAATTATACTATTGTCATCTATTTATATATCATTATACTACTGTGAAAACTATGATATGAGGGTATAATATCCCCATGGACTATCCTTACACCCTCGCTGGTAGTCGTTAGACTCTCGCGTACGGGGAGGCATGCTTGAGGTCATGTGGCAACTAGTTAGTCTACCTATTCTATGGTAATCCAGGTTAGGATGTTACAAAGTGGTATCAAAGTTTCTAGTTTTCTTTATATTTTCCTTTATCTTTTTTTTGGATGGTAGAGAAGAGAATCAGAAAGTGTCGGTTCTTGGTTAATAGACATTCCTGGGACTGATCACCCCACGTATGGGAAATGAAAATGTGGATAGTATTGGAAATTGTTGTTGATACTGTTTTCTGATATAGTTGATATGATTTTACCTTGGTTGACTGGTGTACTTTCTACTGCTTATTGATTTTGAGAATTTTTAAAATTTTCCTTGGCCTAATATGGAAAGGAAATTACATTACATGCATCATATTAGTCACTAATAGATTTACATGCCATGTATTTCAATAGGATGATGTCTACTAATTTTGATTGTGTGCTTTGGGTGTAATACCATGTTTTGATCTTCTTTAGCATGACTACTTGTATAACATGTTTAGATGATTATATGCTATGTTTCCTCTACTATTAGCATACTGTGCTATTATTCCATGCTTTTGTATTATAGCATGATGTTTTGTTATTTTTTATGATAAAATGATAGAGATGTTTTGATATGTAAATGATTTCTTGAGTGAGAATTGATTGGTTTCATTTAGGATGGTTATAGGTTTCATGGGTCTGTGATGCCTTTCAAGGAAAGAGCCTTGGATTGGGGTTATAAAATGTTTAAGGGTGTGTTTGGAATTTGGGAACACAACATAACTATTCAAATGAGACTTCATTATATTGGTGGGTTGGTTGATTTTGGAGTAGTTCCTGATGGATTCTCGAAGACGAGATGTTTTCAAGGTGGGTATATTGTAAAATCCCATGTTTATTTTGAATTGAGTTAACAAACAAATGTTTCTAAACCTTTTCATTATAAAGATGGGTCAGTTTTAAAACCAAGATTTGAAATGAAGTTTCTCAAATTGGGATATTTTAAACATTCTTATATCATGCTTAGATAAAGGCTTGAGGAGTTTCTTGGATGTCTTGATTGGTTTCAGGGGCACTGGACCAGACAGAGGTATACACATAGGCTATGCACGGTTAGTCAAACTGTGCGGGTCAACCGTACTTGTTAAAATGGGGGTCCCATAGTGGACACGGGGTCCGTGCACGGTCAGTAAGATCATGCGCTTCAAACTATGCAACTTACCTAGTTTTATGTTTCAGGTGAATTTATTTAATTAAATTTAGGATTAAAAGGAATTTAATTAAATGATGATGAATTAGATAATTTATTTAATTAAATTCACTTGAAATAAATTTAACTAAATAAAGTGAAGTGAGTGTTTTATTTAATTAAATTAATGTAGAGTGAATTTAATTAAATGATGATGAATTGGAGAATTTATTTAATTAAATTTAGTTGAAATAAAAATTAATTAAATAATGTGAAATGAGGGTTTTATTTAATTAAATTTTGTTAAAGAGAATTTAATTAAATGACATTAAATGAGAAAATTTATTTAATTAAATTGACAATGAGATAATTTAACTAAATAATGATGAATTAGAGAATTTATTTAATAAAATTTAATTGATAATAATTTAATTAAATCAAGTGAAACAGAGGTTTTATTTAATTAAACTATTTTTGAGGGAATTTAATTAAATGGAATTGAGATGAATTAGTTATTTAATTAAATTGAGATGAAAAGAATTAAGTTTATTTTAAATGATGACGAGCTAGAGTCTTTATTTAATTAAATTGAGATGAGAGGAATTTAATTAAATGACTTGTAAATAAGGAGTCAGGGATAATTAATGAAGGATAATATTAAATAGTAAAATTTAAATGATGTGTAAATGAGGAGTTGGGGTTTCTTTTTAATTAAATTAAATGTAAAGAGGAATTTAATTAATTAATGAAAAATTAAGGTTTTATTTAATTAAATTCAAGGTTAAAAATTATTTAATTAGTCATTACCGAATGCGATTTTTTATTTAATTAAACCAAGTATGAGAGAATTTAATTAAATTATGTCGATGAGTTGGGATTTTTTATTTAATTAAATTGTGTGCATAGAATTTAATTAAATAAAATGAATTGGAGAAATTATTCAATTAAATTTAGTTGGAATGAATATAATTAAATGATTATTAATGAGGTGTCATATTTTTAAATTAAATTATGTTGAAATAATTTAATTAAATAATGTTGAGTTGGATAATTTAATTAATTAAACTTATTGGAGAATAATTTAATTAAATGATGCGTAATTGATGAGTTGGGGTTTATCTAAGATGTGTAATATTAATTGGTAATAATAATAATATGATGGATATAATTATTATATCGATTCTAATAATTATTTTTAGAGTATTTAATCTATTATTTAAGAGAGAATAGAAGAGGGATGTATACATCTCCCTTATTCTTCATGAGGTAAGATTCACCTATGGTGCAACATCCATGGGTGGCGCACCACCATCCTCTCCCAGCTCCCTCTTCCCATTCCAGATCATGGTGGTTTCTACACATAAATTTTCTGTCTCGTCAAGGTAAGTCATTGTACTCTTGTTTCATTCTTCGCATCGTTTATCTCGTCTCTCCTTCGCCTAGGTTCCATTGGGCCGAAACCCTAGGTTTGGGATGAACCCAGATTTTTTATTTTGTCTGATCCTAGGTTGTGTGAAATATGTCTTGGGACACATTTTTCTGTATTTCAATAACCGCCACCAAAAGAGAATCAACTCGGTTTTTTTTGGTTCACTGTCGTCATATTCGGGTAAATATATATACCCAATAAATGGTTTCTCACTCTTGGATTAGCTACATATGATTTTTTTAGTTGAGATTGATTATTTTGGGTGTGTGCGTGTCCTCACTACAGTAATTTTGGGTTCCAATTATTTTTATATTTTGTGGCGATAAATTCGATGTGTGTGTGTGCTTTTGGTGAGGTGCGTGTATGCGAGCGGGCAGTGCTATGAGTTAGAAATCATTGGCTCGACTAATTATTTGTGGTAGGGTCCTCAAATTTTCTTAATTAATAAAAAGCAGTAGTTGTTTAATTACTGCTTTTTATAAATTTGTCTGTAAATGCTAAATGGGTTGGTTATTAGTATAAAAAGATTTGTTAGATTACAAAATCACATTTTTTGTATTAAAACCCCTTCAATGGAGGTGTGTTTCCTTCAAGTTAAATACACAATGATTAGACTGATATATTCATTTAGATTAGTTATTAATGTTTTTCTATTTCTTCCATTACATGTTGACACACTTGGGTAACATGGTAGTTATGAGTTTTGGGCGAGAAAAGTTGAGATAATTATTTATGAGTTAATTATTGAAATATATTAAGACAACTAAATATGAATTAATCACGAGATTTGAAATTGTAATTTAGATAATAAATCATGGAATTAATTATGTGATATTGAAAAAGTTTCTTTGAGATAATTAATTTTTGAATTAATTATGGGATATTGAAACAGTTGCATTGGAGATAATTAATTTGTTTATTAATTATGTAATATTGAAATGGTTTCATTATATATAATAGATTTTTGAATTAATTATGCGATACTAAAATAGTTTCATTAGAGATAATTAATTTGTGAATTAATTATGTGATATTGAAATGGTTGATATATAGATAATTAATTTTTGAATTAATTATGTGATATTGAAACAGTTGCATAAGAGATAATTAATTTGTGAGTTAATTATTTCATATAGAAATGGTTTCCTTGAGATAATTAATTATGAATTAATTTTTCTCTTTGTGATGATAAATAATCAAAAGATTAATTATGATTTATTAAATTGGCTAAGTTGAGAGAATTAGTTTTGAATATATTTTTGTGTTTTTTGATATGTAATTGGGATAATTAATCAGGCGATTAATTATGTGATATAAAATTGGAAATGTTGACATAATTAATTTTGAATTAATTATGTGCATTGAGAATTATAATTGAGATAATTAATAAAATGATTAATTATGAGATATTAAACTGGATAAGTTGATATAATTTATTGTGAATTAATTATGTGGTTTGAGAATTGTAATTGAGATAACTAATTGGGGGATTAATTATGAGATATTAAATTGGCTATGTCGAGATAAATAAATTTGAATTAATTATGTTCATTTAGAATTGTAATTGAGATAATTAATTAGGGGATTAATTATGAGATATTAAATTTTTTTAGTTGAGATAATTAATTGTGAATTAATTTTTTTTTTGAGATGTTTAATTGAGATAATTAATCGTGGGATTAATTTTGAGATATTAAATTTTTCTAAGTTGAAATAATTAATTGTGAATCAATTATGTACTTTGAGATTTATAATTAAGATAATTTATTACGGGATTAACTATGAGAAATTAAATTGGCTATGTTGAGATAATTAATTGTGAATTAATTATGATCTTTGAAAATTGTAATTGAGATAATTAATTAGGGGAATAATTAAGAGATATTAAATTTGTTAAATTGATATAATTAATTGTGAATTAATTATGTGCTTTGAAAATTATAATTGAGAAAATTAATCCGTGGATTAAATATGAGATATAAAATTTTGATAAGTTGAGATAATTAACTGTGAATTAATTTTGTTGTCTTGATATTATGTTCTAGGAATTTAATTGTAGAATTTATTATAAATATTTGACATTCATAATGAGATAATTAGTTATAGAAAATTAATTATGAGATATGGTTTGTGTTTTTGTTTAATCAATTGATGAATTAATTAACAAGATTTGTTTAACTAGTTAATATTTTTTAACTAATGGATTTTAGTATGACTAATGTAATGAATTAGAGTCCCTTGCCTCATGAATTTGTGTTGAATTTGAATTCCATGTTATTTTTTTTATTTTAGATACTTAAGATGGGCTTCCTTAAGTATAAATGTGAATATTCTTGATTAAATGTAATTAAAATGGGATATTGAAATGTACGAGAGGTTAAATGATTCATTAATTATATTTTGTGATTGGTTAAACCTTGTATAGGTAGGGGAGCCCGGATACTGTGAGTCCCCTTGGGGAGAAAGATTATTTTAGTTTTTGTGATGATCCATAGAGACCATGAGAGCTCATGGAGTTGAGCCAAGGGATAGACTGTGTGTGCTACTCTTGGTGATGGAAGTATTTGTGTTATATCCCAATCCATCCACCATCGTTTTCGAAAGTTCCATGAGAGCATGGGGAAGGAATACCGTGTGATCTTCCTTGTTGATTTCCATGAGACCGTGAGAGATCTTGGAGTTTGAACTAGGGGAAAGAATATGAGCACTTCCCTTGGTAATGACTGTCTATGCATTACATCATGTTCTAGCCAGAAATAGTATCCAGGGTATATGTCCTTTTGGCGTTGGTACACACTTGGTTCATATAAGAGGATGCTAAGAATATTTATCTGTTTTTATATATACAAACTGTTACTATATATATATACATAATTTATATGATCATAAAAACAAGCTGTGGGATGAAGTAGGTAATGTAATGCCTCATATTTTCTATGTATTATTTTTTAAATACTATATGGAATTATTTTGAGACCGGGTGCGAAGACGGCACATCATTCTGAGGCCCATTGATCCCATAATGGTGATTTGAACTTTTTTAAGTTAAGTGAGTCGGCACTTGTGCGCGGTAGTGGAAGTTTCCAAACGGATGCCCGAATTAAAAATCTGAGTGTACCGTTGCATCCGAGGTGATGAATTTACCTAAGAACGAGCCTAACCTTGACCAGCGCGGGTCGAGGGAAAAAGTTATATTTTTGGATGTTTTAAGTAAAGAAAAATAAAATAAATTCACAAGTTTATTTTATTTCTTTTATGGAAACATATACTGCAGCGCGGTGACGGAGTAGCTGTTTCAGTCATTAATGTCTTATCATAATGACTCAGAAATACGAACATTGACTTGTTAATGCCTCAATGTGTTGGGATGTAAAATAAGTTTCCCTTTTTATTTGGGATAATTGAACATCGATCGTTGGCTAAAAATTGAGAGAAGCATTGGAGAAAACTCTCAGCGACGAATGACGATAGATCGATGTTGCGAATCGCTACGCCAACAAAGTTGGAGGATCTCGACGATGATGGTAGCACAACCACTTTGTCGGCAATCGATCCCAGTTTGAGGTAGGGGTTTGTTATTTAATTTTTATTTTCCCCACTTTAGATTTAAACTACGAACGCGGATCAACCACTAACAAGTTGATCTGCAGATTTGTTCGTTATTACATGAGGGTTTTATCGGGATGATTCGAGGAATTGATCCACGTTGTTTTTTTTGTTTGATTCTACCTTATTTAGGCCTACTAACGGGATCGGATCAACGCCGTGAAGAACGAAGGCGGAGGTTCATTCCTCATGTTGTTTTATTGGATTTGCATTACCTCTTTCCTCTCACGTGTTCTTCACGTTCTTCGGGGGGTGACGAAGAACATATCATTGCAAATCCGTTCTGCGACTTAATGATTCCAAATTGAAGAATCGATACCCCAACGAACTTGTGTAGGTGAGACGACGTTAGCGGACGACGAATCGGTCTGGATCAATAATGGACATTCTCGGGCGTTCTTTGCGCGGGAAGATGAAAATGTGTTTTCATAGCCGATCAAAGGTCTGAAAACACCAGAAGAGGCTTCATGGTGTTGGGGCGACAAAAACTCGGGAGTTTCATGGTGATCAGATGGTCAGATCGATGAACATGGTAGCTCAAAAGGCGTGAGGGCGGAGGTCAGTGTTTCTAGAAATTTCTAGAATACAAGGCGTGTACTTTCTAGGAACAAGACATATAGTACTGGTGGTGGAAGATAGGGTTTTTGGGGTCAGAGAGGAATCACATGGCATGTGACCCTGGTCACATGGCATGTTAAAATTTCCCCAAAGATTGGTGTGTATTTTGAGCTGTACAAGGACACGGGTTGGAAAACACAGATTCAGGAGACACGGCATGTACAGCATGGCAGAGGCGGTTATGTAGAACTCGGCATGTATCGAGGGAGTACACAAAGACGGGATGGAGTAAATGACCGTGTACTCCATAACATGTCTAGGCGAGGCCAGTAACACGGGCCACCCCCTATACCGATTACACGGGTTGAAGTACATGGGTTGATGATCGTGTATGGGCACACGGGGAGCGTACATGGAGACAACCCCAGTCACTTAGACACGGCGTGTACACCGTACTACATGATGTGTACTCATTATTTCAACACGACCAACCTTACAACACGGGCCGTTGTACACGGTTAGTACCCAGGGCCAGACAACACGACGTGTATCTTTTCTACATGCCATGTACTTTTTGAAAAACGGCATGGTCCTCATGTTAACCGAATCTTGGACATCTTTTTTTAGGGTTAGAGCCCCTTCTTCTCGTTCCCTTGAAGTTCAGGAATCATTTCCTTCTACAAGAGTATGATCCCATCAGCAGGACTTTCTGTGATAAAGTCAGGCATCCATCTGAGATTCCCAGATCGAGATCCTCTATCCATTCTTAAACCTAGGTAGAGTCCGGAATCGACATGAATAACTCCACCGGGTGTTGATCCACTACCAATTAGGTGAATTCTGGATGAGTCACGGTATCTGCCATCACCCTAGAAGTGATCCTAATCTGTGTATCTTGATCTTTCCCACTCAGAAGTGTGTCTCCCGTAATGAGTGCATCTATCTACCGTAACCTTCTCACTAAAGAGTGTGTCTCTCGTAATGAGTGTAACTACCTCTCATGACACTTCCTAATGAATAATACTTATTTGATGGACGTCATTAGATCTATAATACTCGAGGAGTGTGTTCTTCCGGAACGATTGCTTCATGGAATCATTGAACTGAACCCATAGATGGGGGTATGCGGTTGTGTGATTTGTCTCTAGACTATGGGTCTGGGTTTTGAGTGTATCTGGTTTGTGCTATGTGTTCTGTAGACATATATTGTGCATAGCTGACTGTACCTTTACTTTTTGTACTGCTTTGTGGTTTTCGGGGTCCTCTACTAAGTATTGTTATACTCACCCCTGCACGGGATTTTCCCACATGTGTTGTGTCTTGTGAAGATGAGAAGGCTTTTGATAGAGTCCAGGGAGGACCAAGACATGACCGAGCTTTCTGAGTTCCCTATAGACCAAGGCGTTCCTACGAATTTGGGTGGCAGTCCCAGTACCTTTTGTTTTTACAGGTTAGACTTTGCAGTTTTAAGACATTTGTTTTGGTTGGCTTGTAATCTGGCCCAGTTTAATTTCAATAATTTACCTTTTGTCATGCCTTGTTGGTTAGGTTTAGTTGTATGCATGAATTTTGTTCCTTAGTGTTTTTACATTTCATCATTTCTAGTCTTGGAGATGTGTGCATGTGTACAGGTACTTAGGCAATGCCTCCCATGATTAGTAATATGCCTATTTGGTTCTAGTCACCAGCCCCTGGCCTATTGGAGGCAGGCTTGGGGAGTCACGGTGCGGGCCCCACTGGGACGGGTTGTGATAGAGTGGTATCAGAGGTGGTCAGTTCTACCTTAGGACCAAGAGTCTGTGGGTTTGGTTTGGGGCAATAGTGTTAAGTGTTTCGACTTCATCTTTTAGGCCAGAGACTCCAGTGTTGGTATAGCGGATGACGTATCCATACACCCGGACTCTGATAATCTAATTTTTGACTTGGTACATGAAAACACTAGTTGCAGGTTAATAAAAGAAAGGTACATGCATCATATAGGAATGGGTTTTGTTTTGTATATCCATTGTGTCAGCTATCCAGATATACTTATTGACCATGGTATATCTTGTTTCATTATAGGATGCCTCCGCGAAGCATACCCACTAGGATTCAGCAGCGTGATCACGAGGACGCCCCCCTCAGTGATGAGGCTTCGATACAGGGACTAGTTCCCCAGGCGTTGCCACTAGGTGGTGCACCTGCTATGCCACCACCAGTGGAGCGCCCAGTGGTACCTGCGATACTGACCGACGAGGAGCCCAGGCTTATCGTGCTCCATGTGTTCTAGAGATAGAGACCCCTCAATTTCCGAGGCGAGCCCGATCCTCAGGCGGCTGAGTACTCGCTTGAGGCGGTGATCAGAGTTTTCCGTCTAGTGAGGACACCAGCAGACCAGATGGTGATCCTAGGAGGGAGCCTTCTTTAGGGTTTAGTGGGACGATGGTGGAGTCTGACCAAACATACTTATGATGAGGAGAATCTTTCATGGACAGAGTTTGAGCGACTCTTCAGGGAGGAGTTCTCTCCGGTTACGCTGAGAGCGGTATGAATCCAGGAGCTTCTTCAGCTTCAGCAGGGTAGTATGACAGTAGATGACTATTCATCGAGGTTCACCAACCTCGCCCGGTACTCAATGAATATGGTCCAGGATCAGTACTTCAGAGCTTGGACCTTTGAGAGAGGTCTACGATGAGACATCTGAGCTAGTGTCGTGCATCTATGCATATCGACTTATGTTGGAGTGCTTGAGCGAGACTTGGTGATCGAGAGCTTCTTGAAAAAGTAGAGACAACCGATGACGATCAGGAGTAGGCATATAGGTGCGGAGACACCGACAGTAGGGAGCCGACATCAGGCTCAGGGATCTGTACATGGGAAGCATCATAGGAGGACCCATGATAGAGGATCGATACACTACTAAAAAATCGGCCATTAGCGACCGCCATTGGCGGTCACTATAGACCTATAGAGACCACCTAGGGACCGCCATTGGCGGTCGCTTCAGCTTCGTCGTTGTAGTCCAATAGCGACCGCCTTTGGCGGTCACTAGCCTGGGAATTTTTTTTTTAAAAAAAATTCCTACTGAAAGAAATATATATATATATATATTAAATAAAAAAAATATTATATATATATATATTAAATAAAATATTTATATATATAATATTAAATAAAATATTTTAAATATATATATATATAATATGTTTTAATTATTTTAATATACATATATATATATATTAAAGAAATATATATATATATATAATATTAAATAAAATATTTTTCATTTCTTGAATGAAATGTACGAATTGTGTTTTTTTTCTTCACGGTGGAAAATCAGAGATAAAACAAGGTAAAAATCATAAAAAATGGAAAACAATTTCAAACATCATAAACATCAAGATCTTCATAAACAATAAATGATAAATGTGCTTCAACGATCTGAGCAGGTCCATCCATTTAAATCTTCTGCTTCAATAAACCCACAATAAGACAAAAAAAAACAACAAAACAAAACAAATGTAAATTGGACATAATTATCCAGTTATTATATACATATAATAAAATTAAATCTGATATCAAATCATGGTTATATAATAATTTAAAACCCCCAATCTAAGAAACTCTATCATTTCAGGTCATTCGGAGTACGTTTTCTCCGAATTCGACCGTCTCACGCCGTTTTTGGTGTTTTATGACACCGGAAACGCATTTCCGGTCACCGTGGTCAAACAACACCTCCGATTGACGTGTCATCTGCCCGACCATTTCAAAAATCACAAAACGACTGTTTTTGTACGGTCTCATGGCATTCCGAGGTCGTTCGGGTGGTTTTGACCCCCAACGCGCCATTTTAGCACGCGCCGAGCTGCTCAAAACGACACAATCAGCCGTACTGTGCACACCGCACATCCAATGGGCGTTCTGTCTCCTCCAACATGTCACGAATAATATTCCCAATGTTTTCGTTTGGTTTCAGGTCATTCAGAGCACGTTTGCTCCGAGTTCGACCATCTCACGCCGTTTTTGGTGTTTTATGACACCAGAAACGTGTTTCTGGTCACCGCGGTCAAACAAAACCTCCGATTAACGTGTCGTCTGCCCAACCATTTAAAAAATAACACAACAGCTGTTTTCGTACCATTTCATGGCATTCCAAGGTCGTTCGGGTGGTTTTGACCCCCCAACGCGCCATTTTAGCGCGCGCCGAGCTGTTGAAAATGACACAATCGGCCGTACTGCGCACATTGTATGTCCGATGGGCATGTCGTCTCCTCCTACATGTCACGAATAATATTCCTAATGTTTTCGTGTGGTTTGAGGTAATTTGGAGCATGTTTGCTCCGAATTCGACCGTCTCACGCCGTTTTTGGTGTTTTTTGACACTCGAAATACGTTTCTGGTCACCACGGTCAAACGACAAATCCGATTGACGTGAAGTCTGCCCGAAAATTTCAAAAATCACACAACGGCTGTTGTCGTACGGTTTTATGGAATTCTGAGGACGTTTGGGTGGTTTTGACCCCCCAACGCGCCATTTTAGCGCGCACCGAGCTGCTGAAAACGAAACAATCAGCCGTACCGCACGCACCGCACGTCCGATGGGCATGTCGTCTCCTCCTACATGTCACGAATAATATTCCTAATGTTTTCGTGTGGTTTCAGGTCATTTGGAGCACGTTTTCTCTGAATTCGACCGTCTTACGCTGTTTTTGGTGTTTTGTGACACCGGAAACACGTTTCCGGTCACTATGGTCAAACGACACCTCTGATAGATGTGACGTCTGCCCGAAAATTTAAAAAATAAAACAACGGCTGGTTTCGTACGGTTTCATGGCATCCTGAGGTCGTTCGGGTGTTTTTGACCCCCCAACGCGCCATTTTAACGCGCGCCGAGCTACTTAAAACGACACAATCGGTCGTACCGCGCGCACCGCCGATCTTATGGGCGTTCCATCTCCTCATACACATCACGAATAATATTACTAATGTTTTCGTGTGATTTTAGGTCATTTGGAGCACGTTTTCGACTGTCTTACGCCGTTTTTGGTGTTTTGTGACACCGAAAACGCGTTTCTGGTCACCGCGGTCAAACGACACCTCCGATTGACGCGCCATCTATGCGACCATTTCAAAAATCACAC
The DNA here is from genome assembly GCA_963277665.1 of Viscum album. Lineage (NCBI taxonomy): Eukaryota > Viridiplantae > Streptophyta > Magnoliopsida > Santalales > Viscaceae > Viscum > Viscum album. The sequence continues at coordinate 1,364,506,124 of OY728166.1, read as the reverse complement.
AACGGCTATTTTCGTACGGTTTCATGGCATTCCGAGGTCATTCGGGTGGTTTTGACTCCCCAATGAGCCATTTTAGCTTGCGCCGAGCTGCTGAAAACAACACAATCAGCCGTACCGTGCGCACCGCACGTCTGATGGGCGTTTCGTCTCCTCCTACACATCACAAATAATATTCCTAATGTTTTCGTGTGGTTTAAGGTCATTCGGATCACATTTTCTCCGAATTCGACCGTTTCACGCCGTTTTTTGTGTTTTATGACACCAGAAACGCGTTTCCGATCACGACGGTCAAACGAAACCTCCAATTGACATTCCGTCTGCACGACCATTTCACAATTCACACAATGGCTATTTTGGTACGGTTTCATGGAATTCTGAAGTCATTCGGGTGGTTTTGACCCCCCAACGCGCCATTTTAGCGCGCGCCGAGCTGCTGAAACCGACACAATTGGCCGTACCGCATGAACCGCACGTCCGATGGGCATGTAGTTTCCTCCTACACGTCACGAATAATATTCCTAATGTTTTCGTGTGGTTTCAGGTCATTCGGAGCAAATTTGCTCCGAATTCGACCGTCTCATGCCGTTTTTGGCGTTTTATGACACCGAAAACGCGTTTTCGGTCACCCCGGTCGAACGACACCTCCGATTGACATGCCGTCTACATGACCATTTCAAAAATCACAGAACGACTGTTTTTGTACGGTTTCATGGAATTCCGAGGTCTTTCGGGTGGTTTTAACCCCCCAACGCGCCATTTTAGCGCGCACCGAGCTGCTGAAAACGACACAATCGGCTGTACCGCGCGCACCGCACGTCCGATGGGAATTCCGTCTCATCCTACACATTACGAATAATATTACTAATGTTTTCGTGTGGTGTCAGGTCATTCGGAGCATGTTTACTCCGAATTCGACCGTCTCACGCCATTTTTGGTGTTTTATGACACCGGAAACGCGTTTCCAGTCACCGCGGTCAAACGAAACCTCCGATTGATGTGCCGTCTGCCCGAAAATTTCACAATTCAGACAAAGAATTTTTTTCGTACGGTTTCATGGCATTCAGAGGTCGTTCGGGTGGTTTTGACCCCCTAACGCGCCATTTTAGCGCGCGCTGAGCTGCTGAAAACGACACAATCGGCCGTACCGTGCGCACCACACATCCGATGGGAATGTCGTCTCCTCCTACACATCACGAATAATATTCTTAAAGTTTTCATGTGGTTTCAGGTCATTCAAAGCACGTTTGCTCCAAATTCGACCGTCTCACGCCGTTTTTGGTGTTTTATGACACCAGAAACGCGTTTCCGGTCACCGCGGTCAAACGACTCCTACGATTGACGTGCCGTCTACCCGACCATTTCAAAAATCACACAACGGATGTTTTCGTACGGTTTCATGACATTTCGAGGTCGTTTGGGTGGTTTTGACCCCCCAACGCGACATTTTAGCGCGCACCGAGCTGCTAAAAATGACACAATCGGTCGTACCGCACGCACCGCATGTCCGATGGGTGTGCCGTCTCCTCCTACACGCCACAAATAATATTCATAATGGTTTTGTGTGGTTTCAGGTCATTCAGAGTACGTTTGCTCCGAATTCGACCGTCTCACGCCGTTTTTGGTGTTTTATGACATCTGAAACGCATTTCCGGTCACCACGGTCAAACAAAACCTCCGATTGATGTTCCATATGCCCAGAAATTTCACAAATCACACAATGGTTGTTGTCGTACGGTTTCATGTCATTCCGAGGTCGTTCGGGTAGTTTTGACCCCCCAACGCGCCATTTTAGCACGCACCGAGCTGCTAAAAATGGCACAATCAGCCGTACCGTGCGCACCACACGTCCAATGGGCGTGCCGTCTCCTCCTACACGTCATGAATAAATTTCTAATGTTTTCGTGTGGTTTCAGGACATTCAGAGCATGTTTGCTCCGAATTCGACCGTGTCACTCCGTTTTTGATGTTTTATGACACCAGAAATGCGTTTCCAGTCACCGTGGTCAAACGACTCCTCTGATTGAAGTGTATTCTTCCCGACCATTTTTCAATTCACAAAATGGCTGTTGTCGTACGGTTTCATGGCATTCTGAGGTCGTTCATGTGGTTTTGACCCCCCAACGCGCCATTTTAGCGCGCGCCGAGCTGCTGAAAACGACACAATCGTCCGTACCGCGTGCACCACATGTCTGATGCGCGTTTCGTATCCTCATACACGTCACGAATAATATTCCTAATGTTTTCGTGAGGTTTCAGGTCATTCGGAGCACATTTGCTCTGAATTTGACCGTCTCACGCCGTTTTTGGTGTTTTACGACACCAGAAACGCATTTCCGGTCACCGCGGTCAAACCAATCCTCTGATTGATGTTCCGTCTACCCGACTATTTCACAAATCACACAACATCTGTTTCCGTACGGTTTCATGGTATTCCGAGGTCATTCGGGTGGTTTTGACCCCCCAACACGCAATTTTAGCGAGCGCCGAGCTGCAGAAAACGACACAATCGGCCATACCGTGCGCACCACATGTCCGATGGGAGTTCCGTCTCCTCCTACATGTTACGAATAATATTACTAATGTTTTCGTGTGGTTTCAGGTCATTTGGAGCACGTTTTCTCTGAATTCGACCGTCTCACGCCGTTTTTGGTGTTTTATGACATCATAAACGCGTTTCCGATCACCGCCGTCAAACGACACCTCTAATTGATGTGCCATCTACACGATCATTTCAAAAATCACACAAAGGCTATTTTCGTACGGTTCAATGGCAATCCGAGGTCGTTTGGGTGGTTTTGACCCCCCAACGCGCCATTTTAGCGCGCGCCGAGCTGCTGAAAACGATACAATCGGCCGTACCGTGCGCACCGCACCTCCGATGGGTGTTCCGTCTTCTCCTACATGTCACGAATAATATTACTAATTTGTTTTGTGTGGATTCAGGTCATTCGGAGCATGTTTGCTCCGAATTCGACCGTCTCACGCTGTTTTTGGTGTTTTATGACACCAGAAACACATTTCCGGTCACCGCGGTCAAACGACACCTTCGATTGATGTGCCGTCAACCAGAACATTTCAAAAATCACACAACGGATGTTGTCGTATGGTTTCATGTCATTATGAGGTCGTTCGGGTGGTTTTGACCCCCCAATGCGCCATTTTAGCGTGTGTCGAACTGCTGAAAACGACACAATCGGCCGTACCGCGTGCACCGCACATCCGATGGGCGTGCCGTCTCCTCCTACACGTCAAGAATAATATTACTAATTGTTTTGTGTGGTTTCAGGTCATTCGAAGCAAATTTGCTCCGAATTTGACCGCCTCACGCTGTTTTTTGGTGTTTTGTGACACCAGAAACGCATTTCCGGTCACTGTGGTCAAACGACACCTCCGATTGACGTACCGTCAACCAGAGAATTTCAAAAATCACACAATGAATGTTTTCGTATGGTTTCATTTCATACCGAGGCTGTTCGGGTGGTTTTGACCCCCCAACGCGCCATTTTAGCACGCACCGAGCTGCTGAAAATGACACAATCGGCCGTACCGCGCGCACCGCATGTCCGATGGGTGTTCCGTCTCCTCCTACATGTCACGAATAATATTCCTAATATTTTCGTGTGGTTTCAGGTCATTCGGAGCACGTTTTCTCCGAATTCGACCATCTCACGCCGTTTTTGGTGTTTTATGACACCAAAAACGCGTTTCCGATCACCGCGGTCAAATGAAACCTCTTTTTGATGTGCCGTCTACCCGAACATTTCACAAATCACACAAAGGTTGTTGTTTTACGGTTTCATTGCATTCCAAGGTCGTTCGGGTGGTTTTGACCCCCAACGCGCCATTTTAGCGTGCACCGAGCTGCTGAAAATGACAAAATCGGCCGTACCGCGCGCACTGCACGTCCGATGGGCATGTCGTCTCCTCCTACATATCAAGAATAATATTACTAATGTTTTTCATGTGGTTTCAGGTCATTCGGAGCACGTTTTCTCCGAATTCGGTCGTCTCACACCGTTTTTGGGGTTTTATGACACCAGAAACACGTTTCCGGTCACCGCGGTCAAACGACACCTCCGATTGATGTGTCGTATGCCCAACCATTTCAAAATTCACACAACGGCTACTGTCGTATGGTTTGATGGCATTCTGAGCTCTTTCGGGTGATTTTGACCCCCCCAACGCGACATTTTAGCGCGGGCTGAGCTGCTGAAAACGACACAATCGGCCGTACCGCGCGCACCGCACGTCCGATGGGCGTTCTGTCTCCTCATACACGTCAAGAATAATATTCATAATGTTTTCGTGTGGTTTCAGGTCATTTAGAGCACGTTTTCTTCGAATTCGACCGTCTCACGTCGTTTTTGGGGTTTTATGACACCAGAAACGCGTTTTCGGTCACCGCGGTCAAACGACACCTCCGATTGACGTTCCGTCTACACGACCATTTGAAAATTCACACAACGGATGTTGTAGTACGGTTTCATGGAATTCTAGGGTTTTTCGGTTGGTTTTACCCCCCAACGCACCATTTTAGCGTGCGCCGAGTTGCTGAAAACGACACAATCTGTCGTACCGTGCGCACCGCACGTCCGATGTGCGTGTCGTCTCCTTCTACAAGTCACGAATAATATTCCAAATGTTTTAATGTGGTTTTAGGTAATTCGGAGCACGTTTTCTCCGTATTCGACCGTCTCACGCCATTTTTGGTGTTTTATGACACCGGAAACACGTTTCCGGTCACTGCGGTCAAACGACACCTCCGATTGACGTGCTGTCTGCCCGACCATTTCACAAATCACAAAAAGGCTTTCTGGGGTGTGGGGGCCTGTACGGGGTGCGGGGAGGGCTGTCTGGGGTGCGGGGGGGGGGGGGGGGAGGGCTGTCCGGGGTGCGGGGAGGGTTGTCCGGCGTGAGGGGAGGGCTGTCCGGTGTGCGGGGAGGGGCTGTCCGGGGTGCGGGGAGGGGCTGTCCGGGGTGTGGGTGGCCTGTCTAGGGTGCTGTCTGGGATATCTGAAGTGCAAGGAGGGCTGTCCGGGGTGCGGGAGGGCTGTCCGGGGTGCGGGGAGGGCTGTCCGGGGTGCGGAGGGTCTGTCCGGGGTGCGGGGTGGGCTATCTGGGGTGCGGGGAGGGCTGTCCGGGGTGCGGGGAGGGCTGTCCGGGGTGCGGGGAGGGATGTACGTCGTGCGGGGGGGGGGGGGATGTCTGGGGTGCGGGGAGGCTGTCCAAGGTGTGTGGGGGGGGGGGGGGGGGCTATCCGGTGTGCAGGGAGGGCTGTCCGGGGTGCGAGGGGGGGGGGGGCTGTCCGGGGTGCGGGGGGCCTGTCTGGGGTGCGGGGAGGGCTGTCCGGGGTGCCGGGAGGGGCTGTCCGGGGTGCGGGGAGGGGTTGTCCGGGGTCTGGGGGGCCGGTCCGGGGTGCGGGAGGGTTGTCCGGGGTGCGGGGAGGCTGTCCGGGGTGCGGGGGGGGGGGGGGGGGCTCTCTGGGGTGCAGGGAGGGCTGTCCGGGGTGCAGGGGGCTGTCCCTTGTGCAGGGGGCTTGTCCGGGGTGCGAGAGGGTTGTCCGAACTGCGGGGAGGCTGTCTGGGGTGCGGGGGGGGGGGGGGGGGGGGGGGGGGGGGCTGTCCGGGGTGTGGGGAGGGCTGTCCGGGGTGCGGGGAGGGATGTCTGGGGTGCAGGGGGGTGCGGGGAGGGCTTTCCGGAGTGCGGGGAGGGTTGTCCGGGGTTCGGGGAGGGCTGCTCGGAGTGTGGGGAGGGTTGTCCGGAGTGCGGGGGGGGGGGGGGGTCTGAGGTGCGGGAGGGCTGCCCGGGGTGCGAGGTGCGGGGGGCCTATCCTAGGTGCGGGGAGGGCTGTCCGACATGCGGGGAGGGCTGTCCGGGGTGCGGGAGGGCTGTTTGGGGTGCGGGGATGGCTTTCCGGAGTGCGGGGAGGGCTGTCAAGAGTGCGGGGGGGGGGGGGGGTGTCCGGGGTGTGGGGGAATGTTCGGGGTGCGGGGAGGGCTATCCGGAGTGCGGGGAGGGCTGTTCGGGGTGCGGGGGGGGGGGGGGGGAGGGGGGGCTGTCTGGGGTGCAGGGAGGGTTGTCTGGAGTGCGGGGAGGGCTGTCCGGGGTAGGTCGGGGACTACAAATAGTGAACTCAGATCATTCCAAAAAAACAAGTTTAATGGTTTATATTAGGAATCACATGTTTTTTCAAAAATATTACAGAACATGGAATTCTAAACATTGAAAATTAAATGAACAAAAAATATTTAAATAATCAATCAGTTTCATGGTTACTTCTTAATTCGTGCACACAAACATTGCTTGGGACCAAAACACACATGATACCCCCAAATCAAAAAAAAAAACTCACTAGAAACCCAACATAAATATCAATAACAACCCCACCATTAAAAGCAGAAACACACCTCGTGAATATGATGCGTCATGCGTGGTCATGACTACTACCTCCATCAGGTGGGTTAGGGGCCTACAACAAAAAAACATTATGAATATTTTCATAAAAAAAATAATATAAATTAAATAAATAAATACACTATAAACCGGTGTCGTCTGATCCCCTGAACCATCACATGGACGCACATATTGCCGTAGTGATCTAACCTCAGCGATCAATTGCGCATTTACCTCCTCAAAAGCGTGCAGTCGTGCCTCGAAATCTGAAAATCATTGTGTCATCTGAGCAATAGCAGGACCGACAACCGTATCGCGTGACACTACAGAACAAGGAATCCTTGTTCCATAGGTCAAACTATATCCATGCTCGTCCCGACCAATAATGCGATGAAATATCTCATCCCTTTGCATGGGAAGTTGTCGCTGGTCCTCTGGAAGATGTTCTAATTTAGCTTCAAATTGAGCCTATGAAATATTTAAATATATATAGATATATTAATATACAGATTTTTTGTAAGTATTGGTAATGATTACAAGAACTTACTATCAATGCTGCAGCCTCTGGATCATTGTGATCACGAGTCCTCATCCACACCGACATTTTATCAGTTGGTACACCTTGGTCCCTCAACTGTATATTAATAGAATATAAACACAAAACCGTATTAATTCAAAAAAATTAAAAAATGAATAATAAATACCTCATGTCAGATCTGAGACACGTGACGAGTCCTGATCCTATGAGGTGGTCCCTGCAATGCTCAATTCTCAGAATGGCGTGCTGACACCTCCTATATTCAATTAATTCAAATTTCAAAAAAATCACACATTATTGAAAATATATATACCAAAATAAATATACAAACCGCAACACACTCAGTAGACCAATATACAACTAAATCACACCACTGACCCGGGAGGACACCTCTTGGGACTTTTTCCAGAATGTCTAGGGCACCCACATTTGGTACCCAGTGGTCCCTCTTGAATTTGCCTTTATAGTCTTTCCACATCTTACGAAATTTTCTCATACACACTGGCCGAAACTAATCGGGACATGCTTTATAATTTTTCTATTAAAGAAAAAAATCACATATGTTATTGTTGTTTATACATAGGGAATAAAGTAAAATGGTCTTCTTACCTGAACCTACCTCCAAAGAAGATCTAATGTGTCCTGAGGGATAGAATCCCAGTCACACGTGGTCAATGGAAATTGATGTGGATCACGTATGATATGCCCGACTGACGAATAAATGCAGGGGAATTCCATCCCACGGGATGCAATACCCCATCAAATGAAACATCAAAAGTCGTGTCGGAATTCCATGATAACATGCCACGACCAGGGCCTCTCCTGCGAGAGGAAGAAGCAGTCGAGTCTGATCCTGTTAAAACTATTTTATATACAAATTGGAGGATGTTATATATATATATAAATGTTTATTAATTACATAAAAAATAGATACAATGACATTACAACATACCTCGACTCTGAGACGTAGATGCCTCAGATGGATGTTGTGGATTTTCTGCCTCTTCCCCTGATATGCTTGCAGTCATGGAAAACATTAGTAAGGGGACTATCCAAAGTGTCCAAATGATAAATTGAATTGTTTTTAAAAAAAATAAAACTTGTACAGTTGTTAATTAAACAAAAAGGGAATGAATAATTAGTTGTTAATGAATTTTAAAAAATCATAAAGTTCACAAAATAGATATACAAATTATGTACAAAACCAATCAATGCATAGCCAAATTTCAAATTGAATTAATAAAAATTCAAGCAGCACATGAACCAAATGAAGAATACCTCAATGGGAAGATACACCGAAAATAACATCAATATAAAATGAGTTAAATAATCCTAAATATTTATAACTAAATAATCTTCCAAAAGTGAGGATTAAAACTTACAAGGATTTATAAAATGTTTAGATAATTTATGATATCTTAGGCTGAATAGCGGGAAAACAATTATACCTTTCATTAAGCATGAAAATCGACCATTTCTCCTTCAACAGACGCTCTGACCCAATAAATATCTTCTTCACGTTGAACTACGGTATGTTGATCAAGCTGTTGGGAAAGAAAAGGAACAGTCTCGGGTTCATCTTGTTTAATTACAAACACTCATCGCCGAGACATTTTGACAACAAATTTCCAACTTGGATTCGAAGGGGAAGTAACGAAGAATACTTTTTCCACTTGTGATGTCAAAATGAAAGGTTCATTATCATCTCATTCATTTCTGTATAACATATAGTTAAAATTCACCAATTAAAACTGATATTCATCGACTTTACATCCACGCACTGGATCAACCCAATTACACTTTAACAATATGTACTTCAACTCGTGTGTGTATAAAACTTCAATGATGTCTATCAATTGACCATAGTAATAACCAGAATCGACAAATGGACAACTGATTACACTGTTTTGTGTTTCTCGTTTGTCATCAACATCTTTAATGCGAAATCAAAAACCATTAGCATCTATAGATTTATAACGACGAGCTGTTATAGATGGACCCTCAGCCAGTTGGATAATTTTTTCAGTTAGTGTGGGGTCCCCTAACTTTCTCAGCTTATGAAACTATATAATTCATATAATTCAATAATGATATATGAAGAAAGAAATTAGTATAATAATTCACTCATAATGAAAATCAATTTATACGTACATAATCCTTGAACCAATCATGAAATGACGCATAATGAGACTGTTGAATTTTCAACTCAGTCACATGATACGTCCCTTCTTTTATCTCATTAATGTGTTTCCTTCAAATGATAACGCGATGTTTAAATGATCAACTTATTCAAACAAAACATGTAAAAGTTGAACAATAAAAGTGATAAGATACTTACTGCATTAATGGTGCAACTGATGGAGTATTGAACAAGATATATCGATGCGCTTGTATCCATTCAATGTTGTCCATATCATATGTGGTTCCTTATCCAACTAGACCATCCTGAATCTGAGAGGTCTTAACTAACTTTGTTTCAACATCTGTAAGATATTCTGCACAAAAATTAGTACACTCATCCATCAAATAACCATTGGTTATTGATGCATTCAGACGAGCTCTGTTGCGTAAAAATCATTTCAATGTACTCAAATACCACTCAATAGGATACATTTACCTGAATTGTACTGGACCAGTAGCCATTACATCATTAGTTAGGTGCACTTTCAAGTGAACCATAACATCGAAAAATGAAGGGGAAATAGTTTCTCAATGTGACAAAGCATGAGTACAATTCGGTCCTGTAAACTTTTTAAATCACTCATTCATTGATTTATTAAAAAAAGATATCTAAAAATATTACTCATCTCAATCAACGACTGAAAAACATTGGGGGATAAACAATCACAAATTGCGATTGGAATCAACTGTTGAAGTAGTATGTGATTTTCATGAATTTTCAACCCTTTCAATGCCTTGCTCGTCAGATTCACGGACTTTGAAATATTATAAGAGTAACCATAAGGCACCTTGATCATCTTCAAAATGGAAAGAAATTTCTCTTTCTCCTTTGTAGTCATCGTATACTGTGCAGCAAGAATATATGCCTTGTTTCCCTCAGCTAACTGTAAATGAAACTGTTTCCTTAAACCCATTTCTTCCAAATCACGGCGTGCATTAACATGGCCCTTTGATTTTCCACTGACACCTAAAATGGTCCACAATATGTTATCACAAACATTTTTTTCAATGTGAATGACATCCAAATTATGCCTCAGCATGTTAGTTTTCCAATATGGAATACTATAAAAAATACTTTTCTTTTTCCAATTGTGACTGCGCTGCCTACCCGCAACTCGAATATTACGTACCGGAGGAGCCACCAAATCATGAATTTCATATACCGTGTAGATGTTTTCTTCCTCAATATGGGACAACATTTTGAATCCTGTCATGATCTTTGGTGCTAGGATAAACTCTCTAGAACCATCAAATGCCACTCTGTCCTTTCTGAACTAGTGCTGAGGGGGGAGAAAACGTATGTGACCCATGTATGCCCAATTTTTGGAATGCTTAAGCCATACAGATTTTTTTACATTTGTTTCAACAAGGGAAAGAAAATTCCCCTTTCGTACTCCAGCCTGATAAATTTGCATAAGTTCGGAAGTCATTGATTTTCCACAATAAATAAGCCTACATTTTTAACATTTCATTCGTTTCACAATCATAAGTCATCACACCATCGCCCCAAAATTCATTCAACTCATCAATAAATGGCTGAAGGTAAACATCAATCTTATCCCCCAGACTTTTAGGTCCATCAATAAGAGTGGAAATTAATATAAATTGTTGCTTCATAAAAAGCCACAGAAGAAGATTATACGGAACCAACACCACGGGACATGTGCTATGAGTTTCACCAACCATAGACTTGAATGGATTGAAACCATCTGCTGCCAATCCCAATCGGACATTATGAACATATTTGGAAAAGTCGGTATGTCTCTTATCAAAATCCTTCCATGCATGAGAGTCTTCCGAGTGGGTTAACATATCACTTTCATGAACTCTTTATGCATGCCATCTCATTAAATTATAAACTTTAGATGACATAAAAGATATTTTCAACCTTGGTTTAAGGGGAAAGTAACGCATTTGATTTACGGAAATCGGTTTCCCCTATATCACAATATGAATTTGATGAGTCTGATTTCCCCTATTCTCTTTCCACCTGGAAGCACCACAAACCGTAGAAATATCCAAATGGGTAGTTTCCTTTCTAAACAACATACAGTTGTTTGCACATGCATCTGTGGTCTCATATGTAAAACCTAAGTTCTCTATTAGCTTACGAGCATGGTAATACGACTCGTGAATCTTAGCGTCGACAGGAAGAACATTTTTCAATAACACCAACAACATGTCGAATGATGTGTCTGACCAATGATTCAAAGTCTTAAAATGCAACAAATCCATGATAAATGAAAATTTATTGTAAGAAGTACATCCAGGATATAATTCTGTTTTTGCATCATCAATTGCTTCATAAAACCTCCTCAAATCACGATCTACACCAGAGCGAAGATTTATCTCACCGGTCTCAAGATTCTGGATGTCAATTCCTTTAGGATCCAACCCATGTACCATTTCAGTAAGCATTTCATGCATTGGATTATTCATCCTTGCATCAATATCCATCTGAACTGCATCCGTATTTTGAAAACGAACATATTATTCTCCATGACGAGTCCAACTCTTATAATTTTTCAGAAATCCATTAAACAATAGGAGATCCCTCACAGTATCTCGTGTGAATTGATATCTGTTAGCACATTTTCTACATGGAAAACTAATATAGTCACTTTCAAATCCTCTGGTGAAGTCAATAAACTGCATAATGCCATTAAAATACTCTCTAGACATTCGATTTGGAAGATCAATCCAACTCTTATCCATAATAAGATCCCTATAACAAACATTTACACAATACTTATTACATTTTCATTTTTCATATCAAATATATTTAAAATAAATACTTATTAATTGTATGTGAACCATTTATAAAATAATAATGTAAGTGAAATCCCATGTTATACCTGATTGCGCTACAAACCTGGAAGGGAGGGGAGACGAAGGTGGTGCTGTGAGGGAGAGGAGAGGTAGCGGTGGGGAGCCGGATCCGGAGCTCATGCGGTGAGGGAGGGGAAGGGAGGCGGTGGTGACAGGGAGCTGGAGGAGAGGAGGCGTTGAGGTGGCGACGGTGCAGCAAGGGTGGGACGACGAGGGAGGGGACTGAGGACAGGGGGAGCCGGAGCGGACGAGCGGAAGTGGCGAGGGGACGAGTAGCCGTCGTGCGGGGAGGGAGGGGACCGGTGGGCGGCAGTGCGGCAAGGGAGAGGATGGTTAAGGAGGGTACCGATGGCGGTGGTGAGGCAAGGGAGGGGATGAAGACAGAGGGGACGGGGGTTGGTGGGGTATGGGTGGGGGGGAGGGGTGTTCGGGGTGCTGGGGGGGAGGGACGATCGGGCGGAGGGCCGAGGGAGGAGGTCGGAGGTCGGAGGGGCTAGAGGCCGAAGGCCAGAGGGCAGCCAGAGGGCAGCCCGAGGGCTGCCAGAGGCGGGTGGCGGGAGGCCCGAGGGAAGAGGTAGGCCGGAGGGCGGCCGTAGGGCGGAAGGTGGCCGGAGCCAGAGGGCAGAGGAGGAAGAAAGCCCGGAGGAGATGGAGGGAAGGGCAGAGGGCGACCAGAGGGAGGAGGGTTGTCGGTGGAGGGCGGGGCGGCAGAGGGTGGCTGGTGGAGGGAAGAGGGTGGTCGACGAAGGGCGGACGGGCGACGGGCACGGCGGTGAGGGATGGTGCGCGGTGGCGGGGCAGGGCACGCGGTGACCGGGGATGGCGGCGACAGGGAGGGAGCGCGATGACGGGGAGGGTGGAAGGGTTTGGGGGGGGGGGGGGGGGCGCTTCGCGAGAGGAGGGAGGAGAGGGTTCGGGGGGGGGGGGGGAAGCCAGTTTTTTTAGGGAAACCTAGCGACCCCCATTGGCGGTCGCTATAGGTAAAGGGGATCAAAAGCCTATATTTCTAGTAATGATAGTCCAGGGATCTCAGGATAGATCCAATCAGCCTAGGGAGAAGAGATGTTATGCGTGCGATGGTCGAGGACATCTCACTAGAGATTGCCCGACCCGTCGAACTGCTGACAGGGAAGTGGTGGATGGCTCACAAAGGCAGAGGCAGAGAGTGGAGCAGACCGACCCGCCAGGTGGAAGACGTGGCAGAGGAGTAGGGAGAGCTTTGGGGGGTGGCAGACACTTTAACATACTTCCACCACCACCCCCCAGGAGGTCCGCACCAGGCTCAGGGAGCTGGGGGACAGGGGCGGAGACAACTGCATGCGGTCGAGGCATACGACCCAGGGGCTCCATGGACGATTCGAGGTACGATCTGTGTCTTTTCTAACTTAGTTACCGTACTTATAGACACATGTTCCATTCATTACTTCATAGCCACATGTCTTGTACAAAACCTCTAGATTCAGGTAGAACTGTTGACTCGATCCTTATGCTTGGATACACAGACGAGAGGAGACTCGATGATCACGCACCTTTGCAGATTGTGTGATCTTAACCTTGGAGGCGAGAGTTTCGGTTGGAACCTCTTTATGGTAGCGTCAAGGCTTTACAGATTCATTCTTGGTATGGATTGGTTATCCTTGATCCATGCCCAGATTGACTGTTTTCGGTGAAGAGTGCGGTGTGTCCGCCGTGATGGAACGAGGTTTTCCTTTGTCGGAGAAAGGGAAACCCAGGTAGCGCAGAATGAGATTATGAATAGGAGGGTGTATCCCATCACTCATGAGTTGGCTAGCCTTTCCCTCAGAGTAGTGGCTATTGTGAACTCCCAGTTCCCCGCAGTAGTGGCGGAGTATGAGGACGTCTTTCCCGAAGACGTTCCAGGATTACCTCCCCGCAGGGAAATCAACTTCTGCATCGACTTACACCCCAGGAAGACACAGGTTTCCTCATCGGCATATAAGATGTCTCTCACAGAGCTTCGTGATATGAGGGTGTAGTTGGAGGATTTGCAGAGCAAGGGTTTCGTAAGACCCAGCGTTTAACCTTGGTCGCCCCCAGTCTTGTTTTTCAAGAAGGCAGACGAGAGTCTGAGGTTGTGCATGGATTACCAGCACCTGAAGCAGGTGATGCTGAAGAACAAGTATGCACTGCCAAGGATCTATGACCTCTTCAATCAGCTAAGAGGGTCACAGTGGTTTTAGAAGGTTGACCTTCGATCCAGATATCACCAGCTACGAGTGCGGGATGCAGATATACTAAAGACGACTTTCAGATGCCGCTACAGTCACTATAAGTACTTGGTGATGCCTTTCGGCATAACGAATTCCCCTGCAGTGTTAATGGGACTAATGTACCAGATATTCCAGCCGTAGTTGGACCAGTTCGTAGTGGTCTTCATCAATGACATCCTTGTGTACTCGACGTCATAAGAGGAGCATGTGAGACACCTGCGGACGGTTCTAGACATAATTTGGGAGCACCAGCTTTATGGGAAGCTCTCAAAGTTCCCGTTCAGATGGTACATGTCATCATAGCAGATAGAGTAGCTGTAGACCCAGCCAAGGGAGAGGTTGTGTTAGAATGAGAGCCACCTCGAAGCGTGACGGAGGTGTAGAGCTTCCTTGGGTTGGAAGGATATTACCATAGATTCATTCCTGATTTCTCCCAGATATCAGCACCAATGAAAGCCTTGACCATTAAAGGGAAACCATTCACATGGACGCATAAGTTCCAGTAGGATTTTGAGTAGTTGATACAGATTTTGATGGGTTCCCTAGTCTTGAGATTTCCGGAGGAGGGGGTCGAGGACATACTTTTCTGCGACGCATTAGGGACCGGGCAAGGCTGTGTCCTGATGCGAAGGTAGGAAGTGATTGCTTATGGTTCTCCCCAGCTTAGGACACATGAGAAGAACTATGCATCCCATGATCTCGATTTGGCAGCAGTAGTCTTCGCATTGAATATGTGGTGACACTACCTTATGGGAAAGCGGTATATTGTCTACTTTGACCATAAGAGCCTCAAGTACGTCTTCTCACAGAAGGATCTAAGTTTTTAGGTAGAGGTGTTGGATAGAGTTCCTCCATGATTTTTATTTAGAAGTCATATATATGCCAGGGAAGGGGAACAAGGTGGCAAATTCTCTTAGCAGGAGGTCGAGCTCACAACTGTTGAGTGAGGCGACAGAGTAGTTAGTCGCGTTGCAGTTATCTTTCGTGGATGGAGAGGATACAGCTTACCTATAGTCAATGTTTGTCTCCCCTCCACTCTTACAATGGGTTAGGGAGGTGAAACTAGGAGATGTCGAATGTGTGGCCATACGTGATCATTTATACACATGACATGCTCCTGATTGATATCCTCAAGGTGGAGAGCACATACTTCTTTTCAGAGGACGCACTGTTTTACCAGTGGCATTGTAGGAGGAGGTCCTGAGGGTGTTTCATACATCCCATTTGGCGGTACATCCTGGAGTGGAAAAGATGTACCAGGACCTCCGATGACAGTTCTGGTGGTCAGGCATTAAAAAAGCAGTAGTAGAGTTTGTTTCTTGATGACTTACATGCAAGATGGTGAAGGCCGAGCACCAGGTTACAGTGGTATTAGCTCACCCCTGGATGTTCCAGAGTGGATGTGGGATGGAATATCTATGGACTTCGTGATAGGCTTACCACAGACGTCCAATGGGCATGATTCCATCTCGGTGATCGTTGACTGACTCACCAAGTTGACCCACTTCATAGTTATCAGAGAGCAGAATTCCATAGAGAGCTTGGGACACCTGTACGTGCAAGAGATATTTCAGCTTCATGGCGTCCCCTCGATGATAGTCTCGGACCGAGATGCCCGCTTTACATCTCGGTTGTGGAAGGGATTGTAGGAGGATTTTTGGACTCAGCTACGCTTGAGCACATCATTTCATCCCCAAACCAATGGTCAGATGGAGAGAACCATTAAGGTTCAGGAGGATATGTTGCGGGCCTATGTCTTGGACTTTGGTCACAGTTGGGAGGACCACCTACAACTGGTGGAGTTTGTGTACATCAATATCTACCACTACACCATTGGTATGACACCATTCATGGCCTTATATGGGAGACCCTGTCGATCATCTCTTTGTTGGATCGACCCCAGAGAGTCAGCACTCAGGGGTCCAGAGTTGGTGTGAGCTACCACCGAGAAGGTTCAAATCATCTGGGAGCGGATGAAGACTACACAGTGCTGGCAGAAGTCATATGCTGACAGACGACAGAGACCTCTGGAGTTCGAAGAGGGAGACCACGTCTTTCTTCAGGTCTCACTTTGATGAGGGTTATAGATATTTGGTCGTGGTGGCAAGCTATCTCCGAGGTTCATCAAACTTTTCTAGATACTATGTAGAGTTGGAGAAGTGGCGTACCACCTAGCTCTACTGCCATAGTTACATCGGGTACATGATGTCTTCCACGTGTCGCTGATGAAAAGGTACGTGCATGACCCATCGCACTTCATCGATTGGGGCGAGCTGGACATCGAGGATGGAGTGACCTTTGCTGAGTACCTAGTGGAGATCGAGGATCAGAAGGTGAGGATCATTCATGGGCCAACAATTCCCTTAGTGTGCATCCAGTGGAAACACGGGAATCTTCAGTAGAGCACGTGGGAGCGGGAGGCCCAGATCTGTGCCCTGTACCCACATATTTTTGAGTAGCCTTTGTTTTAAATTTTCAGGGATGTAAAGCCCCAAGGTGGGGAGAATGTAATGTCTCATATTTTCTGTGTATTATTTTTTAAATATTATATAGAATTATTTTGAGACCGGGAATGAAGAAGACACATCATTCCGATGCCCAGTGATCCTGGAATGGTGGTTTGAATTTTTTTAAGTTAAGTGAGTCGGAAATTGTGCGCGGTAGGAGCAGTTTCCAAATGGATTCACGGATTAAAAATATGAGGCACTGTTTTGTCCAGGGTGATGAATTTACCTAAGAACGAGCCTAATGTCAACCGACATGGGTTAAGGGAAATGTTAATTTTTTGGACGTTTTAAGTAATGTAAAATAAAATAAATTCGTAAGTTTATTTTTTTTATTTTATGGAAACATCCGCTGCAGCGTGGAGACAGGGCAACTGTTTCAGTCATTAATGTCATGACATAATGACTCAAAAATAGCAACACTGACTCATTAATGTCGTAATTTAATGGGATATCAAATACCTTTCCCCTTTTTTGGATAATCAACCATCGATCGTTGGTGAAAAATTGAGAGAAACAATGGAGAAAACTCTCGGTGACGAACGGCGAAGAATCAAAGCTATGAATCGCTATGCCAACAAGGTTGGAGGATCTCGACGACGATGGTAGAATGACCTATTCGTCGGTGATCAATCCCAGTTTGATGTAGGGGTTTGTTATTTAATTTTTCTTTTCTCCCCTTTTGATTTAAACGACGAATGCAAATCAACCACGAACAAGTTGATCTGCAGATTTGTTCATTCTTGCGGGAGGGTTTTATCAGTATTATTCAGTGAATTGATCCATCTTGATTTTTTGTTAGATTCTTCCACGTTTATGCCTACTAATGGGAGCATATCAATGTCGTGATGAATGAAGGTGGAGGTTTGTTCTTCGTGTTGTTTTATAGGATTTTCTTTCCCTCTTTCCTCTCACCCGTTCTTCACGTTCTTTGAAGGGCGATAAACAACGGATCATTGTGCATCTGTTCTGTGATGCAACGATCCCAAAATTGAAGAATAGACACCCCAAAGACCTTGCAGAGGTTCAACGATGATAGCAGACAATGAATCAGTTCGGATCAGGAAGGGTCGTTCATCGAGAGTTCTTCGCTGGGGAAGATCAAAACGTGTTTTCAGAGCCGATCGGAGGTCAGAAAACACTGGAAGAGGCTTCGTGATGTCGGGGTGACCAAAACCTGGGAGTTTCTTGGAGATCAGACTACTAGATCGACGAACGGGGTAGCTCGGAAGGCACGATGGAGGAGGTTTCTGTTTCGGGAAATTTCCGGAACACATGGTGTGTACTTCCTAGGAACATGCCATGTAGTAATAGAGGAAATGGCTAGGGTTTTGGGGGTCAGAGAGGAATCAAACAGCATGTGACCATGGTCACACGACGTGTTAGACTTTCCCCAAAGCTTGGTATGTATTTGGGGATGTTCATGGACACAGGTTGGACTACACGGCTTCAGGCGACATGGCATGTACAACATGGCATAGGCAGCTACAAGGAACTCAGCATGTATCCAGGGGTACACAAACACTGGATGGAGTACACGACCGTGTACTCCCTCACATGGCCAGGCGAGGCTAGTAACGTGGGCCGCCCACTGTATGGATTACATGGGTTGGAGTACACAGGTTGATGACCGTGTACGGAAACACGACTAGCGTACACGGAGGCAACCCCAGTCACTCGGACATAGTGTGTACACCATACTACATGCCGTGTACTCGGTCTTTCTACATGACCGGCCTTACAACACGGGTTGTTGTACATGGGTAGTACCCCAGGCCAGACAACATGGAGTGTAACTTTTCTACACACCGCGTACTTTTTAGAAAACAGCATGGTCCTATTATTCACCACATCTTGGACATATTTCGTTTGGGATAGTGCCCCGTCTTCTCATTCCCCTGAAGGCCAGGCATCATTTCCTTCTATAGGAGTATGATCTCTTCAGCAGGAATTTCTGTGATAGAGTTATGCATCAATCCGAGAGGCCCGAATCGAGATCCTATATCAATTATTGACCATAGGTAGAGTCCGACATCGACGTGACAAACTCCACCGGGCGTCGATCCTCTACCTAGCAGGTGAATTCTGGATGAGTTGTATTATCCTCCATGGCCCTGGAAGTGATCCTCGTCTATGTATCGTGATCTTTCCCACTTGATATTGTGTCTCCCTTAATGAGTGCATCTATCTACCGTAACCTTCTCACTCACGAGTGTGTCACCCGTAATGACTATAACTACCTATCGTGATTCATCCCAATGAACAGTACTTCTCGGACGGATGTCATCCAGATCTATAAGACTCATGGAGTGTGTTCTCCTGGAACGAGTTCTTCATGGCATCTTTGAACTAAACCCATAGTTGGGGGTATGCGGTTGTGTGACTTGTCTCTAGACTACGGGTCTGGGTTTTGAGTGTATCTGGTTTGTGGTATATGTTCTATAGACATATATTGTGTATAGCTGACTGTACCTTTACTTTTTGTACAACTTTGTGGTTTTTTGTGTCCTCTACTGAGTATTGTTATACTCATCCCTGCACGGGCTTTGCCCGCACATGTCGTGTCTTGTGCAAACAAGAAGAATTTTCACAGAGTCCAGGGTCGACTAGGACAGGACCGAGCTTTCTAGGTTCCCTATAGGCCGAGGCGTTCCTACGGCTTCGGGAAGCAGTCCCAATACCTTTTTTGGTTACAGTTTGGACTTTGCAATTTTTCAGACTTTTGTTTTGGTGGGATTGTATTCTGGCCCAGTTTACTTTCAATGCTTTACCTTCTGTCGTACTCTGTTGGTTGGATTTAGTTGTATGCATGCACTTTGTCCCTTAGTGTTTTTACATTTTAGCATTTGTGGGCTTGGAGATGTGTGCATGTGTACAGGTACTTATTCAATGCCTCCCATGATTAGTAATATGCCTACTCGGTGCTAGTCACCATCCCCTGGCCTATTGGAGGCGGGCTTGGGGAGTCACGGTGCGGGCCCCACTAGGGCGAGTCGTGACAGGTAATGCTGTTAGGTGTCCCTTAAGAACCTATATGGGTGGTTTTTTATTTATTCAATTGATTCATTTCTTCTATATACTTGCATTATATTTAATTTTATTGAATTATCTAGATTGAGCTGGACACCAGTGGTTCCGACCTAGTGAGATTTATATCTCACACCCCATTTAGGTTGGAATTTCATTGGAGTTCCTGAGTAGAATCTACTTGTTGGAAGGACTTTGGGATCTTGACTATGCCATTTCCATGTACCTTGAAGTTAGTAGAAAAGGACCAAGTGGGAACTTGGGTTGCTCATGGAGATCGCCCTTGGGGATTTGGGGATTTTCATTATTTTATGTACTGAGATGTAAAGCATACTAATTTTCTTACCACTTTCAGATATGTACCACACATAAATGCATAAGATATATAAACTGACGCTGGACATTTTATTTATTAAGTTGATATTATAATTGACTTCCACTGAATTAGTTATTTATTTATACTTATTCCACTATTACCATTAATTTATATACTGTTATACTACTATAAAAACTCTGATATTAGAGTATAGTCTCCCCACTGACTATCCTTACACCATTGCTGATAGTTGGCAGCCTCTAGAATATGGGGAGGTCTTCTTGAGGTCATGTGGACACCAGTACGACTACCAGTTCGATAGTAAGACTAGCCAAGACATTAAAAAGTGGTATCAAAGGTACTAGTTTTCTTTTTTGTTTTCATTTGTCTTTTTGTTTTGGGATGATAGACTTGAGATTTGTAAAGTGTTAGTGCTTGGTTAATAGCCATACCTAGGCTGATCACCCCATGTATGGGAAATGATCATGTGGCCAGGGTTGGGAATTTATGTTGATACTATTTTCTATTATATTTGATATGATTTCACCTTGGGTGACTAGTGTACTTTCCCTTGCATATTGATTTTTGAGAATTTTGAAAATATTCCGTTGCCTGATATGGAAAGGAAATATCATTACATGGATCATCTTAATAAATTAAAGATTCACATTCCATGCATATCACACGCCATGTATTTCATTAGTAGGATGCCTGTTAATTTTTTATTTGTTCCTTGGGTGAAATGCTAGGTTTTGATCTTCTTTAGCATGCCTTCTTGTATAACGTGTTTAGATGATTATATGTCATGATGCCTCTATTATTAGTATGTTGGGTTGTAGTTACATACATTTGTGTTATAGCATAGTTTTGTGTTACTTCTTATGATAACATGCTAGAGAAATTTTGATATGTAAAGGTATGCTTGAGTGGGAATTGATTGGTTGTGTTTACGATGGGTATAAGTTTCATAGGTTAGTGATGTATTTCAAGGAAAGAGATATATTTGGGGTTATTAAATGTTTAAGGGTGCATTTGGAATTTAGAAATGCAACACAAATATTCAAATGAGACTTCATAACCTTGGTGGGTTGGTTGATGTTAGATTATTTACCGATGGCTTCTCAAAGATGATAAGTTATTAAAGTGGTTATATTGAAACATCCCGTGTTTTTTGGACCATGTTAAGACACAAATGTTTTTAAACATTTTCATTGTAACGATGGGGCAGTTTAAAAAAAATATTTGGAATGGAGTTTCATGAGTTGGGATCTTTTAAATGTGTCTATATCAGGCTTCGATAATGGATCAAAGAGTTTCCAAGATGTCTTGATGGGTTTTGGGAGCACCAAACCCAGAAGAGGTATACACAAAGGCTGTTCATGGTTAGTCGAACCGTGGGAGTCAACCGTACGTGTTAAAATCGGTGTCCAACATCGTATGTACGGTCAATGCATGGTCTGTTATACCATGCGAGTCAAACCGTGAAACTTACCAAGTTTTATGTTTTGGGTTAATTTATTTAATTAAATTCAAGATTAAATAGAATTTAATTAAATGATGGTGAATTAGAGAATTTATTTAATTAACTTCAGTGAATTGAATTTAATTAAATAAAGTTAAATGGGGGTTTTATTTAATGAAAATAAATTGAGAGAATTTAATTAAATGTTTATGAATTATAGAATTTATTTAATTTAATTCAGTTTAAGATGAATAATTAAATAAAGTGTAATGAGGTTTTTATTTAATTAAATTAAATTTGAAGGAATATAATTAAATGAGAGATAGATGGAGAATAAAGAATATATTTAATTAAATTATGTTGGTGAGAATTTAATTATATGTTGTTGAATGAGGTAATTTATTTAATTAAATTGAGGTTGAGAGAATTTAATTAAATGATGATGAATTGGAGAATTTATTTTATTAAATTAAGTTGAAAATAATTTAATTAAATAAAGTGAAATGGGGATTTTATTTAAATAAATTAAAGTTGAGAGAATTTAATTAAATGAAATTAAGATGAAGAAGTTATTTAATTAAATTGAGATGAAAGGAATGGAATTCATTTTAAATGATGATGAGCTGGAGTCTTTATTTAATTAAACTGGGAAGAGAAGAATTTAATTAAATTACATGAAAATGAGTAGTTGGAGGTTATCAATGAAGTGTAATATTAAATGGTAAAACATAAATGATGTGTAAATGGGGATTTGGGGTTTCATTTTTATTAAATTTATGGTAAATAAGAATTTAATTAATTAATTATATATGGATGTTTTATTTAATTAAATTCGAGGTTAAGAAGAATTTAATTATTCATTGAGAAATGAGGGTTATTATTTAATTAAACTAAGGTTGAGAATATTTAATTAAATAACATGAATTCAAAAAATTATTTAGTTAAATTCAGTTGGAAAAAATTTAATTAAAAAAGGATTAATAAGGTGTCTTTTATGTTTTAATTAAGTTATGTTGAGAGAATTTAATTAAATAATTATATTTGGAGAATTTTTTAATTATAATTTTTAGAGAAGAATTTAATTAACTGACGTGTAATTGGGGAGTTGAGGTTTATCTAGGATGTGTAACATTAATGGATAATAATAATAATAATATGATAGCTACAATTATTATTAGTAATATTATATTAATTCATAAATTTATTTTTAATTGTTTTAATCTATTATATGAGGGAGAATAGAAGAGGGGGGAACACATCTCCCTCCTCCTATATGAGGCACGATGCACCCATGGTGCAACGTCTATGGGTGGCGCATAACCCTCCTCTCCCAACTCCCTCTCCATGAGCCGAATCGTGGTGGTTTCTTGATAGAAGTTGTCTATGTAATTGAGTTAAGTCCTTCTCTGCATATTTCATTCTTCGCATCGGCCTTCTTGGATCTCCTTCACGTAGGATCCATTTGGCCGAAACCCTAGGTTTGATATTAACCAGATTTTTTTTTCTAATCCTAGGTGGCGTGAAAGATGTCTCGAGACACGTTGGTCTGTATTTCGATGACCACCACCAAAGGAAAAGATACTCTGTTTGTTTTGGTTCACCACCATCATATTCAAGTAAGGATATATACCTGATAAATGGTTTCACACCCTTGGATTAGCTGTTGTTGTTTGTTTGAGTTGCAGTTTATTATTTATGGAGTGTGTTGGTCTTCCCCGCACTAATTTGGCATGACAATTGTTATTATAATGTGTGTAAATAAATTCCATGTGATCCTGTGCTTTTGTTGAGGTGTGGGTACATGATCGGGTTGTGATACAAGTTAGAAAGTGTTGTCTCAGCCAATTCTTTGTGGTAGGGTCCTCAATATTTCTTAATTAATAAAACACAGTAGTTTTTTATTCAATATTGTTAATAAATTTGACTGAAAAAGCTGAATGGATTTTTTATTGGTATAAAATGATTTTTTAGATTACCAAATCACGTTTTTGTAAAAAAAACCCCACCAATGGAGGTTCACTTCTATCATGCTAAAGATATACCAATTATATTGATATGTTTGTTTAGTTTTAGATACGTGTTTTTATATTGCTGCCCTTACATGTTGACACACTTGGGTTAAGTGGTAATTATGAGTTTTGGGTGGGATAAGTTGATATAATCATTAAGGAACTAATGAGTGGAATATATTGAGACAATTAATTATAAATAAATCATTATCTTGGAAATTTTATTTTATACAATTCATAGGTGAATTATTTTTTGGATATTGAAACGATTACCTTGAGATAATTAGTTTTTAAATTAATTATGTGATATTGAGACAATTTCATTGGATATAATCAACTTGTGAATTAATTATATAATATTGAAATGATTGCATTAGAGATAATTATTTTTTTAATTAATTATGAGATATTGAAATAATTTTATTAGTGATAATTAATATGTAAATTAATTATGTGATATTGAAATGGTTGCATTATAGACAATTAATTTTTGAATTAATTATCGGATACTGAAATAGTTTCCCTAAGATAATTAATTATTAATTATGTGCTTTGAGATGATAATTAATTAGGAGATTAATTATGAGATATTAAATTGGAAAAGTTGATATAATTAGTTTTTAATTAATTTTTTTGTTTTGAGTTTTTTAATAAAGATAATTAATCAGGGGATTAATTATGAGATATCAAATTGGCTATGTTGAGATAATTAATTGTGAATTATTTATGTTCTTTAGGAATTTTAAATGAGATAATTAATCGGGGGATTAATTATGTGATATTAAATTGGATAAGTTGAGATGACTAATTGTGAATTAATTATGTTCTTAGAGAATAGTAATTGAGATAATGAATTGGGGGATTTATTATCAGATATTAAATGGGACATGTTGAGATAATTAATTGTGTTTTAATTATGTGCATTGATAAATCTAATTGAGAAAATCAATCAGGGGATTAGTTATGAGATATTAAATTTTTGAAGTTGGGATAATTAATTTTGAATTAATTTTGTGTTTTGAGATCTGTAATTGAGATAATTATTAAGGGGATTAATTTTGAAATATTAAATTTTTCTAAGTTGAGATAATTAATTGTAAATTAATTATGTTCTTTGAGATATATAATTGAGATAATTAATCGTGGGATTAATTATGAGATATAAAATTGTCTATGTTGAGGTAACTAATTGTGAATTAATTATGTTCTTTGAGAATTTTAATTGAGTTAATTAATCGGGGAGTTAATTATGAGATATTAAATTAGGTAAGTTGATATTATCAATTGTGAATTAATTACGTTTTTTGAGAATTGTAATTGAGATAATTAATTGGGGGATTAATTATGAGATATAAAATTTGGATATGTTGAGATAATTAATTGTGAATTAATTATGTTTCTTTGATATTATGCTCTAGATATTTAATTATGGAATTGTTTGTGGAGAGTTGTGATTTAAAATGAGATAATTAATTAGGGACTATTAATTATGAGATATGATTTGTGTTATTGATTAATTTATTAATGAATTAATTAACAGTATTTATGTACATAGTTAATAGTTGAGTTAACTAATGGATTTGAGTATTTCCAATGAGATGAATGAGATACCCTTGCTTCATGTTTTTTAGTTGAATGTGAATCCCATTTTAATGTTTTAATTGAAATACTTAAGATGGATTACGTTAAGTATAAATGTGAATATTCTTGTTTATATTTAGTTGAAATGGGATAATGAGATGAATGAGAGGTTAAATGCTTCATGCATTATATGTTGTTAATTGTTACAACTAGTATAGGTAGGAGATCCAAGGGACTCTGGGATCCCTTGTGTTGATCCTACAGTGATTGTGAGAACTCATGGAGCTGAGCTAGGGTATAGACTCTGTGCGCTACTCTTGGTGATGGATGTCTTTGTGTTACGTCCCGATCCGTCCACCATCATTTTTCAAAGGACCGTGAGAGCCTGGGGTAGGAAGACCATGTGAGATTCCATGTTTATTTTCGTGAGACCATGAGATCTATTGGAGTTTGTGATGGGGGTAAGAATACGAGAGATTCCCATGGTAATTAATGTATATGCATTATGTATTGTTTTATCCAGAAATTACATGAAGGGTATATGTCCATTTGGAATTGGTACACACTCTATTTATATAAGAGGATGTTAAGAATATCTATCTATTAATATGTATATATATATGTTGTTTCTATATATATATATATACATAATTGACATGATCAAACAAACCAGTCATGGCCTAAAGCAGGTATTACCACAGGTGTCCCTTAGAAACCTGGATGGGTTGTTAGTTATTTATTCAATTCTATCATTGCTTCGATATACTTTCAATATGCTTAATTTTATTGCATTATCTAGATTGATATAGATCCCGGTGGTCCCAAACTACTATTATTTAGATCTCACAGCCTATTCATGCTTCGATTTCACTGGGGTACCTGAGAAGACTCTACTTGTTTTCATGACTATGGGATCTTGACTGTGATGTTTCCATGTACCTGGGAGTTAGGAAAAAAGGAATGAGGAGGAACTCGGGATTCACATGGAGATCACCAATGGGGTTTGGTTCTTTTTTTTGTTTTTTGTACCGAGATGTAAATAATTATAATTTGTATAATACGTTTAGATATTTACCACCATGACATGCATACATTGTATAAATTGGCACTGGCCATTTTCTATATTGAGTTAATATTACAATTGACTTCCGCTGCATTAGTTATTGCTTTATACTTCTTTTGTTATCATAATCTATCTATATATTGTTATACTGCTTTGAAAACTATGATATGAGAGTATAGTCTCCCCACTGATTATCCTTACACCCTCGCTACTAGTTGGCAGCCTCTGGTGTATGAGGAGGTGTGCTTGAGGTCATGTGGTGATCGATCCAGCTAACGGTTCGATGGAATGATAGGTTGTGATATTAAAAATCATTTTTGGTATATCTTCCCTAAAGATTTATTGGGTCTACCTCATGAGAGAGAAGTGGAGTTCACCATTGATATAGTATTGATTGTTTCACCACTGTCCATACCTCCATATAGGTTTTCAGTTACAGAACTCCATGAACTCCCAAATCTGTTAGAAGATCATTAGGAATAGGGTTTTATTATACCCAACACACTGATGTTGGGTTCTTCCCTCATTTTTTGAGAATTTGGATGGTATCCTCCATTTTTTCGTGTAGTAGATGGTTTATGTAATTTATGGTGGAGAGCCTATATTAACTACCTCATATAGACGACCTCTTCAGCTATCTCTGATGAGTGATAGGCTTCTCTAAGATCGATTTGAGGCTGACATACCATCAGGTGCATGTGAGAGCATTATAAATACAATGTACTATGTACTAGAGTAGGTATGACTTGTAAGAGTATCTAGTTATTCCATTTTTTCTTACAAACATGTCGACATTCTTCATGGCCCTGATGAATCGGGTTTTACACCCGTACATAGATTCATTTGTAATAGTCACCATGCAAAACATCTTAGTGTATTATGACACCCAAAACAACTAGGTAAACCATATTAAGATCATATTGAATACAATATAAGAGCACCGGATTTATTCTACGCTTAGTAAATTCTACTTTTCGATCAACATATTTAAATTTTTGAGTCATATGTTTTCTAAAGGAGGTGTATATATTGAACAAGAAAATTTTAGATCTATGGTTTACCAAGATAATCCCAATAATATATTTTACATCTATAGTTTATTTAGGATGGATGGATATTACAGGAGATTAATACATGAATTCTCATGCATGGAATCAAATCCTACAATCTTGACCATGAATGTTGTAAAATTCATCTAGTCTGAATCTTTTGAGGATTCTTTTAAGGATTTAAAAGGGATACATAATTCAACCATGATCCCGATTCTCCCATAGCCAAGAAAAAGTTATAAACTGTATTGTGATGCTTCATGAATATGGATTGGAGAAGTTCTAATATAGAGAGATCAAGAAGTATCATACCAGTCCCAAAAACAAAGACCGCATGAGTGGAATTAACCTATGCACAACCACAATATATCAACCATGGTTCATACTCTACGCTGTTGGAGGGATTATATTTAGAGTGATAATTTCATCATTTAAATAGGCTATAAAAGTATCAAATACATCTCCACATAGTGATAATTGAATATAAGGAAACACAGGTGGGTTGAATACCTATAATTTTTAAATTTTGAGCTTTCTTATATACCCCAGAAGGGTAATGACGTGACTGATGCCCTGAGCCACAAGGCTCAGACAAAATCTATCCTGGAGGCTAGAAGTGAGCTACAGTTCTTGGCTCTATTTTTTTGAGTGTGAACCTTTATGTTCAAGAAAAACACGAAACTCCTATTTTAGTAGCTCTATTAGTAACTTCCTTCCTTCTAGAGTGGGTATGGATGAGGTAGTTATGATATCCCTTGGGCCTCAATATAAGGTAAAGTGTCTCTAGTGAGAACCCACCACCTAGTTGGGTTATTGATAATAATGAGATCCTTCTCTTCCATGGACGTATCCCGATTCCTTCATACATATGGGAATAACGGATGTATGAATCCCATGCTTCTATTTGGGCAGTTCACCATGTTCTTAACAAGATGTACCAATATGTATGTTGTTAGTATTAGTGGGCCATTATGAAGAGGTTGATATAAATTTTTATCACTCGGGGCCCTACCTATCAGCAGGTGAAGGCTGAGAACTAGTGACCACCTGGAATATTTTTACCTCTATCCTTTCCCAAGTGGAAATGGAATGGTGTAACTATATATTTCATGATGAGATTGCTAATATCCCCTAAATGAAGTGATTTCATATGGGTGATTTTTGAAAGTTTGACCAATGTCACACTCTTCCTACAAATATGAGAGATCCTCTCAGTTGACAAGCTTGTGAGGCTTTATATTAGTTAATAGCGTGCCTTCTTAGTGTTCCCTATTCTATCATTTTGGTATGAGATTCTTGTTTTACATAGTGGTTCTATCAAGGGACATGGAAGGAATTGGGTTCACATGTGCTCTTGAATATGACATATCACCCTCAGATCGATGGGTAGTCCGAGAATATGATACACATGTTAGTGGAAATGCTTCGGGCATGTGTCCTTGATTTTAGACGTTCATGGGAAAAGAACATAAATCTTGTTGATTTTTTATATAACAATATATTTTCGGAAATGATTGAGATGGATTCGTATGAGACACTTTATAATTATCTATACCATTCCCCTCTATGTTGGTAAGAGGAAGGTGAGGTAGAACTGTTGGATCCCCATGTCCTTTTGAATGATTCAATGCAAGTTCAGTTGATTCCGAAATCTATGGTTACAACTCAGTCTGGGAAAACTTCTTATACCAATCATCTCCTCTGACCTAGGGAGTTTGAGGGGGACATCAGGTCTTTCTATGAGTCTCTCATATACAAGGTTATATATGAATTCAAATATGGGGAAAGTTATCAACTTAATATAATAGGACATTTGAGATATTGTAGAGAGTCAATCTGGTAGCCTATAAGTTGTAGTTACCTCAGAGGTATTATTCCATGCATGATTTCTTCCATGTATCTTAACTTTTCCAATATCTTGCTGACCCATCCCATTTGTTGGACCCCAATGATGTTTAGTTGGATGTGGATGCATCCCTTGAGGAGAATTCGATATGTATTGTTGATCAAAGCATGAGGGTACTCAGAGGTAGTTTAGTTCCATTATTCCATGTGCTATTGTATCAAAATATACACATGTTGAATGAGAATTATTAGAGATAGAACAAAATATATGCATAGTGGACAAAAGTTTTCTTTGAAAACATTTTTTACCCTCAAAAGGGATGCTCAGGGACGAGTTGTCTCAAGGATGAGAGGTTGTAACATCCTGGCCTTTTGGAGAGGTATTTATCCTTGTGTTACATCATAAATCCTATAATATTATGTTAATAATGGGATCCAATGTACAATGAGTGGTATAAGAGAGTCCAGGTCTTTTTGAAGTCTGGAGATCTAGAATTTAGAAGAATAGGGTGATTCGTATGGTTCACTCACAGTCAATGCCAACCATGTAACTTAAATGTATGGGAAAATAGTGTGTAGGGGTAAGGCTCCGTGGTTACTTTGCGACTATCAATGTTGGGGTAATGACTATGCGACTTGTCTAAGACAAGTCACAGATCCAATTCACATGGGTTGGCTTGGTTAGTCAAACTGTGAGGGAAACCCATGTGAGGGGGTTCCCTAGGTGGATGTCACATGGTTGAAGCATGGTTAGGACAACAATGCAAACAAACCATGCAATTCCAAATTTTTTAGGGGAATTGAAAATTTTCCCCTATTATGTTTTAATACCCCTAACCTCTCTTCTTCCATAATTTTCTTCTCCAAGAGCCACCCAATGTCTCCTCTTCTTCCCTACCTAGGGATTTTGGTTTCTTCTTCATACAGTCTCCATTTCTTTCACCATTAAGTGAATTAGATACATCACAAAAATCTCTAAAATCATCTTTCTTAATTATCTAGTTTCTCTTCTCCTTTGTTGAGCTATTTTGGTGCAAGCTCATTTCCCCATTTTCAGGGAATTTGATGTTTTATACGGTATCTCTCATTCTAACTCGATTCAAGGGTTGAGTATGGAATAGAAGAGTGATATGAACCTACTGTAGGTGGTCCAACTTGTTTCCCTTAGTTTCATCCCATTATATATTGTGAACCATTATAAAGTACACTAAATATTTCTAAGTATTATTCTTAAAGGTTGAGTTAATTAAATTAAATGGGTTCCCGGTCCATAATATGTTCCAAGCTAGTGGTTAATCAACATAGATGGTTGATCACCTTGGCATGATCCACCACTTTGGGTGTGCCACTCCTCAAGGGATTAAATGACCATTATCCCCTTAAATTGTAAAACCATCGTGAGTTTTGTGTTTTTCATGTGATATTTTTTTAAGTATGAGTTGAAATACAAATTTAATGACCAAGATTGGGTCTTTATGCTCTATTATTGATGCCCCATACCATATGTCTTATGATTTATTCATATTTCTTTATGCTCTATGCTTCATGTCTTATTCGTTTTCCCTATGATTTATGTTTATTATCTTATTTAATAGTTTTTGGATGGAATAAAAATAATTGGATAACTTTTTTAACATTCCATTACCGAAATACATTATTTAGGACATGTGGTTTTGATTACTGAGCCATAACTGTTTATGATATGTGAGTGAACACGGGTCCAGACATAAGAAAATCATGGATGGGATCACTGTGCCAAAATTTTCATATTGTTAGATGCACTGAGAGTCACACTTGGATCACCTTATATGAGATATATGAAAGGATTATCTATTACCCTGAGTTACATCAGTTCCCAGGGGAGTCACTGTGGACTAGCTCGTTGGAATGATGGTTCTACCATGCCTCAATTGACACACAGTACCCTGTGTGAGATACCTGGGACAAACTCAGGGGGTTATGCTTGCACTATGCCTAGAGTGATATGAGATACTCCTTTTATGGATCACCATGGATGGTTTATATGGTATTGGGTATTTTAAGATCTCCTGTAGTGACATATGGGATTCCATTATGGATCTCCTTGGATGGGTTTGGGATTCCCATTTTGGTTTAAATGGGTGCCTTTCTTGGTTTACATGTGATTCCTAATTACTAAATCACGAGAATGATTTATTGATGTGTGAGGGAAAAATCCTCTAATCTAAATTACATGCTTGGGGTCAACCCAAACCTGATTCTTTATTTATGATGACCTATGTACACACCTTATCACCTATATAGAGGTTCCTTGATTCAGAAACATATGGACTAGGTCGAAGCAGGTAGTGGAACCCAAGTATCTCGGTGAAACCTGGTTCTTTATGTTTTATTCATTTATTACCTTGCCTTACTATTATTGGCACACTGGTCATTTTACATTGCATAGACCGGATTGATCTAGAAACCTGAGAAAACCTGAATCACTACTTGGGATGCCCTTGTAACCCATGAAGACTTTATGATTGTAGGTATAGATAAAGGGATTAATCTCTCTTCTGAATCTTGATTCCTAGTCCTTTGGTGGAGTATGGGGGCAGGGGAATGAGCTTATTATCATGATTATAGAAACAACATATCTTTAGAGTTTTTTGTAGTTTGATAGAATGTTTTATATTCATATAACCCCATTTCCCCCGTTTACTCATTTTTCCAAGCTACATGATCATCATTATCATATTTTATCTATTTATTATTCCCCATTTTCTTGTTTATTTATATTGCAAGGTTTATTATTATTCTTATGTCTCTTATTGTTATTCTAATTCAGTTTCTTACCACTAATATATATAACACTATGATCCACTCTAATCTATGAGGTAATTCTATCCACATATACACACCCTAGGCCCTCTCTTCTAGATGGTAGCCTCTAATGTATGGAGAGTCACACTTAAGGTCAGGTGACCGACAATCTCGGGGCACTACTAAGTAACTACAGGGTGGGATACTATAGAAAGTACACTCCAAAGTGGAAGATAATGGATATGATTTTTGTTTTAGGTAACCTTCATCTAAAAAGTTACTTTAATTTTTGAACATGTATATTTTATTTTCCACTTAAAAAACATTTTTTTTACCTTTTTTTACTTTTACCATGGTAAATAATTTTTAATCTTGGTAGTTAATTTTAATGTGTAAAACGTAAATAATTTTTTTTAAAAACAGTGAACATGTTGATTTAAAATATGAAAATAATTTTATCATAGAAAATTTCTATGGGTAAGAACATATAATTTTAGTATTATCATACATAACATGTAAAAATCAATTTTTGAAAAAAGTGAATATTTATGCATTAAAATTAAATATAGTATAAAATTATCAATGTTGTTGATTTACATGAAATTTATTGATTTGTTTTTTTTAAATAAGAGTTATATTTATTTTAATTCAACCAAAATCCAATTTCACCATAATAATATTTAATTAAAAGAAAATGTCAACAACATTTTTCATTATAATAAAACATTAATTAAGTTCCAAAATGATAACAATAACTTTTATAATCAAATGAAGTATGTTTCTAAATGCATAATATTATTACATAATTTAATTCATGATCAATTAAATTTTTTTATAAACTTATATGTCATTTTTATATAATGAAATAGTCACAAATGTTAAAATATTGGAAAAACTATATTTTTTTACTATTCATATAAAATTATACTATTTCATAAAAACATTAAAAAATAATCTTAAGATAATTTTGAATTTATAAACTAAGAAATAAATTTTAATTAATCTATTTCATTTTTTAAAATTAATAAATAAATCATTTTAATGAAAATATAAAGAAAATACACTTTCACAAGAAAATGACATTTGAAATCCTTAACCATTTTTATTCTTATTTTCTATGAATTTATAATTTAAAATAGTATCATTATATTATTTATATAAATGAAATATTTTAACCACAATATTGTTTTTCTTAAAATGAGGTGTATACAAATCCTTTTCTAGAAAAAAAATTTGAATCATAAAATGATCTTATTAGTTAATTGTTCAATTTCAACTGTGCATTTATTTTAAAAATGAACATTATTTTTCTTTAAATTCAAAAATGTGAAATGAATAAATAAATGTGATATATAAATATCTTATTATTTAAATAATTTCTTGATTATATCAAAATAATTTCTACTTACATAGTCAGTCAAGATCTTCATATAATACCTAAGCATAAGATATCCTTTGGTGGTAGTCTTGAGGATATTCAGTAAGCATAAAGCTCATACAGATTTCCATGAGGTTGAACTTCTCCCATAAATTATTCATCTTAAACTATAATGGTTGGTGTTCAGCTCAGTATTGATCTAGGGAAATCCATATATAAGGTACCTCCTTTCTATTCTCAAATAAATGATCCATTTTTGGAAAAATTATACTCTATGAATCTATTTATTGTCCTTTTGGTATTTATTTCATAGTATTTTTATTTTTATTCATAATCTATTTTAATGATTATATTATAATGGAAAAATGTAATAAATTTATTTTAAATAATTTTGGTTTAATTTTAGTTCATTAGTATGTGTGAAACAATACGTTCAACATTTTATTTATCTAATAATAAAATATCATGGTGATAATGATATATAAGAGACGGACTCTCGACAAAAAAGAAGAGATAAGGTCATTTTTTCATACAATAATCACTTCAAGTAAATTATGAAGAAAACAAAGGTAAAATAATAATTATACATATAAACCCTAGGAATAATATATTGAGATGAAAAATGATCAGTTTTAGAGTGAATAACATATTATTTACCTAGATATAAGTTCAAATATAATCAATCTGAATTTCAAAATGAGAATGGTAATAAAACCCTTCCCTTTACCACAAAATTTCATGAAAGTGATTTAAAATCCAACATAATTAACATAATGATATTAATAACTTATTTAATAAACTT
The DNA here is from genome assembly GCA_963277665.1 of Viscum album. Taxonomy (NCBI): domain Eukaryota; kingdom Viridiplantae; phylum Streptophyta; class Magnoliopsida; order Santalales; family Viscaceae; genus Viscum; species Viscum album. Next base: position 1,364,472,132 of record OY728166.1, on the reverse strand, counting down.
ATTCATAGATATTAATTTTTATACTAATCAATTATGATAATTAATTACACATATTATTTAGTTACTGTTTATTAACATTATTTGATGTTATTGATTTTAATTTGTTCATAAAAGTTTCATAATTTTGATATCGGTACATGTTCATTGATACCAATTTAATCATTCTAATATTATTCTATTTAGTCTAATAATTTTATTCTAATGATTTATTTATTAAAATGGTTATCCGAATAAGATTATGTGAATGGTTCATGAGAATAAAATCCATCATGAACTTTATTCCATCAATTTATCGATAAAAATGAGTTACTTAATATTGATCAATAATTTTTTGAGTCACCCTTATAGAAAGTTAATATCAAAATATGTTAATATTTAATATCATATATTACTAGTATTTAGGTATTGATAATAATTCATGGATAAATTCATGATGTTGGTACAACATCATTTATTTAGGTGGTTGGAACAACCCAAACAAGAACATACTACACTAGTGAATGAGTATGAGTTTAGAGCTATATAATAGTTGTATAATTTTCATAGAATTATTATCATGTTAATATAATTTCATTACATTTATGAATATAATTTATAAATATTAGAGAAGATAATGAAATTAATTTTTTTTAAAAGAACATAGATACTTAATTGACGAATTCACTTTTTCTCGACATTAGTTCCATTGGAATAATGGATTTATGATTAAATCATGGAACTAGATGTGATTAAAAAATAGAAGGATTTTTTTAGTGAGTAACATGATATATATTAAATAGAAAACTAAATGGTTTTATTCGTTTGGTAGGGATACACGAAAGGTCCTTTTATAGGTGATTTATTAGTGGAATTTTCAAAAATATTAATTCATTAATGTACAAGGTTTTTATTTTAAAAGTAATGTGGATATAATATGGAAAATAATGTATGTGCAATTAGGTTTGGTTGAAAAATATCTCAAAAAAGTTATAGATAAGTTTTTATTAAATTTTATTTGTCTACTCTATAGTTCAACCCCATTTTACCTAATTTTACTAATTAAATGTTGATACAATTTTTACCTTAGTATCTTAATTTTTTTTATCAAAAAGTGAAATCGACTTCCATACCTAATTTTGATGTTCTGATTCATTTTTATGTTCTAATTAATCAAATTAAATCTTTAAATATGTTATATTGAATCATTTATATTATATATATATATATATGTAACAGATTTTATAGAAAAAAATGTTTTAAAAAATTATGTGTTCCTAACACTATTTTATATCAATTAAGAATTAAATTAATATTAATATATTAATTCATTCATTGAATCATTAAGGTATATTCACCATTAAAAATTGGTCAATTTTATTTATTAAGATAAAAATACACAATATAAAAAAATAGTTATTTGAAAAATATCATTTTTCAACATTGAATAATTCTAACCACATCCAATTAAAATTAATTAATCATCATAATTTTTTTTACTTTATCAATCCATTGGTATTACTATATCTCTTTTAATTTTATAAATACATCAAATCATTATTTAAGAAATTAATAATATATAAAACATAAACATATATTTATATATTGAAATATTTGTGCAACATATTATTTTTTTCTTCATTATAAATTTATTATTTAATTTTCAATTACACAACATTCTCATTGAGTTTACCAAAACAACTGTATATCCAATGAGTTTTTTTATTTTCATTATATCCAATAACTATAAAAAATAATATCCATGAATCGTTCTAATACATATCCTCATAAAAATTATTTGAATCATTCATTTTATTCATTTAATTATCCCTCAACATGTCTAATATATTTCAATTTTTTACCTTATTTTGATATTTTCAATAGGGGTTATGATCTTCATGGAAAACCACGAGGATAATGATTTTCTAATCGTGGTGTTTTTAGTTTGTTACACTTTTTTTCATCTTGTAATTCTGTTACTAATGATTCATATTAAATTTTCATAACATGTTAATTATTATCATTAATTTTATTCTATTCTATCAATAAAATGTATCATGGTTCATTTTAGTTTGGTGCTGCATGTAATACAAGCTATTCAGTGTAGTGTTTCAGGGTGAAGATACATTATAAAACTATGTGGTGTTACATTCTACATGCTTTAAAATAATTTATTTCTCAGATCTTAATTAATCCAATGAAAACAATGTGTTTACTTATATCTCATTACATATTTGGGTCTACATGTTATTTATATAAACTTATGATTCTCTCATAGAATACTAACCATATGATTATTGGTTTTTCATAGTTTATTATCTCTATGATCCAATATTTATACTAGTTTCTCCATTTATGAGAGATCATGTTCCATTTGTACTGCCTATGAGTTTGGTATATCTTAAGGGTTAGGAATTTACTTCTTAAAAACTAATAACTAGAACAAATCATGAACATGGTATATGTCTAGTGTAAGCGTGGGATGATAAGATACATATAACACCTAACCCAAAACGATTGTCTGAGTAGGAGGGATATGTCACCTCAAGAATGCCCCCCCTCATGCTAGAAGTTTTCCACTAGTGGTAATAGAATAGTTCATACCATGGGGATACTATATCCTCAAATTATATCTAATACACAGTGGAGATAATGAAAATATTATCCATAGAAAACCATCAGAGCACAAAAAATCAAAGAAAACACAATCCTATAAAAATGAAAATTATGTTATACTAACGCATGATCATATAGGAATGAAACCAATCACCAATTATCAAATAATATATAAAAATAAAAACAAGAAATAAAAATAAACAACTAACCATACTGAAATCCCCAGACTAAACTACACAACCAGTCTCTAAATACCCATTGAGAGACAACAACCATATATTCTATAGGTTCTGTACTCTGACCAATAATGTAGTAATAAATTATTTATGTGGAATAGAGTACCCATACATGATGTGATAAATATATCTTATTAGGGTCGCACTAAGTGATCATAGTATGAACCATTATATACAAGTTTCCATGATGAAAATAAACAAGTCATACAATAACATGATCAATGTAACATCCTTGACTTTAGATGGTCAGTGTGGACTCCACAATTGACTTCGGTGGTGGTGATGGGTTTTTTGTTCTATGGGATTGGATGCTGATGGGGTGTTGTGAATGTTATTATGTCATTTGTTTTTGTGGAAATGGTATGTTGGAATGGTGATGCTCTTGGACTTGATCACACAGAACATGTCCCAACAGAGGATACAGAGCTAGGCATTCATCTTTGAACTACTTTTTGGATCTGGATCTTTGAGAGGGTATGGAGACAACCATCAGATTAAGACCGTGCTTTGACACAGGAAACTTGCTTATCATAATGTCATGAAATGGTGGAGAGCCTTATCACGTTTAAATGCTGGGGAGGGGTAGATTCATGTGATCAGTCTGGTTTTACTCTCTTAGACCCACAGGTCGTGATATGTTTTAAGTCTTGAAGTCTGTTTGGGTTCCGTCTTCATCCCATAAAAGGGGTTTATCATAATAATAAAAAATTTAAGGCCTTAGGGCCGTTGGAGGATGATTTATAATATTCTATTTTCTTTAAAGTATGTATGGATTTGGGTAAAAAGTGTCTTTATAATTGGGTTATTATTTTATTTTTCCATACTGGGCTTTTTAGTGGATGAAAAAGGCCACCTGATTACCGATGGTATTCACCAACCAACTGATGGTACTGGTAGAGAGATATGAATTTATAAAAACCCCACTTAATCACTGAGGGAACCTATATTTAGGTTTCATTATTTTTTTTAATCATTTTACCCTAATTCAATTATTATTATAATCCTCAAAAAAATCCAAACCAAATGAAAATTGAACATTCTGAAAAGATATCCCTCGGTGTCAAGGTATCCCCTTCCTCTCCTCTTAGATGCTTGATGTCTAGATCAATCTAGGGCATCAATTATGGATATATATATATATCCGTACTAATTATAATACTCCATCTTTCTATGGGATTGATCATATATATAAGCTTTTTTGGACTGATCAATGTATTTCCACATGTATCTAATGGATAATTCATTCTCAATTGATAGATCGGCATTGAATCACAATTATTTGTGGTCCATATTTGATCATTCCTATATCTAATATTGATGATATTTATCCTTTATTTGGTTATTACAAATTTCATATATTGGCATGATATCTTCCTAGAATTACAATTTTATAGTCTCTTTTAGAACATATTGGACATTATTATAGTGATCCTCGGTGTGTGGGTGTGATCCAATTGTTATTCCTTGGTAGATCTTGAGTTTTGGATTATATATGTAAAAGGTTTGAAATATTTATCACCTTGTAAAATTTTATAGAATTATTGGAATGTTTGGGTTCCATATGTTCCTAGTGGATTCGGAAAGTTCATTCTTAGAGATGGTTTCTTTCCTTAAAAATATTTATTTATCCTCATTATTCATTGATATGTATTTTATTAAGTTTGTAATATTTAATATCTAGTCTAATTAAACATGTGATATAGATTTCTTTATAATTTGTTCCAAACATGTGGATCATAAAAAGCAAGTGCAATCTCCCTCAAATCCCTAGGTTGATAGGTATCCTTGGGGGACATAGCCGACTCCCTAGAGGGGTAGCGTAGATGACATGATTCAATGGTGATGGATCTTCATAGGTTGGTTAAATTATTAGCTTGGAATATGTTTATCCCATGGGGAATTCCAAACAACTTTATAAGATTTTACATATTTTTTTTGTCATACCAATGGGGAACATCCTTGCATAGAATAGAGAGTCCATTGTTTATGTGTTACAAATGTACATATTGACACAGTTGAGAAGGTAACCATGGGTCATAAGTAAAAATTTCACATAAAAGTTGGTACATAGATGTTCATTTGAAAAGGAACATGAATTTTCTTTAAAGGTGGATAGAGTTACATGGAATAATCTAAGCCATGTAATTGATTACATGTAATATTCTTCTATCATAGTGCCGAAGTAGGTAGATTGGGGTTCATGTGTTCTTTGTTAGAACATGACCACTAAGTACATTTCTAGTTATATAATTTTTTTTGAATTTAATTTTCCATCATTTCATTCACCTCTATGTACCTGTGAATTTTTTTATTGATATATTGGTGGTTTCTTTATAGTTTATACACACACTATTCACAATCATATCAATACCTATTTAGACTTTATGATCAGGGATCTAGAGAAGTAAAAGGGACCTATGGTAGGTTGTTCATGAGCTTAGATTTAGGATATGTACATGGTCCAAAGATGTACTCTAGATAGTTTTAGTATAACTTTTATCTATTACCCTTCCAGTTTTGTTTCTTATGCATGTTTAACTACTTTATTAGTGTCCTTTTTATTATTATTTTGTGACTTTAATAAACATATGTTTTAGTATTTATTCATGATATTTTACATTATTTTATTTGGTTCCCTAATTTTTAATATTATCTTCTACTGATAGCTATGATTATAAAGGGTATAATCAACCAAACCAATTTAAAACCTCATATCTAGTGAGAAATCTCTTCTGTACAGGGTGTTTTGCATGAGGTTATGTGGAAATTCATCTTGGACCTAGTGATTCTGGTCTAGGTGTTAAGAAATTATATCAAAGCATGAGTTTTATTCCCTTTATTTTTAATATTTTGGAATAAGGTAGAAAAAGCTAGGCTGTATGGAACTTGGTAGGGGAGTTTCCGTGTTCCCTTCCAGCTCATGTGTAACGAACCTCAGAGTTTCTGAAGATGTGATTATATTATGTTTTATGGGATTTGTGTGAATTAATACATCATCAATATGAATATATGATCACATGTTATATATAAATATAAATTTATTGTGTGTTCCATAGTTGTTATTCAATTAAATGACTTGATTTATAATACCTTTTCGGGTTATACCAATATTATGTATTGAGTAATATATAAATGTTATTACTGAATCAATTTATATATTCTAGCATTAGTTAGTGGATATTTTTATTAATAATATTATTTTTATATATATTATTGTTACTAATATATCAGTATAGAGTACTTAGATCGATTCTTGGGTATAACTATTGGCGAGGGGTATACCATATGCGTGGGTATCTCTTTAGATGAGTTTTTTGATACAAATATATTATGTGTGCTTATAAACTTCTTTATTTTTTATATTAAGAAATTTATTGTAGGACTTAAAAATAGTATTTTTTTTCATTTTAGAAAAATTATCTCTCGAAGATGCTAGAATGCTCCTTCTAGGGACGATGCATTAGTTCCACCATAGACTATACATGTGGATTCACATGGGCATGCTTCTATACCTACACCAGTGATTTACATGGAAAACCCCACCAAAGACGAAGTGTTACAAATAGTACCTATTCAGGAAAGATGGGTATATATGATGATGGTTGAATATGATAGAGACTTTTAACTACAACATCCAATAGAATTCGAGGGCACTAGTAGTCCTTAGGATGTAGAGAACTAGATTGACATAAATACGGGATCTTCAACATAGTAGAGACTCATTAGGGTAAAAAGGTGATTCTGGTGGCCTTTATGAAATTGGGAACCACCAGAAGGTGGTGGCGGTGTCATGGGTTTGGTGGGATGGCATAAGGGTATCACTTGGGAGGACTTCAAGGTGTAGTAATTCTAGGAGTTATTTCCCAACATGATGATATTGGAACGGGAATAAGATATTATATAGTATCAATAGTGAATGATGTTGTTCTCTTCTTACTCAAATGGATTTATAGAATTTCTATTATTTTATCCTTAATTAGATATAAATGTTGTGTCAAAGGCTCAAATGATTGAGAGTATCCTTCTTTTAGAGCTTAGATATCATGTTTTGGGATTTGATCTATTGACATATGGTAAGGTGCTATGAGTATAAATGATATTCAAGAAGGGGGAAAGGAGTATTAATTTGTAGGTTTGCTTCAAGTTTATAGTGATTAGATGGATAGACATCCTAGTGTTATAGTGATTTCTTATTACATTGGCACAAAGAGGAATTCGAAAGAGTTAAAACAAGGTGGTGGTTAGGTGGAGTATAAGAGTGCCTCTTATAATCCCTATGTGGGATGATCTTTTACTAGGTTATATAACTCTATATGCAAGGGAGATTTTATTACATCATACAAAAAAAACCACTGAATAAAAGTTATAGATGTTGAAATAAGGGTCACATCTAGTGATTTTATTAAGATTCCTTGTATGTACTCAAGGAGAATATGTCGGGGTGCGGGAAGAGGTAATCACCAGAAGACCTAGGCACCATAGGCTTTAGTGACTCAGGCAAGTCACGAAATAAATATGCAAGGTTTGCTTAAGATATATGAAGGATTTAGGTGATATATGAGGTTCAAAATATCAGTAGAGATGTATCTTCTATAGTTATAGGTATGGTACTGATTACCTATTAGTTACTTAATGATCTTTTTGATACATTAACATCCCATTCTTTTATATCCACTTAACACATTTTTTCCTAGATTTACTGGTTGGGTTATCTCTTATGTTACTCTCTATTGAAATTGTCTTAGCAATGAATTTAGACTATATCTAGTGCTATCCTGAGTGTCATATAGTTATTGCAGGATATGGAACCTTGTGGGAATTAATTATTTTAGAGATTATGGGTTTCAATTTGATATTTTTAATGGAATGGTTGACTAGTTATTGAGATCATATCAACTACTATTGAAGACAATTATCTTTCACTAAACCCAATGGATAACATTTTGTGTTTACTGGTGGGTGGGATCTCAGAGTAGGCATGATGGGACCAGAATTAACCAAGATTGGAGCAATAATGACATATGTTATAGAATTAGATCTCATATTAGAATCAATATCATACCCCTCTATGCTTCGTCCAGTGATAGATCTTTGTTAGGATGTCTTCCCAGATGAAATCTAATGTCTTCCAACAGACATAGGAATTTAGTTTTATATTGATCTTGGTTTGGGGTGCAATTGATATCGATTACTTCTTATTATATAACACTAAATGAGTTGAGAGAGTTACAAGTGTAGTCATAGGATTTGGAGGTGAATGGATTTATCCAATCATACAAATCTTCTAGGCACAATCCTATGTTATTTTTCAAAAAATAATATGGTATTCTATGGATCTTTATAGAGTACAAGAATCTGATAATAGTAATGGTGAATAATATATACCCTTTATCCAGACAAGAAAATAAGTTTGATCAGTTATATAAAGCCAAGTGATTTACTAAGACAGATCATTCACCAGGCTATTAGCAACTAAGAGTTAGAGAATAGAGATTTCCAAGATAGTATTTAATTGTAGCTATAAACTATATGAGTATATTTTCATGCCTTTTATGATGAAAAGTTCTCTAGAAATGTTTATTCCTCTCATGAATTAGATATCCCATCCATAAAATTATCCCATAATCATTTTTTCAATAGAATAAATCTTGGTTTATTATACGACATCAAATATAGATTATATTCACTTTGAAATTATATTTATAATTTCATGAACCGCGTCATGATAGTTTAAAAAAATCAGTGGAAATTTTATTTTTTGATCTTGGGTGGATTTTATGGGGTAAAATGGTAATTTATCCATTCATGAGAGCTTTTATAATATTTACGACCACTAGTTTGGTTCCGGAATAGGATGTTTACCCTAGGACCTGAGTCTGGTAAAATTCTGAGTAGTTTAAATTTTGGATGAATATTTAATATTTAATTAATTAAATATTATTTATTTGCAGATTTTTTTGATGACATATTATGTTTGGATCATTGGATATGAATCCTAAATTTGATTTTGTGTCTCAAATGGGGGGGGGGGGTCCTAGGTAGGTCATAACCTCATTTCTGGCACCCAATCTGGGCCATACCCATTTTATTCTCTCTCCTAATTTTCTATTTATTTTATTTTTTTCCATATTTTCTCTTATTATTTTCATTTCTTATTTTCTACACCTGTGTGTTGTGTAAACCCCCCTTGGGGCATACTTAATATTAGAGAGAGAGGAGGAGAGATATATGCTAAGGGTAAAAGAGGGAGATAAGGAGAAGGAGGCACCACTATAGAGCTTGGGTCACACTATATCATCATGTTGGTGCTGTAGAACTCAAATCAAATTGATGCTTCAATGGTTTTTGCATAGAGGTAGGAAAGTTTTAATGTTTTTTATGTAAGTATATACATGTTGGATGTTTTTAATATTTAATATTTTATCTTTTTTATGTTTTTTGGGACCCATATAGTTTTGATCTTTTTGGTGTCGGGTGAATTTGGGTGTTTTGGGGGGTCCAGAGGGATTTTGTTCCATGAAATCCCAATCAAACGACATGTGGTTTGCTGAAAACACTCATGTATTATTCATTTTTTGGGAAGATGATGTTTTTATAAATATACATTTTGCAGTAGGTATTTTCAATGAACCCAGCCATGTTGTCATGTACAAGGGCTATTAGAGTTGGGGAAGTGCACGTATGGTATCGAGGTTACACCCCATGTAGTGATGCTTGGACATGTATCAATTTTCATGGGTAGATGGACATGTGAGATCGTACACCGTGAACTTGGAGTACACACTATGTCGTAGTACATGCCCATGTGGCCATGTTGTCAAGAAGACACCCAGTGTGAGGGGTAATTGGTTGTACATTAGTACATGACCAAACCCCATGTGTGCCCTGGCTATATATTAGTACACATAAAGAACCCAAGTTTTCTCTAGCTATGTAGAAGTACCCAACCAAGAGAATATTTGAGAGTACATTTTGTGTACTCAAAAGTACACACCATGTAATTTTCCAAAAAATAGATTTTGGTTATCTTTATGACCCAGAGTAATAATTGGTCTTGTGAGTTGTCCATTCATAGTGTTTTATGTATAAATCATTATTGTGGAATACTTTCAGCATTTAGATTCCATCTAAATTGTGCTTTGGACTATTTTTTATTTAAGGTAGGATTCCTTTGATGTTTTCATTCCTGGATCCTTCCAGGGGATGGGTAGTGTCTTGGGAGGATTTTATGATGTTGTAGGAATATTGACCACCATGGATTGAGATTTCAAGATTGGGTTTGTTGAGATTATTTGGACTTTTTCTAAGAGGAAAGATCAAGTGTCTTATTGGATGGGATCATGGGTATAATCATTTTAGGTTTACATCTGGTTTCATGAGGATAGGTCTGGTAGGATCCTTCGAGGTGGTTAGGAATATTGGGATGCAAGGTATGGATGGGCGATATTGAGTAGAGTTTTAGAAAGGTCTGAGGGACATGTTATGAGTAATTCTCTTATGGATGAGTTGTTTCTTGTCGTTTCACTTATGGGTGAGTGTTCTATGGGTTTGAGCTGGGGGACCATCCATGGTTCCTTTGAGTAGGCTTGGCCCAAGTTTTAATTTTGTTTAAGGATCCCCTTGTAGGATGTCTTTCCTAAGATGTGTTTTCTTGAGGATGCCCTTGTAGGGTGTCTATTTGTGCAATGGTTTTAGGAACCGTGGTGTCTTCCCTATGTTCGGTTATCCTATGAGATGGATGTTATTGATTTAGTTGTGTTGGTTAGAGGGTGTGGGTGTTTGTAGACCCTAGTTTTTGGGTTGTGTCTTATAGGATTAAGGTTGTTCTTATTCAAGAATTATAAGAGAGGATAAATTTGGGATAATATTAGATTAATAATTTGACCTAAGATTTATTTAGTTTCTCCTCTCTGTTAGTTGGTTGGTTGCTGTGAGGAGGGGCTAGGGAGCTAATAAAATTTATGGATGAGTGCAACCACCTTTTCATGGATACTCTCCAAGGGATAGGTTTAGTGAACCATAGAAGATATTACACAATCTGGGCTAGTTTTTAAGATTTATGAGCCTAATCAGGTAGCCCAGTGATGCAATTATAGGTATGTTATTTATATTAGGTTCTATAAGACCATTAGACATTGTAGTGAACCCTAAGGCTAACATGGAGTTCTTATCTTGAATGAAAATCATTCCATTTGTTTCTTAATTCATGGTAGATGCATTCATGGTTTTTATTCCTAGGATGCCAGTATAGGATCCTTAATGTGTTTTAGTCCTTATAGTCGACTTTGGATGTCCTTTTTGATTAGGTTCACTAATTGGAAAATTTTCTATACCAATGGTTTGGAACCATTGGTATGGGACCCCAAACTATTAGTATATCCCATACAAACAGTTTGGGAATCCATTGGGTGATTTAGCATTGGGATAGGTCATTCCCAAATGTTTTCCAACCCATTGGGATAATTTTATACCAACAGTTTTCCCCAAAATCTGGGGATAGGTAAATCTAAAAAACTATTACAGAGGAGGTTGGAACCCACAACCTGTGGGTTATATATCAAATACTTTACCACTATCCTAAAATTATGATTATGTATATATTTGGATATGTATATGTATATATATTATATAATTAATCTATTGATTTATTTTATGACATTCGAAAAAATAATTCATAAAAAATAAGGGTACGCATCCCAGTGGTTTTGAGAACTGTTGGGAGAAGTGGTCTCAATGTTGGAGTTTCCCAATGGTTTGGGAAAACCAATGGGAAATCCATACCTTTTCCAAATGGTTTTCCAAAACCATTGGAAAAAGTGGTCTCAATGTGGCCTTTACCAGTGGTTTTGGAAAACCATTTGGAAAGGTATGGATTTCTAAATTTTTTCCCAAACCATTGGAAAAAGTGGTATCAATTTGGGATTTCCTAATGACTTTCCAAAACCGCAGGGAAATGTGGTCTCAAAGTGGGATTTCCCAATAGTTTTGGAAATTTTTTGGGAATGCCATTCCATTTCCCAACAGTTTTTCAAACTGTTAGGAAAAGTTTTTTCAAAGGGGCCTATCCCAATAGTTTTGGAAAATCATTGGTAAAGGGGACCAATACCGACGGTTTTTAAAAACTGTTGGTATAAATGAATTGGTATAGGTAGGATTTCTAGTAGTGTAATCCAAACTTTATTTTGTGGATACATGAGCCATATTTCATAATTCTTCTATATGGGGAAAAAATAACTGTATTTTTACATATGGGTGTCAGGATATAACCCATGGTTTGATATTTTAGTGTCTATATACCCCATATTATTTATTTTCTATTTATATTTATCTTTTATTATGGTAGTCATGTTTGGATGGACTAGACATGATGCATGTTTCATGCACATGTTGTAAGAACCCATATCTTCTTTTCAGGTATGTTTTTCTTTTTTCTAGAGTTTTTTATAAAAGAAAAGTTTCTGGAAATTTTTGAAGTACATGCCGTGTAATTTATGAATACACGCCGTGTACTTGGTTACCGCAGGTAACCGTGTGCTGGCCGTGTAGCGGCCATGCACCCGACCACATGGGATGACCTGGAGGCCGCTTAAAGCAGAGTATGCAAAAGGAGAGTACACTCCATGTAATTCAAAAGTACACGCCGTGAAATTTCACTGTTTTCATTAAATTCATCGGGGTTGAGTATGACGAACAAAACACCCTTCTTCTAGGTTTCGTTCACCCGAGAGTGCCGAGTAGCTGCAGATATTCAACGAGCCCCCGATCCTCTATTCTTCTTCTGAATCGAACACCGTTGGTTGCGTTGGAATCACATCGGTGATTTCTATCTTCTTCTTGAGCCTCGTTTCATGATTTCTCCTCTTTCGAGAGTTATCATGGGTTGAACATTTTATATGAAGTTCTAAGGAGATTCAAGACTCGTGGTTCAAATATATTGATCTCCCAACACTGAGGTAGCTGGTTTGTGCCTTTCTGTAGATTGTACTTGAGTTTTATGTGCAAAATTTCCCAATACTCATGAACGGGGTATTGCACATTTATCGTTTCAGACCTATTTGTTTCTCATCTATTCTGGTATGCCTGAGTAGATTATTATTGTTTGTGAATAGGGTGAATTTTTGTGCTTTGGATTTTTTTTCCATGCATGCTTTTGCCTGTTTGGACCTTTGGGTCTTGATTGCCTGTTAGGCTGCTATTTATTTTTCCCATGTCTAGTATTGTAGGATGGTGTGACTATTGTTCTCTTATGTTGTTATGTTTTATAATTCTACCCAAGTATTTCTTAAGGTTTACATTGGCCATTTCATGCTATTACACTTGTTTGACTTACACGAGGCCGTGAGAACCTGATGTATAGACCATAGGGAGAATGGACGTTGATGGCTTCTCCAGAGTGTCTTTATAGTTTTCGACGTGAGACCACTGGGTGAACTGATGTTTAGTGATTCTTTAGAGTGTATGTAGTTCCTCAAAATGGGACACAGAGGTAATGTGACGTAATTGATTCCCTAGAGAACCTTTAGTTATGATACGAGACTATAGGGGTAATTGACGGTGAGTGCTTCTTGAGAGAGTCTATGCTTAAGCTGAACTAGAGGGGTTAGACTGAGTGTACATCCCAGAGGGTTTCTTGTACTTGGTAGGTAGGACTAATGGGGGGTAGACTGAGTGTACTGCCTAGAGGGTTACCCGTTATGTTTTACCTGCTTGTTTAGTTGTTGATTGATATTGAACTGTGGATTGTTTACTGTTGAGTACTTTCCTATTTACTGTTTCTTGTACTTTTACCTACCATATACTCTTTGCCTGTTAGGAACAGATCTCGTGGTGGTTACCTACTAGGATTTAGTCTCACAACTTGTTGGGGCCATGATTTTTGGACCAAATATATTATATAGCTGCAGGTATAGACAATGGAAAGCTCCCTTCTACATCAGGTACTTGACATGCTGTGGAGATGGAGAGCAAGGGACCAAGATTAGGCTTTAGATGTTGAGGAGATGGCTTCTATTTTTCTTTTGTACTTGGTTTAGTACTATATTTCAGCATTGTGCTTTATTTTTCTACTTTCCTAGACATATATGTATCATGAATCATTATATATATATTCTCTATTTGTTTCTTTATCAGTATTCCGATGTTACTGTTGTTTTGTATTATCACTGATTTTGCTATTGCATATCTGTTTAATTCCTCTATGTACTCTGCCAATGAGGGCATAGTTTCCCACTATCCAACCCAAGGCCATTGCTTCTAGTCGGCAACCTTTGGCGTTCGGGGAAATGCGCTTGAGGCCATGTGACCAACTGGGTACAGGGCGCCTATGGGTGGCATCCAGAACCGGGACGTTACAAAGGGGTATCAGAGGAATTATTTTCTCTTGACATACTATTTAGAGCATTTATCCAGGGATATGAAGGAATAATTACTTGGTAATAAGTTGTTCCCAGGAGTAGCTAACCCATGTATAGGGAAAAGTCAAACTACCTCGTTTATTGCAATTTTCTGGTTTTGCAAGTTTACAGTTTATTTGATTTCACCTTGAGTGATTCACATGATTTGTGCAGTTATTGTTGATGTTATTGAGGTTCTATTTCTGTCAAAAATCGAGGAGATTAGGGTATTCCATCTCATGCATCATAAATGAACTTACTAGAAATCACATGTCATCCATTCTTCCCATGCCATTTAGGGTGCATTAGTGTAACACCCCGAGATTTTATGAGAAATATTCTTTTTAATTTCTTTTATGTCTTCTATTGAACACTACACGAAGATTATATTGTACTATACGCAACACTGTATTAGTTTGTAGTATACACAACACTATTCTTGGCTCGTGTTACACACAATTTCATGTTCGTTTTGTGGAAATTATTCTACACAACAGTAAGTATAGATTTTGTTTAATGTATAAATGAAATAGGTTTTGATTATGTTATACGCAACACCAAAGGGATCTTGCACTACACGCATCCCTAACATGGCATGCATTACACACAATCACAAACTTCCTCGATAGCGTTTGCAATACGCAATACCAGGTTTCACTAAACACCAATATGTTATTAAAATATTATATAAACTAGTCGCTATGAATAGTAATGCCAACTTTTTGAAATTTTATAAATTTTATCTTTCAAAATGGACTTCATTTTTGGATTTAGAATATCGAAATTATCCTAGGGTGAATTTTTGGTATTTTTCTGAAAACATTCAATTTTTGATGAATAGTGAAAACACTGAGTTATTGGTTAAAACCGACTTTTTATTTAAAAATTCATTTATTTTATTTAAATTTATTTTAGGTCAAAATAGGTACATAATAATTATATATGTTCAATGTAATTCATTGGAGTCATTTTATAATAATTTTAGATATAAAAAATTTTATTGGTCTTTTTACCGTCTTTTACCCACCTCCTAGGAGAATTTGCAAATTTACATAAAACATAATTTTACCACTTCTATGAGTGGAATTTAAAATATCTGAGAGACACAGTTGATATCAATAAGTAAAATGTGGTTCAATAAGATAAAAATAATTTTTGGTGAATAGTAACTTTTTACTTTTATTTACCACATTTAAAAGTAAATAGAGTAATTAAGTTTAAAAATGATATTATTATTACCCTAACACATGTCCTAATTCTATTGTATATGTGTAATTTGACCAAAAACAACCTTAGGAATAAAATATCACCCTTTAGGTCTACTTGGATTAGATTAAGACATTTATTATTATTTAATTCAAATAAGAGTTAAAAGAGTTAAAATCAAAGTTTAATAAGTAAAACATTTTTAATATAGGGTTTTACGTAATATAAATTCGTCTTTAAATAATAAATAGAATGATAAAAATATTTCCTACATAATGGTATTTTATTTATATTTTTTAGACATTAAATATGTTAATTTATATATGACACAATGATGATGCAGTAATTACCTTAATGAAATATTAACATAATTGATATTATAAATAATAAAATAAATGTAATTTGAGTCTTTTTATGAATTAAACTAATTTTATAGGTTAATATAACATATTAGTGTTAGTTATATGAATTATTTTTGAAGTAATAATGCTGTTATGAATTTATAAAAAAACAAAATACCAAATAGTGTCAAAATTGACATAAAAGAGTTTTTTTAAAAAATAATATATTATTAATTGATATATTGGTTCTAAAAATATAAGGTTCAGAAAAAAGAATTATATAATAATATATATTACATTAATTAACCAATTGGGTTTAGATTGGTAGTTTATAGCACATATATTAACCATATAGTGTAAGAATACAAGAAGACACGATAAAAGTTAAATTATTTAACGTAGAGTTAAATCTAAATTATAAGGTTAAAATGGTAACCTAAACTTTCCTAAAAGCTATTTGTTGATATTATTCCGACCCATACCCACCCTTTACTCTATATAAGTCCCTTTTGAGCCATTATAAACTGAATATTAATTTATTTTTAAATTATATTTTAATTATTTCCTGAGGTCCCCCTCACCCCTCTTATAAAAGGGCACTCCACATTCTCTCCAATGCAAGCCTCCAAATCCATTTGGATCATCTAAAACCTGACCAAATACCCTCTAAACTTTCCTCATTTCATCATAGAGGCCTTCCTTTAGTCATAAAGCCATTCTAAGGAGCCCTTTTGATCAAATCAAAAGGAAGAACCCAAAGAAGAGGTAAATATCTCACCACCTATTTCAAGTTTCTTTCATCTTCCACTTCCTACTTTTTTGTTGTTTCCATTATAAAATAATAAATCCAGTATATTATATATAATTTGATGTTATTATAAAAATTGTGCAACCATATTATTAATTTTATCTATCCTAGGAATGAAAAAGTCACCACACGTGTGTATGTACGGCTTACCGTCTCCACGTCGTGGTGTAGTTTGTTATTCAAACATTTCATCATTTGGATTGGTATAATAATGAGTATAAATGATATAAATAATAAATATAAAATTATTATTATTCATTATATATGATATACCATCCAATTATATACGATTTTAATATCAAAAAAATGACAATGTCAATCGTGCATCCGTATGGACTACCGTCTCCACGAACGCGACGAGATTCATTTTCCATGATTAACCATTCAATTATGATAATAAATATATATAAAAAATAATCATGAAAGATATTAAATAATAATTATACTGGATTTATTTACATATATGTTTCATTTTCTTAATTCCATTCAATTCAATAAGGAAATGAAAACAGCGTTCAGGCGTACGTACGACCTATCATCTCCATGAACGGTGTATTTCATTACATTTATCGATCTATCATATATATTTATATGCTTAATATATATTATATAAAAATAATGTTTTAAATTTTGGAATTAAATAAATCAGGATATAAGTAATAATATCAAGAACAACAAGTCGAAACACGTACAATAACTGAAAAGATTTTACCCAAAACGCTGCTTTAACATGGAATTGACAAAAGAACGGGTAATATAATTTCATAAGTGAATCATATATGATATAATAAATATTATTATGGTTTTTTCTATGTTAATAATATGTTTAAACCCACTATACAGCTGTTTCAGACATGTACTGAAGAAATTGGACCTAAGGTAAGGGATTATTTCGTCTGACTTTTATTTCTGTGAGACATATGCCTTAATCACCAACTATTTATTTTTTATGGTGTTTAAGCTTACCATGAGTGTTTAATGATTTTTATTATGAATGATATGATATTTAAATATGTATATAATTTTCCACTAATTATAAATGGTAAGGGATAATTTTTCAAATCACATTTTTATCCAAGATTGCTTGTACGTAAGTATTTACTGGGGTTATATTTTTCATCCATGTCCATATAAATGTTTTTTAGGAAGTGTTTAATATTTTTCCATGTATTTTTAATGTCATGTTTACCCCTCTTTGAATTTTACATTGTGTTGTAGAAGGATTCTTTCTTTTTTTTACCATACAAGGAACTTTTTGACTTTTCTGGCAAAAGTTTGAGGAGAATGTTTTTCTTAACTTATACGGCATGAACAGATTTTTACGGTCTCATAACTCCTAATTTTCATGAAGATTACTCTATAGGATTTCATGATTATTTTCAATAAAATCATTTTCTTTTTAAATTGAATTGCATTTTTTGAAAAGAAAATGATTTTGAATATGAAAGGATATTTTCCTCAAGAATTCATTTCAAGTGTTTTGTCAAAACTATTTTCCATGTAAGATGACATTATTTAATATGATTATGTTTCATGTATAATGTCTTTATTATTTAAATGGTTTGAATCTTCTTATGATGAAATGATATCCATTTGTTTTATATGGATTACGTTATGATGGGATGATGTTTATAAAACCCATTTTCTTCTTTGGGTTATGATAAATGATTTATATTTATTTTGTGGAACGAGTAAGAATTATTTCATTATGAGATGGGTGAGACCTATATCTCCCTCCAATTCAGTGGGTGAATATTTATATCTCATGATATAGATATGGCTGGAACAATAATTTAATCTAGTTCAGTGATACATGACTGAAATGAGGAGTGAACTTGATTTAGTAAGGGACTTTGTCCTCTATGATGGTCTTGGCAGCAATGCCTTGGCTACTATGTAAATCATAACATGTGCATAATGGTTCCCAAAATTACTTGTTTTATTCCCATGCTATTTTATCATGATTAATGTTCCTTTATGATCTATTCCTTACGTACTCCATGATTTATTTCACAACTCAATATCTTAATGTTTAAACATTACGTTCTTGTTGTTATGTTCAAATGTATATGGTTTGTTTTATTTTTTGCATGCTTACCCTTACTGAGAATTTGAGCTCACTCTTTATATGTTTTTCCCCTAGATATAAATTAAGGTTTTAGGTAAGAAAACAAAAGTGGAAGATCTTTATGGGAGATGTTGAAGATATTTCACCACGATTAGAATATTATGTTCCGAGTTTCCAAATACACTAAACTATTATAACCCTTAGGTGTCATTTTTTGTTATGTATTAAGTATTCCGTAAAAGTAATGTAATTTTCATTTACGTCAAGTGTGGGTATCTACAATTAGCAATTGCATGCTGCTGTGATATATGTTGTGTAGAATATGCATGCTGTTGTGATAGATGCCTTGATAAGAATACATGATATTTGATAGGGTATCATTTTTTTTAATGTTTTGCTTGAATAGATTCCAAACATTGGGTTTTAAGGTGTTATAGGCCCTCATGGACCATAATTTGGTGGATCATTGACTTGTTACATTGTTATAACATGTTTAAGATGTCAACCTTTGATTTGCGGGGAGTATGGGCCCTCACGGATCAGAATTTGGCACTTTCAGTGTTTTCTGGGTTCTAGAGTAGTTTCTGAGGCTTACTATCTAGAAAAACCCAGAATACATGCCGTGTAGTTTTGAATACATGCCATGTGTTCTTCTATTTGGGAAGAAATCGTTTTTCTTAAGTACACGCCGTGTACTTTATGTACATGTCGTGTAGGGTCTGACCGTGACGTATGCCATTTGGGAAGAGACATGGGATGGGGAAGGTCTGGTGGGAAAACACTATGTACCAGACGAACAAGCCATGTTGTGTTGACCCTATGTCCGCCTGTGTAAATAACAACATGGATGGATAAGACCTTAAGCTATACACATCGTGTACTCATTGAACACACCATGTAGTCTGACCTAGGAATCTGACCTTTTCATGAACAACATGAGTCGGTGTTATCCTTTCACTTGCACTTCATGTCCACCTTGAACACACCATGTAGTTTGAGTTGTGTGATGGGCCATGTAACTAACAACACGTGCCCGATGAAGCATGTCAATTACACACCGTATCTATCTTGAACACGCCGTGTAGTCTTGCCTTAGGAGAGCCATGTGGCTTAACCATATAGATGGTGTTAGGTAGGGGAAGAGGAATTAAGTACATGCCGTGTGTTAAGACAAGACACCGTTTGTTTGGGGTGTTACACGACCATTTTAGGCAGTGGTATACACCCATGTAAATGACTTAAGGGAACATGCTGTGTAGTAAATGGGCATACCATGTAGTCATGCTTTCTAAAACATTAATGTTTTCATTATCATGTTCCATTCTTACACTCCTTTTTTTCAGCCCATGATAACCTTGATCTAAGGTGTGTGCCTGACTTTGCAGTGTCATGCCAACGAGGCATCCCCCAGTTGTGCGCCAGCTTTTAGACGATGATCAGACACCGGACATGGCTGATCAGGTACAACATGTAGATCCTCAAATTTTTCCAGCCTTGGCACCAACCATTGTATCTGACATAGGTGCGGATGAACAATTCAGGGAGAGATTTTCAGGATGATGCAAACCATTTAGGGAGAACCACCTCTTGCCCCGTCGATGGATAATTTGACGCGGGTCTTCCAGCTGTAGCATCCTCCCACTTTCTTAGGGGATGGAGGACCCCAGGCTACAGAGTCATGGCTAGAATCCTTGCTGACAATCTTTCACCATCAGAAGATTCCTTCAGAGAGGAGGGTCAAGCTTGCTACCTATATGCTTTGGGACTCCGCCAAGAGGTGGTGGGATGTGATCACAGAGGCGGGACACCAGCAGGTTATGGCATGGGATGAGTTCCAGCACATCTTCTATGACTAATTATATCCAGAGAACTTGAGGGATAATCGAGTCAAAGAGTTTATGAGTCTAGAGTAGGGTACTCTTTCTGTTATGGAGTATTCCTCCTACTTTACCGAGCTGCAGTGTTTTACACCTTTTTCAGGTGGTGATCAGTTATTCATGGTAAGGAAGTTTGACTATGGTATAAGGCATGACATTCGATCGCATGTGAACATCTTACGATTGACTTCTATCACTTCTATCGTCAACTAGGCGCTGATCACTGAGCACAATCTGAGGGATTCCGGAGTTGTGAACCATGGTGGATTGGCATATAGCGTTAGCATCCCTCCTACTGACATTAGGAACTCTACATGGAGTCTTCGCGTGGTGATTCAAGTAGGTGAGACATTTCTTCTAGTAGCTAGGTGGAGTGCTACCAGTGTGGGATGAGCAGGGATACTAGGCCACACTTCCTGAGAGACCCAGTGGAGTGCCGATCATTCAGCAGGTCGGGTCACTTTCAGCGCATTTAACAGATTTTCTCAGCAGCAGCTGGTGACAGGGGTTCTTCTATGACTCCTCGTTAGGGTGCACCACCACCAAGTTCTCACTAGTCATGGAACTGGAGTTCTTCTGGTCGTTCAGGCTGAGGTGGAGGCCATGGCCATGGTGGTCAGTCGCCTGTATTTCAGTGACAATAGAGTGGATCAACTCAGAGTGGTTAGGTAGGGTCACAGAGCTGCGGTGTAGGCCAGACTTTTGCAGTGGAGCAGACCCAGCAAGAGCAGGATCTCGAACCTTCTAAAGTTCAAGAAATGATCTTAGGTTTCTCGGTTTTAGCTTCTAATCTTTTTGATACAGGGTGTTCCCATATATTTATATCTATTTTGGTTGTGGAGAGCCTTGGGCTCTGCATATTTTCTTCTTCTGACATCTAAACACTAGAAACTCTGTTAGAGACTAGAACGGTAAGTGTGTATCAGTGTAAGGAGTTCCCTCTAGAGGTTGGTGGGTGTCACTTCTTATGGGATCTCTATGTCCTAGAGATGACATGCTATGATTTCATCCTTAGAATGGATTGGCTAGTTCCCTTCCCGGCACTCATCGTCTGTTATTGCCACAAAGTGAGTTTCACCTCACTAGAGGTCATATTGTTTCTTCATAAGGGTGAGTGGGATGTCCAAGCGAGCAGAGCGGGTCTAGAGCATCATGGGTTTGGAGAAGTTATACCTTAGATTGCTAGTCTATATCTGGATGACCATGGGACTTCACAGTTAGACTCCCCTCTAGTGGTGGATCGTTTAAGGGATGTCTTTCGAGAAGACTTTTCAGGTTTCCCTCCATAGCGTAAGGTATAATTTTCAATTGAGCTTGTTCTAGGAGTGACACCAGTGTCCATTCATCCTTATAGGATGGATACACCAGAGTTTCAGGAGCTCAAGAAGCAGATGGAGGAGTTACAGGAAAAGGGTTTCATCTGACCCAGTACTTCTCCTTAGGGTTCGTTTGTCCGGTTTGGGAAGAAGGTAGACGACACCCTTAAGATTTGTGCAGATTACCGAAATCTGAACCAGTTGATGGTCAATAAACGATATCCATTGCCGAGGATTTATGATCTCGTTGATCATCTTCGAGGAGACCAGGTGTTCTCAAAGATTAACTTGAGGTCCGGTTATCATCAGTTGAGTGCTAGAATATCTGATATATCTCTTATAGCATTCCGGAGCTGGTATGCTCTATACGAGTATATGGTTATGTCATTCGGTATCATGAATGGGCCTGTAGTTTTCATGGTACTGATGAATCAAGTGTTCCATCCATACATGGATTCCTTCATTGTGGACTTCGTGGATGATATCTTACTGTACTATCACACTCGAGATGACCATGCTACCCATCTTGAGATCATTTTTGAGTACACTGAGAGAGAATTAGTTATATACTAAACTCTCAAAATGCCATTTCTAGATGGATCAGATTCACTTCCTGGGTCATGTTATCTCAGAGGCAGGAGTATCAGCAGACCCAGAGAAAGTGAGAGCTATAGTTTTTGGGAGCATCCAAACAACTTCTTTGAGGTGAAGAGTTTTCTAGGGCTGGATGGATACTATAAACGTTTTATACTAGACTTCTCATGATTAGCAACACCACTGACAGGTCTGACTAAGAAGGGTGCGAAGTTATCATAGTAAGAATCTTGTGAGTTAGCCTTTCAGGAGATGAAAGGGAGGTTTACATCAGCACCGATACTAGTCTTTCCAGATTAGGGCAAGAGCTATACAATTTTCTATGATGCTTCAGGTATCGGGCTGGGAGCTGTGCATATGTAGTGAGATGGAGTCATTGCGTTCGGGTCACGACAGTTGAGGCCACATAAGAGGAACTACCTAACGCACGATCTGGAGTTTGAATATGTTGTTCATGCCTTACACTATTGAAGACATTATCTTATGGGAGAGCATTTTGTGGTCTTCACTGACTATAAGAGTCTCAAGTACATCTTCACTCAGTGTGATCTGAATTTGAGATAGTGCCGGTGGGTTGAGTGCATACAGTCCTTTGACTTTGAGCTTGCCTATATGCCTGGGAATGGAAACGCAGTGGATGATGAATTGAGAAGGAGGACTCATATACAGGTAGTTTAGGAGGCCAACACTGAGTGGAAGCTTATGGTTCTATTCTTTGAGATGAATTTGGAGGTGCACGACATACAGAGGTAGACTTTTCTATCTTCTGTAGCCATTACCTCTACTCTTCTTGATCAAGTTCAAATGAGGCAGATATCAGATTCTGAAGGCCTAGTCTTAAGGGAGAGTGTGTCTGGAGAGGACCCTATTCCTGGATGGACCATAGGCGATGATGTGATCTTATGTTTCCAGGGGTGCGAATGGGTGGCAGCAGACATACACGATGTGCTGATGCAGGTCTCTCATTCCTCAGTTTGGGTAGTTCATCCTAGAATCACTGAGATGTATTGTGATCTACACCATTATTATTGATGGCCATGTATGAATAGGGACGTTGCTGGTTTCATCATGAGGTTTTCCACTTATTAGCAGGTGAAGACGGAGCATCAGTTACCAGCAGGAATCTTACAATAGTTACCCATTCTCGAGTGGAAGTGGAATGATGTCACGATGGACTTCGTGACTGGTTTGCCGAGGTCACCTCGAGGAAATGTTGCAGTATGGGTTGTCATTGATAGTCTCACGAAGGATTCTATATTCCTTCCAATCAAGTAGACCTTCTGTGTTCATGAGTTGGGATGGTTGTACATCTGAGAGATTGTACATATACATGGATTTCCACACTCAATTTTTTCAGACATGGATTCACATTTTACTTCTCGGGTCTGGAAAGGGCTACAAAAGGTGTGGGGAACACATGTACTTTTGAGTATGGCATACCACCCCCAAATAGATGGCCAGTCTGAGAATATGATTCAGGTGCTTGAGGAAATGCTCTGAAATATGCATTCTGGATTTTGGAGTTTCTTGGGAGAAGCACATAACTCCTGTGGAGTTTTCCTACAACAATAGTTTTCATGAAACTATTTAGATGGAACCTTATGGGGATTTGTACGGTAGGCCATGCCGATCACCCTTATGTTCACTGAAGGCAGGAGAGGTAGCTTTTCTGGGACCTCGTTTTTTTCATGAGACCATGAAGCAGACAGAGTTGATTCAGAAGAGGATAACTACTACACAGTCTCGTCAGAAGTCTTATATTTATTAAGGGAGACGACCCCTAGAGTTCGATGTCGGGGATCAGGTTTTCCTGCGTGTCACACCGAGGTTGGGACACAAGAAGATTATGTGATAGGGTAATCTTTCACCGAGGTACGTCGGGCCGTTTGAGGTGTTGGAGAGAATCAGGTCATTTGCCTATCAGTTGTAGTTAGCTCAGAGGTACCGGGATATGCACGACGTCTTCCACATTTCTCAGCATCGACATTACTTCTCAGACCCGTCTCATGTATTCAAACCCATGGAGGTTGAGTTGGAAGTGGATGGATCCTCTGAGGAGCATCCTATCTAGATCTTTGATCATAGTACGAAGGTTCTCCATGGCCGGATTGTTCCTCTGGTATTGGTGCTTTGGCAGAACGGGTGAGTACAGGACGAGACTTGGGAGAGGGAGGCTGATGTGTGATCACAGTGGTTGGAGATATTTGGATTTTCTTCTTCTACACCGCCTTGCTAGGGAAATTAAGAGACAAATTTCTTTAAGGGGGGAAGTTTTTAAGAACCCATATCTTTTTTTCAGGTATGTTTTTCTTTCTAATGACGTTTTTAAGAAAATATGAGTTTTTGGAAATTTTTGATGTACACGCCATGTACTTTATGAGTACACACCATGTACTCAGTTACTGTAGGTAACTGTGTGATAGAAATGTAGTGGCCTTGCACACAACCATGTGGGATGACTTGAAGGACTCTTAAAGTGGAGTACAGAAAAAGTGAGTACACGCCGTGTACTTCAAAAGTACACATTATTTACTTTATCTTCTTTCATTAAACGCACTGGGGTCGCGTCTGACAGAAAGAAAACTCTTCTTCTAGGTGTTGTTCTTATGAGAGTGCCGAGAAGCTGTAGATATTTGACGAGCCCTCGATCCTCCATCCATACTCCGTATCGAACACCATTGGTTGTATTGGAATTATATAGGTGAGTTCTCTCTCCTGCTTGAGCCTCATTTCATGATTTATCATCTTTCTTGAGTTATCGTGGGTTGAATGTTTTATACTTTTTCAAAGATCTACAATGTTCTAAAGTGATTCAAGCCTCTCGGTTCAAGTATATTAATCTCCCAACACCGAGGTAGGTGGTTTGTTCCTTTCTGTAGATAGTCTTTGAGTTTTATGTGCAAAATTGCCCAATACCCATGAAAGGGGTATTGTGCGTTTACCATTTCTGACCTATTTGTTTCTATACAATGATGGTTTGGTTGAGTTGATAATTATTGTTTGTGAATAGGGTGATTTTTTGTGCTCTGGATGTTTTTACCATGCATGATTTTGACTGTTTGGACATTTGGGTCTTGATTGCAGGTTAGGATGCTGTTTATTTTTCCCATGCATAGTATTGTAGGATGGTGTGAGTATTGTTTTGTTATGCTGTAGAATTCTAGCCAAGTAGTTCTTGAGGTTTTCTTTGGCTGTTATGCACTGTTACACATTCTTGACTTACACGGGGCCGTGAGAACCTGGTGTATAGACCAAAGGGAGAATGGATGTTGAGGGCTTCTCTAGAGTGTCTTTATAGTTTAAGATGTGGGACCATAGGGGGGATTGAGGTTGTGTGCTTCCTACGAGTGTCTGTAGTTCCTCGACAAGGGCCACAGAGGGGATGTGATGTCAGTGCTTCCCTGGAGCACCTTTAGTTACGATACAAGTCTATAGGGGTAATTGAAGGTGAGTGCTTCCTCAGAGAGTCTATTCTTAAGCTGAACCAGAGGGTTTAGACTGAGTGTACTGCCTAGAGGTTTGCTTGTACTTGTTAGGTAGGACAAGAGGGGTTAGACTAAGTGTAATTCCTAGAGGGTTACCTATTGTGTTTTACCTTCTTGTTTAGATGTTTCTTGATATTAAACTGTGGTTTTTTTACTGTTGAGTACTTTCCTATTTACTGTTTCTTGTACTTTTCCAGCAATATACTATTGGACTGTTAGACACAGATCTCGTGGTGGATTCTTACTAGGATTTAGTCACACACTCTTCGTGGGCCATGATTTTGGGTGCAAACAGAGTATATTGGTCCAGGTATAGACAAGGGAAAGCGCTCATCTACATCAGGTACTTGACATGCTGTGGAGCTGGAGAGAAAGGGTCCAAGATTAGGATTGTGATGCTGAGGAGCTGGCTTCTATTTTTCTTTTGTACTTGGTTTAGTACTGTATTTTGTCATTGTGATTTGTTTGGCTGCATTCCTAGACATATATGTCTCCTGCATCATTATATATATATATATATATATATATATATATGCTCGAGTTGTTTCTTTATCAGTCTTCCGTTGTTACTGTTTCTTGGTATTTTCACTGCTTCTGCTATTATATATATGTTTACTTCTGCTATATACACATCCAATGAGGGAATAGTTTCCCCTATATCACACCCAATGCCCTCCCTTCTAGTCATAAGCCTCTCGCATTCGGGGAAATGTGTTTGAGGCCATGTGAACAACTAGGTATGGGGTGCCTTTGGGTGTCTTTTGGAACCGGGACATTACACATGATATGAAAGAATATGTTATGAAAACCATTGGGGTTTGCCTATTGAGATTTTTCTTACCCCCTAATTGTGCACCTTAGAGGATGTGTAGATATTATGTATGAATTCAGTTGAATTAGGGGTTACAGTAGACTAGGTGGAAGCCTAGTGTGGGATCAGATGTCTGTGATGGAGCTGTTCATCTATCATAGAGACTAGGTATGTGGTTCATCTTAGAGTAGCAGTAGATTTTTGTGTATTTATATTTTTTATTTTTTATTCTATAAGTGTTTGGCCATATGGAATACAATTTTCATTATGAATTTTCCTTAAGTCCATATGAATCATTCCATTATTTATATTTATTTCAATTATTTATTTATTTATGAACACTTTTATGTTCACGGATATGTATATGTTTAGTTTATTTACTCCATTATTGAACTCTAATATGAGGGCATAGTCTCCATACTATATCCTTTTAGGAACTCACCTCTATTTGTAAAACTCTGGTGTATGAGAAGGTCTGCTTGAGGCCTAGTCACTGCCTTCATCCCCCCACGGAAAATCTGTTGTGAGTTCTTCTGGCTTTCTCTGTTTCATGTTTGCAACTCTCCCTCCTAATGCGGTTTCAAGCTAGGATTACACAGCACTTCAGTTCACGATCGCCAGGCGTAAGACCAATTTGTGGAGAGGTCGCTCTGTTCACCGGCTCACTCTTTGGAGAGTTCGTGGGTTCACGGTTTCTTGTGGCGCGACATCATCCTGGTTTGTCAGAGCTTGAGGGTTCGGGTCATGATACGACAGTTTGAATGCCTCGAAGGTTCATGGTTGTCTTCTCCAGCCGGACTGTTGGCGGTGACGAGATATGATTGGTTGATCTTTGTGCCCGGTCTTGGTGATGGGTTTCCATTGGTTTGATTTCAGTTTTCGGAAATGGATTTGCGATGTTCTTGGTGGTGTGCGGTGGCATCACGGTTGAGGTATGGTTCCAGTTCCTGTGACTGGTCGGGGCGAAATTGTGATGGTTTCTTGTTGATGATTTTTTCATTTCTGTTGATTCGATGATGGTTTTTGGTTTCGTTGATGTTGGTGTGGTGCTGTGTGGATCGTGGGTCAGGCGACAGTGGTGTGAACGCTGGTGTTCAATGGTCACTGGTCTATGGTTTTTGTGTTTTTTATTGTTAATCGATTGTTGTTGTTCTCATCAGATGGGGAAAACGGCGACCTGATGTTTGGAGGTCATCAAGGGTGAAGGTGATGTATCCTTCGATGACGATGGTGAAGAGAAGCTTGCTGGCGATCCAGTTGATGTGGATAAGTCAGAAACCATGTGGTGTTTGTTTTGAGGTAGTTCGTGGCTCGAGGCGGTGCAGAAATCGAGGGGACCCGTGCTTTGAGGCCGTCGGTTCATGGCTCAAGGGGCACAGTTGATTTGTTTTTGAAGGTTTGAATTTTGAAATTGAGATGTGGTGGATTTTGAATGTGTGATGATTTGTATCTATGTATGGTTACCACTTTTAAAAAAGTGGATTTTATAAAATACCAAAAAAAAAGTTTGTTGCTGCTGCTTTTCATTGTCTTAATATTTGGGGAGTCATTATATAGGAGATCTAGGAATGTGTTAGATATTGTTATGGATACCGAGTTGGCACATCACGAACACTTTTTCCTGTGGTAAATAAAATTTACTAGGGATATGGTAGTAATTATTTTTTGTTTTTGATGTTACAGGTTTGTGATTTTCACCTAGAGTGATACACTTTTGTTTGCATGTTTTTATGATTTATGTGTTTTTGTATATTTTAATATTAGAAATAGGCCTATGTTCATGCATCATTATATGCATATAGGTTTCATTTTCTTAAATATTTGTGTTTTTTACTAACAATAATGTTTTGTTTATTTAATGTGTCAAAACCTAGTTATAAAATGTTTTATCCTATGAGTACCGGGTTTCATTCTACTCAACTAATGCTCAAGTGTCTTTCTTTTGATGATAGGTCATGTGTATTATTTTGTGAGGTGTTCTATGGTGGTGGAGATGCATTCCCTTCTTTGAGGGATGCATGGGAACCCATGAAGGTTGGTGTGGGCTTGAGTGTTCCCTACTATTTGAGGTGGTCGCTCGATGAAGGAAAGGATGCATGTGAGATGATTGGCTTAAGATCCAGATGACATAAGGTTGTGGTATCTATAAGGAGTTATGTGGTGAGGGTGAGGATTCCTTGGGATTGTGTGGTGGAGGACTACGAGTGCCAGTGGTTTCTTGGTTTCTTGGATGGTTTGGTTATGGGGGCATGTTCGGTAGGATTCCATACCCTATTGGCTTTGGTTGTGCATTGGGTACTGAGGTGAGAGTGTGGTTTGGATCTTGTTGTATTGGTTCAATGTTCCAGTGGAGGGAGGTAATGTGGTGGATCTTTGAATGAGTTTGATGCCTTGATTTTGAATATAATGGTTAATGGTGATCTGGTCAGTTGGAATTAGCCTATGTGAGGAGCAAGGACAGTAGATTTTGTTGCGTTATCTTAGGTTTATTAGGTTGTGTCTCATTTTAGAGTGTGATGTTTTGAGTAGTTTTTCATGGATTGTTAATCTTTGAGGCGAGGAGTGGTGTTCGTGAAGATTTTTGGTATAAATCCTTATTGAGAAGGAATGTGAATGTTGGTTATAAGAAACAATGGCTAGTTTGTACGAGTTCACTAGGAGTTGTTTCGGTATTGAGGAGGCCTTATGAAGGGAAGAGCACCACATGACTTCTTAGTTTGTGGTCCTTGTTTTAATAAGTTCATTGAGTGTGGAGTTATCAATTTTAGTGGTCCAAAAGTGGGCTTCAGTTGGTGTTCAGTGTTGGAGCTATGGTGTGAACAGTTTGGTCATTTCATTCCATTACGTTCGGTAGGGGAAGGTGCATGGGTTGTGGAATTTGGTTCTTGGTTGAGGGGAGATGATAAGGATACTCATGTGGTGGGGAGCATCAGATCAATTTCAATTAAAGACCCCTCGTGTTGGGAGTGTTGTGGGTCCTGGGAGATTAGTTGGTGGACCTTCATGGTTTGGTTATAAGTGACAATTTTTTAGGTGAGGCTTGGAAGCTGACAAACCATCGAGGAATCTTTAGGGCAAGAAGAGTTTATGGTGGAGAGATTTTAATGAAAAATTTCATGAAAATTTAAGAAAATCATACAAAATTTTCATTTCTACTCTTAGTTAGATTTTGATGGGAAAATGGTTTTTTTTATTACAAGGGCATCTTATATAATATTTTTTACTACTCTATTGGTCCTAGAATAGGGTTTTTACCCTTAGATACGCGTTTCATGGAATTCTGATCCGTTTAAATTTTGGATGGATATTTAATATCTAATTAATTAAATATTATTTATTCACACATGTTATTTAATAATATAATATATTTAGAGTGTTGTATCTAATTTAGAACTTATACATAGGTTTTCAAATGAGGTTTTTAAAAGTTAGGTCATAACCTCTTGTTGGGTGCTAGGTCTGGGTCAAGCCCCTTTTCTTATCTCTCATATTTTTCTTTTTTATTTTATTTTTCTTTTTCTTCTATTTTCCTTTTTTATCCTAATGTGTGTCACATACAAACTACCATGGAGATTTATTTTTATGAGAGATAATACAAATATATTAAATGGAGAGAATAGGAAGAGTAGGAGAAGGAGGCACCAGTGTGGAGGTCGGGTCATGCCAAATCGATGCGTGGGTGCTATAGAACATAGATTAGATCAATGTGTTGGCCATTTTCAACTAGTGGTAGGAAATTTTTAATGATTTGTCCATAAAGTTTCATAGTTTTTTATTATGTTTTAATCTAGTTTTGGGTTTTTGGGGTTCCATAAAGGGTCAATCTAGTGGGTTTCAGGTGAATCAGTGCATTTCAAGAGGTCCAAAGTGATTTCTATTTGGGAA
Source organism: Viscum album (assembly GCA_963277665.1). Taxonomy (NCBI): domain Eukaryota; kingdom Viridiplantae; phylum Streptophyta; class Magnoliopsida; order Santalales; family Viscaceae; genus Viscum; species Viscum album. The sequence continues at coordinate 1,364,441,520 of OY728166.1, read as the reverse complement.
TTCATCATCAAATGGTGAGTGGTTTGATGAAAAAAAGCCATATGTTCTACCAATTCATGGGAAATAAAATTTTTATAAGTAAACACCATGTACCTAGGGTACACCCTATATAGTGGTGATTTTCCATGTATCCAAGTACATGGGTAGATGGATGTGTTAGACCACACACTATATACGTGGAGTACACTCCATGTAGTAGTACATATCCATATGACCATGTACTCGAGTAGATACCCCATGCGAATGGTTCATGTCTATGTAGTAGTACATAACTAGACCCCATGTGTTCCTTGGCTATGTAATGGTATATGAACATACCCATGTCGGCTCTGGCTATGTAGAAGTTCATGTCCAAGAGAAAATTTGAGAGTTAACATTGTATAGTTATCGAGTAAAGGGGTTTTGGGTGTCTTTGTGCCCCAGAGTCAGAATTGGACTTGTGTGTACTCTATTTTGAGTATTTTTCCACATAGATCATTGTGGTGGATACTTTTGGGGTTTAGAGGTTGTTTAGATGGGTTTTGGGATTATTTCTATTTTTAGGAGGATTACTTAGGGGTTATTATTATTGAATCCTTATAGGGGTTGGGTTGTGTGTTGGGATGATCATGTCAGGTTGTTCACTTGTTGAACACCATATCTTGATATTTCTAGGAGGGTTTTCTTGAAGTTCATTGGAAATATTCTTGGAGGTGGTATCATGTATCTTCTTGGATGGGATCATTGGTCCAGTTTTTTGAGTTTTAGGTTTGGTTTCCAAAGGTTTTGTCTATTAGAAGCCTTCAAGTACTTTTTACATCATGTAATTTCATACATGGTTGGTTTTCATTGACCAATTTTGAGAATATTCTGAGGGACCTGTTCGGAGAAATGGCCTTTTTGGCAATGTGTTTCTTGAAGTTTTCCTACTAGGTGGGTGTTCTGTGGGTTTAAACTGGGGTACCAACCATAGTTCCTTTGAGTAGGCTTGGCTAGATGTTTGGTTTTTCTAGAGGAGCCCCCTAAATAGTGTCCTTCATAAGCTGTGGCTTATTGTAGAAGCCCCTTTATGGTGTCCTGTTGTGCTGATGTTTTGGGAACTACTGTGTTTTCACTATGTTTTTGTTTCCTATGATATGGATAGTGTTGGTTCAGTGGTTTTCGTTGGAGGGTGAGGGTCTTAGAAGACCTAGGCTTTTGAGTAATGGTTTGGAGGTTTGAGTATAATATTGTTTTGGACTAATGAGGGAGGATACCTTTGGGATTTATTGGACTAATAATTTTACCTATGTTTGATTTGGTTTATTTCCTCTACTAGTTGGTTTCTTGATTTGAAGTGGGGATAGGGAGCTAATGGATGATTTGTATGAGTGAAACTAACTTTTCTTCGATGTTCTCCTAGGGTTGGGGTTAGTGTAATGTAGAGGTTTTTCCACTTATGGGTGCATTTTTCTCGAGTTTGGGGTCTAGTAAGGTAGCTTGGTGACCCGTTTATAGTTTCATTGCACCCATTAGGTTCTTCAAGACTTTTGGGCATGATATTTTACCCCGAGGTCAATGGGGAGTTATTTCTACCTGTTCAGATCATAACCTCAGAGTAATATTTCTTGGGAGATGCAATCAGTGTTTGGACACCTAGTATGAGATCCCAGGGTCCGACATGTGTTCTTATACTTGTATTGTAACTTGGAGATCCTTTTTGATCATGTAGAAACAATTGATGTTGTGGCTACGCAAGCCATGTTTTTTCAATTTCTCTCGATGGGACCAGAGTGAGTGTTGTTTTACCTATGGGTTTCTAGATATAACATGAGGTTATCTATTTTTCATTTTCACCTTATTTATATATTTTAAACATTTTTTATATTTCATTTTGGTAGTGACATTCTTCTAGGCTCGACATGATGCGTGTTTCATGCACATGTTTTGACAATAGATGTCAGGAACACCATTGGGGTTGTCCAACTAAGAATTTTTCATCAACACCTACTAATGAACCTCAGTGTATTTGTATATCTTATGTATATTTTCAGGTTGAGTAGAGGTTATGATGGATTGGGTGCATATCAAGTGTTACTCATGGAGCATGTTGTATCAACTGGAGTCTGAGGTTCATGATGGAGCTATTTAGCCATCATGGAGATGATGTATATGGTACATATCCAAGTAGAAATAGAGAATTGTGTGTTTATTTTTTTTATTTTTATTTTTTATGTTTTCAACCTAGTGGGAAACCAATGTATGTATACTTTTTTACTTGAGTCTATATATAATTTTCCATTATTTACTGTTATTACAATTATTTATTTATCTATGCACACTTTGATGTTCATGGATATGTATATGTTTTGTTTATTTATTCTATTATTTCACTTTGATCTAAGGAATAGTATCCCCATTGTATCGTTTTGGTCTCTCACTATTAGTGGACAACATATGGCATACATGGAGGCATTCTTGAGGATTTTATGTGGGTCAGATTGGGTGATAATTTGGGTCAAACTAGACCGGTTTATGACAGATTATACATTGATCACATTAGCATTATGATAAGATTTTGAAGTTTGAAATCTAGTTTCAGGAGGCTCAATTCCTTAGGAATTTATTTTTTAGTCAAACCAAATATGTTATAGGTTTTAATGTGTTGGCCCAATCACCAAAATTTGTACTAGGAACATCCATGGGATTGAAGGGTACTAGTAGTGTTCTATTAATGAATTATCTTATTTGGAGTAAAAATGATTGAGATGACCAAGATGTGGAATAAGGTTTATTAGTATGATCAGTGTGATGATGCCTTCCTAGTTTTGAAGATAATATTTTTGAAAACTACAGATTTGACTATTCCAAATCCACGAAGTGGATATTTAATGTACTATGATGCCTTAAGTTTTTGGTTAGAAGATGTGTTATTTCAAGGATATCAGGTAGTAACATATGGGTCACATCAACTATGACCCCATTAGAGGGACTACCAACACATGATTTATAGTTGTTGTTATGGGCTATACCCTAAAGTGTTGGTGATGTTATCTCTTCAGTGGAAGGTTTGTTATCTACACAAACCATATGATCCTATGATGTATCTTCTCTAAGTGGGGTTTCACTCTAAGGTAGAGTTTTCTACTGGAGTATCTTTAGATTTATGAATTTGAGATAAAATATTCTTTCATAAAAGGTAGGTTTGTCAAAAATTCTATTATTATGTAAATTCTAGAGATGTAGGATCTTGGAGAGTGGGTTTCACGTGAGGAATGGAATTAGATGAGTTTGATAGATTAGTGGAGAGTGGATTAATATGAGGATCATGATGTTTTGATATGTGTTCCTTTGTTTTTCACATCCTGTTTAGTGGTTGGTCTGAAGGTGATCCATGATTTGGACATTTACTGAGTAGTGATGTGAGAAAAATTGTTGGGGAATGATTCCATTCTAGGGTTGTCCCTATATGATGAAAACCTGATTTATGTTCATGGTAGAGTAGTTTTGACAACTTCTATAAGTGAATAAATGATGAGATATTATCATGATATTGAATGGGAAGTACATCTAAGGTTGATGAAGATATAATGCGATACCTGATTTCTGTTTTTGTGTCTTGGTATGAAGAGTGATATCACCAATCTTGTCTCATGATGCCTTACCTTTCAGAGGGTGAAGTTAGAGCATCAGAGTCCTGGTGGGTTACTTCATCCACTTCTAGTGACTATATTTAAGTGGAATAACATGATAATGGACTCCATGAAGGGGTTACATAGGACCCAAGGAGTTGTGATACTGATTGGGTAATATTCAATCAAATGTTGAAAGTGCATCATTTTATGCCGATTCAGGAGACTTGTTCAATCAATGAGTTGGGGAAGCTGTATGTATGAGATATTTTATAACAACATGGAGTTAATTTGAGAATTGTATCAGATAGGTTCATACACATTATGTTATAGTTTTGGATGGTCTTATAGAAGTGTTTGTGTACCCATCTTAGATTGAGTACAAAATAATATCCATAGACTAATGGACAACTAGAGAAGAATATTCAAATATTAGATCATATACTATAGCTAGTCATTTTGGACTTCAGTTGTTCCTAGTATGATCACATAAGATTTATTTATTTCATATACAAAAAATATTCTATGAATAAATTCATATGTCACACTTTTTGTCTCTTTATAGTCATTTTTATTGAACAACACTATATTTGCTTAAGGTTGGTGAGAGAGTAGTTTTAGGAATATTTATGGTACATCATACCTTAGAAAGTGTAAAATAAATATGAATAATATTATTCATCTCTATGAGAATACATTTATCATATTTCCATAAAATTAGGTGACCCTTGTAGTTTTCTATTAGCCTATGAATTATCTTATGGGTGAATCCTTGATAAGGGCATCAACAGGTGCAGAAATAGGGGAAACTAGCATCGAAATTCATTGGATATTTCGGGATTATGGAGTGTATCAGGATAGTAACCTATCATTAATAGATTTTGATATGATATTAATGTATGCATGATATGTTAAATGTTTATTATCTATAGAGATATGTTCTTGATCCTACATATGTGTTTGACTATGAAGATGTTTGCATCATTTTTGGTGCACTCAATATAGATTATTGATCTGATTAAAAAGCGTTGTGAGGAAATTAACTTCCACTTGTTAGGGTCCATTGGTATCATAGATAGATTCAAAATTATACTTGGATGTGTGAGACTGATGTATTAGTCTATTTACTCGATATGTATGACCACAACCACTAGTGACAATTCTCGAGGATGATAAGTCATTATAGGGGTAAAATACAATGGCCTCATACTTTGAAGGTATGTTGTTTATATGTTTTTATGTATCTTATTTATAATTTCTTCCATAAAGGTATGTATTAGGGGTAAAAGGGGCCTTGAGAAAGGGTTATAGAGGCTATTGTCCTTACTGGATTACTTAGTGGATAAATCTAGGCCACCAGATAGCTGGTGGGGTGACTCATCTATCCAGTAGCGATATTAGAAGACTTTGTATATATGAAGACCCCATAATCCCTTCGGTGAGGCCCACTAGATCACCTGTGCCACCTATATTTGGGATTAATTAAAATATTTTTCATCATTTTACAATAATTTTTTATTAATATAATCCTATACCAAATATAACCCCAATGAAATCCGAACCTCCCAGTGATACCTCCCTTGATTATCTATGAGTCCTAATATTATCCTCTTGGATGTTTTAAGTCTAGATCGATCCAAGTCATCGATTGAGGTTAGATATATCTATTCTAAGACTAATTCTACCAATTTATTTGGAATTTATAATATATATATATATATATATATATATAAATTTAAGCTAGATTTATTGATCTCCACTTTGATCTAGTAGATAATTCATGCCTGATTGATAGATCAATATTTAATGATGAGAATTAGTGAAATCTATTTGTTCTATCCTAGATCTACCATTGAAATTTTTCTCCTTTTTGTATGTTTTTCTATCTTTCATCTCCTAGCATGAAATATTCCTATAATTATAATTATATAGACTCCATGAGGATAGATTGGACCTTGTTCCAGAGAACACCAGTGTATAGGCATGTTTCAGGTGTTATTCCTTAGAATATCATGGGGTTTGGCTTCGACACATCAAAGGTAGAAATTCCTTATCATCTTGGGCCATTGTTTGAAATTTTCAACATGTTTTTCTTACATATTTTCTTAGTGACTTGAGTAAGTGATTTATTGGAGATGTTTGTTTTCGCTACTAATACCTGTTGAATCTTGTTATTCCTTTCTATTTCATTTAATATGAATATAATATATCATAGATTATTGAATACTACATGTGATATATTATTACATTAAATGTTTTATGTTATATGTGTTTTTAAAAATCTAAGGGAATCCACACATAATGTGTTGGTAGAAAGGTATCCCTGGTGGAATTTGACAAATTTTTATTGCGAGATCATGGATGAAATTACTCAATGGTAATGGATCTTTGTCAGTTGGTTAGCACATTATCTTGGTATGTGTTTATACCATGGGAAACACCATTTTCATTTTTAAGAGAGTCCATATACTCTAGTATAACCCACTTATGGGGATCATCCTTGTGTATAAGAGAGAGTCCACTGTTCAAGTGTGCCAAGAGTGTGTATCAACAAAAGTGAGTAGGTAACTATAGGCCATGGGTAAGATTTTTTCTTAAATGTAGGCATTAAGATATTATTAAGAGGTAGATTGTGAATTGTACTTAAAGGGAGATAGAGTTACATGGAATGATCTATTTTTATAATATATTAAATGTGATAATCTTCCAATATAAAACTGAATACAGAACAACCAGGGGTTGTGGAGGCCAGGTTAGTTTATGACTAATTGGTACATGTCTATTTCTATGATATTATGGGAATTTAATTTTCCATAATTTAATACACCTCTATATAATAATGATGTCATGTTAATGAAACATTGGTGGTAACCAACTATATTATAATCAAACCCTACAAGAGAATATTAGAGCACATATAGTCTTCATGATCAAGGATTTAGAGAAGGTAATGGTTATTGAAATATGATTTTTAGGATCATAGAGTTGGGAGATGGATGAATTACTAGGATGGACTCCAGATAATTTCTAAAATAAATTTATCTATTTTTTTATTATGTGTATGGGTTAAAATCCCACATTGGGGTCCTTGTTATTGTTATTATGTGGATTGACATGACATCTGTTGTATCAATTATTCGTATTATTTTTCAACTGTGTTGATTTTTTGCCACTGTTTTTTTATTATTCAAATGAAGGTTATGATTTCTTAGGGTATTATCTCCCAAAAATAATTTATATCTTCACCTATAGTCGACAACCTATTGCATACAGAGAGGCATGGATGATGTTACATGGAACTTCAGCTCGGTCTTGGTGATTCGAGTCAGGGTATTAAAAGAATTATGTGCTAACAAGGCCACCATGAATCTCTATGCATAAGGTCATCATGTGCTAAGAACAACATTAAGACATCGTTTCATAATTTCTTTTGTATCATCATAGATTTCACCTTTCCGCCACATATCATTATAATTAACTAGCCCTTACTCGGTGAATCAATGTTGGGGATCATCAAAAATCCTCATCCCAAACCCGAAGACCCAATTTAGGTGTCATCCAAGACCTTGAACTCTACTTGAAGTAATACGGTATGGTTATATGTATAAATTTGGTCCCACTACATCATCACTTAATGCATGATCCTTCTTCTACATTTCACTCCATACCATAAAATATCCCACACTCTTAGTGTGGTCCATATTCATGACCCAATACTATTTAAGGAAAGGATTAGTATCCTGACACAAGCCTCTAATGGAATGGTTACAGGTCATGCACATGAAGACTTTATCTAACCCATGTAAGTTAAACCACAACCATCTCACTCTTAGTGGGGATAACTCTTAGGAAACCTCTTCTCTAATGTGTTTTTAGCTATCATAAGCCCATGAAACAAAAGAATTGAATGTAATCCTTCACACAGGCTCACCATATCATCTCCTATGCACTAGTTGTTTGGAAATATCCCCATACCTTGAATCATATCTCACTTTACCCATTAGGCAACCTATTAGAACCCCTATTCCCATTACAATCTCTACTCATTGATACCACCTCATTTTCACCACTTATCAGTGAAAACACAATCCATATTCTCCTTCAACCCATACCTGAAGTGGTCTGTACACATCCTTTCCCAAATATTGTATCACTACTAGTCCCTCTACACAGATATCATCCCATGATATTGAACTCTAATACCCTTGGAAACTTGATGCTAAGTATGATCAATCCCCATTATTAACACCATGGTCCCATCTCAAATATTTTTTGGGATATCATCAAGAACTTCACCCATAGTAAACCCATACCCATTTCCCCCTATATAATTCAAATGTACTAGTTTTACTCACATATATCACAACGATTCAATATATTATCATAAGGGTTCCACTCACCAGGTGTTAGAAATACAAATTTCCCACCCATCACAATTTGTCCTAAGCCTCTCTCAACTAAATGATGATCCCAATGAAAGTGAAATAGGTTAAAAAATAAAATTTTGAACCTTGAGACAATCATAAGGAATATTTATAACACAAATGACAACCTCACCCCTTAGTCACATATTTTCAATGATATCCAAACTCACCTAAGTGTAAGGAGAACTTATTTCGAGCATTGGATGCTGAATATCATTGTATCTCTTCCTCTATAGAACTCTCTGTGTATATTGATTTTACCTAATACAATGAGATATGAATACATTTATAAATCATTCATATAAATGTATTTAGATGTATGTTAAATCTACCACCAACCACAATATCAGAGTTAACCCTTCGTGAATCCTACACACCACCTCATCCAAGCTCATCCATGCTTCTTATATGATCTCAAAACCACCAAATATCCCATATAATTTTCTATAAAAAACTAATTAATTAAATAAAATTTAAAAATAAATTATTTAGTTTAAAGTGAGGTGTACTATTCATTAGAAAAATCACCAGAAAATACTGAATCATAGCCAAAAACTACGAGATGCCCCTTTTTATGAATGACATAAACCCTGATTTGGTAGAAATCCTCAATAAAACCTAAGTGAAACCCCATAAAAGAATAGGCTAATGAATGAGGGATTCATAAGATTAAGTTATTGGAGAGATATAGTCAATTGAACCCTCTCTAATAAAAACAATCACTTAAAAATCTAAGGGGTTGGACCACCAAAAGATGGGTGTACCCCTGATTTAAATTATTCACCCAATTTTCATTCTTTGAATGAAGATCCCCTTTTCTTGAAATCTTTATGGTGATACCAGGGGTCCTAGAATAACCACCCTAATAAGAGCTCCTAGTCCTCATCTTTCCATCATTGTGATATTACATATGTGTTGCGATGTGATGCACTCAAACAATGAACCACCCTAAAGATTTTATCATATGTAGAATTAAACCAGACTCTTAATCACTTCATGGAATTTACTATATATTTTGTGGTGTAATGTGACATATAAAGTTGAAACATCATCTTGTAATACCTAAAACATCTCTAACGCTCAACCAAACACCCGAATCACCAACCAAGCCTCATTCAAAATCAAACAATATCTCCCAAATATTTATAAATTCTCACATTTCTTATCCAAACACCAATTCAAGAAACAACCCTAGTTCACGAATCAAAATTAAAACTCCATCCAAAATATAACAACATAAAAATATGAAGGGAATTACACTAATATCATCACATGATTGAGTATTTTTAAAGGGACAATATATCTATAGCCCAAAATTCATTTCTTCCAAAATCTCATAACAATATCCGATGGTTATAATAGAAGTAATATATTATCTCCAATTTTAAATTCCAAATATGAAGAATGATTATCAGTGTATCTCTAATATCAACTTTTCATAGTTTTAATGTGAGACTGAATGGTCTAAATAGTGTCTTTAATTTTATAATCTTAATATGTTCCCATCAATTTATAGTCTCCATCTTCATACAATAATTTTTTTACTTCTTACCATATTCCTATAAATATACTTATATGGTTTCATTTGAATTATAGAATATAAACTGTTGTAATATGAGAACTCTACCAGAAGAATATGCTGATCCCAACCTCCTTTAAACTCCATTGAACAATATCTCAGTATATCTTTGGAAATTAAATGGTAAATTCACATTTACCATCATAATGATAAATATATGTAGTGTCAAAAATCATCTTCATTTAAAATTCTTGCTGAAAACTTATCCATAAAACTATGACATTGACAAGACAAAATTGAGAGTGTTTCTCCATGAAACCTTACCAATTTATGTATATATTGGGTAGTTTATCATGTAAGAAATATTATTGAATAAAAATTGAATGCTCTGAATTCACAAGGTGATCAACTATAATTGAAATGAAATCAAGGTCTTTAGAAGTCATGGGAAGTCCAATAAATAAATTCTAGCTAATGTTATGCCATTTTCATATATATATATGGGCAATGGTTGTATCATCCACCTAGTCTTTTTTCATTATTACTTAACATTATTTCATAATAGAAATTGAGATGCACATGTTTCAATTTCCTACTTCTTGGGGCTCTACTAGAAATGATTATTGATATATATATATTCTTATTTGTGCTTATATAATGTATAGATAATGATGAGAAACATGTATCATATGGAAACCCATTCTTTAATTATGGTATTTTTGAAACACGTACTTATTTAAAAAATATTATAATTCCATTATTATCAATTTTTAATCCCTAAAATTCCATATCTTATTCAATATCTTCATATCCTCTATCTATTACTATGTGACCATTAATTAGATTGATGATTGAGTAGTCATTTTAGAAAGAAGGGATTTCTCTCCTTATATTATGATTTCATGGGATATCCTTTAGAAAACCATGGTTATTTATTCTCTTTTATTCTTCATCATATATAAGCTTCTATGATAATTCATACATAAATAAATAACAAAGTTTTATGCATTATTATGGTGGAAATCTATCGAGTAGTCATAGTCCAAGATCAACTCCAACCATCTCCTTCAACACATGTTCCACTCCATATTTGGGAATATACACATTAATATCTTTTGATACGTATATATTTAATACCTTTCACAATATAGATAATTAATTAATGTATTCATTGAAAAAATTACCCCTATTAGCTTCAAATAATGTGTCACGTAATTTATCTAATGAATCATTAATTGAAGTGCGGAATAATATAACATGATTTCATTCTACATGATAACACATACCAATACCTTCCTGGATTAATAATGCTATATTAAAAACCATTTTTCTTTATATGGTAATGTTAGTAATACTGTAGTGACCAACAATATCATGAGGTATTTGAAATTTTCATCATATTCATCTTTTTATAAGAACATGAATCCACTTCGAATAAACATTGTTAGTGGATTTGATAATCACAAACCTTTTTACACAAAACATCGATTATATCCATCAAATAAAAGGAAAATATCATTCACTAATATAATGAATTTTTTGAGCTACTCTAAAATCAAATATATCATTGAAGCATCAAAGACATACCCTCTATTTTGAATACATGAACCAATAATGATACTTTATGCATCCATAATTCAATTTTAAAATTTTCAATATAATTTATTAATTCTTAAGAACTTCATAAAATTACTCAAATTAGATTCATCACATGATATTAAAATGTATAATAATATCTTCTATAAAGATGATATCAAAATTATTGATGTAATATCTAAATACAATATTAATAAATTTTATGAAAATAGTGGTGGTGATTTATTGGTTATAATTCAATCACTATAAATTCATAGTATCTATATATTTTATGAAAATATGTATAAAATGAAATTATTCATTAGTCATTTTTAAAAAAAATGTATAGTCTATCCCTTGGTGTAGCACTTGGGTGTATAAAATCATCATGCAGATTCTCTTAGAGTTGATTCATTAATTATTCTTATTTAGTCATGGATATTCAATATAGAGTATTTGTTATCGGAAGAACACAATGTATGAGGTCTATGTAAAGTTCAACACAATTAAAAGGGGGAACACCATATAAATCATGAGGAGAAACACCAACATAGTCATTCAAAATGGGCATATCCTTTCTATTTATTTTCTTAAAAACCATTTGAGAAATAACCGTCCTGAATGGGTATTAAGACCCATATAATAAAAATAATTTCTATAGCATGTCTATGGTCAGAATTTCATTGATAGATGACCATAGGTAGATTCTGGATATGAAATCTGACTTCCCGATCTTAATAATTCATAAGGGATCTATATAGAGAGAGCTAATCCCTGAAAAAATTACATAAATTTCCTTTAAATTGATAATAATAATATTTAAAATAAACACATACCTAAAAACTACTCTTAGAAAATAGTTATAGAAAATGGATGAAATCATCTCAAAATTTTTAGTATTCACTAATAATACAATATCTATCATTTTTTTGTGGTGTTTTGATTCCAATTTAAAAAATTACATAAATATCCTTTAAATTGATAATAATAATATTTAAAATAAACACATCCCTACAAAATACTCTTAGAAAATAGTTTTAGAGCATGGATGAAATCATATCACCATTTTAAGTATTCACTGATAATTAAATATCTATCCTTTTTGTGGTGTTTTGATTATAATTGAAAAATTAAAAGATGTAAAGGAGTGGGTAGATACATAAAAAAATAATAAATTTTGAAATCTATATTATATTATGAGTATAACTTTCACCACTTTGTTTTTTGACCCACTTTAGTGATTGTGATTTCATTATTTTTCTCATTCTCCCTTATCTTAAGAGGTAGCTGGAAATAGTTATAATCATTAATATCTAAAATGGTTCAGATGTTGGGTAAATGATTATACTCATTATAATTAATGAGTTGATGTGTTGGTGGTGTATTAGGTTGAGATTTATTTTCTGCCATCTCATTTGGTGGACTCTTCATATCTCTTCCAAATTCATGTTTTTGATGTCTTTATATTCCACACTTAAATAAACTACCTATCCATTTAAAGAAAATCTCTACATACTTCTTCCCACATTTTCAACATATAAGAAGAATTATTTTCTTTCTAATATGAGTTTTACCTTTTTAGTTTTTATAAAAATTCATTTTACTCCTATTATTAGTAAAACCAAGAGAATAATGGGGGTCCCTAATTTAGTTTCTACCTTGAGTTAATATCAAATAATTTTTTCATATCTACCCATATCAATTATAGATAATTATTTTCAATTAATTGGTTTCAAGCCACTAAAGAAATGATCGATTTTACTTTTAGGGTTAATGATAAAACCAGAAGTGTACCATAAATGTCTCATGAATTTTTATTCATAGGTACCATGTGATTTATAATACATTTTTTAACCCTATTAATTCTCTCTCCATTTTAGTGTGATAATTTTGATGAAATTATTTATTAAAAAATTACATCTTAAATGGAACCCATTCCAGGTAGATGATTTCATCCCCTTGAATCAAATTTATAATGAGATTCCACAAATGATCAGCCACACCTTACAAATTATAAAAATATATAATAATATTTTCATGATCCGAACACCAAATGATGAAAAATATATTTTCTATAGTGTTGATACACTACCTAATAATTATTGGGTTTGAAGACTCTGTAAAGGATGATGGAAGTTGATACATGAAGAAATAAATGTAGAGTTTTTCCTTACATGTATTTTTATGATATTTTTCATCAATCACTTTATTATTAATAACTTGAAAGAGTTTGGTGAGAATGGAAATAAGATTCTGTTCTCTAACTCCAATCCTATTTGGTTATCTGTTGGGGAAATCAAAATATTGTTGGTCCCACTCACTATAAAATAGATTGCTCATGGTTCCACCAATTGACAGAAATAAAAAAGGTCAGTGTGAGTATAAATCAACAATAATTAGAGTATAAATCAATATGATTAATAATATAAACCCAATTATTCCCTAAATTATTCCTCTTTAAATTCAAATTATATATTTTAGGTCCATCTTACATCACAGTTTCTTCAACATAGGTCAATTTATGTACAATTATCTTATTGGTAATTTGATAATTCCTAAAAAACAATTAAGACCTACTTTTATGCCAAATTCTGTTACCCAAGAAAGATATACGTACATATTACATTAATTTATATGAATATTAATTAAATCTCAAAAGAAATGAAACCCCAGAACCTAACAATTTAGTCTATTTTGAGATTAGATATATTAGTAAATTATTTTATAAAAATTTCTTCATCTCCAAAAAATAGTTATCTCTTATGATACCCTTTAAGAAACTAATACATAATACACTCATTCATAACCTAGGTAATAGAAACATAAGAAATGGTGAGCTTATATACTCATTAAGGGTAAACATAAGAGACATCAATAGAATATCATAAGTGAGCATATGATATGAACATGGATATATGAAAAAAATAAATGTTGATATAAATAATATAATATAATCATACCCAATAGAAAATATATCATAAAACATGATTCATGGCATTAATGTTATAGTATAACATAACACATGAGTCATTTTTCTGAAGAAACATGAGTAAATAGTCATTAACAATGTAAAAATTATATATTTACATTGAAAAACATATGAATGTGGCACAAAAATAATCATAAAATTAACAAAATACTTCATGTATCACCACTATATGTTGATATCATAATAGATCAGGTATACCACCTACCGAAAACATAGTGGACATAGGCTAACTACCATTTTCCCATAACCTTTTTAGACATGGAATAACTACCCATTAATTATACTAATTTCATGAGATATAAAACATTAAACCATAGATTGGATATATGTAATAGACTCTCCCATCATATAATGATAAATTATTCTTAATTATTCCAAAATAACTTGAAATGAATCATAATTCTACCATATTATAATTAACTTGTGAGGAAAAAAATATTTCATGAAAAATTAAATAAAAAATGGTCATATTCCATATATAGTAGAAGTTAGATGGTATCATTAAAAAAATATGACTAATGATACTTCCAAAACATAAATGTACTTTGACATAGATTAAAATCACTATATAAGAGAGTTATGAAATAACATTGAAAGATATGAATTTTTTTTATATTCTTAACGACTTTTATTTCAAACAAAAAACTTCATAATGTAATGAAAATAAAATTTAATTTGTAAAAAATTGAAAACACGGGAAGGAAAATTTGATATGATAATTAATAAATAAGGTGAAAAAATTCATTCTAGTAGAGAATTTTTACAATAATATTCTTTTAAAATAGTTCTAAATAATGGTAATGTAATAGAAAATCACCCGTGAATAAAATATTTAAAACTATCCCCCTAATTATTTTTAAGAAATTAAATTAAAATAAAAAAACTTAATAAATCATATATGTATAGCTAATGAAATCCAAAAAACCAAATAATGAATATGGATATAGAGGATAAATATTACTAACTGAAAAGAAGATATAAGGTTGATTTTTTTACAAGCATCACTTATGATAAATAATGATTTAAAGAAATTTTAAATTGAAATATTATACGTAAAACCCACGAATAAAAATAGGATAAGAAAATTTATTATTTTAGAAATAATTATGTACAAATTACCTTAATGGATGTTCAAACAAAAAAATCTCAAATTCAAAATAATATTGGCAAAAAAACCCTTACCTTTACTCCCCACATACATGAAAAATATTTAAAATTATGTATAATAAACATAAAATATTAATAACCCAATTTAGATCCATATAAATATCATAAAATTATAATCTTCAACTATAATAATTCATTACACATATATTAGTTAGTTATTAGCTATTTTCATTATGAGATGTTAGTGATTTTGATTATTTCATACAAGTTTCATAACTGAGATATTGGTCCCCATTCTTTGATAACAATTTTATAATAACCCAAGATTGTAGTACATATACATTACATTAATTTATCAAAATACATAATACATTACATAGAAAAACTACCAAATACTATATTAGTATAGTGTATTTGGAAACTTGGAACACAAACTTTTTTTCTAGTGAAAGATGTTCAATGTTTCACCCAAATATCTCTCCCTTTAGTACTCCTACCTAAATCATTTTTTTATAAACAAAGGAAATGAAAAAAAAATAAAAGGGTAAGATTAGATACTTAGTAAGAATAAAAAAGGGAGATATATAAACACAATCATGAACATAAGGGTATAAGAACATGATCATGAAAATAGAATATCATACCTTGCATATCAAAGATCATAAACATGAATCATGGAATAAGTATTGGCAGTTCATAAGACATGAATTTTTTTAAGAGGTGATGCCTCGGCCAAAACGACCAAAGCATAAATATTATTAAAAAATAATGATTATAAGAGTCTAAAATACAAGATCCTTATACAATCATTTTCATGAAAGGAATGAAGAGAAATGGGAAGGTCTTCTAACCACGTAATGTCCCGATTGATTCCCATTTTGGCCAGACCATCAGCAATCATGTTTGCTTATCGATAAACATGTGTGATGATATAGTTAATATCGCTAAAATCACGTGATAATTCCATCCTGTGGGTAGTAATAAGCTAAGCAAGGTATATTATGCCATTCCAAATTTCTTGGACGATAGTCATCAAGTCACTTTCGATCCAAAGGTTATTCCAACCAAAAGATTTGGAAAAGGTATTTGCAAGAATCAATCCAAACATCTCAGCTTAGAGGGAGGTGGAAATGCCACATTTACCCATGAAGCATCCATAGATCTGGCCTTGGTGATTTCCGAAGATAGCACCACACCCTGAAGGTCTCAGATTACCCTTAGAGGCGCCATTGATATTTATCTTGATCCATCCTAGCAGGGGGGATCTCTAAAACACCTCCAGTGTATAATGCAACTGAAAAAAATTGCCTTTAATCACAAGACACCTCAAGATCACAAAGTCATGCACGATGTTTTGGAAATGTCCCTTTTGAATCGAGTCTGCTTCTTGTATGGCAATGAGGATCCTCATCCGACCTTCATTTTGATATAATGAGTAATTATTATGAATAATTTCATTCCGATCATACTAAATCACATGGTGGAGCTCAGAAACCATAGCATTAAATTGGTTCTCTATTTGTTGAGATCCATCCATTTTTCACATTTTTTAAGTTTAGCTTTGATAGAATTATGCTTCAACCATATGCAATAAAAAATTTCATTAACATAGTTCCAAAGAGAAAAAGAAGTAGTGCAAGAGAGAAATAGGTGTTTAGCATCTTCACTATGTTTATTATAGATTTTTCATTTATAAAAGAGCTGGATTCTAAAAGATTGGAGTCAATGTTCAGTGGGCACTCTATTGTGAGAAAGACACCATATGAGGTTGAATCGCGATGGTTTTATCCAAGGTTTTTTGAAGTGTTTTAACCAACTATAGTCATTTTCGGAGTCACAATAATAATGTTTTTATAAATGTTTTGAGTTGAGAATAACATTGTGTGTAGGTTCCCAAGTTAATAAATCATTGTCGTGAGAGAAAGAGTAGTTTTCAATAACTTTCAAAATAGTGTAAGGAAGGTAATCATGTTGAGAGTTTAAAATGCCTCTGATAGAGATGTTGGTATTATCAGGTGTTTGATCAGGATGCATCATCAAAATTAAAGTCATGATAGTCTATTTGTCCTTCCAAAATTTCATGGAGGAGTCTCTGGAGACCATACATCTAGAGTCATGCATAATATTAGTGAAGGTGTTTTTATGGAATGCTTGATAAATGAGTTAATGAAGTTAGAATTGACCGTTTCATCTTTGTTAAGAAACTTTTTTTTAGAAAGGAGATAGATTTAGAGGTATTGTGAAAAAGTATCCAAGTGATTCTTTCTTGAACGGCTTCATTAATGTACATGATATTTTTAATACCAATACCACCATTTTCGATGGGTTTGCAACAAGTTGACTAGGGCACAGTTACATGTTTTCTTTCTAGAGTTATATCGGTTAAGATAAAGTTATTTATGGATATGTTCATTTTTTTAATGAGTCCAACTGGCCATTTATAGACCATCATTGAATAAACCATCTTGGAGACAATAGTGGATTTGACAAGGCAAGTCCTTCCTTCTATAGAGAGATATTTACCTTTGCATAAACATAGATGATTTAGAACCTGGTCAAAAATAGTCATAAAGTGACAAGATTTGTGTCTACACCAAAAAATGGGAACACCAATATATGTGAAAGGAAGTGTACCATCTTTCAGACCCAGGTCACTGAGAATGTTACATTTTCTACTGAGAGGGAAATTCTTCCCAAAGAAGATGCAAGATTTTTCCAGCTAATGGTTTGACCAGAAACATCTTCATAGTGTGAGAGCACATTTTTGAGGTTAAAAATGTTTATTTTATCCCCCTGAAAGAAAAGGATGTTTTCATCAGCGTAAAATAGATGAGTAGAAGCATTCACATTCCTAAAGACATGAATTGGATTTATTTTTTTCTGGTTCACCAACCTGTTGATTTGACAACTGAGGTAGTCTTCTGTTATCGAGAATAGAATGCCAGAAAAGGGGTCACTATGCCCGACACCTTTTGTGCATTTAAAATATCTTTTAGGTGTGCAATTAACCAGGATGGAGATAGATGATGAGTTGAAGAGGGTTCTGATTGCAGTTATAAAAGATGTGTTAAAACCATAACATTGAAGGACATTGAAGATAAAACTCCACTCCATGGTGTCGAAAGCTTTTTTGAGGTCAATATTATTTTCTATGTTGCCTCCTCTGTTAGTTTTATTCAAATTATTGACACACTCAGAGGCAAGGAAAATTCAGTCTTGAATGGATCATCACTTTATAAAACCAAACTCATTCCACGAGACAATTTTGTTTGTGAGAGTGGAAAGTCTATTGGAAATGATTTTCGTGATGACTTTAAAAATGGTGTTGATATAGATAAATGGGTCTAAACAAATGAATCTCAGAGTATTTATTCACATTCAGTATCAAGGTGGGAAATTGAGAATTTGGGGACTGAGGGAGAAACCCGTTGGTGAAGAAGGATTTAACAATTTTACAAACATCAATCCGAATCACATCCCAAAAATGCCGGAAAAAACCATTGTTGAAGCCATCACGGTCCGGGGCACTATCAGAGTTCATACTAAAGACAGTGTCTTTTATTTCATGATCCATCAGGGTGTTAATAAGGAAAAATTTTTCCTCATCATTGATCACAAGGGGAATGAACTCAGGTAGGAGATCTTTGTTTATATCAGGACCATTGAAAATGGTTTTATAGTGGAAGACGACATGATGAACGATTTCATCCTCATTGTCAAGGAGCCTGTCTCTATCCATTATAAGAGTTAACGGCTTGTAGGCCTTCATGATTCTTTGAAGAGAATTGTAAAATTTAGTATTTATATCACCTTATATTAACCATTTTTCTTTAATCATTTGTTTTCTCATATTTCCATTGAATGTGAGAAAGTAATTAAGTTTGACCGCAATGTTTAGTTTATGAGCAGGATCAGTGTTGTGATCATAGGTGGTTTTTATGTTTTGAAGATCATTGAGATCTTTCTCAAGAGTCATGATATCATTACTGATTTGTTTGGCATTAGAGCTACACCATATTTTTGGAGTATGTTTTAGATGTTTTAATTTGAGGCTACAATCAAGGAAATCATTGTTATGAGAAATTGAGGACAAAAAGTTTTGAATGATCTGAGAGCACTCGTCATCAGAAAACCAAGAATCGTTAAATTTAAAAGGCATACAGGGTTTCATGTCTTTGGTGGAGACAATGAACAGGATGGGATGATGATCAGAGTTTAGCCTATGAAGAGTAATACTAAAGATTGTGTCCCAATTATCTAATGAAAGGAAATTCGTGAAGGCTCTATCCATCTTAGAAGCAAGTACTTTTTTGTAGTTCCTTCTATAATAAGTGTATTTTGCACCAGTGAGATTGATTTCTTTGAGGTTGTTGTCATCTATTGAAGTTTTAAATTCTCTTGTGGAAATAGAATCTTGAGAGAGTCCAATTTTCTCACTTGAGTTGAGAATGGAATTAACATCACCCATAATAAACTTGGGTGCATTAATATTTGTGCCAAGATAATAATAGTCATTCCAAAGCTTTCTTCTTTCATGGTATCTATTCTTAGCATAAACAAAAGAGCAAAAAATCTGTGTCTCATTAATATTAAAATTGCAATTAAGAATCTAATCAGAGATATTGTAGACACTAGTATTTTTTAAAGAGAAATGTGAGAAAAGACATAGAGATTCTGCATTAAGGTTAGTAGTGATTTCACCAATAATAACATAATGTTTTTGACATATGTAAGAGTATTTAGAGGTATATTTTATTTTTACCTCTACAATAGCAAATAAAAGAGGATGATGAGTTTTAATCATTCTTTTTTGACATAATAAAGGTGTAAAAGATAGAAATTCCCTAAAAATCCCAAAAATGGATCTTCCTAAATGTTTAGTTTTGGGGTTGGAACCCCCTTTTCTCTTTTTTCCAGTGCCTTTATTTCTTGAAGATCTTCAAAATTCATGATTATCAAAGGTCTTTTATTTATTTTTTTCAGTATTTTGGGGTATTTTTCATAGCAGGTTCAAGTATCAAGTTACATATTGTATCTATAGGTAGGGAGAGAGATGTACCTGACACCTTGGAAGTTGCCACATGCTGTTTCTTGATTCTGTCTATGTCTGGAAAACATTGAATTTTCTCCACAGAAACATTCGTAACCTGCATGGGCTTAGTTTCCTGTGCTGATAAATTTATATTGAGAGCAACCAGTTTAGGTGCCATGACATCAGTATTACAGGGATTATTTAGAGTATCAACACATCCAGAAATGGCAAGGTTGCATATAGTGTCAGAGTTCGGTGGGAAATAGAAGCTGGTTCATCATTTTTCATTTCAATTTCATTATTTAGGCTTAGAGAGGTTCCTTTGTTAGTAGGTTTCATTGCTTAATATTTAAGGTTTGGAGTTATGGGTTTCATGTTACAGGAAAACATGGAATCAATATTAACATCAGACCCATCAGAAGAGGAATGTGTAATAGTATAGATTCCTACAACAAGTTCTTCTTCTACCCCAGGTTACACTACTGCTATCTGTTTTGTGTAGTTGTTGGTGTTTTGGGTTTTTGTAGGAGTTTGTACCGAGGGTGGAGTTACCTTAAAAGGGTTGACAGGTTCCAGTTTTTTATGACAATTTCAGTCATTTGATTAGTTGTGGATTGTGTTATAACCAGAGTGTCATTCTGGGTTTCCAATAGATTGACAAATTCTAAAGTGTGTGCAATGGAAGTCTAATTTTTAGAGAAAATAATAGATGTTCCTTGACTGCAAGGAGAGTCTACATTATCTGTTTTATTTCTATATTCAATATTTAACTCTAATATTTCAGTGGAATATACAGGATGTTTATTCTGGATCTATCCAGTACTCGAATATAGGGTGTGTTTTACCATATTTTGAATTGAAAAAATCTGAGGACAATCATCCTTATGTATAGGTATAGAATATGTATTGAAAGTATTGCAGTTCACTTGTTCAGGTGACATATCCCTCTTACCCTGATTATGATTAGTATTATGGATGAGGATGGGCCATGAGGTTTGACTAGATTTTTCCTTCTCATTGTATATCCTTACGGCATCTAAGACTAGATTTTATAGTTCTTCCAAAATGCTTTGGTCATTAATAGAGGAATATTCCTCTTCTGCAACATCTGACTAGTTTATACTCGAGGTGCCCCCTATGTGGGTTATACTGTGTTTTTTGACACAGATTTCAGGTTTCTTTTTGTGGGGTTCAGGTATCTCCATCATGGGAGATTTATCTTTTTTTTCTCTCCTAGTTTCATTCCAATCATTCTCAACTGGCTGGATTACATGCCTTCTAATCACCCTACAATTAGAGATTGTGTAACCAATAATTTTACAAAGGTCACAAAAGGGAGGTTTCCTCTCATATTGAATTCGGATTTCTGTTTTGTATTCATTCTCAGTGAAGTTGATTGTGTTAGGGAGTTTTGAATCTAAATTCATTTCCACCATAATTCTAGAAAAGAGCCCTTGGTCTCCATTTAATGTTTTGGGATCAATTTTAAGAGGGGTACCCATGAATGAAACAATGTCATTAATAATTTTTGGGTGAAAAAATAACCAAATAAGTTGATGAATTTGTACTAAAACTTGTTCCATTGTGTTTCTGTATGTGTGTGGATTAATAGTAGAGCCCCAATAATAAATTCTAAGCAATACCGACTTTAGATTAAGGTTTATAATTTTTCAAACCTTCTCTAAGTATTATTTTAATTTTAATAATATGTGAAAGTAACCTTTTTTTATTGGAATCAGTTTCTAGTTCATGAAATTTCAACAATGACCAATACGTGTATGAAAATCAGAAAGAGTCCAAGGACGATCACCATTAAGGTATGAGAGGTGGACCATGACAGAGCATTTGAACATTTGTGTGCATTCATGAAGAGAATCCAGATCCTCTCCCACCAAGAACCCACCATTATCAAGTCGCTTGACAAGAGTAGGCTTCTTCATAATTTATGTTCTTGGATCAGAGCTCTTTAGTGCATCCAGAAATGAGATCCCTTAGGATCTAGAAAATAAAGGACACATGTGTGTATCCTCATCAAGGTCATCTTCCGTATGATCTTTCACAACAAAATCATGAAAATGGAGTGTCTTATTCTTTTGAGGAGTCTAAAAATGATGGGATTCAAACCTCCCAAGCATGAGGAAGTCTGGCGTGTCTATGAGATTGAGGGTTTCAGGAAGAGGAGCCCGAAGTGTTTGAGGGTTCTAGTGAGATAAGGTCCCCCCATCTCTCCTTTTCATAAGACATGAATCATACAGAAATACATTACATAACCCATGAAATCATAACATTAACAGAAGACATGAAATTGGGTCATACACATTCACTTGTAACTTTTGGAACATGTATATGTTGTAGTCGTTTTACTCATTAAATTAAGGAAATGAAATCAGGCCTTTTCATAATCATATAGACATGAAAAATAGATACACCCATAAATGTATGGACAGGAAAAATGGGTCCACCCATAGAATTGTGAACATGAAATTATGGTCACACATGACATATATACTGCATGAGTTACCCATATTTACTTAATTCTTTTTAGGGAGATATTGTTCCCATCCATCACATAATGAAAACCATACATATTTGTGCTAAAATAATATAAATAATTCATTATATCAGAACCCACTGAATGAAATGGAATTAATAAACACTATTAAATTATAATATAACCCATGAAAGGAAATTGGTTTCATAAATATCATTCCATCATAATCATAAAACTTTCATAAAAAGAGTATGAATGGAAAATTTTAATCATATCCCTAGTAAAACATAACTAACATAAAATAATGTTATCTTAGATTAAAAATAATTTTGAGATATCCCTTGAAACCAATTCTTGAGGAAAATATTCTTTTAGATTTGAAAACATTTTCTAACCTGAAATTCTACACAATTTTAAAATAAATAATTTTTTTAAATAAACCTATAAACTTATAAGGTATGCTTCAAGATAATAAGATAATATAAAATCATAAAAATACATTCATGTCTTATAAGTAAAAAACATTCATCTCATACTTTTTTTCAGAAAATTTAAAAAGTAACTCCGATGGAAAAAATATTGTTTTAAAAAAATTTAATAAAAACTATTAAATTGGTAAAAATTGATTTAAATAATTTTATAATAATAGTAAAACTATTCTCGAAGACAATTTTAAGAAACATGGATGCCAAATATACACCAGTAAATACTTATGTATAAACAATCTCATAAAATAATGAGATTGTGAAATTAACCCTTTTTATTTTAAAATAGATTTGATAACATGTTAAGGAAGATTTGAGAAAACACTTTAAAACATAAAATATATATTTTGAATATTTTTATTTAAAATGAGATTAATATAACTTTTGAAATCATTTTTTCAAGAGAATAATCTCCAAACATTCAAAGTGTCCCTTACCACTTTGAGACATTTAAATCATAATCCCCAAGAAACAGTGACATTAAAAGAAGATTAATATATCATGAAAATAATTATATTCCTGATATAACATTGTCAAATGATCATATATACACCTCTTAAAATAACATAGCTGCATAAAAAACATTTGTCTCAAAGAGGGAAAATTGGGACAAAACTACCTTACTCATTTGGTAAAGTTAGAATCGTTAAACCCTATTAAATAGAGATAATCAAATTTATATTTATATAACCATAAATTAATGTATAAAATTAATATAATACATTCACGGTATGTATTTACACAACACAAAAAGGAGAGGGCAATAAGGCATGTTTCTCACAGATTTAAAAGTGACACAAAAAATCCTTTACCGTAGGACAGACTCCCCTCGTACATATATACAAATCATATATAGTGATTTTAGAAATATTATTATCATATAAAAGAATAATAATAATATTTATGATATAATATATGTGTCATTATTGACATTATACTACCTATTTATTAATAATTCCATGTATAAGTAACGTTTTGGGTAATAACCGCTTTGTTTATCATACACGTTTTGACTTTTTATTCCCGATCCTATTAATTTGATAATGATTTACTTACATAAAACGTTTTCTAAAATGATTTATATATCATATATATTTATTATTTAAATATATATAAAAGATAGATATATGAATTGGAATACACTGTCCATGGAGACGACAAGTCGTATATATGCATAAACATTGTTTCCATTTTATTATCATACTGAATGGAAGAAAGTAAATGATATATATATATATATATTATTAAATTAGAATTATTATGTGAAATATTAAATATTTTGTCTTTATATACATTTTTTATAATAATTATTGAAATGGTTAGCGTGGAAGATGAATCTCATCGCGTTATGAAGACGGTAAGTTATACGTACACACGAGCGACAATATCACTCTCTTAAGGGAGAAAGGGTCACGAATTAGATGGTATATTAATTTTTTATGATCCATATCATGAAATATTAATTATTAGTTTCTATTATATCCATATTTTTAGCCATCCAAATGAATTAGTGATGAAAAAAAGATTATACCGTAGTGTGGAGACCGTAAACCGTACGTACGATTGCATGGTACATTCATTTTTTACAGGATGAATAAATTGTGGAATAAGATTATTACATAATAATAATAACATAAAATAATATTTTTGATATTTTATTTAATAATTTATAATGAAATAAACCCATGAATATGAATTAGAAGAAGAAACTATTTTGATAGAGTTAGTAAAGAGATTACCTCTTCTTCAACGATCTCCCACTAGATCTCCTATTAAGGATAGAAGATTCTATATTTGGAGAAGACCAAAACCACTAGAATGTTACTAAGGAATTTATAATGTAAAGTTTTTGGTTTTGGTCAATATATAGGTCTCAAAGTGGTGGGAGGAAGTGAGGGAGGAGGTGTCTTTTATAATTGAGGTGATGGACACTTTTGGAAATCCCCAAAATAATAAAATATAATAAGATTATTCTATATATAAATATTTAAAAATGATAAATAAATTAAAATTAGAAGACATTTTATACCATATTATATACCCCAATTATTATTTAACATTTTTTTGATTTTTAAAATATTTAATAATAAATAATGTAAATAAGATAACATTATTGTCAAATTTAATACTAATTATTTTATTTGACTTCAAATACATCAAGAAAAGATGGTAATTATATTATATTGATTTCACATATCTATAATATATCTTATATATCTATTAAAAGTGTTAGAAACATTAAATAATCCAAATTAGTCCAAAATTAATACTATTAAACTCAATTATTCTACTTTTCTGTTAATTAAATAAATATTGTTTTTTCATTGAAGAATATTTTAATGAAATTAAATAACTTCTAAAAATTAAAAATATTTTTTAATGAAAATAA
Source organism: Viscum album (assembly GCA_963277665.1). NCBI lineage: Eukaryota > Viridiplantae > Streptophyta > Magnoliopsida > Santalales > Viscaceae > Viscum > Viscum album. The sequence continues at coordinate 1,364,415,919 of OY728166.1, read as the reverse complement.
TTTCATTTATATCAAAATAGATATTTATATTAGTTCATATCGTGAATTTTTCCCTTTGTGGACACATAAAATATATTAAATACAAGAGAGTGATACTTTGTAACTATCATTGATTTAAATAATATATAATTTATTTTATGGAAATGTTTCCATGAAACAAATCAAAATAGATCATAATGTGATAATTTTTTAATAATCATCACCCAAAATTTTTTGTACAAGTTTTGGCTTTATTTTAAAACTTATCAATTAGATTTACCCTTAATTATTCTATTATACTTTTAATTGTGTTAATAACATTTTGAATATTACGAGGTTATAAATTATTAATTATAAGTGTTAAATTGTCCATAAGTGGATAAATTATGAGATTTTAAACCTTATGCTAATATCATTGTATTATTAAATATTTTTGTGAGTTTTAATTAATTTTAAAAAATATTAATTTTATAAAATATCATTACTGTCAATTTAGACACTATTCACAATATTGTATTTATATAAAATCAAAAGAGCAAGATAATTTTAAAAAAATCGTTTTATACAATACTAAAATTTCATATGAATCAATAAAAGTTTTACATCACCTTAAATAAATCAAATTATATTTTTTTAAAATTTTATATTATCGTTTATGTGTTTATTTTATTAATTAGACAATTATTCCGTCAACATTGTATCACATTTTATGTTAATTATTTTATCACTAAAAATTGTAAATAAATTATCTTGATATAGATAATCATTTTAAATTTCAGTTTAATATTTATAGTCAAATTTATATTCTGTATAACATTATATTAAAAATTGTTTACTTATTAAATTTATGACTATGACATCTTTAACCTATCATTAAATAAAATATAATAAATGTAATCTTAATAACCAAGTGGCATATAATGGTTATAATTATATAATAAGGTTGGTTTTGGTCGAAAATCACTTATCCAATGACATTAGGAGAAGTGTTATGGTACTTTTATAATATTATAATATTATTTTTACCATTAATTATCCAATTTACCCTTAACCGAGATAAATAAAAAATATACTAAAGTTATTATTCAAAAAAAATTATGTAGATCTTATTGGACCCAAAATTTTATTCTGATTACAACCATGTATGCACATTTTTCGAAATTCAATTCTTAGAAGTAAATAAATTAAGTTACACCTTAATCCCGCAGATGTGGCGAGAAGACAAGTAAACGAGATGTTTAAAAGTTCAATATGATTTTATATCTAATTTCACTCTAAATTTTTTCCAATTAAATGAATAATATTAATATATATTTTATTGATATATTTTTCCTCTAAAAAAAATTAAATTATAATAATTATTTAACCCAAAAAGAATATATTTATCTACAATGTAGTATTTTTCACTATTCGTAAAAAATGAACCTTCTCAGAAAAATTCTAAAAAATCACCCTAAGTTAATTTTTTTATTAAAATTATGAAAATAATATTTTTTTTATCAAATTCAATTTATAATTTTGTCTAATATTAATTTTACTATTTTTCATTTATGGAAATAAAAAGCAGTTCATTTGAGAAAATAATAGTTTTAAGCATATAACGAATTAAAAAAAATACTTTTTTCATTATCAATACATTCTATTTATATAAAACTGTTATAAATAATATTTTAAAATTAGTTATTAATATTAGTATTACAATTTTAATGAATATGTTATAACTATCTCATTTAAATAATTATAATATTAATGTGTTGTTTCGAAGAAACTCAGTATTGCGTATAACGCAAGAAATGTTTGTGTTGCATGTAGTGAAAGCTTCCCTTGGTGTTGTGTATAACATAGTCCAAAATTTAGTTTTTCATGAAGTGAAAATATCTAAAAGATTAAATTAATCTGAAAAACTCACAAAACCCCAGGGTGTTACATTCTACCCCCATTTTAAGGAATTTTTATTTGAAATTTTTCGAGGATACCAATGTTTTAATAATTGAAAGTTCCATTCATAGAATCCCACATTGTAAAAACAAAAATTAAAACATACTTTTAAAACGGAGTGTTAGAAACGTAATGGATAACCAAAGTAACTAATAACTAGGTTTCCACATAGGAGAACATAGGTGAATATTTGGTTGTGGAGGAAAACTGTGAGTAATCATAGATGTTGAAAAAGATCACAAATCATAAGAAGGTGGGTGATCTATAGAAAGTTAAAAATCACAAAACCATAAGCTAATGAAGCATGAAAGAGGTCATTGATATCATAAAAAGTGATGACAACATTACAACCTTTAAATAATGATCCTTTTTCATAATGTTGATGAATTTTCATGGGTAGATATATATACATGATTTCAACACAATCTCATATTTTTCTATGGCTTGATTTCTTTCCACTTTACCTCTTATTTTGATAAATTAAGATGAATTTATCACTACTGAAGCATTAGTAGATCATGATATCCATAAATATAATCATAGGTCATTCTAACTATAATTATCACAACAAAAAGATATGCACAAGTTATCAAATATGCATATATCCCAAAATGGAGAGATAATAATTTAATCTATAATAAATCATATGATGTTTAATATAATTCATTTTGAAAATGGTTAACTATATAATCCTACCAAAATAGAAAAATACAAAAATTTAGAAATAAGTGTACTAAAATAGCTTAACATTTGTCACCCATATATCATAGGGTAGCACTTAGATGTCAAATTCCAAACATGTGAATACCTTCATCATGTATTCACATGAATCGTGGTAATAACATGAATTATCATACATCCTTATTAAAAACTTGCATGTTTCCTTATTAAAAATATTATTGGATAAATTCCATAAGTCCAAAAGTTGTAAACTTCATCCATGACAGCAAAAAACACTTTTCAATTAATCCATAATTAATCCAATGGAAATAATTAGCATCCAATTTACTAATTTAGATATGACATGTCTTTATTAAAATAAAATTATCTCATCATCATGTACATATTAAGGGTTATCCTTAACTTAATCACATGATTTAAAAATATGTCACTTTTTTACAAAAAAATCACCTTTCATGGATACCAATACCATTAATCATATGCTCTCAAATCCTTAAAGAAAAAATAAAGTGGACAAATCACAAGATATTTAATTATCCTATAATACTGTAAGTGAAATAATATAGTATTATTCTTGAATACCATTACATAAACACTCTAATAATCCTTATTTATTTTTAAACCATTACTCAGGACTCATCATCTTAATCATTCATCGAATATGAAATTTGAATCATGTCTTATGGTTCCCCAACCAAAATATTATCAGGCTTCTTATGTTCAATAAAAATAATATAGTTTAAAAATCCCATACCATTAATGATAGAAAACATTAATTTTAACCTTTTTTTTCTATTCACCACTATTGACTATGACAAGAAAGCATAGTTTGAGAAATAATTATCATATATGAAAAAAATAATCTTGAAAAATTACTTATACGATACTTAAATCATGACACCTACATTTAAATATATGAAACCTTAGTCTTAAATGTTGAGACATCCACAAAAATATCCATAGAAATATCACTATGGATATCACTGAGTTTTCTCATCCTAGTTTACAATGTTTACCACAACCTTCACTCTGATATCAAGTATAATGTCACAATCTTGACATACATGGACATTACATTAATTTTTATGAATACATAATACATTAAAAAAACAAAATCCCAAAGATCTTATTAGTGTAGTGACTTTGGAAACATGGAACACATACTTATATTCTAGTTAAATATATTTAATGTTTAACACAGTGATATCTACCTTTATCACTCCTACCTAAAATATTTATTTATAACATGGGGAATAAAAAACATAAGAAAAGGGTGAGGTCAGATGATCAGTAATAATAAACAATGGAGGTATTTAACCATAAGCATGAGCATAAGGGTATGAGATTATGACCATGAAAATAGAATACCAGACCCTTCATATCATAGATTATAAATAGGAGTCATAACATACATATTGGTAGTTCAGGAGACATAAATCTCAATGAAATAAATGACATAATCCATGAAATCATAACATTAACATAAGGAATGAAATTTTGGCATAAACATGAACTTTTAACATTCTAAACATGTATAAATTTTAGTAGGTTCACTCATTAAATGAAGGACATGAAATTATGCCCTTACATAACCATATAGTCATGAAAAATAGGACAACACATAAAATCATATACATGAAAACCTTGTCCACAGAATGAATTGTGAACATGAAATCTGGTTTAAGCATAACATATATACCTCATGAGTTACAATTATTTACCCAATGCATTTTACAGAGCCATAGGTACCCCTATCACATAATGAAATCTATATATATATGTGTACCACAACAACATAAATCATTCATCATATTAGCACCCATGGACTGAAATGCATTTCATAAAAATCATTAAATCCTAATAAAGTCCATGAAAAGAAATGTGTTTCATAAATATAATTCTAACATAAATAGAAACCATTCATAGAAATAATAAGAATCAAAACAATTAATCGTATCCCCATTAAAACATAAGTATCATCAAATAGTGTTATCTTAGATGGAAAATAATTTGGAGATATCTCTTGAAAACAATTCTTGAGAATAATACCCTATTTTCTTTGAAAACATTTTATTTACATGAAATGACATAAAATGTTAAAATAAAACATTTTCATTGAAGATAAAATTTTAAACATTTAAGGAAATCAAAAGGAAATAAGGTGACATGAAAGTATTAAAATCCCTTAATTATATATAAGTAAAAAACACCATTCTTATACTTTTCATAGAAAATTCCAAAAGGACCACATAGGGAATAGAAAAACAAATATTCCTTTCAACATGTTTAATAAAATATCATATATTAATATAAATTAATTTAAACAATTTTAGAATAATAATAAAAATATTCTCGATTTTTTAAAAAACATGGATGATAAATATACCCTAGTAAATACATAAATATAAACAATATCGGAAAGAAATGAGATTTTAAAAATAGCCATTTTTCTATGAAAATAATTTTGAAAAAAATATAAAGAATATTCAAAAAAACAATAATTCATAAAACATTTATTGATAATTGTTTTACTCAAAAATGAGCTTAATAGATCTTTTGATAACATTTTTTGAGGAGAATAATCTTCAATCATTTCAAGGTGTCCCACACCACTTGGAATCATTTGAATCACCATCCCCAATAAATAATAACATTAAAAGAAGATCAAATTATCTTTGAAAGAGGGATATTTTTGATATAACATGTCAAATATATGTATATACACCTCATAAAAGAACATAGGTTCATAACAAAATATGTGTATCAAAGAAGGAAATTGAGATGAAACTACCCTACTCATATGGAATCTTTTGAATCATAAAACCCCATGAAATAGATAGAATCAAATAGATATGTAAATACTTATATATTAATGTACAATATTAATATAATTAATTCAGGGGATGTATCAACAACACATAAAAGAAATGAGTTATGGATAAGGCATGTATCTCACAAAAACTAAAAAGTGACACAATATTCCCTTACCTTAGGTCTAATTCCCCATGTACAAATATGAAACTTCTGCATAGTGTTTTAAAAAAATATTATTAACTTATAAAAGAATCATAATAATATTTATGATATCATTTATGATTCATTTATGATATTGTATCACCCATTTATTAATAATTCAAATTTTAAGTAACATTTTGTGTAATAACTGATTTGTTTATCGTATATGTTTTGAATTGTCATTATAGATCCAATTACATAGAGAATTATTTAATTAATTATATAATATAAAGAATATTTTATATATCATATATATATTTAGTATATAAATATTTATAAAATATAGGTATATGAAATTAAATACACCGTTCCAAAAGATTGTAAGATGTGCGTATGCATGAACGTTGTTTCCATTTTCTTATCATACTAGAGAAAACATGTAAATGACATATATATATAATTACATTAGAATTATTATGTCACACATTTAATATTTCTTCATTATATATATTTTTTAAAATCATTTTTGAAATGGTTAGAATGGAAGATAAATCACATCGCATTGTGAAGACGGTAAGCTGTACGTACGCATAAGCGGCAATATATTTATATTAATGGAAAAGGGTGACTGTGTAGATGGTATATTAATTATAAAGGATCCATATAATAATTTATTTATTATTTATATCCATTATATTCATAATTGTATCCATCCAAATAATTCAGTGATGAAGAATAAATTACACTATGGCATGGAGATGGTATGTCATACACACGCACGTGTGGTACTTTCATTTTTCATAGGATGAAAAAAAGGTAGAATAAGCTTGTTACATAATCATAATAACATCACTTAACATTTTTTATATTTTAGTTGCTGTTTTATAATTAAATCAACACTCAAAGAGGAAGTATAAGAAGAAATAATTTTGAATGAGTCGGTAAGGAGATTACCTCTTCTTTGACGATCTCCCTATATATCTCCTCTTTGGGACACTAGAGGTGGAAATTGCACATGAGAATAACCTCTATAATTTTACTAGGGAAGTTTATAAGAGAGATTTTTAGTTTTTGGTCATTATATAAGTCTCAATGTGGTGTGCATAAGTGAGGAAGGATATACCCTTTTATAATTGAGGTGAGGGGCACTTTTTGAAATCCACACAATAATAAAATATAATAAGTTTATTGTAGAACTAAATAAATCAAAAATAAACATAAATTAAAATTATAAGACATGTTCGACCATATCCTAAACCCTTGTGATTATTTACCATTATTTTTATTTTTAAATAATTTGTTAATAAATTAATTCAATAAGATATCATTATTATAAAATATAATACTATTTATTTAATTTGACTTCAAATACATCCATAAAAGGTGGGAATTAGAATATAATACTTTATAAAATCAATAATATATCTTATATATATAGTAAAATATTTGAACAAATTATCTAATCCAAAATATATCAAAATCAATATTATTAAAATCAATTATTCTATTTTTTTAATTAGAAAATTATCATTTAAGAAGAATTTAATGTAATTATATAACTTATAAAAATTTAAAATAAAATTCTATAGTGAATCTAATTACATTTATATCAAAATAGGTACATAGATTCATTCATAGAGTGATTTTTTCCTATATGGACACATAAAATATATTAAATACAAGAGAGTGATACTTTAAAACTATACTTGAATTAAATAATATATAATTTATTTTCATGGAAATGTGACCATTAAAAAATTAGAAATCAATCAAACGTGATATGGTTTTAATTATATTAATCTAATAATTTTTGTATATTTTTTTGTTTTATTTTAAACCATATCATTTTGATTTACCGTTAATTATTGTATTGTTATTTTAATTGGGGAAACATCAATTTAAATACTAAGTGGTAATAAATTTTTACTTATATGATGTAAATTATCCAGAAATGGAAGCATTATAAAATTTTCTAATATATCCTAATCTCTTTGAATTTGTTTAATATTTTTATGATTTTTAATTAATTTAATAAATTATTGTTTATTATTCACAACTTTGTCGTTATATAAAATCGAAACAACAATATTATTTGGAAAAAACCATCTAGGACACTCCAAACATATCAAATTTATCTTTAAAATCTGCGTAGCACCATAATTATTTCAAATCAAATTTATTATAATATGTTTTAATATCATTTATTAGATAGTTTTAATAATTAAACAATTATTTCATCATCATTATTTCCCAATTTATGTTAATTATTTAATCACTAAAAATTATAAATAAATTAGCATGATGTAGATAAACATTTTATATTTCAAATGAAAATTTACAGTCAAATTTATCTTCTATATAACCATATAATATAAATTATGTAATTGTTAAAATTATGACTATGATATAGTTAGATTATCATAAAATAAAATAAAATAAATGTCATATTCATACCCAAGTGTCATAAAAATATTTTAATGTCATCATAAGTTGGATATTTGTCAAAACCCACTTATACAATGTGAAATGCTCGAATCAGTGTGAATAAAAAAGAGGGGGAGGGGCTGAGTCCGTGATACCTTAAAATATTTTTACTAGTTGATTATTTTAAATTAAGCATCTATGGTGGGTTAAATCATTGATCTACTCTTATTATGTCTCTCATTATTACCTTGAATGATGTTGTTAATGTGAATCCACTGAACACAAGGATTTATAATGTTCAGTTCAAAGACCTACTCCTTACTATGTTGGTTGTTATACCTAACATAGATTCTCCACTATAATCTTATTATCAATTACAATGGTCGATGCAGAGTCCCAATGCTTCTCTCCTGAGTCCCATATGAGGTTATTTATACTGCTTTCCACAGTGTTATCGGGGTCCCACTTGCCCGATCAAGAGTCTCACTGAAGTCTCCTCCTCCTCCCAGAATCACATATGGTTCTTCCATCTCTCGAGTGACACGGGAATATTACTTATTAGTTATCTCTTAATTCAATGTATATTGATGTTATTATCTTCCCACAAATTCTTGAAAAATCATACATTCCTGTGTATCTCTTCAAGAATATTCCACAGCCTTTGGTAAGGTATGTTGGCCATGCTCAAAAACTCTGATCACTTTTTTGATCTGTTTCCTTAGTGAAACAATGGTGAGGAAAATTATTTATTCTTCATATAAAGACCCTAAATCACATTGATGAGTGAAAATGGTGCATACAACATATTCAAGAATATAATATAAAAGAATGATATTGCACAATATCAACTCTGTCTCTCATCTTGGTCTCTAAAACACTGTAAAATCAGATATAATATCTTCTTTAATTATGTCTGGATTCAATATCAATTCTCATTCACTTCATGAATGAATTGCATGGAACACAAAAAATTCTTGATTTGATATCTCAATCACTTCTGACACATGCATTTTATTATACATGATTCCATTGATACATAATATCATTCTTGTAAACATAAACAAAAACTATTCTTATATCAATAGTTTTGGTTCAATGAGTGTATCTCATGCACTATCTATCTTATTTTCTTCAATAAATTTTCACACATGCAATTATTTATCCTTTGGTTCCTTATACACACACACACATTTTATATTGGGCTCAATATTTGTGTGTTTCTTTAAACCCAAATGGGTGTAGTCTTTTATATGTGTTCTTCTTCATTCATCCTCCTTATTCTTTACATGTCCACGCACCATGTCCCTTGTTTTCTTTTCATGCATATGGTCTCAACTCATGTACATATATGAATGTGAACCATGCATGGAACCTCCATTATCTTTTGTAAAAAAATGAGGCCTCAGGTTACTTAAAATAAAGAACATGAGTGGATATGATCAATTCATTCACACACAAGCTCATGCCTTCATGAAATCTCCTTTTTCATTAAAAATGAACCGTTGGAAACACATTATATTAATTGTGAAAATAAGAGGGAGTTCTTATTTTATTTTGTAAAACCAAATATGGTCACGATTATCCTTCTTCACCCAAAGGGTGTGCGAGGACCTTCTTCATAGAAGAAAAAGAGGTTTTTGGTTCTCTCTTTGCAAAGGGTCAACAAGGGTGCATGTGCATTAGTTGGTTGCCTGTGGGATTACCTCCATGATGCATGATGAGGGTTTCGAAAAAATATTCACATGTTCATGGGTTTTCTTCATATAGAGGTGTAGTTATCCTTCAGGAGACGACATTGAGAGTGCATAGCTCTTGTCGAAGGTCTGTGGATCTCAACATCTTCTTCGCGTAGAATTTCAAACTAGGGAATGATCTGTTTTAAAAAGTGGAGCACTCAGTAGGCGAAAGGCTACAACTCCTCTAATATCTATGATCCTCTATTTATAGGATAAGAATGGATCTTCTACACATTCTAAATCTCTCCTTTGAATCAGCCAAGTTCTTCCCTTTGAATAAATAAGATCATCAATATTTTAAAATCGTTTACCACATATTCAGTATATCTCGGTTTGTTTCTGTTTAACTTAGGATCCTTAATTCTTATGAACTCTTCATGTACATGCACTATGAGTCACATGCAGAGCTTCTTCTTGATCACTCGAGTGGCACTGCATCGACATGTTCATTTTCTCTCAGCTTATACGGGATATTCCTATTTTATTGCTTGCATGCATTCATAATTCCATGCATGGTATTGATTTGTCCAGATGATCCTCATGTGAGGGATTTTCTCTTCAACAGTGACTGGGAGCTCGATCAAGGAAGTACAACTTCATCTCTAGTGTACAGTGGATTTGGGATGAATGGAGGTTGAAGAAGACATGGATAAACATGATCAGACAGCTCAGGTTCAAAAATTCCACACACGAGATGATGAATGATAGAGATTATATCATGGACCCTAATTAAGATATGCAGACGAGATTGCATGTGTGATTAGATGAAATTTCGTAATTGCGTCTGCATTTTTAAAAACATTTCCCACATAAAAATGCAGATGTGGTTTTTGTTTGGTTTAAGTATCAAACCGTGACAACATATACTCGGAATTCTCCACCACCCACCACAGTACTGCCCCATACCATGTTCCCCTTGTGGAAACACTCTGCACCCAACCTCTGATCTTCCTCCGTGCTGTCCATCATGGTGGCACTCTCATCGTTCTCCCATGTGCCTCTGTGGGCATGATTTTGTGAACGGGCTTTTCCTCGTGCACTCCTACCACTTCTCAGCTAGCCTTGATGGCCTCCCTTGTACATGGTTGACCCTGTCCCACATGTGCCTAGTGTTAAGGTTGTCGGCTGGCTGGGGGATAGCCCCATGTTTTGGTATGTAAGACCATAAAATATACTTCTAAGTGAAACATTCATGGACACTTAGTAATATAAACATGAAAGTACGCATCTCTTCAAATTCCAATCCCATGAACCTCTCCATCTCTTTTCCTCTTCTGCATTCTCTTTTAATTCAATCATCTCATCTTCATCTATTATGAATTCCAATATGCATAGATACAATACATGCATATTTATTCCTTTTAGTCCTCAATTCTATTTGGAATTTTAATTCCAAATACCATCACTCATCTTCCTTCATCCAACCATGGATGGTACTACTCCTCTCTCCCTCATGCATTGAAAAATAATTAATGGAAACATTTTAGTAAAAAATGTGGTCTATTTGACACATGTTTTGGTCTTTTAAGATCAGAACAAACAATCATTTGATTTTTTCACCAACTTCATCCAATTATATGGTATTGGATGGATCTTCCAAATTCATCCTGCTATCAATCATTGGATGACCTACTTCAAATGGTGTAACAAAGTGTCATTCATTGACACAAGTATTGGAACTTAGGACCAATTCAACCATCATTTGAATTTGTTATAGAGAATTTCCAAGCATGACATCCAATGTAATTTAATACTGATTCTCTAAGTGACATAATATTTGGAAGAACTTCCCCTATTCAATCACCACCACCACCACAATCACTACCTTTCCGTACTTATATTCAAACATTATTGACAACAAATGCAATATTATGCTATATAATATCACCTTTATATTTTGTTTTCAATATCACATAGGAACACTTTATATGGGTCAACATGCGTACCAATGTTTTCTCCCCCTTATTGGAAACCAAATTTAAAGGTTTAGTGGGGTTTATATAAATACATGTTCTCCTCCATTTAAAAATATCTTCTTGAATATTTCTGAGAGAGGGATGATACCACATGGTTCACTTAGAAAATAGCATTTAGTTAATCAACTCTAAGTATAATTGGTCTAAACCAGTGTAGAAAACAATCGATATATGACTAGGGTTTTCAATGTAGTCCATAAACAACCATACATGTAAAATCATGCTCAGAGTGTATCAATTATTAACAAGGGGTTGGAGATAATCATATTTATCAATGAAATGATAAATCATACACATAATTCACAAAACATATTAAAAATTACAAGTTAAAAGATCAATATCACCCTATCACTTAATATTGTCATCAATCAGTCACTCCCCTTAATTTAAAAGTTTAATACAATTTAGAATAATGGATGAATGTATGACTGGAATACCTCAGGTTTCAACATCAAGAGATGATATTTTTATCATTATTTTTCATGAAATAATCCTTGAAATTATCTCCTTTATATTTTCTCCCCCACAAGGGGTGAAACCTATTTGATTTAACCTTGTAAAAATTATCATCAAATAATCTTTAAGATATTCATGTTGACAATATTCAATTATGGAACATTCCAAGTATTTATCAAATTGTGAATAATCTATCCAAATAGTTTTTATCCACATTTCTCATTCAAATATCTTGTTGAGAATTACCTTTAACTTAAATTCCTTACAATGTAAGAACACATATACAAAAATTTTAAGGCAGTAAGATGGAACACATGTGAGCTTCTTAATAAGATCAACCAGGCTAAGAATTTCTTCTCAACCTACGAACTCCTTTCCAGGTATCTCTAATGAGTTTGGTACTCTTTATGCTAGTGTATCCTATCCATTTAAAATTTTGATCTTTCATTGTTAGCATGGATAATTTAATTCCCTTAAAATTCAACATGTGTGGATTGTTTGTCCTTAATTCTACCTTTAGTGATGTAGCTTCCACTGGTTCTTTTTTTTTAATTTTCAATATATCCATTTTTCCTGGTAAAACTGTTATAAATTTGTTTTCATGAAGTCCAACCTTCTTTCACCTTCCAAAAAATAGTTGTGAGAAACTTCATTTGTCATGTGCTGACAACCTCTCATGAAATTCGAATTTTCCTTCATATGGAATGACTTGTTTCCCCTTTGACAATGATTTAACTAGTACTTCATCTTTAGCTCTTTGTAGTTCTCTAGAAATTTTCAATTTATTAGTCCAGATAAATAAACACTTATTTTTAATATTTTCTGATTTGTAGCTTCTACATGGATTATTCAATGTTTTCATTTTACCTTTCTTAGGAAAATTATATTCAATCAATAATGTCTTCTGCTAGATGTATTGTATTTTTTATGTTCACCTTTCTTACATTAATTTCCATGGCTTGTTTGCACTGATCAATGGTATGAAATTTCTTTCCATAATAGAAGAATATTTTCTTGGTTTAAATGAAATTCTTGGAATCTCTCTTGAAAGCCTTCTTGGGAATATTTTCTTTAACTATTTTCGTGACTTTAGTGTCTCACATATTCCAAATAGAAGAATTTTCAACTCTCTTTTACTTTCTACTACCATTGTTGTTATCTATTATCATTATCAACATATACATAAGGCATGTTAGGACTAAATCGGTACTCATCATGACTATGACCACTTCTGTTGCACTTATCAAAGAAGTCTTCCAGATATTTAAATCTGTTAATGATAGAAAGATTCTTCTTCATCTATATTTTCTTCCTTTGGTTTACATGATACATCATTTCATAAAATATATTTTCCTTTAATGTAGGTCATCCATAAATTTCATACGATGACATATTATAACAAAAATCATTTTACAGATTCATAATCTTATAGAAACACCAATAATAACCAATAAATATATTTCCTTTTCTTATAGTACTAGTATGGCTAAATCCAGTGCTTTTTTGTTTATAGAATTGTTTTCCTTATGTGGAGAATCCATTTGGGGGTTGTTCTTCTTAATCATCCCCATATCCATCCTTGAAATTTTGATGGGTGTATCAAAAATTTTATAAATTCACATCTTCCCATCTTTTAGATTTGAACCTATACTTGCAGATGCAAATGTATTAGTAGAAATGGAAATAACTATATCTTTGGATACCTTATTCTTGGAGGATGTTTCCATTGGATTAGAAGATGATTTGATATTCCTATTGTAATCATATTCCTCAATTAAAACATGAGTGGAAGTATCTCTTCTTTCATTTGTTTTTGAAGTTCCATCTTGGAGTGATTGTTGATTCTTCAATTTCACCTCCAACTCTAAACACATCATGTTGAGGGAGTTTTTTTCATAATGAACTGATCTCATCTTACTTTACCAATTCTCCTATAACATTGTCATTTTTTATTCATTCAAATTTCATTAATATTGAAAAGTGATTTCAAGCTCCTTTATCTTGTTGGATTTATCTTCTAGTTGTGAAGCTTTGATCGAAATAGATACTTTGTGATACATTTAAAATGAATGAAAATCTTCTACAAATACAATATCAAAGAATTATCTCTAAAAAACATCCCTGCAATTCCTCTGCAACATGAGAATTCCTTTCATAGAAAATAAAAATTTCTTCTTCCTTTTCCATCACTAGTTTTATGGGAATGTTGGATATACCAACCCTTTTAGAGAAGGCCACTTCTTTGGCATCAGAATCTTCTTCCAGCTATAATTTTTAATCTTAGAGAGCACTAGTGTCTGCAGAAATATGTATTTCCATTTATCTAGGGATTTTTTCATATTTTCATTAAATATATACTTAATATCACTAATTTATATTTCATCATCACATATTTAACATGATTCATCAGAAGAGTCATAATAAAACTAATTATAACATGTTGTACCTAACAGATCACCTTAAATATAAGGTGTCTCCCCATTAGTAGTAAGCTTATTCAACTTCCTTGCCTATTTCTTAATTCTATTTTTTGAGTCATGTAAGAAATCTCTATTTGAGGTTTCTAACTAATATCTTGAAATATGTACTTCATAAAGACTCTTTTGGATATTTTAGAGGAGACCTTGATGTGATACAAATTGAAGTGCCTAGTTATGTGTGAATCACTTAGAGGAGGAGGGGGTGAATAAGTGATCCATATAAATGTTTTAACTAATTTATTATTCTCAATTAGACATATATGTCTGGTTAATTCCTCGATCGACTATTCTCATGTCTCTCAGCCTTTCCTCAAATGATGTTGTAAATGTAATTCCACCGAACACAAGGATTTACAAGGTTTTGTATAAAGACATACTTCTTGCAGTGTTGGTTATTATCCCCAACACAGATTCTCCACTATAATATTATTATAAATTAAAATGGTTGATACATATTCCCACTTTATCTCTCTTGTGTCCCACATGAGTTTCTTTATACTAAATCCCACATTGTTACAATAGTCCCACTGGTCTGCTTCAATGTCTCACTGAAGTCTTCCTCTCCTCCGTGAATCACACATGGTTCTTCAAGATCTCGATTCACATGAGTATATTCATTCTTAGTTCTCTCATGATTCATTATTGATTGGCCTTATGATCTTCCCACACATGATTTTTAAATAACACTAGCCTTTGAATCTCTTCATGAATCTTCAACAACATTATGTATGGTCTTTTGGCCTTTCTTAATAAACCTGATCACATTTCTGATCAGTGTCCTCAGTGGAACTATGGTCGGGAAATTATTTCTTCTTCCGATCAAGACATAGCCTCACTTTTATGTGTGAAAATAGTTCACAAAACATCTTCAAGAATATAATATACCAGAATGATCTAGTACAATATCAGTTCTGTCTCCCTTCTTGGACTCTCAAACACTGTCAACTCAGATATAAGATCTTCTTTAATTCTGTCTAGATTTATTCTCCATTCTCATTCACTTAATTTAGGAATTTTACGGAAATCAAAGGTTCTTGTTTTTATATCTCAATGACTTTTCACACATTCCTGATATTATACTTGATTGCATGAATCTATAATATCTTTCTTATAAAATGAAACACATATTATTCTTATATTAATATTTTAGGTTCAATGAGTCTGTCTCATGCACTGCCTGTCTTATTTTCTTCACTCAATATGCACACACAATTCATTCTTATTTGGTAATTTTCACACACACAATTATTGTTTTGATTGGGTTCAATATTTGGGTGTTTCTTTAAACCCGAATGGGTGTAGTCTTTTATTTGTGTCTTCTTCTTTCTTCCCCATTCTTCTTCACATGTCCACACAATTTTTCTATTGTTTTGTTTTCATGATGATGGTCTCAACTCATGACCATGTATGCTTTTGTACAATGCAAGAAACCTCCATTATCCTTTGTAAAAAATTGAGTCCTCGAGTTTCAGCAAATAAATCAGATGAGTGCATATTTTCAATGCATTTACACAAAACCTCCTACCTCCATGCAATCTTCTTCATCTTCAAAAAATGAACCCCTGCAAAGAGGTTATATTAAAGGTGAAAACAAGAGGGGGTTCTCCATTTTTTCATGAAACTAATGATGGCCACAGTTCTGTTTATTCATGAAAAGGGTGCATGATGATCTCCTTCATAGAACCAGAAGAGGTTTTTGGTTCTATATTCACAATGTTTCAACAAGGGTGCATGTGAATTGGTTTTTTTCCAATGGGATAAATTCAACAAATCACAACACGGGTTTAGAAAAACCAATTTTGTGTTCATGGGATTTCTTAGCATAGAGGTGTGGTTCTCTTTCTCTAGAAAAATTTGAGAGTGAGTAACACCTGTCAAAGGTCTGCAGAGCTCTGCTTCTTCTCCACATATAATTTCAAACTAGGGAATCTTCTATTTTCTAGACAGAAGCACTCATGTAGGAAAAAGTAATCAAATATTCCCATATTGGTTCTACTATATTTATAGGTGACGATTGGATATTTTACATGTTCTAAATCTATCCATTGAATCGGCTGAGGTATTCCCGTTGAATAACTGGGATCTTTAGTATTTTTATGTCTTCAAACACAGATTCCGTATATCTCGGTTTTTTCTATTTAACTTGGGATCCTTAATTCTCAAGAACACCTCACATGTTTGCACTATGAGTCGCATGCAGATCTTCTTCTTGGGTGCTTGAGTGGCACGACCTCAGAAACTTCATCTGCTCTCGGCCTTCGTGGGATTTCATGTTTTATTAAATGCATGCATTCATAATTACATGAATGGTATCATTTTGTACAGAAGATCCTAATGTGGTGGATTTTCTCTTAAAATATGGCCAGGAGCTTGATCAAGGAGGCATGACTTCATCTCCAACATAAAATGGACTCAAAATGATCAGAGGTTGAAGACGACATGGCATAGAATTATCAGAAGACTCGGGTTCAAACATGAAATAGACGATATGGTGAAGAGTAGATATTAGATCACGAACCGTGAATAAGTCTTGCGGCTAAGATTTCATGTGCGATCAGATGGAAGACCTCGATTGCATCTGCGTTTTTATAATATTTTCCCACGTCTAAATGCAGGAACATGTTTCATTCGGTTTGATTTTCTAACTGTGACTACATACTCTCATAATTCTCTTCATCCATCCGAGATACCACCCTATATCATGTTATCCATTTGGGCGCGCTCGACACCCAACCTATTCATTACCTTCCCACATGGTGGCTCTCTCTCTGTTCTCCCATGATACCTTGTGGGTGCACTCCTATGCACAATCTTTGACACTTGCCCTCCTTCCACTTCTTGAATATCCCTGATGGACTCCCTTGGGTGTGGTTGACCTTGTCCTACATGTTCCTACTGTAAAGGCTATTGGCTGGCTGGGGGATGACTCTATTTGTTTGTAAGTAAGACCATGTAATATTCTTCTAAGTGAAACATGGATGGACACTTATTAATCTAAACATGCATGGAAACCTCTCTTAAAATTCCAATCCCATGCTCCTCTCCATCTCTCGTCATCATCTTCATTATATTTTATTTCAATTATATCATCTTTTTGTTTTATGAAATCCATTATGCATGGATATTATCCTTGCATGGCCATTCCTTTAAGTCCTGAATTCTCTTTGGAATTGTAATTCCAAAGACCATCACAAATTTATTTCATCCAACCATGGATGGTACTACTCTTGACTCCCACATGAATTGAAACCTAATGCATGTAAAAATTTAGTCAACAATGTGTTCTCATTAACACATGTATTGGTATTTTAAGATTAGAACAAAAAATCTGTTGATTTTGTTCACCAACTTCATCCAATTAAGAGTTATTGGATGGATCTTCCAAATTCATAATGCCATCAAGTATAGCATGAACTTATTCAAATGGTGTAACAAAGTGTCATTTATTGACACATGTCTAGGAACATAGGACAAGTTCAACAATCATCTGAATTTTTTATAGATAATGTACAAGCATTACATCCAATGTCATATTATATTTATTATCCAAGTGACATAATATTTGGAATAACTTCCCCTATTAAATCATCATCACCAACACAATAACTACCTTTATATAGACATAATGACACAATGTTAACGAAAAATTCAACACTATGCTCTACACAATGAAATTATCACAATTGTTAGGATAATTTTATAGTATGATAATATTATTTTTACCTTTAATTATGCAATTTACCATTAACCAAGGTAAATAAAAAATATAGTAAAGTTTATATTCTCCAAAAATTATGTTGATCCTAATAGAACATAAAATTTATATTTATTGCAACCAAACTTTTAATTTTTTTAAAAATTTAATTAATATAAGTAACTAAATTATTTTTAACACAAATCCCGCAAATGTGTCGAGGAGGAGGGTAAAAATGATGTTCCAAAGTTCAATATGTTTTTTATCTAATATTATTATAAAATGATTCCAATAAACTCAAGTAAATTAATATATATATTATTGATCAATTATCACTTTAAAAATCAATTTAATTTATTTATTTAAACCAAAAGGAAGTTTTTATATACTACGTACTATTTTTCACTAATTATCATAAAAATAAAACTGTACAGAAAAATGATAAAAAATATCACTATGTTATTTTTTACATTATTAATTAAGAAAAATGTTTATTTAATTAAATTAAAATTATAATAATATATAAAATTAATTTTATTATTTTTCATAGAAGGACATGAAAATAAGTTCATTTGAGAAAACAATATTTTTAAACAAATAAAGACTTTACAAAAAATTATATTTTTCATTATCAATATGTTATATTTATATAAAACCATTAGAAATAATATTTTAAATATATTTATTACTACTCATTTTACAAGTTTAACGGCTAGGTTATAACTATCTCATTTAAATAATTATAATAAGTGTTGTTTTACAGAAACTCAGTGATGCATTCAACGCAAGGAAAGTCAGTGTTTACTGTACTGTAAAATTCACTTACTATTTCATATAATGTAATACAAACTTAGTGATTTTATATAGTAACCAAAATATATATTTATTGTTTCGTGAAGTTAATATACAAAAAATATTAATTTAATTCCAAAAAAATTCACAAAATTTCTCAGTGTTACAGATTTAATTATTCAGTGATTTTTAATTAAATTGGACAAATTTTGACCAACTTATTTATTCAGTCCCATTTTTATTTTATTGAAATTATGTATATGGTTTGTGAGAATGGAATCCATGAAAAACATAGTTCAAGTCAATTACCAAAAATAATGAGTTACGTAATATTGATCATTAATTATGATTTCATTATTAAAGAACCATATTCCTAAAATATATTAATATATAATATCATATATTACCATTATTAATGTATTGATACTTATTCATGGTCGAACTGATGATTTAGGTATAACATCATTCATTTAAGTTATTGAACAAACTGAAATAAGAAAATGCTGCACTAGATAATGCATGATAGTATAAAGTTTTATAATAGTAGTATAATTTTATCATAAGATTAATGATGTTAAAAGATCATCATTATATTGAATTATAATATTTTTAAATAGTGGATATAAGAGGGTAATTGAAGAAGTTATATAAGTACATAGATTATTACAAGATGAATTTTATCCTTCTCCACACTTGTTCATTTGGATTAAAGAATTTATGAGACCTTATTAGAAAAAGAATCAATCAAATGTATAACAAGAATTTGGGAATTAAGAAATAAGAATATATTAATATGGGAAATGAATGGTTTTATTGGATTGTAAGGAATATTAGTGGAGTACTATTATAGGTGTGTTTTGAGTTACATTTTCAAAAATATTCATTACTTAATTTAGATGGGTTTCTTTTTAAAAGGTAGTTGGATAAAAGGTGAAAAATAATTGAAGTGGGATATTATGGGGTTAAAAAATACTCATAAACACAATTTTTGATTGAGTATTATGTTATTTTAATTCATTAACACTTAGTTTAACACCCTTTTACCTCATTTTACATTTATTGTTGTAACTCATTTTAACCTCAATCACTTATTTTTATGCCAGAAAATGAAATTGAAATCCTTGTATAGTGTTAATTTAATGATTTAAAATTTGGATTCTATTTAATATAATTAAATTTCTAAATATAATAAATTTATCTTTTAAATTAAAACATGAAATATATAAAAAACCATTTTATTGATTTTTTTAAATAATTATGTGATCTTATTTCAATTTTTTATCGATTAGTAAATTAATTAGTGATAATATGTTTGTTAAATCATTGAAAAATTATTTTATATTCATCATTAAAATGTGATTTTTTAATTTTTGAAAAAATTAAAAAATAAAAAATTATTTGAAAAATATATATTTTTTCACATTAAATAATTTTAACCACATTATATAAAAACTAATTATTCATCTTACAGTCATTTAATTTTATAAATCAATTTTTACTAAAACATTACTCTTAATTTTAAAAATACATCAAATATATATTTAAAAATAATAATAATAATATGTAATGCATATATATATATATATATATATTCATAATAACATATTATTATCAAATATTATAATTTTTATTCCATTCCAAAATAATTATATAATTCTATGTTACACAATATACCCGTTGGATATACCGAATGTCCATATATCCAATAAATGTTTTCCAATTACCATATATCCTCTAACTTTATATATAATGGTTATATTTCATATATATATAGCGCCTTATATAAATTCGTAGAATGATTCATCCGATTCATTTAAATCATTATCAAAAAGTCTATTATATTTTTAATTATATAACTTATTCTCATAGTTGTAATCATGGTTATGATCTTCACAGAAAAATACAAGGTTAAAGACATTATATTTATGGTATTTTTATTTACTCATGTTTTTATTCCTCTTATAATTTTATTAGTAATGTTTCATATTGAATTCTAATAATGTACTAATGTGTATCTTTCATTGTATTATTTTATATCAATAAAATGTATCATTTCTTATTTTAGTTTAGTTTTTCTTGTGAAACAAGTTATTCAACATAGTTTCATTTTTAAAATAAAATTACATAGTGAAATTGAGGGGTGTTACTACATTTGTGTTTCAACATTAATCATACTATTATAATACATCATTGTCTTCTAAATTCACCCACACACAAACACACACACACACACACATATATATATTATATTCGATGAATAAATATATAATGATGATGTGTTCAATCATCAACATGGTAATAATATCTCATTCAACATTTCAAAAGAAAAACTATCATTAGATAGTAATTTTTGATCCAACTTATCTTTAATAGAAAACTATATCTCTTTATAATAACTAAAATAACTAATAAATTAATTTCATCATTGTAGTAATAATAAAAATGTTCCCAATGACCTTATTTAATGATGACATCCACACTATAAATGAAACAAAATCCATCACAAAATATTAAATCCATATATCGACTGATATTATTATTAATATATAGAAAACATATGCGAATTCATATTATTCTCTGATTGTAGGATCCTTAGAATTACTATAAATTAATAATAACTATAACGCCCCGACCCCAGTTACCTAGAGTCGGTGAATTATTACATACCATTGTCATGATCACAAGAAATATCAAATCTCGAAAGACTGATTAGTTTAGTAGCCTTGGAATAACTAGATACATTAATAAAGTTTAAATTACATCATAAAATGAAAAATACAACAATATAGTCTCCATATTCCACACTCTTATCCCCTCATACTATCCCTGCAGGTCATTCATAAATTACTTCATCACATCTTGGGAATAATAAAACATAGAAAAGGGGTGAGCTCAAATGCCTAGTAAGGATAACAATATAGCGAAAACTTTCATAAATAAGAATAAACATTTAAGAAAATGTATAACTAAAACAAAAACCTTTTAATATTGAAATTCATCATAGTATGGAAAAAATAAAATGAAATAATTCCATTTACTTATTCACATTAATATTCTACTAATCGAATAATCACATGCAATATCAACAACCACTTTCATAATGATGGAATGCATAATTCCAGACTATCATAACCACATAGCCAAGGCCTCATGCCAAGACTATAAATAAGATTTTTCCAAGGCCTTGTGCCAAGACACTAGTTTGTCTCATGAGACCTACCGATCCATCGGGGATCTATAGCGGGCTCCACCCGTCACATATTAAGTCCAATGCATTCCTCATATAAACAGGTTTAAACATAACATAATCATTCGTATTAAAAATAGCATACGAAATGTCAATAATTTCTCCATAAACTATGAATGGTATAAAAATAACACAACCACAGTCAAAAAAATCACAAAACCTTCAATACAATATGGAAGTTTTGTATCATAATAAATCAATTTCAAGTAAGCTTAAAATCCATCAAAGGATGTTGACATAGATGAAATCAAAACTATTTGAGAGAAATATCCCTTTTTTGAAATCATTTAAATGTCACATAATTATAAAATAAAACATTTAATTTGAAAATTTTCTTATAATATTGTAAGGGAAGCTTCGACGATTTTATAATGGCAGAAAATAGCCGCACCCGCCGTATAAGTTAAAAAACATTCTTACCTTAATTCTTTCGAAAAGGTTAAAAAGGACCTTGTTTGGAAAACAACGGAAAGATTCCTTTATAAAACAATTATAAAATTCAACAAGGGTATAAATGACTTTAACCCATATTCTAGTAAATAGTAAAAAAATGTTTTGAAATACATTTTTAAGAAACATGGATGTGGATGATAAAGAAGTCCCAGTAGATTATTACGTATAAACAACCTCGGATAATGAAGAGATTGCGAAATAAAACCTTAACTTGTACTTTTCCTTGGTTGGGGGTAGGTTAACCTCCTGTATAATGGTGAAATAATTGTTATTAAATTATACTAGAATCATATACATTATTATGACATCATATATTATCTTTTAACATTGCTTTTTTAATAATATCTTTGTATTATCGTCGTTTCGGCTGTTAACTTACTAATTTTCTTTTATATGTTTTGTTAAGAAATCCATGTTTTTCATGAATAGGTTTTATATTATTCATATACAGAATTATATCAAGTCCTTAAACATTATTTTTAAATCATTAAATGATAATTATACTTGAATGGATATGATGGAGAATGAATCTCATCGCGTTCGTGGAGATGGTAGTCCGTACGTACACACGAGCGACAATATCATTTTTTGATATTAAAATAATATATAATTGGATGGTATATCATATATACAGAATAATTATTATGTTATATTTATTATTTACATGAATTACAAATCATTATTATACCCATCCAAATAATAATATATTGAATAACAATTACACCACGACATGGAGACGGTAAGCCGTACGTATGCACGTATGGTGACATGTCATTCAAAGGATGGATAGAATACTGAATATGGTTGTACCATATTTATAATAATATTACAGTATATAGGATATATTGGATTCATTATTTTATAATGGGAATAACAAAGAAAGAAGAAGTTGAAGAAGAAATGAGTTTGAAAAAGGGTGGTGAAAACATTACCTCTTCTTCGGGTTCTTCCTTTTGATTTGATCAAAAGGGATCTTTAGATTGGCTTTATGATCAAACTAAGGCCTATAGGTTGTATTTATGGAAGTTTAGAGAGTATTTGGGCTGGGGTTTTCCGAACCAAAAGGCTTTGAAGGTGTGAAGTAATGAGAAGGGGGAGTGCCCTTTTATAAGAGGGGTGAGGGGCACCTTTGGAAAAGCTAGAAATATTATTTTATAATAAATTCATATTCCGTTTCTAATGGATAAAAAGTGGATTATTTAAATTTTAAGGTAGGTATGGGTCGAAAACCACTCAACAAAGAGAATATATACAGGTTTGGGTCATTATATTAACCTTATCTTTTAGTTTTAACTCTTAGTTAATTAGTTTGACACTTACCATGTAACTTTGTATTTTTATATTATATAGTTAATAAACATACTATAGACCTCCAAGAGACCCCCAAGTGGTCCATTAAAGATAAAACTATCATGATTTAAGTCTTTTGGCCGAAACATAGATTTTTAGGAATTGAATATCAAATAATAATATAATATTTGTTTTAAAAACTCTTTTATGTCAATTTTGACACTATTTGGAAAATTGATTTTTGTGAAAATAATAACATAATTATTACTTCAAAAAAAGTTACTTAAATCAGTACTAACATATCATATTAACCTAAAAAATTAGTGTAATTCATAAAAAGTCTCAAATTATATTTATTTGGGTATTTATAATATCAATTATTTTAATTTTTCACTATTATGGTAATTATTTCATCATCATTGTGTCATAAATAAATTTAATTATTTATTGTCTAAAAATTATAAATAAAATACCATTATATAGGAAATCTTTTTATCTTTCTAATTAATATTTAAAATCGAATTTACCCTATGTATAACCCTATATTAAAAATGTTTTAGTAAATAAACATTGATTTAAACTCTTTTAACTCCTCTTTGAATTAAATAATAATAAATGTCTTAATGTAATCCAAGTGGACCTAAATGATAATAGTTTATTACTAAGGTTGTTTTTGGTCGATATACACTTGTCCAATTGAATTAGGACATGTGTTAGGGTAATATTAATATCATTTTTACCCTTAATTACCCTATTTACCGTGGTAAATAAAAGTAAAAAGTTACTATTCACCAAAAATTATTTTAATCTCATTGAACCACATTTTACTCATTGATATTAACCGTGTCTCTCGGATTTTTGAAATTCCACTCACAGAATCGGTAAAATTATGTTTTATGAATAATTCAGTTTTTTAACTACCACTTAGTGGTTTCACTATTCATCAAAAAATGAAGTTTTTCAGAAAAATACCAAAAATTCAACCTAGGATAATTTCGATATTCCGAATCCAAAAATGAAGACCATTTTGAAAAAGAAAATTTATAAATTTAAAAAATTGGGTATTACTATTCATAAAGACTAGTTTGATTGGTTGTGGTGTGTTAGAACTCGATGTTGCGTACAACACACGC
Organism: Viscum album; assembly: GCA_963277665.1. Classification (NCBI taxonomy): domain Eukaryota; kingdom Viridiplantae; phylum Streptophyta; class Magnoliopsida; order Santalales; family Viscaceae; genus Viscum; species Viscum album. Next base: position 1,364,390,685 of record OY728166.1, on the reverse strand, counting down.
TATTGCATTATTCAAAGAGAAGAGTACCGTAGAAGCTTGAGGTGGTACATTCTCCCCTCATTCAAATAATTTCATCCTCGAGATTTCTAGAATAATACCACATGAAATGACTCGGGTGGTTCTTCATCATAAGTTCCTCAGGTTCTCACGTTGCCTCTTCCATCTTATGGTTTATCCACAAGAATTTTACCAAACGAGTCGTCTTGTTTCTCAGTACTTGTTCTCTCGTATCAAGAATCTTAACGGGCTCTTCACAATAAGATAGATCGGGTTACAATTCTAATTCTTCATAGGTGAGTACATGTGTTGGGTCAGGAATGTATTTCCTCAATTGTGATACATGGAAGACATCGTGATCTTTGGAGAGATTTGGCGGCATTTCCAAATGGTAAGCTACAACCCCAATTCATTCTAGAATTTCAAAAGGTCCGATGTACCTGGGACTCAATTTACCTTTCTTCCCGAAACGTACGACTCCCTTCCATGGAGATACCTTCTGAAAAACATGATCACCGACTTGAAATGCCAAATCCATCCTTCGATTATCGGCATAACTCTTCTTCCTACATTGAGCAGATTTGATGTGGTTTTGGATTACCTTCACCTTTTCCATCGTTTCCTCCACCAGTTCTGGGCCTACAAGTTTTCTTTCACCAACATCATCCCAATAGGTTGGTGTGCGACATGTCTTTCTGTATAACGCTTCAAATAGTGCCATATTAATACTCGAATGGAAGCTGTTGTTATAGGAAAATTCTACCAGAGGTAAATATTGATCTCACATACACTAAAAGTCAAGTGAGAAGGATCTCAACATGTCTTCTAAGGTTTGAATAGTTCGTTCTTATTTTCCATCTGTTTGAGGGTGGTAGGAAGTGCTCAAATGATGTTCAGTATCCAAGGCTTTTTGAAGACTCTTCCAGAATCTTGATGTAAAACGGGGATCACGATCAGAAACAAACGATAGGGGTACTCCATGAAGTCTCACAAATTCATTAATATATAGTCTTGTTAGTCGTTCAAGTGGTAAATCTTCCCTTATAGCAAGAAAATGTGCTGACTTGGTAAGGCGATCAACAATGACCCATATTGCATCGTTCCATCCAGGAGTCTTTGGTAGTCCCATGACAAAGTCCATCGTGATATTATCCCATTTCCACTCAGGTATGGGAAGAGGTTGCAATACTCCACTAGGCTGTTGCCTTCCAGATTTCACTTGTTGAAAAACCATACATCTTGACACAAAATCCGCAATCTCCCTCTTCATGTTGTCCCACAAAAAATGTTCCTTGAAATATCTATACATTTTGGTGCTCCCATGGTGTATAGAGAAATTGGAACTATGAGCATCAACCAGAAATTCCCTTTTTAGATCAGGTATATCGGGAACACAAAGTCTCTTCCCGAATTTCAAAATTCAATCTTCATACTCAAAGTCTCTCAATCTATCATCATTCATAGCTTTAATTTTCTTTGGAAATTCATCATCATCGGTATGAGAACTCTTAATCATTTCTAGTAAAGATGGTTTGGCAACCATTTGAAAAAGCATCGATGTTTCACCTTCCCTGGTTATTCCCATGTCCATCTTCACTAGATCCATGAAAATTGTATCCCTTTCAATTCTCATATTGTTCAAAACTCCATGAAATTTTCTGCTCAAAGCATCTGCCACTTTGTTTTCCTTCCCCGAGTGGTAGTGTATCGTGCAATCATAATCCTTGAGTAATTCAAGCCATCTCCTTTTCCTCATGTTGAGTTATTTTTGTGAGAAAATATACTTCAAACTCTTGTGATCAGTAAAAATCTCACATGTTTTACCACAGAAGTAGTGCCTCCATATCTTCAAAGCAAAGATCACAGCTTCTAACTCGAGATCATGAGTAGGATAGTTTTGTTCATGAATTTTCAACTGTCGTGATGCATAGGCAGTAACCCTATCATTCTGTATAAGGACACAACCAAGTCCTTTCTTCGATGCATCACTATGAATAACGATCCCATCATTCCCTGATGGTAGAGTCAATATAGGAGAGTTGACTAATATTCTCTTCAGTTCTTCGAAACATTCTTCGCACTCTTTTGTCCAAAAAAATTTAACCCCTTTACGTGTGAGCTTCGTTAATGGGTTAGCCAATAGGGAAAAATTATGGACAAAACGTTGATAATAACCTGCCAAACCAATAAAACAGTGTACCTCAGTTATACTTGTAGGTGATGGACATTCTTGGATTGCCTTGGTCTTAGAAGGATCAACAAAGATTCCATCTTTAGAGACAATATGGCCAAGAAAAGAAATCTCCTGAATCCAGAATTCACACTTTCTAAACATCCCATATAATTCATGTCTTCTCAGAGTCTTCAGGATAATGCGTAAGTGATTTTCAAGATCTTCGTAGCTTTTTGAGTATACAAAGATATCATCAATAAATACCACCACAAATTCATCGAGATATTCCTTGAAAAATCTATTCATCAGATCCATGAATACAGATGGTGCATTTTTCAATCCAAAAGGCATTACTGTAAACTCGTAATGACCGTAACTGGTTCAAAATGGTGTCTTCGGAATGTCCTCCTTCACACAAAACTGATGGTATCCAGATCGAAGGTCAATCATTGAAAAGTATTGAGCTCCATGCATTTGGTAAATAAATCATCAATGCGAGGTAGGGGATACTTGTTCTTTATTTTTATAGCATTGATCTCCCTGTAGTCGATACATAACCTCATAGATCCATATTTCTTTAAAAAAAAGAACAGGGGCTCCCCATGGAGAAACACTAGGGTGAATAAATCCTTTATTACTCAATTACTCTAGTTGTTTCTTTAGTTTAACTAATTCTATAGTGGCCATTCTATAAGGGGTCTTCGATATAGGCCTTGATCTAGGAATTAAATCAATGGAAAATTCAACTTCTCGTTCTGGAGGATGTCCAGGTAAATCATCCGAAAACACATCTACATATTCTTTCACAATAGGTACATCCTCTATTTGAACATTCCTTTCCTCACCCACAATAATTTGATTCTCTTCCTCCATAATAATTGAATTTAGTTGAGCTACTGGGGGTGGATCTAGATAAGAATTATATGGTGAAGATTATGCTCTAAAGATAAGGTGTTCCTTATCATCATCATCAAAAATCGTAACCTCCTTCTTCTTACAATAAATCGTCGCATCATGGTCTGAAATCCAGTCCATACCGAGGATTATATCAAACTCAATCATTGGTATGATGAATAGATAAGCAGATAATGAACATTTATGTGCTCTAATGGGGACTGATTCACAAAACGTTGTTGCAATGATACTTACCTTAGGAGTTTTAACTGACAACTCCCTTGTTAAATAAAATTGTAAATATCTAATTTTCTTAGCAAACTAGGAAGATATGAAATAATTTCATGATCCAGAATCTAATAATTCATTTTCTAAACTTGAAAAAACCATTAAATTACATGCCACCATGTCTTTTGGAGATTCTACCTCAGTAGTAGTGATATCATAAGCTTGGACTTGATCCCTTGGCCTTTTCTAAGGTAAGTTCCCATGAAACTTAGGACATTCATTTGCATAATGTCCCATCTCCCTATAATGGTAGCACTGAACATCGGTAGCTTCCTTCTTCCCTTTTCAATCACGAGCTTGGTGGCCTTTTTCACCACAATTGTAACAGACACCCATTCCCTTCAAGAAAGTACCAGGGTGTTTCTTCCCATATTTATCACAGGATGGATATTCAACCTTTCCCTTATTACCCTTATTTCCATTCCCAAATTGATCAGAAGATCTCTTTTTCACTTTCTTTTCTTTAAAGTCATAAGACTTAGAGAATTCCTTTTCTGTCTTGATAGCACATGAGACAATGTCTTCGTTCGACGAGAAGGATTGTGAGACTAATGCTCGATGGAGAAATGGTTTTAACCCATCAAAGAAACGATCAATATTACTTCTTGGGTAAGGTATATAATCTCCAGTATACCTTTCTAACCTTGTAAAGTTAGCCTCATACTTTTCGACATTCTCATCCTCCTTTTGTCTCAGACTCAGAAATTGCCTTTCCATATCTGCTCGATGGTCACGAGGAAATTATTTTTCTAAAAACAGATCTTTGAACTCCCTCCATTCCATATTTGATACTTCATCATCTTCCTTTGTGTTTTGAATCAATGACCACCATTGATCAGCATCTCCAGTGAGGCGGTAAACTACCATGATATCTTTTTCCCATTCACTACTTCCCAAAGCCTGAAATATTTTCTCTAGGGAACTTATCCATTGCTCAGCTACTAATGGATTTTTACTCCCATTTAATGTTGGTGGTTTCTTCCTCATGAATCGATCTAACATTGATCCTCCACGTTGTGGATCAGGGTGCTCCATATGGGTAAGGTTATTATTCATAACCTGAGTGATTTGTCCCAGTATGGTGATTAGTTAATCAGAACCAGTTGCATCATCAGCTCCACTATAATTATCTTGAGTAGGAGGGAAATCCCTACATTGAGTGCGTGCATTGATATGGTTTCCATTTCTTCCACTAAGTGCCATTTCTAAACAATGGCATAAACTAGATCAGTTTATGAATCAAAATACATAATTCCATACTTATAAAACACTTAACATAAATTGAACTATTTATGTATATAATCCATAATCATAAAAATGTTTTCTTTGAGGAATTATATACTCATAAACCCTTCATAATTATTTGTAAAGAAAATGAGAGTTATCCTAAGCATATCCCATGGGAGTGTCGTAACCAAGAGTGCAGCAAGGCCCGTTGTCGTGCACCAATTCCCATTCGAGTCTATCTCAAAGAATTGTTTTCGGGTTTTACCCCTAGGTACATCTGTGCCAGAGCCGCCTCTACCTGCGCGTATCCAGATAGGGATGTATTTCTCAGAAAACTCACAAAATCTCTACAATACCAAAATTCTAGGAAGTTATTCTATACTAATCCTCAACGTCCATCTTAAATCTATGTGCTCTAATCAGAGTTTATCTAAATCTAGCTTCCAAGGTCTATACTAAACTTCCTCTGATACCAACTGTAATGCCCCGACCCCAGTTACCCAGAGTCGGTGCATTATTACATAACATTGGCATGATCACAAGAAAGATCAAATCTCGAAAGACCGATTAGTTTAGTAGCCTTGGAATAACTAGATACATTAATAAAGTTTACATTACATAATAAAATAAAAACTACAACAATATAGTCTCTATAGTCCACATTCTTATCCCCTCATACTATCCCGGTAGGTCATTCATAAATTACTTCTTCACATCCTGGGAAAAATAAAACATATAAAAGGGGTGAGCTCAAATTCCCAGTAAGGATAACAATATAGAGGAAACCTTCATAAATAAGAATAAACATTTATGGAAATGTATAACTAAAACAAAAGACTTTTAATCTTTAACTTCGACATAATATGGAAAAAATAAAATGAAATAATGCCATTTACTTATTCACATGGATATTCTACTAATCGAATAATCACATGAAATATCAATAACCACTTTCATAATGATGGAATGCGTAATGCCAGACTATCATAACCACATAGACAAGGCCTCGTTCCAGGACTACAAATAAGATTTTTCCAAGGCCTTGTGCAAAGCCACTAGTTTGTCTCATGAGACCTATCGATGCATAGAGGAGCTATAGCGGGCTCCACCTATCACATATTATATCCAATGCATTCCTTATATGAACAGGTTTAAACATAACATAAAAATTAGTATTAAAACTATCATACGAAATGTCAATACTTTATCCATAAACCATGAATGGTATAAAAATAACACATCCAAATTCAAACAAATCACAAAACCTTAAATACAATATGGATGTTTTGTCTCATAATAAATCAACTTCAAATAAGCTTAAAATCCATCAAAAGATGTTGACATAGATGAAATCAAAACTATTTGAGAGAAATATCCCTTTTTTTGAAATCATTTAAAAGTCACATAATTATAAAATAAAACATTTACTTTGAAAATTTTCTTATAATCTTGTAAGGGAAGATTCGACGATTTTATAACGGTGTAAAATAGCCGCACCCGTCGTATAAGTTAAAAAAAAATTCTATCCATAATTTTGTCGAAAAGGTTAAAAAGGACCTTGTTTGGAAAACGATGGAATGATTCCTTTATAAACCGATTATAAAAGTCAACAAAGGCATAAATGACTTTAACCCATATTCTAGTAAATAGTAAAAAAATGTTTTGAAATACATTTTGAAGAAACATGTATGTGGATGATAAAGAAGTCCTAGTAGATTATTACATATAAACAACCTCGGATAATGAAGAGATTGTGAAATAAACCCTTACCTTGTAATTTTCCTTGGTTGTAGGTAGTTTAACCTCCTGTATAATGCTGAAATAATTTTTATTAAATTATACAAGAATCATTTACATTATTATGATATCATATATGATCTTTTAACATTGCTTTGTTAATAATATCTTAGTATTTTTGACATTTCGGGTGTTAACTTACTCTTTTTCTTTTATATGTTTTGTTATGCAAGCCATGTTTTTCATGGATAGGTTGTATCTTATTCATATAAATAATGATATCAAGTCCTTAAAAATTATTTTTAAATCATTAAATGATAATTATACTTGAATGGATACGATGGAGAATGAATCTCATCGCGTTCGTGGAGACGGTAGTCCGTACGTACACATGAGAAACAATATCATTCTTCTGATATTAAAATAATATATAATTGGATGGTATATCATATATATATAATCATTATAATGTTATATTTATTATTTACATTAATTACAAATCATTATTATACCCATCCAAATAATAATATATTGAATAACAATTACACAACGACGTGGAGACGGTAAGCCGTACGTACACAACTATGGTGACATGTCATTAAAAGGATGGATAGAATACTGAATATGGTTGTAACATATTTAGAATAATATTACAGTATATAGGAGATAATGGATTCATTATTTTAGAATGGGAATAACAAAGAAAGAAGAATTTGATGAAGAAATTAATGTGATAAAGGGCGGTGAAAACATTACCTCTTCTTCGGGTTCTTCCTTTTGATTTGATCAAAAGGGCTCCTTAGGTTGGCTTTATGATCAAAATAAAGACTCTATGTTGTATTGAGGGAAGTTTAGAGAGTATTTGATAAGGGTTTGGACGATCCAAAAGGATTTTAAGGTGTGAATTAATGAGAAGGGGGAGTTCCATTTTATAAGAGGGGTGAGGGGCACCTTTGGTAAAGCTAGAAATATTATTTTGTAATAAATTCATATTCGGTTTCTAATGGCTCAAAAAGTGTATTATTTAAAGTTTAAGGTGGGGATGGGTCAAAAACCACTCAACCAATAGAACTTAGATAGGGATGGGTCATTATATTAACCATATCTTTTAGTTTTAACTCTTAGTTAATTAGTTTGACACTTACCATGTCACTTTGTATTTTTATATTATATAGTAAATAAACTTACTATATACCTCCAAGAGACCCCCAAGTGGTCCATTAATGATATAAATATCATGATATAAGTCTCTTGGATGAACCTTATATTTTTAGAAATTGAATATCAATTACTAATATAATATTTGTTTTAAAAAAACTTTTATGTCAATTTTGACACTATATGGAAAATTGATTTTTTTGAAAATTATAAAAGAATTATTACATCAAAAAAAGTTACTTAAATCAATCATAACATGTCATATTAACCTATAAAATTAGTTTAAATCATAAAAAGGCTCACATTATATTTATTTGGGTATTTATAATATCAATTATTTTAATTTCTCACTATTATGGTAATTACTGAATCATCATTGTGTCATAAATAAATTAACTTATTTATTGTCTAAAAACTATAAATAAAATATAATTATGTAGGAAATATTTTTAGATTTCTAATTAAAATTTACAATCGAATTTACCTTATGTATAACCCTATATTAAAAATGTTTTAGTAAATAAACATTGATTTTATCTCTTTTAACTCTTCTTTGAATTAAATAAGAATAAATGTCCCAATCTTATCCAAGAGAACCTAAATGATAATATTTTATTCCTGAGGTTGTTTTTGGTCAAGATACACTTTTCCAATAGAATTAGGACATGTTCTAGGGTAATATTAATATCATTTTTACCCTTAATTACCATATTTACCGTGGTATATAAAAGTAAAAAGTTACTATTCACAAAAAATTATTTTCATCTCATTGAACCACATTTTACTCCTTGATATTAATCGTGTCTCTCAAAGTTTTGAAATTACACTCACAGAAGTGGTAAAATTATGTTTTATGAAAAATTAAGTTTTTTAACTACCACTTAGTGGTTTTACTATTCATCAAAAAATGATGTTTTTCAGAAAAATACCAAAAATTTACCCTAGGTTAATTTCAATATTCTGAATCCAAAAATGAATTCCATTTTGAAAAATAAAATTTATAAATTTCAAAAAGTGGGTATTACTATTTATAACGGCTACTTTGATTGGTTGTGGTGTGTTATAACTCGATGTTGCATACAACACACGCTATTGCATTATTCAAAGAGAAGTGTACCTTAGAAGCTTGTGGTGTTACATATAGACACCATATACAGCATCAAACCACATTCATAAATCCCATAAAACACTCAGGTTGCATATTCAAAACGCAACCATTTTCATAAGAATGTGAAACATGCCATTTTCCAGCAACTCGGGCCAAAACATGTTGTAAACCAAAACCCATTTATTTCTAAAACCAAATGCAATTTGTAAATCCATAAAATGATCCCAAAATAATTTTTTACAAGCTCCCAATGTATTTATGAATCCAAAAAATTATTTCAAATTGCACTAGACACATAAAATCCAAATGGGAAATTTACCGAACACATGACATGCACTCATTAACAAAAGAACTTATGTTAAGCACTTAAAAATGATAAAATACCATTTTCATTCCATAAAGTTATTAAATATACTGAAACATATTTAAAATACCATAAACCAAGTGCATAATCTCATGGAATAATTTATCAAACAAGAGGAGTGCACATTTATACCAAAACAACCAAATTTTTAACAAAAAAAAGTCAAAAAACATAATTTGCACACAAAACATTTAAAACCAAGGTTTCACAACAGCACATATTATATAAATAAGGTTATAGTAGTATGATAATGATGAAAAATAAATGACGAAGGCTAGTGAAAGAGACATCCTACCACAAATCCTTGATGTAATGGAAACACACATCGAAAATCACAATCTGAGGGTTTAAAACCCCTAAAACTATGATGGGAAGACCAAAATGAATCAAAACCCCATAAAAAATTATGGAATAATAGAGTCCTAAGTCTAACAGGATTAGGGGAGATTATAAAACCAAAAAATAAAGAAATGAGGAAGAAGATGGAGGATAAAGGAGATGGAATCTCACATTTTCACCTAGTTAACTATTCGTATTCCATTATATTTGCACCCTTAGATAAAAAAGAATGGAATTAAACTTCTTGGAGTGACGCCTAAGGTCTGGATGAACTAGGGAATGAAAATCAGTAGCAAAAATATTTCGTATTGAATTATTTATGAATGATAAAATTTACCTTGTCAATTATTGATGATTTGAGAGGCATTGAGAATGTTTCCCCACTCTGCTAACATTATGATCTAAAAAGAGGGTAAATAGATAATGGGGGTGAGTATAGGGATATTTTATTCTGGTGGGAGGTGGAATCACCAAATAATATTAAATATTGAATTAGATATAAAATAAACAAATTAATTTTTTAAAACTGGAAATGGGCCCATGGGTTGGCCCAATACCTAAATAATTAACTCAAATTCCCCATGATTATGAATTATTAAGTGGTCCAAAAAGATATGGAAGTTTTAATATGTCATTATAGGATATTTGGAAATTTTAATGGGTAAAAAATGATGAAAAACAAAGGGGTTATAGATGAAACAAACTCGATTTTTAAAATTGGAAATGGGCTCACTGTTGGACCAAATCAAAAAGTAACCACCCTTTCTTGAAAAATTCCTAAACAAACAATGGGGAACCCAAATTAGGGTGATTAGACATATATTAAAAAATAAAACTCAACATTCATCTCACCAAATACCCATGAAAAGGATCTGGATTTCCCATGGATAGGATCGAAATAAAGACAAGAAAAACCGGGTGTGACAATTCTCCCACTGTTAAAGCTTTCCGCCCCCGGAAATCCATAACAGTTTCCAACTGAAAGATAAACAACTAAGGACATCTTATCAACATGAGCCACCATATCAATATAGTGAAATATCATTTTCCATAAATATAACTTAATCCTATTTCCCAAATAAAACACCAACTCACAGCCACTTTGTGAAAATAAATGGAAATATCAAGTCACCACCTCCACAAACAAGACAAGAACCCGATTGTTGGGCTTTGTCCCAATGAACCCACCAATCACCCAAAATAAAAAGATCTAAAAAAATCAAAGACTCCATGGGAGTATATAATGGAATCCACTACCCTAATAAACAACTATCGCTAAACAAGTTCTTAGGAAGAAAAATCAATGAGACCTATGGTGGGTCTCCCTACTATTAGAACCCAACTTGCAATGAAAAAACAAGAACTAAACATTAACTAGAATTGGGCCTCACATTCACAAGTCCAAAAAAAACTCTCCCAAAACAACCTACCAACCCATTTTATGAGGGTTATAACATGAACATCTAAACCATCCACTCCCGAATGGAGGGGTCAAGAACTGGGCCAACACGTTTTGCATGGATCTAGACCCCCCACCACTCGGGGAGGGGAGGGAAGGGGAACAAATCATTATTACACTTAAAAAATTAAAGTAAAAAGGGATCTATACAAAATTCTCCACCTAAGAATAGGTAATACAAAGAATAAACTCTCTTTACCCAGGCAGTCCACACAGGGGCATTGAACGGAAACCCACATCCATGAAGGCATAACCATAGACCTTGTGTGAGGTGTAAGTCCACCACACTTGTTGTGAAAAATGGAAATTTGTAGTAATGAGGAATAAAAATATATACATAGAAACTACCTTACTACAATGGTGGAGGTAGGAGCCTGGTCAAGCTCCCCACACCATTGTAGATTTCCTAACTACATGAAAATCTCCACTACTAGGCCTATGGCTGGAGTCCCGAATCTTAAAGCATGTGATGCACCGTAGTCAGGTGCTAAGGACCACACCACTAAAAAAATCACATGATCAAAAAAAAATTCATATAAATATAAAATCATATATATATGTCAAAATTCAATCTCATTTGGAATGAGGAGCTTGATGGACAATGAATATGGCGAAGTGCATCAACATCAATGAACACAACTGTTATATCCACAAGAATTATCATGAACTGGAAGCACTTTAAATCAATCCCAAACAGATCTCTATTTAAACTAATGGGATGAGAAATTATTTTAGGAGGTGGATCTATCTTGTAAATAAATTTTAAATCTTGAAAACAGAGAACTATTTGTGGCCACCTCACAACATCCAACACATATTTAGAAACCCACTAAACATTACTCCAAAACCGGGCCACCAACAAGCTCCCATCTCAAGATGAAAAAATAGTATGAATTCTTGATCCTAAGGAATCATACTGAATAGAAAACACTAATAATACATAGGATAAATAATCCCCATAACCGTTGGTTCAAAAAAAACACCACAATTATTCAGCTAAAAACACAGTTGAAAAAAAACTAACTTGGTGGGGTTTTCACATTCACTAATGGTGTTTCATCAATTCTCACTCACATTAAAATTTACGTTCCCCCAGGAACTCAACAACCATTCCATATATGATATATTTTAAGATATCAATAAAACCATGCATGTGAGAACCCATGAAAACCCCAAAGGCTAAAAAAACAATATCATTCCAAAAATCATGTACCGTCAAAAGGAACACCAACCACCAACTCAAAAACAATTTTCATATTCCATAAAACAAACCAAACTGCATCAAGAACCATTGGATTAAAAAAAATCCATTTAATTTAATAGAACATTCAAAAATAACCATTCTATTCCAAATATCCCTTTCACATGTTAAAAAAATTCCATAAGGTCTCTTTTCATAATCTGACAACCACAAAGGCCAAAACCCACATTCCAGAAAAACACCAGCCACACAAAACCGAATTTCCAAAACCTATTCATCAGATTAAAAGAGTTTTCAACAGCCTAGAACAACCAATTTAAAACAATGTTTAAAATTACTTTAAAATGATTCACACTTTCAAATCATTTTATTTCAACAAACCACAAGTTTAGATTAGGTAAAATACAATCCCGTTAAATCATTTCCACTTCCTCCCCAAAATTTGTTTACAAAAAGACAACCTTACTAAAACCATTCTTATATTTAATTTTTGAAAACCCCATATCTACTTTTCCAAATCCAATCCTTCCTTTAAAATCCATTTCCATAATTCTCACACAAGAAGTTTCGAAACGAAACTTTAGAAATCATGAAAGGGCCAAGAAACCCACAAAAGGGAACTAGTTTCGGTTGGTGACATGACCATATGGTTGGCGGCCATATGTCAAACAAAACACCCACACAAAGAGACTTATTAGGGGCATGCCCCGACTCCACATGGATTTTCAGGCCCTGTGAGCTCACAAATGCAATTAGTCAGACACCCTTTGTCATATCCTAACACCAAACAATCATCAAGAAAAAAGGACCATAATAAAACATGACTTCCCATGGAAACATGATGATCATAATGAGAAATATTTCACAGTGATCTTCTCGCACTTACCCCTCAAGTCCCAACAATCCTACTCCATCTACCTTGACATCCCCAAATAATAAGGGTGCTCTAAAATGAATGGTCTGCTAAGAGACGACCTCCCCCGATACCATTTTTTCACGAAACATCCCGAGTCAACCTAGATCCGGTCACCTAGGCCAGCCCACGACAAGTCCCAGGAGGCATTCCTGATCCTCTCGGTATGGCGACAAGCACCAAGGGCATCATTATAGTACACAAGGGAACGATTTCACCCACATATAAACAATCAAACAAATAGTGGAAAGAAATGGACAACCCAAAATACATTTATATAAAAATTAAAATGAACATTATTTGTACATGAAACTGAAAGTAAAACTAAACCAAAAACTCAACTGACCAAACTAGTTAACCAAATAACTCCATGTGACCCCGCTGGTCACTATCCAACAAAATTATCACACATCACCCTAGGTGATCAAAATCGGGTTGAAATCTGCAGAAGGGCTAAAAACAGAAGAAGAATATAGGCGCGAGTATTAAAACTCAGTAGGTTAACCCGATAATCTATTCCCAATGCACTTCCTTTAAAATAAAAGATACATCAATTTATAGTTTTAAATACTAGATATAATAGTATTTTTTTCAAATGAGGTTCCATTATATAATAATTATCAGACAAAAACATGCATGTTTAATAAAAAAAATGCAAGTAACAATTTTTCAAAGAGGTTCAACTTCAATATGAAAACATTTTTCAAGAGGGATGCTGCAAAGAATGTACAATTTTAAATAAATAACACACACTACTGAATTTACCAACCAGACACACCGTATGCCAACAGTGAGTACAAAATAACCAATGATTACAACTAATGAGAACACACCTGGGAACTAGTTAGTAGTGACAATTAGGTCATTTTTCTGGTTCAATGATATTAGGAAATTATATTTTCAGTATTATTCTATTTTTTAATAAATTTTTTCATTGTGTATATTTTTGTAGTTTTATTAATTAATTATAATGTTGTTATAATTACTTAATTATGATGGTATTATTGTGTTACATATCACGTATGAATTGGTTGGACTTGGATAAGGTTTGGTAGCTACTTCCATCCTTTTTAATTAAATGGTTAATGATTCATAAAGGTAGGGGTCCCATCAACTCATCAATTTATTATTTCTATATATTTATTTTGCATGTGTTTTTGTTTCCTTTACCCGAATGGGGAACCCAATTATATTATCCCTTATTTAATATTAAATAATAATATTTCACTTGGAAATTGAATGAATGTATTTGAGAGGTCACTTATAACCCTTATTCATTAACATTATGCATCCACATAGCACTAAGGTTGTGGGTACTTAGTGGGATGCCTCTTCATATGATATAACATAGAGGATCCCATGTAGGATGCGTCCCTATTCTTACTATATGTGATGAGTAAAATAGGGATTCCTCTACTTATATTTTGGATTATGAGGATCCCATGAGGCATGCCTCTATTGAAATTCATATTATGAGGATCCTTGGTAGGTTGTGGCTTCAATTCATTGACCAATGGGACCTGGTGGGAACTCCAACCTTTTAACAGACCCTAATCATTTATGTCTTTGTTTTGGGTAGAGATGGTAGAAGGTTCCACAAAGAACCATTAACGAAAAATTATTCTAAAGAGGCTATAGAATTATTTGTGGGTTGTACATTAGGCCACCATCACTCTTGTATTAATTCGTTCACTCAGTTATTATTGATGAAACTATGCTTATCAGATGAGCTTCCTAGATTTTTTGCAATGATGGTGATGTGGTGTGGTATATTTTATGGATTTCCAAATGTAATTATTGGGTCCATATTTGGATCCTTATTTATATATATGGATTTCATGATATGGTACCAATGGGGGGAATTATAGAATATAACAAAAAAAATTATAGTTTTACAACATTTATCGAACAATTTATGTATATTTTCACTGGAATTGGGGACGATACCTTGGTAAATTACATTGGGTCCTTGCCCAAATAGGTTTATAGTATACTAAGTGTTTGCACCATGTAATCGAGGAGGACTCCTTGGTCAATGTCCTTAGGTCATGACCCATGTATTAGAATATTATATAAATTTTTATATGGATGGTATCTAATAAGTCGAATTGGATTCCTTTCTCAATGGTTCTAGTTCTAGGAGCATGAAGGCCTGATATGTTGTACATTTTTTATATGAACCAATTGACGTTGTGTAATCATTACAATATTTAATATTGACACATAAAAAAATTCATCATATTTAATGGAGGAATATATCGACGAACCTAAGGCTAAGACATTTACCACCTATGGTGACGTATATTGGTCAAATATATTTCTGTACTATACAACAAACTCGTTGTCAATCGTGATTTCAAACCCATGGATCGATATTTGTTGCATTATTTTAAATTTAATCTAACACATGTATAAACATACTTATTAAAATAATTATTTATTTGAATATTAATATATAAACATATAAATATAAATATATGATTATACACACATGATGGTTAACTACATAGTAGATTTGAATTAGAGACCCGAGGATCAACTATGGTTTCATACTATTTATTCAAGTTATTAATTTCTAGTAGATTCTCGGCTAAGTTGATAACCTTCATTGTGCATTCCTCATAAAATATTTTCATTCATATTATTTTTATTATTTATTTTTTTTATTTTTATCATGATGGTTTTATCACATTTACATACAAATTTTATTATTGGCTCTATTCGATACCATGTTGGGGGTGCCCTACGGAGTCTTCTACTCACACAGAACACTTCCTGACATTACACTGGCATAACCAAGAAGACAATCACATATTTTTTGTTAGAGATATCACAGAGGAATGGGAATTATCGGGTGTGATGACTCCAATATAAGTTTGATGAATGGGTATGTATCCTGGTAATGATTCAATAATAGATCCATGTACATATATTTAATCTTCAATTATTCACCCTTGCATATATGAAATCCACTGAGTGGGAGACCAATATTGTTTGTATGACCTAGAAATTCAGTAATTTACTTCTATCCATTTATTATTATGTCATGAATGTAATTTTATTTATTGATTCTACACTCTAATTATTACCTCTATAGAAATTATCTGGTTATTGACACTATTTTTTTACTCTTATATGAGGGAATAGTCACCCAAAAATCACACCATAGGCACACACTACTAGTCATCATACTATAGAATTTGGGGTGGCATGATTTAGGTCTTATGGAAAACTTGCACGTAGCATCTGTTTTGTGGAATCCAAGACATGATGATACAAATCGGTATTACATCTATTTCTACTATATTTTATTATTATTTAGGATATGATAGAAATGTGTATTAGGATTGTTTTAGAGTATTTGGTATATATACTATTGTTTATTCAAGAACACTTATTCTATTAAGAAGTTTCAATTTCTAAGGATATGGGATTATTGTACTATTATAGGATGAAACAGTTGTTTATAATTTTCACTAGGAGTGAAACATAAGTTTTGTGGATGTGATTATATATAATTGATTTCTGAATATTGGACTTCAGCAAGAGTCCAGTGGTAGATTTATACACATTGCTAAAAAGGCTATAACAATATCTTTCAACATATTTGGCAAATAAGATTCATATTATGGGAATGATACTGTCTGATTATTAATGACTATAATGGGAAATTGTCTAAATATTCAAAAAACCCAAAAATATTTTTTCCAATTTGGTTTTTTAATATAATTATACTACTATATTATGGAATACATATATATTTCGTTTTTATGGATGGTGATTTTGATCTATGTTTAAATGTTTGATGGTGAGGTCGATTACTCAGTTCCCATTCATAGACAATTCTTTGATCCTAGTAGGTAAATATGTCACATGATAACCAAATGTTTGACCCCTTGTATGGTGTTTTTTTAGGATCTGTAATTTAAAGTATCTATAAAAATATACTTAATTTTCCAACATAGTGTAGAGTGTAGATTACTTCACCAAATTTCATCTATGGTTATCTTGTTGGATTACTCTGTACGATGTTGATAGTTACCAAGATTTTCTCATGGACTAGACATTATAGGGTATTACTATATATAGATGCCCTGCAAGTGTATGTTCAATATTTATTTTTCATTCATGAAATGACCTCTACATATTTATTCTTTATAAGGATGCTCAATGAGGATCGAGGACCTAGTAGGATGATGTTGCTAGTTTTGGCCCTCGTAGGTCATTATTATCTTTACCTCCCTTTGAAAGGATTGGATTTTGGGATAAGTGGTTAGACCATTTGACCAATTTATGAGACATTATCGGTAAGGATAGGTTGAAGACATATATGTCCTTAGTTTTGGATCATAACCCTATAAGTTGAAATTTATTTTTGATTAAGGGAAACCTAAAAGTGAGGATAAATAGGGGTTTTTGAATCCTTATATGAAATGTGACTGGATGTACACTGAAGTTATGAATGATACGAGGTATGTGATAAGGATTTAAAATATAGGAATGGTGATTCCATTAGTTTTTGAGTAGTCACATGGGGTGATTTTTTTAGACCGACATTGATTGGTAAGACTGAACTGGGTTCCAGTCCTAGGTAACAAAGGTTTTTGATGTTGATAATGTAGTCAGATCTTGGGTGGATAGAAAAGAATGTAAAGCTATCATATAAATGTAATTAATGTAATAATCTATGGTATGTGCGAGGTGAGTGATATTAAAGGGGGTTCAAAGGTATATTTTTGGATTATTGGACTTATACACCATCTAGCTTAGTCGACTTGGTTTTTGTAGAATATGACTTGCTAGTGTATGTGTAGGGTGATAAAGGAATATGCTAGTGGAGTGTAGTACCATTTAAATAATAAATTTCATATGTGATATGATGACTAATGGTTTCAAAAGCATTCCATGGGTATGGTTTCTTGGAGGATTTTGTTACAATGATGAATTTACCTCTATAGTTGAGGGGATGTCATGAATGAATTGGTTGTCAAAAAATGGTTGACATGTGTAAGGATGTGGGAATTTCTTGTCTAGTGGTGTGGTGGTAGGTGTTTGTTAAAGGAAAGAGTGGCCTATTTTTTGTATGTTTTTCTTCGGAACGATATACATGCATTTTGATATAATCATATTGTTCTCTTAGTTAGAGATGATCATGTCCTATAACTTGACATATTATTGTGTAAGATGAGAGTGTTTCAGTTATATTTCAAGGTTATTATATTCTATATATCATTATAGGTTGGTGATAGAACCTGATATGGTTGTACTGAATGAGTCTTATAAGGTAAACATTGTCATTGTGAGTTCACAGATGGGTTTTTTAGGGTAGCATCACTAGAAATAAGTTGAAAATTGATGGTTTCCATTGGAATTTTGTATCATGAAGTGAGAATGGGTGATTCATTAAAATTTACCAATAATTGATATGATTTAATTATAAATATAATATTATCAATAAACAAATTAAAATTTTATTTCTTTAATTAAACTTTTTTAACAAAATCTCATTGTGATTATTAAATAAATTCAAATTTTCATTATCAATTAAAAGAAAATATAAAATTACTATTATGAAAGTAAAAAAATTACAAAAAACATAATCAACCCCTCTCATTGGATGTTCAGTAGGACCACTATATTATAAAAAATTTATATATCCACTGCTATAAACATGACTCTAGGTCCTCATATTATGTTTTTATTAAATGAAAATTATTTAATAGTGTATATTATTATTGCTAAAAAAATAAATTGATGTTGTTATATTTATCGGAAATCAATCATTTTTGGAAAAATAAAAAATTAAAAAACTAATTTAATATATAATCTCATATAATTCTTGTGTGGTATTTGGGATGAATAATTATTGATACATCATATATTGGTTTCATGTTCTATATTGATTTTATGGAGATTCTATGTTATGATGATCACCTATGTGTAATCATCACTTCATAAAAATGACCCACCTATAGTTTATAATATATTAATCATATCTATGTTTCATTATATCACAATATTCATAATCTAAAAAATAATTCTCTCATATATCATTCCCCTAATATGACTCAATGAGAACATTTTATAATTTATCATTAATGAAATTAATCCTTATAAAATACTTATTTTCACCTAAATGGAATGTTTTTTTTGTTAAAATTTCACAATAAATGGTAAATGTATACAATTCAATGATAATTTTCTATTCCTAATTATATGGAATACATAATAGTTTCCATGAAAAATTTCTAACTCGATCAATATCTAATGATGTTCTAAATCTCAATCAAAATTAAAAAATTATGAAAGTGATTTAAATTTTTCATAAAAATGTAAATGTAAGTATTTTTATATAATTCTATCCAAAACTAATAATCCATGGGGATGAAATATTTTTAAAAGTTTTGTTGGAAATGTATCAGTGTGGAATTTGGGGGGTCTTTAGCATGGTGAACTAAAGAAATTTAAGTTCTTCCAGAACTATGTAGTCGATTAAAGAATGATGTGAAGGAAAAAAATGTTCATGACCCTATTGTTTAATATTATGCCCATAGAATAGTATTTATAAGATAATTCCCATAAACATGTTGATAAATGATGAGAGTATAACCTCTATAAATGATATAATCCTCCCATCACCACAGAATGTTTAAATCATACCAATAATCACCATAAATATTAGTGGAAATTGTAAAAACAAAATATTCTTATATTCGGTCCTATTTATTAGAATTTGGGGTTCTATAAGACCCTTCTATAATAGAATAAATATTAATCTACATGGTTGATGAACTGGCCATGTGAAATTATTCAACTATTTAAGGTTTAATGCATATTGTGGATATAGTCATCAAGGGTCAGTGGAGAACTTATACTTCATGATAAACTATGGATTGATGTGCCTTTTTTCCATCATTATAGATCCCAATATTTTTTATATAGTATCTTCTCAAAATTTTAATCCTCGTATGAATAAATTCCAAAATCTAAATTAGTCTCCATACCCATTATACCTATAGTATCTTCTAATACATATACTAGAACAACCTTATAATTCATTTATTTTTTGTGGGTTTCCTAAAAGAATATTATTTTCAATTTTTAGTGTTGATATGCTTAATTATGATTTATAAAATATACATATATTAAAGGTGGTTTGGCCATTAAATATATAACACCATTTGTTGAAATTATTGTCATGTAACTTAAATGGATAAAAAAGAAATAAAATATTTACACACACAAACATAATTATCTAATAATTGAATGAAAATGAATACAAATTTACCATGGGGACCCATCAATCCTATTTTTGACATATGAATGAGTGAATAATGAAAATTTTTATGATAGCTATAATGAGATCCTCAGTTAGATGAATTTATTTTATATACAAAAGGAGTGACATTTTTAATGATTAATACATAAATGTTGTCTCTATGTTCCACACAATTTATCATATTCCATTGGATATGGATTCTTCAAAAAAATTGCCTATTATAAACAAGTTGATGATAATATTTCAGGAGAATAATTCCAATTATTTCATCTATTAATAATGAATTGATTTCTAATGTAATAAATATATTCATAAATGTATTTATAGTAAATTAATTTCCCTAAAATGAAATTCATATAGAAAACATTTCAAGATCGGGGAATAGATTATTTTTTAAAGAATCAACTTGACGACTCGTGTAGTGAACAAATTCTTATAAATTAATCATTATGGTTATTTAATGTTGACAGGAACATTTTTAAATTTCATAATTTTTCAACTCGGGTAAACGTATCCCACATGATTATCTCTACATGTATCATTCACTATGTGTTCATAAATCAGTGTATATCAACTCTATAGTACATTCTCCCTTCACTGTGTACAATCTCATCCAATAATTTTCCAATATATGTTATTCATTTTCCAAATCCACCCTAACCCATTACTTTCCTTCTACTAAAATTCCTTCCCCTACATGAGAATCCTCACACCAGATTCTATATGAGAACAGACTCCAACTCCCCACTACGTATATCTATCCTTCTGTACCGAGAGACATTCATGGGTTCATAATGGTAGTACCACAATTACAAGGGTTCCTAGGTCATTGGCTTCCAATTAAATAACCTTAGTTACTCCCATTTTAAGTTTCACACTCAAATCTAACTTGAGTTTTCAAAAATAAATCACCCAGACCTTCATGAAATTTGTTATTCTAGTAATAAGGAAATGAGTTTTAAAAAATGGTATCTCGGAATTCCTTATTTGTGATGAACTTTATGAACTTAATATTGGGTACCATACATACCGATTTCCTAACCTAGGCATTATATCACCTACATTCCTAAACATTGGAATCAAACTACCATTGGCCTAACCACCCAGGAATTGGATTCATTATCAATACATCAACCATTTCACCTACCTAGGCCTCTATTTTCCTTTCTCACATACATGGGAAAACTTTACCCTTGGTCACCAACCAATGAATAATTTTTCGTGGGTCATATAACTTTACACCCATTGATCAATATTGTAGGAGATCCACCACTACACGCCCTTTTCGGATCATTGATCAATGACATTATTATATTGTTGGAACCATCTATTCTCTTCTATCACTAATACCCATGAGAAATTGATTTTTTCACCATGAACATTTCATGTTGTTTCAACCATTATTTTTGTGGTAATATCATCCACCACCCTCACCACCACCACAAAATGAATCCAAAACAATACCTTAAGTGAAGATACTCCCCTTAGTATCCACATTTTACCTATGTTGTGTTTCCCCTATTGGTTACCAAAAAAATATTGTCTATATATATCTCTTAGTTTCTAAAATTCCCTCACATATTTCACATGTATGGTTATCCCATAATGGTATGGTCATTTTTAAGTATCTAAAAAACATATTTCTATGTTCCCTTCCTCAAGGTTCCATATATGTTTGTCTTTAGACATAAATCAATAGAGTCCTTATTGATTAATGGTAACAAACATCAACCATTCATATCAATTGAATTTATATTTTATAAATAGAATTATTTTTATTTTTCCAATTTGTAATAAGAAAATTACGATGCCTCCACAATGGTTGGTCTTAGTAAAATTAACTAGAGATAAAAAGCTTTAATGGTAGTATCATTAACAGCCTAACAATCATATGTGACTATCATAAGATTCCAACTATCTTATATGATGGAGTTAAATATTACCTAAATAATGAGAATAGGATCAACCATAATTACTTATGTGACGATCATAATATTCCTTTTGGTCATTAAGTGAGGAATATATGGACCTGTCTCACTATTCATTAGTAAGCATGCTTAATATTCCCTTATTCCAATATAAGAAGATCAAACCGAAGTGTCTAAATTTATAAGTCCAATATCCTTGGTTTTAAATATATTGGATGTCAAATTCATTTCATGTCTATAAGATGAACCACTATGGTCCTTTTATTTTAACATTAAAATATATGATCTTTCTCATTCAATGAAAATGAATACTATATGTTTTGATTACATTCATAGGGTTGTGTTTGAATTCATGTTTATGTGCATCATCACAACAACACGAGACCTACTACCTCTTTTCACATGATACTAATGCCTTCATGAATATATATAAAATATTGAAAACATCCCTATATGGTTTATTACTATAGAGTGACAATGTTATTAGAATGATTTAGAAACATTATAATCATCACAATGGTGTCCTCCTAAAAAATAGCGTTTTCAATCAATTGCATGAGGTAAAATGGTATTATTTATCAGAAGGGTTAATGTACATGTATTAAATCTATAATAAGGTCCAATACATGACAATAAGGCCCATTTTGGAATGACTTATCCACCCATACTCTCATCTAATAAAAGGTTCAATTTTCACAAACCTAGCTGATATATAAGTCACATACCATTGGAAAGTGAGAGAGATATATGAGACTCTAAATAACGAAAACATTTTATTATATAGTATAATATATCACAACTAACTAACATTCATGGAATACATTCATATCTATAATTTCTATGGATTTATATTATCCTAAAAAATACTAAAAGTATTTTTAGTATAGGTAATGCTTTCAATTTATTAAATTAAAAAAATTCTACAGGACAAAAACAACAAAAATTAAATTATATTCCTTAATGTAACACATTTACATAAAAATAAAAACCTCATAGATTGCAAATCAATGTTGATAAAGGAGGCATTTTAATATTTTTACAATAAGTTTTTTTTTATGAAAAATTTAACATCTAGTTTTATATTCCTTTCATTTATAAAAATTAAAATAAACAATATAATGGCATAATTAAGAGACTATATTCATTTAAAAAACATCTTAAATATGGAATAAAAAAGTTTAATTAAATTTTTTAACAAACCGATTCATTGAATAATGATGAAAAATAAATAAATATATCAATAATATGTAGATTGAAAAACCAAAATATTTAATAAATTCGTAATCATATTTTTAATATATAATCAATTTTGATTTTTTAACTCATATTAATATAAAAATAACATAAAATAATGAAATTCAATACATTATAAAGTAATCAACATGTTAGGAGAAACATTTTCTAAATTATATTTAAAATTATGAAAAAATAATCTGTATAATAATATTGAATGCCTACTCTTTTAAAATGTAAATTTAACCAAAAATTAATATTAATTGATTCTGATTATATCAATTTGATTTAATTTAAATAAAAACATATAATAAAAACATATAAATTTTGACCAAAATTGATATATTGTAAGAATAATCATAAAATATAATATCTTTCTATTGAGTATATTTCTCATAAAAACGAAATGATTTTTATATGGTTATCCTTTAAATAAAAAATCAAATTTATTAAAAAAATCATCATAGAATATAATATCATTCTATATATATATATTATTTTTCAAAAAAGGAAAGTAATTTTGTATTTTCCTAACATTTAAAACTAAATAATTATTTATAAAAATTTCATATTCCAAAATTACTAAAAATTAAAATAAATATTAAGAAGAAAATATTAAATAAAAAATAATTATAATTACGAAGGTTCAAAAAATATAGCAGTCTAAAAATGATGATAAAATATGATGGGTCTAAAAGAATAATTATACATGATCCCAAACACATATTTTAGTTGTTTAAAAATTTATATTGGTATATACCATGACGACTATATAAATTATTCTTTTGAGGAACAGAAAACATTTATGAAATAAAACATATAGCCGTTGAAATCATATAAGTAACAAAAAAACATAAAGGATTAAAAATTATATATAATGATAATGAATATATGGAATTAAAAAATTAATAAAATTGGAATTAAAATAAATCCCCCCATCGGATAACATTGTAATCATTCATGAATTAAATGAAATATATTTATCCAAGAAAATTCTATTTTTTTATGTGCTCAAATATTTAACCCCTGAGTAAAATTGTAATGAACATTAATGAAAATAGAAAACTGAGGACCCATGTAGACATATCACATGGCTTGTTCTGCGCTCCCAAGATTTGAGATGTTAATTTTTTGGAAAAGTATACATTACTATTTTTAGATAATTTTGACCCTCAATGAAACTATGAAAATTGAATGCTAACGAGGAATCATAAAATATAGATAGTAAACTAAATGTAAATTGATAATATTAAAATAAAAATAAATATAAAAACATAGTTCACTATATCTTCATGGTTTAACCCACAAATGATGAAAAATCCTAGTTCAAACATTAACTTTTTTAACATCATTGATTCATAATGAATATTTTCCAATTTTTTTACAAATATATATATCTGCATGGTAATTATTATTTTTGTAATTTTTTTAATTATAAAAACATATAATATCATAAAAATGTTTCTTAAAAGAAATTATTAAGTATATTTTTTATAATTATTAATTCATATAAAAATAATAAATTAATAGTTTGAATGACATATATATATATATAGAAAATAACGATTTGATTTTTTAATATATTAAATTACATATAATGAATAAATATAATCTATATAATTTAATAAAAATGAAAAATGGGTTTATATAAGGGTCAAAAACACAACTGAATATAGAAATAATTTGTTTTATACACTCTAAAATTATTAAACCCGCAAACAAATAATTAAATTAAAATAAAAAAAAATATATGATTGTATTTTTTTAAAATAACGTATAGATAACCTTATATAATATTTAGTGAGTGAAGAGTAATTGAAATAATAAATTTTTCTGAATTTTTAATTACTACATTATATTTTTATAAGTGCCTATTAAAAGAAGAACCTAATTATTAGACATGAAAACTAAAAGTTAGAATATTATCTTGATCATTCGAATAGTAACATGTATGTTACCGTATTTAACTAGATATTAGTAGTGGATAAATTATATATCTAAAACATGTTCTATTGAAATTTAATATATTAATATATATGTCAAATAATAATGAAATATCATTCAATAAATGTAATATATTGTAAATAAATGTACATTTATTAGTAAAATATTATAAATTATCAATCCACATGAACAATGGTTACCATTACACATAAAAAAATATAAATATGAGATAGTTCCAGATTATCTTAGTTTTATCTCTTCATAATCTATTATATTTTTTCAAACGATTCCAACTGAATCTACTCACACCTCCATTTCGAGTCCATCTGAGCAATCCCCTTCCAACGCTTCCCTTACCCACATTGTGCCTATTGTATCGGGTATTTCTTCTCAATAGTTGAACTCTTTATCCCCATATCATCGATCATTCTGGGATTCACTCACACCCTGTTGGGAGTTCGGGTTGGATTCCCTATCGATTTATTTGTATTCTACTTCTATGGATTTATCACTTGATCCATCATGAAAAAAATTTGTTTCAAATGATAGTGTTTTTCATTTTGAGGAAATATTTTTTAGAGTTCAATAAAATTTTAAATAATTTTTCTTATTGAAATTCAATGGTTTCCAATGCCTCAATAAAATTGTATCAACTTTTATTTTATATTTCATCTTGAAATAACATCAAATTATTTTTTATAGTGTCTTTATCAAACTATGTGGTTTTATTGGAATAGAATTTATCTCTTTCTTACTCAATATTATTTTCTCCCATTCCAATTGTAATACAAATAAAATTTATTTTAATTGAATATTATTCTTTATAGAACTCTTTAAATTCAATACTCATCTTAATTAAGCATATATTATTATTTTTTAAATATGACCATTATAACATAGCCATTGACTTAGAGTGTATGAAAATGAAAAATCTTATTATGAAAAATATGTAAAAGGAACCAAAAAAATTGAAAATTATTGTTTAATTAATAATAAATAAGCATCAAATTTTCTATAATGTTTTTTTAAGATTAAAAAAATTCATTTTTTCATTAAAAATGATTTTATTTCATTTTGAGATGAAAACATTTAGATAATTTTTATCTCTTATAGAACATATATTTTACTAAATGAATAAAATTATTTAAATAATCATGAAATAATAATCATAGTGTTAATTGAAAAATAATTTTATGAAATATATGATTTTTTAATGAATAAAAAAATTATTATTATTTAAAACAATATTTTTATTTTCAACATTAAAAGGATTACTGTTTTTAACAAAGTTTAAAATAAATATTAGTTAATTTATATTTCTAATAATTAAATTATTTTAAATTTAATTTCTTTTTATATTTATTTTTCTATAAATTATTTTATACATAAGGAAAAAATTATTGAAAATAAAATTTCACTGGAATTATAAGATTATTTTTAAATTAAATTTTATAGATTCAATGAATTAAATATTAATAAATGGATTAAATATTTAAAATCGTATTAATTAATATTATGTGATATCAACTAACAAATGATACTGAAAAGAAATAATAGTAACAATATGTATGACAGTTCTTGTTAATATATGTTTGATAGGATAATCTAAATTGATAAGGGTCAAAATACTAAGCATGCCATCTCCATCACATAAAAAAGGACACCCCCTATTCCCTTTACTACACACTACAATATCCATTTATGTTAGTCACATCCTTCCCAAATAACATTCTAACAACCCCATTTCATATATGTATTATTTGTTTATGAATAATATCCCTATATTTCTTAAGATTAAATGAAATTGGAGTTCCAAAAAATAGAGTTATAGTTTTTAAGAAAATGTTTTGGTGCTATTTATTTTTCCACCATATTAAAAACCCTATCAGAACATGTGATATTTTGAAATCAGTATATGACACGTAAAATGCATCAATGTTTTTATATAATATCCATAATCCATTTCTTTCTTCATTTAATGCTAATCAAAATCAGCATTCATGTATACAACAGAACAACACCCCACAAACTAATGTAATCCATTTTCAATCACCCGCTCTTGTGTATTTTCAATATAAAGGATTGAAATGAAATAAATAATAATAATTTTACTCATAAAATTTAAAAAATACCTACTACCTTTACAATATATCTGTTATAAAATCATAACATCAGTCAAGAAAATATGTGGACTACTACTTCTTCAATGAAATGTGATTAATTTTTCATTAAAAACATATTTGGATGGGTATATAATTCTAGATACTATGAAACTAAAAATTATGAGAAATAACTAGAATATCTATAATTAAACATGCATGACAAAACTATGTAGTTAACAGAAAAAATAGTGATAATAATGATGGATTGTTAACAAATGGGTGATATGATGTTACGAGCGGATAATATATGATATTATATATATGGTATTGTTATATAATTATAATAATACTAAATTAATTATATTTTTGGTTTACTCGTATTCAACTATGTAGAACCATGAGGTATGGGGTTTTTTAACTCATTTTATTTTCATTACGTTATGTTATTTGATTATTATCTACGATATGAAAAGATAATGTACAGAAGGACATATGAATTATTTATGTTGTATTTACCATTGTTTTATTTATATATAAATATTTTAAATGTAATCACTACACTTAGTAATTCCCATATCAATTTTATGCATTTTGAAAGGTATTTCATCTCAATTTCCCCTCCAACGAGACATATTCCCTATTATTCACCTCTTTTATTTTATGTTGTATATATACATCCATTTGATTTTAATGAACATAAAAATTTGTTTATTAATTGTTATTATTGTGTTAATAAATGTTTAATATTAAAATTATTTACCCTTTAAATGACACCAATGTGTTATGATCTATCTTTACAATCACAATTTTTGTATTTTTATATACTTCCCCCACCAAACTGTTTATTTTTTATTATTATCCAAATGAGAATGAGAAAAAACTAAATAGAGAAGCCTGCATCAAGGGTGTATGTAATTTTGAATTCATATAGAATCTTCATTTAATAATTTAATCCTCTCTATAGTAAATTTTCATAGGTTGTAAAACTATGATACCCTTCCATTTCGAGTCACCTTCGAAGCTAGGAAGTCAGTAACTATTTTCCCTTCAAGCCTTGAATGAGATATGTCGAAGTTATTATTCACAAACTCAATGCATCTTATTTTTTAATATTCAGTGGACCAATGGATTGTAACATTTCCTATAAGAACATTTTAAATAATTGAATAGTAAATATATAATTTTCAAATAATGATGTCCCTATACATATATAATAGAAGACCCATGAGTATAGCGTGAACTTTGGGTTGGAGAAATACTATTCCTCCAAGGTATGTAGAAAATTCCAGTATAATTGAGCCCCACATATCTCTCATGACCCTCCTCCTCACATGATTCCTAGTGACAAGTACCCTATATATTATGTTTCATTCCCTGTTGATTTGGTTTTCATCAATCCCACTACCCCTATAACGATTTTAACCACATATTTGGATAGGAACCAAAGCCTAAATGTGATCTAATGGATGGGATTGTTTCCCAATATGTGTGCTTGTTATCCACGTACAATATAATATTCTTGGTTTTAAGTATTATACATGTTCTATTATGGGATATTTATATATTACACCCCCATTTTTTAGATTCCAAACGAACCATAAACCAAATGATTGAATGGTTACACTATCATTCAACTCTTTGCATGAGTATCCCACATATTGAAACCAAAACTGGAGGAAAGACTTCAGAACTGCTTCCAATTTACTCCACCCAATGAAAAACGAAACACATTGTACACCTCCATCACCAAGTCCCATGCAAAAAACATTTTTTTGATGGTTAAAATTTTTTCTCCCCTATGGAATTAACTCATGTAATCCATTTTAACACCAAAACGCTCCATATTCTCCTTGGTCACAACGCCTTATTTATGACGCTTCATGATAAATATTTATATTTCAAGGGAATCTCTATTCACCACAACATCTCACCATAATCATCTTAATAATTTGTGTCCATCTATAATATATGAAAATCCCTATTTGAGAACACTTTTTAAGATGAACCTATGAAGACACAATTTTCCAGCTCATTATATAACACTATACAATCAGAAACATCTATATTCTCCTCATCATGAGTATATTTTATAAATCTCAGGTGTTTATTAGTCTCCCTAAAAGTGATATCATGAGTTGGGTATGCCAGAAATATTATTTTTACACCACTCAGTCATGCTTCCAATAGCTTATATAACTGTTACCTATATTCCAAAGTATACACTAATAAAGGAAATCAATGTAAGGGTGGATTATTTTATAGATGGATGAGTATATAAATATGGGATTTATTACATCATTCATATACTTTCCCTACATGTGTTTACCCCACAAAAATATTACCTCATTTTCCTACCATGAAAACCTTTCATGAAGACCCTACATTACTCCATCAACACTTCTAACGTTGATTCCACCCATTTATAATAGTATATCTAACCTCTTCTACAACACAAAATGGTGTTTACCATCCTTTTGGTTGTCCCTGAAGAAGGTAAAAATCATTATCTCCATGTTTATTATCACATTTTTCAGCACTTACCTAGATAAGAATACATACATTTAGATATAGGAGTGAAAACTGTTGATAGGTAATATACACTATTCAAAGGACACTATCTTGTTCTTCCAATTCTTGATGTAGCCGATTATCTGATCAGTGACCATGTAAAACTGATGGATGTGTAATTTGTTTAGGGACAATAGAGAAACTAAATATTATATTGGGATGGATCCTATCCACATTTATACCATAATTTCAATGTTTCATATAATTCCTTCCGAGCATTTAATAGATTTTTATGAGAGGACTTTGTCCCTATTGATTATTTACCCACTCCATGTACTATACTCCCTCAAGGCCTGGTTGATCCATTGGACTGATCATTCACTTCCACAGAAAAATATTATAGAATATATTTTCAACATCTAGTGAGATATTCCTCCATACAAATGCCTATTTCATTGTGGGATAGTTCTACCCAAACATAAGTAATGTTGGATATACCATCTCAATGCATCCTGGGAAATAATAAATAAAGATGGAGAGAGGGGATCACCTTCTATTAGACAAAAAATTTATTATAAACATCATTTAAATAATGTTTTTATATAACATCTATTAAATAAATGTATATTATTTTCCTCTGGTTTTTAATTAGTTTACATATTATATTCCATATTTTCTTCACTTTCATATATGAATCAAAAAATTATATATTTAAAATAAAATTTGAACTAATTTATATTTTTGATCCGGTATATTTTATATGAATGTCAATATTCTTCATAGTGTTTTTCTAAAATCTATTTCTGTTTAATAAATTTTTTATTAAGTAAATATTTTTGTGTCCTTGAATAGTTAAAAATATTAAAGTATTCTTTCAACTATATTCTAAAATAATTATTTTCAATATTCATTATAAAAAACTAAAAATCAATGATTTTTTTTCATATATGGTGTTAAGAAATTATCTCATCACTATAACTATTTCTCACTATTAATAATCTTCTATAACTATTTAATTTTTTAAAAAATTAAATTTACTACTGCAATTTTTTCCCTAATACATCACATCATTTTATAATATTCACCAAATTACATGATTTTACTACAGAATCTATATTTTCTAATTAATTAATGGTTAATTCTATTGGATGATTAATTTTGTAACACCTCCACCACTATTACCCAGAGTTGGTGCATTATTACATAACATTGGCATGACCACAAGAGATCAAATCCCGAAAGACTGATCAGTTTAGTAGCCTTGGAAGTAATAGATACATTCATAATTTTTACATTATATTTTAAAATCAAAAACAACATCAACATTGTCTCCATTGAACACATTATTATCCCTTAGAATATCCCTACATATCATTCCTAATATACTTCTTCGCATCATTGTAAAAAATCATAAAAAGGGTTGAGAACTGATGCTCAGTAAGGATAACAATATAATTGAAACATTCATAAATAAGTATAAACATTTAAGGAAATGCATAAATCTAAAACACAAGACTTTTAAACTTAAACATCATCATAATATGGAAAAGGTAAATCAAATAATTCCAATTACATATTCACATGGATATTCTACTAGTCGAATAATCACATGTAATATCAATAGCCAATTTCATAATGATGTAATGCATAATGTCTGGAATAATAACCACATAGTGAAGGCCTCATGCCAAGACTAAAAAATATATATTTTTAAGGCCTTATGCCAAGACACTTTCTTTTCAAGTGTGACCTATCAATGCATCGAGGAGCTATAGCGGGCTCCACACGTGAGTTACTAAGTCCAATGAATTCCTCATATGAAAATGTTTAAAAATAACATAATCATTCGTATTAAAAATAGAATATGAAATGCCAATACATTATCCATAAACCATGAATGGTATAAAAAAACATCCACAGTAAAACATATCACAAAACCTTAAATACAATATGGAATATTTTTATCATAATGAATCTATTTCAAAAAAGTGTGAAATCCATCAAATGATGTTGACATAGATGAAAGAAAAACCATTAAGAGACATATCTCTTTAGTTTTCTTGAAATCAATTAAAACTCACATAATAAGAAAAGGGAAATTTTATTTTGAAAATATTCTTATAATCTTTTAAGGGATTCTTTGACAATTTAATAATGACGGAAAATAGCCGCACCCATCGTATAATTTAAAAAATAAATTATTACGTTAATTTTGTCGAAAAGGTCATAAACAAACTTGTTTGGAAAATGAAGAAATGATTCCTTTAAAAGCATATAAGGTCAAATAATCCTATAAAAGAATTTAACGCATATTCTAGTAAATAGTAAAAATGTTTTTAAATACATTTTTAGGAGAACATAGATGTGGATTATAAATAGGTCCCAGTAGATACTTACATATTAACAACCTCGGGTAAGTAAAGAGATTGTTAAATTAACCCTTACATTGAAATTTTCTTTAGTAGATGGTATATTAACATCCTTAATAATAGTTAAATAATTGTTATTAAATTATATAGGAACTACATACATAAAAATGATATCATTTATGATCCTCTAATATTGATTTTGTTAATAATATTTTAGAAGTATCACCGTTTCGGGTGTTAACTGATTCGTTTTCCTTTATATGATTGGTTATGTAAACCATGCATTTTATGGATAGGATGTATTTGATTCATATACAGAATGATATTATGTTTTTAAAAATTATTTCTAATCATAAAATGAAAATTATTCTTGAATGATTACAATGATGAATGAATCTCATCTCATTCGTGGAGACGGTAATCTGTATGTACGCATGAGCGACAATATCATTATATTGATGGTTAAATCCTATGTAATTTGATGGTATATCATATATACAAAATCATTAACATGTTATATTTATTTTTTAAATTATTTTTACTCATTATTATACCCATCCTGATAATAAAGTTTTTGAATAACAAACTACACCGTAAGGTGGAGATGGTAAGTCGTACGTACGCTTGTATTGAGACTTTTTCATTTAGAGGATGGATAGAATAAAAAACATGGTTGTACCATATTTATAATAACATTAAATTATGTATAAGGTACTATATTTATTATTTTGGCATGGAAACAATAATGAAAGAGGGCGTGGAAGAAGAAAAGAAATTGAAAGACGTGATAAAATAATTACCTCTTCTTTGGGAGTTTCCTTTTCATTTTAACAAAAGGGCTCCTTAGGTTGGCTTTATGCTCAAAGGAATTCCTATAGGTTTAAGTGAGGAATTTTGGGAGGATATTTTGGCAGGGTTTTTTAGAGGCAAAAGGCTTTGGATGTGTGATTTTGAGAGAAGGGGAAGTACCCTTTTATAAGAGATGTGATGGTCACTTTAGGAAAATCCTGAAATATTATTTTATTATAAAATTATTTTTGGTTTGTAATGGATCCAAATTAATTTATTTCGGAGAAAATGTGGGTATGGGTCAAAAAATATCAACAAATAGGGTTTAGACAAGTTCAGTTTATCATATTAACCTTATCTTTTATATTTTACTATTAGTTAAATAGTTTAGATTTTACTGTGTCTTCTTGTATTCTTACACTATATGGTTAATAAATATACTAAAAACATCCAAGAAAAACTCAAGAGGTTCATTAATGTCATATATAATATTACTTATGCCCTTTGGCAGAACCTTAGATTTTTAGTAATATTATATAATTTAATAATATAACATTTTTTAAAAAACTCATTTATGTCAATCTTGACACTATTTAGTATTTAGTTTTTGTGAAAGTAATAAGAACTTGAATACTTAGAAAAAGATACATTTATTCAACCCTTAAATTTAATATTTACCTAGAAAATTTGTGGATGTCATAAAAACTTTGAAATTATTTGTTTTTATATTTATAATACCACTTATTTGATTCTTTCATTAATAAGGTAATTACAACATCATCATTTTTTCACAAATAAGATTAATTATATAATTTCTAAAAATTATAAATAAAATACCATGATCTAGGAATTTTTTTTATCTCTCTATGTAAATTTTATAGTCGAACTTATCTTATGTGTAACTATTTATTAAAAATGGTTTAGTTGTTAAACTTTGAATTCAACACACTTAACTCTTAATTAAATAAAAATAATTATAAATGTCCTAATATAATATCCATTGACCAAAAGGATCATATTTTATTATTAAGGTTGTTTTGGTCAAATTTAACTTATCCAACACAATTAATATGTGTGTTATGGTAATTACAATATCATTTTTACCTTTAATAACCCTATTTACTTTTCACCGTGGTAAATAAAAGTCAAAAGATACTATTCAACATAAATTATTTTCATCTTATTGAACCACATTTTACTTACTGATGTCAACATTGTCTCTCAGACTTTTTAAATTCAACTCACAGAAGTGGTAAAATTTTGTTTTATACAAATTTTCAAATACTCCTTGAAGGTGGGTAAAAGACAGTAAAAGAGTTCAACAAATTTTTTCATATCTAAACTTATTAGAAAATGAATCCAATGAATTAAATAGAACATATATAGGTATTATCTATATATTTTTACCTAAAATTATTTAAATTAAAATAACTAATTATTTAAATAAAATTGTCAGTTTTAAACAATAACGCAGTGTTTTCATTATTCATCAAAAATTGAATGTTTTCAGAAAAATGCCAAAAATTAAACCTAAGATAATTTTGGTATTTAAATTTCAAAAATTAATTTTTATTACCAAATTCAAAACATATATATTTCATTAATTAATTTAAAAGTAATTCCCATTGTCAAAATCAAAAAGAATGTTTTTAAAAAGTAAAAACTATCAAAAGATTGACAAGTGTTTATGTCAAATTTATATGAGAAATTACTTATAATAACCAAAATTGTATTAAATGATAAAAATATAACCTAATTATACTTCTAAACCAATGAAATGAAAAATGAAAAATGAAAAATTATATCTATTAAAAATGTTGCTTCTAATTAAAATTTAGTATTTTTAACAATTCATCAAAATCTGAAAGTTATCAGAAAAGTATCAAAAATTTATCCAAAATAAATTTCTATATCCCTCTTTAAAAGAATAATTTAATTTCATGAAATTGAATATATAAATGTGTCAAATATTGGTTTTAAAAAGGGTACTCCATTAAAAGGCGGTAAAATTTCATTTTCTGAAAAATAATTCCTTTATCTGAAAAATTGAATTTATTATTATATTATTCCTAAGAAACCCATAATATGGATGTTAAAATTATATGGAATATATTAAATTCAAAATTTAGTTAATACTATTCATAACCACTTTTTAATGGCTACTTTGGTAATTCATGGTGTGCTTGAACTCGGTGTTACATGTAGCAGAAGTTATTGAATTCCTTTGAAGAGATAACATAATATGAAATATTGGGGTGTTACATTCTCCCATCCTTTATTAAATTTAATCCTCACAATTTGAAATTGTTCTTCAATAATAAAAGGATAAAAAAAGAAAAATACCTTTGTGTAAAACTCACATCAAAAATTGGGTTAATAAAATAAAGTCTTAATAAGAGGGAAAGAGAAAAGAAAAAGACACCGAAAAATTAATGTCAAAAATCACAAAAAAGTTTTAAAATTTAGGGTCTCAAAGCCATTAAACTATGATGATTTAAAATATCATCATATAAACTAAACATAAGGTATTAGGATAACACATTTTTTGTTTTCAGATCCCTTCCCTAATGTTTAATAATAAATTTGTTCATAGAACAAGAGGAAAACATATAATTCACAATTAGAGTATCGTCCTTCAACTAAATCTTACCACAAAATCATATTTTACTCTAAAATATAATAGAATTCAAAAATATTCTATTTATACTAATCATATAGGGTTATAATAATAAATAATTTATAATTCATTTTTCAGACTATCTTAAAAAAATTACTTTATACATACCAGGACATAAAGTAGGAATGTGGTAGGTGATACACCATTGTCTCCATTCGATTGCGTGTTCAGGTCTCGTGGCCTGGCCTAACACGACGAGTTGTCACACCACCACAGGTTTTTCCATTTTATAACAACCAAAAAAATTAAATTATGAAGTTTTTGCTACCTTAAACAGGTTTATCCAATGTTTATCATAATCCATTCCAACCATTCAACTTATCCAAAATACTTCTGTTCAAACTCACAGTCAGAAATTTATAAGGTAAACAGAATGAAGATCCTTTGGTTCCACGTAATAAAATTTGAATACTTCCATCACGTATTCTTTTAAAACAATGTAACACCCTTAAATACCAAAAATAATTATTTATTACAATAATGCTCCCTTGTTTCTTATAGAATACTGGATATACTTTTTATATCCAAAATTTTGTAAACTCCAACAATGATGAAATATAAAAATCGTTAATCAGTTTCAAGGTAGTTAGGATTATCCAATATAATATATCATAATCAATCATATCTTATTCCAAAATCACTACCTCAGTATCATAACCATTTTAAGGTTTATATTTATCCCAATAATATATTTTCCAAATCAATTAACCTTTTATTGAATCACTTTTCTTGGTTCCACACAATCTCATGTCCTCAATGAAATAGTACTACAGTAGAATCCTTATATACTCTATAATTCTTATGACATGTACATCAGTAATAAAATACTCAAATGACACAATACTTTAATAGCAACATAATAAATCTAATCATTCCTCTTCATCATCAGTAGTATTATAACTTGATTATTATCCAATAGCAGCATTTGGGGTATTTACTGATTATTTGGACATTGATTCATGTAGTGTCCCAACTCATTGCAGATGAAGCACTGTACATTTGAAAACCTTTTCTTACCCTTGCTATCACGTACATGGTTTCCATTTTCTCCACACTTATAACAAACTCACATTCCCTTAAATCATTTACTAAGGTGATTCTTTCTGCAGTTATCAGATATGGGAAAATCCATCTTTCCCCTATTCCCTTTATCCATCTTTCTCTCTTCCATCCTTTTATTCTCTTGATTCCATTCAAAGCGATATGGGTCAGATAATTCTTTACTTAACTTATTAACACATGATACTATTTATTTATATGATGAGAATACATGGGAGAATATTTTTCTTTTAAATGTTGGCTTAATACAATGAAATATAGGATCCTTTTTAATCTTTGGATCATGCGTATTGCTGGAGTTCTCATTCCTTCTACTAGAAACCATTTCTAAATACTGGCACACACTAGGTTAGTTTATTAATCACAATGCATAATTCCAAACATGAAAAATACCTAACATAAATTAAAAATTATATACATATAATCTATAATAATAAAAAGTTTTCTTTGAGGAGTTATTTACTCTGAAATCCTTTATAATGTATTATATTGAAAATGTGAATTATCATAAGCATATCCCCTGGGAGTGTCATAAATATGAGTGAAGCAAGGCTCTTTGTCATGTACAGGATACCCTGGGTCAAGCTCGAAACTCCGTTTCATATTTTTCACTCCTAGGTACATCTATTCTAGAGCCACCTCTACTATCTCGTATCCAGACAATGATTTATTTCTCAGAAAAAACACAAAATCTCAACATTACCAAAATTCTAAGAAGTTATTCTATACTAATCCTAAACGTTTATCTTAGGGTAATGCGCTCTAATAAATGTTTATCTAAATATAGTTTCCATGGTTTTCACTAAACTTCCTCTTATACCAACTATAATGACCATACCCCAGTTACACAGAGTCGGTGCATTATTACATAACATTGGCATGATCCCAAGGGATCAAATCCCGAAAGACCGATTTGTTTAGTAGTCTTTTATGTACTAGATACATTCATATTTCTTTACATTGCATTATAAAATGAAATACAACATCAACTATTTCTATATCTACCACATTCATATCCCTTAGACTATCCCTTCTGGTCTGTCATTTTATACTTTTTCGTATCTTGGGAAAAATAAAACATTCAAAGGGGTGAGCTCAGATGCTCAGTAAGGATAACAATATATTGGAATCATTCATAAATAAGCATAAACATTTTAGGCAATGTAAAAGGATTAAAAAAAATAATTTTAAACATAAATTTCATCATTATATGGAAATGATAAATTAAATAATTTCATTCCCTTATTCACAGGGATATTCTACTAGTCGAATAATCACATGTAATATCTATATAAAATTTCCTAACAATGGAATGCATAATGTCTGACATCATAACCACATTTTCAAGAACTTGTTCCAAGACACTATTTTGTCTCATGAGACCTGCCGATTCATTGAGGTGCTATAGCAGGTTCCACCCGTCACATACTAAGTTCAATGCAATCATCATATGAAAAGGTTTAAACATAACATAAACATTCGTACTAAAACTAAAATAAAAAATGTTAACAATTTATTCATAAAAAATGAATGGTATAAAAATAAAACATCCACAGTCATTCATATCACAAAACCTTCAATAAAATATTGAAGAATTTTATCATAATGAATCAATTTCAAAGAAGTGTAAAATTAGTCAAAGGATGTTAACATAGAAGAATTCAAAACTATCTGAGAGACATATCTCTTTCTTTTTCATGGAATATTTTAAAATTCATAGAATTATAAAAGAAAACATTTATTTTTAAAATATTCTTATATGCTTGTTAGGTAAGTTTTGAAAAATTTATAATGATGGAAAATTTCCGCACTCGCCGTATAAGTTAAAAAAGACATTCATACCTTAATTTTGTCGAAAAAGTAATAAAGTACCTTGTTTGGAAAATGATGAAAAGATTTATTTGAAAAAAATAAATTAAAATAAGGGTATAGATCTCTTTTAAACATAGTCTATTGAATATTAAATTTTTTTTGAAATACAATTTTAAGAAAACACGGATGTGGATGATAAAGAGGTCCCAGTAGATACTTATGTATTAACAACCTCAGATAAGTAAAGAGATTGTAAAATTAACCCTTAACATGTACTTTTCCTTAGTTGATGGTATGTTAACCTCATTATAATAGTTTTAAATATTGTTATTATATTATACAATAACTATATACATAAATATGATATCATATATGATCCTCTAATATTTCTTTTGTTAATAATATTTCTGTAGAATCATCGTTTCTGGTGTTAACAGATTCATTTTTCTTTATATTAATGGTTAAGTAAGCCATGTTTGTTATGGATAATATGTATTTGATTCACATATAGAATTATATTATGTTATTAGACATTAATTTTAATCATATGATGAAAATTATTCTTGAATGATTACGATGGGGAATGAGTCTCATCGCGTTCGTGGAGACGGTAATCTGTACGTACGCACGAGCAACAATATCATTATATAGATTGTGAAATCGTATGTAATTGGATAGTATATCATATATACAGAATAATTAACATGTTATATTTATTATTTACATAATTTATACTCATTATTATACCCATCAAAACAATGATGTGTTTGAATAACAAACTACACCACGACGTGAAGATGGTAAGCCATACGTACGCACGCATGGTGACATTGTCAATTATGGGATGGATAAAATAAATAATATGGTTGTACCATATTTATAATAACATCATAGTATGTATAATTTACAGGATTTATTATTTTGGAATGTAAACAACAAAGAAAGAGGAAGTGGAAGAAGAAAAGAACTTGAAAGAGGTGATAAAACAATTACCTCTTCTTTGGGAGTTTCCTATTGATTTGAACAAAAGGGATCCTTAAGTTGTCTTTATTCTAAAAATAAGGCCTCTAAGATGATGTGAATAAAGTTTTCAGGATATTTGGTCATGGTTTGGTGGATCAAAAAGGATTTTTAGGTGTGATTTTGTGAGAAGTGGAAGTACCCTTTTATAAGAGAGGTGATAGTCACTTTAGGAACAACTTGAAATATTATTTTATTATAAAATCATTTTCTGATTATAATGGATCCAAAATTAATTTATTTCTAATCTAAGGTGGATATGGGTTGAAATAATCTCAACCAATAGGTTTTAGACATGTTTTTGGTACCATATTAACTTTATCATTTAGACATAACTATTAGTTAAATAGTTTAAATTTTAGCATGATGTGTTTGTATTCTTACACTAGATGGTTAATAAACTTACTCTAAAC
This sequence comes from Viscum album, assembly GCA_963277665.1. NCBI lineage: Eukaryota > Viridiplantae > Streptophyta > Magnoliopsida > Santalales > Viscaceae > Viscum > Viscum album. The sequence goes on along the minus strand of OY728166.1, from coordinate 1,364,350,694 downwards.
ATAAAAAAGAACCCTAAGTGGTTAATTAATGAAATATATAATATTATTTAAGTCCTTTGGAAGAACACTATATTTTTAGGAATATTATATAAATTAATAATATAATATTTGTTTTAAAAACTCATTTATGTCAATTTTGACACTATTTAGTATTTGGTTTTGGTGAAAGTCATCAAAAAATGATTAAATAGAAAATATACATTTAGTCAACCATACCATGTAATTTTCACTTATAAAATTATTTTATGTCATAAAAAAATTGATATTATATTAATTTTAATATATATAATACCATTTATTTGATTTTTTTCATTAAAAAGGTAATTATTGAATCATCATTGTGTCATAAATAAATTTAACTATTTAATTTATAAAAATTATAAATAAAATACCATGATTTAGGAAATATTTTTTTCTTTCTAATTAATATTTTTAGTCTAATTTATTTTATGTATAACCCTATATTAAAAACGGTTTAGTTTTTAAACATTGAATTTAACACTTTTAACTATTCTTTAAATAAAATAATAATAAGTGTTCTAATCTAATATAAGTGGACCTAAATGATCATATTTTATACTTAAGTTTTTTTGGTCAAATTACACTTATCCAATACAATTAGGAAATGTTTTACGGTAATTATTATATCATTTTAACCTTTAATTACCCTAAATACTTTTAATCGTGGCAAATAAAAGTAAAAAATTAATATTCACCAATATTTATTTTCATCTTTTTGAACAGAATTTTACTTAATTATATCAATAGTGTCTCTAAATGTTTTGAAATTCAACTAAATAAGTGGTAAAATGTAGTTTTATGCAATTTTGCAAATGCTCTTAGAAGGTGGTAACAAGACTGTAAAAAGTTCAACAAACTTTTATATATCTAAGATTATTATAAAATGACACCAATTAAATACATTGAACATATATAGGTATTATGTATCTATTTTTACATGAAATAAATTAAAATAAAATAACTAATTATTTAAATAAAAAGTCGGTTTTAAACAATAACGTAGTGTTTTTCACTATTCATTAAAAATTGAATGTTTTCAAAAACATAACATAAATTCACCCAAAGATAGTTTTGATATTCAAAATTCAAAAATGAATTCTATTTTACCAAATAAAAAACATATAACTTTCATTAATTAATTTAAAATTAATTCTCATTGTCAAAACGAAAATGTGGGTTTTTAAGAAGTAAAAACTATAGAAAGATTGACATGTGTTTATGTCAAATTTAAATGTGAAATTACATATAATGACCTACATTGTATTAAAGGATAAAAATATAATATAATTATACTTTAAAAATATTCAAACACATAATTTAACACTATAAATTATTTCAATTAAAAAAGTTTTTTTCAATTAAAATTTTGTATTTTTAAGTATTCATCAAAATATGAATGTTATCCAAAAAGCACCAAATTTGTTTTCCAAACAAAATTTTTATGTCCCTATTCTAAAGAAGATTTTATTTCATGAAATTTAATATATAAAAGTGTCAAATTTTGGTTTTAAAAAGGGTTCTCCATTAAAAGGCGGTAAAATTGAATTTTTTTAAAAATACTTCCTTTATCTGAAAAATTGATATTGATATTATAATATATAAAAGAAACACATTTTATTGATGTTAAAATTATATGGAATATATAATATATAAAATTTATTTAATACAATTCATATCCGCTTTTGAACGGGTAGATTGGTAGGTCGTGGTGTGCTTGAACTCGGTGTTGCATGTAGTGCAAGTTATTGAATTACTTTTAATAGATAACATACTATAAAATATTTGGGTGTTAAAAAATTTGTGGTAATTAACATTACATTAATAAATAAAATTTTTTTTGATCATAATTAACTAGAAATATCGATATAATATATATATATTATTATTATTGTTTACTAACATATATAACATTATCGCATATTATACCTTAAAATGAATTTTATTTGATGAATGGGGAAATATTGATAATCAATATTCTGTACTCAATACATATATTTTATAGGAATAATTTATTAGGATTTAATTGATTATTAAATATATAAATAATCTAATAGAAATATAGGGATGAGCAGGTCCTAGAATTATATAGCCCCTCGATGCATTGATACGTCGAATGAGATATACCAGTTGGATAACATTATAAAATGTGTTTTATCTATAAACCTAGCCATGTTTGATGATATCATGTCACGTGGAATAGATCATGATGTTAGTCTTTAATAATTCCATTCATTTAGAATTTACTTATTATTAAAAGTAGGATTATTTTATTCATATTTTCCATGGATGCATTTTTTCTAAATATGTTCATTAAATGGATTATTTTTTTAGTTATTTACCATGGTATATTGATTATTACAAGTTTAATAATGATATATTTTATTTTATGATCCCTTACTAAGAATTTATGTGCAACCATATTTTTCTTCAATCCTAAGGAAATGAAGAAGGAATCAATTAATGAGTTGGAATTATAGAAAATATTAATATTTACTATGTTTTGTAGTTAATTTCTAGTGTGACATGGGAAACATGTATGCATCTGGTTCATCAATACTTCTAATATTATTAATAAAATTATATGTTATCACCCATATTGGATATATGTTTCTAGTTTTGTGGTTGTTACACCTCTATATTGCAACCTAGTTCTTTATTTCAGACACCATTTTCAGTTTCGTACATAAGTTATAGTGTGGGATTTAAAAAATTTCAATAGTGTTACTCAGTGATATCTAAGGTTTCTTCTTCTTGATTATTTTTATTGGATATAGTTTTGTCTTGTCAAATATTTTTTCCTAATATTTTTTATATCCAATGTCTTTTTTTCTCATTTTGTGAGGTTTTTCTCTTTTTTCAGTATCTAAAATGATTTGTTTCATGTTCATGTTCTCTTATATGGTGTTGGAGTTGGTTCCCTATAGGAAAATGTTTTGTACATTATGAAAACAGGTATTCAATGTTTTGAATATTTATAATCTTCTTATCACATCAGGATTTTTCTTCTATGTTACATTGTAAGTGACATTTGTTTAGTAGTTCATGTCACAATAAAAGATTATAGAAATCATCCACCGTGAGGAGAACACATAAGTTCCACAAAAATATTATTAAATATTCGATTTATAGATGGATGATATCATTTGAGGGATCTAAATGATATATGCTATCAGTGGTGGAGAATCAAAGTACTTTGAGGTACTTTCTCATGGTGTATTCCCTTGATAATATCTATTGTATGATATTTTGAGAAAGATACCCAGAAGCATGAAATCCACATTCCAATATGCAATTGGATATTCTTATGTGTGGACATGGTTATTAATCCTTAGATGTTAATATTATTATGAATTAATATTATATGTCATGTACTATGATGTATTGACAATTAATGTGGTTACATCTATTCACGGTGAGGTAGGATATGTTAGATGTGTCCTGAGTAATATTGCATTAGTGAATAATGATAGAATGGGATTTCTCTCTTATAATCATAACAAAAGATGATATATAAGGTCCTTTTATGTAAATTATATATCATAAATAAATCCATATCCATAGTATTAAACTGCCATGTTTCATTTATGAAAGGTAAAAAAAATATACATCGAGCACATAGGTTTATGGAACCAGAAAACAACTTTCTTAATTAGATATATTAGGATAAAATAGAAATATAAAATAATGATCTTCCAAATGATGTATTATGTAATTTTGACATTAACTTCATTCTCCATGTCTCCCATGGAATTTTTCTTGACTCTCTCTATGAGCATTAGGCAGATACACCTAGGGAAATAAGATACCTAGAGGGTCACAAAATAAGTGTATCTATGATCTAAGGTAAAAAATATATTTTTATTTTTTTTAAAAAAAATAGAGTAAATATTATTATCTCAAATGGTTTAATAGTTACTCATTTATGCATGATCAAATATATTCTACCACCAACTATTCTAGAGAATATAATGTGTGTGGAATATTTAATAAATTTATATTTTCATTTTTGTGGAATATAAAATTAATTTATTAATTAGATATTAATGAAAGGATATTTATTTATTATATAAATCATTTTTATTAAAGGAATGATAAATGTTATGGAGAAATAGTGGAAGGAATACCCTTAATCCCTTGAGAGCTACCATTCATGAGTCTATAAAGTTAAAGGAGAACACATTGAATGAAGTTCATGTGGTGATCCTAATATAACAATGTGACTGGTAGAATCTATTGTGCATGAACCCAGAGAATCCTATGATGAAGTTTAATGATTTTTGGAACAAGTGTTGATCACCACTAGAGGTAAGTCTCACTTCATTACTACAATGAAATGATAATACAATTTCAGTCTTTTGTCAAATTCATAATAATGAATTAATTCACAAATAGCGATTCCTTAACTTAATAAATTAATTAAAAATAATATTTGATGATCGTCAACATAGTTCTTTTGTTCTATCCATGATTTATTTTTATTTGTTAAATTCTATTGATTATGACATTCATCAATATACAAATCATGGATTGATCATCAAACATGAAAAAAATTGGATATGACCCACCATAGGATTCTACTACACACAAAACATTCAAGTGCTATCAGTGTAGTCAAATAATTATTGATAATTATTTAACTATCACTGACTGATTTATTAATTTTTCATTTAGTTTAAAATTCATGTTTACTCGTTATATAAAAAGAATCACGATATCTTCATCCTCTTCTTCAATTTCATGTAAATCTAATAAAATAAGTTTATTTTATAAAGGAAATATAATTGAAGATATCATCAGGAGGTTCTGATGTTTCTGGCCAGCTAAAACAAGAGTACATGATGTGTACCTAGAGGTACACAATAGGTACTAGTTTCAAACACATTATGACTTAATTTGGAATTAATACAAACCATGTTTATTGAATACACAGTTGTATTTAACTATACACCTCCTGTAGACTAGCCCATCCTAAATCAAAATCAGTCGTAGTACACACCATGTCTCCCATGTAAACGGTGTGCAGTCCTCTAGTCATAAAGGGGTCATTTACCTTTTATATGACCCACCTGACTAGGGATCATGATACATAGACACCACATGCTATGTAGCACTTGTACACTCTCTATACTATATTTTATCATGGAACGATTTACATATCGAGTCCCTCTGGGTTTTCCTTGGATGGACAATGAACGTACATGCTGTGAATCTTGTTTGTACACACTGTGTACTTATACCAAATAGATCTGAATTAAAATTAATTTATTATACAGTTTAAACCATGATAAAATTTACTTTTCTTTGTCCCTTTACATGATTGGACACTCCATGTAATGGATTTTAATATATATATATATATATATATCTGTGTGTGTGTGTGATGAATTATTTTTTGTATAATATTCATATATTCATTTCATGTATGAGTCATGCTACATTTATTACTTTACAAGCATTGAAGAATAACACGTGGTAGAAAAATCATGCAATTCATGTAATCCTTATGTTGATAGTACAAATTTTGAAAGTATGTGATAATTCATGTATATTATATTCTAAAGAGTAAATAGAATATGATTATAATACATGGTAGGTAGAATCTGATAAGTATTCACCAATTTTCCTATATGATACAATTATATATATAGTAATTTGTAATTAAAATAATAAAACTTGTTTAAAATTATTTTGTGTGATAATATCAATGAAATTTAGATGGCAGTTAGGATATAAGTTTCGATTAATTAATGAACCTCAATAATTTATTCAATCACAGTTTATCTTAAATAAGATAAATTATGAATTGAATAGTAGTTTAATTAAATAATTAATTTTTAGCGTGCATGAGGATTATCATGATCATAAACTAAATCTTTGTCTGTGACATGTTTCATTTAAATTATTATTAAATAAAATTGGTTTGAATAGTGTCATCTCTAATATCATTCTATGTGGGACTACCTACTGTTGGTTTCATTTATGTAAAACATTTTCCCTCACCTTCATGTGATTAAGTGATTATGTCATGGATAGAGAACCCAAGGATGTCGAGACGGTTCACGGTTGGACCAGGTGTGAATCCAATCCAAGAGAGATATATAGGTGGCAATGTGTAAAGTTGAAATACAGTCAACTTTCCAAGGGGTTTTACCCTAGGTAGAATTTTATTTTATCATCCTCTAGATAAAAAAACCATTATAAATATAATAATAATTCCACATTATTATATCATTTATTACATGTTTCATAGTTGTTTCATTATGGGGTTTTTTTGGCGATCACATGAATTAAATAATTAGTCATGCAAGATATAAGAAAAATAAATTGTCTTAGTCATAAGTATTATCTAAGGAAACGTTAATAAATTAATTAAATCCACTTAATATTAACAAGCATGTTTTAAGGATAATAATTGTAATTTTTTTTATAAATGGTAAAATCTAGAAATTAGACATATTAAGTTGGTATAGACTTCCACTACATCAGTTAAAATAGAAACATAGTTTAATGTGTATGACCATATAATTTTGTGGTGATTTCAATTATCAGTGAATGATAACATGAGCTTTTGGATTAAAATAACATTGTTCACATCAAGGGATGACTGTAAATGTATGAATTCAAGTAATTGAGAGGAAATATTTGAATAAATCCAATTTAATGATTTTACCATCAAGTATTCCAATAAACACATCAAGGAATTGTAATTTATGGAAGTTGGAATTTGAAGTTCCTATATAATAACACATTAAATTTATGAAAAACCAATGTTGGGGTAATGAAATTGGGGAATATGTATCATTTCAATAATAATGTCCATGGAATAGGATATTCTGAATCCAATGGTGAGTTTTTTAGCACCGGAAAACGTGTCCCCAAAATATTTCATATGCTTCATATATGATCCAAGATTTTATCCTATTTTTCAAAATTCAATTTGGTAGGTTATAGGGCCCGAACAGAGATAGAAATTAAAAGTTATGGACCTTTGAAATTGGGCTGGAAAATGGTTTGCAGAGCCCATTCGTGAAACTCCCTCCTTGATACCAAAGCAAAGGATCATGACCAGAGACCCCGGGGCCCAACACAGGAAAAAAGATGCTCCTTCGCGAAGCCTCCACGTAGAAAGGAGGCATGATGCTCAGCAAACCCCTATGACGTTCGTGTCCCCGTCGTGGAGCAATGGGGCTGGATGTTCTGCGAACCCCTATGACGTTTGCGATCCACCGTGGAGCGAGGTGGCGGGATACTCTGTGAACCCCTTTGAGGTTTGTGATCATCCGTTGAGCAAGCTATGGCTTCACGCCGAGTGGGATATGCTTCTCGGCGCCTCTTGCCTATAAATATCCGGCTCACCCCCCTTCATCATGACGGTTACACAACCCCTTGGGTGTCCGATCGCTGCCATTTCATGGAGCTCTGGGAAGTGATGCCCTTCGCACCCTTTGCGAAGGAGGGAGCACCTTCGGGTTCCTCGAGGATCCATTAGCCGATTTCCTTTATGAATCTTCTCCGTGAGGCCATGCTCTGTGATCAACTTCCTTCGTGAAGCTTCTCCGTGAGCCCATGCTCCGTGAGAAACATCCTTCACAAAGCTGCTCCGCAAATAGCTTCCTTCATAAAGCTACTCCACGAGTCCATGCTCTACAAGAAACTTTCCTTCACAATGCTGCTCCATGAGACCCCATGCTCCATGAGCACCTTTTCTCCATGAAGCTACTTTGCAAAGACATATCCTTTGCGAAGATCTTACCTTCACACCCACCGGTCCATACAATGGGGGATGTTCCCCCACACCCCCGCTCGGGGTCACTGCCGAGCTGTTGTCCTGGACCTCGAGGCCGGTCCCTTCGGCACCGTCAGTAACCCCCATGAAAAAGGAAGAGTCGCACCGCAAACTTTTCGGGCTAGGACGTCGATGATTTTTATTGCTTCCTTAAGCGTACCCACCTTCAACCAATGAAACACCATGATTTGAGATACTTCTCCACACACCATGAAACACCTTGAGTCCATATATTACTCATGGTTCATCTCCCATGTCCTGAGTTGATATTCTCATCATCAATTCCCTGAGTACCTTGAGTCGAACCATTCATCATGTAAACCATACAAACCCCACCACTTGGCTCATATACCAAGTTGAACCAAAAAGGGATGCTCTTGTGTATGTCCCAACACCATCCATTTCTAGGTGCATTATTCCTAATAGTCCAATCTATATGACATTAAAATGTAATAATCCTTATATGACAAACATAGTATGCCTCTTACTCAATATAAAATATTCTTTATGCTCCAAGCATAAGATGCCAACCGTCCTATCTACATGACTACAAAATGTAGTGCACCCAATGTTCCAAAGATATGATTCCACTTTCTATAAACAAGATATGACTTATCTTCCAAGTATGAGATTCCAACATTCTTATATACATGACTATAAACTGTATAACACCCTATGTGCCAATCATAGGATGCCTCTTTCTCTAGACAAGACATTCCTTATTCTCCAAGCATAAGATGCTTAATTCAATGATTACATTGGAATAATTTCAAGAGCGCTAGAATCTGTTCAAACATTACTTCAATCCACTGCACGATTTGTGTGTCCTTAATCCAGATCTTCATCAACATCCATGTCTAAAGGGACTACCTAATGGTCTTGTCCCATGCTGCATCGGCTCTCCTACCACCCTGAGCCAACACCCCGTAAGACTTTGAACAACACTACGAGTCAGATCCTATGTTTCGAACAGGGTCAGCAGTCGACCCTCATTTGATTGTCCACATTTTAAGCTAATGAGATAGGAATGCTATGTTTCGAACACAGAAAACTATTATCCTCAATCTCCATGCCACCCTCATTGTGTTCTGAATGTTGGGAAAATGATTAACACTTTTCATATCCCTTTATTCAGACTGATTCGAACACGTTTGGCATTATTCCTCTTATGCACTAGCGCACAGGTGAAGGCCTGAACCAACCTGTGGGTTGGCATGCCCTCATGGCCAAACATGATGAAGAAATTACCGGTACCTTCCTTGCATAAGCCCCATGCACCATCACCGATCCATAGCGCCACCCAGGTAGCTTCCTTGTATAAGCCCCACTCACCATTGACGCTCCATAGGGGAACCCTGGTAGTTTCCTTGGGCACGCCCCATTCACCATTTTTTTCTCCATAGCATCACACATGCAGATTTTCTGTGTAAGCCCAATCCACCATTACCACTCCATATCGACATGTGGGCAAATTCTATGCATACGCCCCATTCACCATTGTCGCTCCATAGTGGCACCCAATCAACTTCCTTGCGTAATACCCATCAACCATTTCTACTCCATAGATGAACTCAATAGCTTCATAGAGTAAGGCCCCATCCACCATTCTCACTCTATAGCAGCACATGGGAGGCTTCATTGAATAAGATCCATTCACCATTGTCGCTCCATAGCCGCTCCCAGGCAGCTTCCTTGCGTAATCCCCATTCACCACCATTCATGGATGCACCTTAGCGATTTGATCATCAAGTCCTTGCTGCCACCTATTTCTCACACTGAGCATGACTAATGTGGGTGTAGAGTAGTAAGCATTGACAATGGAATCCTACATGGGTAGCCTAGTGTGTAAGCCCCAAACACCTTCCTAAAGTACATCATATTTGATCCTTGCCTAGGCAAGGTACGTAGGAAGCCTCCCTGAGGATAAATCCCACCAACCATTAGTTTCAACTATCTTCATGTCGTCTCATCAACACCCATCCTGAACTACGGGTTCATTGATCCCTTCGAAGGAAAGGTACGTAGGAAGCCTCTATAAGGTTCAATCCTACCATCTATTGGTCCCGATCATCTCTGCGTCGGTTCACCATGCACCCCTCCCGAACTATGTGGAATTTGGTCCTTGTCAAGGCATGTTATGTAGGTAGCCTACCTGAGGTTGAAGCCCACCATCTACTGGTTCCGACCCCCCTTCACGTTAGACCACCTTCATCCTGCATGACGCTAAACTGTATGCCCCTTTTCATCCTACACGATGTTAAACTGCATCCACCATCCATCAGTAAGCCATTGTGACTCCATCTAGCAGTAAACTGATGTGACCCCATCCAGCGGTAATCCGTTATGACCCCATCCTATGGTAAGCTACTATGACCTCATCGAGCGGTAGGTCGTTGAAGTCCCCAATCGATGGTAAGTTGTCTTCAAATGAACTACGTGGACTTTGATTCCTTGTCATGGGTATACGTAAGAAACCTACCTAAGGTTCAAGACCATCATTCATGTCTCATCCTGATATCCACCTCGAGACTATGTGTTTCGGGAAGGTCATGACCCAACCTGGGGGTTCTATTTCCTCCAGATCCCATCCATGCATCCATTCTCATGGGTCACCTCCTTAGGTGTCCCATCATCCCACCGAACTATGAGGACTTTGATTCCCTGCCACGGGGACACGTAGGAAGTCTCTTCGAGGCACAATCACAACACTAATGTCACCTTAATGATTACTTCATCTCATTCCCCCTACACGTCATTAAACTCTCTATCATCCAACCGAATTCTTACCCAGGCCGCCACATCCCTATGAGATCATGCCATTCATCCCAGCACCGCTCCTTGTGGCACCCGAGAATCTAACCATGAAGAATCCCCAAAACATCCATAACCATCCACCCAAGTGTATCCCTCTTGTGTTGTGCCGCTATCCATGCGTAATCCCCAACATGTATTCGGGTTTTTTCCCCTCTGTGTACACCCTGTTTTATCACCCCTTCAAACTACGTGGGTTTTGATACCATTTGTCTACATAGGGAATGTAGGAAACCTCCACGAAGTTCAATCCCAACCATGTGTAGTCCTTGGTGTTCTTTGATTCTGGGGTGCACTATTGCTAATCCACCCACAGTGGTGTCCAGATCATCCTTCACAGTGTGAAATCTTCCCTTTATAAGACACAACATCTTGGGTCTACTCTTATTGAGTGTTCTAAACCATCCACCCAGTAATCCTTCGAGGTGTTTCCTCCTAGGGATGTACCAATATGATCCCTCTCAATGGGACATTCTGATCCCTCTCATTCCATCTCTACAAGACGTCAAACTCGCAGCCTACCTAGTGTTAAACATGAGATGGTTGAAGAAAACCTCATAAGACATGCCTTTGGTGTAACCGTCTCTACAAGACCATAAACTCACGGCATACTCCATTTTAAACATGGGAATCTGAAAAAAAAACCCCTTAGAGAGATGCCTCCGGCATTATATACCTCATGAATATCGTGGGATGCCTTAGGTTCTGCGCCCTTGAGATGCCCTCTTATGAGGATGAATATAGATTCCCCAAGGTCCACACATCCAGAGATTCCCCAGCATGCCTACTGTTGTCATCTACTCCGACCGAAGGTTTCTACCATGTCAAGACCCCATGGAATGTCCTGATGGAAGTATTGTAATTAACTGGTGTCCACAACGATATGGAACTGGGAACAAGATTCATGAACCATGACATAACCTTTAGAGAGACCTGTACTAGGTGATGAGTTCCGATGAGGAATACAAAGAAGGAAGAATTGATATCCCAACCTCCCATTTCGATTAGGGAGAAAATTTACCTAAAAAAGGAATTGATGCCGCTCACCTTTGGAAATAGGGAATGCAGGGCAACAGTTCAACATCCTCCATAGACAGATGCACATGCCCCAACAAAAGCGTCAGAAAAAAATGGTGAACCTGACGTGAATCTCCTCTCCATTAATAGAGAGTAGACCAAATATGTCGGGAAAATTGGTGCATCACCCATGTGAATCCCCTCTCCTTTATATGTGAGAGGATGCGTACCATCAGGTGTGTGAAGACTATGGTCCATGGGCTCCTCGTCGACTCCGCCACCTCATGAGGCTCCATAGGGGGAATTTGACCCTGACTCCTTCGACTCCCCACCGACATTTCTGCCTAAAGAAGTTGTGCAGGGGGAATCCACCCCCAACTCCATCGACTCCTTACCAAGGCTTTGTAGGTGGCATCTGCCACTCGACTCCATCGGTTCCTTGCCAACCATGCTGCCTCAAGAGGTCGTGCAGGGTGCATCTACCTCCCAACTGCATTAGCTCCTCGCCAACCCCACCGCCTCAAGAGTCCATGCTGGGGGCATCCTCTCACGACTCCATCAGCTCCTCATCGACCCTGCTACCTCAAGAGGCAATGTAGGTGGAATCTTCCACCCGAATCTATCGAATTATCACTGATGCTGCCACCTCAAGAGTCTGCGCATGGGGAATCCTCCCCCGACTCCTCATCTCCTCGCCGACATCGTTTCCCCAAGAGTCCGCGCAGGGAGAATCCTCCCATAAATCTATCGCCTCTTCGCCGACGTCGCCGCCACAAGAGACTGCCCCGGGGGCATCCTCCTCTGACTCCATCAGCTCCTCGCCAACCCTGTCACCTCAAGAAGTCGTGGGGGGGGGGGGGGGGGGGTCCATACTCAAACTCCATCAGCTCCTCAAAGACCCCACAACATCAAGTTTCCGCGCAGTGGAGATCCGTACCATGGCTCCATCTGCTCCTCACTGACACTACTGCCTCAAGAGGCCGTGCAGGGGGAATCCCTCTCTGACACCATCGACTCCTCACCAACCTCACCGCCATAAGAAGCAAAACATGGGACATCCTCCCTTGACTCTATCTACTCCCTTCCAACCCCGCAGCCTTTAGAGGCCACGCAGGGGGCATCCTTCCCCTGACTCCATCGTCTCCTCATAGACCTTTTCACCTCAATAGGCCATATAGGTGGAATCCATCACCCGACTCCATCAGCTCCTCACCAACACCCCCCCCCCCCCGTCTCAAGAGGCCATGTAGGGGGCATCTGCCCCGGACTCCGTCGGCTCCTCGCTGGCCCCTCCACCTAAAGAGGCCGCGCAGGTGGCATATGCCACCTGAAACAATCAGCTCCCCACCTACCCCCCGCCTGAATAGGTCGTCTAGGGGGCATCCACCCATGACTCCATCATCTCCATGCCGACCCCACCACCTCAATAGGCCGTATAGGAGGAATCTGCCATCCGACTCCATCAGCTTCTCACCAAACCTGTCTCCTCAAGAGGGCACGCAGGTGGCATCTTCCATCCAACTCCATCGAATCCTCGTTGACCTCGATTCATGAAGAGGTTGCACAGGTTGCATGTGTTACCCAAATCCATTGGCTCCTCACCAACCTCGCTGCCTGATGAGGCCATGCAGGTGGAATCTACCACCCTACTCCATCAACTCCTCCCTAACCCTGCTGCCTAAATAGAACATTCCAGGGGAATTTGACCCTGACTCCTTAGGGTCCTCGCCGACTCCATCACCTTAGGAGGCCGCAGAGGGGGCATCCACCCCCAACTCCTTTAGCTCCTCGCAGAATCCTCTACCATAAGAGGTCGCACATGGGGCATCATCCCTAACACCCTTCAGACACTCTATGTCATTCCAACTACAAAATTTCATCAACCACATAGGTCCTCTCTATGGCTTTGACACCAGCTCATGGAAGGTTCATTATGAGGTATCCCTGCTCACTTGTGGAAAACATCCATGCATACGATTGGGGTATTATAAGGGAATACCATAATATATATTTCCCTCTCATATCAACCCACCAGAATGGGGTAGAGATGGACATTCGTCTACCAACACAATCCTTGTGGTTTCACATCCCAACTGCATAATGTTAAACTGTGTGACAACCACATCGTAGTTCCATGATGTTAAGTTGCACAACAACCATCGTCTTGGCCACATGACGTTAAACTGCAAGACAACATCTTGGTCACATGATGAAAAACTATAAAACATTTTGGTCAAAGTTATGTGACCTAAAACAACAGCAACCATTTTCAAAGCTATGTGACATGAAACTGCAGCAACCGTGGTCAAAGCTATGTGACCCTAAATTCCAGCCATCACTCGTCCAAGATACACGACGGTAAACATGCACCAAGTTTGAAATATATGAATTTAAACTATGATTATTTGTTCAAATCAATAAGACCATAAACTATTTTCAACACCAGGGTCTGTTACTCCAAGTCCAGCTACGTCTTCCCACTAACATGCTCTAATGCACTATGGTGTAGAACCCAGAGTGTTGTAATCCAAATGAACATAATCACAATCGATCTCCACTCTTCATAGAGTACCTTTATTTAGATACACGCCTTCTTTCTTGTTTAATGGGACCCCCTAATTGTACGGATTCTCGGCCTATGGCATGCCTACTGTCCGGGGCCAACGCCCTGAAAAATATTGGATGAAATTTTGCGACAGGTTCTGTGTTTCTAAAATGGCCACCAGTCGACTGTCATTGGTCAATCCTTATCTATGGTAAAACAATATAAATGTTGTGTTTCGAACTCGGTCAAAATCTATCCACCATCCTTACACAAACATCACTGTGATCCAGATATCAAATTCCACGATTCACCCATTTATTCACCTCTCTATGTTTTGGTGGAACTCCAACACCCTTCGTGTTGCCCTTCCATGCATCGTTCCACGTCAAATAAGTGGGCTAGTGTTGCTGGGATATTTCCTGCATGAAATATTCATCCCGCTTTCTGTGTGCTTCCATGTTTCAGTAAAATCCCGCCATTACTTCTTATTTCCCACATCGAGCATGACCCACATGGGATTAATAGTTTTGGTAGTATGTGTAATCATATGGTTGAGTGAAATAGACATCATCATCTAGGATGACGTTAAACAGTTAATCATCTTCTTGCATGACGCTAATATGTTCACCTTAATCCATTATGACGTTAAATTGTTCATCTTTTCCACTCATGATGTTAAACTTCTCATCATCATCTTGCTTGACGTTAAACTGATCATCATCATCTTTCATGAAGGTAAACTAATAATTATCATCTCACATGACGTTAAACTACATCATCATTTTTCATGACATTATACTATTCATCTTCATCCTTCATGATGTTAAACTTCTCATTATCGCCATGCATGACTTTAAACTACATCATCGTCGTGCATGACATTAAACTGTTTATCTTCATCCTCCATGACATTAAACTGTTCATCTTCTTCTGTCATGATGTTAAACTAATAATTATCATCCCGCATGATGTTAAACTACTTCATCATTCTTCATGATGTTAAACTGTTCATCTCCATCTGTCATGACATTAAATTGCTCATTATCATCCTGCATGACTTTAAACTGCAACATCGTCTGGCACGATGTTAAACTATTAATCTTCTTCTGTCATGATGTAAAACTACTCATTATCATTCGACATGATGTTAAAATTCTCATTATCTTCCTGCATGACATTAAACTACATCATCGTCCTCCATGACGTTAAACTATTCTTCTTCGTCTGTCATGATGTTAAACTACCCATTGTCATCATGCATGACTTCAAAATACATCATCATCCTACATGAAATTAAACTGTTCATCTTCGTCTGTCATGATGTTAAACTTCTCATTATCATCCCACATGACTCTAAACTGCATCATCGTCCCACATGACATTAATCATTTCATATTCGTTCTTCATGATGTTAAAATTCTCATTATAATCCTGCATTAATTTAGCATCATCATCATCTTGAATGAGATTAAACTATCCATATTCATCCGACATGATGTTAAACACCTCATTATTATCCATCATAATGTTAAACTATTCATTATCATCCTACATGACATTAAAATGCATCATCGTCCTGCATGAAATTAAACCATTCTTCTTCATCCTTCATGATGTTAAACTGCTCATTATTGTCCTTCATGACTTTAAACTGGTCATTATTGACCTGCATGACAATATAATGCAAAACGGTCCGAGAACTATGACCATAAAATAATATCACAACCATCCATATCACATGAAATTAAAATGCGTGATATGACCAAACAAAAGGATGTAAAACCACTGAGCTCTTGTCTCATATGACAATAAACTCTAAACTGGATGATACTTCAAATTATGGGCCCAGCCTCAGGCATGTCGGCCTTTTCAGCCCCCTGTCCCAAGTTGACATCTAGGAGTATGTGGTATGGTATGGATTCACCACCTTATTCATGTCGTGCTATTTTCCCACACCACATATATCCCCTTGATACATCCTTCCCTTCATTTATCATCTTTCCCATGAGCATAGGCATTAACATGATTTTTGAGTCCTATCATTTGGGTTTCCATCACATTTTATATCCAAAAGACACCCCGAATAGCATGAATTCTTGGACAAAGGGCTCTCCTACCATTACTGGCTATCGTCCTCAAGGATTGTGGGTAGTAAATTGATAAAAGTCTTGTTTTGCGAATATGGTCAATGGTTGACACTCAATGGTTTTTTCCGAAATCCGGTTACACAAGGGTGGATACTGTGTTGAGAATCTGGTCAATAGGTGTACTTTATCATCACTGCTACTTTGAAGTCTTCCATAGTCCCGATGATTGGCCCCCTCTGTCCCACACATATGACATTAAACTCGGCATATTCAGTCCAAGAACTATGACTATAAACAAATATCATTGTCGTCCTTACAACAAGACGTTAAACTGCAAGTTGGCCGTGACATTATTTTCGTGACCCAGCCTCAGGCCCATTGGGCTTCTCGGGCCCCTGGCCCAAGTTTTCACTTAGTTTTATCCTATTTATTGTATATTTTTCCTCCATTCACATTAGGTTATATGTCATGTCGTACACATCCATGGATGATATTTCATGCCCCTATCTTCTTCATTACCATCCTGATGTTAAACTAAATGGAACCCGCAGAACTATGTATATCTTGATTCCCATCCTCAAGAGATACGTAGAGCTGCCCGAATTTCGGGTATTCGGGTCTAGCCCCATCTTTTAGAAACCTCTATATCATTTTTTCACCTTGGCCCATGCTCTTCTAGAAGAAATGTATACAGTGTGGTGTGGGATTATGTCTCCATTCACATCGGGTTTATAACAACCACGTCGCTTACCTCTCTCTCTCCAGAGTAGCCTTTGCTCCCTTTCCTTACACTCATCTCTTGGGTCAGGTCCCTCAGCCCTCTTTGGTTATTCACTAATGGGACCATGAGTACTCTGGTATAGATTCTGAATTGTTAGATTCTACTTTGACTTTCTATCACCCATTTTTCAGCCTTCATGTTCCCCTTCATTTGGGATCCCATTATCTTTCACATCCGAAGGGACCCCCAAATGGAATGGATGCTAGGCCTAAAGGCTCTCTTACAATTACAGGAAAATGTCCTCGAGGGTTTCAAACAAAAAATCGATACAAGTCCCACATTGTGATTATGTTCTGTGGTCGAAGCTCATTTGTTGTTCCCATTTTAGGTCACACGATATGGATACTGTGTTTTGAACATAGTCAACAGTTATCCTCTGTTGTCACAACAACCCCTTCAATCCATAAATATTGGTTACAAGATTCACATTATTTTCCACCCCATTATGTCTAAGTTGAATTTTGACACACATGGCACTATCAATCGGTGTGAATTTGCACATTAGGAGGACAAAAAGATAGTAAGATGTCATTCGAGGCTCTGCACTGACTTCCCTTTGGCGTGTCATCCATGTATTTCAAAAACCTCTTCCACATTTATTTCCCACACCGAGTTTGACTCATCTGGGCTTAGGAATCATATTGAGGATTGTAATTACATAGAAGGATTATGATTCTACTTGATCCGAGCTCTATTTCCATAAGCTAATATCTCTTCCAGATCTACATATGGTTTGATTCACATTCTCATGGGATATGTAGGAATGTCTGCGCACTTTGTCTTGGTCCTATCCTAACATTCATTTCTGGTCCCTCGACCTAAATCCACCCCAAGGAAAACATGGTGATCTGGACTCTAGGTCCTCATTAATGTCGGTTTTCATAATTACCTCACCATGTATCTCTAGTGTTCTATAACATATCTGGTCCGTGTTCTATAACCATAAACTAAGATCACTCTTCGTCCTTATTGTAAGATGTTAAACTACGCAATATCGTCCAGAACTATGTATGGCTTGGTTCCCATACTCATGGTATACGTAGGAACACCGAGACATATTGTCTCTGGGTCTATCCCTAATAATCTAAAATCATGTCCTCTCTCTCTCGGCCCCTAGGCCCAAACCCTTTTGGGAACATGTGGAGTAGTGATTACCTCATGGTATCTCATTCATGTCGAGATTTGAAATAGCCACTCCATGTTTCCCCATGTCTTTTCTAAACCTGATCAGAGTTCTATGACCCAAAACTAAGATCTTTGTATGGGAACTACGTGTTGGGTTAGGTTACTTCGCCACCCTATTCCCAGTCTATTAAATCAATCTCCCCTCAATGGCTCATCCTACTACCATTAAGCTAGAAGCGTGCAACCTCAGGACCCTTTTCCTTGGAGGGGGTATTGACTCCCTCTATCTGATACATCTTGTTGTCGTACTCCGATGAGTTATGGCAGCACCCGAAGTGTGGAATTTTCATAGGGACATTCACTCATTCCATGCCCAAGCTTCATGAGCCCGTTAATTGGATCCTCTTCCTCTTCCACGTCTAAAGGAACCCCATTTATGGCCTAGTCTCATGAAACATTGTCTTACCTACTGACTAGGGACAATGTCCATGAGGACCTCAGACGGCATTTGCAACATGTCTTGTGTTTCGAACATGGTCATAGGCCGACCCTCATTTGTATATCCCCATTCCAGGATAAAGGGAAATAGATACTGTGTTTCAAACATGGTTGTCAGTTATCCCCAATCGCCACGCCACCATCATTGGGGTCCAGATCTCAGGCATCATGATTCACATATCCCCTCTTGCATATGTTCAAGTGGAATTCCAACATACTTGGCTTTACCCCTTCGTGAATATAGGTGAATTATATAGGTATATCAATATCATTGGGATTCCATTAACCTATTGCCCCATCTCCCACATCATTTGCCTTTCAATGCTAAGAAATTCCGATAACTACTCATTGTTTCCCACACCGATCACGACTCAGATGGGCTTAGTAGTTCTGGTAGGTTTTGTAATGGCGCAACCATGCCACACTTGCCTTTCTCATCCCGCAAGACATTAACCTGCTCTGTCAGAACTACTTATGGCTTTATTCCCATCCTAATGGTGTACGTTGGAAAGCCGGACCACTTTGCTTCAGGTTCATCTTAACTTTCACTTTTGGTCCCTTGAC
Source organism: Viscum album (assembly GCA_963277665.1). Lineage (NCBI taxonomy): Eukaryota > Viridiplantae > Streptophyta > Magnoliopsida > Santalales > Viscaceae > Viscum > Viscum album. The sequence goes on along the minus strand of OY728166.1, from coordinate 1,364,331,459 downwards.
CTAAAAAACATTCTTTAGGGATACATGGTGTGGTGAGGACTAATTTTGTACTCATTCACATCGGGTTTATAGCTACCACACCACATACTCCATTTCTAGGATCTTCCCTTTCACTATTCATCCTATCGTATGAAGTTAAACAGTACTAGTCCACATTTCCTTGATTCATGAAACTAAACTACGGTTCTACCAGTAACAATTTCAGGATGCCCCATGTTAGTCATGGGATGCCCCAAATCCCTTGCTAGAGAGGATTTACCCAATTAGTATTGTAATATGGCCACACCGTGCTTAAGAAATACATTTGGCTAGATTCACATCCTTATGGGACACGTAGCGATGCCCAGGCATTCTTCCTCGGGCCCATCCCCATGGTCATTAAACCTCTTGGCCCCATGGCCCCGATCACTGTCTAGTCTCTATTATCATAAAATAGGGGCCTACAGTCCATGTACCATGACTTTAAACTTTTAATCATGGTCCAAGAAGTATGACATTTAATCTATGTGCATCGTTGTCACTGTATGACGTAAAACTACATGTCATTTCTGGTCCTTAACAGAGAGGTCTTGTTCGGAAGTTGGTACGATCCCGGATCAGATTGATGCACCCACCTAATGTGTCTTCACCATGGTGGCATAATTTAAATTTTGTTGGACTCCATTCGAACAACACACCACTCCATCCTTCATGCTTTGTGTGGATTTTATTCTGACCCTCATCCTCATTCACATCTATAGAAACCCACTAATAGTATGAATTCTCAGCCTATAGATCACCTACTATCTCGGGATAATGTTCTAGAAGAATAATGGGATGTATTTTGATTCAAGCCTCAAGTTTCAAACATTTTTAATGGTCATACTCATTTGTTATCTCCATTTTAGGCTTACACAAAAACGATACTGTGTTTCAAACACGGTCAATAGTTATCCTTAATTTTCATGACACCCCCACAGTGTTCCGATTCATGATGTGGGCGATTCACACCATCCATTCCACTCTGTTTGGATTGATTCCAATTCCCCTTTTGTTACCCCACTCATCCAAAGGGCACACTGAGAAAATGGTAATCCGACTGTTTTGAGAGCTTCATTTTCTAGTTAGGTCTCCCTATTTCTCCCTAGAAATCCTGATCGATTGTTTAGATATCCCCATTATCTTACTTGAATCCCTATTTTATGATTCTCCCAAATGGTGATCAATGTCCAATTCAGATACCCTCACACCTTCCGTTGTTTAGCACTCTCATACAGGAACTCCTTTTATCTCTTGATTCCCGCACCAAGCATGGCTTACGTAGGTTTATAGATTTAGTTGACTATTTACTCAATGAAATCGAGGTATAATGGACCACATGTCATTTGTTTTCCTCATTTTTTTCCTCAGAACATTGTCCGCCTCGCCCTCCTCATCCTCGTTGGACCCCATGCTTACGGGGGTATTTTTTGGCACTGGAAAATGCATCCGAAAAATATTCCAAATTCTTACATACCTGATCCAAGATTGTAGCCAGTTTCCCAAGATTCAATTTGTTAGGTCATAGGACCTAAATGGAGTTACAGATTAGGATTTATGAAAATTTAAAATTGGGCTGGAAAACTGGTTTGTGGAGCCCATTCGGGAAGCTCCCTCCACGATCATGAAGCAAGGGAACTTGACCAGAACCCCAGGGCCCCATGTCATCACAAAGATCCTCTTTCGTGATGTCTCCATAGAGAAAGGAGGTGGGATGCTCCATGAACCACTTTGACGTTCATGAACCCACCACAGAGCAAGGATGCAGGATGCTCCGTGAACCCCTTTGACGTTTGCGATCTTCCGCGGAGCAAGGACCCAGGTTGCTCTTGGATCCCCTTTTATGTTCACGATCTTTAGTAGAGTGAGATTTGTCTTCGCGCTGAGTCGGATCTACTTCACGGTGCCTCTTTTCTATATATACTATGCTCACCCCTTCATGACGATAGTTATGCTACACCTTGGGCAGCCGATCTCTCCAATTTTGCGGAGATCCTGAGTTCTGCGAAGTGATTCCCTTTGTTCCCTTTGCGTAGAATGGAGCACCTTCGGGTTGCTCTAGGATTCCTGATAATATTTCCATCACTCAGATTCTCCACGAGGCCGTGCTCCGCGAGCATCTTCCTTCGTGAAACTACTCCGCGAGCCCATGCTCCGCGAGCAGCTTCCTTCTCTAAGCTGCTCCGCCAGTCCATGCTCCATGAATAACTTCCTTCGCAATGCTGCTCCATGAGTCCCTGGTCTACGAGCTGCTTCCTTCGAAAAGATACTCCATGAGTCCATGTTCCGCGGGCATCATTCCTTCGCAAAGCTTCTCCGTGAGACCCTATGCTCAATGGGCCTCCTTTCTCAGTGAAGCTAATTCGCGAAGACCTATCCTTTGTGAAGCTCATACCTTCACACCCACAGGTCCATACATTGGGGCCTACGCCCCCACACCCCCTCTCTGGGTCACTATTGGGTTGTGGTCCGAGCCCTCCGGGATGGTCCCTTTTCTACCGCAACTTACCCCCGTGAAAAATGAACAGCCACATCGTGAACGTTTCAGGTTGCGACGTTGACGTTTTCCATTGCTCCCTTATGCGCACCCACCTTCCATATATGGAACACTATGATTTTATATACTTCTACACACACCATGAATCACCTTGAGTCAACATCATAGTCATGGTTTTATTCTCATGTCCTAGGTTGATATTCTCATCATCAATTCCCCAAGTACCTTGAATCGAACCATCCCCCAAGTAACTCATCCAAACCCCCACCACTTGGCTCATATACCATGTTGAACCAGAAAGGTCCATTCTTGCGTAAGTCCCATCACCATCTATTCCTAGGCGCCTTATGCCTAATAGTCCCATATATATAACTTTAAACTATAGTAATCCCTATATGAAAAATATAGGATGCCTCTTACTCAATATAAGACAGGCCTTATGCTCCAAGCATAAGATTCCAACAGTCCTATCTACATGACTATAAACTGTAGTTCAACCTATGTTTCAAAAATTGAATGCCTATTGTTCAAAACAAGAGATGCCTTATTCTCCAATCATGAGATGCCAACATTCCTATCTACAAGACTATAAATTGTAGTACACCCTATGTTCCAAAACATAGGATGCCTCTTCCTCCAGAGAAGAGATGATTTATGATCTATGCATAAGATGCCTAATGCCATGATTACAGTTGCATAATTTAAAGAGCATTGTAATCCGGTCAAACATTCCATCCCTCCACTGCATGCATTGCATGTCCTTCATTCGAATATTCATCTACCTCCATGTCTGAAGGGAACCCCTAATGGCCTGGTCCCATGCCACTTCGGCTCACCTACCGCCCTCGGCCAACAACCCGTAAGACATTAGACAACTCTTCAAGTCAGGTCCTGTGTTTCGAACATGGTCAGCAGCCGACCCTCATTTGTTTGTCCCCATTTTAGGCTAACATGATATTGATTATGTGTTTCAAAATGGTAAATAGTTATCCTAAATTGACATGACACCCTCATTGAGTTTTGAATGTCAGGCATGTGATTCACACTTTTTATATCACATTGTTCGGACTGATTCCAACACTCTTGGAATTATCCGTCTTGTGCACTAGCGCATAGGTGAAGGACAGAACCCACCAGTAGGTTGGGATGCCCTCATGGCCAATCATGATGAATAAATTACTGGAATCTTCCTTGCGTAATCCCCATGCACCATCACCGCACCATAGCGGCACCTTGGCAGTTTCCTTTTGTATGCCCCATTCCCCACTGATGCTCCATAGAAGCACCCAGGAAACTTCCTTACATAAACCCCATTCACTATTTCTACTCCATAGCAGAACACAGGTAGCTTCCTTGTGTATGCCCCATCCACTATTGTCGCTCCATAGCGGCACACAGGTAGTTTCTATGCATAAGCCCCATTCACCATTTTCACTCCATAGTGGCACCATGGAAACTTCCTTATGTATGCCCCGTCAACCATTCCCACTCTATAGAGGCACTTGGGAAGCTTCCTTGCGTAATCCCCCATCCACCATTGTCACTCCATAGCAGCACACATGCAGCTTCTTTGTGTAAGCCCCATTCACCATTGTCGCTCCATAGCAGCATCCGGGTAGATTCCATGCATAAGCCCCATTCACCAGCCTTCATGGATGCACCTTTGTTCTGTGATTGTTAGGTCCTTAATTCCTCTTCTTTCTCACACCATGCATGACACATGTGGTCTTGGAGAAGTAAGAATTGACTATGGAATCCTACCTGGGTAGCTAAGTGTGTAAGCCCCAACCACCTTCTTGAACTACGTGGTCATTGATCCTTTCCTAGGTAAGGTACGTGGGAAGACCCCCTAAGCTTCAAGATCTCCAACCATTTTTCCCAACTATCTTCACATCGGCTCATCAACATCCATTCTGAACGATGTGGTCTTTTATTCTTTCCATGACAAAGTATGTAGGAAGCCTACCTGAGGTTCAAGCCCACCGTCTATTGGTCTCAACCATCTCCACGTCACTTCACCTGGAACCCCTACAAAACTATGTGGACTTTGATCTTGTCAAGGCATGGTATGGAGGAAGAATACCTAAGGTTCAAGCCCACCATCCATTGGTTCCGACCCCCTTCACATCAGTCCACCTTCATCCCGCATGACACTAAACTATATTCCCCCTTTTCATCATGCACAATCTTAACCTGCATCCACCATCCAACGGTAAGCCGTTGTGTCCCCATCTAGTGGTATGTGACAACTAGGTCCCGGTGACAGCACAACCACCCCGCCATAACATGTCTGTCGGGTCCTGGCCCACCAAGTACCACCAGTTTCCCCGTAGACACGTGAGGCCCACCCTAGGGTCCACTCACGTGCCCGAACGGGTAATCTGACTAATGACAGTCCCCATCTAGTGGTATGTGATAACTAGGTCCCGGTGACAGCACAACCACCCCGCCTTAACATGGCCATCGGGTCCTGGCCCACCAAGTACCACCAGTTGCCCCGCAGACACGTGAGGCCCACCCTAGGGTCCACCCACGTGCCCGAACGAGTCATCTGACTAATGACAGTCCCCACATGCCAACACTTTTCCTTTCCAGTGTGCTTTTTCCTCACTCGCACACATCCTGTGAAACTTCCCAGAAGGTCACCCATCCTGATCACTACTCCAGGCCAAGCACGCTTAACTATGGAGTTCTAATCTGACAGACTCCCGAAAAGAAAGGTGCACCTTATTGACATGAGTCATATCATTTAGTCATTTAACCCTTTATCATTTGGGGATGTCACAATCACCCCCCTTTAGAGCACAACACCCTCGTTGTGGTCCCTACATCTCAACCCAGACAGTGCACCACACTTAAGGCTGGGTTCCTGCTATGATACCCAATGTGACAACTAGGTCCCAGTGAAAGCACAACCACCCCGCCTTAACATAGCTGTCAGGTCCTAGCCCACCAAGTACCACCAGTTGCCCCGCAGACACGTGGGGCCCACCCCAGGGTCCACCCACGTGCCCGAACGGGTCATCTGACTAATGACAGTCCATACAGGCCAACACTTGTCCTTTCCAGTGTGCTTTGTCCTCACTCGCAGACATCCTGGGAAAATTCCCAGAAGGTCACCCATCTTGATCACTACTCCAGGCCAAGCACGCTTAACTATGGAGTTCTAATCAGACAGACTCCCTAAAAGGAAGGTGCACCTTGTTGACATGAGTCATATCATTTAGTCATTTAACCCTTTATCATTTGGGGAGGTCACATGGTAAGTCGTTGTTACCCAATCTAATGGTTAGCCTTTGTGACCCCATCCACTAGTAAGCCATTGTGTCGCCATCCAACGGTAAGCCGTTAAAGTCCCCAATCGATGGTAATCCATCTTCAGATGAACTACATGGATTTTGATTCCCTGCCACTGGGATACGTAGGAAGCCTCCCTGAGGTTCAAGCCCATCAATCCTATCTCATCTTGATCTCTCCCTCGATTCTATGTGTTTTGGGAAGGTCATGACCCAACTTGGAGGTTTTATTTCCTCCGAATCCCATCCATGCATCCATTATCACGGGTCACCACCTCACGTGTCCCATTGTCGCAACAAACTACAAGGACATTGATTCCTTGCCACGGGGATACATAGGAAGTCTCTTCTTGGATCAATCCCAACACTACTATAACCTTCACGACAACTCCATATTATTCCCTCGCCACTTCATTAAACTCTCCATTATCCATCCTGATTATTACCTGGGCCACCACATCTCGATGAGATCAAGAAATTCATCCCAGCGTCGCTCCTTGCGGCACCCGGGCAGCTAGCCAAACATAAGCCCCACAATATCCGTAACCATCCACCCAAGAGTATCCCCCTTGCGAAGGGTCACTATCCATGAATAATCCCCATCATGGATTTTTTTTGATGTCCTCTATGTACACCATGTTTCATGACCCCTTCGAACTACGTGGGTTTTGATCCCTTACGTCTAAAAAGGGTATGTAGGAAACCTCTATGAGGTTCAATCCCAGCCAAGGGTAAACCATTTTCTTCCACCATTTTGGGGTGCACACTTCTTGATCTGCCCTCAGTGGTTTCTAGATCAGCCTTCATGGTGTGTCATCTTCCCTTTATGGGACACACCATCTTGGGTCTACTCTTATTCAGTGTTCTGATCCATCCACCCGGTAAACCATCCAGGTGTTCCCTCCTAGGGATGTACCAACCAGATTCGTCTTTATGGGATGTTCTAATTATCCTCGTTCTTTCTTTGCAAGACGTTAAACTTGCGGCCAACCTCGTGTTAAACATTATATCCCTAAGGAAAACCACAGAAGACACGCCTTTGTCGTATCCATCTCTGCAAGACCATAAACTCACAACATACCCCTTGTTAAACATGGGAAGCTGATGAAAACCTCATTGAAATACCTTCGAAATAAGATACCTCGCGAATAACATGTGATTATTTAGGTTCTGCAACGTTGAGATGCCCTATTATTAGGAAGAATACATATTCCCCAATGTCCATTCATCCAAAGATGCCCCGACAAGCCTGATGTTGTCGTCCACTCCGAGCGAAGGTTTCTACCATGTCAAGACCCCATCAAAGGTCCTGATGGAAATAATGTAATTAACTGGTGTCCACAGTGATATGGCAGTAAGAATGAGATTCACGAACCACAAATTAATCTTTAAGGGAGACCCAGACTAGGTAACGAGTTCCAAGGAGGAATCCACAGAAGGAAGAACTGGTATCCCATCATCCTATTTCGATCAAGGAGAAAACGTCCTTGAATAAAGAATAGATGTTGCCTACCTTCGCAAATCAGGAATGCTAGGCAAAAACTGTGCGTCCTCTACAGACGGATGTGTGCACCCCGATGAAATCATTAGAAACAGAGGTATATTGGGGTTTGATAATAGGGTGGGAGATTAATATATATATATATATTTTATTAATATTTATATATTTTTAGATAAATTACTAAAATTCATCTAATCTTATTAGTATGAATATTAATATAAAAAAAATCAAAAATACCATTATGATTCATAATTGATAAGGATAACATTCCCATCAGAACAAATTTCAAGAGTGGAAAAGAATCATACGTGTTATCCATCACCTCCAATTGAAGTTGTAAGTGCTAGAAGAATCAAATTCTTTTGTGTCTGGAAATGGTGCTAGTAATGAATAATGACATATCTAAGAGAAAAATTTGAATGATGAAAAAATGTTAAATGTATCATTTTTTCATCCATTACCAATGAAATTTTGAATAAACATGAAGAAATTGATGTGTATAGCATGATTTCTCACCTTCGAGGTCTCTATCAATAGAAGTAGAGATAAGAGATATATGAGATATCCAATTCATTGTTTATAACAATGATTGGAGAGTTCATGCAAGCTGGGCCCCATATAGTCAACATTTTTGGATACATTGAATGCTTATAAATCCTACGGATAATTACCAAGACGATTTGAGCAAAGATCTTGTACCTTCATCACATCACATTAAAATCTCACGTTTTTCTATTAATTTAAAAAAGTGAAATAATGATAATAATCTTTTGAAGTATCTTAATTTAATTATCTATGTGGATAAGGACATGGGTCCGAAAAAACTCATGGTCCTTGTGTTACAAAATAAAAGGAATAACTAGTAAAAGGTTCCTAACACTAAGAACGAGTCTAATGATCCGTAGTATCATCCGACTAGTAATTGTAATCCCGACATGTAGGGAAAAAAATGAGGGATTATGTTTTGTATGTTTCCAAAATGGACACCAGAATAAGAACATCACCTAGAAGAAAGTGGAAGATAGAGGTACATTAATTACTAGTTGTAGTATTTCAATATATATATTGGGTATTAAATTTAGCGTCAGGTGCTCAAATATATATCCAAATAAATGAAACAAGTAAATTTTCTATGATTGTTAAAGGAGTGGTGGATATGCGAACTAAAAATGGAGAGAGGATGGATGCTCTGAAAATTTGAGAATACCATCATTTAGTTCCAATATGAATGATTTTGGTTTTAAAATACAGTTAATATTTACCAAATTTTACCAAGAACAAAATTTCTATATCATTCCTAGATTCAGATGCGATTATTTCCTTGATTGTAAATAAAATTTGTTTCTGTTATAAAGAATTCATATTTTATGGTATGGAGTATTTATATAAAGGTCATTATGTATTAATATAAAAAACCATTTATTGGTAACTGATAATGATTAATTTCTAATGAATCCTATAACACCTAGTTATGGAATCATTATCCTTGTCATTCAAATGAGAAGAATTTTAAAAATCTCAATCCAAATGGTTATGTAAAACTTTCTAAACTAAAACAACAAAAAAATATGTTATATTTCTTTATAATGAAAAATGACCCAACAACCATTTAGTGTATCGGGTGAAAGGGTTATAGAGTTTCTAGTATTGGTACAGATTAATGTGTGTGGACCATTTATAGTAAATTCTAGAGGTGGATATTCTTAGTTCCTAATTTATATTAATGACTTCAGAAGATATGGTCATGTCTATGTGGTGATGTATACATATGTGTCCTTGGAGATATTAAAAGAATTTGAAAATAAATTATAGAATCATAATGAAAAGAACATAAAGAAGCTTCCACCTGATCAAGGAGTTGAATATCTTAACCAATAGTTTATATAAATTTTATAATAGTTTGGTATTCTATCTCAACTCACACAACATTATACACTATAGTGGAATGGTGTTTATGAATGAGTAACCATACATTGTTAGACATGTTAAGTTAGAGGATGAGTTATAGAGTGTTTTTTCTATCCTTTTTGGGATATGTCTTACAAAATGAGACATATACATTAAAATGAGTAATTACTAAAGTGTAAAATGAAATTAGCTTTAATTTATGTGGTGTAATAAAGCAAGTTTTGTTGCATAAATGTATATGGGGTTTTGAGGAATTTTTTAATGCCTTTTAAGGGATAAAATAATCCCCATGGGCACAAATTGTGTATTGTATGTCATTATATAGAAAAAAGGTGTAATGCCTATACAAAACCTCATACAGGCAAGTGATTATAACCAGACAATCCATATTTATTGAGAGGGAGAACATCCTAAAAATGGTTAGTAAGTGACATATTTCCTTTGACGAAGTTGATGCTTAACATACACAAAAATTTGTAGAGGAACATATTACATTGTTCCCCATGCATAAAATAGATCAAGAAATGAAGTTAATATACAGAAGAACCATAGTGGTATTAGAATTAGAGAGATATGGTTCTGTTGTCACTAATGATATTGATTCATTATTAGTTTAAAATTATAAACCTCTCTCCTACAAATAGGTCATAGTGAGATCATATGCTACAAGATGTCAAGAAAAGTTGAATTCTGAAATGGATTCCTTATATCAGAACCATGTTTGGTTTTTGATCGATGCCCCATTCGATCTAAATCCCATGGTGTGAGAATTTCAATTCAAGAAAAAATAATACATGGCATGTAAATTAAATACCAATAAAGGGGATAATGGATTAAGAGTTTAAATGAATTCATGGAATTTAATATGATGAAAAACATTCAATAGTCTCTATCTTTAAATCCATCATAATTCTATTTACTATAGTAGATTACCATGACTATGAAATTTTGTAGGAGAATGTAAAATATCATCCCTTAATGGGAATATTTAGGAAGAAGTATAAATAATACAACAAGAAGGTTTTATGACTTCAGGGGAATCCAAAAGGATTTTAATGTTTCATATATCAATATAGGGATGGAATAATAATTATATATCATGTAATATTTGATTCTATGAAGCTATAAAAGAATTCAATTTTATTAAGAATGAATGCGATATTTATATTTATAATAGGTTCAGTAGGAATGAGGTCATTATCCTAGTAGTATATGTTGATGAAAATTTACTTATTTGAAATTAAATACATGTCATAAATTATATTAAATAGAGGTTAAAAAAATATTTCCCTACAAGGGACTTAGGTGAAATATCATATATTCAATGTACATAAATTGATGAGATTGTAAAGAGATTTAGTATTAAAAAATCTAAGGGTGTATTAGTTACAGTGTCACATGTTTTACATCATTAATAAAAAATGTGTCCTCAGAAATAACAGGAGAATGGTTTAATGATTATGATCTCATATGCATTAGTGTCTGCGTCAATCATGTATTCTATGATGTGTACCAGAATTGATATTTATTGTGCAGTGAAGATAGTTGAAGATATCAAGATGATAAAAGAGAACAGTATCAGTCTATAGTTAAGTCTATCGTCACGTATCTGAGAACAACAATGGTTATGTTTTTTTTGTTGAGACGATGAGGATTTGTTCATCTAGGGTCATACTGATGCACATTTTCATGTATTTCACAGTGAAATGAGGACACATTCAGGATATGTTTTATGTATAAATAGAAGATATGTGACATAAAAGATATCCAAGTACCCATCAGTCGATGATTATATGATGGAGTCTAATTATATTGAAAATTGTGATGCAACTAAGGAATTCAATGTGATAGAAAACATTTTCCAGGATCTTGATGTAGTACCAATCAGTCAAGACCATGTAACATTTTTTTATAATAAATCATCAGGTGATCATGAAAAAGCACCAATGTCACAACAACAAACAAAGAATATACTCTATAAGTGTCACTTATTATGGGATTTCTATCAACAGGTGGAATTGTAAGTATGTATTTTTTATATATAAGAGAACAAGTAAGATGACATTACTAAAGGCCTATCGCATCAAAACAGGAGTATCATGTGACAGAAAGAAGGCTGAAGTTTGATAGATGTTGGATCATGTGCAAGTGTTGGAGTTTGTAACCTCAAACCAAACTATGGGTACATTATTATAACCTATACTAATAGTTTTCAATATTAATAAAAACCTAATGACATCATAATTTTTCTTCTTTGTAATGTAGTATATGATAATGTCTTAATTTTAGTTGTCTTACTAAAATGTCATAGTTGTTATATTCTGTGGTGAGAACCAAGAAGGGAGATGATAATATTATATAATATATGTTATATAGCCTAAAAATATCCTTTGAGAGACACAAATTATATAGTATATTAGGGATGAAGACTCATAACTGATTGAGGATCATTTAGAATTTCTACGCCCTTGGTAACATCCAGTAAAGGATATAATGAAAACGTGACCCACCACTTGGAAATCGACATTGATATGTTTCATTAGAGGATACTATCTTTGTACATGTGTATTGATCCTTAAACTATAATATTATTATTAATTAATTTTATAATTCATGTGCTTTGATGTATTGATAAATTTTTTGAAAACATATGTTTTTTGCAAGGTAGGATATTTTGGGTGTGTTGTGGGTAATATTTAATTAATTAATATTGAATTAATTATTTTCTCTTTTTTCATTTATATAATTTTGTATCTTACGACACTTGATGGAAATTATAAATCCTAAACATATACATGGCCATGGATTTCATTTTTCATGTTTGATTTCAAGAAAGTTAATGAAAAAGACATTCAAAACATAGGTGGATATCACCTTCATGAAATATTTTTTATTAGTGATATTGTAATAAAGGGTTACAATAGCTTGTGAGAATCCTTATGAGGTATCATTTCATTAGGACATTTAATTATTTCTTTATTTGTGGTTTTTTGTGTTTCTAGATACTAACCATTGACTTTAGGATTCTTCTCCTATTACCACAAATAAATAGTCTTATATGATCACACACTAATTGTATAAAGAATATCAGTTAAATAATATATTATTATTTATTATGTAACAAGTTGAGTAAATATTATTTCCACATTTTGTTTAAAAACAATTTATATACTAATGATTTTATATATTCCATTAATATTTTTTCTAGAGACTATTAAGTTAGAATAATATTTGATAAATATTTATTTTCTATTGAATTATGATAATATTTATTTAATTATTTATTTGTAAGTAATGAAGAAATGTTTTGGATAAATAATCATTATTCAAGGCCTAATAAATATAATGGAGGAATGGAGGACCGATTTTTTAGTTCCGAAGGTTAATAATATATTTTGGATATTATTTGACTATATAATACTTTAATTAATTCTAATGTTAAGATCATATTGAGGAAATATTATTATTATTATTATTATTATTATTTCAGAAATGGGGTTCTGAAATATATTAAATAAATATTAAAGGAAACCTATGAAAAAATTTATTTCAAACCTATGGAATTATTAAAACCAAATTATTTTATTTCTTCATAAAATTTAATTCATTTTTGTTGTGTACAAAAATAGTTGGAGATAATACTATAAATCCCTAGAGAGATCCTGCTCCAAGAACACTCCCATGAAGGGAGAAAGATATTCCTACACCTCCCACTCTCTAAACTAGAGTGATCAAGGAGGAAAATTTTGTAATGATTCTTATAGTGATCAAAAGTTAATGATATAATTGTTAGGATATTTTGTGCTATCATATAGAGATTCCTATAGTGAAGTTCATAGATTTGTTGAACATGTGTGTATCATCACTTGAGGTAATCCACTCTTGACTCCTATAATATAATCATTGTAAAAAACAGATCTATTTATAGAACAAACAATAAATAATTCATTCATTCAGGGTAACTCTTTAATTGAATACATTAAATGTAAATAATATGTCATGATTCTACGTTTGGTTTCATCATTTTAACCCCTTCCTATTTTATTTGATTAATTTCCATCGATTATTATGTTCACCATCATGTTAAAATAATATTGATCTTTATTCATGAAAAAATTAAATATTAGGAATAAATCATTAGCTTCATCTATTGTGACAACAACCATCATCACGTATACTGTAAAATAAGATATGTGGTATTTAGCATCAACTGTGTGTGTGTGATGAGGGATGATTGATTGTTATTTTTTTCATTGTTTCCATACATCATTTAGTGCTACATTTTGTTTTTGAATTAATGTTCAATATGTTATGGTGGTCATCATTTCCAGTTCTCCTCGATAATAGTTTTTATTATTTGTTTTTCAATGTTTCCATTTATTATTAATTTGTATATTTATGATGTTATTTAAATTTTTTGTTTACTAGATGGGCTAAATCTTGATAAGAGATTTATAATTAAATTATAATCAATATAATTCATTGAAATGATATTTTTTAGATGTGTAATAATTATTAATTTTAATCATAGATGTTTTGGAATCATCTCAGGGATTCTAGACCAGAAACCAGACTTATAGGATAAGTTCAGCAGATGGAGAGAATTTAGTGTCAACCAGCTATCCAAACTATGCTTCCTAGTTTGTAAAGGAACATTGGATAGGGAGATGATGTGGAGCACAAGGTAAAACCATGTTGTTTTCAGAAATAAATTACACACAAGTTTCATGGGATGTGAATTTTCTGTTAAAATGTGTGTCATACCGGTTTAGGGGGTTGGTCCATGAATTGTGCCAATTTCATAATTAGCATATGGATAGGCCAACTGTGAGGTAAATCGGTATGGCCCATCAAATATTGGAGAATGAAATTTTTACAAATTTATTTATTCAAAGTGATTCCCCCCTTATTACTTCCCCCACTCTCATGTGACCCATGGAGCAGACACCACTCATCTACCTCATTACATGCATAGTTCTCTCTCATTTGTTGTCGGAGTCAGTTATCGTCAGGTGCATTGTATATTATAGGATAAATCATTAACTCTATTACCATACATTGTATTCTACTTATTATTCCTATATCATGGTATCCTTTATTTAGGTATTTCGGTCCTCATTTTAATGGATCAAAGTATAATGAGATATTGATGTTAGGTTTTGTTCTCTTCCTATGAAAAGGATAACTAGAAATGTTGTCTTCAATTCACCCTGTGCCGATTCATCAAGGTATGTAATCTTGGATAAATTATAAATCATAAATGATTTTAAATAAATTATTGGGGTTCATGTTTTGACCCTTTTTCTATGTGATTTAACTCAATATAAGATTTTTTGTGAACTTATTATTGTTGGAGAGTGTTAAATCAGTGTTCCGGTGGGACGAGATCTACCTATGAGCTGTTAATATTGATTCCCTTTTGAATAAATGGGATATTAATTTATTATAGTTTGTTTTGTTTAATTAATAAGTTATAACAATTTTTAATTAATCAAATCAGATGGTATGATTTTGAGATAGGTCTAGTATAAATCAGTTGAATTAGACATGCATTGGTAGATACTGCCATCATTTTAAAATTAAATGGATAATTGTTACTAAAGAAAGGTGCTCCATCAACTCTTATCTAGAGTATTTATGTTTGTTAATTTATTATGTTTATGATAATGCTTTTCAATGAGGGTGATATTGTAACATCATGATGTTTTTTGAAATATACTCTTTAAAAATTATTTAAATTCATTAATGGATTGTGTTACATGAAACACATTTTTTTCTTTCATCACACATAACACCATGTTTTTCTTATGTTTCATACAACATATACTGCCAATGATGACCTATGTTACATGCTATATTGAGTCTATTTGACGATTAATAAAATATAGATATTATTAATATAGTTACACCATAGTTACTAGAATGAGTGAAATTAATGATATTTAGTAAAATAATGATGCTTTTATTGACACATATTTATAAGATGAATTCATTTCCTATAAATTAATAATAATTAAAAAAAATACCAATTTCATATTAAGGATTTAATATCCTAGGTAATAATGGAATAAATAATATTTATATTTCTTAAAATTTTCTGAATTTGATTTTAATTTTACCTTAGATGGGATGATATCCCTAAATACATACACAACATGAAACAATGATTTCCTTCAAAATATTACATTGCATGCAAGACTGAGTTATACAAAAATTAATATATTTTATTATTATTAATTTTTTTAATCACCTAGACACTATATCATCAGTAATTTTTAATCCTAATGATATTATGTTTACACATGTTTATTAACTATTTTTAAAACCATATAATATATTTTTTTTGGTTTTAAAATATGAATAAATCCAATTTTAGTTGTAAAATGCTCTATATTTGTAAAAAGTAACTTTACAACATATTTTTGGAGAACCTGTTTTAAATATAATGTTTTAACAATTTATAATTTTTATATGAAAAATTAAAATTCATTTTTAAAAAAATATAAAAAATTTTGGAAATTTTTAGTATAATTTTATGATCAATAAATTTTTGTTGAATACTAAAAAATATTGCCTTTAAGTTTAAAAATTTCTTTTCTTTTTAATAATTATTAATGTTAAATGATATTTTAAGTTGGTTTTATAGTCACACTTGATGTATTATTAATATATTAATTCAATTTATATCATTATAATAATTGTTTTGAATTTATAAATAAAATATTCATGAACGTTGGAACATTCTCACATTTAAACTTGCATTCACAACACATATGTAAGATTTGTTGTAAATTTAATTTTGAAGAATATATTTATTAAATTTATAAAATTAGACATACATGTTTTTAATAAGTATGATATTTATAGTCTAATAAGGTGAATTTAGTTTTTTCATCAAAAATCATAGTAAAAGTGATGAAAATTAACATTAATGATTATGGAAACAAGTATATTTAATTACTAAACAAGAAAAATATGTTGTAAATATAACCCTAAACTTGTATAAAAACTATTTTAAGTAATATTTTCTCCCATTAAACAAATATGGATTTAGAATTTTCCATTTGGAAAATTGGTACACACGTTATATTTAGGGAACACACAATTAATTTCAAAAATTCCAGATGTATCCTTTCCCTCAATAATAAAAATGCACTCACCCCTTCCACTAAATAACACCTATCATTCCACTTTAGCTCAAAAAAAACATACCCAAATAATATCACATCCTCACCCCTCACCATATAAGCCTATCCATGGATAGAAATCCATACAATAATTCCATTGCTGAAACTATAAATGAATTACCCGGAAAAAGTGGTAACATTCTTCAACATAATTTTATGTGTTATTTATTTCTCCAATACTATTTTTTTATCATTACATGCTTATGTAATAAAATAATTACCATATATACACTTAGATAATTTTATGGTATGGTTTCAACCTACACTTACACACTCATCCATCTAATGGGTAATGAAGTTACCATTAGTGTACATATAACTATCACCTTATGTAACTATGTCTTTTGTTTATTATATTTACCATGAATTATGGTTGGGAATTATGATGGAAAAAATTCATATATATATATATATTTTATTTATAGTTTTTTTACACTTATGAAAATTTTCATATGAAAAAACCTTATTTCTTACAATTTTTTTAATCTTGATAATATTGTTCATGGATGTGTGGACTACAGCCTACTTAGAGTGATGTGTTATGTTCAAACACTAAATAGAATCTATTAAGTATGGGTTTGAATAAATTTATGTGACATACATATTATCTATATGATATTAATTACATAATTAAATTTATGAAAATATAATATCTCATTTTCTTTATTACTCATTCACACACAGAAAAAGTGATAGAGTTATTTGTAGATGTGGGGACTAATTCCTCCTCGATGCGATGTGATTCATTTTACATAACAATAATTATATATATATATAAGTATTTATAATTAAATAATATGAAATTAATGATATAATCTTCATTCTATAATGATAATTTCAACTTACCTTCTATCAATAATGGTCATTGAAAATGGCAATGTTACTCATGAGTACATATAACCTACCCTCTACTTGATTGTAAGGTCGGTTAATTTTTCCTAACCATCCTTCATTAATGGTATTAAAATTATAAATTATGTACAAATATGATAATTTTTTCAGGATTATTATTCTACATATGTTTATATGGTGATCCTTTTTACCATAGTTGACCTACCAAAGTCATTTTTTGGCACATTAGCCAAATATGTTTAAATCAACGTATGCAAATATAATTAATTAATTAGTTGAATAAAACATTTAAATAAGTTTAATAAATATCATAACAAAGTAAAAAAATTCTCTCAATAAAGTAGATAATTAAAAAAATTATTATTCATGAACATAAAGACACACATTACATGTTAGAACCAAGGAATGTTATTTTCTATAAATCTCCTTCAAATGAGGCATTTATTAATGTCATGTACATTTTTCTTTCATATGGATTATATAAAACCCCTTGAAATTATATATAATTGTTTTTATCTATTCTCATTTTATTTTATTTTTTACAATATTATTATTTCATGGTTCTTATGATTTAAATGTCAAAATTGGTATGGGCGCTTTAAATGATTGATGATTTAATTTCAAAATATTGTTCTTCATGTAAATCATATTTATATTATTTGAACAATTTATTTATATTGGTATAATGGAATTAAAAATAAAATTTTATTTCTATATTGAATTTCATTCAACTATCTTTCAAAAGGAATTATTTTCTGTCTTAAAAGAAATTCTTGGAAAAATTTCAAATAAAATATCTTTTTTCAATATACAGTGAAAATAAAAATTCATTTCATTTTGATATTTAGTTGATTTCAATATACATTTTCATTATTACATGTTTTATGAAATAAATAAAAAAACATTTAGTTTTATTTGGTAATTTTTGTGTTGGAAATGGTTTTTGCAAAAAAAAATGGTGTTTCGGTTTTGAAAATGGGTTCTCAAATAAAAATAGAATTTTTATTTGATTATGTTTTAATATTTTTTTAAAAATGTTTTTTAATAGATTTTATGTTGATATTGATTCCCTCTTGATATCATAATTCTACATTATATGAAACAAGTGAGCCTGATGTAGCTTATATGATTGGTTAACCCCAATTATATCTCAAATAAAATGTGTGATACCGATATTGATTATGTGAAGGGTGATCCCCATTAACGATATCCAATGATTTGTTTAATAATAATATTGAATGTAATATTTATTATTATTCCAATTTAAATGGTTTTGAAGGGGTTTTATGTATATTATTCTCTTAGTAACCAAAAGAGATTTAATTTCATTCAAAAGGTTTTAATGATTTTCTTTGAGAAAATTTTGTCTGTTATTCACGTGGAAATATTTTATTTCATATTCTAATAGAATATTGAAGATAAAAGGAAATTTTATATATTTTTATTTTTCATACCAAAAAAATGTTTTCCTTTATTTTTAATTCCCTCTATGCAATTTTTTCGCATCCCATGTTTTTAAAATGTTTCCATAGGGTATAAGTATGGGAAAGGGAAATGATGTTTTCAAGTTGGATGTCGTGGTGTTTTTCAATGAAAATAATTTATGATTTAATTTAAATTTTTTATATTATTGAAAAACTAGATACTGATCATAATTGTCATCTTTTTATTTTATTATTTTATATGTATGAGTTATGGCCTATATCCATAAAAATAAAAACCAAAAAAGTTCATTAATGTTAAAGAAAGTCAAATTATTGAATTAACTCATGATTTTGTAATGTTTAATTCTAGGTCTCTATGGATGGTACTGAAGGAATGTGTTACATAGCATTATAGGTTAGGATAGTAATAAAATAATGACCTTATAAGGGATTTCATCATGTTTATGTAAAAATGATATAGTATTTAGGATTACCATGTTACATCATCTAATGTATGTGTCGTTTGGAATCATTTTTTATAGTGGAATAAAAAAATCTATTGTGGGAAGGAATCATGGAGAAAATTTCATTCAAAAAAAGGATTCCAAGATGGTTGGGATCCAAATTAAACACTCTATAATAGTTATGGATATATTAACATGGGATATAACTTATGGAGGTATCAATGCTAAAGAGGAACCCAACCAACCATGCAGAAATATAATGATAGTGGATCATTTCATTAGGCAAAATACCACATCATTAAATAAATCATCTTAGCCAATGGTAGATAAAGGATTATTCAATTCCTTGGAGAATATATTTGATTTCATGGGATGTTCAAGACATCAAAATTAAACCCTTTTAATATATCATTTTGTAGGTGAGTCTAACCAATTATGGTCTTTGGTAAGGAATACTAGCGAAAAATATGATCTTAATTACATGTAATTGGAAGAATTTAGGAATCTATTCCTTGAGAAATATTTTAATAAGGATTTTTTTCATTGGATGGATATAAAATTCATAGAGTTAATGTTGACGGATTATAATTCAGTATCCTTTTATGGAGTAAACTTCACAATATTGGCCCGTTATTTTCTGGAATTTATTTGATCCACTGACAGTTGAATTAAAAGATTTAACTGAATATTGAAACCACTTTATTGAAGAGATTTGGTCAATAGGGAATTTAGAAGTTATGAAATGGGGGTTTGTTTTGATAATAATTTTGAAATAGAGTTTGCTGACACTAATATTCCATTTGATGACAAGATAGAAATAGTCAGGGTGTCATGAAATGGATAATAAAGAAATTTGTTATTATGAAGGTAATCTTAAAACTGGTTCAAATTGTGGTAAAATACTTTCTGGGGAATGTATATTTGGATATGGAAAGTATTTTCCATGTTGTGATTTTTTATAAGGATTGTTACAATATAGAAAAGAGTCATGAATAATAAAATAATGAGATAAACAACAACCCTTAAATAATGAGAAGATTTAACTACACTGAGTTTGGACAATATTCCACTGTGTCTCCAAAGAAACTTAAACTAGGTGTAATTCATCATGATATGAAGAAGAAAAAAGATAAAAAAATAATTTACTACATACACAGTTGATGTTGGGACATCTGTTTAAGTGATGTATCTCTTGGGAGTTCCATATTTTTCAAAGGATGATCAAAATCCAAAGGAATTAGGAACCCCTTGTCAGTGTATTAAATAATGAATATATCTTGGGAGATATTTATTGACAGTATATTGATTTATAAGTTATATATTTAAAATAAATTTAAATATGGATACCTCTACTTTTTTAGATGTCAGTTTCATGAAATTTCCTAACTATATGATTATATATCAATGAAATTATTTAGTTTTAACATTAGATATTAATATTTAATATTAAATATTAATTCATTATCTAATGAAAAGAATGTTTTAATTATCTTAGTATGTTCTAATCATTTTAGTTTTGTTTGATATATACGGATAGGAGGCATATCATGTTATTCATTTGAAAATAATGTGATCCATAAGAATATAATTATAGTATTTCATGTAAGAAAATTCATATTGGATATTTATTTTTTGGTGAATGAGGTGAGTCTATGTTGTAAAATTATAAAAGGATGAATCTATACATTTCAAGTATGTATATTTCCTTATGTTATTAGTATCAATAATAAAATAATCCTACATATTTCGGAGAAGGATCTTCAAGAAATGAAATGTTACCTGATTGCCATCATTTCTGATGATATCAATGAACTCTTCAACACCTATTTGGATTCAGGTTGTAATTTTCCTTGAATTATTAATTACAATGCTTTCTATCACTCTCTATTAGCCCATTTGAATTATATTTCCATTCCAAATTTTTCTTTTAATTTCCCAAAAATGACCACTCTATTTGGAATCCTAGTTATGTGTAACAGCCATTGAAATTAGTGTTTCCCAATTTCAATTTTTAATATGATTGTTTGTTAACCCTTTTCATGTTTGGGTTTAAATAAATTAATAAAAAACTAGTTAATATTTTTATAACCAAGGTGAATTTTGATGGATCAATTCATTTTAAGGGCATCAGATTTAAAGTCCATAGATTTTATGAGATATATTCCATTAGATTAATTTAAACTCTTTAAGGTATTGTGTTACACATAATCCATTATTTACCTTGCATCAAACATAACACCATTTTTTCTTGTGCTATATGTAAAATTGACTCTCTATGGTGACTTATGATACACAGAAGCCTACATCTTAACAAAAAAAATATATAATATCAATATTTTTTTGATAGTTATCACCTTGCTGATGGAATTATATAAATGAAACAAATTAAATAAAATTATGAAAGTATAACTTATAGATGTTTATAAGATGAATTCTTGGCTTACCAGTTAATTATAAATTAAAATAATGACCTGTTGAAAATAAAGGATTAAATATACCATAAAATTATCGAATAAATACTTTTCAAACGTATTAATATTTTTTAAATAGGTAGTAGGGTTACCTTAAAAGGTATTCTATCCCCAATTGTGTACATGACATGCAATAATTCGTTTCTTTAGAATCTTAAATTTCACTCAAGAAAGTCTTATTCTGAAAAATAAAAATTTAATAGTATTGCTATTTTAATTTATTGTTATTTCCATGAAATTTTATGGGTTTTAATTAATAGGACTAAAAGTATTATGGTCACAAATTTCTATTAAATGTATTTTTTATTCATAAAATAGATTCTACATGCTTCAAAAAATAACTCTCATTTTAAGTATAAAAAGATATATATTTTAAAAAGTAGATTTTAGAGCGTTTTTATTGAACCTCTTTTAAATATATGTTTGAAACTTTTATTAATTTTTATATGAAAATAAAATTAATTTTCGAAATAATTTTTGGTATTTTTTCGAGAACATTAATTTTGGATGAATAATGAAAAATCCTGCATTTTAGTTGAACAATGAATTTTTCCTTAAATAATTATTAAGAAAAAATTCTATTTTATGTTGTCTTTAATATTATTAAAGATACATTATACATATACCAATAAAAAATAAATCATTATAATCATTTTTATTAAATTTATATATAAAATCTTATTGAACGTTTGATTATTCTAACTTTAAAAACACACTTTATCCTCACATCAAAAGGATCAGATTTATAATTAATTTTCCCTTTTATATAAATTTAATTTTGAAAAAATCATATAAAATGTTTTATAAAATATGATATTTATTGGTGAATAATTTAAAAAAAATGTTTTTACCAAAAATACTAATGAAATTGAATAAAATTAATTACAGTTAATAATGAAGAAAAAACATAATTAATGACTACACTTGAAAAATAAGGTGTTCAAAATGGCCCTAAACATGTCTAAAAACTTTTTTACTTAAATATTTCATCCATTACACCTCTATGGTTCTTGAATGATCCATTTGGAGACTTTGATCACAAGTAAAACGTGGGGAACACACAACTATTTTCAAAAATCCAATGTGTGTCTGTTCCTTACATTGTAAAAAAGATCATATCCCTTCCACTTAATCAAACATCTAAAGAATGTTTTTACCTTCTAACCAATTCCCAAATAATCCTGAAACATTCCCCACTCACCCTATAAGCCTCACCATGGTTTTAAATCCTACCAATATTTCATTTGGGGAAATCCAAAATGAGCTACCTGAAAAAAGAGGTAACATTCTTCTTTGTCTATTTGATTTTTATTTCATTATTCTCCCCTTGATTTTTTATTATTACTTGATTATGTAATAATATATGTGTCCTAGCTATACTAATATTTTTATGGGTTTTTCTATCACTTACGCACACTTCCATCTAATGGGTAAAAAAATTAATATTCATGTATGGTGAACTACCACCGCATGTAACGATGTCATTTGTTTTTTCGTTTAACACCTATCATGGATGGAAAATATGATGGGAAAAAAATATTTGTATATGATATATATATATATATAATATTTATGAATTCATAATAATTATTTAGTTTATTATAAACACATAACTTCATTATTCCAATATTTTGTAAAGACGACAACATCGATTTTGGACATGTGTACTGAAGCCTCCTCAAAGCAATGTGATATATTCAAACACTACTTGAAAAGTATTCAGGAAGGATTAAATTAAATATATGTGAAATAAATAACATATATAAGGATATAAGTACATAATTACCATTATTTATATAAAATATGTCATTTTTTATATTACCCTCTCTCACACTAGAAAAAGTGATAACATCATCCTTTTATGTGTGGACTACAACCTCCTAGATTTGATGTGATTCCTTTTACTTCAAAATAAATATATATATAAGTACACATGATTAAATAATATGTAATTTTTGATATACTTTTTATTCTTTAGTGTCTTTTTTACTTACATTCTTTTCATAATGATCATTGAAAAATAGGAATGTTACTCATGCATACGTACGACATAACATCTCCATGATTGTAACATTGTATCATTTTTAAAACCATCAATAATTATTGGATTTAATTTTATAATTGTTTTATATATATGATAATTGTGTAATTATTTTTATTCTATATATGTTTATATGATTACCACTTCGACAATAGTTGACCTACCCTTTTTTTATACATAAGTTGAATATGGTCAAAACACCCAATATTAAATTAAATAATGAAGTAGTTGTACAAAACAATTGTAATAAAATAAATAAACATAATAATAAACCTGAAAATTTTTACACATAAATTATAAAATTAATATAATTTTATTATTTTTGAAGATAAATAAACACTTTACATGTTGTATGGAAGGAATGTGGTTTTTTATAAATCACATTACATTGAGTAATTTCCTAATGATGAGCACATTTATTATTTTATAATGTTTATATAATGGTCCATTAACCTTATAAACCCCTATTTTTTCTTTTATAATTTTAATTAATGTTTTTAAGATATTATTCGTTCATTGTGATTATGATTTAACTGTTTAATGTGGTATTAGATGCTTTGAAAGTTTACTGATTTAATTTCAAAATCACTTTCTCTTTGTTAATATTCTTGATATTATTTTCCATATATATTTATTTGTATATAAACGAGTTGTGAAGGAATTATTATGTATATTTGGAATTTCATTGAAAGTATTTTAAATTTAATCTTTTGACTTGTCTAAAAGGGGATTTTTTTGGAAAAAGTAAAATGAAATGTCCCATTTTTAAAGGTGATAACGACCATTCATGGTGTGGTGACAATTATTTGATTAAAACATTGTTTTTCAAGTTTACATGTTTTTATTACATGTAAATTCATATTTACTATTATTTTGTTATCAAGGTATTTAACGGTTTTTTAAAATAAAACGTTGTTCAGGTATTGAAAATGGGTTCTCAAAAGAAAAGGTTTTTTTATACAAATGTGTTATAATATGAATTAATCAATAATTTTAATGGGGTTTAAGATAATATTGTTTTACTATTGATATAGTAAATGGAAATTAAATGAAAAAAAGAGCCTTATAGAGATTATACTAATGTTTGTGCCCCATTATAGCTCATATGTGAGAATGATATAGCTTATACGAAGGATTGATCACCAGTATAGATCACATAAAATGTGTGAGCCTGGTATTTTTTATACTAAGGGTGATCCCCATTATACATATCCAATACATTGGGTAATGATATTATTGGAAGTTAGCCTTATGTTTATTCAAATTAAAATGGTTTTGAAATGGGTTTATTTATATAAATATCTAAGTAACAAAAATTTGATTAATTTATTGTTGTGGGTTTTAATTATTTTCTATTAGAAAATTTCTGTTTGTAATTCTATTCAAACTGTTTTATGTTATATTCTTAAAAAAAATTGGAGAAAAAGGTAAAATTTATATATGTTTTAATATTTTCCCTAACTACCAGTTTCCTTTGTTTTTATATCACATACTATGCTTTTTTTCTCTTTCCATGTTTATAAAATGTTTTCATGGGGTTTAAGGATGGGTAAGGGAAAGGAAAAAAGTCATGTTAGATGACATGGAGTTTTGAATTGCAAAAAATATCATACATTATTTTTATAAAATTATATTATTAAAAATAGATATTGATTATAAGTGACTAATTTATATTTTATGGGCTTGTAATTTATGATTTAAGGACTAATTATATAAAACTATTATCCTAAAGAGATCAAAAATGTTAAAGAAAGTAAAATTATCGACACAACTCATGTTTGTGTAACATTTTAGTATGAGTCCTTATAGATTACCCATGTTATATTTAACATAATTTAATGTTAAATTAAATGATTTTATTTCATAATTTTATTAATAAATTTTATGGGTCACCAGCAACAATGGTTCATTATCTTCAAGCTTCCATATATCACTACAACCAAGTGTTTATTTTGGGATTCCATTATATAAGATTCGACTAAGAGGATCTATGTACAATTCTTCCTTTTAACTCCCTATAGTGACCCCATGATATATTCCCTTACTTCAATTTTGGTTTAAGAGGTTCCCAATAGGTAGGACTCTATTTAAATGAAATCCTTATGGATTTCAGGTAGGATAACACTCCAATTTCTTGACCAAGGGGACATAGTGGGTTCTCCAATGTTTGAATAACACTATGATCACACATAATGGGTTTCTGTAGAGAAGATATTGGCTTGACTAAGAACCCATTCCTAACATTTAATCCGATGAGTTTATGGATTTATTTGTTGGTTAAGAATTCAACAACGATATCCCTTTCTTTATAAATTCACTATGTTTTTATTGAAGTAGGTATGTTTACTAGAGGTGATTCTTGATTTAGGATGATGAAGATGATGTGGTGTGGTACAATATTTTGATTCCCATATGTATATAAAGGTATCCATATTATGATCCTCATATATATATATATATATATATCATGGTATGACCCTAATTAGGGGGAATGTGGAATGGAACCATCAATTTTTGGTGGTATGAAATTGTTTACCATGATTTCTATTATTAGATATATGGAATCAACTAGGATTCCAGGGTCAATTTACATGTGTCTTGGACCATATAGGTCTATATTATTCTGAGTTTTTTTAGGATGTGCTCTATGTACACTAGAAGGATGTATTTGTCAATGAAATTATGTATTGTCCCTAGTAGGTCCATATTTTAATGAGTTTTCTGTGGACGAGCTCAATTTACAAGAATAGTATTCATTTTTTACTGTACGTTGGTCATGTCCCTCATAAGACATATACTTAAAACATTCATCATATGCCATAGTTTATGTCGTGTCATATCTACAGTATTGTTTTTCGATATAATAAAACCTATATTATATTGATTGCAGGCGAGTACTGGGGAAACTTGGGCTATAAAATGTACCCCATGTGGTGCCATATATTTCGTAGAGATATTTTCTATGCTTTCCACAAGACTCATTTTCAATGTGTATTACATACCCAAGGATAGAATTATATTATGTTATTATAATTTTAACCTTACTCATGTATTTATTTATTTATTTTTATATGAATATATATATATATATTGGAATATTTATATATACATGTATCTATATATATACATTATGGATCACTACATAGTTGGTTGGGATCATAGACCCAATGATTGATTATGGTCTTACAGAATTTAGTTTTTTTATTAATTTATAGTTGTTTCTCATATAGGTTGAGAACCTTTATTGTGCATTCCTCATAAAACATTTTCATTTATTATATTTCAAAAAATTATTAATAATTTTATCATGATGTGTGTCTCACATTTATATAAACTGCAATACTATTTGATATGAACATGACCACATTCCTATTCCCCACATAATTTTAAACTCTCACCCTACTAAGTATTTCACTACATTGGGTTTCCCAAGAATACATTCACTTGGTTGCACACATAGGTAAGTATTAGGATTGGGACTGATCGAGAAGGATGGCTTGGATAAGTTTGTGTATATTTGGTATCTGGTCTTTATTAAATTTAATATTATATCCCAAAATATTTTTTTAATTTTATAATATTTAACCTCAACATATGTATTATTCAACCAGTGGTAGATCCATGTTATATTTATTACACGTCTCTTCAGGAATATACTACATTCCATTTATTATTTCATTACGATTTTTAGTTTATTTATTTCTTCTACACTCTGATTGTTACTGAATTGATTTCATCTGGTTATTTTCACTATTTATATACCTATAATATTTAAATAATACTCTCCACACAATTAGACACCATGCTTTGACTGCTAGTTAGTTACCTCTATTTATGGGGAGGTAGGACTGGACCCTTATAAAAAATTATCTTAGAGAATCAGTTTAGTTGCATCTAGGATAGGATGATAACAATTGGTACACTATGTTTGTCTATTATGTTGTATTACAATTTTTGATATGGTATACAATAGTATTAGGAATGTTTTGGATATTGTGACTGATACCAGACTGGTGATTCGTGAACCCTTTTTTGGGTAATAATTCTTGGATTTTTGGGATTTGGTATTGCAACTACAATATGTGATGTTAAATTTGTGTACAATTTTCACTTTGAAGGACACACATTTTGTGTTTAGGTGACAAATTATTATGGATTTAAACCTCTTGGACATTTCTAAGATGCAAGTGGTGGATCTATACTCTTTGATAGTAGAGGAAAGAGTCATTTCATGGATCATATTTCACACATATAATTCCCATTTTAGGCATGTTATTAGGATATTATTTCCAATGATAGAGTCCAATGGTATAATGTATAAAAAAACAATATTGTGTTTTACCATATAGGATGTTAGATATATCATACTCAAATATGCTGACTATCATATATATTCCATTCTATTTTTAGTTTATTTTGATTTACAATGGAACATTTCATGGTGATGCTAATTACTCAGATCTCATACATAGGATGTTCATTTACCCCAATAGGTTGATAGGTCACATGATGACCAAGTTTTGGACCCCTTGTAGGGTGTTTTTTATTTTTATTTGTTATTTAAAGTGTCACTAACAAACTATACAGATGTTTACTTCATAGACTTGGAATGTAATTTTACATAACCAACCTGTGTGTTTGGATATCTAGTAGGATTTCATTGTAAGATTCCAAAAGGTACTATAATGTTCACATGGAATGGAACTAGAGGGAGTATTACCATATAAGGATTTTTGTTGAGTGTAAATTCAGTACCTCTTCAGCACTGATATCATTATTTATATGGATAAGTTTCTTATAAGGATTCTTGGATAGGATTAGGGCCCTATTATGACGATGTTTGTAGTTTTGACCCTCGTATATCATTTTTGTCATTACCTCCCTTATAGTGTTTTTTGGTTTTGGTATAGAGGTTTAGAAGATGTGACCCATTTAAATGACATGATTGGTAGGGATAGGTGGGAGACATGGAGGCCCTTAGCTTTCAAAAATACCCTTATATGTCAATTTTCTAATATAATTTTGGGAAACGGGAAAGGGAGGAGGGAAATACCTTTTGGATTCATTTTAGGTAATGAACGTGGTTGTGGTATCCCCCCCTATGATGGTGATTGCAGTCCTCCCCTAAGTGACAGTGATGGTCAATGTACTGGTCCCTCACCCAATATATGGGAGGGACCTCTATCTTCCCTTTAGAGAACTACTATATCATTCTCTCCTTTACCCTAGACCAATTGTCTTCCTTTATTCCCTCAAATTCAATCAACCCTGAGGTCTCAGATATGTTTGATGATTTTTTGTAGCTTTTGATCTCACTATCGAAGTTCTATGTGGCCTCAGATCTTCTAAATATCATCTTTATTGAACTATTTGAGTAGTGTATCCCCTTTTTCAACTCCGTTGTTAGTATTATCTTTGATTTTTTTGGGATTGTAGGGCTAATAAATAGTAGGTCTACTGAAAAAAGACACATTATTATAAAATTTTCATTAAAGTAAGACCTGGTCATGGCATGGTCCAATTCCCCTCATAGATGCAACGATTTCTAGTTCAACCTCTTGAGGTGGACTTATGACTTCCATTTGAAGCATAATATCCAAAAACAGTGATTTGGATGAGTTTCCCTGATCTACCATTTAATTTTTAACATTCAATAATTATAAAAAGTCTAATAAATCTAGTTGGATTGTATTTATCTTAGGATAGTAGAACTAGGTCAGTTTATCACCTTGTTTGTCTTCACATTTGTGAGAAATGTGATGTCTTGAAGTTGACTATGAAGATTACTTGGATTATAGTATAAGAAGAATTTGGATCCAAGAATGATGTGTTTTTTTAATGGTGTGTTGATTATTTATCTTCTTGGAATAGGTTGGGTAATTCAACACATATCTTTAGGTGATTGTCCAAGAACACTGATCAAAACTCGATTGATTTTTTAAGAGGTAACAACAAGTGTACGAACTTGAGTGTCTGTAAAGGGATAATGGGGAAGAGTCAGTTTCCAATTTTAACCTGCTTCAATATTCCTTTAATAATTCTATAGTTTCTTTTATTGTTTGATTTTGTTAATCTATGAGGGTTCTTTCTTTTCCCTTAATTGTATTTTGATACTTAAAATATAATTTTTAGTGAACCTGGTTGTACACTTTTTTTGGGGACTCTTCTATGGTAGGTGATTATGTTTTGTGATACTGGAATGATGATGCCTTCAATTTTTAATATGTCACCTTGGGTGCTTGTGTTTTGATATTCAGTTTAACATGTTGGACTAAATTGGGTTCCTAGATCGGTCAACCAGTGCTTCAGCAATTAATAATATTGTTAGAGCAATACTAGATTCTCATGACTGGAATGATGCAATGTAACGTGTCGTTGTGGAATACAATGTGTTGTGTGTGAGGTGTATGATTTTGAATTTGGGGTTGTAAGGGATCATTTTACTGGTTTGGAATTTTATTCCAAGTTACATTGTATTATTTGTTTTAGAAGTAAATAACTCACAATATTGTGGTCCATGTTATAAAGTGACATTTCAATTGTGCATAATAACATTTAAATCATTAATTGGATAGTGGAAATATGTGTGTCAATAGTCGAAGATTTTTAAAACAATACATTGACATCATTTCTCAAATGTTGTGGAAAAAGGAATAATATCCCTCCATGGTAGAGGAATAATCATGAATGAATTGGGTGATATTAGGCGATTGCAAAATGGATGGACATGGACTTTACATATTGATAAAAGTGGTGTTAGGATATAGTTAATGGAAAGTGATTCTTGTCTTAATTGGATTGTGGATCGAGAGAGATATACATTCCTTTAAATGGAGTCATACTATACACTTTCTATGAGATGATATTTTCTTTTATATTGACATCATTTGGATTATTCATAGATAACCGTAGTTATATTCTATTTTTATTCTCATTTTAAATATTATATTAGGTCAGGGACCAAACATAATATATTTTCACTAAAATAGTGTTATAAGTTAATACTTATGATGGGGATCACACTATAGAACATTTTTGGGTGGTGGTCCTGGTGAAGAGTTTAAATTCTTAGGTTTTAATGGATATTATTAATATGATGAAAGAACGGGTGATATTGGGATGTTATGATTTTATACTAAAACATGAGTGGGTTTCTATCCTTGTTAGTTTTCATATATAGAAGTATATGGTGAATTGGATATTTTGACCTTGATTTTTTTCATTGATCTCACAATAATTATGCCCATAAGGTGTGGAGTGGTACTTTCTTAATAGGTGGGAGACACTAATGTGGGTTGGATCTTTGGTACATGAGACTAATTATATGATGGTTTTTGTATATATCATGTCCATTTGGATAAATGAAACATGTGTGGATGGAAATATCAATAAATTATAGGTACATGTTTATTTATCAACCTGGGTTAAATATAGATGTGTTTGTTAAGTCTAATTTGAATTTTTAAGATCCATGGATGTTGGATATGGTTTATGTTAATGATAGATGAATATAGTTTTTATTGTGTGATGGCTCTTTCAGAAGGATTTATCGGAAGTCGGGTACAGTCTTCAGTCAGTGTGAATGGAACTATCTTAAAACACCTTGGGATAAGGCTATAGAAATCCCATTTTAAATATTCGTAAGTTGTTCAAGCCATTATCTCTAGGGAGTAGTTGACTGGATGATGTACAACATGAATTTCCTCTAATATTTTGATGTAGTAGATAGGGAATCATGTTTAGTACTACGTCATAATGAGATGGGTGATGTTCGGTGACCATCTAAGACATTTCAATGAATTGTAGGCATGACCAAGTTGATCATTTTTTTATAGATTGAACATTGTGATAAGAACATGGAATTTGGATAGTACCATTATCTTTAATGTGAAATATGAATTTAATCTTTCACTATATAACATAGAACATTTTCTATTAAGTGAATCTTATGGAAGAAGTATCGCTTACTAGTTATTAGAGTAGTAGTACAATATCCACGGTGGGGACCACCATAGGCTAGATGTTGGAAGAGATGATGATTTGATTATGAATCAGGTTAGATTCAATCACATAAGGTTTATATTAGAGTCTCAATTGTTGTTTTGGGTGTAGATTTCAGTTTTTAAAATGTGTGTACTACATATTGGAAATTAATCATAGAGGTTCTTCAAAAATATTAAAATTAAACACAACCATGTAATAAAATAATCTATGACCCAAGTAGTTCAGTTGACATGTTCACTATCTACTGGGGAATCTCAGGGAAGATATGTTAGAATTTGAAGATGATATAATATATCATGTATATCTAAGGTGGATATTTTATATAGAGACTTTAATTCTTTTACTGTAATGGTTCAAATATTTATTGGATATCCGAAATAGAATTATGAGGTTTTGAATAAATCTAAATATTTTTTTCAAATTAGGAATGTTATTTTCCTAATGGTTTTTGGAGCATTCTAGGGGCTTGGGGCCTAAAACCAATGTTATGAGAAAATTTCATCATAGGGTGCATTGTTTGTGAAGTGTTGCTATTAAACATGAAACCAAAACATGCAACCTAGTTTTTAAAGGATCATGGGATGAAAAGACCATGAAGTTTGAAAGGTAAAACTATGTGGGAGTATGTAAAATATTATTGACATTTAAAAAAATTGGTCTATGGTCTATCAAACTGTAATCTATACCCTTTCATGGTTTTAGTCCATGGATAAGGCCAACTACATAGTTAGAGCATAATTTATTCAACAATGCCACAAAACCCTTATGCCCATTAAAATTTTTAAATATGAAGATTTTAACTTATAATATTTCAAAGTTACTCCTCCACTTTTCTTTTAGCCTCCCTCACATGACCCATGTGTAATCTACCTCTCCTACTCCACTTCATGTGGGTGGTTCTCCTTCATTTGTGGTCAAAATCGAATACTTTTGGAAGTGTTAGGAAGAGGTAAATATTTTACTCCATTAACCTCCATTGTTTTCTTCTCAATAATTATCTATCATGGTCGCCATTGATAAAATATTTTTACTTCATTCAACTAGAGTATGGTGAAATCCTATACTGAAGTTGGTGTTTTATCTCTTCCTTGGATGAGGATAACCCATGATGTAGTTTTCAATTTTCTGTGTGTATATTCATTGAGTCATGTCACCATAGATAATTTAAAAAGATTAAATGATTTTAATATATTTTTATTGGCTGTATTGAAACTATTATATAGGTAATTTCCTTGATTCATGGTCGTTTTTGAACTAATTATTACTTTAAAGAATTAGGTTTTTGTTCTGGTGTCATGAAATCAGGCACTGAGATTATTTATTAATTACCTTTTTAACAGAGGTGTATACATTTTATATTTTTTTGTTTATATTAATTAATTATAATTATTTTCTGGTTAATTAATTCTTATGGTATAATTGTGAGATAGATCTAGTGTAAATGGGTTGACCTTTGTTAAGGCCTGGAATATTATTTTTCACTTTGGAAATTAAATGGTTAAAGCATTATAATGGTAGGTGGCATATCATACCATCCCTATAGTATTTTTTTGAATGTATATAAAGTTTTAGTAATTTGGGGTTTTCCCATAATGGGGAAATCCCCTGTTAGATTTAACATAAAGAAAAATTAAATGAATTTTTTTAATTTGGTAATTAAATGAATGAAAACAATGGGTCCCAAAAAACCCATGTTCTTTAGATACATGATTTTACATAACAATAAGGTCGAGGTTCTCTTGTGGGATTCCTTCATATATGATATGCTCTATAGGACCGAATATAGGATATGTCTTTCTTATTAATCCTTGTGGGGACCCCACGAGGGATTCCATTACAAATATTTTTCTAAGGAGGATCCCAAGAAGGATGCATCTATTTTCATGTAAACCACAAGGATCTTGTGTTGGACGAATCTCCTAAGAAAAAATCTATGGGACCTCATTAGTGCCAAATTATTTTACATGGCCTGAAATTTTACATTATGTGTTTGAGTAGATATGGTAGTAGTCGTCAACTAAAACCTTTACCAAACATGAATTTCTATATAGTTGTGGAAGTTGTAATGGGTTTTAAATTCCAACAACATTGCAATTTTCATAATTCATTCACTAAATTATTATTGATAAAGTTATTATTGGTAGAGGTACCTCCTATATTTCCATCGATGATCCGGATGTGATTGGGTACATTTAAGGTTTAAAATACGTACATCATATGATCCATCATCTCACCGTTATTGATGTATATAGATATCATGGTAAGAGACAAATTATATACTTTGTAATATGGAAACAATAATGTCTGATGTTATAACACCATATACAGAATATGATTTGGAAATTCTCCATGGACTCGAGGTGGATTCCATATTCAATGGAATTGGGTCCTAACCCATGTAGAATTTTTTTACACATAGCTTACTATAGATACGATTTGTGCACCTTATGAGTACACCTTCATCAATGGATTTGGGTCGTAGACATAGTTGGTATATATCATACTATATTTTAGTGGGATTATATCCATGGTCCCGAAAATGATTCCTTTGTTAATATTCTTGGTCCCCTTCCCTTAGTGGTGTGATACTTGATATATCTAGAATAGGTCGTAGTTGTTGTAATGTAATCATGATAGAATTTTCCATTGGTAACATGAATCCCTCATTAAATTAATTGAAGGTGATTCTGTGTGAAACTAGGTCTTGGTTATGTAACCCTTTTTATGATGTAGTTTTCTTCGATATATTTCTATCATTGGCCGAAGCTGGTATTGTTTATTGGGAATATGGACTCAATGATTGACTATTGTTGATTTTTGTTATTTTTCACCTTAATAATTTATATACATGTGAATATATATAAGTTAATATATTTAAAAACACACACGCACATATATATACATATACACATTACGGTACACTCTCTGATTGACTATGATCACAGTCCCAGGGATCGACTATGGTTTCATATTACTTATTTAATTTTATGTCTCAGATTTTGACCCAGTTTTGTTGAGAACCTTCATTGTTGAGGCCTTATATTAAGGAAATAGCCATTTGGGAATTTAATGCATTCAATTTATTTTTACAGCATCATTTTATGTTTACATATTTCTTATAAAATATATTTATTACTGCTTTGGATGTTATCTGGATATTTTTTTGCTTTCATAATTTGATATGATGGGATAGCCTCTCCAAGTTCACACCCTAGGACATAAATAATATTTATAAAACTATAAAACAAGGGGATTCACTCTTGAGTCCTTATGGGGAACCATATCAAATAATTGATTTAGTGGAATCTATTTTTGGACATTATAGTGTAGGTGTTGGTTTTTTCTAATGTTTTATATTCTCAATTTTTGTTTTATTAGAAGTGCATAGCATTGTATTCTGGTAGTTTTTCTTTTTGGAAGTATTGGTAATGAATACAGTGGAATTTATATCTAGTTTGAGAAATCAAGGTGGATTATATTATATTTAAACAACATGTTCACTTTATTTAAATTGGTTTTGAAAGTGTTTTTATATTATAACATGAATTTTTTTTATTTATAAATTTAAAATTTTAACACTGTTTATTTTGGTCATTGGGATTATAGATGATTTTATAATTCTGTTTATCTTCCTAAAATGGATGTTTTTGGTTTTTAACTTTTTTATTTAATTTTTTGTATGAATTGAAAATTGAATTTATTCTCAAATAAAGAACTCTATTAGATAGACAAATCCAAAAATTCTTGGAACCAAATCACAGACCCTAGAACTAACACATAGTCGAAACAAAAACCATAAACTAATACACCAAAAAACTTATTAACCATCCATGGAAAACAAATAATCATATAATGTGATTCAATAAAAATCCTACAAGGCATATCAATATATTATATAGTAATGGGGAAGAACTAAGAAAAAACTAGTCATCC
This sequence comes from Viscum album, assembly GCA_963277665.1. NCBI lineage: Eukaryota > Viridiplantae > Streptophyta > Magnoliopsida > Santalales > Viscaceae > Viscum > Viscum album. Next base: position 1,364,295,863 of record OY728166.1, on the reverse strand, counting down.
CAGAATGGTCATAAAAATACCAAAAGAAATAGAAAATATAAAATTGAAATCCAAGATAAAAGGTATTCAATTTTTCAGGATTAACAGTTTCTTTCAAGGTAAAGTGGTTGTTGTAGTTTTTTAGGTCTTAATGTAGTAATGTTTTGTCACTTTAGTGTGCAGAGGGAGTTTACAATATAAACCCATAAATTATGATATAAATTCAGCGTCATGAGTATGTGGTAAAAAATTTATATGTCATGAAACACTATCACACCGTAATTATATTTTAAATATAAAAATAAGTTTCTTGGGATAAAATAACCTGATTTCACATGAATTTTAGATTATAAGAATATTTTAATTTCATTTTTTAGAATATGGATTTATGATGTAATCCAATCCTTCCTATTGGGTTTTATTCACCACTCTCATCACTCTCGCATTATTATTGGTGTAAATTCCCTCCTCAAACCCTATCTCTTATCTAGAAATTTTTGTGTTTTCCTCCTCTTATTAGTTTCTTTCATCAGCACTTTATCTCTAAAATTGATTTGTTTCTTCACTATCAATGATTATTCTATATACTTCTTCATTTCCCTTAGTTTATGTATTAGTGTTATGATGGTTTTATGGGATATTTTCATCATGTGTTGGTGAGTATTTGATCCTTCCTAATCTACCATGCTCTTATCATTTGGATTCTATCCCTTTTATTAGTTTTGGTTTGGAATTCCTGTTCCATGAGGTTTCTATTGATCTTCATGTCAAAAAAACATTTTTAATGTGTAATCAAATCATTGATGGTGGATTTTTTTATAGGGAATCTGTAGTTATATTTTAACCCTAACAATTGTGGGTGAATCCAGATGCATGTTTTGTGTGACTTGACTTTTATGTAGGTTCTTTTGTACATATCCTATATGGGTAGAAAAACGAATTCTCATTATTTATAATTTTTTTTCCAAATATGTATGAATTATTATTTTAATTAGTTATGTATGAAGTGTTTTCAGGGAGAATATAGATATCCCCATATTTGGGAAAATAAATTCAATGAATTTGAAATGGAATGCTAAATGGTTTTCTTATAAACTTATAATGGATAAAAGGGTATTTGATATAAATTTTTGAAATGTGTAATTCCTTCAAAATTATATGATATGTATCATGTTGGATCCTTGGGTAATTAAGTGGAAGGTGTATCAATAAGACTTTTCTTCTAATAATGTTAGGATTTCAGTTTCTGGGGAGTTCTATTATTCATCAATCTAGATGAATTTTACTCTATGTCTTAACTGGAATTGTTAGAGGGTTAATATTTTAGGGTTATCCTATACTCTCTGGACCATAATTAATGGGTTTTAGAGAATTTTACTTTTTACTAGTCGTGAATGATGTACAAGTGACCTAGCTATCTTGACTACGAGAAACACTTCACCTGTTTTACCATTGTTCTTTCTTTTTCTTTTTCATTAATTGGTTTTCTTTTCATCATCAATGATATAAAAACATGAATTTTTTTTATCAAATTATCCTTTAATTGTTTTTTACCTATAATGTTTTCAAACTATTGAAGAAATGATAAATGTTTTATCATGCCTTAAAAAATATTTAATTAAATATTATTTCTATTTATTATAAATTTATCATATTGGTATTTTTTAAATGATTTGATATAGAAGATATAGTTTAGATCATACTAAGACAATTTTTCCAACACCCTGGACACGAATTAAGTGGTGTGTATAACATGTATTTTATATTGATGTCGGAAAAGGTATGTTATTATGGTGAGGTGGAATGAATTTTATCAGTTGTCTTTTGGTAGCTGGTGGTTAGATATTGGGACATGAAATACATATCATATTGAGTGTTATTTTTCCTATTTTTTGTCTTTTTGTATTGTAATAGTTTTACCATGGATAATTGTTTAGCTACCTTTGAGATGTATCACTCCCCAAGTAACTTCCATGGTTATATAATATATTTATTTTTATTCTATTCTTTTGTTATTCTCAATTTTGTATATGATTATATACAATTTATCTTGTTTTATGATTGGTGAAATCATTCTCTATTTTTTTTCGATCCCGGGGTGCCAGTTTGGATCATTTAAAGATTCGGAATCCCCTTCTATTATGAGAATGATCATTTTTGCAACTAGAATTAGAGGGTTTCTTGGGATAGTTTGATAAAACAATTATCAAAACATGGTTATTCTGAATCATGGAATGTTGGGAGATGATGTTTTTTGATGAGATATGATAGGTAGGATACAATTTGTGTCTGTCTAGATATTCCCATGACAATATTAGAGTTATCCTAGGACTTTGGGCTGTTTTTTCCAATATTTAGTATTAATAATAATCTTAGTTTTTTTCTTCTTGTTTTCAATAATAATATGAGGTTATCTTTTGTCAGATTATTTGCTTATATTTCTTGTGTTTAGTAATATTCCTCTAATTTTTTTTTTGAGATCTTTAATGATTGATATGGTTATGCTCCTAAAGGGAATCTTCCTATGGAGTATACTCTAATCAAGGATACCATTTGGACAGTCCATAATGAGGACCAAAATGTTTAATAAGTTCAAAAACCAACTATTGAGGTGCAACTAAGAGCTGGAGAGGACAAACATCTAACTTGAGAGTTCTTATGTGAGAAGATACTGTCTTATATGTGTATAAATGTTCTGTGTGATGTGGAGAACCAACTAGACATGATCAAACGAGAAACTGACTTCCTAGGTACCCTAAAGGCTATTATGGTGATGTCTATAATTTTTAGACTCAATGGTAGTAGAATGTGGTGGTGGGATTCTAGGGTATAGTAGGATTGGAATGTGGGTTTGGATTTTAAATGTTTCAATAATCACATCATCTAGTAGTTATTTACAGAGTCATTGATGATATACAACTCTATGGGGTTAATATCATTATAGAATGGAGAGAATTTAATGATAAAATAAACTACTAATTTAGTGAATATGGTTTTTTATCCATAGTTAGTGATGAATGACCATTTGAGTCCTCTGAAATACATGTAGGGTTTATGACTAAATATGTGATCATATGTTATTATACTACATTATGACACCTATTATGAAATGGTAGACAATGAAATTATGGTGTAGATAATATGAAAGGCTTGGTTGGATATTATATTTCATTTCATCCAAATATTGGTAGTTTCAGTGGTTTTTTGGGGAAGAAGAGTAAGAGGAGTTGAAATCACAATGGTGGTGGATTTGGTTCTCTACAGTGAGCCTTGTCTGTACCATTAGAATAATAATGTACAGTTTTCCTCACATTTAATAAATGTGTCAAGGAAGGGAACATCATTTATAGATTTCCATTTTCTATAAATTTATTCATTGGTTGTGGTCATTGAGGCCATCTACTATGGTTTTTATAGGATATGTATATTCCCTATAAAGTGTTGGATCTTCTACTCCAAGGGTCACTACACCTAATTAAAATGATTCAATGTTTACAGGGATCCAGCTATATGCCTTAGGGGTGAGTAAACATCATATAGTCTATGATATTATATTATAGGTTTATGCATGCATAGTGATAATGAGAAGTACTATTTATATTGAATATTCAATATCAAAGACTTTATTTGATATAGGTAACTAGAACAGATTTATAAATTATTGGTTTTTATATACATAAAATACAAAACAAACCATGTTGTTTTTATAGAGCTGATGATGCCTCTTAAAAAGATAAAATATAAGTGTATGGATGTCTATATTTAATTATTTTAATAGATGATGTGATGTTATTATAGGTTTTACTGGTTCCCAATTAGGATTTCTTCAGCATCATCATTTGAATAGATTACAAGGATTTTTAGAATGATGTGATTGATTTTTTTTTGTCAGTTAATTTCAGTCCTTACCACTGATAGGATATCTGAGGTACATCATGGAGTATGGGATATAATAAATTTTAATTCAATACAGTCCCACCAAAATTCAGGATATAATCATTCCCTAGTGTAGTTGAGCCTCACAAGGTTCCTTCTAGTGTTGACCTTCCCTTTGTTAAAAAGGAATTACCTAATGTCCTCCTACATGAAATCTTCAGTCTTCCACCATATGTGGAGGTTGATTTTATTTATTTATTTTGTGCTATGTATTCATCCAATATCAATACACTCTTTTCGCATGGCATTAGATAAGCTGAAAAATGTAAATAATCTATTGGATGGATTAATGGAGAAAGCTGATATTTACAAGAGTGTTTCAATATGGGATAGCCCCATTCTATTTTATAATAGGGATAATAGTTCCCCTATTCTGAGTGTGGACTATCAAATTTTAAACTAAGTGACCATTAATAATAAGTATCATTTTCATTCTATTGGTGATTTTTTACCAATTATAGTGGGATAAATAGTTTTTTTAATCAATATTTTTTTGGGAAATCATCAGATCCGATATCAAGAGTATGATGTTCAGAATAAATATTTTTGGATTAAGAATTTAAATTATGAATATTTTTTTGATGCATTCAGGTTGGGATAACTCTCAAGGATTTTTATTCATTTTTAACTATATATTACCGTAGTGTCCTAACACCTTTAATGTGGTTTTTTTGGATGACATCATAGTGTATTTGATATTAAATCTTGAGAATCAGACTATCTATATATTTTTTAAGAATTATATATGAGTCACTACCTCTATGGAAGAATTTGAATATTAGTTTCAATATTCATGATGTTATGTCCTTTGTAAATGTGTTTTCTGATCATGGACACTCAGTCAATCCTCAGACTATGAAGAAAGGCTTCTCATGGGAGATACAATGGAATATCTTTGATATTAAGATATTATTGTCTTTTTGTTGACAATATCAGAAGTTCATAATAGATTTCATGAATTGTTTGTAAACCTAGACATATATTACATTGAATGTGTTAAAATTAACTTGGGTTGAAAAATGTCATAATAATTTTCCTAATATGGAAAGGCTTAAGATATAGATTCATTTTACAATCCTTCTTAATCCTAGTATGATGTATGTGGTATACTATGATTCTTTATGTTGTAGTTTTTGGGTGTGTGATTATACAGGATGGCATCATTAAAAGTTTGGGTTTTCATAAGATACGTTCTAACAATAAAAATTACACCAAATATGATCTCGATCTCATTTTAGCATTACATGAACTTAAATGATACCAATATTATCATATTGGGGATATGATCATGGTTATTTATTAATCATAAAAGTATAGTATATATATTCATATAGGAACATGAATTTTAGACTGTGGAAGTTGGTGGAATACCACCAAACATTTGAATTCAACATAACCTAAACTTCATGGAAGGGGAATTCCAGGAAAGAAACTATTAATTAGAAATTTACATTTCATTCTATTTTAGAATAAAAATAAGAGTATAAACTGAGGGGAAAATTCACTCATAATAATCTATATTCATAATAGGATGATTTCAATAAGGTATTTAACACTTATTATTTATAATCATCTATCCTTGAATATTTTTTTAGTTTCAGTAATAATATTATGTTTTTAGAAGAATTATGGATGCCTTAATTTGTGGAGAGGCTATTTCTAGTTATTCACTGCTATAGATGGTATTATACACTTTATGGATTGATTTTTCATTATATAATCCATGAGGAGTTAAATAAACAATGATTATCAATGTTATTAATGAGTTGTTCACACTAGCATGATAATGATGTATTATGAAATACACCTAAATTTCGAGTAATCAGGTATGAGAATTGACATTACATCAAATATGACACTCTGTTACACCATCCAAAATATGAACCTGGATCATCAGAAATGTTTTTCTCCATATCCTATTCATGTTCCCTTTTTTTAAATGGGATGAGGTTTGCATGGGATTTTTTTCTCGATTACCATGAACTATATGTTGGAAGAATTCTTTAAGGGATTTGATTGTTTTATATATGAAATTTGATCATTTAATTATTATCTGGGACACCACTATGGTTGATAATTTGGGTAAGTAATGCATGAATAAGATTGTGGTGTTACATGGTGTCCCTATATCCATTGTCTGATATAAGGATCCCATTTTTAAATACAAGTTTTTGAATACATTGTAGAAGGTGATGCAGACTTATGTGAGGTTGTGTACTAATTTTTATCCATATATAGATGGTTAGAAGGAATATTATATTCATAAATTGGAGTACATTCTATGTGTTACATCTTATAGTTTGGGGCCTCTTGGGATAGCCATATGTGGAAACATGATTTTTCGTATAATAACATCCAATAGTCATCTATCAGAATGGATCCTTTTGAATATTTTTATATTCACTCATGTAGGTCACCAATTTATTAGAATAAGTGGGTGAATCCTCTCATGTGAGAATGAGAATTATTAAACAGAGGTTGGAGATGATTTAGGATATATGTATACATCTATTTATAGATCATGATTCTAATAGTTCAGATGTGGAATATTGCAATTTTCTATTGGAGTTTTTCATTGGTGCCTGTGTTTTCTTAAATATTTTCCTATGGTTAGGGAACTATCATATTGGAAAAAATATAAAGCGCACATTGGGATATATTAGAACATATATGGCCACTGAGTAGCGTTATATCTATTTTAAATTTCTATTTTCTGTGTTTTTTTATATTATTATTTGAAATCTTAATCAGTATAGTATAATATGATTCTGTGATATTGATTTTTTAGGTATTGTTATGAAAACAAATCTTTTAGAGTAATAATGAAGAAAACATGGAAATTCTGAAATATAAAGGTGCTTAGGAAAAAAGAATGAAGTAGCTAAGTGAAATAATATAAATTAATGATTGAAAATATGACTGATGATTAATGCCAAAGAGGCCAAGACATCCATTGAATACATATGTACATTTATTTTGGATGATCATGGGATGTTATAAGGGATTGGAACTGATTAACAAGAGAAAAAACTAGGATTTAAACTATTAAAACACATATTACACATCATGTAATCATTTACATGATTTGAAATTATAAAAGGGATGAACCATTTACCAGTCATGAAGAAGAAAAATTTGGTACCAAACATTTGATTTCATGTAAATACATTAAACACCATGAAATCGTCACACTAACTAAAAATATGGGTATTTTTACACATCTTCAATTGGGATGTTTTTTCTTAGACACAAATTAACATTTAATTCCATATTTGACTCAAAATACCCTATGGAAGACTAGTATTATAATAAAATTGGGAATACATCTAATATATGAGGGATCCATTCTAGGCACGTGGCTCAACAATCGGGTTACTATTGTCTGGGTTTGACCCATAGTTCAACTTAAATAATTTTTTTTCTTATCATTCTTTTGGTTTCTTCATGTCACATTTGATGATGTATCTTTAAATTTTACTCTATTCTACTCATTATCCCTTTTTTTATTCTCTCCTCTATTGATGTAGGATTATTTTTTACATGTGATTGTTTCACCCGAAAGAATTGGTTCTTTTCTCAGGAGTGAAATGGCCTAATGAGTACTGGGTAGTATATCATTTTCATGTTATAAAAGAAGGTTTCGTAGTCAAGTTCATTATTCAAACATTCCATTTTATTGTCTCAAAAGGCATTTTGTTCCCTAAATAGTTTATTTTAGGGGGTCTAATGGTGTAAAATCACTAAAATCATATAAAATATATTTGTATGGTCTCCAATGGTTTTTTTGTGGTGATAAAAACATATAACATGTCTTATATCAATGATTCGTGGACCTACATTGCAAAGGTTGGCTATTGTTGGCTAACTTAAAAAATGACACTTATGAACTAACATTGGTCAATAGGATGGGAATTCGGGTTCATCAAACAATTTTTTACAAACTATTGCATCTTCTGGGACTCTTTTATAAATTTAATTCGTGTTAATATGTTCAACAATGCTTGTTTCATTCCCATGAATGTGGCATCGGATTACCCATATAAAAATATTTATCATAACAATGCATGAGTTCAGAATCATCTTTACATGTATGAGGTTCTCCATCAATGGTGGGATCAATATGTATATGTGGTTCTCCAACAATGTTTCCATCTAGTGTACATATCATAGATAATTTTTTTGTTGGCTGGGATGAAATTGTTCTTAATCCATGGTTATCCACTAAAGAGTTTGTTGTCATCTAGGAGAGAATAGTTGTTTTGATGTCGAGATCAAACCCATAATATGATTATCCTACGTATCCTCATGAGAGTAATCAGAACCCACTTAGTTTGGTGGTGGATAACTAGACACATCACCTTTTAAGGTATTACGATAAGGGCCCCACCATGCATCTTATTGTCATGTGGAACAGATTTCCATGCGAAATATTTCTTGGTCAATGATGGTTTTGGACGTATGTTGAGACGGCCTCAGGTACCTAGAAGAGGTGTAGTCTTCTAGGTGGATATGAACCTACCAGGAATATGTCCTATAGAACATCAAGGTGACATCATTCTCAGGTTTGGACCTCTTAAAGGATTCTTACGTATTATATTTTGTTAGGAATCAATGACCATATAGTTTTGTTTGAGCAGGGACTTAAACATTATAGGAGGTCCATTAAAGATTCATTTTTAGGGAGTACACCTGGTAGATGCCCATATGATGGGATTCTATAGGGTTTTATATATTATGGGTTGTCATTTTAATGCTTGTTGTCTTAGAATATGAATCGTTGAAGGTTAAAGAATGGTTTTGAGACTTATACCATATATGATTCCCATTTTTAGTTAATTTTATGCTTACATCTATGGAGAAGTCCCATAAGGGGGCATGATTACGGATTATTCCTATAAATAACCAATTTGAATTTATTTTATCAGGGATTATACTCTCTAGGAGTCCTTCTTGTGTTGAACATTTGGATTACATCTAAGGAGAGGCCTCACTTGATTTGTATTAGGATCTTGAAAATTTGATGATCTCAACCAACGTCTAAGCCCGTTTTAGTCATGATAGGTTTGGGAAACATGTGGAGGTAGTGGATCATAAGATCTCATGTCCCACTCCATCCACTAATGGATGGTTTTGGTTCCCAAATAGGGAGATAGATAAGGATTTGAGTGTGCTCATTTACTTCCTCTTGTTTATATCCTAGATTGTCACATTTTTCGATATATCTAGATACGTCTCAGGCCAGAGTGAATAGGATAAATAGAACCACCTACCATAAGAATGTCTAGGAATTACCATAGTAGGAGTATCTTAAAATTGGTTTTTGGAGAGAAGGGAATGTTTAACACTGACCCTCATCGAAAAGAAAGTCATGTGGTTCCTCTTAACCCATATAACAGGGAGGTATATGTGGGCATCTAGAGGCCGAATACTTCATTTCCATAGGAATTTAAACTCAAGGATATTCTAAGGGTCCACCTTATTTCTTATATTATCCAAAAAACTCCTCTTTCCATTTGTGTGAAAACCCAAAAGGGTATGTTGATGTTCTTAAAGATTTTATCATAAATGTATGATGGCTTTGGAAGAGGCCATGTCCAAATTACATTGGACCAGCTCACAAAGGATCCATTATAGGAGATTTTGGTGTGACAAAAAGGAATAATTAGATCTATTGAATGGAACACCCTATGATACTCTATTTTTCATAGTAGGTTCTTGTTTTTGATAGGGTTCCCTTTGCACACCATGTTTCTTTGTAGTTAAGGGGGAAGTCTTAATAATATTTTGGAATGATATCCTCGGTTCATTCCACAAAGCACTTTTATATGGGTGTATAGGTACCATACACATATCATGTTGGTGTAAGTGATCAAGCTACCCAAATGTTTTAATTTTTTACATAGGGTATGGTTCCACCCGCATAATGTTTTGATATGCGGGATGCCTGGTTATAAAGGGGGAATTTTTTCAGTACCTCAAAGAGAGTATTCCCTGAAAGAAAGCTGACCTCACAGACTACTAATTAATTTATTCTAATTTTTAATGATATGTTGTGGGTTTTACCTATAGGTATTCATATAATGGTTCATTCTATTATAGAGCTATAGATTTCTAAATCGATCCTTCAATTCATTGATCCCCTCCTTTTCTAGTTCCACTTATGGTATATTTATATAAAAGTGAAGGAACTAGATACCAGCATGGTCAGTCATCTACAATGAGGCCACTATCTCTCTTTTACAGAATCTCATTAGAGATACCTCAACCACATTGGACTTAGTTATGGGGCATGGGGTCATCATTTTTAGGGTAGAAATCACTACCTCCATCCCATGAATAAATTATTTGTCATAGGGATCCAACGATACTGCCTTGATCGAAAACCATTTCAGTTTGTGGGAGAGTGTATTTTTTTGAGGAAAATGACTTCAAATTCTTCCCATTTGTGATTTTTGTTTTTTGTTAGATGATTTCACATCTGTCTTCATCCAGTAAACTATTTAGTTTGTAGGCAACTTGTGATGTGAATCACCATATAGAGCAGTGATCTATAAAGGATTTATGTTGTTCCTCATCCTTTATTTATTCACAATATTTTTTATACTGTAAAACTTTTTCCATCAATAATCCATCTATTTTCCTATTATTTTTCAATTTTGATGGGATTATTTTGATTTCCTTTGAAATGTTTTCAGCACCCAACAAATACCCCCATCATAATGGGTTCCAATTGGGAGACATAGAGAAGGCTATTATGATGTAGAGTGTGGCCCAATTTTGAATCATTTTTTGGTATGAGAATGGATTCATAGTAGGATACCATACCTATATATAGGGGGAGGAATGCCATTTTTCTTTTATAATGATTCCTAACAAACTCAGTGCTGTCACAAATCTCTATCAATCACTTTTCTTTCAAAACTTTCTTCCTTTGAGCACCGCCTCATCTGCATACTATGATTTTGCAACCACAAACCAAAATACATCAACCATGAATGGTGAATAATGATTTAAAAATACATATGGTTTTATTCGCAGATTGATCATTACGAAAAATGGTTGATTCCCTATCCAATGCGTTATGTGCTAGCACTTCGTGGACTGATGGTTTGTAGACCAATACATCTGTGAACTGATGGCTCCCAGGATATTTATTAATTATGTAATGAATTTAAAATAAAATTGATAGACGTTTATCAGGGATAAAATGGATCAATCATTTAAAAATGTGAATAGATGATGCACTGTCATGGTTGAAAAAATTGAAGAAGGTATTTTCTGCCACATCATTCACCCATAGGGTTTTCTGAGGAGTCTCCTTTCGTTAGCTGTTCTAGGATATCCTTTGTCTACTAGTATGCCACTTTATAATTGTGGAATTAAATAAGATTTCCCCATCCACTATTAAATAAAAATATCTAATATTCTTGTGTCTATATGTATGAGGACTACGTTCAAGTAATCATTTCTTCCATAGGGAAAATTATTCCCTGTTCAGGTTTGGAAAGTGCCTTCATTATGAAAGGTTCTATATGTAAAATAATCGATGGAAACATCAGTAATATTTCATTAAATTTAGAAATTTAAGGAAATCCATCGATTATTAACTATTCACCAGGTCATCCTAGTAGAGGGTGGGGCTCTAAGTGTGATTTTCGATCTGGAGAGAGCTTCTCAGATCAATGAGACAAGGAATTCTTTGTGCAGCCAAACTGTATATAATTTCATGAATCATTGGAGGATATTGGATTATACCAAGAAATGTGGGTTTCTAAATTTATAATTTAATCACCAACTAATGTGTTACCCAAACTAATTATCCATTTGGTGTTCGAGCACCAACACCTTCTATCTATCACATGGTGAAGTAGGGATCAATTTGTGGGATATATATCAATTTGGGGGACTTCCCATCCTCGACAATATGTATGATGATTTTATTATTACCACCAATACCTAGAATAACACTAAACATGTATCTCCACCAGCGAGGGATCTACTGACAATGGTAGAGAGATTTATTGGTCATCCCTCCATGCCCACCTGCTCATTCCTTATGTTGATTGGATATTGTTTTTAATCAATCTATTGAGGCTGAATGATTTCTGTTGAAGGAATTAGCCTACCAAATAGAGATAGATAATTAAGGGTTCAAATTGGGAAACTCTTGAGGAGGTTCAATAAACCCCATGGGGTTACAAAAACATTTAATACATGTCCCAAGATTTTAGGCTGACTAGCTTATTCACCATGTTTTTGAGCTGATGAATCGTCATATATCATGATGTTTATATTGGTGTCAAGGTTTGAACCAAGACAATTCCAGCTAAACTGGTATAAGAACACCTTTTCAATCTATAAATACCCAACCTAACCCATATTAATGAACTACTAGGCTATATGCTGGATGAAAGGCATCCATATCATCTCTGTGGGCTATTACAATTCTTATCTTATTGGATCGATGAGCACTACTAATGTTATGAATACCAGTATATCGTAATGATTCATCTCTCTTGCTTTTGTCCTACATTACATAATATTTTTGGCATCTTCCAGAGATCCCTTTGTATTAATGGTGTTTTGGAATATTTGAGTGACTCCTACCATTTCAACATCATCCCATACCTCTCACCCACTGGTGGAGTGGTTAACAATGTTGAATGGACATTGAAGGGTCAATCTTTTGTTATCTGTCTACAAAATGGATTTCTAGCTGAACGAGTGTATGTTGTAACCATATGTTAATTATATGTTCTTTAAACATTTTCTTGACATTAAAGTGTTTTCAAATAGTTTCTATATTTCTCCTTCCCAAGATTTGGGACTCTCATCCAGTTATACTATTCCAGTTTCCGTTGATGATGACCTGTGATGATTCTGGAATTCAAATTTTCTTAACTCCCATGAGAATTTATTACAATATCATTATGGATTATTCCAGAATGTGGATAGACTACTGTCCTATTGAAATACTAGGAAAGGTAGTTTGGAGGGTACCAAAGTTGCTAACATCTACTATCCCTACGTCTAACATACCATCCAATTCTGTTTTGAGGGGAGAAGTACTATCACTCCTATAATCAAATTTTTTTAGGGGATCCCCATCTTACAATGCTCATATTTCTGAAGGTGATGAAGATATGATCATTTTGAATGATACTAATGATAGCCTGAACAATGTTGTTCCTAAGGGGGTAGCCTTGGAAACCCCACCAGCTATTGTTGAGCTCATCACCCAGCTACTTGAAGCATAATAAAAGGCGGGGAGGGAATATTTTACCTTTCTAGAGTAATTATTTGATAAAAACATGTCCTCTTTGGTTTCACTAACAGATTACATACTAGTAGTGGTGGGTGGATGAGATCAGGTTCCTCCTATTTTTCCAAACCAGTAGGTCATGCGAAAATATTTCTAGCTATAGATTTATACCATCATTATGGAGACTCCATTGGAAGACATTGATGACCAATGTGAAATCCTACGATATATTTTCCTTTTCTAGGGTTATGTGGATCTGATTATCGACCCATGCACCTCCTTCTCCACCATATCTTTATCACCTGAGAAGATTTAGTTTCTAAAGATTGAAACCATGCTCAGTTTAATGCTTCCTATCATAAAATATAATATCAATAAGATATTTCTATTAAACAACGCCATTTATCTTTTGGGGAAGCAAGTTCTCATGATCACGTGGTTACAAAAAATGAGTTTCTGTGGGAATTTAATGCTCAAGTTGTATAATTAAAGGTGTATTTTCCATTAAATTCTTCAAATAGTGGTTCTGTTAAGCAGAATGGTCAAGATCTAAAGGTTTCTATTAGAAAAAAACACCCAAAAACTGAAACTGAGGCAGAGAAGATGGTAGCTATGGACAAGGACCATGATTATCCATGCCAAGTAGTGGTCAATCTGCTAACCAAAGTGAGTTGGGATCCACTATAACCATTTTGACTATCGGGTGTCCCCTTTTGTGTACCTTGTAGCATCAAGGAGAGATTCTAAGATGTGATTACCCTTTTGTTCCTATTTAATGAAACGATGAAATTTTCTCCCAAGTTTCTATCTTTATATTAATTAACTACCAATCATTTATAGAATATTACATTATGAATTATAATCTCTTCCAGATATTGGTTTGAGTAAAAATTCAGGAAAATAAAATCAAAATGAAAAAATAATGATATAATATTTTCCCGATTCATGGGACTCCATGAGCATAGTTTGAATTATACTAGGGATTTATAAAACCACTATATGACTTTTTTATTTTTTATTATCAGGCTAATGATTTCCAAATCCCATTAGGATACGGGCTCCACAAGTGTAACTTGATTTTTTCTTAGGCATACCTTTGTTGTTTTTAGACCTAACAAGCTTTTTGTCTCTTCTATTATTGATTTCATGATATTTTGGCTAAACCATACAATGTGTAGGCCTAGAGTGTTTATATTTGAGGTTTTTATAGGATTCCCTTCATGGTTTTTCGACCTAGTTGGTTTATTGTATCATTTCATGGGATGTTTAATGTACTGTAAACTGGGATAACATTACATATGTGTTAGGTGACATAGATTTGGCTATGGATTGATGGGTGAGGGCCCTAATATAGTTTATTGGACAAAAAATGTACTACCATATTTTATACATTAAATGAATGAGGTATTTTTATTGACTAAAAATCTTTTGAGTTCAGAACTCAAAACATGATAGGGGAATGAATGATGTTGAGGTGTTTGGAGGTAGGAAGAACCTATCTTGAGGAAGAATTTTTCCCTAGTTAACATAAACCCATTTTCTCTATAAACAAATTTAGATCCACCAAAAGAATTTTGTGCCTTTTCAAAAAATGTTGTCCCTAGGATACTGGACCTACATTTCCAATGTCTAGGGGACATTAGGGGGGGTTCATATTTTTTTACAATACAACAAAAAGTGAATCGGGAGTGATGTATGGAAACTATGAGGGCATCAATATCAGCATTGGATGGGAAACCGTTTCCACATGGTTTTGACTTGTATAAATAACGGTTAAAAACATTGGTCAGTTTATCATCATATAATGATTAAATTGGTGGTGTAGTTTAATGTATTAATACCAAGACATTCTAAATTTACCACTATGTTGTGAAGAAAGTGGTAAATAATATTTCTTTTCATTGGTAATCTAGTTATGAATGTTCTATAAACATCTGTCCTAAAGGGGAAGAAAGACTTTAAACTATAATATAGGGGCTCTCAAATCCAAGTGGTGATATGGGACATATACGTCAATAGGTTTATAGAGGTAAAAAAATCTTATCTTAAGGACGGTTTTGACTCTCTTTTCTATCCATTTTTTATGGGAAACAAATGTAGATCCACTAGATAATATTGTTTATAGTCCCAAAAATTTATCCCTATGACACAAGCACTCAATATCCAATAGTCTAGGATATTTATGGGGATTCATCCCTTTCAAGAAAAAGAGATTTTTATATAAAAGGTGGGGTTATAAGAATAAAAGGGGAATTTGAAGTAACAATTTCCTGAGAAATGTATAGATACATTTCCCTACCACAAGTGTGAGGGTATATCGTATTAGGGTTTAGCCCATGCATAGGGAAGAGATATTAGCTATGCAGTTCAATGTCATATTGTGAGGAAATTATTATGATAGTAGGAATGAAGAAAGATATAATTTTCAGGAGGGTTCCTTTATATAAGGGTCTGATTCGTGTATATGAGTGGTGTTTTTTTTCACGCATTCAATTTCATTTCTAGGATGAGGCTCACATTGGAATTTCATGTAAAGATTTATTCCATTCAAAAGAATATGGGGGAACATTATTGGCTATTATTGGAAATTTATCATGTAGGTCTGACCCATACGTCGGGAAAAGAGAATTTTTTTCTTGTGGTGGTTAGAATAGAATGTAGAATTTGGGCATCACTACATATTTTGTGTTTATAGGAATCAAGTGGTAAATAGTTCTTAAGGAACCACGTTGTTTAACATCATGTGGTGAGGATATTTATCATTCACTTTATTGTAATGTGATTCAAAAAACATGTGAAATGTAGTTTAAAGTCATGTTGGTAAGACATTATTTCATGTATTTTACTGTCTTGTTATTTGAAAAAAAAATCCATGAAGTTTAACCTCATATGGTTAGGACTTTTTACCATAGTAACTATAAATAAAATTTTGTGTATTTAGGAAAATACCTTCTGACATTGTCTATATGTGAAGGGGGAATACTGTGTAAACCATGATCCCAATGATTCATTGATGAAGAGGAATTATATGAGGAATGGATTACATTGGGTTCTAGGGAGGTAAGGAAATCATATAATGGGGATGCATTTTCCTTTGGTTGATTGGCCTTCTTGTGGAATAATTATGCAGAGCCACCAGGGAAAATTATTCAGAGTCAAAAAAAGGTGTCCTATAGACATTGACCATCCACATATGATGGCCATAGGATGATTGAAAGAAACATAAATTACATAGGAGATAGAGTTTGATAGATGTGAAAGATGTGTCTGGGTGCACAAGATTCATTCTAACCATAATATTCAATGAAGTATGAATCCCCTTACATATATTTCACTCATACATGAGGGTATTTTGATTCTTTGATCACTCTCTGATGTGGAATCCAGATTTTAAACCTTCTGCCTAGATTTTTATTTATACAATGAATATGGGAGTATTTTTATTTGATTTCCTCCATGATTAGGATAGGGATTCAAGTCCAAGGTGTCACTACTTATCTCATCTAATTGAGAATCAATATAAACACAGTTCTTGATGTACAATACAATTTAATTTCATGTGGTATGACTTTTTTGTGGCTTTTTAAGTCTTGATACAAAGACCATGGAAACCTCACTATAGATTAACATGCCTTGATCGTGTGGGGAATCCCCTACCAAAACTCCTACACCCAAAGGAGATGTGCTCCGTATGAGAAAAAAATTGGTAGTAATGGTTTATTACACCATACATGGGTGACGTAACAAAGGATATGAGGATTTATTTTTTTCAGGGGCTTGGCCCAGTATGTAGGACCTAGTCATAACTACATACCACATTTGGACGAGGATCAAGCCATATGTAATTCTTAGAAATTTTATTTGTGTATATATGGTTTGTTCATAGGGGTTTCCATGATCCTTTATTGTAGCTGGACTGAATTTTGTATATTCAGGAATCACGATATATCCTCCAATGATAAGAATCAAGCCACACATATTTCTTTAGGGGGAGGCTCCACACATAGTTTAGGTCTATACAAAGGGAGTGAGGACATTTATTCTTGAGGTGGTCCTACAAATAGGGCCTATTTGGGATTCCGAGGCATATAGATGACTTGCATGTAGGGGATGGTTCATTTTTTGTGCTTCACAACTAGGCCTATGACATACGGTATAGACATTACTATGTATCCCATGGAATAAGAATAAATTCACAGATAGTTCATTATAGTCACGCTCTCCATGTTGATGTTGACCATACCCAGGGAGGATAAATTTATCACTTCGAGTGTGTCTAGACCAGGATGTAAAATTTGATCATCACTACGTATCCTACATTGAAAGGAGTCAAGTCATACATAGTTATTATATTTTATTTCAATGTTTGACCAATGTATAGAGGGAAGAAATAATTTTTAACAATTATTTTGTCATGGATAAACTATTCTATAAATTCTGGGTGTCTCTTCTGTATCCTATGAGGATATGAATCATGAAATACATATTTCTTGTGAAATAGAAATCGTATGTGGATATATCTCTCATGGAGGAGTGGGTTCATTTTAATTTTCTCCTACACATATACGCCTCATGTGTAGGAAATTTTTATTTAAGTAATAACCACTATGATGTTTAATGTAATGAAAATAAGAATATTTTTCCTATAGATTAATTTCATGTGATTAGAATGTTGGAAACCCAATTTAAACTCCTGTTATGGGGATGGAATCCATGCATTTTATCATTATGTTGTTTGTTTGTTGGAGTTTGTGCAGTTTGACATAATATGGTAAGGGCATTACATCCATAGTTAAACATTTTTTAACTAGGACACTGGCATCTTTTTTCTAAATGAAATATTTCATCAAGAAACTTGCAATAGTTGCAGCTATAATGTGGTATCCATACATTTAAATTAAGCAATATACTCCATTAGAGTAGACCATGTGTATGGAATATGTTCCTTTCCATTTTTGTTCCAATTTTTTAGGTTTCATTCCATGTATCATCATTTTTTTATGAACCAACACCATTTTTCCTTTGAGGAAAGACCAAAGGTGAACCTTTTAGTTAAAGGCCTGTGAAATATTGTTCTGATAAAACTCCAAATGTTTAAAGGTATAAAATCTATATTTATCAAGTTTCTCTAGATCCTCCAACTATTTATGGGATTTATTATCAATTAATTTTGATCATGGATGGATACACGGAGTGAGGGAAATTGAACTTCAATGGGTAGGGCTGCCTCTATCACATATACAAATGATTATGTGGTTTCCTAAGTGGAAATGTGTATCGTGGTCTGTTAGTCCCAAAAATCAGGGAAGAACCTTTTAAACCATGATTTATTATCCTTATTTTTCATTTTATAAATTATATTAGACAATGTTTTATTTAAGTCCTCTATCTATATGTTAGATATTGAATTATTGTTGGATAAATGGTTGGTCTTGATGACATACTTCATGTATAATATTAGAAGCTTAATAGAAAAAATATTGGTGTTGTTTTCTGTCATAATGTTGTATGGGGCTCCAAATTAGGTTATTATTTTGTCTTTCACAATGTTGAAAATGTTTCATTCCTTGACATCTTTAAAGAGTACAACTTCCCATTCCAAATAGAAGTTGGTTTCTCTGAGAATATATATGAAATTTTCAGTTTAAATAGGAGGATATGGTCCCATGATTTACATTCCCCATATATCATATGTCTAGGAGTACAGGTAAGTATGAAGTAACTCTGGGTGTGGGTGATGAAATTGGAATGAACATATTAAGAATAAAACATCTTGGTTAATTTGTTGCAATCATGTGTCACAATGGGCCTACAGTATCTGAACCTCCAAATTTGATGGGAATTCATTGATCGTGATTGGTGAGCTCCACAATCTTTTATGTGTACATATTTCATGACTATAATGGTATCTTCCGCATCAATTAATCTATGGAACCCACCATGTCTTCACTTATAGAGGACCTTTTGTTGATTCATTAAATCATATAGATCAAAATTAATTGATATTATTATTATTATTCTCTTCTATATATTTCTAGTCAGAGCTCTCCCATTTAGAGATATCCCACAATGGGAGTTATCCAGCCAGTTTTAGGACCATATGACTTAGGGATGAGGCTCGTCTGATTGATATCCTTCAGGTTGGCTGGGATGAAAGGTGAGACCATCCGACAGTGCGAAATAATAAAGATCATTTCTTCATAGTTTGGAATAGCTAGAGCATGGCTTCATTTTCTAAAGCATTGGATTGAGCATTTTATGATCGGGGGACATGAGTTACTATTGTATCTAAAGGGAACTCCACCATAATATATGTCTTCATCAAAAGAAGTAATGAGATCTTCCTTTTTGTAGGCATAATCACTGTTAACTTTCCACTTGACCAGTTCTAAATCACCTTTCTTCTTCAAGTGGTTTTCTTGTACATGAATTGATATGTCTATCCCTATAATGATAACATGATATTATAGTTCATATTTTTTCCACCCCACTGATAGAAAGAATGAGTAAGGTTGTACCTCCTTTTCTATAGATATGAGTAAGATCCCATGCCCCACTTTGGTGAACTGGGTTCTTCAATTATTTTTCCCATCAAGGATATATATGCACCATCAATATGAAAATCCTAGAATTTAAGGTCTTCCTTAACAGTGGGATCCTCTGCATAGATAAATTCGTTATCAAATTATTTTGTTTCTAATGAGAGGAATTATACTATGAAATACGCTAATGCATAGACATTGATTGATTGTTGAGGTATAAAATGCATGTCGAACTACTGTAGAATGACTTCAGAACATGACATGAATCTGGTCAACATCTAATAGCTAGGAATTTACTTTAGTGGGTTTCTAGGAGAAATGAGATGGACCTCATGATACCATAGGTATGCCTCAATTTTTTGACTTCAACTATTAACTCCAGAAATATCTTCTCCATACCTGAGTAACGAGTCTCTTCATAGAACATGGTTCAGCTAAGATAATAGAGGTTATTTTTACTACCAGCATCATTCTCCTTTCTAAGGAAGGTTCCCATGGTTATCTCGAAGTAAATTTCCAAAAAATGTGTGGTCTCTCTTTGATGTTTGGAATTATTTATCTCATATCTCATGTCATATTAACATGTTGATGTTGTGAGCAGGTGGCATACCAGGGTTATATTTTGTCCTCTCAAGGTTGCTATAGATGAAAAATAGAGTAAATCGAAACCAAGGAAATTCCCCAAGTTAACCCCTAAATGAGAATTTATGAGATTTATTTTTAGAGTGTGTTGTCTTAATTATTCAAAGACGATTTCAATATCTGATAGGTGGACTATTAATTTTCATGACTTAACCACCAAGTCATCAAAAAATAATTTGACAGACTATCCCATGATGGTTTAGAGGAGGCGATGTAAGACACGTTGATATGTTGAATCAACATTCTTTAAAACAATGGGAATCAACCAATAGAAAAACACTCCATGGGTGGCCTTGAATGATGCATCTTCTTCATAATCTTGGAAATTTTAGATTTCATTGTATCCAGAATAACCATACATGGAAGGGATATCATGATTTATAGTTGTTTCATTGATCATTAGTTTCATAATCTGTAAAAGGAAATCATCTTTCGGGAAGTAGTTGTTGAGATCTCTGAAATTGATGAAAACTATGGTATTTCTATTCTAATTTTTTATAGGTAAAATATTTTCTAGCCATAAGGTATACTAGACCTCCCAAATGATGTTGTCTCTCATGATATTGTCAACCTCAACCCCAATTTTGGAAGAGTATATTGGGTACATCCTTTTAAATTCATTCTTATAGCCATGATCGTTGTCTTGTAGGCCTAAGTGGTGTTTGGATACCCTAAGATCAAGGCATCTAATTTATATGTAGTTCTCAAAAAATACATCTTGATGTAGCCTTAGGAAATAGGTTCACATAACTTACTATTCATAACACATGACTACACTAATCATGGAGGGTCATGGATCATCTTCTATACCCAAGTTTATTTCTCTAAGATCACCAACTGTGGAAGAGACACCCACATAAAATGGTATAGGGTCATCCCTAAGGTCAACCTCATCCTCCACTTCATCATCATTATCCTCTTATTCCAATGGGGGAGAAAATCTTGAGATGGGCTCTATAGATTTGGGAGGAGAGTCAAGATCATGAAATTTAAAATATGATGTGGCATCTTATGACATGATGATATGGGGATTCTCTAGAGTTAATTGAGTGAGGTGTAAAGGAATGTATTATTCCACTTCTTCCTCATTGAGTGGGGAACAATTTTATTGGATATGTGAGGATGGATTGATGTTATTTCCATCACATCATTCATCATTATCTTGGGGATTAGAATATTCTTCAATGCTTCTAGACTCAGTGTACATGACTAATACCATGAATAGTATTGAGTACTTCTACGATCCTAGACTCCCACACCTAACCTGGTTGATGGGTAGTACGTACTGTTCACACATTTGTTTAATGGGGTCTGTTGGGAAAATATACAAACCATACGGGATGGTGACCCGGTCAATAAAATCAGATCCGGGTCACATCCTATCAAATACATGACTTATTTTAATGTTAAATTACATTTAATTTCCATTCATTATTTGTTTTGGGGGTTTTCCAAGCTTTTATGGAGGAATGGGTGAGTTTTCATGAATTGGGCCAAACCGTGAGACCAATTCCAAATTTTAAAATAAATTTTGATTCATTTATAACTCCCTCATTTTTCAACATTTTTCATCCATTCAAATTCACAATTGTCATCCCTGACCTATTAACACCAACATATTAATTTGGACCATTTAAGAATCCATAATCATGGTGGATAAGGGTTTTTATTTAAGAGATTGGGCCTGCCAAAAATCCCATTTTCTACATTAAAAATAAATTTTAATTATTTAATATCTCCTTAAATATTTTTGTTTATTTAGTGATTCCATCTCTCACCCGAACCCACTTACCTAAGGAACGACCCCATTCTCTCCTACCACAATTTGGATCAAAATAGAATCGTGAAATAGGTCAAATCATCTCGGGATTTCAGAAATATCCCAAATTTGGAGAGGTAAATTTATCCATTCATAACTCCTTCTATTTTTACTCTATTTCCACCATTATAGTTCCAAAATGATCTCCTAATCCTTGTACTAACCTCACTTGAATGGTTGGATGTTTTCAAATTCATATACTAGTGTATTTTGGGTCGTTTTCTTCAATATTGTTTTGAGTAAGTGTTTCCCTCTTCAATTTCTTCCATCTGCTTAGGGTTTCCTCCCTCATTCATTATTTTCTAAAATTTAACAAATTTATGGTACAAAACTATGGTTTGATTTGGTGTCTTTTTGGTTAGATATTGTGGTCTATGTCTTGATTTATCTTCCTTGTGATGCGGTAGTGGTGCGGTTGATGTTTCACACCAAGTTTTGAGGGATTCAACACTTTCGGTAGGTGGTTCCAAGTGTAAATAATTATTGATGAGTTAGTTGATGTATTTACTCATTTTTCATATTTATCATATGTTGGGTGTGGTGAGAAAACTATTTATGATAGATTTGGTTAAGTGTTTAATTTTATAATTTCATTTTAACTTGAAATCGGGTGTTTTCATGTGTTACATTTGGGGTATTATTTGGGTGTATTTTATAACATACGTAATTGGTTTACTAAATCTTATTTGGCCTCCCAATTCTGTTTTGGTAATGTATTAGTGTCATGTGGGCCTAAAAAGATGGTTTTTAATATGTTTTATGTGTAAAACATTGTTATACTTCTTGAGAGAATTTTATGAAAATGTGTATTTTCATTTGGATCTTTTGTAGTATTATTCAAGGTGATTTTATAAAACATGAAACTGGTTTTATAATAGTATCTAGGTCTTCCAATTATATTTTGGATAATAATTGTTTTTGTTTTTGGTCATAAATGGGGGTTTTTAAATGGGTTTTGTGTGCAAGACATATTTACACCACTTGGGTTCTTTTTATGAAAATTGTAAATGTTTTAGTTGGTTAAAAAATGTGGGAAAAGGTTGAATTTTTACTATTGGGTATATGTGTTCCCCTAATAAGGGGTTTTCAAAGTTTAAGTGATGTTTTAAAATTTTAGTCATTTTTAGAATTTTTTGTAAATTTCTGAATTGTTTTATTAAATTGTGAAGTTGGAACAAAACTTGTTCGTGGACTGTTCAGTGTAAGTTTGAGGATAAAATGATTTTGATGGTAAAAATGGTATTATGTAGTAAGTTATTAAGAAATTATTAGAGTTGTAATATATTGGAATGTTTTTACAAAATTGTTTAATGGTTTTGTGGAAGTGTTAAAGAAATGTGAAAAGTGTTGGGGCTATTTTGGTGTGAGTCGGATTTCAAAATCAATTTGAATGAAAAGTGGAATTTCTGTGAATTGTGTTGCATAAATGTGGGATGTTTTTTAATTTATTATATGGAAATTAAATTTTCATGTGAAAAGTATATTCATTGACTATTTGAACTTGTTTGAGCACAATGGGAAAAACCCAAGTATCTAGGTGGGTGGACGTGTACTAGTATGCTAGTGAATCTGGGGGGTTTGGACTCAGTTTCACTTAGAAAGATTGACACTTAAAACTCTAACTAAATGATGATGATGATTATTAGGGACTACTAGGTTATAGGTTTGTTCACCACTAGTGGCTCGTGCATGAGAACGAATATTTTTGATGGTTACTCTCACTGAGATATGATGTACCTGGGACCCACTGCTAGCTAGTGCCTAGAGATTATTTTCTATTTCTTGTGATCACTAGATATTTTGTGCTTACCATTGGCATACAGTATGAGTGGCTGGAAAATTAATTATCTTTGGAATTTATTTTAAAAGTGTTTATTCTTTAAATTATCCCACCTGAATGTTTCATCTTTTAGAAATTGTAATTAGTATTTCATGTTTTTGAAAACATTCATGATTTTCATCATTAAATGATTATCACATAGAATATATTAGTGGTGTTATCCTATTGGGATTTAGCTCACACCCTACATACACCCTTGGGTGTAAGTAGACTTTATTATTTTTGTTGTCGGAGGTTGGGTACAATTTTTAGTTCCAGTGGTTCGGGTTTCTAGGAGGTCCTTGGTGGTGAAGTCTTCTGGAGATGGATTGAGGGAGGTGCCCCTTTCCATGAGGGTTCTTGGGATGTTACCTTTGGGTTTTGTACCATTTTTATAGTCTAGTTGATTTGTTTTAAAATATGTAATTCAGTTCTGATTTTTTCAAAAAGATTGTTTGGATAGAAAAATCCAGATTTGTTTTATTGGGTTCTTTTGTTGTTTTAAGATTATAAACTTGGGTAAATACCTACCAATTTTTATTTTATGATACCTAGTCACTTGTACCAATGCGTGGGGATCAGGAACACCCTTTGAGCCTTTTTGTGGGCCGGGTCTAGTGCTGGTTTTGATGGCGACCAGATTTAGTTTGTGATGAAATGGTATCAGAGGAGGTTCAGGTTAACTCTTTGGGTTATGTTATTTGGGGAAGAATCAGGATAGTCTGGAGTTAGGATTGTTGGGACATGGAATTCCAATTATGGGTAGTGTTCCTGATCACCACACCTCATGATGGGATTCATGTTTCCATGATATTTCGGGATTTATCTAACTCCTTTGGTTTTCTTGGATCGATGATGATTAGGGGAAATGAAAAGTGAATTGGGTTAATGGTATTATTTATCTCACAGTTCTTGGCAAGACATGTGAAGCCAAGGATATTCCCTAGAACACTCTCTATGATAGTGAATTGATTGTAATATGGTATCCAACCATATGTCCAAGTCACCCACTGAAACTAGTTTCCTCTCGCATTGTTTTGTGCTTTAGTTTTCAAAACATGGAACTTTGGTTTCAAGAAGTGTAATTTTTTTTAAATGATTTTAAAATAAAGAGGGAATGGTTTGATTTATGAATTGCAGAACTGAATTTTCATAATTGTTTTGAAATGGAAAATGGAGTTCTTACACCTCTTTTGAAAGTAGGAACTATATTGAAGTTGGTTTTGAAAAGTGTTTCCAATAGAGTTTTCTAAATAATCAAAGGGTGTTTTAACATGATGAGATGTTTTGAAATTGATGTGAATATCTTTAAAGTGAGTTATTTTCTAAATGGTTTTGTCTTTCTGAAATGTTTTTTAATATGTGAATTGGGAGTTTGATCTTGTGGTTAGTAGTTTTGAGAAAAAGGATATGTTGGTTGACTGTTTTGGTTTTGAAAGGTGGAAAGAATTTTTTGTTTTAACCTTTGGTATTTTTGTGAGAAACCACATGAATGGGGTTATATGGGATGATGAATGGTTGATGGCATAACTGGATGAGTGTCAGGATGGATATGAGGAGGGTGCCCGGTGTGGCCCAAAAACATGCATGTGTAAGGCCCATGGGGTACCATTAGTGGATACACTAACTGTTGAACTATTTGTTTTCAAGAAATGTTTTTATTGAAAAACATGATGTATTGACGAATTGTTTGGGATGGATTATATTATGTGTTTTTTTAAAAAAATTATGTAATGGCCCGGGTTTTTTGGGTCCATTACATGGTAAAAATATGATGTTGGGGTGTTCTAGGTGGTCTGAAAGGCCATTCAGGCTTCTCGGTGACTCCTAGCGGTCGCTTTAGCCTACCGGTAGCTTTAGCCTACCAGTAGACTTAGCCTACTGGTGACCTTGGGGTACCGGTGGACCTCGACAACCGGTAGCTCTCAGCTACCGGTAGCTCTCGGCAACTGGTAGCTCTCGGCTAAAGGTAGCTCTATGATACTGGTGGGTCTAGGCTACTGGTAGCTCTCAGGTACTGGTAGTTGTCTCCAACCGGTAACTCTAGGCTACTGGTGTCTCTAGGCTACCGGTAGCTCTCAGCTACCGGTAGCTGTCGCCAACCGGTACCTCTAGGCAACCGGTAGCTCTCAGCTACAAGTAGTTGTCACCAACTGGTAGCTCTTAGCTACCAATAGCTTTCTCCAACCGGTATCTCTTAGCTACCGGTATCTTTCGCCAACTGGTAGCTCTCGGCTACCGGTAGCTCCCACCTACCCCCACAGGTTTTCCAATAGCGCATCCTTTTTGCGCAAATTGGTTTTTAAACCATGTTTTGAACCCTTTAATCATGTTTTAAAGCCCATTAATTCCCGTTTAAATTAAATAATTTGTGAGGTACCCTTAAATGAAAAAACATGAGGTGTGCGTTGGTTTAAACCACCCCGAATGGCTGGGACCTTTAAGTAGCATGTGGGGTGTCCCAACCACGTGGTCAACCCACGATCCTGCTTCTTATTCTGTTTTGAGTTAACTGTCCCAGGAATGTTGTATCTCTAACCTTATAACCAAAGGCTTCTCCATAGGTTTCTTTTCTAGATCATCCTTTTTGGATTACCCTTCCTTCCGACGAGCCGTACCCCAGTTGAGAAGTTTTCCATTCGCGTTCTATGGAGTTCCTGCCACCCCTGTTTTCCAGTTTCCACACGAGGACTTAACGTCGATCCTTGATCTGTCAGGTAGGGATTTTTTCCTTCATCTCTCCTTTCTGTGTATCATGCGGGGTGGGCGTACTTTTTTCTCTGTGAAAATTGATGAAACCTAACTTAATAAAGATAATAAATAGACCTTTAAAGAATGAAAAGGGGTGTGATTGATGACCTGCTATGCTCTTTTATTTTCGATATATGTTGTGAATTATATGGGCCTATGCTCACTGAAAATCATGGTCATTGGTGGTCTTTCTCTGTGCACTATTGAACCTTGGTGTTTTTGGATATTTAAAGAACTGTAACATGGAATTGGTTAATTACGTATACTTGGTTAAATAAATTGAAATCACTAGGATCAACCCTTTTCTATGATAACCCCGATTAAAGCATAGTGGAATTGAAACCATGGAGTGTGTTAGATCTTTTAAATCTGAAAATACTTGCATGGGCCTGCCTTGTGTTGGTGGTAGTGGTTTGGTTGTTTTTTTCCTTCACGGTCCATTTGGGGGTGAAATTTATGGTTTTTTTGGATGGGGGCTTAGATCGCTGGGGTGATATTGGTGGGGATGGGATCCCCTGTTGTTATACATTCGCTGGATGTGAATTTGAGGTTGTGTGATTACTCTGCTTATATCACGATTTGGGGTGGGATCCTCTATTGTTTAGAAACCGTTGGCTCTTGGATTTTGGGAACATGGGGATGTATCTTGGGGTTCTATTACTTCGAGGGATCTCCATTATCCCTTTGTTGTCGTGACTTTTCAATAGAACCCGGTGTGAATGCTTAAATTGCAGTTGGCTGTATCTTTTTTCCTTGGTTTGTGCTTATGTTGTTTGTTTCCCAGTAGTTCAAAACTTTATTTAATCATTATTACTGAACATGAAAACGAGGATGGGACAAAAGGGGATTTGGTTTGATGTGATTTGTTACCTGGGCATGGGTGTTGTTCTTTTCTCCTGTGAATGAATAGTAAGAATAGTGTTCTTTAGGCTGGCTAAAGATAAACCTAGATTGGGTGAGTGCTTATTACCTATACATATAATTATAGTTTTTGTGTTTCTTATTCAAGCCCCACCCAAGTTGATCACTTAGTGTCGAACACCCCCACTTCATGGGGGAGGGTGTTTTTCCCAACACTTCGATGAGTGGCTGGTTATTAGCTCCTTTTCTGCTCCCTTTCCCGAATATCCCAAGATTCTACGGGCAGGATGTGATGGACTGAAGTCCACTATTTGCCCAAGAATCTTCAGGCAGGGTAGTGTGGTGGTTGGCCCAAGTGTTTGCGGGTAGGTTGTTCCCAAGTGTATTCAGGATGATGCCCAGGTGTCTTCAGGCGCGACGGTAGTTGTTCTGACCCAGGTGTTTGTAGGTATGGTTGTGTGTGGTGGTTGTGCCCCAGGTGTCTGTGGGCGGGATAGTGGTTATGTCCTAGGTGTGTGCGGGCGGGGTGTGGCAGTGGGACTATGATGAGAATGGTGGATTGGTCTGATGCGTAGGATGTATTCAATAACTAGTGGGAAAGCGGCGCGGGGTACCCAAACATCGATGTGCTATTATTATAATTTACCTGACTTGCGTTATTTGGGGAGTGTTCTATGGTGTGGCTTGGGTGGATAGTTACCTTGTTAGGTGTTTGGTTATCTCTTTTTCAATAGGGCATTAGAATGACTCCTCACTTGTCGACAAGAGACTTTGGTTTTCCCTACTGAGTGTACTTGTATGCTCACCCTACGTATATAAAACTTATTTCAGGTTTCCAGGAGGACTTAGAGGATCGTACGGAGCCGTACTAGCTTGGAACTTTGGGGTAGTTATTATTGTTGTTTTTCTTTTTCTTGGTATCTTTTCACCCTTGGAGTTTTGTGACTTGTATCTTTTACCTTTGAACATGCATATGGGAATGGTTTGCATTCAGCAATACTTGCACTTTCAGTTTTGGTGTTGTGGGATTCACTATCTTATCTCCCGATCCTATTAAAAGAAAAAGGCAATGCATTCCATTTAGTGTGTGACTCCATACCCTTGGTGCTGTTCGCCACTCCGGGACCTATTGAATGTGGGTTTCGGGGGTCATTATCTCTCCTTCAACTTAAAGAGGGAAGGTACTGGAAACCTGCTGACCCTTCCCTCCTTTTTGTGAAGGCGGGTCATGAAAGAATGGTATTAGAGGTGGTTGAGAGATAGGATGGAGTCTGGAGTTAGGCACAGTGAGGATTGCATGGGATGTTAGGGCAACAGTGTTGGGTTACCTTGGTGGGTGAATTAGGCCAGGGAAGACTGGCTAGGACATGGGATTTTAGGGCCCCCCCGGGATCCGATGTAAGGACTCTGGACCTACCGAACGACCAAGTGAGTCAATGTTGATTGCAGGGTAGAGACCCTATGAAAGGTACATGCACCATAATGACTTTTGTTCTCTGGGGTGTTTTGGGAAATTGAAATAAATAAGAATTTTAAGAAATTTTAAGAACGATATTCTGCACAACTTGGGCTTAGGAATTCATTGTTTACCTTGCATCTATGGAACCCGAGAGACGACCACAAGTTGTACGGGTGATCGAGGCCCCAGAGGTTGACATGGATGATCAGTAGAGGGATGATCGATAGGAGGAGGATGACCAGTGGTAGAAGACACTTCGAGCCTTCCAGTGACAGACCCTAGAGAAGTACGAGGGCATCACCTCTGACATAAAGATGGAGGGCTAGCTAGAGGAGCAGGTGATAGCCTTCAGCTTGATCCGGGCTCCGACCGAGTACTGGGTTCTTCTGGCCATCATCTAGATACAGGGAGCAGCACGTTAGTGGTGGACGCTCTACCTCGGGGATAGGAGAGAGGCTTAGGTGGCATGGGCTGATTTCAAGAAGGAGTTCCGGGCGGAATTTCTCTCTTCTACAATGAAGGAAAAGAAGATTTAGGAGCTACTCTCCCTCCAGCAGGGGAGTATGTTGGTATGGGAGCTAGGGATCAAGTTCAAGGACCACCTCCACTTTTCCCCAGACGACTTTCCAGATGAGGAGTCTCGGGCGAGATGTTTAGAGGAGGCGCTCCGACCCTCCCTCCAGTACGTCGTTACCCCCTTCAACTTGCCGACATACTTGGAGGTCTAGAAGAAAGCACAGGTGGTGGAGAGGATGCACATTATGGGTGGTGTGTCACAGGAGGGGATTCAGCTAGGCCTGTCAACGGGAAAGGTCGTTAGCACTAGACCTCCAACATTGGGACCCTCTAGGTTCTGACCAGTAGGGAGCAGGCCGCAACAGTTCCAGTTCCAGTCCCCCGGTCCTCACCCATTACCTTCGGGCCCAGGACCGAGGTGCTTTGTCTGTGGGATCCATGGACATCTCCGAAATCAGTTCCCAGACCGAGTACAGTATGGTGGCGGTGGGCAGGTTCAGCGCCCACCTTAGCGGCAGCAGGGTCAGCGAGCTCTCTCTCCTCCAAAGGTAGATGTTGCAGGGGGAGGCCGACCTCATGGCGCTCCTCAGGGACCTCGACCAAGGAGTGGTTGGGGAGGTGGACGATAGCCTAGAAGTAGAGGATCTGGGGGTGGACAGTTGCACACTGTGGAGGTAGTAGTTCCAGTGGGACTGGAGGTTGTTCGGGGTACGATCTGTTTGTTCAGTACCATTGCTTACACCTTGTTCGATATCGGAGCTTCACGCTCTTTTTTTGCACCAGGTTTGGTCCGTGCTCTGGGTATATATGCCAAGAGACTTCCAGTTCCCCTGGAGCTAAGCACACCAGTTGAAGGTCAGACCGACTTGTTGTATGCTTGTAGAGGATGCAGACTGATGATAGGGCCACATCAGTCGGCCATGGATGTACTACTGGTACAGATACAGCCATACGATGTCATCTTAGTCATCAAATGACTGTTCTATGTGTGTGCCATCGTCGATTGCTTCCGAGGAAGGGTTGTGTTCTTGGATGTGGGTGGCCGACGTGTTACTTTCACCGGCAAGCGGAGTGGCCAGAAGGGCAGCAGATGAGAGGAACCCCTCCTCTCCTTGTTAGCCGAGCTTTCAGTAGAGTCAGTGGATGCTGAGATGGTGGACATACCAGGGATTGTCGGTGAGTTTATAGACGTCTTCCCTGAGGAGGTGACGACTCTACCCCCTCAATGTGACATCGATTTCAGGATATACTTGCAGCCTGGTGCTCGTCCGATTTCGATGGATCCCTATCGGATTTCACCTTCGGAGCTACGGGAGTTGCGGATTCAGACCGACGATCTGATGAAGAAGCGTTTTGTTCGACTGAGTGCGCCACCGTGGGGTGATTTTGTGTTTTTTGAAAAGAAGGCGGATGTCAGTCTAAGGATGTGCATAGACTACAGGAGGCTGAATCATGTAACTATAAATAATCTCTACCCTCTGCCAAGGATAGATGAACTTTTCTACCAGCTGAAAGGGGCGGGATGGTTCTCAAAGATCAACCTACGGTCTGGGTATCACCTGTTGAGGTTAAATGAGGTAGACATCTCGAAGACAACCTTCAGGTGAAAATATGGGCACTTCAAGTTTGTAGTCATGTCTTTCAGCATTAAAAACAATCCGACAGTGTTCATGGGGCATATGAACTCCATATTCTGGGAATATCTAGATCGGTTCATATTCATGTTCATTGACGACATCCTGATCTATTCAAGATCAGAGGAGGACCACACGGAGCACATGATGACTGTTTTGGAGGTCCTCCGACAGTACCAGCTCTATGGGAAGTTGTCTAAGTGCTTGTTTGGGATGCGAGAAGTGCAATTCATTGGGCACGTAGTGTCCGAGCAAGGGGTAGTGGTGGACCCATCAAAGGTTGAGGTGGTTGTTTCTTGGGCAGCACCCAAGAATGTGGTAGAGGTTCGTAGTTTCCTCGGGCTGGCAGGTTACTATCGGAGGTTCATACCCAACTTCTCTCGAGTTGTGGCGCCTTTGACGACCTTGACCAAGAATGACCAGGTTTTCGTGTGGAGTGAGTAGTGCGAGGAAGCCTTCAGCTATCTGAAGGAGAATTTTGTTACTTCCCCAGTGTTGAGACTACCAGAAGAAGGGGTGGCGTATGAGGTGTTTTGTGATGATTCAGGGAAAGGCCTCAGATGTGTGTTGATGCGGCGACAAGGGGTGATCTCTTATGGGTCTAGAAAGCTACGCCCTCATGAGCGTAATTATTCCAACCATGATCTAGAGCTTATAGTGGTCGTTTTCACACAAAAGTTATGGTGGCATTACCTCATCGGAGAACACTTTGTGGTCTTTACGGATCACTAAATCATGAGGTATATCTTCTCCCCGTGGGACCTAAACTTACGGCAAAGAAGGTGGATGGAGTTCCTCCAAGATTACGACTTCGTGATATCCTACACTTCAGGAAAATGGAATGTAGTGGCCAATGAATTGAGTAGGAGGTCGCAGAAGGATGTTGTTCGAGAGTCGGCAGATGCTTGGAAGGCGATGGAGGAGTTGGCTTCCTTGCACCTGGATGCGAGGATGGGTAGTGGTAGAGGTTTCCTGTATCATATTATAGTGCAGTTTTCTCTGTTATGGAAAGTGGAGGAGTCTCAGTGGGGAGACCAAGAGTGCGAAGTGATGCACGACTGAGTTGATCAGGGAAATGCTCCGGAAGGGTGGACGGAAGATAATCAAAATGGTATGCTCTTACGGGGGAAGATGTTTGTTCCAGAGGTGATGTGTTGCAAGGTTCTTAGTGAGTTCCAAAAATCACCCCTAGCGGTATACCCGGGAGCTTCCAAGAGGTACCAGGGTCTGAGGAGACATCTTTGGTGGCCCAGTGTAAAGCAAGCAGTGGTAGAGTTTGTGGCCATGTGCTTAGTGTTCCAGCAGGTAAAGGCAGAACAACGTGTTCAAGGCGGGGTGTTGCAACCTTTAGATGTACCCGAGTGGAAGTGGGATGACATATCGATGGATTTCATCATGAAACTACCCAAGGTGCAAGGGGCTGCGACGCCATCTGGGTAGTGGGGGACCTCTTGATGAAATCGACTCACTTTCTGGAGATTAAGGAGTCGAGTGTAGTGTATTCTCTAGCACAGAAGTACGTGGACGAGGTACTGAGGTTGAATGGAGTTCTGAGTTCCATAGTCATGGACAGGGATGAACGTTTTACCTCATGAGTCTGGAGGGGTTTGAAGTATGCTTTCAGCACCCAGCTGCACCTTAGCACTGCCTTCCCCCCAGACAGATAGGAAGATAGAGCGCACGATCCAGATGGTGGAAGATATGATCTGAGCATGCGTTCTGGACTTCGGGGGAAAATGGGTGCACTGCTTTCCTCTGGTAGAGTTCACCTACAATAATAGCCATCACTCTACCATTGACATGGCTTAATTATAAGCCCTATATGGAAGGTGTGTCGCTCACCCGTGTGCTGGACTGAGATTGGGGAAGCAGGTGTTCTTGGCCCGGAGGTGGTGTAGAGCACCATAGAGAAGGTGCAGATTATACGAGAAAGGATGAAGGTGGCTCAGGATTGGAAGAAGTCATATGTCTAGGATAGGAGGAGACCCTTTGAGTTCGAGGTCAGGGACCAAGTATTCTAAAAGGTCTCCCCTCGGCGTGGACAGCGGAGGTTCGGCAGGGGATGTAAGCTTTCTCCCAGGTTTATCGGACCCTTCGAAGTGTTGGAGCGGGTGGGTGAAGTGGCTTATCATATAGCGCTACCATCGCCACTACTGAGGATACACAATGTATTCCATGTGTCCTAGCTTCTTCGATATCTACACGAAGACTCCCGCATTATCGATTGGGTAGATTTATATGTCAAAGATGATGCGACCTTCATAGAACGACCAATCCAGATCGAGGATCATAAGGAGAAAGTGCTTCGTGGATGAACCATCCCCTTGGTTCATGTGTTATGGAGGCATGGTGGCCTGGAATAGAGCACATGGGAGCGGGATGACCAGTTACGCATTCAGTACCCCGAGCTGTTTTGAAATCCTTACTGTACCTTGTGCTTTAATATATGAAATGCTTGTTTTTATTAGCTATTAGATGATCTTTTCACTATTCTATGTGTGTGTGTGTGTGTGTACGAATGTGTGATGATGGGAAAACCTGACTGGTAATAAGGACGCATTAATGTGGATGTGATTAAACTCGTGTGGGCGAGTCAGTGCCACCCAAAGCAGATAAAATCCTGACATGTAAGAGGGGACTCCCTAACTCATGTGTTGGACAGTGTGATCCTTGTGCTTGTTGTGAATTTTAAGGTTGATAACTCTTGGGGGTGTATTTCTAGATGTAGGGGGGGGGGTTCTGTTCTAGATTTCGAACAACTTTGGGGTTTTCCCCTGAGAAGTATCTTTAGAGGGTGGTTGTTTGGACCCCACTTTTCTCCTTTCTAGGTTGTTCTTATATTCACGAGGATGATAATAGTTTGAGATGTATTATATGTAATGTCCCGGGTTTTTGGGGTCTATTACTTGGTAAAAATTTGATGTTGGGGTGTTCTGGGTGGTCTGAAAGGCTATCCCAGCTTCTCGGTGACTCCTAGCGGTAGCCTTAGCCTACCGGTAGCCTCAGGCTACCAGTAGACTTAGCCTACCAGTGAACTTGGGGTACCGATGGCCCTCAGCAACCGGTGGCCCTCGGCCACCAGTGTCTCTTAGCTACCGGTGGCTCTCGGCAACCGGTCGCTCTCGGCTACCGTTAGCTTTAGGATACCGATGGCTCTTGGATACCGGTAGCTCTCAGCTACCGATAGCTGCCGCCAACCGGTATCTCTCTGCTACCAGTAGCTCTCGAAAAATGGTAGCTCTCGGCTACCGGTAGCTCTAGGCTACCAGTGGCTCTAGGATACCAATATCTCTCAGCTACTGGTAGCTTTCACCAACCTGTAACTCTAGGTTACTAGTGGATCTAGGTTACCGGTAGCTCTCAGCTAATGGTAGCTATCACCAACCGGTAACTCTAGGCTACCAGTAGCTCTCAGCTACCGGTAGCTTTCTCCAACCGGTAGCTCTTGGCTACCGGTAACTCTTGCCTACCCCACAGGTTTTCCAGTAGCACCTCCTTTTTTCACAAATTGGTTTTTAAACCATGTTTCGACCCCTTTAAGACTGTTTTAAAGCCCATTAATGCCCGTTTAAATTAAATGATTGGTGAGGTACCCCTTAAATGAAAAACCATGCGGTGTGTGTTGGTTTAAACCGCCCTGAATAATGGGGAACTTTAAGTAGAGTGTGGGGTGTCTCAACCGTGTGGTCAACCCACGATCCCGCTTCTTACACAATTTTGAGTTAACTGTCCTGGGAATGTTGTATATCATCCCTCATAACCAATGGCTTCTCCCTATGTTTCTTTTCTCGATCATCCTGCTCGGAGTACCCTTCCTTCCAACAAGCCGTACCCCTGTTGCAAAGTTTTCCTTTCGCGTTCCATGGAGTTACTCGAACCCCTTTTTTCCAATTTCCACGCGAGGACTTAACGTCAATCCTTGATCCGTCAGGTAGGTATTTTCTCCTTCGTCTCTCCTTTCGGTGTATCATGCGGGGTGGGCATGCTTTTGTCTCTGTGGAAATTGATGAAACCTAGCTTCATGAAGATAATAAATTGACCTTTAAAGATTTAAAAGGGGGTGTGATCGGTGACCTACTGTGCTGTTTTATTTTTGATATATGTTGTGAATTATACATTCCTATGATCACTGAAAATCATGGCCGTTGGTGGTATTTCTCTTTGCAAAAAATGAACCGCGATGTTTTTGGATATTTAAAGAACCGTAACATGGAATTGGTTAATTACGTATACTCAGTTAAATAAATTGAAAGCAACAAGATCAAACCTTTTCTGTGATAACCCCAGTTAAAACACAGTGTAATTGAAACCATGGAGTGTGTTAAATATTTAAAATCTGAAAATACCTGAATGGGCCTGCCTTGTGTTGGTGGTAGTGGTTTGGTTGTTTTTTTCTTTCACGGGCCATTTTCAGGTGACCTTTATGGTTTTATTGGATGGGGGCTTAGATCACTGGGGTGATATGGGTGGGGATGGGATACCATGTTGTTATACTTTCACTAGTTGTGAATTTGAGACTGTGTGATTACTCTACTTATATCACGAATTGGGGTGGGATCCTCTATTGTTGAGAAACCATTGGCTCCTGGATTTTAGGAATGTGGGGCTGTATATTGGGGTTCCAGTACATTAAGGGATCTCCCTTATCCCATTCCTATTGTGACTTTGCAAGAGAATATGGTGTGAATGCTTAAATGGTAGCTGGCTATAACTTTTTTCCTTGGTTTGTTCTTATGCTGTTATTTTCCCAGTAGTGAAAAACTTTATTTAAACATTATTACTGAACATGAAAATGAGGATGAGACAAATGGGGATTTGGTTTGATGTGAGTTGTGACTTGGGCATGGGTGATGTTCTTTTCGCCTATGAATGAAAGGTAAGGATAGTGTTCTTTAGGCTGGCTGAAGAAAACACTAGATTGGGTGAGTGGTTGTTACCTATACATATACTTGTAGTTTTTGTGTTTCTTATTCGTGCCCTAGCCAAGTTGATCACTTAGTGCCAAACACCCCCACTTCATGGGGGAGGGTGTTTTTCCCAACACTCATATGAGTGGCTGGTTATTAGCTTCTTTTCTGCTCTATTTCCCAAATAGCCCAAGATTCTACGGGTAGGCTATGATATCCAGAATTCCATTATTATCCCAAGAATCTTCGGGCAGGGTAGTGTGGTGGTTGGCCCAGGTGTTTGCATGCAGGTTGTTCCCAAGTGTCTTCGGGATGAGGAATAGGTGTCTTTGGGCATGGAAGTAGTTATTCTGACCCAGATGTTTGTGGGGATGGTTGTGTGTGGTGGTTGTAGCCCAGGTGTCTGCAGGCAGGATAATGGTTATGGTAGAGGTGTGTGCAGGTGGGGTGTGGCAGTGGGACTATGATGAGAATGGCAGGATTGGTATGATGCGTAGGATGTCTTCAATAACCAGTGGGAAAGTGGCGTGGGGTACCCAAACATCGATGTGAAATTATTATACTTTACTTGACTTGCATTATTTGGGGAGTGTGCCTTGGTGATGCTTGGATGGATAGTTACGTTGTTAGGTGTTTGGTTATCTCATTTTCCACGGGGCATTATAATGTATCCTCACATGTGCATGAGAGGCTTTGGTTTTCCCTAGTGAGTGTACTTGTATGCTTACCCTACGTATAAAAAACTACTTTCGAGTTTCTAGGAGGACTTCGGGGTTCATGCGGAGCCATACTAGTTTGGACCTTTGGGCAGTTGCTGTACTTGTTT
Source organism: Viscum album (assembly GCA_963277665.1). Lineage (NCBI taxonomy): Eukaryota > Viridiplantae > Streptophyta > Magnoliopsida > Santalales > Viscaceae > Viscum > Viscum album. Next base: position 1,364,258,910 of record OY728166.1, on the reverse strand, counting down.
TCCTTTTTCTTGGTATCTTTTCAACCATGGAGTTTTGTGACTTGTATCTTTTACCTTTGAACATGCATATGAGAATGGTTTACTTTCAGTTGTAATTTCACTTTCAGTTTCGGTGTTGTGGGATTCACTATCATATCTCTTGATCCTATTAAAAGAAAAGGGTAATTCCTTCCATTTAGTGTGTGATTCCATAACCTTGGTGATGGTCGCCACTTCGGGACCTATTGAAGGCGGGTTTCGGCGATCATTATCTCTCCTTCAACTTAAAAAAGGAAGGCCATGGAAACCTTCTGACCCTTCCCTCCTTTTGGTGAAGGCGGGTCGTGACAGGTTTTGTTGTAGGATGTTTTGAGTCCAAGAACCCCTCATTTTTGAACTTTTTTTTTGGGTTTATGTTTGGTCGGTAAATTGGGTAGAAGGACTGGTTAGCAGTCTCCTATGAGATATGTTTCGGGACACCTTTATGGTGGTTCCCTTCATGTGTTTGGATCTTGTTTATGGATTGTTTTGAAAAATAGACCATCTTGGTTGGGTCCTTGGGTTCTCTCTTTGGATAAGGTACACCCCCATTAAGGGTTAATGCATAACTGAAGTGCATCCCAGATTGTTTCGCCATTGGAAAATCCTCCAGTTGATAAATATAAGGAAACTATTATCAATATTTGTTGATTGGGTCTACACCCATTCCATTCTTTTATTTTTAAATCCTCTTATATTGGGAGAGTTCTCATGGAAGGTTGAAAGAGACATTATTTTCTAAAGTTTCCAAATTCGTCGAAGCTGGAAGTGGTTTAGGGTTATTACTGGGGATGAGTGTCTCGATGGTGTTTATGAGGGCCTCTAGTTTCATCACAGTTTCTTTGAAGCATGAGTTCTTGTCAAACCACCAGTGTGGGAAATATGGACATGATAGGATATTGTGTTCACTTACTAGAATTGTGTTTTTTGGGGATTTTGTATAAGTTCCCTCTCCATGCATTGTTTATATCAGTCAGAATGGTCATGTTCGGTGATGCCTTATGATGTCATGTGATCGATTGACCGTAAAGGTGAATGTTGGGAAATTATCTGAGAGTCTCTATTATTTTGGAAGAATTTCTCCCTTGGAAAAACATAAAACTATTCAATTTTAGAGGAAGGTTAGTATAGGTGTTCTTTACTTATATTATTTATCACCTGAACAAACAAGGTGCGATGTGTGTGCATCTTCTAAACCCTTGTTTCAGTGATATATCAGGTTAGTGTAAAGTGAGTTTGGAATGTGTTATGTGTTGGAAAAATTATCGGGGATTTCCATGTAGTTGTTGGTTGAACCGAATAATGAATTACCATTCAGGGGGTTTCCAAAGCCTAACTGCGAGGCCAAAGATGCTCCAATCATTTGAGCACCAGCCATAGGTATCAGAGAGAAGCTGGCTCGTAGTTAGGGGAAATCACAGGTTTGTTTAAACCCCTTGTAAAAAGTCTTATCCTCAGTATGAAAGATAGGAAGAGTTTAAACCCATGGTTTCATCATCTTTCTTCTGTTGTTCCTGTTTTGTGGAAATACGTGGAGGGCCTTTTTCCAATGTCATCACCCAATGTTATTCCCTCCCCCTTTGGTTTCCATTGAGTCTTTAGAGAAAGGTTTAAAGTTTGGCTAGACAGGTTGAGCACATGTTTTGCACTTGGTTAGTAGTGACAATGCAACAAAAAACCATGTTGATAGAAGGATCCCCACTGTTAGGTCATGGTATCCCAAACCATGCATATTAACCATGTGGTCGTCCCAACTCTTTAAATTATATGGTCTTTCTGTACTGGCCCGTGCTGGTTAGTTAAGATGGTTGGTTATTATGGTGGGGATACCAAATTTGAATCTTATATAAGTTATTTTGTAAATTTATGATGGAAGTATACCCTTTTACCAGGGATTCCATTTAGGAATCCCCCTGTTAGTGTCCTGATTCTGTCTCAGGAAAAAAATATAGGTTTTCTTATACATTTGGTAGCCTATTTTTGTTCCCATGTACCGGTAACTCAAACTTATCCATGGTCTTTTATTGGTGGTATGTAGTCTCATTTATAACTATCAAGCTACCTAAATATTCCATGGGTAAACATTGAGATTGGAGAGTTCCCAACAGTTTTGTTATAGTAAGGTAAGTGTAACCTTGTTCGATGTTGTTGTTCGTTTGGGTGAATTGATTGAGTCTTGTTCGGAAAGTGTTTAAGGAGTTTTATTTAGGGATGAAGTATGAATGTGATTGATCATTTCAGGAATGTGGTGTATGTTATGGATGTGAGTTTAATAATTCATTAAATGATCACTGAAGGTTTTTTGGCCTTTGGGGGTGAAACCTGGTAAGGGAGTACATCTTGGTTTCTCAGTTGGGTTTGGTTGTTGTTTTGGCCTTGATGTAACTTTCTAGGATATAAATTTTTTATGGTGGCGATAATTGTCAAATAAATGAATTATATTAAAGTTAAATTCTATTTAATTTCAATTCATGCTTTGTTTTGGGGGGTTTTCCATGCTTTTATGGAAGAATGGGTGAGTTTTCATGAATAGGGCCAAACAGTGAGCCCAATTCCATATTTAAAAATAAAATTTTATTCCATTATAACTCCTTCATTTGTCAACATTTTTCATCCATTCAAATTCTTAATTTTCATCCCATGAACTATTAACACCACCATATTAATTTGGACCATTTAGGAATCCATAATCATGGTGGATATGATTTTTTATTTAAGAGATTGGGTCTGCCCGAAAGCCCATTTCCTACATTAAAAATATTTTTTAATTATTTAATTTCTCCTTAAATATTTATGTTTGTTTAGTAATTCCAACTCTCAACCGATTCCACTTACCTAATGCGCGCCCCCATTCTCTCCTCCCATAATTTAGAGCTCAATAGAATTGCTAAATTGGTCGAAACTCTTATGGATTTCATAAATCGCCCAGATTTGGAGAGGTAAAATTATCCTTTCACAACACCTTCTATTTTTACACTTTCCCCCATTCCAGTTCCTACATGATCCCCTCATACTTGTTCGAACCTCCCTTTAATGTTTTGATGTTTTCAAATTCAGATACTAGTGGATTTCGGGTCGTTTTATTCAAGATTGTTTTGAGTAAGTGTTTTTCTCTACAATTTCTTCCATCTCCTCAGGGTTTCCTCACTCTTTCATTATGTTCTAAAATGTCCAGAAGTTAGGGTTAGAAACTATGTTTTGATATGGTGTCTTTGTGGTTAAATATTGTGGTCTAGGGCTCAATTTATCTTCCTTGTGATGCAGTGGTGGTGTGGTTGATATTTCACACCATGTTTTGAGGTATTCTACACTTTCGGTAGGTGGTTTCATGTGTAAACAATTATTGATGGGTTATCTTGATGTATTTACTAATTTTTCATATTTCTCATATCTTGGGTGTGGTTTGAAAACTTTTTATGATTTATTTGGTTAAGTGTTTAATTTTATAGTTTCATTTTAACTTGAAATTGGGTGTTTTCATGTGTTACTCTTGGGGTATTATTTGGGGGAATTTTATAACAAATGGAATTGATTTACTAAATCTTTTTTGGACTATTAATTATGGTTTGGTAATTTATTAGTGTCATGTGGGCCTAAAAATATGTTTCTTGAATATATTTTATTTGTAAAACAGTTTTATACTTCTTGAGAGAATTTTATGAAAATGTGGGTTTTCATTTCGTTCTTTTGTAGTATTATTTAAGGTGATTTTAAAAAACTTGAAAGTGGTTTTATAAATGTCTATAGGGATTTCAATTCTATTTTGGTTAGAAATGGGTATTTTTTTGGTCTTAAATAGGGGTTTTGAAATGGGTTTTGTGTGTAAGACATATTTACACCACTTGGGTTCTTTTTAGGAAAATTGAAAATGATTTAGTTTGTTAAACAAAGTGGGAAAAGGGTGCATTTGTACAGTTTGGTATGTGTGTTCACCTATTTAAAGGTTTTTAAAGGTAAAGTGATGTTTTAAGATGTCATTCATTTTTAGAATGTTTTTTAGATTTCTAAAATGTTTTATTAAATTGTGATGTTGGGGAGAAACTTGTTTGTGGGCTGTTTCATGTAAGTTTTATGATAAAAAGATATTTAAGGTAAAAATGGTTTTATGTAACAAGTGAGTCGGATGATATGATAGTTTTAATACATTATAATGGGTTTATAAAATTGTTTAATGGATTTGTGTAAGTATTAAATAAATGTTAAAATTGTTGTGGGCTATTTTGGTGTGAGTCAGATTTCAATATCAATTTGAATGAAAAGTGGAATTTTTGTGACTTGTGTTGTATAAATTTGGGCTGTTTGGTGAATTTATGATTTGGAAATGAAATTTTCAAGTGAAAATTATATTCATTCAATTTTTTAACTTGTTTGATCATAAAAGGAAAAACATGAGTATCAAGGTGGGTGGAGGAGTACTAGTATACTTTTGAATCCGTGGGGTTTGACATCAGTTTCACATAGAATTATTGATACTTACAACTCTAAATAAACTATGATGACGATGATTGGGGACCAATAGGTTATGGGTATGTTCCTTACTAGTGGCTCGTGCACGAGAACAGATGTTTGTGATGATTACTCTAACCCAGATATGAGGTACCTGGGACCCACAACTAGCTAGTGGTTAGGGGTTATTTCTCATTGCTTGTGCTCAGTAGATATTTTTTTCTTACCAATGGAATACGGTATGAGTGTCTATAAAATTCAGTAGATTTGGTATTTATTATAAAATTGTTTATTCTTTAAATTTTCCCACCGGAAAACTGTTTTTATTTAATTTTGCATCTTTTAGAAATTGTAACTAGCATTTCATGTTTTTGAAAACTTGCATGATTTTCGTCATAAAATGTTTATCACATGTAATATATTAGTGGTGGTATTCTATTGGGTTTTGTATCACACGCCAATTACACCCTTTGGTGTAAGTATACTTGGTTATTTTTTTTCACAAGTTGGGTATAGTTTTTAGTTCTCGTGGTTTGGGTTTCTAGCAGGTCCTTGGTGGTGAAGTCTTGTGGAGATGGCTTGAGGGTGGTGCCCCTTTCCATAAGGGGTATTGGTCTGTTCCCTTTTGTTTTTGTACCTTTCTTATAGTATTGTTGAGTTGTTTTAAAATATGTAATTCAGTTCTGATTTTTTGTAAAATAATGTTTGGATTGAAAAAATATGATTCATTTTATTGGATTCTTTTGTTGTTTTAACTTTATAAAATCAGGTAAATCATTCCCAATTTTCATTTTATGATACCTAGGAACTTGTTCCAGCCCATGGGGATCGAGAATGCCCTTCAGGCCTTGTTGCTGTCCAGGTCGAGTGCTGGTCTTGACGGCGACCAGATTCGGTTCGTGGCACTTCCCTTCCTTCTTATAGAAACATGCATCGGTAAAATACAATTCACATGATTAAAATTGTTCCGTTGCGGTGTATACCATCCCATTTTGTCTATTACTGAAATATTTGACAATCATGTAATATGATGAATGAATTTTTTCATGCTGAAGCAATTACGACCTTCCTAGAAGGACATTAATGGAAATGGTTTTTTTGTTCTACCAGAAATTATATTTCATCTAAGAGGTCTTCAAACAGATCCTTTAGCAGGGTTTTTACTAATACTTTCATCACACTTTTTTAGTAACCCTATTGGGTAGAGGTAGATAGTGTCATGTTATCCTCATTTTTGCCAAGTTGATGATGTGTTCACATTAGGCTGAGATTTACTACATATCCATTTTCAATGAATAATTTTCGAACATCAATACCATTTATAATTTTAGACACATAAAAATGGTTTCCTGTTTCCCTACATAATTACATATTTATCTTAATCAATGATTTAGATAAATGAATGATATTATATGGGGTTGGTCTCTGTTTAATAGACTTTTTTTGAAGCCACATTAGCTTCAAACTCCTGTGGAATAAGAAAAGATCCTATGAGTTTTCCTCTACGGTTTTCTATAATATTTAGGTCATCCAGTACTGGTGGCATGGCTGGGACCAAGGATAACTATTTTAGGATTTCATATTTTTTATCTAAATTTCAGTGCTTCTAGGTGTGGGGATTCCCTATCACTAGTTTTTTAAAGTATTGAGCATTGGATATAGATAGATCATCCCCCAAAATAGTATATGGTGGTGCTTCTGTTCATTATGCGTATGCCCGGGCTGGCCTGTCCAAAAAAATGAGGGCACTTAGATGCATGTTCCACTTATTAATGATATTCATGAATGATTAGGCTAGAGTGGCTTTTAACAGGGGCATGGGAATTGTTGTGTTCTTATTTGTTCTACTAAATTTTTCTTCAAAGATTTTATTCTATATTGATGGTTTGAGAATGTGTCAGGCCAAAAGTTTTATTTCTTCCATGGTTTCATATTCCTCGATATCCTTGGTATTTCCAACCACTTCCTGTATCACCCGGATTTTTTGTAATGAACTCTAGTTCATAACCACACTCATTGCCTTATAAGGGGTCCATTATGTGAATGAAATTAATGTAGAAGGAGATAAAATCCTCATATGATGATGATTCATCTAGATTTACTACCTTTAGTGATGTCATTTTTGTGGGATGGTGCTCGTTCGTTATGATATGATGGAATATAATCTATGATGTTGAAGGATCACATTGTCCTTATCATGATTTCAACTTCCTGCACTTGCTATTTTCCTCCCTTGTATGATTGTTTTATGGGTGGTGGATTTATGGAGGATTATGGGGGAAAAGATCTTAGTTGTGTATCAATATGAGTAGTTGAGGGTATAGTTGGTGGTTTCAACTATTTCTTGAGAATATCAAGAGTCTACATGATTCACTATTGATTAATCTAACTATTGAACATTTATTCTCTCTTGATAAAAACATAATTCCACTCCTCTCCTTCAATAAGGTTAGTTGTGGAATCGTGTTCCAGTTGAGTTGGTAGGGATCCAAGTTTTAACTCCATAGAATCTATCATTTTTTATAAAAGGTATTTGAAGAAGAATCATTTCTGAATCATGTGCTAAAATATCCAATTGAAGGGAAAATGATCTACTTGGTATTTATGACGTAATTCATCATCCATTATTGGATCTGAAATACGGATTAAATTGATTTTAATAGAATCTATAAGATAGCCATGTACTTGATTATCTAGAAATAAGTAACATTTATTCTTTCCTTCCTCGAATTGATTTCTCCCTCGCCCCCTTCACTTATCTTGTATAGGTTGGGGTTTCTGTTTGTATCTAGGGGTTATTGTATGATGTGGTTTAGGCCTTGTATCGGGAGCGAGGGATGGCTTATGTGTTAAAAAGACTTCTTTATCATTTCCTTGTCTTTTTTATAGGATTGGTTTTTTTACATGGGACTTGAGTTTATTCTATTATATTCATTTCTATATCCATTGGGAAATGGTTGAGATATTACAAACCCCACTTCTGTATTTAACTAGGATAAGTGGAGTTCATAGATCATCTTGGAGGTTATTGATTCACATTAAAATCATCACATCCTGGGGGAGTGGCCTATTCAAATAGTATGTTAGTCCAATCTGTACGAAATTTAAGTATGAGACTATCTCATTCTCCCATTGTATGTAGTTCATGAGGTCTATGACTGTCATCTTTTATATTTTTGAGCTAAACTAGAAATGGAACAGTTTCCAAAGATCATACCATCATGTTATTGACTGAGCTCACAAACTGTTTTTCCATAAAAAGGATAAATCATATAGAGTTTACACGGATAATCTGATCATCACTACTTCTCCTCCCTCTGGTGTTCCCATCATGGGATCATAATAAGATTCATAATGCATTAGATTTTGTTTTGGGTCACCTAAACCATTGAATATTGGGAACACGAGGTTGATGAAATTTGGTGTTGTTGGAGTCTTACTCACCTAGTCAGGGTATGGTACCCTTTCTAGCTATATCAGAGCATGTTGTAACTCCATGAAATCCAATCGAGTAACCAATGACTCGAGGATATTAAATTGCCCTTGATATATAACTTGTTTATAATTATTAGGGGCGGGAACAATGTTAGGCAATATCTTTCATGTTGGTTCTTCTGGTACTTGAGGCGGATGTTTGACTGGGGGCATCATTAGAGGATATTCCCACACTCGTGGAATTAGATACCTCAATGGTGGAAATCTTGATATATGTCCATGACCGAGTCCATGTAGTTTCATAGACTAGGTGTCATGTCAGGAAGATTTCTTGGCCTTGCTTCATTTTTCATCAAATTTCCTTATAGATTTTATACAATTCATAGTAATTAAGTAATGATTCGCCTCCACTCTTTCATTCCATCCTCCTCCTAAGAAAATATTTCCTTGATGGTAAGGGGATAATTTTCAACACATGGAGGTAGTTGGTCACCTGTGCCCTTGTTTTTTTCTACTGAATATTTTGGATTTGTTGAGAAATTAGAACAATATTGATCATGGGAACACTCAAATTCATGGAATTATACTAGTATTGAATATTCACACCTTCATTCTCAGTGTAGATTATATATCAAATAGAACCATCCTCTCCTTTCACATCTTCTTTTGCATCATTTTCAGTTTATTTTACAGGATTTAATTACATGGTATTCAACGATGCTTAACGCACTATGGGTGGACTACCATCTACAAAATTTTAGGGTCATTCACGCCCTTTACTATATCTTATCCTTCCATTTTGGGATTATCATCATGATTATAGGAAAATGTTAACTCGGATAGAACCTCTATACAAATTTTTTGTATTTCTACATTTTTATGGAAAGGAGTCGTGATATGGAATGGAATTGGATACCTATCTATTTTTCATCTTCATGAATCAGGAAAATATTGAATTCAGTTGAGCAGTATGTTGAGGTAAAAATCCCCCCTTCCCGGTTGGCTTGGGTTGATCATTTTCTCTTGTTATTGTGCATCGATCTGAAATTCCTAGCCTTATGATGAAATGTTTTGTAAAAAATTCCCCTAGCCCTCTGGGATGTGGTTGATCCCATTCTGTGGTGGTCCCTTCTTCTACTGCCTTTTTCTTGATCTTTCACATTCCCATTCGTTTGGGTTCCATGTGTGATATTATCCCAACACATAAACAATATGTTTTTATTCCATTAATAATGCTTGGTAATCATATTCTCTTAGGAGGGAAACAAGATGAATGTTCTCAGTTTCCTGGATAAGGAGTTTTTAAATGGAATGTTATTTTCAGGATTAATGATTCTGAGACTTCATCAAAGTTTATTCTTTTCGATTATGTCTCCTTTCTTCAATAGGGATTTCATTTGACTTCCTACTTGAGATAATGACATTACAGGATTTCATTTCTAGTGGGATCTTCTAAGTAGGATGTGGGGTAAAATGCAAACCTCAGTGTTCTTCCCATCCCTAGTTGTGAACAACTGGTAGGGTGTCACCGATAAGATGACACATTTTTACACCACATGGAGGAAAGTCAGTTTATTAACTTTTTTTGTCTCTCTAATTTCGGTCATCACAAAAATGAAAGGTTATTGACACTCCTTTTTCGTCAAAGATTCTAAACGAATTGAAAAGGGAAATACCTCTAACAAAGAAGATTCAACCTTTGAATAAACATCAAAAAAAGAAAAAGGGATGAACAAGGAGAACATTCCCCATAGGTTGCGCAAGTTCAAGCATGGTCGCACAAGTATACTTGCGCGCCACCCAAATGGTCAGGCGGGTGACTTGCACGCCCTCTATGAAAATCACACAGGGTCTTCTCCTGCCTATAAATACCCCTGGTGGGCCCCCCTATTGGGGAGGATTTTTTTTTCAAAAATTCATATAGATAGATCTAAAAGACCAAGTCTCTTCTTCAAGTCTTCCGAACACTTTTTAGGTAATTCATTACCTATAATGGAAGGTCTAAACAAGGGGAATAAGGTCTAAGTGTTAGAATTCACTAACACTTGCATTTCTAAGTGTTCTACCCTTAAGGGAAATGGACACACTTGCACGCCTCCTTACATACTCATTAAAACTTGCACGCCACTCTTCTGGAAGTACCTCAGGATAATTCTAAAGGCATTGGTTAAGGATCGCCCAAGTATATATGTGTCGTGCAAGTATACATGCGCGACTAAGACTTACGCGCCCATGCATTACTTGCGTGACCCCCGAGGACTTGCGCGCCATTCTATTTTTGGGTTCCATTCCTACCCATTTCACCTCCCTTATGCCATTCCACCTTTCCTATTCAAGATTCAGTCTTCAAGACACTCTTCAAAGCCATTTATGGCAGGTTTTCTTTATTGAATTCTTTATCTGAAAGGAATTCGGTGGAACATCTCTCAAAACCTAGTGATTTACACATCTTTATGTCACTAAAGTTAGATATTTCATTCATTCAACCTCATCCTTTAAAGATGAGAAAACCCTATTCATGGGCCTCTTTTTCAGGAGTAAGCCCCAGTCATAATTTCCCTTAACCTAGGCCTCCTTTTCAAGAGTAAGCCCCAGTCCAAGTTCTCTTAATTGGGCATCCTCTTCAGGAGTAAGCCCCAAGTCCCCGAATTTGGGCCTCCTTTTTAGGAGTAATCCCCATCCATAATTCCATATACTGGGCTTCCTTTTCAGAAATAAACCCCAGTTTCAAATCCAAAAATGTGGGCATCCTCTTTAGGAGTAAGCCCCAAATCCCTTAATTTTAAATGTCCCTTAACCCGGGCTTCCTTCTCAGGAGTAAGCCCCGGTTTTAATTCCTCTTAACTAGTCTTAATTTATATTTGATCTGGGATTCCTTCTCAGGAGTGAATCCCAATCATAAGTCCCCTCATAATTTGGGCATCTTCCTTAGGAATAAGCCCCAAGATTAGAGTATCCAAATCTCCATAAAGTACATATACCTTTATGGACCCTGTTATTGGATTTATTCCCGAAAGTAAATCTTAATCATCATTTATTTTTGGACAGTCATACATACATAAGCCCCACATAATTGCATATTTCATGGAACAAATTTTCTGGTTTCACCTATAACTCTTGTTTCTCACACCGAACATGACTCACATGAGCTTAGAGTGTAAAAGTAATCATGACATCTTTCCTGGAGCCATCAATCATGCCTAAACATCATACACCATTACTCGAACTAGGTGTGTTTTGATTCCTTTTCCAAAACAAAGGATACGTATGTTGCCCATCTGTGGGTACGATCCCAACTCTAAAATAATCCATATCCTTCTGAATGAAAATAAACTTCAAGTGCCCCACTAAGTGGATTTAAAACTAGTATGGTCATCATAATGACCAAGATACTTTTATGTATTGACGGATACCATTAACTAAGAATCTATAATAGATACAGATGATTCTCCATCGATGAAGAACCTCAAGTACATATAAATGATTCTCTAAATTTCCTACATATCAATCATTGATAGTCAGATCTAAAGGAAAGCTCATTTTATACATGGTAATGTAATAAGGATTCACAAACATAACTTAAATCTATAAAGAGAGTCCCTGAGTAGACAATAATTCCCATAAAAAAGGTGTGATGAGTCCAACCTCCCATCCTCTCGACCAATGTAAATTCCTAAGCTTCATCAGTCCACAAATAATGAGCGCCTACATTTGGAAATTAGGTCAAAATGGATAGGGAATCATTGGATGTTTCTGGTTCTACGAACAAACCCGTTAGAAACCAATTGGAATGATTGAAACTTCAATCAACGAGGTCATCCCCAATTCCAAGAGGAAAAAATGGAGAACCCGAAGTGAATCCTTAACCAAATTAAAATGATGTTTTACTTATTTTTTAGGCCCCTATTTAAACTCAATGAGAGGGCTAACAAGGCAGTCAATAACATATGTGCTCATCCAAAATATGTAGCAGCCGGTCTTATCTTCATTATTTTTGTTATATCAAACAGGCACTCTTTTCCAAGATCTTCGGCATTACAAAAATGGCTTTTCTTAAGTTCACGTCTGTGAATACCTCTGCTGTGAAAACATCTGCTATGAGTGCATCTGCTGGTGCTCCTGCTGGATCATCGTCCTCTCTGAGGAAGACATCACCTACTCAGCGTCTTCAATGTTGGGTATCAAATGCGCTGGTTAAGGAGTACTGTCAAAACGGTACTATTCCACCTCTGGTGGCTACTCGACAATCCCTCCAAGTGAAAAACTCACCCTGGTTGTCAGGACATCGATGACCAGAGATCAAGAAGCAGGCGGTGTTAAATACCCTCTCCAACCGTTTCGGGTCGTTATCCCCAGAACACAATCACCATTCACTCCTGTAATCTGGGGAGGTGAATGAGCAGGTCTCTTAGGGCCTTAACTGAAAGAGACAGAAGTCCTTCCAGAGGGATCCCATCAACAATCGCTGCCAGACTCGTGCGGCAGTGCGCCCTCAACATGATGAGGGTATCATTTCATGGAATTTGGCTCAGGTTCCTCGAACCCAAGCAGGAAAGACGAACTTCCAGAGGAGAAATATAGTCAACAGTGAGTAGGTTCTCATCTCTTCTATCTCTGGAGAAGTCCACCAACCTAGCTTGGTGGCGAGCAATGAGCGGGCACACACACCCATCTGTTTTAATTCAGCTATCCAGCAGACTCGTCTAGTAGAATCACGCCAATCCCACAAGGCAATTCCAGTAGAGTACTATAGATAGGAACATACACATGTGTATGAATCATCAGCTAGTTAGCAGGCTCAACTAACTACATACGATGAAGCCCACCAACCCAATGTTTTGGCAACTGGTAAATAGGCACATAAACTTGCTTACACTCATCAATCCTTCCAACAACCTCGTCTCTCAGTATTGAAGGAACCTTGTCAACCACGTTAGGCGGAGTGCAATCAGCAGGAATATACACCTTCTTGTATTGATCAAGCCTACCAACAGTCTCGTTTGGTACCATTCGAAGAAGTCAGTCATAAATCTCTGGTGACAAACAGAAGGTAGACTCAACTCTCTTCCCCAACACATGAGTACTATCAGAATTCACTGACAGGAAAATGAGGACATGAGCAGGAACATACACCTACTCCAAGCATGGAATGGACGTATATCCCCGTTCTGGCTACTGAAGTCACCATGCACATTCTGTCAGTGGTGAAAGAGAAGAAACAAATCCCCACTCATATTCTGGATGCCTGCCAGGATATTATAACAGCTTCGGAAGCATCTCAGGGAAAGACACATAAATCTATCCCTGCCAGTGGAGTGACACATCATCAATTCACTCCAGAATAGACACACACATCTATTCTAGTCCAAGAGGGTTGTGGGGCGTACTCCCCCATATCATACGGACAACCAAGTCAGGCATATAAGCCTATTTTGAGCGGAGATAATCAGCCTAACCTAATCATTTCTCTTGAGCAGGTACACACACCTACCAAATTGAGTAATAAGGAATCTAAGAAGAAGACCCGCCCAACACAATCAAGAAATCAAGGGCCAATCTATAACAAGGCCTTACTCAATGTTGGAGTTCTTAATGCACTCAGAAAAATATCTGTTTCAACTCAAAATTCTGCTCTCTCAGTTCCCAATAGTGGGAATGTTAATTCTGAAGGTCTGCATCAGAAACTTCCTCAGGAAGGCTTGCTTCATGAAAATTCGGTCGATCTCGAGATTTCATCTTCAAACGAGAGCCACAAGAACCCTCTATGTGGTCATAAGATCAAGGAGAAAAATGTTTCATCTTTTGTTGTAACCCACCATGGTGGTCCTCCCCATGATGATGAATTTCGCTGCGAAAGTCCTCTCCGCAGTAATAATTCGCATTGTCTGGAAAATTCCTTAGAAGACAATGTAGTGACAAGAAAGCCCTCTTATCTTGAGGCACTTGAAAAAGTGAAGACAGTCATGTCTGATGCTTTACTATTAGCAGGTGAAATATAGTCTCAACCAGAAGATAGCCCAGTGTGTAGGTCATTCTCCGAACCACCACTAAGTCATGCATCTTCTAGTTTGATTAGTGATTTCTCTACCAATCTTATTGAATCCGATGAAGCAACAAGGATGCACCAGCTCTGGTATAATCAGGTAGAATAATATTCATTGAATGATAAAGAGGAAGTACTAAATATGAGAAAACAACTAGAAAAAGATGAAGTTCCAGTTATGTTTTGGCCTTTGGCTGATTCTCAGTACGTCATTCTAGAAATGTTGACGGAAGTTGGAGTTCATGATGTTCGTCTCAACATATGGAAAAATCATTGTCAGTTGGAAAAGAAAATATTATCTTATGATGAATATGAAAATCATGTTAAGATAATAAAAGGGTTACAACGCCAAATTGACTTAGCATCTCTCTCAGTTTCTCAATATCCGAAGGTTGAAAAGCAGCAGAGAACCATTCAACGTTCATGCCATGGTGCACTGAGAAAATTGCGCCAGTTAATTTCCAATGCCCCATCTGGTATTCATATCAGGGGATGGGGTGTTCATGGAGCACTACATTTCACTGTGCTCTCCAGTCAACAAAGCCCACCGAAAATGGTCTCATGCAATGTTATTACCCATAGCCGGCCACAGTCAATGGGTTTTGTTTGTAATCAAAAGCTTTCCCAAGAACAAGATTCAACTAGTTCCTCTCAAAATAAAGAATATAGAGAACAAGTTGTTGAATTACTCTTACAGCAAGTGAATGGGAATATTGAACAGGCTTCTCGTATGGAGAAAGCACGTGATCAAGTGACAGAAGTGTCAGAAATCATCCATCGGTCTTTTGAGCCGGGTGGTAAAAGTGGATGCAGCTTGATGCATCCAGCTAATTTCCAGACTAAGGTCCACAAGATCATGAGAGATTATAAGAAGGTATCAGAAATATCATGTCAATAGCCACCCCATCTTTCCAGATTGGGGACACTTTTATCCCAACCCTCATAATCAACAAATAGGATTCGAGGAGTTGAGCGAGAACGGCAGGAACAGCCCCAGTCCACTGGACTGGGGACTTTTTCAAATCCTCAACCCCTCCCTCAGAGAAAGTCAGTCTTCTCTCGATTGGGGAAGAAGCCTCAAGAAGAATGAAGAACCAAAATATCAGGAGATTCCCTCCAAATTTCGGTTCAACAAGAAAATCTTGAGGGATTGAATCAACAAAAGGCAATGTCTCACCAATGACATGGAAGAAGATAATATCACAAAAATGATAATAGAAGGGATATGATGCGTTATGCATCAATTAATGTCATCATTGATGTTGTTGCTGATCCACCAGATGAGGCTCATTCAGAGGGATCAGATGAAGAGGTTCCTGCTCAAGAAGTTGTACGCACAGACACAAACGAAGAAGGTGTGCGTACACGAAATCAAAGGCTTACTCAGAACCTAGGTAATCCTTTAAGTGACCCACATCCCCCTCTCTGAAAGGGATCCAATAATGGGAAAGGAAAGAATCAGGTTACATACCCTTCCTCCGGAGAAGATCAATCACTCTCACTAGAGTAACGATTTGCACAATAAGAGGAAGAAATGAAGGAATTGAGGAGGATGGATGCAGAACTACTTCAGAGTAGTCCTCCTTCTAAGCATGCTCGATTCAGTTAGTCAAAGGATTTTGTTTGTGGCGATTGAGATGGATCATGAATATCCTCTTTTATCAGTACACCCTCACATGTCTAATCCTACGGGTCAAGTGAAACAATAATTGGCGGTGCAACCATCAGTTGCAGTATCAGCCAACACATCTGTATCAGCTCCACTCATTACACCTATTCAGGTCCAAGCTCAACCAAATTTTTATCAAAATTTAATAACCACTATTGAGTCATTAACAGCTCGGTTTGAGGATATGGAGGGAAAGTGTGCTCAAATTCAACCAGAGAAGAGAGCTTACCGTGAGTGGGTTGATGCAATTCCTCCCCCATAAAAATTTTCAAGTACCACATTCCCAATATTTAATGGTTCGGGAGACCCAGGGAAACACTTAACACATTTTTTTTTCTCGTTGCGATCCTATGATGGGAACCCTTCAGTAACAAGAAGCAGCTAAGCTCAGTTGTTTTGTACAATCATTACAAGGACCTACTTTTGTCTGGTACAGAAGCTTGCAATCTCCATCAATTACTAGGTGGGAGGATCTTCATCAACAATTTCTTCATCCATTTAGCTCAACGTTTCCAAAGACAACAGTTTTTGATCTTAAAAAATGCAAGGAAAGGTGGAATGAAAGGGTTTCATATTTCTTTGCTTGCTGAAAGGGACTAACATATTCCCTAAGATTAGCACTCCCTCAAGAAGAATTATTGCCAATTTGTGTAGCAAATTTGTGTGATGAGTTCTGCACACCGCTGATCCCTGTGAAATACACAGGTGGGTTTTGAGACCTTACTTTAATCACTCAATAGATTGAATATTATCTTATAAAGACTAAGGATAATGCTCGTGTAATTCCATCAGCTCCAGGAAGGATAATGGGTAAAGCAGAGACTGCTATAGTTATGCTTAAAGAAGAACATGTACCTGCTTCAACTTCAAGGCCTTCATCTTCTCGAAGTGCTCCGCCTCCTGAGCGTCAACAACAGAGGCTGTTTCGTCAAGACAATCAAAGAGATCAAATACAGAAACAATTTTAGGATCTGAAGAGAAACAAATATTCCTTCCGAAATGAACAAGTTCCTGGTTACTTTATTTCGGCCTTGTAAAATAAATTGGTTCAATTTCCAAGGCCCACGAGGCTGAATAAGGAAGGAGATGAAGACCGTCCGAATTATTTCCCATTTCATCAGATGTTGGGGCATCCCATTCAGGAGTGTTTTGTTTTCAAGGACCTCCTGCAAAAAATGGTCGACTTGGGACAAGTCAAACTAAAAGGTTCTTCAGCTTATGTAGCATCTGTTACTACTACCGATCCAAAGGAGTAGGGCGAGTGGCAAGAAGTCAAGAACAAAAATGAGAAAAAATATGATGATTGGATGGTTAGAAAAATGATCAACCGAACTCATTCCATTTTGCGAACGTAATTGAAGAAAACAATTGATCATTCTACCATGATTGCCGCAGCAAAAACCTCTTCATCAGAGGGAAAATCCTCAAACAAACCGCATGATTCAAAGAAAGAAGAAGAATCAGAAGAAGATGAGTATGTGTCAAAGCCTAAGTTGTCTTTGACTCTGACAGACTTTATGCCACCTACTTCAAATCCATGGGCACTGCCCCACCAAACGGCATAACCTAAATAGGCTAATCAGGCAGAGTCTTCATCAAACGAAGAATTTATCTTCGGTTCTTTTAATATGATTCAATTAACAGATCCTTATGCCAGTCGCAGTTTCGTTTTTGATGAGCATGAATTCTCTCTATAAAATAGAGGAATCAGAGGAAGTTACAAAGGCTCAGGATACAGGGGAAGAAGTGGATCTTTCAGAGGCCACTATTCTAATTTTACCCCTGCTAGAACTGTGTATGCGGTAGAAACTCGTGGCCGAGCCCTTCAACGAGCTCAACAAGAACAAGCAAGTTCTTCCACACAAGGCAGACTCAGCCCTAGCACAATTATTCTGGAAGATCGGTTGAAGGTTCCATATTCTTCCGCTCAGTAAGTAAATAGAACTAATCGGTCTAATCTTCCAAAGCCAGGAGTGTTACCAATTCCTATCCCGGTACAAGATGCATCAACTTCCAAAGAATCAACTTCTAAGGTACCTACGAAACCACATGATCTTGTTGGGAAACGCAGAACTTTGGATAAAAAGTATGATGTATTAAAACACTTGGCCCACGTACCATCAAAGTTATCAATTTTGGATGCCTTGAATTTATCGAAGGATCTTCGGGATGCACACATCGAGGCTTTGTCGAGTCCTAAGAAGTTTGAAACTAAAATTGATGCGGCTGAAGCCAACCATGTTGAGAATAATCCTACAGAATTCCATGTAGTGATATCTTTCACAGATGAAGATGAAGATGATTTCGTGCATGGACATTTCAGACCATTATACTTATCTGGAAAGGTCAATGGTGTTGATGTCTGAAGAGTCTTTATTGATAATGGTTCAGAAGTCAACCTCATCCCCATTTGTATACTTCGTCGATTAGGCCTCTCAAAATATGATTTATCTCCTTATACATTCATGTTACAAGGATATGATAAAAATGAACAAGATCCCCTGGGCGAGATTACACTCAGAACTCAGTTTGAAGATCTTGTATCCAATTCATATTTCATGGTTGTTGATCAAGATTCAGCCTTCAACATCTTTCTTGGTAGACCCTGGATACATCGGCATGTGGCTATCCCTTCATCATACCATCAATGTCTCAAATATTGTTTCGATGGTCAAATTGGGACATTATATGGTCATAAATCCTCGTTCAAGGCATGTGAATCTCAATACATTTAGGTGGAATTCTATTATATAAAGGGAAAGGAGGAATCCACAACAAGGGAGATTACCAAAGTTAATGCTCCATATGGTTTGGAAAAGATTACAGTAAACCCATTTACACATGTGAGAATATATTATGTGTTGCCTATCAATAAAATTGACCGGATAGACCCAAATCAAAATACTCTTATGGAAACCTCCATATTTTTAATTACGAAAATCAAGCCAGACAACATGGGAAAAAGTGGTGATTCACCAGGCAATGATGAAAGCTCAAATTGAGATGTATTTATTTCATCTGCTGAAATACAACAACTCTATACTTCACCAATCAGGCCTGAACATGTTATAGTAGTGTCAGAGGTAAACGATGATGTCTATTCTCAGTCTATAATCTCATCTTTGTTACCCAAAGAAGACCCTTCATCATCAGTCGGGTCAGAAATGGAAGCTTATTCTTCAAGATGTTCATATTTTAACCTCTCTTCTAATCATGAAAATTCTACTTCATTATCTAATATTCAAGTAGAAACAGATGAAATAACACATGTTGAAGAAGAAGAAGAAGATCTCAGGGATGCTCCTCCAGCATTTGAAGAGGGTATCTCTACCACCATGGATGAACTCAGAGAAATAAATCTGGGTAGAAAAGAAGATCCATGCCCCACTTTAATTATTGCGGCCATAACTCTTGAAGAGAAAGAGACGTATATTGTATTTTTAAAGCGAAATTGAGATATTTTTTTGGAACTATACAGAGATGCCAAGGCTTGATCCTTATGTTTCCACTCATCGTTTGGGTTTTCTAGAAGAACATCGAGGATTCAAAGAAGCTGCTAGAAGAACACACCCAACCTATGCTTCCAAAATTGAGTCCAAAGTGGATAAGATTATCAAGGCTAACTTTTTTAGAGAAGTTCAATATCCCAAATGGTTTTCTAATATTGTCTCAGTAAAAAATAATAATGGGAAAATTAGAGTTTTCATTGATTTCAAATATCTTAATCATCATTGTCCTAAGGATGATTTTCCAGTTCCAATTACAGAACTCTTGATTAATTCAACAGCTGGATATGAAGCACTTTCCTTCATGGATGGATATTCTTGGTATAATCAAATCAGAATGGCACCAGAAGATGAAGAATCTATAGCTTTTAGAGCCCTTCAGGGTGTGTTTTGCTATCGGGTAATTCCCTTTGGCCTAAAGAATTCAGGCGCAACATATCAGTGTGTCATGCATCGTATCTTCAAACCCTTTCTAGGAAAGTTTGTTGAATGTTATGTGGATGATTTGGTGGTTAAAACCAAGCAATGTTTTAATCACTTGGCTGATTAGGAAATCATATTCCACAAACTTCGGCAACATAACTTGAAGATAAACCTCTTAAAATGTGCTTTTGGGGTAACCTCTGGAAAATTTCTCGGCTTTGTTGTACACCATCGTGGCATCGAAGTCGATCCAGAGAAGACAATTTCAATCCTTGGTATGTCACCACCTCGAAATTTGAAATAATTGAGAGGACATCAAGGAAACTTAGCCTATATTCGACATTTCATCGCCAATTTGGCAGGAAAATTTTTACCCTTCACCAAATTGATGAAGAAGGGAGTCACTTATAAGTAAACTAAAGAATGTCAAGAAGCATTCGATATTATTAAGAATCATCTCTTGAGTCCACCAGTGTTAATGCCTCCTATTGAAGGAAGGCCACTTATCCTCTATGTGACAGCTCTAGAGCAATCATTGGGTGCCTTTCTTGCTCAGAAAAATGATGCTGGGAATGAAAACAGCCTCTACAATCTCAGTCAGACTATGCTTGAAGTAGAAACCCGATATTCAAGTTTTTTGAAGTGCTACCTAGCATTAATCTTTGCAGCTAAGAAATTGATACACTACCTGCAACATCACGAGGTCCAATTGGTATCTTGAAATAACCCACTCAAATTCATCCTTAGTCCTCCAATGCTTACAAGACGTCTGGCAAGGTGGGCAGTTATCTTGCAGAAATTTGATATTCAATATGTGTCTCAAAAAGCAATAAAGGTCCATGTTGTAGCTTATTTCCTTGCTGAACACCCTTCAGTGGAAGACACATCTTCAGATATTGAACTCCCTGATGAGGAAGTCTTCTCTATTCAAGAAAGTCTTCAAAGATGGGAAATTTACTTCGATGGTGCTTCCAGAAGTCCAATAGGGAGGAAAATGGAAAATCCTAAATTCAACAAAGTTGGGTTAGGAGTTGTACTCATTTCCCCAGAAAAGGCATTGCTACCTTATTCCTTTTCATTATTGGGAGGCGGTACAAATAATGAAGCGGAATACCAAGCTCTTATTAAAGGATTGGAGTTGGCGCTTCAAGCACAAGTGAATCACTTAAAAGTGAAAGGTAATTCAGACATGGTAATCAAACAAGTCAATGGGGATTATGCCATCAGAAAAGAAGAACTAATACCTTTGTATGATTGCATCATAGAATTAATAGTGGAGTTTCCTTCGGAACCAACATTTTCTTATGTCCCAAGATCACAAAATGCCCAGGGATGCACTGGTAAATATAGCCACATCTCTAGCAGATCCAAATTGGGACGAGACAACCATCAGTATTGCCCACCGTCGTACAATTTCACCTTATGTTTAAGCAAGAATAGAGGAATGCAATGAAATTAGTCCCATCTCTGAACCATATGGTCATACTATAGGATGGATGTCACCTATCATGGAATACCTTTAAAATGGAACAATTCCACCAGATAGAGCCGGGAAAGAACAAGTCTAGAGACTTGTGGTCAATTTCACTCTTTATGATATCCCAGATCACTTAGAGAAAATTCTCTACAAACCTTGTTCTGATGGAGTTCTCTTTAGATGCATTGATGGTGATGAGATAATGGCTGTCATGAAAGAAGTGCATGTAGGAGTTTGTGGTGCCCACCACTCTGGACACAGATTATCTGATCAAATTCGAAGGCTTGGATACTTTTGGCCTTCAATGATACAAGATTGTGTTGATTTCACAAGGAAATTTCATTAATGCCAAGTACATGCCAACTTCATTCATCAACCCCCATATTTTCATCATACATGTAAATACTCGTGGCCATTTTCCACATGGGGAATGCATGTAGTGGGACCTTATCCTTCAGCTACATAAAAGTAGTTGAAGTATATTCTTACTACTACTGACTTCTTTTCCAAATGGGCAGAGGCAATACCTCTCAAAGAAGTCAGTTCTAAATGCATTGTTAGCTTCATCAAGTCTAACATCATTACCAGATTTAGTGTCCCACATACCAAATTGATGGACAATGGCACCAAATTATATTCATCCGAGGTGAAGAGGCTATATCAAGAATAAAAAATCAAATCAAATCATTCATCTCAGTATCATGTAGTGGCCAATGTCCAGATAGAAGCTTTCAACAAGACTCTTTCAAACATACTGCAAAAGATGGTGGATAAGGATAAGAGGTCATGGCCTGGTAAACTCTTTCATGCTTTATGGGCTTTTCGGACCACCACCAGCACTGAAACGTGGTCAACTCCATATTCACTAGTATATGGAACAGAAGCAGTATTACCAATTGAAGTTCAATTACCTTTATTTAGAGTAGCCATTTGTGATCTGTCATCTATAGTTGAACAATCTCAAAAGTGATGGAATGAATTGGAATGGGTAGATGAGAAAAGATTGTGCACCCTGCACCACTTGAATGTCTATAAGAATAGAATAACACAAGCTTTAAACAAAAAAGTTTGTCTTTGTTCATTCATTCAGGGAGAATTGGTATCAGTTCTCATAACTCCAATGATACCAGGAAATAAACCTCCCAAGCTTGAGCCAAAATGGGAAGGACCTTATTCAATACATAAGGTCTACTCCAATGGAGCTTATTCTTTAATCTCAATGGATGGAGAACTCATCACTACTCCAACCAATGCCATATTCCTAATGAATTATTTGGTATAAACACAAAATACACAAGCAACGGACCATGCATATGATCTTGAACTATTTTCATGTCCCTTACGTCCAGCACAACGTTAAACTGCACCACCAATGGTCCACGTATAGGGATTTAAACTATTGGAAATTACGTCCAACATGACTTTAAACTATGACGTGCAAACTACATGACGCTAAACCGTATAGAAGCCCCTTACTTCCAGCAAGAAATTAAACTACATAACCAATGGTTCATGCATATGACCTTAAACTATTGGAATTTCTCTCATCCCACAAGATATTAAACTATGTCCCTTTCATCATCCTATACGATGATAAACTATACAGCAACGGTCCATGCATACGACCTTAAACTATTTGTTTGTCCCTTGGGTCCAGCACGACATTAAACTGCACCACCAATGGTCCTTGTATATGGCTTTAAACTATTGGCACTTACGTCCAACATGACGTTAAACTATGATGTCCAAACTATATGACACTAAAATGTAAAGAAGTCCCTTAAATCCGGTAAGACGTTAAACTGCATAACCAACGGTCCATGCATATGACCTTAAACTATTGGCATTTCTCTCATCCCACAAGATGTTAAACTATGTCACTTTCATCATCCTATACGATGTTAAACTATACAACAATGGTCCAGGAATATGACCTTAAACTATTTGCATGTCCCTTACGCCCATCACGACGTTAAACTGCACTATATGTGGTACATACATATGACCTAAACTATTTGTATTAATTTCATCCAACATGACGTTAAACTATGAAAAAGTCCCTAATATGTCCAACATGACGTTAACATGTGTTCTATTTTGTCCTTACTGCATGACATTAAACTGCACAGTCCTCTTTTGGTCCAACATGACATTAAACTGTATTTTCCCCATCGTCCTAACTACATGACGCTAAACTGTATTGAAATCCCTTAATACGTCCTACATGACATTAAACTATATTTTTTTCCATGATAAATGACACTAAACTATGAATCACCAATAGTCCAATCTACAAGAATTTAAACTACATAGTCCCTTCATATTTCCTACGTGACATTAAACTGTGCATCGTTAAGGTTGTTGCTACCTATTGTTTCTCACACAGAGTATGACTCACATGAACTTAGAGAAAACTTCAACCATAACACCCTCTCTGGGCCGCTAACCATACATAAGTCCCAACTCCATTTTTTAGTTCATTGTCCCCAAACTCAACTTGATCACTAATTCATTCTTTAATTGAACTACGCGGACTTTGATCCCTGCCTTCCAGGCTGGGTATGTAGGCAACCTCCCAAGGTTCAAGCCCAAAACCAATATCTTCACATTGGTTCACCTTCATCCTTACTATACGACGTTAAACTGTACAACATTTTTTATCCTGTATGACAATAAAATACAATATTTTTTGACACCCTCACCTGGGTGGGAATCATTATTTACATTTATTTTCAATCATGTTATATTTCAAAGACTATGTACATACATGGTAATGCCTGCATCTTTTATCTTGGGTAAAACCATCATTGCACTAAAGTCCCCTTTTCACCCTTCACATGTACGAACCAAATTTGTACAGAAGGTATTTCTAGAATGACATGGTCTTGATTCCCATCCTTATGGGATCCGTAGGAATGTTCGACTATCCCTTGAATCCAGCCCCAGGTCTTTTAGGTATAACCACAAATTCCACTTTCAGTCCCTTGGCTAAAAAAAATTCTTATGAAAACGCACACTGTGTATTTCTTATAATAGTCTAAGTTCTATGAACCTAAACTAATATTTCCCACACTTTCGTCCCACATGACGTTAAACTGAATTTCAAGAACTACGTATGGCTTGATTCACATCCTTATGGGATACATAGTGAAGTCCAATATTTCATTTTAGGATCCAGCCACCACATGATTATGGTTAGCATTGATCTATGTATCTCTGCATACATTGGAAAATACCCCTCTTTATGTGTCATAATCCTAACCTTAAATATTTTTAGATCTTCATACCTCTTTTCTTGACTTATAGTCACAAAAATGTCCAATTTCTGAGAGTTCTGTTTCCTAACTATGCAGCACGTTCCCTTAGGAGGATTTGCATAAACAGTTTACATAACAGACTTGTCAGCCAAAAGATACTATTATTTGACTATGCATCCAATGCCCTTAGGCAGCCCTGCGTAATTCAACCCCCTATTGGGTTGTTAAATAATGGTATCTTCATTCTTGGAAAAAAACCTCTTTTGTCATTATTGGTCTTCTCAAAAATATGTAAGGATCTGCAAAAAAATAGCCATCCTTAACATATTTATTTCATGTTCTTTTTCATGATCTGAAAGTATTCAAATATATGGTTTATATTTCTCTTCCCTATGTTTGGGTCAGACCTTCGTAGGAGTGACATTCGTCCAGTTCTTAGATAATATTGTTTGTAAATATCTTCCCCATATTCAAGTACCTCTCTCCATACATCAAACTCTATGCTTTGAAAAATCTCAATCCTCATAAACTTTCACTAGCTTTTTAGCAGTTGAAAAGTAAATTTCTAAGAGTTATTTTGCCTGACTATGTAGCACATGCCCTTTGGTGGCCTTGCATAACTAGTCTACATAACAGACCTATCATCCAAAAGATACTATTATTTGACTATGCAGCCAATGCCCTTAGGTGGCCCTGCATAATTCAACCCCCTAACGGGTTTGTTAAATAATGGTAACTTCATTCTTAGGAACTAGTTCTTCTAATTATTTTTCGCTCTTTTTCATATCATTCCTCATATTTAAATTTTCCTAAGTCATAGTTTACATATTTTTCCTCATACTTGAGTGTGGTAATATGTTTTCAGATAAATTTTCAAGGAATTGAGTCAATTTTAATCCATTTCAGTCAAAGCTATTTCGACCTTAAACATTAGCCTCTTTATGTCCGATGTGCATGACTTTAAACTGCCCACAAAAGACAAGGGAACTCTGAATAAAAGTCAACTTATGGCTCACTAAACATAAATTTTGTATGATTTAGGTAATATTGAGCAATTAAAAGATTCAAAGTTTGTAGGATATTTTATAATAATCCTAGTAAAAATTCAAACTATTCTTACTAGGCCCATTGGCTTAGGTAAAAATCTAAAGAAAGTATCAAAGGAAAATATGTGCACAAATTATTGTAGATGAAATTTTTTTCATTTGGTTTACAAGAGATTAGAAGGATGTCCACAGTTTGGAGTCTCTTCTCTTTTCCACGAAATTACAAGAGGCTATCAACATAAGTATTCACTTGATGAACAACATCCTGAGCTTTATCAGCAGCTACTTGAAGCTCATGCACCCGACCAACTTCACTCTTTTCAGCCTGATGGAGTGCTTTATTGGCATATGTGATTGCTTTCATATCGTTAGTTTGAGCTCCCTCCAGTGAATTATTGAGTTGGTCAAGTTCCCTAGTAACAACATCTAACTGTTGTTGAAGGTGCATCTACTGGACGACTTTATCTTTCGTTTTATACTTCAGATCCTTCATCTTGGTAGCATAGTCAGCCTCAGCCTGAGATACTGTAGCCTCCAATTCTCTGATATTGACTGACATCTTCACCCTGGTTAGATCTTCACGGTACTTTTGCTTCTGATCCCTTCTTAAGATGACCTGTTTCACCAGGGTATGGATCTCTTGATATCCAAAACTGCCAAGTCCTAGCATGACGAACATGGAAGAAAATCGGGAAATATTTGATGACAGCTCTTCAAAAGGAACTTTAGATATGATTTTCCACATGTTGTTCCATGCCTTGCGTCGTGAAAAACTGAGCGCCTTAAGCACCTTCAGGTCTGATTCGACATCATCATCACAGGGGGGCATGTAATCTGGGATTAATGCACTTAAGGAAGTTCCATGTTCTGCACCTTCCCCCCTGACCCTGGTTGCTTCGCCTTCTACTACTATTTGGGTGGAAGTTGAGATTTCACCTCCAGATCAAGCCATTGAAGTTCATGGCCCTGTTTGATCAACTAAAATTATGGTTAGTTTCATAGAACAATGAAAGCTGGTTGTCTATATTGAAAACTAAGTACAATCATTACCTAATAGTAGATCAACAGCTTGAGAAGACTCCTCCCCATCTTTCCCAGTTTCAACAGGATCTTAAAGATGGGTTTCAGGAGGGTTTAATGGGTTTATCTCTACTTGATCTAATGTTTCTAGAATGGTAGGGTTGACATCAATGTCCACACCCTCTTCAGGCATTTTCAGTTCAATAACTTCTTTGGATGGAACTGCATATTATTTTCAGTCATGATTAGAAGTATAAATTATAAGAAACTTTACCGGATGAAGGATAACACTCACATCCAAGATCATCGAAATCACATGATAACTTAGAATGATCAAAAAATTATTCGAAAGACATGCCAAGATTCATCATTTCATCCAATGATATTTCAGAATCCTAGTTAGTCTCACCAGTGGGAGCATTTGACGTGTGTTCTTGGTGACCCTCATTCTGCGGCCACTGACCCTAGACAGCCTCTTCAGGAAGGATGGAAGATTCAGTTGCCACGACGACCAATGATTCTAGTGCAGGTGTTATACCAAAAATATCACAGAATAGAAGTTAGTTGATGTTTTCATTCAACATTTAATGAAGCAATGTATGAAGCATTGTTTAATTACTAGAAGAAGGTTCTTCTCTACTTATAGCAGCAGAAGAAGTAGTACTGGTAATAGATGTTGGATCTTTTTCAGAAGTAGCAAAGTCATCCCGAATTTGCATTTGTTCCACAACACCCTCTGTGGTACTTAAAGGGGGATCAATCCTCTGCCTCAGATGGTAAATTGAAGAAGCCCCTGCAATCCCAAGGAATATGAGAAATATTTTTATGGTTTAAGACTCATGATTATCGAAAGGACTTACCACTACTGATAAAGAATTTAGCTATGTACTTCTTCCTCTGACTCCTTTGTCCCTTTGGCTTTTTGGGAGTGTCAACACTCTCCCTTATAGGTACCTGAATCGGAGAATGGAAAAGCCATATCAAACTCCACATCCATGGCCTGCTGGCCTGGAGATATCTCGCCCGACTCACAAGGAGATTCAACAGAAAACTCGATGGTAGTACCACCAGGGCCATAATGTGGTGAAGGAACTTTAGTAGTTCCTTTCCTTGCAAGTTTTAGGATGAATAAAATAACTTCCTTGAGTAACAATGCTTCAACTGAAGTCAAGTTGCAAAGAAAATAAAGAAAGCAAACTAACATCTTCATGAGACACGTACTCATGCCACTCCTCATCAGTGGAGTCATGATCCATCATTTCCTTCACCCGCTTCGTGATAGGGATAGAATCATTAGTGGCATGTATATAGGTCCTCAACTCTTTGACATAGGATCTTACTTCATTAGGGTTATCCTTGAAATTAATATTTGCAGGATCCTGAAGAGTCCCTATTCCAAGAAGATGTATCCCTTCACATAGCTTCAGCTAGATGTTTTCAGTATCGCAGTATGCATCCTGCCATGTCTAGATGGCCTCTGGTCGTAGATATGCAGGTGTAATAGAAGGCTGCGAAGAGGGTCCTACAACCTTGGATTTTAATTTCATTCAAGCTCCTGTAACTATAAAAAGAGAATGAAAACTCGTTACTCTATAAAGTTACTAGCAATTAAATTGTATCTATAAAGTAACTCACCAGGAGTTGGTGGAGTTTCTCTCTTGATTCTAACAGGGGGATTATATACAGCACATAGCCACTTTGACACATGTTGTATCTCCTGAGAATCTGATGAATCAGCCTCAGTTGAAGAACTCAGTGAACCAGCTTCAGGAGTGGAAGAATCACCTGCCACCTGAATTGTTTCTTTCTCAATGGTTCTCTTCTTCTTCCCCACCCAATAAATAGGTTTATTCAATATTTCCTCAGGATATGATTCTACCTAGTTTTCAGCATACAATATGGTCAAATTTCTTACCACTTCAGTATCTGGTATGTCAAAAACTGCCCCAGTCCTTTCCATAGCCATTAGCAACCATAGTTGTCGGGAAACCATTGGATGCTGCTTTGACCTAACGTGCACTGGAGGAGATACAACAGTTTTCTGCAGACACTTGAATTTGCGTACAAATTGATATGAAGCATATACCTCACATATAATTTCCCCATCAATTCTGGTGGCCAGTACACCATCTCTGTAGGCCAGCATGTAAGACCTCTGTTCCAAGCTGGCTGATCCATCGTCAACAAATCGCCCTGTCGACAGATTTTCATAGGGAAAGAACTGAAATTCCTTATGCATAACCAGACTTGGCCTGATATCATAGGCATTGAGGGACAAAGGACAAAATCTAGAGAAGGCCTGAACAGACGGCCTGAAAGAACTTCCAGGAATCTGTATTCCTTTCTGAACAGCATATGTCCGGAAGTGAGTGGTGATCCATCCCCATAAAACATGTAATGGTCCCACTAATCTCAAATGAGACTTACCCATATAGAAATGGATTAAGCTCCTGTGAATCTTTTCCAAAACTAGGGTAGCCAACCCCACCATATTCCTCTCATCCAACTTGGCTGTAATAATGAAGGTCCCTGGTCTAATGTATCCCTTCGAATCTCTGACTGAAAAAAGATAGACACTTATCCATAAGGCTAAAAATCCTTCCAGACGGGTCTTCTCTGGGATTTTATGATTCACTTCATACCCCTATTTCTCAAACTCTTCTGCTTCTAGAGTTGGCCATAATGTTCCAGGATCACCTCTATTATCTGCTCTAGGGTAGCTAGTAGGACAAGTACTGGTGGGCTCCTTTTCCCTCTTCTTCTTGAGAAACATATCCATCCATTCCTCTGGATGAATATCTCTTCTAGAATGAGTCTTTGAAGTCTTTGATATTTTGATCTTATGATATATCTTCAGTAACTCTCGAACCAAATCCGGAGTCTTCTCTGGATCATTCATGGTTTCCTTTGGATGGATGAATTCTTCATACATATCACCCAAAATTGGAACCCTTGAGAACTTGTAGACATACCAAAAACTAATTCCTACTTCTCCATGGGTTAGATGGAAAGAATTAGTTTCTGGGCTCCAGCGGCTAAGAAACTTTGGTGAAAAATTATCATTCCTATAAACATACATCTTCCCAGCCCAGACAACTTCATAAATTGTAACTCCCTTCAGATTCTCGAAAAACTCTTCAAAATATTGTTGCACATAATAATCCCACATCCATGTTGGCTTCAACCCTCCTCCAGAACGGAATTACCATTTCTCCTTCTAGCCTTTGGATTGATCCATTTGAGAATTTCGAAAGATTGAGGGATAAAAATGTGGTTTCATCTCAGGTTTGTGAGGTTTTAGATCTGGTGCACACAAGCTATGATGCATTATATAGGATTTCTTTACTGTTCCAGCATTAGAAAATTTTCATGTGATTGATACATTTGCTGAAGAAAAGTTGGTATATGACTGAAACCAGGAATGCGGGAGATAGTTCTTTGCCTCTGTAATATTGACAACTTGCTGATGACCAAGGCCATACATAGGTAGATAGATGTTGTGCGGGAAATTAATATGATACTTCTTCTAGTACATGGCTAATTCTGGGAGAGTACTTTCACAGGTGGAATAGTAATCATGGCCAACGATGTCCATCATATCATCAATTCTTTTTCTTGCCAGTTCATCAGCTGTTCTGATTCTCTTGGGAGCCATTGGATCTACACAAAAGATGAAAAATTAACTTTTAAAGTAAGTTATTTTTTTCATAAAATTTGTAAAGGAATTTGAAAAATTCGCTAAGGCATTTAGGCGCGCAAGTCCCATAGTTGGTGCGCAAGTCTCCTTCGGTCGTGCAAGTATTGGGCGTGCATGTATCACCGCGCAAATCCAAATACCTTAACAAAAGTGCAACGCAAGAAACAAGAATCACAGACGAGTGAAAGCCAGGAGTCCACTTGTGCGACGAGAGAAAAAAAACAAGTGGGAGTCGGGTGCTTTGCGCAAAGTGAGGCCATCTATTTATAGACGAGGTCGTACCCCAGCGTGCTGGACCCTGCGCACCTGAAGCCCATTTTTACACCATACCCTGCGCTCCCTGATTTCCTTTTTTTTCTCATTTTCCTTAGTGTCAAATCCTTATTCCTTTATGGATCCAACTATGAGGGGGGACTTTTGTTGACACTCCTTTTTCGTCACAGAGTCTAAATGAAATGAAAAGGGAAATACCTCAAACAAAGTAGATTCATCCTTTGAATAAACATCTAAAAAACGGGATGAACAAGGATAACATTACCCATAGGTCGCGCAAGTTCCAGCATGGTCGCGCAAGTATACTTGCGTGCCACCCAAATGGTCGCACAGGTGACTTGTGCGCCCTCTTTGAAAATATCCCAGGGTGTTCTCCAGCCTATAAATACCCCCGGTGGGCCCCCCATTTGGGGAGGATTTTTTTCCAGAATTCAGATACAGAGATCTGAACGCCGAAGTCTCTTCTTCAAGTCTTCTGAACACTTCTAAGTTAATTATTTACCAAGAATGTAAGGTATAAACAAGAGGAATAAGGTCTAAGTGTTTTAATTTACTAACAATTGTGCGCCAAAGTGTTTTACCCTTAAGGGAAATGGACACACTTGCGCGCCTCCTTACCTACTCATTGAAACATGCGCGACACTCTTCTAGAAGTACCTTAGGATAATTCTAAAGGCTTTGGTCAAGGATCTCACAAGTATATATGTGTCGTGCAAGTATACTTGCGCGAACAAGACTTGTGCGCCCATGCAGTACTTGCGCGACCCCCTAGGACTTGCACGCCCTTCTATTTTTGGGTGTCCTTCCTTCCAATTTCACCTCTCTTATGCCATTACACCTTTCCTATTCAAGATTCAGTTTTCAAGACACTCTTCAAAGCCATTTATGGAATGTTTTCTTGATTGACTTCCTTATCTGAATGGAATTCCATGGAACATATCTCAAAACCTAGTGATTTGCACATATTTGTGTCACTAAAGTGAGAGATTTCATTCATTCAAACTCATCATTTAAAGATGAGAGAACCCTATTCACGGGCCTCCTTTTCAAGAGTAAGCCCCAGTCATAATTTACCTTAACCTGGGCCTCCTTTTTAGGAGTAAGACCTAGTCCAAGTCCTCTTAATTGGGAATCCTATTCAAGAGTAAGCCCCAAGTCCCCTAATTTGGGCCTTCGTTTCAGGAGTAATACACAACCATAATTCCTTTAAACTGGGCTTCCTTTTCAGGAATAAACCCCAGTTTCAAATCCAAAAATGTGGGCATACTCGTTAGGAGTAAGCCCAAAATCCCTTAATTTTAAAAGTCCCTTAACCTGGGCTTCCATCTCAGGAGTAATCCCCAGTTTTAATTCCTCTTAACCAGTCTTAATTTACTTTATATCAGGGATTCCTTCTCAAGAGTAAAACCCAATCATAAGCCCCATCCTAATTTGGGCACCTTCCTTAGGAATAATCCCAATGATTAGAGTATCCAAATTTCTATAAAGTACATATACCTTTATGGACCCTATTCTTGGATTTCTTCCCTAAAGTAAATCTTAATCATCATTTAATTTGGGTAGCCATACATATAGAATCCCAACATCATTGTATCTTTCATGGAACGAATTGTCTGGTTTCACATATACCTATTGTTTCTCACACCGAGCATGACTCACATGAGTTTAGAGTGTAAAAGTAATCAGGAAATCTTTCCCGGAGCCATCAATCACATATATACATCATACTCCCTTACTCAAAATACATGGTTTCTGATTCCTTTTCCCAAACAAAGGATTTGTAGGTAGCCCATCTGCGGGTATGATCCCAACTCTGAAATAATCCATGTCCTTCTGAATGACAATAAACTTCATGTGCCCCACTGAGTGGATTTAAAACAAGTATGGTCATCATAATGACCAAGAGACTTTTATGTATTGAAGGATACCATTGACTAAGAATATCTAACAAATAAAGATGATTCTCTATCGATGAAGAGCCTCAAATACATATAATAGATTCTCTAAATTTCCTATATATCAATCATTTATTGTCAAATCTAAAGGAAATCTCATTTTATACTTGATAATGTAATAAGGATTGATGAACATAACTTAAATATATAAATAGAGTCCCAGAGTAGACAATAATTCCCCTTAAAAAGGTGTGATGAGTCCGACCTCCCATCCTCTCGTCCAATGCAAATTCCTAAGCCTCATCAGTCCACAACTAATGAGCGCCTACCTTTGGAAAGTATGTCTAAATGGATATGGAATCATTGGATGTTTACGGTTCTATGAACAATCCCGTTAGAAACCGATTGGAATGTTTGAAACTTAAATCAAAGAGGTCATCCCCAATTCTAAGAGGAAACAAAGGTAATCCAAATCGATTTTATGATGAACCTCTTCCAATATTTTGACATAGTCTGGGTACCCATGATAGTGAAATAATTTTTCATTCAACTGGTGGAGAGTTGTGTATATTTTGAAAGGAATGATATGTATGTATTATTCCAAAAACTCTCTTGGTATAACCAACAAATAAGTGGCTTTGGGACACAATATAACTAGTATATAATCCTAGGATAATTTTATTCTCATAAAAAACATATCATTTTATTCTTTCACCCAGGAATCCTCTTATTTAACATCCCAACATGACTGATTATGGATGATTTAATCACAATTTGCGAGGATGGTAGGGGTCTCGTTGATATGTGAATAGTCTAGAGGTGGATTATAATAAGAGAGTAGCCACATCTAGTATTATTTTTGATAAAGAATATCAATTTTTATTGATAGGGTTTCTGAAAAACTAAAACTTATCCCTCCATGCACCTCAACATATGATGTATTTATTTCATTAGATTTGGTTGGGGAAGGACCATCCATCTAATATGAAACATGACTGTGGGGAGGACCTTCATAGTTGGTTCTACAATATAGAGGACTACAATAATAGTTTATTGTCCTATTTCTATGAGAATTTGTTTTTAGTTTATACACTATGGAAGACCATTAGGGTGGACAACAGCAAGGGGAGGACCTTCGTAATAGATTCTATGATGAAAACAATTACCATTAATAACATAAATCCAAGTGAAAGGAGAATATTTGTTTTATTTTACCTTTGGAGAACATTCGGGGAGGCTGACTGAAAGAGGAGTACCTTCTTGTTGAACCGATATGTCACTACGGGGAGGACTATCATATTTGATTCTTTAATGGAAATAACTACCATCACATCAATATATTCAACGACAAAGATAATAAATATAGTGCATACCCTCGGTAGGACCATTAAAGAAGATGAAATAAATGGGAGGAAATTATTTTTATTTGATCATCCTTCCTTAAGGATGGATTCTATGATTTTCCTGAATAGATGGGTTCTCATGATCAATTGTTGGTTTCCCATGATGTAAGGCTTCCAAATATATAATCCAATAAGGTAATTCAAAGATACTAGTAACAGTATTTTTTTGTAGGTCCTTCAAAACCGCTAGTACCAGTTCTATGATTTTGTAATGGGATGGCAGGATCCTAATCCACCATATAAATGTTTTTGATGGATTAACGAAATTATTCATTCAGAATAGTAGGGTGAAGGGTAAGTTCTTAATTTTCCACCTGCCATAGGCACGATTTATTTTTGATCAATATCATAAGGTAAACTGGGGCCACTTGATTTTTGTGATGACCTTCATATATTAGTGCATGTTCGAATGAACCCCATAGTGCTAATGGGATACAATGTCAAGCATCCTGCGTTATGGAAAGGATATATATCTAGCCATGAGTGGCCCCCATGGTGAACCTATGTCCTCCAGTTTGAATGATAATTTATTCTTGAATAGGTTTTCCAATTATTGTCGAATATGGTCGATGGCCCTCCTATACTAGAATAGGGATGCATGTATGCTATAGAGTGACCACCCTATTGTGTATATGATTCAGCCCAAATGGGGTAGGGGATTATGGGACTAAATCATTTCTATTTCCATAGACATGATTACTACTTGAAAATTCAATACAAGATAATCTAGAATTGATGTCTGATCCTCCATTGTTGAAAATATGTATTCAGATTCATATTTCGCTATAACGATAATACATTCCCATTAAGATGTTGGACTAGGAATTTGTACCTACTCTAATCCTCAATTTCCAATAGTGATTACATATAGATCTATAGTGTGGGGGAAGAGGAACGAGTCTACCACTGGTTTATAGAATAGATATGCCACCTATTTTATTTTGTCTTCATGATATTTGAATTGTGGGATTCATATTCACAATAAAGTATTTTTTCTACTTGTTTTCCAATGTATTTTTTCTAATGAGATTTATATGAATCCAAAAGAAGTTTACACTGGTTTTAATTTGGTTCCATATTATTTGACTGATATACATCATATTCAAGAGAATATATTTTTTTCTTCTCATTTTCCACCCAATTTAGATGACAAGATTAAAATGTGGATGCAATACTTTTCACCTGTTCATACCTGGTTGCCTCCTAATTTGGATGATTGGATTCATTTTCATTGTATGGGGTTTTTATATGCCTATAATTTTCCATCCAATTTTCATAGAGAGATTGGAAATCATTGGCGGGAAGTAGTGCTTTCTCGTAGTGCTCCACCATTACATGGTGGGCTTCATAAGAGTGAGAGGGAATATACATTAATTTATAGGATTCTATTGTGTTTCTATAGAATCCTTCATTAGTCGTAAATGGGTAATTACTTGATCTTGATTATTCATTCATCACCATTGGTGGACTGCTGGAGGGACTTCAGTTCATTGGGATTCTATAAGAGACTTCAGGGTGATATTTTCTTTAGAGAAAGCATATCAGGCTACATGGAATGGGCTATGATGATTTCCATAAGGGGACCTAGGATTAGAGCTCTGTGCTGTGGGGAAAAAATAATTATTGATGAATTCATCATTCTCCTTTAGTTGTGTGAGGAAATCATTATCTTGTTACATGGATAGGCTCTAAAAAATGTTAGGAGACAGAAATAGGATCAACCT
This sequence comes from Viscum album, assembly GCA_963277665.1. Classification (NCBI taxonomy): domain Eukaryota; kingdom Viridiplantae; phylum Streptophyta; class Magnoliopsida; order Santalales; family Viscaceae; genus Viscum; species Viscum album. The sequence continues at coordinate 1,364,223,578 of OY728166.1, read as the reverse complement.
TGTTATAAGCCACTAAAAATCATTGGTTTAATGGATGAAAAAAATTTATGGCATGTAGGGAATTTTTTACAGCCTCTACGGATTGGAGTGTACCATATTTATGGTACTTTCAGACAAGGGAATATGAAACCCAACATTAAAGACGCTGGGTTAGAAATGGATTAATTTTATTTGTTGAGGACCTAGCCGCTTGTGCAATCACTGATGCACATTTTTGAACAAATTTTCAATATCCCATTAGATTGAAGGAAGATCTTAAAATTTCAAGAAATATATGTGGAAATTTTTGACAAAAAACCTTCTTCAAAATAGAATCTCATGAAGACATGCATTATTTATGACCTAATCATACCCTCTTCCTCTTTGTATGAGAACAGGGTCTGACCCTGGGTAACACTGTGACCTTGGATAATGATTAAAGTCTAGATCCTTTCACCTAAAAGAATTGGTCTTATGTCATGAGTGATATGGTGTGATGGGTAATGGGTATTATATCATTTTTATATTATAGAAGATGTCTCGTAGTCATTTTTCTTGTATTTTGTAACCATTTTATTTTCACCGAAGGTGTTCTTGTGGTTTGAATACATCACTGTAAAGGTTTGAATGGTGTGGAATCACTGATGCTAGATACAAATAATTAGTATGATCTCCAATCGATTTTTCTTATCGGTCCATAAATCTCCAATTTCTCTTATATCCATGATTCATGGACCTACTTTCCTAACTCTATTACTAGATGGGTAACATGGAAAATGACAATTAAGAACCCAAAAATTGTCACGAGGATGGGATTTCGACCTCGTAACACCCTTTTGGGGGTCCTATTTCTTATTCAAGGCCTCTCTTATACATTTAATTAATGTTCATATGTTCAAGAATTCTTGGTTCATTCCCAAGTGCATGTTTGAAGATTATGATTAGGAAAAAGCTAATCATAATAGGTCCTAGGTTTAGAATCACTTGTATTTATCTGATGTTTTGCATCAATGGAGGGACCAGATATTATCAGATGATCATTTTCATTGTCATACTATAGTGGAAAAATCATATATTCTTTGCCCAAATGTTTGAATGATTCTAGTATTAATACATGGAGAATATTTATATGTTTTTTTCCATCAATGGGGGAAAATATATTTTTAAATGTCACTATCAAACCCATTAGATGTGATTCCGGCATATAAACATTAGAGGAATCAAAACCCATGTAGTTCAATGATGTTTAACTGGACATATAAACTATAAAGTTTGTATGATTAAAACATATCCATTTAGTTTAGCATAATGTGGCATGGAAATTCAGGCAAATGATTGTCTGGTCCAGGATGGTGTAGGACTTATGCAGAGATGGCCCGAGGTACCCGGAAGATTTGTGGTCTTCTATGTGGATATGACCCTACCAAAAATATGACCAGGAAAACATTAGGGTGACTTCATTATTGGGTTTAGAACTATGAGAGACATCCTACATATCCCAGTTAGTTGGGAATAAAATCCCTCATAGTTATGTTTGATCCCATACTTACACTTTATAGGAGTCCAATTAAAGGAGCATGGTTGAGGCATAGGAATGGGAGTTTCCCATTTAGGGGATTTGTTAAGGGGTTATACATTATAGGAGGCCCTTTTGTTGCTTCTTCAAAGGGAATATGTCCCTGTCATTGTTGATGTATGGTTTTAGGACATATAAATTTTAGGGGACCCATTTGGATTAAATTTTGGTCTTACATTTTTAGATAAGGCCCAAAAGGGGCATGATTGGTGATTATGTTTACAAACTACCCATTTGATGGGATTTGATCAGGTCTTATACCTTCTAGGAGGCCCATTTGGATTGACACTCAGGTATACATATATGAAGAAGTACCACATGAGTGACTTCAGGATCATACATATGTGATGATCCCCACCAACCATTAATCCCACTAGATCCATGCATAGTGTGAGAAACATGTAGATGTAGTGAATTAGAAGACGAAATGTCCCTCTTCATCCACTGATTGATGATTCTAGGGACCAAATAGAGAGAGAGTGGGATTTGAGTGTGCCCATTTCCACTCTTGTTTTTCTATCCTATATATTCAAATTATTTGATCTATCTTAATAAGTTTTGGACCATGTGAATAAGAGAAAGACCACCACCTCCTAACAGAATGGCTATGGTCTTGCATAAATAGTATTTCCCTAAAATTGGTTCTGGGAGAGAATGGATTGTTCAACACTATCCCCCATCAAACGGAAATGCCCAAAATTCCTCTTCATCCATAGATTGGGGAGGTACATGTGAGAATATAGTGTCTATAACCCTTGTTACCATGGGAATGTATACTCAATTCCATTTTTATGTTCCTCATTGTTGATGGGAAAATCTACAATACTCCAATTTCCAAGGTCATGTAAACTCATAAGGGTAGCCTGATGTGGCTGATGATTTTATCATAACTATATAGTGTCTTTCGAAGAGGAATTAGCCTAATTCCATTGTACTAGTTCATAGATGGGATAGTATAGGGGATATTGATCTGTCAGGAAGGAATGATTGGTTCTAGAGAATAGAACACCATATGCTACTTCATTCTATGTAGAAGTCTCTTATGCGAGACGGGTTTCCCTCCATGTATCATGTGTGATTTTAAAGTAATTGGGGAGTCTCATAACAATATTTAATATGGACCTTAGGTTGTTCCATGTAGTGATTCTCTATGTAGGATCAAATTCCTCCTGCAAAGTGATTTTCTACGTAGGGCTGGGTTTTGGCTCCATAGTGTTTCACTTTGAGGGATATCTAGTAGAAAAGGTGGAATTGGTTATCTTCCTTGTTGGGAGTATGCCCAAAATGTACATTGAGCTCACAGGCTACCAATCAATTGACTATATCATCCATAATACAATGATATGGGTTTTACATATGGAGAATCACTGAAGGAATCCATCTATTTTGGATTTGTCGTTCTCTCGGTCAATTCTTCAATGTATCGATCCCATCTATTTTTATTTTCACCTCATGTTCTATTTGTATAAAAGTGAAGGAACATGCTACTGGAATTTCTACTCATCTTTAATGAGGTCGTGTGCCACCTTTTGAAGAAGACTAATAAGGTACGGAGACCACAAAGGACTTAAATAGTGAGGGTGCATTATCAACATATGTGGGGAGGAAGTCACTTCCTCTATCCTAAGAACAGTTTTGTTTCATTTGTGAGTAGATGAGGGTACCACAATGACCATAAACCATTTTATTTAATGATATAACATATTTTATGAGGTGGAAGTCTTCTCATTATTCATGTTTTTTTTATTTTTGTTTCATTTGTTGAAGTTTGATTCATCATCTTCATCCCGTAAATTATTTAGTTTATTTGTGCCTTGTAAAGAAAACCTCCATGCAGAGCAGTGATATGTGATGAATTTATGCTTTTCATAATCCTTCATTTCTTAAAAGTTTTTTTTCCACCTATAAATATCTTTCGATTAACCCCTCCAATTTTTTCTTTATTTTGAAACTTTGAAGAGATTATTCAATTTCCTTTGAATGATTTCAAGACCCAAAAATTATAACCATATGATTGTTGGATAATCCTACGGGATGGAACACAATCTAATAAATTGGGTGCATATCTAATTGTTTTATTTTATTCTTCACTTGTGTAATTATTTTTCCAATTTTTATTGTGTTATAATTCAATTTTATGACATCTTTTATTATATTATGGCCCTTGTGTGTTTAATAGCTGACATAACACAACTTGATTAAGCTAATTATTTCATGACCATTGATTGTGATCATCAATAAACAATTTAAATCTAATAATAATTCACATTGTTTATTTTAATGAATCAATTAACCATGGATTGTGACGATATAGTATTTTTTTTCCTGATCATTTATCAGGTGGATTAAATATGATGTATTCTATATCCTATGAGAAATATTTTTATTCTAGTGTATTCGAGATTTATTTTCATCCAAAACACCTATGGAAACTCATTCCATGAACTTTGGATTTTCTATTTGTGTTTATTTATTTATTTATTCATTATTATATTAATAATGGAATAATAAAATTGGGTCAACCTGACCATTAGTCGGGAGTTGTCATCACTGAATTACCCACTCTCTATGAGATCACCCTCTTATTTTCACCTTAATAATCCACTATTGTTAGGGTGTTTCAAGATTTATATTAATTTTTTATTTTATTAAGTTGAATAATTTTTGATTTATTTCATACATAGAAAACTTTACCACCATTTTCGAGGATCAGTGGAGTGTAGAAGATGAATATAGAACGGATTCTTAGGTGAAAATATTTTCTTATCCCATTTATTTTTACGGATTATTCATTTAGTTATATATTTATTTTTATTTCATTTTTTATTATTATAATTATTATTTATATTCAGTATTACACTTGTAATGGTTTTTATATTGTGAATGAGAGATTATTTAGAATATCATTATCATGACACACTACCACCAGAGTATATTGAATTTTAAAGAGATTATACAATGCGGGAAGTGTCAAATTACAATTGGTGGTCATCATGGAATGACAACTACTCTTAGCCCTGTTCAAGATCACCCAACTATCTTGGATACCACGTTGATTACTAGGCTGAGCACTACACTCATTTTTACTATAGGTTTAAAAATCCTCATTAGTTATATCCTGAATATATACTAAATAGGTTACTCAGACTATACATTGAAGGTATGTGAAGGAAGATAGAGAGTCATGGGGATAAACACATTGAATAGAGATAATTGAAAAATAATCTATCTCAAAGTATTTAAAATATAAATTACCTTTCTAATAAAATACCAATATTTATATTACATATATATGTTTGTTCAAAGAAGATGAATATTTGGATGTTTATAAAGATTAATTTGTTGACACAAATCAGTTACATTATAGAAGAACCTTATGTACCTCCAACTAATTATCATAACTCAAAGGATATACTTAAAAGTTTTATGTGAGTATACAATACAATGTTGTATAAAAGAATGCATGATCATAAGGTCGAACTCAATGAATATGGAGAATTAACTAAATACTTTGCTAATATTATTTCATATTCAAATTCTATTTTTATAAGATACCTTTAATTTATAATACAGAGATGGAATGGTTTAATGGTGACTATTATCAAATATTAGAGGGTCCTAAAATTGTTGAAGAGTAAACTATAGAAAAAATCAATTAGGATATCAAGGAATAACCCATAGAGTATACTGAGATCACTCATAGTTATTAACCTTGTGATTATAATGAAAAGGAAGAACCTCAGGCATCCTATATGCATAAAAATGACCAATAAGAAAAATGAAAATAAGTTTTGTGGCTACGAGTGGAAGAGGAAAGAAATATGATGGATATTTTTTATTATATGGTCTAATTGGAAGAGGTAATGGATCTCAAATAGGTACATGCCATTGAATTTAAAAATGATGAAGAAAACTAAAGGAATATATTAATAAGAAGACATGCCTCAAACACATTTGAATTCATAAAGCTGGGTACTAATGGGACTCCCTCCTTCACATTCAATAGGAAGATGATAACATAGAGGATGTCACTTAAGATTTATTCCAGAATGTGATCATGTCGAATTAAAGGAAAATGTTGTGGTGGAGCATGTAAACTAAAAATTATGGTCATATATTGATTTAATTTTATTTTCATTTAATTTAACCACAAATTGAATGTCACGACCCGAACCAACGGGACTCGAGCCACGATACCCCAAGCCTGCCTCCAATAGGCCAGGGGCTGGCATCTCGCGCCGTGTAGGCTATCACACACATGGGAGTTATTATCCTAGAGTACCTGTACACACGCATCCAAAAACATCTCCATGAAATAGTGTAGAGATAAGTAAAACTGAAAAGTAAAATGCATGCATACAACTATCCCAACTAGAGTGCAACGATAGTACAGAAAGGGATAAACAGGGCCCACCAAAAGAAAACTACAAAGCGCGTACAACCTGCTTTGAAGAAGGGGAAAACGCTTCCATAAACACCCATCAGAAATCTCTCTCGGCACTGCACCAGTAATTACCCTGGTCAGTCTCGCTCACTCATCTCCGCCCGCTCCAATTCCTACTGGGACTCTATCGAAATGCCTGTGGTCTGCAAAAGACACAAACATGTGTGGGAAAATCCTATGCAGGGGTGAGTATAAACATACACAATAGGCACCCCAAAATCCCAAATCAAAAGAGAGAAACTGAAAGGCAACAATCCGCTCATCCCAGCTAGAGGAAACCCAGATGAGAGAGAAACTCCATCTCATGTCCATCCTCGACTAATCACAACGAGTCAGCTCAGCTCAGGTGTATGCCCATACATACACCTTGAACAATCCAGATATACTCAGTTCACACACCAAGCCACACGATGAGCCAACATCATCACCAACAACTGTCCACAACCAGGAGAGCACCCTTCACGATCACTGTCATCCCATATGACACTTGTCCGAGAGATACTCTCCATCGGGTTTCAAACAAACATCTCAGACACTCACCTAAGATATCCCGCTCGTCGGATAGCATCACTGAGGAAAACCACACTGAAATAGCAAGAACAATAAACTCCTTAGATAGGGGATCTCTTCTAGGGTCTGCTAGGGGATACCAGAACCCACACCAGTATACAAAGATCTTACAGATAGAGGATTACTCCCAAGGTCTCTTGGGGGATACCACAACCCGATCTAGCATTTGATAGGAACTCGTCACTCAGATAGAGGACTGTCCCCTGCGTAAAGGTGGTCACGATGATACTGGAACCCTATCTAGTATAACTCGCGATGTAGGGGATCAAACTACTGATTCCACAACCCTACTAAAACCAAGCACTAAGTAGGGGATCATATAACCAACGATACTGAAACCCCACTGAAACCACACGCTGAGTAGGGGATCGTATAGTCAATGATACCGCAACCCTTCCATAATCCTCATGGTGAGTAGGGGATCATATACCCGCCGATGCCACAACCCTACTGAGCATGGCCCACTGTGTAGGGGATCATATTCCCGATGATTCCACAAACCCTACGGGGTTAACCAGCTAGATAGGGGATCACCACCCATGGATAAGCAGTCACAGAGATACCAAGAACCCGATCTGGGGGAATGATGCTAGAGGATCCCTCTCTGGGCCCACCAGAGGGATGCCACAACTCTAACAGATTAAACATCCTGTCGAGAGGATCACAAGCCTATACTAGGTTTGCGATGCCACAAGAACCCTCATAGGAATGAACCAAGGGAGTACCCTCAACCACTGCTAGTCCAAACCTCACTAACCTGAGAGACCCTCAAAAATTCCACCCTGTGTAACACCAAGGCTAATACTGATTCCACCATCATGATCCATGTGGAAAAACACGCAGGATAGGCTATTTACTCGCCCAAAAAGGAAAACCGATGAAAAAGTCACTATTCATCGTAGCTTGCCCATGTGGGGCCCACGCAACGATCCAGAAACTCATCAGGCGGATCATACCATGATGATCCCCTCAGAAAAACTCACGGAATCGACTACTCGTTCGTCCGAAACGGACACCCGGTGAAAAGGTACTATTCACTAAAGCCATCTCGGGTGGGGCCCACACCTCGATCCCGAAACTCATCGATCAGTCTGTACCATTGTGAGCCTCTTGAAAAAACACACAGGATCGACAAGTCGCTCGTCCAAAACGGACACCCAACGGAAAATTTTTGTTTCTCCAAAAATGCCAAAACCAAGCCTCTTGGGGCCCACACCCCATTCTAAGCTCCAACACCCAAAAACCAACAAGAAAATTCCACCGTACCATCAGGGCCTCAACACCACTGACGGCACGTCAATCAGACGCTCTGGGAAGAAGATACAACAACCCAAAGATGAATAATAATAAAATATTATTATTTTAATTGACGTTTCAAGCCCCCAGGCCAAACTCTCGACTCACAAAATTCTGAGAGTCAGATCAAATGGTTCGTCTCAATGCAAGGAACGCGTTGCCGCAAACGGATCGCAAATCGTATTTACGGTTTGCGAGGTACGAGGGTTTAAAGAACCCCTAGAAAATCCTTGCTGAGCCACCTTTGGCCTCACCGGAAATGACCGCGCCGCCGCCGGATGTCGCCGCGCCGCCACTGCCATCGCTGGAATCTGTCGCGCTGCCTCCATGCCTTGTTGGATTCCACCATTAACGCCGCTAGAAAACCGGGATTTCACCGGAAAACTTCCAGGAGCCACCGGGAGCACCCCGGTGCTCCAAATTCAGATCTGAAAAATGTTTCGGAAACCTCGGGACCCGAACTACAGAACCCTTGAAAAAATTTAAAAATATATACCAAAAACGGGATCTGGGATTGTAAAACTCAAACCGCCTACCTCGCGGGTGAAACGTCGAAGTTTCGGGTTAAAATCGACACCGGCGACGCCCGGAAGCTCGATCTGCTGACTATCGGTGCTAAAAACGGACGATTCTGGCGCGATTTGGCAAAGAATGGAGGAGGTGGGTGGGGTTCCGTCGCTGCACGTAGTAGGTGAGGGAGGGGAGGGGAAATAAATTTCCTTTTTTTATTTAAGAACCTATATTTAAAACAACGCCCCCGACCAGACCTCCCGATGCGGAGGAAATTAGGTCGCCCCTAGGGTAAACGTGCCGTTCTGAACACAACGGTAAACTCGGTTTTGTGATCCGTGACTCCGTTCAGAAGTTATTCGAGATGAAACTCATAAATAAAATTTTCTATTTATTTCCGAAAATGCCCCTGGTGGCGTTTTCCACAGGAGGCGCGCGCCCGCAAAGGTTACACCCCACCTTGGGTAAACGACATGTTCCGGATGCAACCGTGCCCTCAGATTCCCACTCTGAGCTATAGTTTGGGAGATATCACATCCCCACCACGTGCATAGTATAAAAAGACTTAATATTTTTATAAAATTAATTTCGGGCGCACCGGGCCACGGAATCACACACTGTCTTCGCGCCTAACTTTGGAATTATTCATAGAAATATTTCAAAGTCTGGCTGGGCCAAAACCCGATTCTATACCTCCTATCCCCTTAGAACATTGTGTCCATGAAAATCCCTAAGCTTAAGGAAAGCGACTGAACTCTTAAATGGGTCTCCCACACCAGCATGTTCACCAAAAAACCCCCATTCCAAAACACATAAGTTAGAGGGAATCATCCACCACACGTCAACACTATCCGCTTTAGGCGGCACTGACTCGCCCGCATGGTTTTAATCGTGTCATAAAAACGCGTCTCGGTGGGGGAAGGATCCCTCTTACTTACGCATTCGCAGCACACCGAACAACACCCACACAGGGTCTTTTCAACGCCCTAGACAATACTCGAGCAAGTAACGGAAAGGGAAGAGTACCACTAAACAGTGTCCATCAAATTTCTACAGAATGTAGAATGGACACAAGGCGTACTTCTATCCATCTGTGGAGCCTCTAGGTCAACAGACTCTAGGGTATGCAGTTATCCTCTCCCTTAACCACCAACTCCCTATGCTTGGTGTGGACCACCTGGGGGTGGGGGTGGTTTAAAATGATACCGCCTACCACCTCCTACTACTGTACCCGCTCTGGCGCCACATCCACTGCCCCGCGGACCTCCTTGCTCGAGACACTGCCTCTACCAAGGTGGTCCATTGAATGGATCCCTCTCGACAACACTTCCTGTAGGAAAATCTCTTGGAAGATCTTCCTGACCATCACAAGCGTAACACCGAATCTCCTATGGTTGACCAAAACTGACCTGCGAGCCCTGTGAGCCTTGAGCCTCAGATCCTCCATCCTGGGGTCGCCTCCTGAGTCATCGGCCACATCACGACCCCTATGTATGTCGTCGGCTACCAGATGCCGACATCTCCGCTCTCGTGTGATCAACACTAACAGTAGGGATCTGCTCAGCCAGAATGCTCTCCACCACCAAGGCTTTCTCCAGAACCCCAGAATAGGTGGGCAGGCACAAGGAAACCAAACCTGCCCAGATGTCCCTATGTAATCTCTACCCGAAGGTGAGAGACCTAAAGTACAGGTCTCGAACCATATCCAGGGAGTAGCACGATAGGTCCGTAAACCTCACTGAGTACTCCGACACAGTCATGCCCTCCTGCCGAAGCTGCAGAAGCTCATGAATATGCACTGACCTCAGCGTCACATGATAGAACTCTTCCCTGAAGAGCCGCTCTAACTCAGACCACATGAGCATCTCCTCTTCATGGGACTGCATCACCAAACTACACCATCACCCGACCAAACCATGCAGAAGGATCTCTTCTAGGACCACCATATGATCTGGTGGTGTCCTCACTAGGCGAAAAACTCGGGTGACTGCCCCAAGCCAGTCATCAGCTGCCTGGGGTTCTGGATCACCCCGAAACCTCAGTGTTAATAGCCTCTAGAGCTCGCACAGTGTACTCAGGCTCTGCACAAACTCGTCATGCACTGTCGGCATGACCAACTGCTTGACATATGGTGGCTCAACTGGTGGACCACCTGGAGGTCCATCCTTAGAACCTGCACCATGGTGCATCGCCTCTACACAGGGCGAATTGTCAGCACACTCCTTCTACGGAACCATCGCTGGCTGTCGTCGTGGAGGCATCCTGAAATATTTTCAAGACGCACCACATTCAAAGAGTATATCTAGAGATCTGACTCAAGAAGGACAAGGAAAAACCCAAAACACTATCTTATATGATGCATGTACCATTATGTCACTGCGACCAATGTACAAATGTCCCAAGTCGAAAGACAGGTTATCAGAGTCCTGGTGTATGGATAGGTCGACCACTGCACCAACACTGGATTCCTTGGCCTAAAATCCGAACTCGAAAGGTCCTAACATTGCCGCTATGCAACCCAAACCAAACTCACAGCTATACCTGCTATGCTCTGAGATCCCAAATTTGGATCCTCCTCTGATACCACTCAGTTACAACCTGACCCAATGGGGCTCGAGCTGTGACACCCCAAGCCCATCTCTAATAGGCCAGGGGATGGAGTCTAGTACCGAGTAGGATATCACACACATGGGAGGCATTATCCTAGAGTACCTTTACACACGCACCCACAAACATCTCCATGCAATAGTGTAGAGATAAGTAAAACAGAAAAGTAAAATGCATGCATAAAACTATCCCAACCAGAGTGCAAAAATAGTACAAAAAGGGATAAATAGGGTTCACCAAAAGAAATCTTAAAAGTGAGTCCATAATGATCTGAAGAAGGGGGAAACGCTACCACAAACAACCTCTAGAAATCTCCCTCAGCACCGCACATGTAAACACCCCAGTCAGTCTAGCTCACTTAGCTACGCCTGCTCCGGGTCCTCCTGGGACTCCATCGAAAGGCCTATGGTCTTCAAAAGACACAAACATGTGCGGGCAAAGCCCATGAAGGGGTGAGTATAAACATACTCAGTAGGCACCCCAAAAACCAAAAATAAAATAGAGAAAGTAATAGGAAATAGTCCGCTCATCTCATCCAGAGGGAACCCAGATGAGAGAGAAACTCCATATCATGACCATCCTCGGCTAAAAACAACTAGTAAACTCAGCTCAGGTGTATGCCCATACATACACCATGAACAATCCAGATACACTCAGTTCACACACAAAGCCACAAGAGGTACCGACCTCATCCCCAATAACTGTCCAAAACCCGGAGTGCACACTCCACGATTCCTGTCATCCCAGATGACACTCGTCTGAGAGATACACTCTATCGGGTTTCATATAACCATCTTATATGCTCACCTGAGAGATCCCGCTCATCGGATAGCGTCCCTGAGGAAAACCACACTAAAACAGTAAGAACATCAAACTCCTCATATAGGGGATCGCTCATAGGGTCTGCTAGGGGATACTAGAACCCACACCGATATAAGAATATCTCATAGATAGAGGATCCCTCCCAGGGTCCCCTATGGGATACCACAACCCGGTCTGGAATTCGACAGGAACATGTCACTCAGATAAAGGATCGTCACCCATGTAAAGGTGGTGACGACGATACCGGAACCCTATCTGGTATAAATTGCGATGTACGGGATTAAACCAATGATACCGCAACCCTATTGAAACTGCGCACTGAGTAGGGGATTGTATAACCAGCGATACTGCAACCCCACTGAATCCACATGCTGAGTAGGGGATCATATAGTCAAAGATACCGCAACCCTATTGTCATCCTCATGCTGCGTAGAAGATCGTATACCCGACGATGCCACAACCCTACTGAGCATGGCCCACTGCGTAGGGGATCATATTCCCAATGATGCCACAAACCCTACGGGGTTAACCAGCAAGAGAGGGGATCGCCTCCCATGGATAAGCGGTCACAGCGATACCAAGATCCCGATCTAGGGAAACGATGCTAGAGGATCCCGATCCAGGCCCACCGGAGGGATGCCACAACTTTAACTGATTAAACATCCCGTCGAGAGGATCACAATCCTATATTAGGGTTGTGATGCTACACGAACCCTCGTAGGAACGAACCATGGGAGTACCCTCAACCAATGCTGGTCCAAACGTCGCTAACCCGGTCTACCCGTAAACAACGCCATCCTGTGTAGCACCAAGGCCGATATCGAGGCCACTATCACAATACATGCGAAAAAACACGCAGGATAGGCTATTTACATTCCAGAAATGGACAACTGGTGAAAAAGGAACTATTCACCATAGCTTTCCCGTGTGGGGCCAATGCAATGATCCCAAAACTCATCAGTTAGATCATACCACAACGATCCCCTAGGAAAACAGATGGAATCGAATACTCATTCGTCCGAAACGGACACCTGGTAGAAAATGCACAATTCACCGAAGCCTTCTCAGGTAGGGCCCATAGCTCGATCCTAAAACTCATCGAACGGATCACACCATTGTGATCCTCTCGGAAAAACATATAGGATCGACTACCCGCTCGTCCAAAATAGACACCCAATGGAAAGGTTGTGTTTATCGGAAAATTCAAAAACCGGGCCTCGTGGGGCCTACACCCCGTTATCAGCCCCAACACCCAAAATAAAACAAGAAAATTATTCCGTACCATCAGGGACTCAATGCCACTTACGACGTGTCAATCAGATGCTTCGGGTAGAAGACATAGTGGCACAAAGTCGAATAATAATAAATGATTATTATTTTATTTGAAGTTTCAAGGCCCCGGGCCAAAATCCCGACTCAAAATATTCTAAAAGTGAGTTAAAAAGGTCCGAATCGATGCAAGGAACGTGTCACTTCAAACGGCCCGCAAATTGGAGTTACGGTTTGCGAGTTACGGGGGTTTAAAGAACATCTAGAAAATCCTGGCCGGACCACCACCGGCCTTGCCAGAAACCATCGTGCTGCCGCTGGATTCCGCTGTGCCATTGCCGCCATCGCCGGAATCCGTCGCGCCGCTGGCGCGCCAACACCGCACCTCATCGGATTCTTCCATTGACATCACCACAAAACCGGGATTTCGCCTGTAAATTTCTGGGAGCCACTGGGAGCACCCCGGTACTCCAAATTCAGATCTGAAAAACGTTTCGGAAACCTCGGGACCCGAACTGCACAACCCTAACAAAACATTGAATAAAAATAACACAAAATGGGATATGGGATTTTAAAACTCATACCGCCTACCTCGCGGCCGAAACACCGATGCTTCGGGTGCAGATCGACGCCGACGACGCCCTGAAGCTCGATCTGCTAACGGTCGGCGCTGAAAACAGACGATTTTGGTACGATTTGGCGAAGAACAGAGGAGGTGGGGTGGGGTTCTGTTGCTGCACGTAGGAGGTAAGGGGGGATGGGAAATTAATTTCCCTTTTTATATTTAAAAACCATCATTTAAATCAACTCCCCTGACCAGACCTCCCGACGCGGAGGCAATTAGGTCGCCCCTAGTGTAAATCCCTCGTTCTGAACGCAATGACAGACACAGTTTTGTGATCCGATACTCCATTCAGAAGTCATTCGAGCTGACGCTCGTAAAAAAACTTTTCCATTTATTTACAAAAAGGCCCCTAGTGGTGTTTTCGACAGCAGGCCCGTGCCAGTAGAGGTTACACCCCGCCTAGGGTAAACAGCACGTTCCGGACACAACTGTTCACTCAGATTCCCATTCTGAGCTACCGTTTGGGAGATTTCACACCCCTACCACGGGCATAGTCTAAAAATACTTAATATTTTTTGTACAATTAATTTCGGGCACACTGGGCCTCAGAATCGCACGCCATCTTCGCGCCTACCTTTGGAATTATTCATAGAAATATTCCAAAGTCTGACAGGGCCAAAAACACGTGTCGCTACATTGTATCCCACCACCAAATCCAATAAAGAAAAAACATTGTATCATAAAGAGGATAACCCCCCTAGAAGCTTATTATAGCTATAAATCATTAAATATGTGACTACTACATTTATATAATGAACATGTTAGATAACAAAGGTAATGGTCGAGCTAAATGACCATAAAAAAAAGAGAATATACCTGGAGGAAGCATTTTTTATAAACTAATCTCTAGGACATAGATTTAATTTTTTCGTTTAATAAATATCCCAATGGTAAATATCTTTATCTGTTTTATTATAGTATTTTAAATTTATAATGCAGTTTTACTTTCATTATTTAATTTTTTATAACCCATTTAAGGGAGAAGTTGGAAGAAAATGAAGTAACCCATACATGAAAAATTCATGTTGTGTGTTCAATTTACATCATGAGTTTAGTTCACATCAGGAGATACCAACTCATGTTGTGAACCTGGGTTTGACATAACATGATCAACTAATTTAAAGTGTCAATATAAGGGTATACCTTTTACCTTTTTTATATTTTTTCACCACTAGTTTTTTCACCACATAATTATAAGAAAAATAAAAATAATGAGTGGAAATTTTTCATGAATTGAATTGAATTAGATTCAATAAAAAATATTTAATCATTTTTCTTATACTCACTGACCTTAGAGGCACCAAAACTTTGGATAAATATGTATACATGTTGGAAAAGTTTAAATATAATGCTAAAAAATGAAAATATATAGTTGAAAATGTTTTGTGAAACATTATTAATTAAATTTAGAATTTCATGAAATTTATTTTTGATGTTATTGTTTTACCAAATTTTGATTTCTATAAGCATGAATTGAGGAAATTGATTATTGATTTCATGTCATTATCAGATTAAATTGTATTTTACTTCCATTCTAAAGAGGATTTTGGACCAAATATTTCCAATTTTTATGATCATTTATCTTGAGTGATACTTATAGAATGTCAACCTTCTAGAACTATCATTAATATCATTTCATTTTAATGACTAGAAAATTATAATTTTATATGATTGAAGTATTATATTGATAAGACCATTAATCAGGAAACCCACCTATATAATGATACTTTGTACATAGTAGATCTCTTGGATGACCTTGTTAGCATTGATCCATGTTAGAAGACATTATTTTATTTTCCTACACATCTCTATATATTCTTCAATATATTAAATTAATTGAGTGCGAGAGATGGGTTGTTAGTTATGGATATGTGATTCTGTATACATATAAGATACATCATGGTGAAACTATGGGGATTTGGGGGATAGTCCATTTTTAAATCAATTATAATTATTTTTATTCCCCTATTTAAAAACATAAGAGGATAAAAATAATAATAAATAAAATATGGGTTGTGACTTGGGAAAAAATCCATTACTAGACCAATTATTATTATCCTATGTTGTTTGGTAGGGTATTTGAGGTTTATTCCTATCATGGAATTTTAAAATTGGTAAATATGGTAATTTTTTGGGTAGGTAAATAATCACCACCTCCAGACCAATGATCTCATTCTCATGTGTGGTTAGGTGGTGGATATGATACTTATCCCATGTAAAACACTCAGGTACAACCAATAATAAGATAAGGTCATTTTTCATTATGATTACATCATCTATGATCCATTAATTTATTATTTTTGGGGTTTGTGTGAAGGTTTTATAAATTTCTGAGGATTATTCATCTAGATAATATTTTTATTTTCATTAATTATAAAATAATGTATATCCTTACCCTTGATTATTAGATTTTTTTCAACATTAATACACATGTACCCTTGACCTCATAACATTTGATCCTTCTATAGAAACCCCCATATGTTTAGTTATTATGTTTATCTATGAGGTTTGGAGAAAGTAGATCCAATACATGTCTATTGTTAAGATCATGTACTTGAGTTATTAGTGTAACTCTATTAAAATCATTACCTTGTGTGATGAGAGAAAAAAAATTCATGGTGAGTTAAATCTTATATTGAAAGAGTGTTAATGAATAATTGAGATATATAAGTAAAAAGAGGGAAGATTATTTAATATTAAATTATAAATTATGAATTATTTTTTAATTCAATAATGGGTATGCTCTATGAATTTATAGTCATTAATTATAACTTTTTTTGAATAATAATTTGAAAATTTCTTTGTCGATGTATAAGCCCTTTGTGTCACAATGAATAAATGTTTCTTAAGAAAGATGAATTAATTTAGTGTGGGGGTATTTGATATCTATTTTTATATCTATATTTACAAGTTTTTTAAATTATTTCAAGGGAAATATTTATAAATAAAATATGATATAATACATTGATATTTATGTTTTCTATATTCTAACACAGGACCATAATTTTCAGAAAATTTAATGAAATAATGGAATTTTGGGAACAAAAAGACACTTCATGCTAAGATGTAAAAAAATTGACCTGATAATGGAAATTGATGATTGAGGATACTACTGATGATTGATACTAATGATTCTAATACAAAAATTAAATAATGTTTTTCCATTATTTTAGATGATCATAGGTGGTTTTGGAATCTCGAAACCAAATAAAAGGATAGAAATGATAATTTCAAAGTTGAAAATGAAAATTACACAATATATTAAATTAAATAATGAATGAACCATTTATAGAACATGAAGTAGAAAAATTTGGTCTCTCACAATATAGGTCATTTAAATACATTAAATGTTGTGTACTCCTTGAAAAAAAAACTTTTTACATATATTTGATGGGGGAATTTTACCTTTCACATGGATGACCATTTAATGATAGGATAGACCCCTAAAACCCTATGTAAAACTAAAAGTATTATAAAATGGAATTATAGACAAATGTTGAGAGATACCATCTAGGCATGAGACTCGACCACCCAGAGGTGGTCATAGGGTTTTGTATAGGGGTTTTGTGTATATATGTTTTCATTCTTTAGTTATTGTTTTATTTTCACTTATTTGATATTAAATTATTTGATTTGTATTTTAATTTAATTCTATTATATTCATTCCCCTTTATTTATTCTCTCCCATATAGTTTTTATTTATTTTATAGTCGACATTTTTTGGATATTGATTGGATAAACATATAGTGGGTGTGGAATATTCTAAAATAGATTAATACCAAATATTTCTATTGTATTAATCACTAGTCTAATTCTTTTTTTCAAAATAGTAATTCATTGGGATTCGATTTTATTATATCTATTATTAAAAAATGGACCATGTTTGGTCTATGGATATCAAAAGACAAAAATATTAAGCAAATTAATTCATAACCATTATATGTGATTATTATTCAACAATTTCAATTTGATCTTAATGCACATTAATTATTTTAATTATCAGTAAAACAAGAATTGAGATTCTAGAGTATAGTTATAGGCTTTAACTATCATTCCAATCGATTAAATTTGATTTTTTATGTAGCCAATGAGTATTATTGTTTTTTAAGTGCAATAATGAATTCTTTATAACTAAACCACCAATGGAAAATGGATCCATTTACTTCTTCTCCTATAATTGAGTTCATTTATTTATTTTATTTAATTAGTTTAATAAAAATAAAATGATATTTGAGATACCTGGCCATTAGTCGATTATTTTAAACTATGTGTTCCTACCTCTCTATGTGATTGACCCCATACTTAAACTTTACATATAGAATTTTAGATAGTTTTGTTGGGGTTTCATTCGAATGACTTAACAAAATATTTTGGGGGCATCAAATATTGACATTTTATGTGTCTACTTTTTTTTATAAATCATTCATTATTATCAAATTAGAGATTTATATGAAACCTGAACATCACTAACTACAGTGGCATAGTAAAGTGGATGTAGGAGTCGATCCCCCAAACAATGGGGAATGTATCAATGAATACTCTCAACTAAATTTTAGGTCTCTCCAATTTCAGATTGATTTCATCAAACTAATGAGGAAAAATAAATAATCAATCATAAATAAAAATGAATAAGAGAGGGGAACTAATTACCATGGTCATTTTGGATTAAAATTAATCTTGATTGCACATGAAAAAAAACTAATTGGATGAATATCCATTCCTATTTTTTAAATTTTAGAAATATTAAACCCTATCAATATACCATATAATCTCAATTCCTGACCATTTGATGAGTTAAAATAACGAAACGTATTATGATAAAATAGAAATTTTAGATGAATAATCACATTAAATGTTCATGAATTTATTTTCATAATAATTTGGGGTTTTCAATTTTATTAAACACACTTGATCAAATTTAATAAGATATATCATTTTTTTCTGTGAAATAAAAAAATTTGAACATGATCATAACACAGGTGAAGAATTAAGTAGAACAATTTGGAATGCATCCTTTTCTGTTGACGTTTATCCTCCCATGTGTTTATCCAACAATAATGAGTTTATCACAAATGAAAAATAAACCCATAAAAATATGGTAGAAAATAGAAAAAACATAATGAATAGAATAAAATGGAATCAAAGTAAAAAAGAAACAACATTACATGAAGTGAAGGGAAAAGAGAACAACAATGTAAGAAGAAAACAAATGAACATATAACTTCAGGATGAAACCATGCATCTTCACTTTGGTGGTCAATCCTAATGGTTATAGTGGATCCCTCATCACATGACCATAATACGACTTTTATAATCATAGAGGTAATCCATAAGGTATTCTTGTTTAATCCAAGTGTTAAATGGTTATCTGAGTAAATGTAGAAGTATCCCCAGTCGATGATAAGTAAAATAACCATTTTTAATGAATTTACAAATAATATGATATATAATGTACTTAACAGGAGTGTAATGTGTGAGGTTGAAATTTTATTTTTCATGGTCTATAAATTGTTCATTCCTTATATAATATCACATCATGTGAGTGATTACACAACATTTATTATTTGTCTTTAGCATCAAATTTTATGTTTTTTCTCGTTCATTTTTTTAGACTCTAATACCAAGTGTGATCATCCAATATAATGGTAAACCATAATTTAATGAATTTATTGAATTTTTTTTTAATTATTTTCCTTTGATTCAATCCCAAATTAATGTTTTCACACTGAGATTATTTACGGCTCGACAAAAAGATCCTTTCAATTACCAAAATGCCATGTTTCCCTTTATATTTCACCAATGTATGGTCATGTATAAAAATATACCAAAACGTATCACAAAATAATTCAATATAAAATCAATAACTAATTAAATTAAATTAATATAAAAAATAGGTTAATATATATATATAATAGAGATATCAATAAGCTTCAATAGTTTGCTTATCGCCTAGAATTTCTAGCTCTCTTGAAAGGTATCAAAAAGTGTTCCACAATTATTATCACATGAACTACCATAATAATCCCCATAAAATTCCATGTAAAGATAAAATTGAGTATGGGATGGATAATTATGTTATGGAGTAGCAAGTTGAGATTTTGGGTTTAATGGTAAATTACTAGCTTCATTAGTTTGTTAAATTTGGCATAGTGGTGTAGAGACATGGATTAGATTCTCAAAAGTCTTGGGAGCATGAATAATTTTTGAGGGAGATATAGCCTAATGTTTTTTCAGAGATCCAGTCTTCTGGATGAGTTATTGGGTATAGGATATCCTTTTTTTTTTGAGATTGTAACATTTAGGATAGAAGGTTTTTTATTTTTACTGTTTTTTAGTATGTGTTTAGGGTATATGGGTGTATTATTTTTTTAGGTGTTTCTATAGGAGGTTGTTGATGGTGCTTTATATAGATGGAATTTATAACATAAATCCCCAACTAATGATGTGAATTTAGAAATATGAAGAATTAAAAAAAAATGAATGAAATTATATTACACCGTAATACCTTTTTCCATAATAAATATGTCACTCATCATAAATATACCTAATGAAACATATTTTTTGACATAGTAGAGTCATGGGTGATTCAAATCCCAAAATGTGAATTTATAATGTAACCCACTCATGTATATTAGGTTTTATTAAATGATCATAGAACACTATATATATTATTATTGAATCTATTTCCGTCGAACCCAGTATTTCATCATGTTTTTTGGGATTTCTTAATTTTTGTATTCCTTTATTTATCACTCAATCACCTGAATGGTTTGCTTTTTTCTTTATCAATGATCGTTCCTTTGTGCTTCTTCATTACACTTAGGTAAAGAAATGGTGTTGGGATATGTTTATGGGATATTTTTATCATGTGTTTATATTTATTTAATACTTATAGGTTTGATATTATATAATGTCTTAGAGGAAATACACATTATTGATTTTATTGTGGCATGTGAGTTCCATATGGTATGTTTCGTTATATCATTGGCACTAGAAATTATTTTTATAGAAATTATTTTCATATTTTGTAATTATTTTTAGGTAATATATGGTTTCCTATGAGTTATTTATGATGTGGTTGGATCCAATTGTGGGTGGTGTTCAACATTATTTCGAGGGGGGGGGGGGCAGTTTCACTTATATCCAATTAAGGCTGAACCACAATGGATCCGGACATATTTAACAGTTTTCCAAATAAATATGAATTATTATCTTATTTTTATATCTATGAAGTGATTTTTGAGAAACTTTGTGTTTCCCCTTATTTTTAAATTAAATTGGTATTTCTAATGTATATGAAATTTATTGTGAAATGGATTTCAAATAATTATTTAATCAAAAGTTTTGGGTTGAAATTTATATTATTAATTTTTATACCACATGAAATGATTTTAAATATATAACATAGGTGCCTTTTTTACTTAAGGGTAATGAGTTTCAGTATAATATCCTTTTAATTATTTATTGGTTTTCAATTTATAGGGTGTTATCTTGTTCTTATGATGAGAACATTTGGCTCTAGGACATGATGGATTTTGAAGGAGGGTTTAATATTTCATTATTCATCTATTTCTTATTAATTGATGCATGAGACCCGTGGAATTGTTGTGTGCATTAGTAATGACTAATATATGAGTTTTTAAGGTAGCCTGACCATGATTAATTCTTTCCTTATGTTACAAATTTTATTTTTTTTAGATTTTCCATTATTAATACTTGTATTTTTATATTTGATATACCTTATTGGAAATTGTTTTATGGAAATTAAAGTTGAAAACTAAATTTCCAAGAGTTTTTTAGAACAATGGAAAATGGGATATTTGTTTACTATGAACTAATATAAGCTTCTTACTATTAATCATTTTATTTTTTGCATGTTGAGAATATTTTGATTATTGTAGAGAGTCTTGATATAGAACACCTGGGTGGGATCTACTAAGTCATTTTATCTCAAAACCTACACCCCCTAGTGGTGTGTAGACCAAATATTACCATTTGAGAAATGAAAATGAATGGTGACACAATTAGGTGGTGATTTGTGTTTCTAATGTGTATAGGATGATATCTGTGAGATTGCAGGACATGGAAAATATATAACATCAATGTTAGGTTTTACTATTTTTGGTTTCCATTTCTATTTTTGGACCTGAACATTGTTGTTTTATTTATATTTTTTGAAAATATATTGGAACCATTATCACTCTATTAGTTACAAAATATATTTCATTTACATATCAACCAATATTCATTAATATAATGTTTATGTACATATTTAATTTATCTAAATTTATTTTTTTCAAAATAATTCGCTCGAATTTTTTTCAATGATTTTTTGTTAGTCAACAGCCTCTAGGGATTGGGATTTTCCATTAATTTATTTGGTGGATTAGTTCAAGCTCTTGAATTAGAGGGATTCCTTGTCACTTCATTAAATGTACCCATATTGACTTCATAAAATAACATTCCAAAATTATTTTTCGGTGTTGGGAAACAAGGTGGAAAACATAAATATGAACTCTTATGCGATGAATTCACAATTCATATACCGAATAGACCCTCGTTGATCCCTGTAATTATTGAACAATTAATCATCCTTTAATATAGAATAATCCACTATCATTAATAGTGTAAACTTCCACTTTAAGTGTAATGCGAGAAACCGATACATAGTAAATGAAAAAACAACTCCAATTTTTAAAACAATAATAAAACACTAAATATAATGATCATATACCTACAAAATCATAAAGATAAAATGAACAACCATAACAATTTCTTACATATTTGATGACTAAGAAATTCTATGATCTCTATAAACATAATGTTTGAAATAGAGAAAAATTAAAAAACTAGTGGTACCAAATTATTTATATCATCTCAAAAAACCCAACCCACTATAAACTTGATTAATAAAAACTATTATATTAATGTATGTTATCCAATCCTCCCAAATCAAATCACATTTTATATAGAAAATTCAAACGTTATTGGACCCTTAAAACCTAGTTTTAATCCAAATAATCATTTTTATTAAGTAGTGATAAAAAGATATATAATTACCTAATATAAAACATTACATTATCTTAAGATTTAAATCAAGATTAAATTATCTTTTATTTGAGTATCTTTCTTGATTTATATTTTTAGAAACTAGTACATTAAACATAAATAACAAAACGATAAAATAAAATGATAAATCATCCAATTAATCTCCATTTTTTCTACAATATAAAATATTCATATTATGTATGATTTTATTTCCTGGGAAATCTCCAGAAATTTCAACTTTTCTTCTAGATTTACCTCACGAATAAATAAATTATGATAAAAACAATTATATTATTGTATGAGAATAGAAGCTTAGCAAGGGATACAAAAATAAGGAGAACCGTATATCTAGTGAACACATTAAAAGTTATATAAAGGTCACCTTATCATAAAATCCATTTGACCATATGAAATAAAACATTTTCATATGAAAAAAAGAATACAATTTGCTCAATGAAAATCATTAAAACACATAACAAGAAATTAATAACACATGTTAATTTATAGAACAACATTCATAGAATGTTTTAAAACCATGTAAGAAGTAAATGTAACCTAGTAAAATAAATAGGATAATCCCTTATGTAACTTCCTTCTTCTTACCTATTATGGCATGAGATATTCCCTAATGCATTATGTGTTATTCGGGAACACCCATCATTTAATAGGCTTTCCTGGAACTATCTAGACCACACCAACATATAAGTTGTAATAGGATCACCCAGTGTTATTGTAGACACCTAATAACATAATTATTATGTAACATATCAGAAATAAAAAATTCTGTGTGCTGATTTCCACCAGAAAATAGTGTAAACTATGTTTTACAGTCATAAGAAAAAATAAACTTTTCTTTCAAATACCCATTTTCTATATAAAAAAACCACTTTCTTTTGAACCAAAATTTTAATACCAAAATAAAAATGTAAAATGGAATGGTATATTCATTTTTGGAAACATGAAATCATTTAAATTAATCTAAAAATCATCTAATGGGTATGGTAGTGGAAAATTCATTTCTGGCATGTACGTAATGAATAGAACATGATTTTTCATTACTTCAAATGTACCATATAAAATACATAAAATGATTCCTTTTGAAAAAAAAATTAAAATATTATGTAAAATGTATTTAATAAATATATTTTTTATATGATAAATTATTTAAAAACATTGAAATTTAAGATAAAAATAATTTGGGAAAAAAATATTAAATGTTGATTTATTTAAAGGAAGGGTCCTTCATCACTAAGGAAACATATGAATCCTAGAATACAGTGAATAATAAAATTAAGAAACATTATTTAATAGTATAAAATGTAAATTACCGATAAAATATGTAAATGGGTCTATATATACATTTTATAAATGAATAAAGGTGCATAAAATCATGGCATTCCTCAATGAAAGAAGATTGAGATGAAATCCCTTAATTTAAGCCTGATTCATCACATATTTTTTTTATCATACTAGAAAATAATAATATATTAGTTATTTCCATTCTTGATAACCATTTTCAGGTTTATCAAAACTTTTATTTAACTTATTACCATGTTATAAACAATTACTTGATCAATTAATTTGTAGTCAATATTTTTTTAAATATTAAAGTTGTGTATCATAAATGAATTTAATAGGTTGAATATGGACACATGGAAATTATTTAAATGTATCTATAATAACAATAATAATGAAATATTAATAATATTTAGAAATCAATTATTATTTTAAAACCAATTATGGAAGATGGTTATGGAAAATGAACCAATGTTAAAATCTTAGAGATGGTAGTATATACATATGGATTAGTAATGTTCCAATTTCTCAATGATAATTTTAAAAGAAGGTATCTATACTTTAGCAATATAGAATTATCATTATATCATTAATAAAAAATTATTTAATTATAATTTCATATATATATATATATATCATTGTTTTTATTTTCCTTTGGAAATGAATTGCAACACTTCAAGGAGGGGGTAGTCCATACATCCATGAATGACGTTATATCTTTTTCAATGTGTCAAAAGATAAGATGAAAATGATATATTATACTTATATAAATTTAATTGTTTCATTATTATCATAATTACATCATTTATATCATATAAAGTTATTATAGTTACCCTTATTAACTTCTAGGTAACATTTTAGTGAAAAACATATCAAATCGCTTCGTGAGAAGGTAGTTTATCGTACACACTAGTGACTTTATCGTCTCCCCTATAGTATGAAATTTAAAACATGTGCATATGATATAATTACTCTATATGTATTATTATGTTATAAATATTATAAACATCATATAATATATTATGCCCATCGTTATAAACAACTATGAAATGTGGTAATGGAAAAACGAACATTATAATCTCATGAGGCAGTAGTTCGACATACACATGAATGATGATCATATACAACATTTTATTTAATTGTGTGTGTTTATAATTATTTCCATTAAAATAAAAATATATTTAAATATTTATGATAATCAATTTATTATATAATCAAGGTATAAGAATAATTAAATTGCGTGTGGAAGGATGCAAACCCAAATTTATTATTGATGAACATGACCTATTCTTCTAGTAAATCCTTCAGGTTTTCACCAAAGGACTTCCATATTTATATTCCTGATAAAATAGTTGTTTATAAGAGGATATTAAGGACTTTTTATGTCTTTTGTGAAGGGTATGGCCAAAACAATATCTTTGAAGGTGTGAAGAAGTGGGACGATTTATTTCCCTTCTATTGGGGAGTATGAGTGTTATTTTTGCAAATACCAAAATGTAAAAACTATTGGGATGTATCCCGGAACACATGTTCCACCAAAAATTTAATGTTTTTTTTAAAATAGTTTATATGGTCTAAATATGGCTATTAAATAGGGGTTTTTTACAAAATTTTGGTCATTTCCACAACTTTTATTTTAGGACTAACAACTAAGTAAACTCATTTTTACCTCAATCACAATAATTAATTCTAATTTATTTCACAAATATTTCTGTTCAAAAACTATGTTGAACATAATAAAAATTATAAATTATTATGATTAAAAATAATTAATCTAATTTTCAAAATTTTATTTATATAATTGGATTTTTTTTTCAATATTAATTTAATAGTTGGTGGGAAACAACCATTTTTCGTGAAAATTGTCTTTTTAGAAAAAGATGATTTTATACTAACACAGTGACTAATAAAAATAATTTAATGAAAATAAAATAAAAAATTATATTTTATAGTATAAATATTTCATTTAAAATAATCCACATTAGTTATTATTTTAATAAATTAATAATGATAAACATTATGCTTCTTAGAGAGATTTTATGAAAAACGCATCTTCATACCCAAAAATAAAAATATATTAAAAACCAATATAATTTTGTTTTTAAATTATTTAAGTTGATTAAATAATTCATGTATAATAATTAGACTACTTCGAATAATATTTTAAAAAAATTGAGTCTCTAAAATTAAAAAATTTATCAAAATATATGATTTTTTTGAAAAAAATAGAATTTATCACTATTCACAAAAAATAATTATTTTTCAAAAAATAAAAAAAGTTAAACCACAATTTAATTTTTATATGATTAAATATATAATGATATTTTAATGAAAAAATTAAAATTCTAAAATTTTTAAATTAATATTTTAAATTAATATTTGTAATAAAAGTTTTTATTTAAAATAAATTCCTTTTAGATTAAAATTTACTTAATATTTGTTAAATTTATATGACAAACTAATACATATTAATTAATTTAAAATTGATTTATTATATCACTACATGGGTTTTTACACGATTCTTACTTGTTAGAATTTTTATCCCTTTAATTTAATTCAATTACTTAATATATGGGATATTTTTTCACATATCATTTTCAGATTCCTTTGTTGTGTCTTCAACCATATCATTTGTTCAGAAAACAATAAGATGGTAGATATTCTTATTTAGAAATTTTTTTTCTCTAATATCAATAACCTCAGTTTTCTATTCCTAATCAGAAAAAATATCTTATAACTGAACATCATCAGGGCTCAAAGAAAGAGATGAATCCAACACCGACTTATTTACCATTAAAAGATAAGATATGTTTTGTACTAGAGATAAACTTAGAGGTGAAGCCACTCAATATGAAAATAATAAAAGTTTTTACACGATTCTACATGTTCCAATGAACCATGGACTCAACGTCCCCTTTCATACAATAAGTTAATATACTTTTCTATAGTGATTCATTGAGAAAAACATGATCACATGCCTCAAAATAAATATTGTTATCTAATTATCCACATAATGTTTCTTCATACTCGGAGTTATCCACATGTTACAACGAATAAACTATATCATCATGGCTATTTTCACTAAAATATATTTTCCCATCAACTTCCTTTCACCTAATTCAACCAAAAATCTAGTTTCTGACATATCTTTCCATATAATTACTCATTTGGTTCTATCAATATACTAGAATAAAAAGTTTTATAATAATAATACTCAACCAAAGAAATTTATTGAACCCAAATTCATTGGAAATCCATTATTCAAGAACATATCATATCTTCCACAGTCTGAATCATCTGCTTAGACAATCCATTGGATTGAGGATTAAAATCTATACTAAAATTTAATTTTGTACCCAATGACTTTTGAAGTCCTATCATAAAATTGGTTGTGAACCTATAATCATGGTCTGATACCATAGAGAGAGGCAATCTAATTAACTTGAATACCTTTTTCAAATACATTCTAGAATAGTGATATAAATACATCATATCTAGTATGGGATGTAAATGGGAATCTGTAGTTAATTGATCAAAAATAACCAAAATTTCATTACTACATTGATAATTATTTGGAAACCCTATATTTAAATCCAATAACTTGTTCTACCTTTTACACACTAGAACATGAAGAGGATTAATATGCCCCATCATTAACTATTGTTTCTTATTATTCATTGACAAGTCAAAAAATTATTCATAAAGTTTGTAATATCAATTTTTATTATTTCCCACCAATAATATTCTTAAATGCCTCTATCCATTTAAGTGCTTACCAGATTAATGTAATGTGGAGAATTATAAGATTTAGTCAATCACTATTTCCTAATCTAGGAATCACAAGTCACACAAGTTATATTGAAAAATTGTAATACAAGTTCTTCATCAATATTAATATCATTCAATATTCTCATGAATCGGGATTCTACCTTTTCCTAAAAATATTTTTACTCTTTATATTCTATCTTAATTCATTCTTAAGAAGTTGACTATACTAAAACATGAAATAAAATAGAGAATATCCCTATATCTAAGGATTTTATTCCAAAAATCACCAAATAATTAACTGAAGGTTAACTTTCCAAACAAATCATGTTTAATATATAATGTAGTTTTTGACTCAATGCATCAAACACTTTTTTTTACTTTTCCATGATTGTAATGAATCATGAAATCATAATCCTTGGTTACGTCTAACCATCTTCTATGCCAAATGTTCAATTCATTTTCATTAAATATATATATAAATAATATTAGTATATATTTCCCAATTTATGAAATAAAAATTATTCCACTAAATTTCTAAATCAAAAAACAACATCAGCGAATTTAAAAACATTCCTTAGGTAAATTAACTCTTTCAGATTCAACTATTGTGAAGAATAATAAATGATATAATCGTGCTTATATAAGAAAAAACTAAGTCAATTCAATAAAGCCTCATTTTTTATGAAAAAATAATAATTCCCAAAAGTAATTTGAAAATTTGAGTAGTCAACGGTTATCTTTTCAGTTCCAAAAAACAACCATGAAATTATTTTTTCCAGATGAACATTACTCCTTCACTACATACCTTAGTTAGCGGGCAAGAAAACCAAAAAATGTTTTCAAAAAATATCCAGTAGTAACTTAATAAACCATAAAAACTATGAATCTTGATGATAATTTGGTGTATTTTATCCCAAAAAAATATAATTTAAATAGGGTTAATAATTATTCCATCATTTGAAATAACATGTCTAAGGAATAAAACGTTTTTATACCAGAATTCAGAAATTCTAATTTTCTCATACAGTTCATTTTCCTTTATGTTTTCTAAAATAACATTAGGTTACATTAATATTACTCTTGAGATTTTTAATATATCAAAATTTCATCAATAAACATAAACACATACATATCCATGACTTCCTGAAAAATTCTATTCATAATGTCCATAAATGCAGTTGGTGAATTAGATAACTCAAATTTAATAAAAAAAAATTTAATTCACATATATAGTATAAAAACATGTATTCTTAATATCATCCACCTTCACATTAAAGTAATAGTATTCTAAGCTCTATTTATCCTATGTAAAACACTATACCCCCTTGTTTTGGTCAAAAAATCTTTAATTTGAGGTAAATTATACTTTTTTTAACAACGATGTTTTTGAAGGCTATATAATAAATTAAAAGTATCATTAAAACATATTTATTTTTAATAAGTAAAATAATATCACCTGATGGTGATGTTCTTAGTCGAATGAAACATTCATCTAATAACTCATGTTTTTTATTTAACTATTATTAAATTTAAACATGATACATTCGATAAGGGGGATTAGAAATTGGACTAGAATCAGGTTCTAATCCAATAGTAAATTCAACCCCTTTCTTTAGAATAACATGAGGAAAATCATCCACAAAAACATCTGTGTATTCATTTAATACTGGTAAATCACCAATTTGAACAGTTCCTTTATTTTCATAAATAAATATCTAGTCAATTTTCAGTTTCTTAGTACGATATCAATGAAATGAAATCATTGAAGACAACAACATTTTCACTGAAATATATCATATCAGGATAAATTAAAATCCAAACCATACCAAAAATGATATCAAAATATACTATTCTATGTTCTACCAGATTTTCATGAAACACCATGTTACTTATAACAGTATGATGATTCCCATAAATATTCATTTATTCAATAAATCCACCTGGAGTTTTCACAAAATTTATTATCTTATATTAACTAGGTGATATTACAAATTTACTTGAAAATTATCCAAAATGAAATATTGTGAAGAACCTGGTCCAAACAGGGTATTGTCATAATTCAAATATACATGCATCATACCTTTCAATAATTCTATTGATAGCCCAAAATCAACTGTATTATTGTAGGATCACATCGTTAGAGATTTTTATTTTTGATATAGATGAGTTCCATCTTGTAAAAAAAAATTCAAGAATGAATTATTATAATAAACCCACACATTTAAAATAAATCACCTCATAAATTGAGGGCTATATGATACCCCATTATTTGATTCTTATAAATTCATTTCAATGAATTTGAAGGCTATATGGAAAAACATTCCAAATCGGTAGCACTTCACATACCGCACCATATATTCTTTGAAATGTATTTTTTTCATTTAGATCAATTAGTGGGGGTATAAATCCAGACTTCTTATCTCATTTTTTCTACATTTTCGGCAAACATTACCTTTTTCTATTGTTTTAGTCTTAAGGAATGCACGTGTCGGAAAACATCATGTAAACATTCTCAACATAATAAACCAAATTCTCATAACTTTTAAATTATAATGTGGATAATTATTTCCATAAAATTGAATTCAACCCTGACTAAAATATTTTAATTTTAGAATTTAAGTCTCGAATCAAATATCCCAAATAATTAGCCATTATTTTAAAATTTTCTTCATATCCTTAATATTCTAACTCTATTCCAGGAATTATTTTTCCATCTAAACAACAAACCGTAAAGAAATATTCCTATCATTTAATTTATCCTATTTCATGGAATTATGATTGTCCTTTTGTTTGGTATTCTTATCCTATGACCTCCATCAATCAGTTTCAACATAAAAATGATGAGATGAAAGATTTAACTTTTGGAGTTATGAATATACAGGACATCAAATATATTTTCTCATGGAATGATGCATACATATGCTACCATAAGATCAGATGATCCATTTAATGATGGGGGTTGTTACCCAATGAAATTATCTACAAAATACATATTCCATCATGGTGGATTAGGATCATGTCTATCAAGGATACCACCATCATTTATCGCCTATTTCAACTGAGCCACACACTAACACAAACTGTTTTATTTTAATTCTGAAAGTCTCTATATTCATATTTGAAAGGAAATTTTCCTCTATTTTTCTCCCAAATATAGCTTCTATGGTTATAATGTAGGTATCCAATCTAAATATATATATTAGGTGAAGAAAGATGGTAATCCTCAAATGATGTGACATTTTAACATGATCGAAATGTAAAATATTATAATGGAATTCTCTTATCATTATCCTAAATTATATCTTTATCGATACAAACCATTGTTAACAACAATAATTCTTAAACATTAAACATTACATTATATTGAGTTTTATGTCAATAAGCAATTATCTTTCATTAGAGGATCACTTCAGGTTTTCATTTTTAGATAATATGACCATAACAGAAATATTAAAAAATCATAAAATAAAAAGTGTACACTTATGATTAGTAACCTTTTATGATAATATAAAATATTTAAAATTAATATTTATTTATATTCATGTAAAATATCCATGAAATTCAACATGACTTCTTACCTTACCTTTCCCATCATTAAATACTGAGAAAATAAATTAAAAACATGGGATGTCCATAAAATATCAATAAGGGAAAAAAGTAGAAGAAAAACACTTATTCAAGTCAAACCATGAAAATGCATATAAACATTACATTTATCTTAAATTTTATTAGTGAATATAAAAAACACATGAAATAAAATTCTAAAATAAAATCACTAAAACTCAAATAATGTAATTAAAACCCATTTTGGTAACATAGAGAAAATAATAAATAACAAATTTTAAACATGTGTCATAAAAAATTGGTTCCTATTTAAATATATATGAGATGACATTCGGTAACACCCTCATTATTTCATGTTAATAAAATAAATATTACCTAATTCTTTAGAGTGATATCTAGTGGAACCCACCATTTAATCAGTAACGGGATAACTAAGAATTATCTTGGACACCCCATAATATAAGCTATAATAGGCTCATCTAGTGCTATCTAGGACACCCCATCGTGAAATTATCATTTAACATTTCATGAACAAATCATATGAATAAATTTAATTTTCCATTATAAATTATTTGAAAAACTCTTTTAAAATCAAATGTAAAAAACAATTTTATTTTAAAAACCCATTTTGTATATAAAAATAATGTTTCATTTTCAAAACACATATTAAATACCAAATTACCCAAAAAATGATAAATATTTTTTCATTGAAGGAAAAAATGAAATATTTTTAAGGAATCCCTAAATCAAATAATGGTCACAATTTTGAAAAACTGATTATTGTTATGTTTGTTAAGAGTAGAAAATTCCATTGGTCATTTGTAAAAACATTCTATGTTGAACATGGAATAAATATTTCATTTGAAAATAATTTAAAATAAAGTGTAAAATTTAATTTATAAACCCTTTATTTTTATATTAAATCATTTATGACATATAAATTGATGAGGAGGGAGTTTGAGAGAAAAAAATTAAAAGTAGATTTCTTTGATGTAAAAGTACATTATTATCTAAGAAGCACATGAACCATTAAAAAAGTTAAGTTATAACATTTAAAAACATTTAATAATATGATAACAGTTATATTTATGATATTTCATTTCATATTGTCTGTACATACACCATAAAAAAATGCGAATAACATCAACAAGTGCCATAATGAAAAGAAATTGTGATAAAGTCCCTTACCTCGAGTTTGATTGGTCTTGGGAGTCTTTATATTAAATAATAAAAAATAGGCTAATTATTTAATTTTTTTGAAATTTTTTGTGTTAATCATTACCTATACTTCACTTATTACCAAGATATATACAATTACGTTATCCATTATCATTAATTGAGGAGTTTTGACCATATTATGTTTATGTGTAAAAATTGGATTTGGTGGGTGGGTTACGGTCAAAGGGGACATTATTTAAATATATCCAAAATTATTATAAATAAATAATAATCATATTTATAGATAAATTATTATGTAAACATAAGTCATTTAATATGGTTATTAAAAATTAACTAGCATTATCATTATTGGAGTAGTATGTCATATGTACGCATTATTAACGTTCACATTTATCAATGAGATTTATAGAAATAATGTGTCCTAAATTTATATTTACATAAAAGAAATTATATCTAAAATACAATATTTTTAACTATATAAAATTATTGTGATGCATTGATGAATAAAATGAATCACATTACTTCAAAGAGGTGGTAGTCAACATGTCCACAAACGAAATAATAAAATTTTTAGTGGGTGAAATGGAAAAATTAAAATGATATATCATATTTATATAAATATAAATATGTATTATATATCATAATTATGTCTTTTATGTCACATATATTAATTATTTTTACCATCATTACCTTCCATGTAACAACATTTTGAAAAAAGCATCACAACACT
This sequence comes from Viscum album, assembly GCA_963277665.1. Classification (NCBI taxonomy): domain Eukaryota; kingdom Viridiplantae; phylum Streptophyta; class Magnoliopsida; order Santalales; family Viscaceae; genus Viscum; species Viscum album. Next base: position 1,364,190,295 of record OY728166.1, on the reverse strand, counting down.
TTGCGAGGTGTGAGTCCACTGTACACATGAGTGATATTATCTTATCTAAAACTATATAAACTTTATAAATGGTGTATATTATTTAATAAATATATGGTTATTAATAAGTTATAAATATCTTATATAAAAATCATGCCATCATTATTACCAATCAAGAGAGGTGGTAATCGAAAAACAAAGGACACTATTTCGTGATGAGGTAGTGAGTTTTACTCACTAATGATGAATTCATAACCCATATAAAAGCAGTTTGTAGGTATTAACCTTAATATCATAACATGTAATTATATTTATGGAAGTAGTTTTTTTTATTATATTGGTATTAGAATAATTTAATACATATGAGAATGAAACAAAAAATGCATGTTGCTGATTGTTGGCTCTTTTTTGGGTAAATCCTTTTGCTTTAAGCCCTTTTATAGTGGAGAAGGAGTTGCATTCTTGTATATACCAAAATGTTAAAATTATTGGGAGTTACCCATTACCTATTTTTACTTAAATAAATAATATTTGGTTCAATACATTAGGTGATATGGTAAACATACGGCCAAAAAACATGTTTTGGGCATGTTTTTTCTCATTCCTACACCATTTCCTTTAATATTAACCACCAAGTAAAATCATTTCTTTTATATTAATCACTATAAATAATTTTAATAGCATTAAAAATTATTTTTTTCCGAAAAAAGAAGTTTGAGTAAAAAGAAATTATAAATTACTATGATTCCAAAAACGGAATCCATTTTTCAAAATTTCAACAATAGTTATGGAAAAAATTAATATTAATCCAATTGTTGCTGCAAGATAGTGGGTTATTTAGAAGAGTATCAATTTAGAAACTGATGAAACTATATTAACTCTATGAATAATAATAATAATAATTATATGAAAATAAAATAATATTTAATTACATATATTATTAAAATTCATTTAAAATTGTGAAAATTTGATTTGATTTTAATTAATTAAAAATTAGAAACATTATGATTTTAAAATAGTTATTTTTTTGACAAAAACAGTCATTAAACCCAAAAGTTATCTCATATTAAAAAAATTAAATTTAATTAAAAAGTAATTATGTGGATTAAATATATCATAAAAAATACTTATGTATATTTTAATAATATTGAAAATATATTTTTACTATTAGATTAATTAATTTATTAGAAGAAGTGACATTAAAAAAAGATATTTTTTTACTATTCATAGAAAAATCAATATTTTCAAACAAAATAACTAAATTTCCAGAAACGTAAATTTTGATATAATGGATTTGGAAATGATATTCATTTAATAAAATTAAAATTATAAAATTTTTAAATTATTCTTTTAAATAAAACCTAATAAGAAAAGTTATGAATTAAAATAAATTTCCTATAAAAAATATTTATCATTTTATCTAATATAACTATAAAATTCATATTAATAAATTGAAATGTATTTCATCTATAATTACCTATGTTTTTATAATATAATACTGATATCTATAAATAATTAATATCATAATGAATAAAAAAATATAATATATTACTTAAGGAGAAACATACACAACAATTTTCAAACACAAATTGGAATTCGCTACACATCTCAATAAGATTAAAGATATCTACCCCGAACTATGATATCTGAATAACATCTAGAAATAATAATCCATAGAAAATATCATAGATCATATTTAAATATCATTCTCGTACCAATTTGATATTTGAATAATAGAAATTGTAGATGCTTTTCATTTGGGAGAGGAAATATCCAAGATATATCACTATAAATTAAACTATAATAACTATATGAAAAAGATCCCCAGCTCCCATAATGGAATATTTAAGAAAAAACAATAAAAAACATAATAATTTATATAAATCTAGTTCCTAACACAAAATACCATCTTACAAATGATTATACATCTCCCATCTTGTTATAGATGGAGTGTCCACATAACCATTATGATACGAAACATCAAATTTGGTAAAACTAAATAACATATATATAATTTAAGAAACATCTAATATGTCTCATTTATAACACCATGTAGAACTAATATAATGGTTGAATGAAAATATAATCATTAGAAATATTTTTCAATCAATCATATGAAAAACAACCCTATTTGGACCTATATACCTCTTGTAAAATGATGTATGTGAATATGATTAACAAAACATAATAACACAGTAGTTAAAAGAAATAATTCACATCTCACACACACTCTAATCGATGCCCATATATGGATACTAAATAATCTTCTCTTATAGTGATGACATGCATGGGATTCCATCTAGAACACTTAAATCATTTCCCCCACATTGAAAAATTGTATCCATTTTGATTAAAATATATATTACAATACCCATAAAAATGGAATTTTTCATGTTAGAATAACTTTTCATAATATCCATTTTATAAGTAAATTTATAGTATAAAGGATTTAATTTTTTTGAAATCATGATGCCAAAATATTTTGAGTCTTCTTTTCATAATTTTTATTAATAGAAAAATACATCAATGAATAAAGAGAATTACCATATAAGTACAATACATAACTGAATATTGCGGTTTTTATTGGTTTTATGTTTTTTATAATACTAAATTGACTATTAATTGATAAACCACTCACTAATGAATCACATTTTTATCATTATTTGGATAAAAATATTATAATAAAATATATTATTCTAAAAAACACCTCTACTCTAACAAATAAAAACGCTCACCATTTAATACTCCTCATACATTAATCATCTTAACATTACCATGAAATATGAAATTAACTCCCTAAAATCACTATTAAATTATTAAGGGGATTGGTTATATCAGGATAACATTTTTTTAAAGAATTTGACTATAAGAAACAAATTTGTATCCAAGAGTATGTTATGAACTCATTGTCACACTCTTTTATTTGAATTCCGAATTTTTTTAATATTTCCCTTTTGAAAAATAAATTCTATGATGCATATGATAATATAAATTATTTTATTTTACTATAATTTTAATTTTAAAATAATATATTAAACAAAAATAACATATTTCTTTCATCAACAAATATATATTAATAAAATTTATAACTAACTATATTTACATTTTAATGAAGAAAATATTTACACCATAAAAAATGGTAATACTATTTTTCAAATATGAACATTAAAATGATATAATAAGATGATTAGATTTCAATAATTAGTAAATAATCAAAAATCTAAAAATGTATTTGGTTTATCATGGATTGTATAACCACATCAATGAACATTATATTTTATGACAATAATTATTCCCATTAAACAACTAATTGCAGACTAAAAAACATGTATTTTGGATGTTTCACATATTATTTATAATATTTACAGGGTCTACTATCAAAAAATTTAATTATATTTTATTAAACCCTAATTTAGATATTATTTCAATAAATACAAAAAAGGGAGTAATTTCACATTTATTTTTATTTCCATAGAAAAATATTAGTTTACTATTCATTGAGTGAAATTCACCAAGTTTAAAATAACTATAAATATATTATTTTTTGGACTACTTGGATCTTGATATTCATTTAATAAAATAGAACAAGTTCTGAATCCAAAAAAATGGGACCCAAAGTAGGAATGAAAATTGTATACCTTTTGGATAGACAAAATTAACCAACATTAAGTAATACTAGCATATATTAGGAAACATGAACCCAAATGGGATAATTCATGTGACATATAAAAACAGATCAATAAATCATGTCATAATAACTTATAAAGGAATATTTGATCATTAGTAATATATTTTGAGGTGTGATAGTGGGGGTAATCAAATTGTGACAACCGGGCCCCGGTGACAACACAAACACCCCACCTTAACATGGCCATCGGGTCTTGGCCCACCAGGTACCACCAGTTTCCCCGCAGACACGTGGGGCCCACATTAGGGTCCACCCGCATGCATGAATGGGTCATCTGACTAATGATTGTCCCCATAGGACAAATCATGTCCTTTCCAGTGTGCTTTGTCCTCAATCAAACACACCCTGGGTAACTTCCGAGAAGGTCACCCATCCTGATCACTACTCCACGCCAAGCACGCAAAAGTGTGGAGTTCTAATCAGACAGATTCTCGAAAATAAAGGTGCACCTTGTTGACATAAATCATATCATTTAGACATTTTACCCTTTATCATTTGGGGGAGTTACATCACCCCCCCCCCCTTTGAGGACAACTTCCTCGTTGTGGGATCTACATCTCAACCCATGCTCACGAACCATCCTCGGGTCCCATGTCGTGACTACCCCTAGCCCGCCTTCATAGGCCAGGGGATGGAGACTAGCACCAAAGGCGTAATTCCTGATAAAAAGGGAAGTCATTGCATTTAGAAATGTAAACAAACACAATAGATTATGCAATAGAAGAAAGCACTAAGTAATACTAAATACAAAATTAAGTGCTGAAAGTAAAGGGGCCAGAAATACAAGCCCAACAGTAAAGTACAGTACTACTGAAAAGCTAGTACAACTGTAGTAAAGTAAAATAGGAACCACTAAGTCATCCTCTGGGAACCCCTCCTGAAGGGTGGGTACAGATGGTCTCCTCAGTGATCCACTCTTGTCCGTCTCCTCCGGGTACCGTATCACTGTGAGGTCCACCTCCGGGTGTCGTCTCGTCGTGAGGTCCAACTCCAGGTACCGTCCAATCCACGTACACTCAGCCTCGGTAAGCGTTGTCCAACGTCTATATCCAACACAATGAGGTGCGGGCATAGCCCAAGAAGGGTTGAGTATAACGATACCTAGTAGGGACTCCGAGACCCTGAAGGTCTCACAAAATCGAACAAGGATAAACCAAAAAAGTATGATTTCAACAGATAACCATTACTTAGGTATATGCCCATACATATACCTAATTTATCAAGTAACCTATCTCAATCATGAGGAAAACACAAAGGTCACTGACTCAGCTCAAACCCGGATTTTTATTCATGAATTCGAAACCATGGCTGCTGGAGAACTCCTCCTCTGTCGTGTACAGTGGGATTGCCTCTACAACCAAATGCTTCCCACTAACCTTGGACAGCTGAAGTACTCCACCTTCCGAGTACTGTGGGCATGCTGTTACAACCAAGTGCTTCACACCATGGGTATGCCACTACAACGAAGCGCTCCCTCTCATAGTCTACAGATGTACTCCTCCTGTCGAGTACCGCGGGTCTGCCGCTACAACCAAGCGCTCCTCTGCCGTGGCTCTGTTGCTATAACCAAGCGCAACCCACTGGGCCATCCAAATCACTCAGAGTCGATTGATCAGTAGTCGTCAAGTTTCAGCCAGCTACTAGGTCTCTGCAATCTTCTCGCTCATCACGGAGAGGTTCCGCTCCACGTGCCACAAGCCGATACTCCAATTGTCACGAAGTATCACATTGAAGTACCTCAAAGGACCTCCACGTCATAGGGGTCTCAACGCAACAGACGGTGCGTCAACCAGACGCCCGATCTGTGAGTTTTTAGGATTTCTGTTTCAGGGGCCCGGTTGGTTTTTAGGCTCAAACCAACCTGACCATACTCCAACAATGTCCGAACCTCAAGTGGAGTATGCCAAAAGAACCGTCTTATCAAAAGGAATCCAACTTAGTTGATGGAACAACAATCAGACGTCCAGTCCTTAAGTTATAAGTGTTTCTGCTCCGAGGGCCTGGTTGGTTTCGGTTTAGAACCAACCCAGCCACTTTTCCACAGTAGTCCAAAACTCACCAAGAGTATCTCAAAAGTACTGATTCGTCACGAGATTACCAGTGCTGCAGACGGCGCGTTGATCAGACTCGTGGTCTTGAAGTTATTCCCATTTAAGTGAAACGGGCCCAGCCCGTCAAGCCTAGTGGGATGGTGGGTCGGGTCATCCCAGTTTCGATGGGTCCGACCCGGATGGTGTCGGACCGGACTGGCGAAGCGCGTGGCTCAGCCCGGTAGGGCGCGACGCAACGCGGCCCGACTTTCCGCAGCTCGGGCCGACCGGCCGAGAAGCTCGACCCGGGTGGCTAAGCGATGCAGGGGGGGGGGTCTCTCCGAAACCGGCAACACTGGTCGGCACTGCCCTCATATCTGGACGGCTATCTTCATGGCTTGAGCGGCCCACACGGGCAGACCGTGGTCTTTCCGTGCAACAACTGCGGCTGCCGCGACCTCCATCAACAGAGCCGGCAGGTGGCCGGCCGGCTCGCCGCCGTAACTTCCCACAGAACACGGGCCATGGTCCTCCGTTGCACAGCGCCCCTTGTCGCGCCACGGTCTCTTGGATCCGTCCAGCTTTAGCCGGCTGGTTCTTCATTAGCTAAGAGGCCCATGGTTGCGGGTCGCGTTCTTTCCCTCTTTGCGCGGCACCCGGTGTCGCGGTCCACTTCAGTCACTGCCACCTCTTCCATCACCGTCTCCATCGAAATAAAACGGGAACCAACGGAGGGTCGTCCGACCATGTTCTTTCGGCCGGTGCCCTCCGCGTTAGGTGGTATCACATGACTAAAGATAAAACATGGTTTCATCGAGGGACGAAGAAAAATTTTATTCAATTTAAAATTGATGCAAACCCCCTACCTCATATTTGACATCACACTTCGACAAGCCACAGATGACGAGCATCGATGTAGTCAGGTGTCGCAGAAGACGGCGTCGTCCCGTCAAAGTTGGAGGAAGAGTCGTTGATGTAGGTGACACTTCTCGTGAGTGAATGTCTTCTCTCTTAACATAGAGGAAGATGAATTTAGGAGAAGTCATGGAGCGTTCTTCGCTAAGAGAGGATGATGTTCTTCATGGAAGAACGAAGCTTCTCTAATTCTCCAAAGGTTCCCCACCAAAATATTTTCTAAACAAATACACTAATAGAATTCTCCAATTTAAAAGAAATTCCATGAAAATCAAATTAATTCAAATTAATTGTTTAAAACTCAAATTAATTAATTAATTCATTAAATAATTGAGTTGGCATACTTAATGAGAGGGAGGTTGAGAGTTTAAAATTCTAAGAGATGAGTTTTCAATTAAAAGAAGGGGTGTTAATGGGGGTTTAAGGGGAGTTGAAAGGTTAGGGGCTCGTGTGGGCCCCAACTCACATTATCGTCTCATGAGAGGATATGTGGGTGTGGGCCCCACCTCTAACTTTCCCTTGTAGGAAATAACCACTAATGATAAATAAAATTATGTTCCAAAACTAAATTTATTTTAATCTAAATCCCCAAAAAATTAACTCTGAACCCGCATAAAATGCAACTGTGGTAATGGTCCCCTTAAGAGAATACCGACACCACGAGTTCATTGGTGCCCTCATATATCAATTCTGAGCACTAGTTCAAAAGATAGAAAACACGCATGTATGTTAACTGAACGTACCCTAACAAAATTTCAGAAATTGATTCCGGGAACACAGAGCCTCAGAATCAGGAGCCGTCAGAAACCGCGGACTCGTAAAATTCCAAAGTATTTAAGAAAAAATATTCCTTGAAATTTCCGGGTCTTTAAATTACCCACACCTCAGGTCTTTACATCCCCATAAAGCTATAACATACATTTGGGAAACATATTAGGGTACAGAGCATGCATCTAAGCCACCCGGTCCCATGTTCTCTCCTGGAGGTTCCCGTACTGCCAGCAAATGTGCACCAGAGGAATCAACCATCCCCATAATACTCACTCCTTTCGATCCCTGATCTCCACTATGACATCCGTGAATGTCGCCCCATCGTCGATGTCTAGATCCCTGTGGTCGATGTTGTGGGATAGATTTTGCACGCATCTCCTAAGTTGAGCTAGGTGAAAGATGTCGTACACCCGATGCAACTGAGTTGGAAGGGCCAGGCAGTAAGGCAACTCACCTACTCTGCTGAGGACCTTGAACGACACAAAGAAAGGTGGAGATATCTTTTCACCTCATCCAAATATCTTTAGACCTCCTTGAGGTTCGACCCATAGGAAGACATGGTCACCATCCTAGAACTCCACTAGTCTTCGTCCCCTATCGACATTGGACTACTGTCTGCTATGCGCAGTCTTCATCCGCTCTTGGATGATTTCCACCTTCTCCGTCGTAGCCTGCACCATCTCTGGTCCTACCAGAGCTGCTCAAATTTATCCTTTGCTGAAAAGAGAAATATGGTCTATTCCCCTCAATGAATCGCGTTCTATGCCTAATGCAGTAAATCCTGACATGAACGGTACTAATTCATGCCATGGACAATGTCGTAAGGCCTAAACGCTAATACCAAGAGATACAACCATCACTCTCACCTCCATGGGTTGATTCACACAGTCAGCATTAGTGTTTGGTCACTAGGTCTCCTCCAGTAGAAATCTCGAAAGTGAGGGTCAGGTCAACAATTTTAACCAGAACCTATTAGTATTAACCACACAAGAAAACAAACGTCAGAAGGAAAAGTTTCTTTTAATAATGCAACTAAAAGTAAAAAGACACATAACAAACAAAAACAACAACATCAAGGAATCAATAATCACCAAGAACAAAGGACTACATTCCTGGATCTAGTCCCGCTCCTTTCCACCTACTTCCGGAGCTCCATGGTCGTATGCTTAAGCTGCCTAAATATGTGATCTCCCTTTTCCACTCATTCCCTGCGGTCGGGGTGGACCTCCTGGTGGTGGTGGTGGAAACACCTTGAAGTGTCATCCACCACTAGCTGCACGACCAGCTCCTATGCCTTGGTCTCTTCCTCCTTGCAGTCCGCCTCGATCAAACATCTACCTCTGCCTGAGAGGTCCTTCATCTATCTACTTTTCGTTTCCACGACGGGTCAGACAGTCACGTGCCATGTGACAAAGCCCGCTGCAGGAGTAATACCGTCTGATCCTCGTATAGCTGGCTCTGTTTCGTGTGCCTAACACAACCAAACCCGTACCCTAAGGTCACCCACCTGTTGGCCTAGTCCGCTTGGACTTCGATGTCATTTGTCTACTACCAGCTACAGAAGACTCCGCTATGATCGGAAAGCCCTGCGGAAAGAGCATTAGCTCCTGAGCCCGCACAGAGCGTAGAGTTGCTGCTACAAACTCCACCCAGAAAAGAAACTTGAAGTCTCCCCAGGTGAGGGTCTCGTAATCGTAAAACTGGAGCATCAGGCTCCACCAACTCTCATATTCTCCATGAAAGCGACTAACAGCTAGGTACACCATCAAGTCAGAGGGTGTCCCAACTATGTGGAAAACTCGTGCTACAACCTCGAGCCAGCATCTGACCTTCTGAGAATTTGTCTCTCCTCAAAACCATAGAGGCCTCTATCGGAGGAACCCATGAAACTTTCTTAAGCAGCGTGCACCCTCTGCTGTTGGGGCAGATGGAAATGGTAGCCCAGCGGTTAGTGGAGCCACTAGTGCCTCTGTTGTGATGGGCCCTGTACCCTGGCCTCACTGCTCTGTGGGATACCATCATGATCTCCACCTGGAACCCGCGTTGACTGACTAGGTGAAGACATCCTGAAAACGAAACAGGTGCTCTATGATCAAAATATTATTCCTGGTGAGCTGACCTGGTTTTAGATGACTTAAAGGAAAACTTTTGATAGACACACACAATTAGTGTTTTCGTGCACTAAGTTGGAAATCAGTAGTCAGGGTCTGGGTGTACGGACGCGTCGGCCGCCGCACAAACATAGGACTCCCAAAACTGAAAACCACACTCAGTATTCTTAAAACTATTTCCTCATAGAACGAATGATAAGAGTCATGTGTTATACGTTAGAAACGACTCCTCTGATTCCAATTTGTCACGACCCGTTCTCAGGGCCCATTCCATGACTACCCCAAGCCCGCCTTCATATGCCAGGGGCTGGCGACTAGAACCAAAGGCATAATTACCAATAAAAGGGAAGGCATTGCCTTTATAAAAGTAAACAAACACAACAGAGTACACAATAGAATAAAGCACTAAGTAATACTGAATACAAAAGTAAGTTTTGAAAGTAAAGGGGCCAGAAATACCAGCCCATCAGTAAAGTAAAGTACAACTGAGAAGCTAGTACAACTGTAGTAAAGTAAAATAGAAACCACTAAGTCTTCCTATAGGAACCCCACATGAAGGGTGGGTACAGATGGTCTCCTCAGTGCTCCACGCCGGTCCATCTCATCCAAGGACCGTCTCCTCATGAGGTCCACCTCCGGGTACCGTCTCGTCGTGAGGTCCACCTCCAGGTACTGTCTAGTCCTCGTACACTCATCCTCAGTCAGCGCTGTCCATCGTCTGCATCCAACATAACGAGGTGCGGGCATATCCCATGCAGGTGTCAGTATAACGATACTTAGTAGGGACCCCGAGACCCTGAAGGTCTCACAAAATCCAACAAGGATAAACCAAAAAAGTATGATTTCAATGGATAACCATTACTTAGGTATATGCCCATACATATACCTAAGTTATCAACTAACCCATCTCAATTATGAGGAAAACATAAAGGTCACAGACTCAACTCAAACCATGATTTTTATACACGAACTCGAAACCACGGCTGTCGGAGAACTCCTCCTCTATCGAGTACAGTGGGCCTGCCGCTTCAACCAAGAGATTCCCACTAACCTTGGACTGATGAAGTACTCCACCTGTCGAGTACTGTGGAAATGCTGCTACAACCAAGCGCTTCCCACCACGGGTCTACCGCTACAACCAAGCGCTCCACCTAAAAGCCTACAGAGGTACTCCTTCTGTCGAGTAATGCGGGTCTTCCGCTACAACCAAGCGCTCCTCCGTCGTGGTTTTGCTGCTACAACCAAGCGCTCCCCACTGGGACATCCGAATCACTATGAGTCGATTGATCAGTAGTCGTCAAGTCTCAGTCAGCTACTAGGACTATAAAATAAGCTCGCTAGTCACTGGGAGGGTCCGCTCCACATGACCCAAGCTGATACTCCAGGTGTCACGAAGTCTCATGTTGAAGTACCTCAATGGACCGCCACATCATACGGGTCTCAACGCAACAGACGACACATCAATCAGACGCCCGGTTTGTGAGTTATTAGCATTTCCATTCCAGAGGCCCGGTTGGTTTTTATGCTCAAACCAACCCGATCGTACTCAAACAACATCTGAACCCCAAGTGAAGTATGCAAAAAAAAAACCTTCTCATCAAAATGAAACCAACTTAGTTGATGGCGCGTCAATCGGATGTCCAGCACTTAAGTTTTAATTGTTTCCACTCCGATGGCCCGGTTGGTCTTAGTTTCGAACCAACCCGAACATTTTTCCAAATTTGTCCAAAACTCACCAAGAGTATCATAAAAGGACAGCCTTGTCGCGAGAATCCCAGTGCCACAGACAACGCGTCGATCAGACACGCGGTCTTGAATTTATTCTTGTTTATGTGAAATGGGCCCGTCCCGTCATGCCCAATGGGCTGGCGGGATGGGTCGTCCCAGTTTTGGCGGGTCCGACCCGGTTGGTGTCGGACTGGCCCGGTGAAGCGCGTGGCCTAGCCTGACCCAGGCCGGCCCATCATAGCCCAGCGCAGCTCGGCTGGCCGCGGCTCTGCCCCCCTCTTTCCTGAACCCGTAGCGCCGGTCGGCGGCGCCCTCCTATCTGGTTGGTTAAAGCTGGCCGATCTTCCCATCTTGAGCAGGCCGCAGTCCTTCCGTGCGGCACCTGCGAGTGATGCGACCTCCATCAACTCGGCCAGCGGGCGGGCGGCCGACTCACCGCCAAAACGGCCTGCAGAATGCTGGCCGCGGTCATCCGCAGCGCGGAGCAACTTGTAGTGCCGCAGTCTCTTCGATCCTACCGACTTTATCTGGATGGTTCTTTGTCGGCTGAGTGGCCCACAGTTGAGGGTCGCAGTCTTTCTATCTTTGCATGGAACTCAGTTCCGCGGTCCTCTTCAGTCGCTGCGACCTCTTCCATCACCATCTCCATAGAAATAAAATGAGAACCAATGGAGGGTCATCGGGCCGTGTTTGTTCGGCCTGCGCCCTCGGCATTAGGCGGTACCACATGGACGAAGATAAAACATGGTTTCATCGAGGGAGGAAGAACAATTTTATTCAATTTAAAATTTAAACAAACCCCCACCTCTTTTTTGACGTCGCACGCCGACAAGCTACGGAAGACGAGCGTCGCGGTAGTCGGGCGTCGCAGAAGACGGTGTTGTCCCGTCAACATTGGAGGAAGAGTTGTTGACATATGTGACACTTATCGTGAGCGATGTCTTCTCTCTTGACGTGGAGGAAGAAGAAGGTAGGAGAAGTCATGCAGCATTTTTCACCAAGAGAGGATGATGTTCTTCGTTGAAGAATGAAGCTTATCTAATTCTCTAAAGGTTCCCCACCAAAATATTTGATAAAAAAATATTCTAATAGACTTCTCCAATTTAAAATAATTTCCATGAAAATCAAATTAATTAAAATTAATTGTTAACAACTCAAATTAATTAATGAAGTCATTAAATAGTTGAGTCGCCATACTTAATGAGAGCGAGATGGAGAGTTTAAAATTCAAAAAGAGAGGAGTTTTCAATTAAAATAAGGGGAGTTAATGGGGGTTTAAGGGGAGTTGAAAGGTTAGGGGATCGTGTGGGCCCCACCTCACATTATCCTCTCATGGGAGGTTATGTAAGTGTGGGACCCCCTGTAACTTCCCCTTGTAGGAAATAACCACAAATGATAAATAAAATTGTGTTCCACAATTTTATTTAGTTTATTCTAAATCCCCAAAAAATTAACTCTCAACCCGTATAAAATGAAACTGTGGTGAAGGTCCCCTTAAGCGAATATCGGCGCTGTGATTTCATTTGTGCCCTCAGATTTCAATTCCAAGCACAGTTTAAAAGATAGAAAAAGTCACACATAAGTTTACTGAATGTACCTGAACAAATCTTCTGAAACTGATTCTGGGCACACCGGGCCTCAGAATCAGGCGCCTTAAGAAACCGCAAACTCGTAAAATTCCAAAGTATTTAAGAAAAAAAATTTCCTAAAAATTTACGTGTCTTTACAGGATAATCAAACAACTTTTACAAAGATAAACTTTACATTAGTAAATCAATAAGACTTTATATTAGTAAATAAAATACAAATCAATATAAATAACTGCAACGTAGGTAATATTTAGATTTAAAAACAAATATATAAATTAAACACTATCTTTTATCCATATTTTATAGTCAAATATCAATGGGGAAATAAATTAATTCAAATTTTAGAGGAATAAATTGAAGGAAAATTGGATAACCCCGAATATAATAAACATTTCTATCCACATAAATTAATGACGACATAAATATTTAAAATAAATATTACAGGCAAGGAAAAATATAATGAGAAAGAGGGTTCATCTTATAATGTCCCATTTTTTTATTTTTTTCTCTCTTCATCCAATATACATCAAGATCTATAAAATTATCTATCTAGGTGTTATATATTAATGTATTCTTAAAATCCGTGTTTATACTATATGTTATACTAATTGATGTTAAATGTTTCACTTCTTTTGTTTCTTCTTTTGTTTCATTTTTTTATTTTCATAATACTAAAATAATAAATTAACAAAAAAATACTCATGATTTTATAGATAAATGGGATTAGGAGATTATTTAAGTCGGTTGGATTGTTTCCTCACCATTTCATTCTCAACACTATTCTATTAGGATACACCAGTTGAATATATAAAAAGTCTACGAATCCTGAAGGTTATTTATTTACTATGATGAAATTTAAATAATTATACAAAAATTGGAATAATATTTATATCTTCATTTGTTTCATTTATGAAAATAGATAATTACATTTGATAATAAAGATTAATTAACAATTATATTTTTTGAATTAAATTATGTTTCCAATAAAATCCTTGGTGTTATCAAAAAATGAACTCACATATCATATTGCGTTTTTTGTTATAAGGTAATGAATCTATGTTCAATCTAAAATAATTGGAGTATGATAATGTATTCTTATAAATGGAAACAGATCCAGGTTGAAGAAAATTTCTCTACCAATAATAATTTACAATGATAACATAGTTTATATATTAATATTAAAATCAAATTCACCACCATTTTTTTCAAATGAAAATTGTTGTTTTCTATTTTATTTTATGGGTTTTATATTACATGGTTTCATTATGATATGATTTCATGTTTATAATATACTATCAAAATTCTTATATGAAGTTAATATTTGTATGTAGTGTTCTAAACATAATTATCAAATTAAATTTCATTTGTGCGGATCAGGATGACGTAAAATGTTTACATGTTTATAATAAACAATTTTACAAGGATTTTTCTGGAAAAAAAATATTTCAATATTTTTATGATATGATGAAGCTATTAGTAAATAAATCCACATTTTCTATCTATTAAATGGTTGTTCTCCAAAATAAAACAGACTCACCAAATTCCATTTTTATCATAATTTTTTACTTACTACAATCATTGATACATTATGATTTATATTTTTACACTTACATGGTTTTAGAATAATTTTATTTTCATTATTTTAGAGTGTTTATTATGTGGAACTCAGGACCATCTATGACATGGAAAATGTCATTTATATATATTCTATTTCTATAGAGAAGGGATATGATAAAATATACACTATAATTGTCCTCACACCTTAAAAATCCTCAAAAATCCTCTGAATCCCTTAGTATTGGAATCAAAATAATATCCCCCAGTTTTATAAAAAATATATCATGAGGATATTAACTAATTAAATACCATAATTTTAATTACCCTCTCTTGAAAAAGAATTATTATTACTATACCTATAAATAGAGTTAATGGTGTTTTATGTTGAATATTTTATTTTTTTCCAATATTATCCAATCCATTTGAATCCATTATATACATATTGAGAATGAGAATAAACTCATTAAGAGACTAAAACACCTGTTAAATAAAAACATATATAATGTTAGAAAAATAACTATTAGAATTTTTTTTACTTCATCGATCAACCATTTCAAATCTGAAAGCGAGTATGTTATTATGATATAGATTTCTCCAAATAAAATCAAAATACAATTAGTATTAAATTAAATTAATGAAATTATTAAAAAAAATTAAAAAATATACTATTTGTATGGATTTATTAAGACAGTCGTAGTCAATACACAGAAATAGACTGATTCCATTTATAATTCGTTGTCCAAATATTAAAATTATTTTATGGTGAGTCCCACTATTGTTTTGTTAATAGAAATTTTGTTTATTATAAAATGCATATATCCCTTAAAGTCTAATAAAATACAACATTAACGTGAAAATCAATATATTTTCATATATAATAATAACTTTTGGTCTTCAAATTATATTACTAACATAAAATATTATATGATTAGAATTTTCTCAAAATTATTATATTATTTTATTTATTTTATAATGTATGATTTCGATATTTATTTCTCATATTTTGAATATAGTTTAATAAACCTATTTTTTCATCGCATTATGGATTGAAAATAAATAACATATTAAATTATTGTAAATTATGTTATAGGATATTATAAGGGACATTTCATTAGAATTTCATCTCTACCGATGGATAACAATATGAAAAATAAAAAATGAAAAATAACTTCCTCCCTAAAATATAATGAAGGAGTTCATTAGGTTCTATCATTATCTGTACATGTAGGTATTTATTAATGAATAATTAAAAACATTGGTGTAAATCAAAATAAAAAATATATAATTTTTTATAAATATATAGAATTTTTTTATGATCATTTCTTCAATGATTTTGATTAATTATAAGGGAAACTTACAACATCATCTAACACCCAAAAACTTATGAGGTATTATTCCTGTTAAATTGTGTCCGAAAAATCAAAATATGGAGTTTGAGTAGTTTTTTCACAAGTGGGAAAGATATATCCTCCTGTAATTTCATTTAATTAACTTATCTTATAGCATTCCCAAAAAAACTACACTACCATAGAAATAACATCTTTTCATTGTGAATTATTAAAAAAATTATTTATATATTCTAAAGTTGAAAGAAATTTATTCTTCTGATATTTTTATGCTTTTATTATTTTTTATGTACCAAACCCCCCCCCCCCCATGCATGGTTTGATGATCCTTCTCTTCATGATTATCCTAAAAATTCAATATAAATATTTAATGAAAATTGTTGTAGTTTGACACAATTTTATGATTTCACCATCATTTAAAAACCATGATGACCCACACCTCCCTTTTAGTGACTTCATATATGGTGAAAACCTTTGTGATATAGTGGGTATTTCCCCTATATATATAGATATTATGAATTAATTCATTCCATCATTTTCTTGATAATCATGGAACTATATAACATCATTAAATTAATAATGATCATGTTGGTATATTTTAGTTGATCCTTATAGAAGGATCATTTAAATTGACTTGGTTATTTTATTTTGTACACCAATGATTGAGTTTATAGATGTTTTAAATTTTTAGAACACTATATCTTATGAAAGATACTTTTAATCATAACTAATAGGTCAAATTAAATAACTCTCCAATATTTATTTCCCTATATTATTTATAGATTCTTATTAGTTTTTAAATCATGTTAATGGTGTAAATTTTAAGGGGGTGTGTTAGAGGGGAATGAAAGGGTCCAACATCCAATATAATTATTTATAATATTTTAAAAATTTGCCACCAACTTCAAGGGATCCTTAATAAATCATTTTGGATATGTTTAAGTCCAATTGGATATTGATTATGTCTCTAAACATCTCGATGAAAATGAAATCAGGACTGATAATTCATGTATTGATTTTGAATTCTTCGAATCCCTAATTTTTTTTTGTTTTGGGAAGTTCATCATTACTTATGGTTGTTCAATTTTCTCTAATTAGAAAGTAAAAAACAATACATCTTGTATAAATGGTTGATATAGTGTACCAATAATATATCATCCATAAAATTTTATAAAACATAAATATTAAAATGTAAAAGTTATGAAAAACATGGGAAATAGTATAAACCATCCTGAAAGATTACATTGGTATCTTGGATGATACACTTTGGGATTAACATGTATATTTTGAAACCCTTCTATGAATTTCACCTTATAGTTTCATGATTATAGAGCCTTTTCACCTCCAAATAGTGATATAACACCATTTATATTTGGGATTTAATAAGATGAATATATATCTCTCAAATGTTGTTCAGAAATTGTAATGTACCACAACTAAAGCATAATAATAATTTTTATGTAAATATATTCAATATTGAATATATTTTTAACCTAAAACCCCAAACTAAAATGAAATTGTGATTCATTGAAAAAAAAATTATTAAATGAGACCATTATAATATTGAAATTAAATAAAAGTTATATATAAATTTAACCACATTAAAAAAAATATCTATAAAAATAAATGAAATTTAATTGGGTAGTATAAGTCATTATTATGAATCTTTTTTTTCAAATCATTAAATGGATGTATCTTCACCTAAGATTACCTTGGTTCAATCCTCATATGAAACTGAAAATATATTATTAGTGAAAAATCATTTTCAATATAAGTTCATGTTTATTGATATCCCCATGATATCCATGATTAGTTAACTTCCAACTACAATTTCCACAAAGTCATATTTTATACTTAGGTCTTATATGAAAATATTGAGTATCAATGTCGGTAAAACTTATTATTTAATAAAAATATAGTTATTATGATAATAATTTTTCTATAAATATCAAATTGATATTAGGTATTTTATATTTTATAATTTAATTAAAATAACGTTTATTTTTAATGTTACTTCATTTAAAAAATTCCACGAGTGTAGCTAAAAAACTAGTATGATAATTTAATTCATAAAATGTATTATTAAAAAAAAATTATTATTATTCACATCCATTATTAGTATTATAAAATAAACATATATTTATAAATTATGCCAATTTATATATTTGAAATGAATAATATATTTAAATTAATTTAATTAATGATTTATAGGAAATAGGGATTGGAATCATTAATTAATTATCAATTATTTTTTCTTATAAATTTATTCCATTAAATTATATATTACCTTTTAAAAATTACATCCATAAATATAAGAATATTAATTTATCAAAATGAACTTTATTTTTTATTTTTCATAAAAATATATAGAATTAATGAACTTATATCATTTTTCTAAAAATTATGATTTATCTTTGAAAAAGTGATAAATATAATTTTTACAACTACCGTGAATTTTGTAATTCCATTAATATGTAATCATAAAATAAAAAACAGATGAAAAATTTTTCTAAAAATATGCATTTTATAAGTAAAATTATATATTTAAAAATAATAATTTAATTTTCAAATGTTTATTATGCATTTTAGAACATTAATTATATTTTCCAATATAATATATTTTATACAATATACATTTTTTATTTGAATATTAATTTGAATAATTTTTTATATTTTTAATAAATAAATTGGATGTTATTTTTTGAATCATATGGTCCAAAGTATGTAATATGGTACATTTTATTTTTATGAATAACAATTAATTTCCTAGTAAAAAATTAGTTACAATGGTAAATACTGAAATTTCATAAGTTTTGAACAATGGGAAACTATAATAAAACTTTTATGAAACATGTCTCAAATTATTTATTAGGATATTTATTGACCAATACCCTTCCCTTATCTATTATTATACACTTTTTGAGCCACTTTCCTTGAATAGTTCCCCACTTGTTACAAAAATATCAGTGCATTTTGTTATAAGGAGGGCTCTTCCATATGAAATAGTTTATTAGAAAAAAACTCATTAAAATGACTAAATTATAATCAAATAAATATCCTTATCTCTAATACATGTCTTAGAAATTATATTCACTTCAAAATACAACCCATCAAAGGCTTACTCAACATTTAAGATGAGTTATTCCATGGATTAGTGTAAAAATCACAAATCACTTTTATTATTGTATATTTATTATTTCTCCCTATTCTGTAAAAATACCTACTTTAAATTACTAAAATAATAACAGAAATAAGACATGAATAAAAAATTGTTGTTTTATTTATTGAAAAATCATTATCTACCATCTTCCCTTCTCCTTAGAAAAATGTTAATGTCATCAATGTGTTTGTGGGAACCAGCACCTCAATTAATAATGTGTTTTATATTTCATAACCACCATAAATTGATGGATAAAAGGGGTATTTAATAAATAATTATGATATATATAACTTGGATATTACAGTAAAAATATAAATAAATATATACACTCTTTTTATTATATGGAAAAAAAATTTCTCAGGTGTACGTGTGGATACCCACATTTGATGGATTATTTGTTTCATTTTTTATCAGAACACTATTTGGATAACTCTATGAATTTTTTAAATTAATTATAAAAGTATTTAGTATATGGATAATTTTCTATAATGGTTATATTAATATTTAACTTTTTAAATATTATTCCAACTTTTTTATTAAAACTAATCAAAAATTTCACCATCGATTCCATCATTATGATTTTTTACTCAAGGATGCATGCAGTTAGCTAATGATACTAGATCATTGAGAGTTATCTATCAATTCTTACATATATACTATGCTATATTATTTATCACTTTCATATATGAGAGATCCTCCTTGAGAAATAGGTGGATTTTCTCTACACTTGGAATAAAGGGAGAAATGTTGTAGGCATCGTTGCTTTTTGGGGACCATGGGATGCTCCAATTAATTCCAATTTAAAAAAAGGTTCCCTTTCCCCTTAATGTTATTTTTTAATGGATTATTATCCTGGGATTCACTATGTTTAACCACTATGATCTAGATTATCCTTGAAGTTTTTTTCTACTCAAACAAAATTACTACCTTTGATAGATATGATGATGAATATAAACATTAACTAATATGTAAAATTATAAAACATTATTATAACTGAATTATATAGGGTAATATATTTGAATCAAATTCACCGATAAATATTAATATAATGTTTCTATTTATTATACCAAAAGATAAATCACTTTCATGGAAGTTAAGATTTAAGATATGGGTTTTCAACGATTCACTACTTTTCTTTGGTAATTATTATTCCACCTTGACTATGGTTTTAAAATATTTTTCATTTATATCCTATAAATTAATTATTTTTCATTTTCAATAATGTATTTGGAGTAATATTTTTATATAAAATACATATTCATTAATTTATTTAATTCATTTTATAATTTGTTGATGATAAGAATATTTTTATTCTTTCTAAATTTGATCATTTCCTATGATACCATTAATTATGATTCCAAATAATACCATATTTTCTTATGTGAAAAAATTACATATAATATATTATGCAATTTATAAATTTATATTTACCAATTTTTAGACATAAAATCTAACACTTATTTCATAATCTTTTTTTAATAAATTTATTTCAATATTAAATATAAATTTTCTGTTCATGTTCATATAATTAATATTACACTATATATTTCCATTAAGGGACCTATAAATTGTTCTGAAGGATTCATTATTTAGATTTCTTGAAAAAATATAATGATTCACCATTGAATCATCTAAAAATATTTTGCTAAAAAAA
The DNA here is from genome assembly GCA_963277665.1 of Viscum album. Taxonomy (NCBI): domain Eukaryota; kingdom Viridiplantae; phylum Streptophyta; class Magnoliopsida; order Santalales; family Viscaceae; genus Viscum; species Viscum album. The sequence goes on along the minus strand of OY728166.1, from coordinate 1,364,169,767 downwards.
TTAATCCTAAAATCATCTCAATAAGACAATACTAAAAACAATTTGGAATACTTTTTACATTTCATATATGTTACCTTATATATATACAATTGATTTGTATCCTATGGTGTTATATTTTATAAATGGACCTATAAATACCATTATGAAATACACATTTGGGGTAATTGAATTTTTTCTATCAATATATTAAATTCTGAAGTCCTTTTATGTGATACCATTTTAAAATGATATGAAACAAATTATCTTTCAATAAGTTCCTTATGATGTGATTAATATTAGATTTCATATCGCACACATATATATATATATATTGATAGTTTGGTTACTATACCACATTCTAATGTATTTGATAAGGATTTATATCCCATGAGATAATGGAATTGATCATGCACATAATGTGTTTATAAAATTTAGCCCGGTTTATTATGGAAGATTTAGTTAGACTACTTCAAAATATTTATCCATAAAAAGTTGTGATTAGCTATGTTAAAATGACTTTGTATAGATACTATATGGATAAATATGTTTATAAGGATCTTATTTCATATGCATATGATTTTAAATAATTTTTATATTAAATGAATATTTTATGAAACATTTATCATGAAAATGGTCTCGTGATTTTAAATTATTGAGACATATTGTAATATTTAGCAAATGATGATAACACATCCTTCTATTATGACTTATGAAGAACTTTTTTTGTTCAATTTTATTTATAATATTTCATGTTTATTTTTCTAGTGTTTTAACACATTATTACTATCTAACCCAGGAAGAAATGATGTTGAGTTTTTCACTATCTGATTATTTAATCCCAGCCATTCATATGTTTTATCATTTCCCTTGTTATAATAATTAGTGTAATATATAAGATGTTAAGATGAATTTCTAATGTGGATATATTATGAAAAATTGTTACAAGTATTAGAAAATAATATTCATGTATAAGTAATATTCAAATAAAATAATCCTTTGGTTCTTATAATTATGATACTTATTTTTAGATGTAATGCATATCCTATGGAAATGATGTAAAATAATGATATGTTTAGCATAGGTCATATTAGTCTATATCAATGTAGGGATTAGTTATTTTTTGGGTATTATTGTTGTTAATTTTTGGTAATAAGATGACATAAATATAGTAAGAACCCTATGGACATGTCTAACTATTTTATGAAATTACAAAATTTTGTGATGTATAGGTTGTGTGGTTTCAAAGAAATGTAAAAAATATTTTTATATTATCAAGATATTTTAGTTACAAACATAGTTGAACCTAGTTTTAATAACACTAAAATGTATGGTTTGTTATTAACTCAATCCACCCCTAGTTGATGATAAAGAGTCCCAAATGAACACAAATTTAACACTCCAATGGGATATTATTTGGTGACTCGCATACTCTATCTAAAATATCATGAAGGATTTATAATCATTTTTTATATATGGATAAAGAACCTAATTTAAAATAGACAATGAATAACCAATATTGATAACATAAATGAATATATGTTATGGTATATATATCATATATTATTAATTGATTATAAGTTAATATTTTTCCTTACTGATATATTTTATAATTATGTATTCTTATATTTTATATTACATCACTTGTGTTATTCCAAGTGGAAAGAGAAAATGAGTTATAATGGGTGTGATGGAAAATTCCATGATGGACTATATGAGATACCAAATGAGATACGATTATGAGTACATAAACATGTGATGATTAACAATCATATCTATTAGGATTAAGATACTAAAAAACCCTTACTATGTTCTCAAATGCAAAAAATAAAAATAAACTTGTTATCGAGTCTATTATGTTACAATGGACACCATCATTTAGTGGTTATTCATAACCACTAGTTGTTAATCAATGAATTAATTCTACAAAGAACATGTTATTTGTTCCCCAAGACTCGGAAAAAAATGATGTTTTTCTTAGTTTTGTGTCATCTTAATTGAGTTATTGTGTATTGGTGGACACTCAATAACATTAAAACATAGAAGATTTTTTTTGACTATATGGGATGGGAAAAGATAAAAAATGTATTCTTTTAACAAAGATTCTCACTGAACACATCATATGACAATGTTGTGATAATTATTTTAACTAAAACAAAAAATTGATGAATTTTTATCACATAAATGGATAACTTCATGAGACTCGCAATGTAGACCTTTTGATCTATTTTTGACTACAAAATTAAGATCAAATAGTTATTTAATGGCATAAAATTATATTTGTAAAATTAATTTTCTATAGGATACATTATGATCCAAAAATAAGTTATTTATGTGCATATATAGTGGGAATAAAATATTTGGAATCTCTTTATTTTTTAGAAAACAAAATGAATATAGGGTTTCATTGAAACACTAATGATAAATTTCATAGTGTAAATAGTTTCCTAATCACTTACCCAAAATATATATGGGAGGATGGACCTATATGAGCGTATAAAATGGGTAAGAAAATGTGTTAGCTATTGGCATAATATCCAAGAGAATATAATTTTCTGAAATAGATAATTTTTTTGATTAATGTGATATAGGATAAGAATGCCTTAGTTAATTATCCACACACACTTTAATGCTTAAAATGAAATGAGTTTGGGGATTATGCATGTTAATACCTCAATACAAGGGATAAAAAAATAATAATAAATAAATATTTTTTATAATGGGATAATGAAGAAATTATATAATTACTACCAGAAAATTATATTTTTATAATTAAGTTACATCTATCTTAAACATTATATTATGGGATTCCTTATTGGATTTAATTTCTAGTCAGTATAATATATCAAGGAATTTATTTAGGTATTTCTGATCACAAGCCTAATGATTTGATATTTAATTATCAAGGAATCAGATAATTGAATGACAATTTTGTTATATATTGATGTTGCAGAATGTTCCACATGAAAATATTATTGTTATTATTTTCCTTAAATTTTATTCCATTATGAAATAGAATTTTTTAAATCTATATTGAATCAATAATTATAATCATAATTGGAAAATAATATTTTATATTCCAAATCAAACATTGATCATATATCAATTCATAGAAAATCAGAACCTCCATGTACATGTTACATTTGTTTTATGGGAAATAATACACAATCATTATGGATTTTTTTATTCAATGTACTTATAAAAGGTGTGTTTTTAATTCTTACCCTAGTTATTAGGGATTATTTTTAATAATAAATTTTAACTAAATGGTTGTATAAATTTTAATTACCCATAACAATTTTCCTTAATAAGTGATTATTAAAATTAAACGTGTGTAATTTAATTCATGATAAATAAATGTACACCTAAATTTTTTTTTATAATTTTACCATTAAATTAATAATATGTTGACTTTCTTCTTTCGTGTGAAATACTAAACTAAAATGAACCTGTGATACATTAAAATAAAGTTATTATATGTTTCAATTATAATAGAATCATTAATCATTTTGTTATAAATATAAGTTACAACATTAAATAATATTTTCGTAAAATAATTATAATAATAATTTGTTTCCTCCTTTTGATGTTCAACCCGTAATACTACATGAAAAATGGTGGTTCAAACCCCATTGGGTGCAGGTACTGTAGCAGTACTGTAGTAGTGGTGGTACTATTGATCGACGAGCACTGTAGAGGCGACAAGGCACTGTAGTGGTAGCTGTACTATGCAGGTACTGTAGCAACTGGGTTACTATTCACAGAATGAGAATTGGAAAAAAAAAATTGAGCCTATAGGCTATGTAATGGGCTATAAGCCCACTGGGCCTTTGGACTATGTAATGGGTCTCCCTCTACCTAGTTAAAAGAGGTCTTTACTTTGCTCTATTAATAAAAATGAGGTTTCATCCCCAACCTTTAAAAAATATTCACTACACATTGAATGGAGGAAGAATTACTGTGGTTTCTATATACCTATAAAAAGAAAATCTCTAATATCTAGAATTTATGTGATGTAATTTTTGGGATAATTTCAGGTTCATTGAGATTTCCATGAGATACATGGTAGATAATGTCACGACCCGTCTGTAACATCCCCAAATGACAAAGGGTTAAATGACTAAATGATATGACTCATGTCAACAAGGTGCACCTTCCGTTTCGGAAGCCTACATGATTAGAATTCCACAATTAAGCGTGCTTGGCCTAGAGTAGTGATTAGGATGGGTGACCTCCTGGGAAGTTTCCCAGGGTGTGTGTGAGTGAGGACAAGCCCACTGGAAAAGAAATGTGTTGGCCTGTGGGGACTGTCATTAGTCAGATGACCCCGTTCAGGCACATGGGTGGACCTTGGGGTGGGCCCCACATGTCTGTGGGGCAACTGGTGGTACATGGTGGGCCAGGACCTGACGACCATGTTAAGGCGGTGTCTGTGCTATCACAGGGACCCAGTTGTCACATTTGGTATCAGAAGAGGAACCCAACCTTAAGTGTTGTGCACTGCCTGGGTTGAGATGTAGGTCCCACAATGAGGGCGTTGTGCTCTAAAGGGGGGTGATTGTAACATCCCCAAATGATAAAGGGTTAAATCACTAAATGATAAGACTCATGTCAACAAGGTGCACCTTCCTTTTTTGGAGCCTACATGATTAGAACTCCACAGTTAACGCGGGGAGTCTGTGCTATCATAGGGACCCAGTTGTCACATTTGGTATTAGAAGAGGAACCCAACCTTAAGTGTTGTGCACTGCCTGGGTTGAGATATAGGGCCCACAACGAGGGCGTTGTGCTCTAAAGGGGGGTGATTGTAACATCCCCAAATGATAAAGGGTTAAATGACTAAATGATAAGACTCATGTTAACAAGGTGCACATTCCTTTTCGGGAGCCTACCTGATTAGAACTCCAAAGTTAAGCGTGCTTGGCCTGGTGTAGTGATCAGGATGGGTGATCTTCAGGGATGTTTCCCAGGGTGTGTGTGAGTGAGGACAAAGCACACTGGAAAGGACAAGTGTTGGCCTGTGGGGACTGTCATTAGTTAGATGACCCGTTCAGGCATGTGGGTGGACCCTAGGGTGGGACCCACGTGTCTGTGGGGCAACTGGTGGTACCTGGTAGTCCAGGACCTGACGGCCATGTTAAGGCGGGGTGGCTGTGCTGTCACCGGGACCCGGTTGTCACATTTGGTATCAGAGGAGGAACCCAGCCTTAAGTGCGCAGTGCACTGCCTGGGTTGAGATGTAGGGCCCACAATGAGGGTGTTGTGCTCTAAGGGGGGGGTGATTGTAACATTCCCAAATGACAAAGGGTTAAATGACTAAATGTTATGACTCATGTCAACAAGGTGAACCTTTCTTCTCGGGAGCCTCCCAGGGTGTGTGTGAGTGAGGAAAAATCCCACTGCAAAGGACATGTGTTGGCCTGTGGGGACTTTCATTAGTTAGATGACCCGTTCAGGCACATGGGTGGACCTTGGGGTGGGACCCACGTGTCTGCGGGGCAACTGGTGGTACTTGGTGGGCCAGGACCCGACGACCATGTTAAGGCGGGGTGTCTGTGCTATCACAGGGACCCAGTTGTCACACCGTCCCCCGGGGCCCGTGCCGTGACAAACCCAAGCATTCCTTTCATAGGCTAGGGGATAGTGACTAGCACCAAAGGCGTAATTCCCTAAAACTGGGAAGGCATTTCCTTTATAACCTGTAAAACACACACAAGCAAGCAGACAACAGGACGAAACACTAAGTAAATTGTATAACAAAAGAGGTCTAAAAGTAGAAGGGGCTAGAATACAAGGCCAACATGAAAGTAAACAAATAATTTAAATTAAATACAATTAATGAAAAATAAAAGACAACTACTGGATCTTCCTCTAAGGCTTCTACATGAAGGGTAGGTACAGATCATCTCCACAACACTCCATGTCCGTCTGTCTCCTTTGTGTATCAACAAGCCGTATGGTCCAACTTCGAGTACCTTCCAGTCCTGGTACTCTCAGCCTCAGTCAGTGGTGTCCTTCATCTGCATCCAACACAACATGGTGGGGGTATAGCCCGAGCAGGGGTGAGTATAACGATTATCAGTAGGGACCCCGAGACCCACAAGGTCTCACAAAATTTAACATTGATAAACCATAAAGTATAAAACCAACAAATACCCCTACATAGGTATATGCCCATACATATACCTAAGTTATTAAGTAATCTATCTCAATCATGAGGAAAACACAAAATTACTGACTCAGATCAACCAGGATTTTATTTTTGGGGTAGTATCTAGTAACATCTCTAGCCACATTATCAAAACCTTGGCTACTGGAGAACTATTTCTCAATCGAGTATAGTTGGCCTTCCCTGACATGAAGCGCGCTACCCACAAAACTTGGACTACTGAGGTACACCTCCTGTCGAGTACCATGGGTCTGCCGCGTCACACAGAGGCGCTCCCCACCGTGGGTTTTTCGTGTCGCCAACCGCGCTCCCCCTCATAGCCTGCTTAGGTACTCCTCCTGCCGAGTACTGTAGTTCTTCCGCATAACCAAGCGCACTCCTCCATCGTGGGTCTTTCACGACACCAAGGTTCTCCTCACTGTGCTAGTAGAGTCATTCTGAGGCAAACGGTCAGCAGTCGTCAGGTCTTTGCCAGCTACTTGGTCTCCGCACTACTCTCGCTCGTCTCTGGGAGGATCCACTCCATGATCTACTGGTCGATACTTCAACTATCACAAAGTCCCACGAAAAAATATCTCAAAGGTCTTCCAGTTCATAAGGGTCTAAACACAATAGATGGCGCGTCAATCAGAAATTGGGTCTGTGAGTTATTAGTCTTTTAGTCCAAGGGGCCCGGTTGGATTGGTTCATGATCCATCCTGACTGTATCTCAACTATACCACAAAATCTAGTGGGGTATATTCGAAGGGATCTTCATGCTTCAAGATTTCTAGCGCCAGTGATGGTTTGTCAAACGAACATCAGGTGGAAAAGATATGGCCGAAGGAGTGTAAATGGACAGTACTGGGACCAGATCTGGTCTGACCCGGTTGGACAGACCCGGCCCGACCCAGTCTGGGCCGACCCGGTTTAGGTTGAATCGGATTGACCTGTTAGTTACGACCTGACCTGTTGGGCCCGGCGCAGCGGGCCGCGAGGGGCCGCTCAGAGCCGAGAGGGTGTGGACTGGCCGCAAGGGCGTCGACCATCCATGAGGGAGAGGATCGGCCATGGGTCTATGTGCGGGTGGTTCGGCCCAGAGGGTGCTGCGGGGGAAGCTCGACCCGGGCCGTAGGGCCAGTTCGGCCAGGGCGCCATGAGGGCACGAGCAGGTTCGGCCAGGGCACCGTGAGAGGGCCGGCTGGTTCGGCCAGGGCGCGGGTCAGGGCGGCCCGGTGGCCGGAGGGGTCGGGGTGTGGTGTTGGCGGGGGAGGCATGACAGGGGGCAGCACGGCCAGGGCGTAGCACGGCCGGGGCCGGTTAGGTTGGCCGGGTGCGAGACCTGTTCGGCCGGGAGGTTGGGGAACCTCAGGGGCGGCATAGGTCACGGAGGCCGCAGGTGGAAGCGCCGGCACCTTCGTCTCCTTCAGCGCCTTCCTCCGTTTCGAACAACTCCGAAAATCAACACAAGGGTTATCGAGAGGAAGATCCATGTTAGTTTATCCCGCACTCTCCACATTTGCGCGATAGAAAAAGGATCACAAGAATAAATCACATCAAACCCTCCCGCAATGATTCTTCCCAACCTGCAAAATAAAAATAAGAGGGTGCGTGGAAAGTGATAAATAAATAGTATTAAACACATACAACTTCCCACAACAATTTATTCCCAACCCGCATAGAAAACATCCGCGGATCAAATCGATAATAAGTTAATCAACATTCTTTGTTTTTAGAAGGAACTTATCAATGGAATAAAATCTTACTTAATTAAAAAACCCAACCTTGTTCGATGTTGGTTGATGTTGGTGTGAGAAGTCGGACGTCGATTTGTTGTAGACGAACTTGTCCAACATCGAAGTAAGTTCCAAGGAAGAATGTCAAATTCATCTATGTTTATGGAGGAATCTTTCTTCGTTCAAGAATATTTCTCCCAAGAGCTCCTCCTCTCCACCATTCCACCAAATAAAAGAGATATCCAATAATAAAAAAGTGTCTCTTCAATTTAATTGTGGGCACAATTCATAGTGGGTTAAATTAAATTGGCTCAATTTAATGGTGCATTGGCAAGATCGATGGTATGTTCTTTGGCACAATTAAGGTGGAAGAGGTCAAGAGTCTCTCCCTCATTAATTGTGGGAATTGAGGGTCGCTCCCAATTAAAGGGGGGTTTCAAGGGGGTTTAATCCTGGGTGGTCCCCACCACCATAACCTCTCACAGGAGGTTATGGTTCGGATGGTCCCCACTACCTTGACCTCTGATAAGAGGTTAAGGTCTGGTGGTCCCCACTTCCAAATTCCACATGGAGGTTTAGTTCTGGTGGACCCCACCTAAAATATCCCCATGGAAGCTAAAAATAAAATAAAATGATGTTTATTTTATTTAATTATTTCCACAAAAAACCCAAAAACTAAATTTTGACCCCATCTATTTTCCATTAAGGTGAAAGTATCCTTAACCGAATACTAGTGCTTCGAGTTCAACAATGCCCTCATATTTCAATTCTGAGCACTAGTTCAAAAGTTATAAAAACCCGCTCGTACGTTTACTGAATGTACCCAAAAAAACATTAGAAATTGATTACAGGCACACCGACCTCGGAATCACTTGCTGTCAATTTTCACAGGCTCGTAAAATTTCCATTTAATTAAAAAAAATTACATGTAAATTCTAGGTCTTTACATTCACCCCATCTCAGAAATCTATGTCCCCGTAAGCCACAAATCATACTATGGGAACAAGTGGGGGGTACTGAGCATGTATCTAAGTCTCCCACTCCCATGTTCTCTCCTAGATGTTCTCATACTTCCAGCGAATGTGCAGCTGAGGTATCCGTTGTCAATGAAGGACCCGCTCTTTCAGATCCTCAATCTCTACAGGAACCTCCATAAAATTTTCCCCATGATCGATGTCTATCTTGCCATGGTCGATGATGTGAGAAGGGTTGTGCAAGTATCTCATCAACTGGGATACGTGGAAGACATCGTGCACCCAGTGCATTTGAGGTGCAAGAGTTAAGTGATATGCTACCTCGCCAAATCTACTAAGGACCTGAAAAGGTCCATCGAAACTCATAGATAACTTTCCGCCTCATCCAAATCTCTACAATCCTCATCTAGGTGAGACCCGTAGAAACATGTGGTCGCTATCCTCGAACTGTAGAGGTCTCCATCTCCTATCAGCACACAACTTTTTCCTGCTCTATGTAGTCTTCATCTACTCCTGGATTATCTGCACCTTCTCTATGGTAGTATAGTGCTGACTCCCATTGGTCAGTCCAGTACAAAGGTGATCTGCAAGTTCACTCGTACAATTCCTTGAAAAGTGCCATCCCTATGGTAGACTAATATCTATTGTTGTGTGCAAAATCCACCAAGGGTAAGTGATCCTCCTGGTTGTGATCGAATTCGAGGACACAAGCACACAACATGTCCTCAAGGGTCTGAATGGTTCGCTCAGTCTAGCCATCCGTCTGAGGATGGAAGGTGGTGCTCAAATGAAGCTGCGTCCCGAAAGCCTCCTGAAACCCCTTCCATTACCGGGAAGTAAAACATGTGTCACGATCGGAGACAATCGTTGTGGGTACTACATGTAGCCACTCAATCTTCTGCACATATAGGCATATCAACATCTCTATTGAACCCATCTCTCTGATCAGTAGGAAGTGGGCCGACATGGTTAGTCGGTCGATGATCACCCAAATCGAGTCATGTCTCCTGGATGTATGTGGAAGTCCTATCATGAAGTCCATGGATATCCCATTCAACATCCACACTAAAAACTCTAATTGTTGAACCAAGCCTGCTAGTACCTGATGCTCTGCCTTCACTTGTTGACAAGTGAGGCATCGAGAGACAAACTCTGCAACTTCTTTCTTCATTCCCAGCCACTAGTGCTCTCTTCGAAGATCCTGGTACATCTTCGCCACTCTTGGATGTACCACTAGAGGGGATGTGTGGAACTCCTCCAATAATTTCTCCTGAAGTGATACTGGTACCATGGTACATCCTCTCAAGAGGATGACGTGCTCCCCAACTTCATAAAATCCATCAGGTTCTGGTCCTATGGATATCAGAGCTCGTCGTGTCTCGCAGTCATTATCCCCATGTTGCACCTCCCCGACTCACTCATGAAGTGGGTGAGGGACTGTAAGAGACTGAAGAAAAGATACCCCATCACTATCCACAAAGGATACCTGCAAAGTGGCCAGCTGCTCTGTCGCCTCACCTAGCAGCTATATACCAGACCTCCTGTTGAGTGCATCTGCAACCACGTTACCCTTTCCAATACTATAGACTATCTCGAAGTCATAGTCCTGGAAGAACTCAACCCAACATTGCTGCCTCAGGTTCAGGTCCTTCTAGGAGGAGATATACGTGAGACTCAGATGATCAGAGCACACGGTAAAATGCTCGCCCATCAGATAGTGTTGCCACATCTTCATAGCAAAGACCACTACTTCTAACACTAGGTCATGGGTTGCATAGTTCTTCTCATGCTATATCAGATGTCCAGATCCATATAATCAATTCTCACTCCTGAATAAGGACACATCCGAGTATGGTACCTGATGCGTCGCAGTAGACTATGTACCCTACACCTTCCTCTAGAAGCCTCAAGATGGGGGCACTAGTCAGCCTCTGCCCTAGCTCCTGAAAGCTCTGATAGAATCTCTCTGACCAAAAAAATGGTTGCCCCTTATATTTCAAGACTGATAGTGGTGTCGCAACTCTGGAGAATTTTGGAACAAATCTCTGGTATTATCCATCCAAGCCCAAGAAACTCTATACCTCCGTCACACTACTGGGTGGCTCCAATGAAAGTAACGCCTCAATCTTTATTGGATCTACTCCTACTCCAGCCTCTGAGATGACATGACCCAGAAAGTGAACCTTTCTAATACAAAAGTAGAACTTAGAGATATTACCATAAATATGGTGCTCTCAGAGTGTGTCTAGTACTACCCGCAAGTGAAAGGATTTCTTCTCCTCATTAGTCGAGTAGATTAGAATGTTGTCGATAAAGAATACGACAAAACGATCACGGTATGGCTGAAAGATCCTTTTCATGATCCCCATGAACACTAATGGAGCATTGGTTATGCCGAATGGCATAACCAAGAACCCTTAGTGTCTATACTTACACTTGAACGATGACTTCTGCACATCCTCGTCTCGAACTCTGAGCTGGTGATAGCCTGATCTGAGTTCTATCTTATAGATCCACAGTGCTCCCTTCAGATGATCAAAGAGGTCATCAATACTCAAGAGTGGGTACTTGTTCTTTATGGTCACCTAGTTCAGGCCCCGATAGTCAACACAAAGCCTTAATCTCCCATCCGCCTTCTTGGAAAAAATAATTGGGCCTGCCCAGGGTGAAACACTGAGCCAGATGAATCCCTTCCCCTGCAAGTCCTATAGTTGTACTCGCAGCTCGCGAAGCTCCACGGGAGCCATCCGATATGATGGTGTAGATATCAGTTTCATCCCAATGTACAAGTCAATATAAAAGTCTACCTCTCTGAGAGTAGGTAGACATGGGACATCATCAGGGAAAACATCTGCGTATTGGTCCACCACTACAGGATAACATGGACTCTCCACACTAACAGCTCCGAGGGTAAGGCTATCCAACTGATGATTGGTCGGCAGCACCTTCATCCGGGTAGGTCCGTCCTTTGCTGCAAAGGCTCCCTTCTCACCAGTGAAGGTAAACCTCGTCCCAAATGGCTGGACACACCGCACATTATTCTTAAGAAAGTCAATATAAGCATGGAATGTAGATTACTAGTCCATACCGAAGATAACGTCGTAAGGCCTTAACGCCGCTACTAAGAGATCCCAGCCAAAGCATTCGGCTCCTAGAGTAAGCTCACACTACCAACAAAAGAGTGTAATTGTCTAATCTGATACCATAGGAGTCTCTAGCCATAAGGATTGAGAAAACATCTCTGTCAGGATCCTTGATCTTCAAACAAGGGTAGTGGAAATTAAAGAATGACTAGAACCTGTGTCTATAAGTACTGCAGCTATGGTGGAGTAGACATAGATCGTAGATCGTATCATTTCCAGAGCGTCATGATCATAGGCCTCAACTTCCTGGAGCTGATCTCTCCCCTATCCACCTGCTCCCTATGGTCGGGGTGGACCTCTTGGTGGTGATGGAGGTAACACCTCGAAACGTCACCCCCCTCCAGCTGCTCGAACAACTCCTCTGCCACGTTCGTCTGCACCCTGTGGACCGCCTCGATCGAATCTCTTTCTATTCCCGGGCGGTCCTTCGACCTTCTGCTGATCATCAGTACGGAGGGTCGGACAGTCACAATCCATGTGACCCTGCCCTCTGCATGAGTAACACTACCCGCTCTTGGAATGTCTCTTCCCACTTCGGGTGCCCCGCACAACCGATGCTGATTCATGCAGTCGTCCACCTATAGGTCTATTCCGCTTGGACCTTTTTGATGTATGTCTACTCCCAGCGGTAGAATACTCCACTACTTGATGACTGGTAGTGGTAATCACTTCTGGTGACTTCTCATCAAGGAAAATCTCCTCTAATAGGGCCCTCTCTAACACCCAAGCCTACGTTGGGATGCTTAGTGAGACCATCAAAGCTCTAATATCTTGTCTGAGCCCCTTCTCAAAGGTTCGGGCCCTGAAGAATTGGTCTAACACCATATATGTGGAGTAGAGTGAGAGGTCTGTGAACCTCGCTGAGTACTAAGATACAGTCATACTGCCCTGGTGCAGATGAAGTAGCTCCTAAATGTGCATTGCGTGAAGAGTTTCTGGAACAAACTCTTCCTGAAACAGGATCTCGAAGTCTTCCTAGAGAAGTGTCACCTCATTATGAAAATGGATTATCAAGCTCCACCATCTTCCTGTTTCCACCTATAGTTGGCTGGCAGCAAGGATCACCATGAGGTATTATATTGTCCCTACTAGTCGGAATACTCTCACCATAACCTCCATCCAATCCTTAGCCACCTGTGGGTCTGTCTCTCCCCTAAAACCGGGTGGCCTCTGGCACTAGAAATTGTGCAATGCGCTCAAGAGGCATGCACCATCTGCTGCTGGGGATGGTGGCATCAATGGCACAACTAGGACTGGTACTGCTGGTCCCTACGCTGGTATATCTACTGGAAAAGGGACCCACACCGAAGCCTCATCGCTCGGTGGGATATCAGTGCGTAGTACTCTCGAAACTCTAACGGGCTATCTGCGTGGGGGAATCCTGAAATGAATCAGATGTTACACGGTAAAAAGTTATACCTGATGAGCTGACCTGGTGAGATGACATAATGAAAACTTTTGAAAACACACATGAAATCAGTATTTTTGTAAAATGATTTGGAAATCAATAGTCAGGGTCCTGGTGTATGGATACGTCGACCACCACACCAACATTGGACTCCCTGAACTGAAAACAACACTCACTACAATTTACACTATTGCTTCACTGAAAAGATCAGAGTCAAAAGTTATACAGTAGAACCGACTCCTTTGATACTAATTTGTAACGAATCTTCCCTCGGGGCCCGTGCTGTAACTACCCCAAGCCAGCCATCCATAGGCCAGGGGCTGGCGACTAGAACCAAAGAAGTAATTCCCTAAAACTAAGAAGGAATTTACTTTATTACCTGTAACACACACACCAGCAAGCACACAGCTGGACGAAACACTAAGTAAAATGTTTAACAAAAGTGTGATGAAAGTAAAAGAGGCCTGAATACAAGACCAACTGGAATGTACAAGTACAACTAAAATGGAATACAACTGAAGAAAAATAAAAGACATCTACTGGATCATCCTCCGAGGTTCCTACCTGAAAGGTAGGTACAAATCGTCTCCTCAACACTCCATGTCTGTCTATCTCCTTCATGTACCGACAAGCCATATGGTCCACCTCCAGGTACCATCCAGTCCCGGTACTCTCAGCCTCAATCAGCACTATTCATCGTCTACATCCCACAAAACAAGGTGTGAGCATAGTCTGTGCAGGGGTGAGTATAACGATACTGAGTAGGGACCTTAGGAACCACAAGGTCTCACAAAATCCAACAAGGATAACCCACAAAGTATGTAAGCAATAGATAACCCTAATTAGGTATATACCCATACATATACCTTTATTGTTATGTAATACTTGTCAATCATGATGAAAACACAAAAGTACTCACTCAGCTCGACCAGGATTTTATTTTAGGGGTAGTATCTAGTAACATTCCCAGTCACATTATTGAAACCTCGACTGCTGGAGAACTCCTACTCAATCGAGTACAATGGGCCTACTGCGACACCAAGCACACATTCCCAATAACCATAGACTGCTGAGGTACTCCTCCTATCGAGTACCGTGGGTCTCTCGCGTCACACAGAGGTGCTCCCCACCGTAGGTCTACCGCGTCACCAAGCACGCTCCCCCTCGTAGCCTAATGAGGTACTCTTCCTTTTGATTACCATGGGTCTGTCGTGTCACCAAGCGCGCTCCTCCACCATGTGTCTTCCGAGACACTAAGGTGCTCCCTACTAGGCTGGTAGAGTCACTCTGGGTCAAACAGTCATCATTCATCAAGACTCAGCCAACAATGAGATCTCCACACTACACTCGCTCATCTCAGGGAGGATCCACTCCACGAGTTACTGGTCGATACTCCAACTATCATGAATTCCCATGAAGATGTATCTCAAAGTTCATCCATGTCATAGGGGTCTAAACACAAAAGACGGCGCGTCAATCAAACGCCCGATCTGTGAGTTATTAGCCTTGTAGTCTCGGGGGCCCGGTTGGATTCGTGCAAGATCCAACCTGAACGTATCTCAAATATACCGCAAAATCTAGGTCAGCATACTCAAAGGGACTTCCATGCTCTTTTATTTCCAACGTCACTGACGGTTCGTCAAACGGACGTCCGGTGCCCATGATATGGCCGAAGAAGCGTAAATGGGTAGTAGGGGGCCCAGGTCCGGTCTGACTCGGTTGAACCAAACCGGCCCAACCCATTCTGGAAGACCCAGTTTGGGTTGACCCGGACTGACCCGTTAGCTCTTGTGCTTCCCATTGGGTTCGGACAGGCCCACTGGACCTAGCCCAGCAGGCCGCGAGGGGCTGCGAAGAGCCAAGAGGGTGTGGTCCGGCCTCAAGGGCACAGACCGACCGCGGGTCGGTTCGAGGGTGGTTCAGCCTGGGGGCGCCGCAAGGACAGCTCGACCCATGGTCGGTTCAGCCGGGGCACCGCAATGGCGTTGGCTGGTTCGGACGGGGCGCCTTGAGGGCTCGGGCCGATTCGGTCAGGGCGCCATGAGGGCACGGGCCGGTTCGACCTAGAGGTCGGAGCGACCGGGGTCCAGTGCAGCAGGGGGGCGGCGCGGCCGGGGTGCGGTGCGGCTGGTGTAATGACCCAGATTTCTTGTGGAATTTTTTTAATACATGGGAATTTTTTGAGTCCACAGTTTCTAACGATGCTTAATTCTGAGACCTGGTGTGTCCAGAGTCAATTTCTGAAGTTTTGTTCGAGT
Organism: Viscum album; assembly: GCA_963277665.1. NCBI lineage: Eukaryota > Viridiplantae > Streptophyta > Magnoliopsida > Santalales > Viscaceae > Viscum > Viscum album. Next base: position 1,364,154,124 of record OY728166.1, on the reverse strand, counting down.
ACGTTCAATAAACATACAAGCAGGTTTTTATATATTTTGAACTGTTGCTCGGAATTGAAATCTTAGGGAACCGTTGAACTCACAGCATCAGTAACTTCTTAGTGAGACCTTCACTGTAGTTGCGTTCTGAAGAGTTTGAAAGTTAGTTTTTGGGGGGGTTTTAATTAAATTGAATAAAATAAAGTTTTAACTTTATTTTATTTGGGTGGTTAAAACCTCCAAGGGGAGGTTGGAGGTGGGGGCAACCACACCCGAACCACCCATGGGAGGTTATGGTGGTGGGGCCCACCCGCACATAACCTCCCGTCAGAGGTTACGATGTGGGGACCACTCGAGACCCATAACCTACCTATTAAATGATAGGGGTGGGGACCACCCGACCCCTATTAATGGTGGAGGATAAAACCTCCCACATCTCCCTCTTTAATGAGGGAGTGACTCTTGACAATCCATCAAATTAAATGAGACACCTCTCACAATTTTAATTAGGTGGGGCCCACTCTTTTAATTCACCAAATTTGAATTACGTGCCAACGTAATTTTAGACAAACCCTCCCTCTCCTTTATAAAGGATGCTTGGGGGAAGGATTTGGGACGACTTCTTCAAGCGGCGAAATGCTGGAAAAGAGACGCAATGCCCAACCAATGGAGAATTATTACTCCAACGAAGAACCGTCTCCCACGAAGAATGAAGAACGACAAATGCCGCCTTCTTACTTCTTAAACCGGGGAAAGAAAGGGAAGCACCACCGCCCACGAAGAACACCGATGACGTCATCTCAACTCGTCTTCTTCGAGCTCTTCTTGCTCCGACATTGATGGATTAACGACCATCCTTCCAGGACGTCAATGAACAACTCCCAGAAAATCAATGGTAGGGAGATTTGTGTTCTTTTCTATTTGAATATAAACCTCGTTCTTCGTTAAACAAAGTTATGGTATGAGAATCATCAATTTCAATCACCGTAACGAGGAGGGCTCGGGTCGCACAAACACGGTCCGACCCTCCCCTTGTTTGTTCTTGTTCGATGACGACAACTTGGAAAAGAGGCGATGACGCCGAAGATGGTGAAAAATGGTTGTGCTACCCGCGGACCCCAGAAACTGCGCCGCCCCGACATGTTTCCCGTGCCCTAGCGCGCTGCTGCAGTGCACTTCTCAATAGCCCCGCGCTGCTCAGCGCTCCCCGGGCGCAGCCAGCGGCCTGACCGGTGCCTCCGAGCCCCGCCAAAGGCCTACCTGGAACCCCACCAGCGGCCTGACCGGCACCCCCACACCCCGCCAATGGCTTTCTCGGCACCCTCTCTCCCCACCGAGGTGCTGCCCGACGCCCCGACACCCTTCCCAGTGCCCCGGCGGCCTACTGGTGACCAACCGGCCTGCCTGCGCCCCACGCGACCTGCCTGCTCGCCTCCCGAACCGACCCGCAGCTTTCCCCACAGTGTTGCTGGTCGAACCGGCCTGGTCTACCAGGCCGAGTTACCGAGCCGATTACGTGGAAACTATCGGGTCGAGCCACCCACGCGGTCTGTCGGGCCGGGCCCAGTGGGCAGGATAAAAAAGTAGAGGGCTGACCCACCCAATGGGCCGGGTCAGACCCAGCATATCTAACTGGGTCAACCCATAACAGGTCATCCCAGACTGGGTTGGGCTGAGTTGGTCCGGCCAGGTCAGACCAGACCCATGCCTATTACTGACCCACTTACTTCTTGGGCCATATCTTTGGCACCGGACATCCGTTTGACGAACTGTCAGCAGTACCCATTTTTTAGGAGCATAGTCATCCCTTTGAGTATACCCCACTGGAGTTTGGGGGATAGTTGAGTGATGGTCTGGTTGGATCATAAATGAATCCAACCGGGCCCCCGGGACTAAAATGTTAATTACTCATAGACCGGGTGTCTGATTGACGCGACATCTATTGCGTTGAGACACCTATGATGTGGTGGTCCTTTGAGATACTTCTACCTGATTATAGACCATTAGCTCATGGAGAGGATCCTTCTGGTGAAGAGTAGTCAGAGTGAGGAGACCTAGAAGTTGTAGACCTGAGTACTGCTTGACCGATTCGACTCAGAAAGACTCGATTAGACCAGTGGACGGAGCACCCTGTATTTGGGGGCATACCCACGGCGGATTGAGCGCCTGATAGTTGGAATAAAACCCCTGGTAATCGATAGGAGGAGTACCTCTGTAGGCTATTAAAGAGAGCGCCCGGTATTTGGCGGAAGACCCACAGTGGATGGAGCACCTGGTAGTTGGAAGCAAACCCACGGTACTCGACAGGAGGAGTACCCCAGCAGTACAAGGATAGTGGGAAGCGCCTCAGAGTCGCGATAGGCCCACATTACTCAACAGAGGAGGAGTTAACCAGCAGTCGTGGTTTCGATAATGAAAATCCTGGTTTAATCTGAGTCAATGACCTTTGTGTTTTCCTCATGATTGAGATGAGTTACATGATAACTTAGGTATATGTATGGGCATATACCTAAGTGGTGGTTAACCATTGAAATCATACATTGTGGTTTATCCTTGTTGAATTTTGTGAGACCATGAGGGTATCGGGGTCCCTACTGAGTATCGTTATACTCACCCCTGCACGGTATATTCCCACACCTTGTTGTGCTGGATGCAGATGACAGACATCGCTGAAGGAGGCAGAGAGCGCCAAGACTGGACGATACCCATAGGAGGACCTTACTCGTATCGGTACATGGTAGAGTTTTATGGATGTGGAGTGCTGTGGAGGCCATCTATACCAAACCTTCAGGTACGAACCCCGGAGGACGATCCAAGAGCTTCTAGACACCTCCTAGCTAATTTTCTTTTAGTTGTACATATTTTTACATTTACATGTACTTTACTATTGGGCTTGTATTTCTGGTCCCTTTTACTTTTCAGTAAACTTGTTATACAGATTTTACTTAGTTTTTTATTCCACTTTTACTCTGGTTGTGTGTGTTTATGATTTATAAAGGGAATGCCTTACCAGTTTTAGGGATTTACGCCTTTGGTGACAGTCGTCATCACCTGGCTTATTGAAGGCGTGCTTGGGGTAGTCATGAGACATGCCTCAGGGGATGCGTCATGAAGAATTTGTATCATAGGACGTCGGTTCAACCACAGAAGTTAGGACTCTGATATTTATATCTGTGAAGCTATGGTGTTAATGGTACTAATTGGGGTTTTCAGTTCAGGGAGTCCAGTGTTGATGCGGGCGGCTGACGTATCCATACACCAGGACCCGGACATCTGATTTCCGACTCAGTACACGAAACCACTGATTACATGTATGTTTTCAAAAGTTTCCTTTAAGTCAGCTCAAACCAGGTTCGCTCACCAAGTTTAGTCTTTTGACCATGTCACATCTGTTTCTTCAAGATGCCTCCCCACAGACGACCAGCTAGAGCCCCGAGAGTTTTATGTACTGATAGTCCGCCGAGCGACGAGGCCTCAGTACAGGGCCCTCTTCCAATTGAGGCACCAGTGAAGGTGCAGACGGTACTAATTCTCATTGTGCCACTGATATGACCAGCCCCAGCAGTAGAGAGTGCATGCCTCTTGAGCATGCTGCACATGTTCCAGCGCTAGAGGACACCAAGGTTTAGGGGAGAGATGGACCCGTAGGCGGCTGAGGATTGGCTGGAGGCTATGGTGAGAGTCTTCAGACTTGCAGGGACACCATCCGACTTCATGGTGATCCTTGTTTCCTGCCTACTTCAAGCAGCATAGGAAGATGGTGGAGCCTGATGCTCCAGATTCATAACGATGCGTTACTTCTATTGGGATACTTCGAGAGCCTGTTCCGGGCTGAGTTTGTACCTGCCACCCTTCGAGCGGTGCGGATATAAGAGATACTTCATCTTCAGTAGGGTAGAATGACTGTGGCACAGTACTCAATGAGGTTCACCGACCTCTCGTGCTACTCCAATGATGTGGTATGGGACCTTTTCATCAAGGCTCGGTCCTTTGAGCAGGGACTCAGGCGAGAAATTAGAGCTTCAGTTGTCTCCCTAAGCATCCCAATACAGACAGGGGGTGTTGGAGCGAGCCCTCATAGTGGAGAGTTTTCTTACTGGTCAGTATCCAGCGGTGATACCCACCACTAGCCGACTTGCAATGGAGTCTTCTACAGCTGACAGTAGACAGATGACGTAGAGGTCCAATAGGACCAGACCCACATGTGGTCGACTGCACGACTCAGGATCGATTGTGAGGGGCACCCAGAGTGGAGATGAAGCCAGTCATGCCAGGAGCGGAAGTTGTTATTCATACGGAGGGCTTGGTCACATGGATCGTGACTGTCCGACCTACCTCTCTAATGATCAACAGACAGTTGAGGGACCTCCCAGGTAGAGGTAGATATTCGATCGAGGTAGTCCGCAGGGCGCAGGCGGACGTGGAAGAGGATCTGGCCGTGCAGTTGGCAGTGGACGACATTACTAGGTTCCACCACCACCACCACCATGAGGTCCACCCCGACCATAGGAAGCAGGTGGATAGATAAGTGCATAGATTTAGGTAGCTAAGGCCTATGATCACAGTGCTCCTGGGATGATTCAAGGTACGATCTGTGTCTATTCCACCTTAACTACAGTTCTTATAGACATGGGTTCTATCCACCCTTTCATTTCCACTTCACTCATTCAAATCTCGGAGATTCCGAAGGACTAGTTGATTCGATCCTTATGGCTAGAGACTCCTACGAGAGATGATTTGATGATTACACACTGGTTCTGGTAGTGTGATCTTACTCTAGGATGCAAGAGCTTCATCTGGTATTTCCTAGTAGAGGCATCAAGGCCTTACAACATCATCTTGGGTATGGGATACTCATCTATAGTCTATCCTTAGATTGACTATATTAGGAAAAAAGTGTGGTGTGTCCGCACGAATGGGTCTAGGTTCACCTTCACCGACGAGAAGAGAACCTTTGCAGCGCAGGAATAACTTACTCGGAGGAGGGTGCAACTGATCACTCACCAATTGGCTTGCCATACCCTCGAAGCAATTGATGTGGAGAGTCTGACATATCTTATTCTGGTGGACCAGTACGCGGATGTTTTCTCTGACGATGTTCCAGGACTACCTCCTCACAAGGAGGTGTACTTCTACAATGGCATGTACCTTAAGACGAAAATGATATATAATTCAGCATATGGGATGGCTCCCGTTGAGCTTTTCGAGTTTCGGATATATCTAGAGGACTTGTAGGGAAAGGGATTCATCCAACCCAGTGTTTCTCCCTAGGCAGCCCCGATTCTATTTTCCAAGAAGGCGGATGAGAGTATGAGGCTCTGTGTTGACTATTGTCTCCTGAACTAGGTGACCATGAAGAACAAGTACCCACTCTTGAGGATTGACAACCTCTTTGATCATCTCAAGGAAGCACGGTGGTTCTCAAAGATAGAACTCAGATCAGGCTATCACCAGCTCAGAGTTCGAGATGAGGATGTGCAGAAGACAACCTTCAGGTGGCGTTACAACCACTACAAGTTCTTGGTTATGCCCTTTGGCATAACCAATGCTCCAATAGTATTCATGAGTCTCATGAACAAGATCTTCCATCCATACCTCAATCGCTTTGTAGTAGTCTTCATCGACAACATACTGATCTACTCGACTACTGAGGAGGAGAATGCCTACAATTTTAAGGTAGTACTGGACACACTCCGAGAGCACCGGCTTTATGGTAAGCACTCGATGTGCTAGTTTTGGATTGAAGAGGTTTAATTTTTGGGACACATCATCTCAGAGGCTAGAGTTGCAGTGGATCCTGCAAATATTGAGGCATTACTTGCATGGGAGCCACCCAAGAGTGTGGATGAGGTACGAAGTTTCCTAGGCTTGGCTGGATACTATCGAAGATTCATTTCAGATTTCTCTAGAGTTGCAGCACCGCTATCAGCCTTGATGAAGATGGGGCAACCCTTTTTGTGGTCATAGAGATGCCAGAAGAGCTTTCAGAAGCTGAGCCAGAGGCTGACTAGTGCCCCCATCTTGAGGCTTCCAGAGGAAGGCATAGGGTACATTATCTACTGCGATGCATCAAGGACCAGACTTAGGTGTGTCCTAATGTAGGAGCGAGCAGTTATCACATATGGTTCCTAGTAGTTGAGACAACATGGGCAGAACTATGCTACCCATGGCCTGGAGTTAGAATTAGTGGTCTTTTCCTTGAAGATGTGGCATCACATTCTTATGGGTGAACGTTTTACCATGTACTCTGATCACAAGAGTATCAGGTACATCTTCTCTCAAGAAGGACCTAAACCCGAGACAGTAGCGATGGCTTGAGTTCCTCCAGGACTATGACTTTGAGATAGTCTATACTCTAGGGAAGGGGAACGTTGTTGTGGATGCGCTCAGCAGGAGGACTTTTATTTAGCTGCTAGGAGAGGGGACATAGTAGCTGGATGCCTTACAGATATCCATTTTCGATAGAGATAGAGTAGCCTATCTATAGTTTCTTACAGTCACTCCCCCACTTCATCAGTGAGTAAGGGAGGTGCAACATAGGGATGCTGACTGGGAGATGCACTACTGGAAAATAGGGATATACCCATGGTTTTGTGAAAAATCTTGGGTATTGGGTACCCCTATACCCATGGGTTTTTAAAACTGTGGGTATAGGGATAGTACGTGAACCTATACCCACGGTTCTCCAAAACTGTGGGTATAGGGTATTTGTCGAAGACCTATACCGACGGTTCTTCAAAATCGTGGGTATTGGGTTTTGTTTGAAGATCTATACCCATGGTTCTGGAGAACCATGGGTATAGCTTATGGCGGGGAATGAAAATTAGGTGGGACACAAAAAAAATTTGGTGAGAAGATATTTTTTCACCGGTTAGTTTAATATATTTATATAAATATAAATTTATATAATCAGAATCTATGTAGCTCGGTTGGTCACTAGTGGAGGCGCGACTGTGAGACGCGGGTTTGAATCCTACAGTCTGTGGTTTTTGAATTTAAATACCCGATGTGGATTATATTAATATATATATGTATGTGTATATATGAATAACAATTGGAAATTGTAGCTCGGTTGGTCAGTTGTTGGTGTGCGACCGGGAGACTAGCGTGAGACGTGGGTTCAAAACCCCTTGCCCGCGTTTTTGGGTTTTTTTGTACCCCATGAGAATAAAATGAATATATATACGTTGATATATGATTATAGAACAAAACGAATTTGCAGCTCGGTTGGTCACTTGGTGGTGGGTAGTCGTGAGGCGCAATGTGATTACGGGTTTGAATCCTGCCTACTGTGAATTTTTTTAATTTAAATACCCCACAGTGTGAAAATAGTGGGGTCTATTGTGTGCCATGCTAGAATAGCCGTGGTGCACACTTTCACTCCCCTATACCCACGGTTCTCCAAAACTGTGGGTATAGGTTGGGACCCCTATACCGACGACGTTCCATCCCACAATTCTTGAAACCGTGGGTATTGCCTATACCCACGGTTTTGGGGGCTATACCCATGGTTTTGAACCATGGGTATAGGTCGTTTTTCCAGTAGTGATGCGATGTGCACATATATCCATGGGGTAGGAACCTGATGGATTATCTGAAGGTGAGGTGCACGTAATCCTCTTCAGAGGATGTACCATGGTACCATTTTCACTTCAGGAGGAAGTGTTTAGGGAGTTCAACACTTCCCCTCAAGAGGTACATCCAGGAGTGGCAAAGATGTACTAGGACCTTCGAAGACAGCACTGGTGGCCAGGTATGATGAAGTTAGCAGCAGAGTTTGTCACATGATGCCTCACTTATCAGCAAGTGAAGGCAGAGCACCAGCTACCCACATGCTTGGTTCAGTCCTTAGAGGTCTCGGAGTGGAAGTGGTATGGGATATCCATGGACTTCGTGACCGGTCTTCCACATACGTCCAAGAGTCATGATTCGATATGGGTGATCGTCGACCGACTCACCAATTCATCCCACTTTCTATCGATCAGAGAGTAGAGCTTGGGATGTCTCTACGTCCAAGAGATAGTACGTTCTCATGGAGTACCTTCTTCTATTGTCTCCGATCGTGATGCAATCTTCACTTCCCAGCTATGTAAGGGGTTGTAGGAGGCTTTTGGGACACAAATTTGCTTTAGCACCACCTTCCATCCTCAAACGGATGGTCAGACCGAGAGGACCATTCAGACCCTCGAGGACATGTTTCGTGCATGTGTCCTCGACTTCAGTCGCAGCCGGGAGGACCACTTACCTTTGGTGGAGTTATCCTATAACAACATCTATCACTCCACCATCAGTATGGCACCTTTTGAGGCTTTGTACGGATGACCTTGTAGATCTCCACTATGCTAGATAGACCCTGAAGAGTCAGCACTAGTGGGACCAGAGATGGTACGGGCTACCACGGAGAAAGTGCAAATCATCTAGGAGCAGATTAAGACTTCAAAGAGCAGGCATAAGTCTTATGATGACAGGAGATTTGGGCCTCTAGAGTTTGAGGATGGAGACAACTTCTTTCTACAAGTCTCACCTCAACGAGGTCTATGGAGATTTAGCTGAGGCGGAAAGTTATCTCTTGGATTCATCGGACCTTTCCAGGTCCTCATAAGAGTAGGCAAGGTGGCTTACCTCTTAGCTCTTCCACCTCAGTTGCACCGGGTTCATGACATCTTCCACGTATCTCAGCGGAGGAGATACGTGCACGACCCATCTCACATAATCGACCATGGGGAGCTAGACATTGATAACGGGGAAGCATTCCTGGAGTTCCTAGTGGAGACTGATGACCTACTAGAGAGGGTCCTGCGTGGATGGTCAATACCTCTAGTGCGTGTTCACTGGCAGCACGAGAACCTCCAGGAGAGCACATGGGAGTGGGAGGATCAGATGCGTGCTCTGTACCCCCATTTGTTCCCATATTTAGAGTTTTAGCTTATAGGGACTTAAATCCCTAAGGTGGAGAGAATGTAAAGACCCGAATTTACTATGGATTTTTTTTAATACATGGGAATTTAATGAGTTGGCAGTTTCTAACAGCACTTGATTCCGAGTCCCGGGGTGTCTGGAATCAATTTCTGAAGTTTTGTTCAGGTACGTTCAGTAAACGTACGAGCGGGTTTTTATAACTTTGGAAACGATGCCCGGAATTGAAATCTCATGGCACCATTGAACTCACTGCGTCGATAATTGCTTAGTGAGACCATCACTGTAGTTTCATTCCGATGAGATTGGAAGCTAGTTTTGGGGGGTTTTTAATTAAATGGAATGAAATAAAGTTTTAAATTTATTTTATTTGGGTGGTTAAAATATCCAAGGGGAGGTTATGGTGGTGGGGCCCACCCTCACATAACCTCACATGAGAGGTTACAACGTGGGGACCACCCGAGACCCATAACCTCTCTATTAAATGATAGGGGTGGGGACCACCCGACGCCTATGAATTGTGGAGGATAAAACCTCTCACCTCTCCCTCGTTAATGGGGGAGAGCCTCTTAACAATCCACCTAATTAAATGTGACCCTATCACAAATTCAATTAGGTGGGCCCTACTCTTTTAATTCAAAAAATTTGAATTACGTGCCAATGTAATTTTAGACAAACACTCCCTCTCCTATATAAAGAAATCTTGGGGGAAGGTTTTGGGATGGCTTCTTCAAGCGACGAAACACTGGAAAAAATAAACGACACCCAACCCTTGGAGAGTTATTCCTCCAATGAAGATCCATCACCCATGAAGAACGAAGAACGACGAACCCCGTATTCATCCTTCTTCAATTGGGGCAAGAAAGGGAAGAATTTCCACACATGAAGAATGCCGGCCACATCATCTCGACTCGCCTTCTTCGAGCTCTTCTTCCTCCAACATTGAAGGATTGATGACCATCCTTCCGTGACATCAAAGAACGACTACCAAAAAATCAACGGTAGGGAGATTTGTGTTTTTTTCTATTTGAATATAAACCTCATTCATCATCGACCAAAGATATGGTATGAGAATCGCCAATTTCGATCACCGTAACGAGGAGGGCTCGGGCTGCACGAACACGGTCCAACCCTCCCCTTGTTTGTTCTTATTCGATGACGACGACTTGAAAAAGAGGTGATGATGATGAAGATGGTGAATAAGGGCCACGCTACCCATGGCCCCCGTGAACCGTGCCACCCCCGCAGCGCCCCTGCGTGCTTCCCGCGCCCTGGCGCGCTGCCCCGACGCGCTGCCCGCATGCCTTGCGCACTTCCCAGCTCTGTCGGCACCCCACCGGCATGCTGCCTGGCACCCCTACGCCCCGCCGGCGCGCTGCCTAGCTCCCCCAAGACACACCGGCGGACTACCCGGTGCCCACGAGCCCTGCCGGCGCGCTGCCCGGTGCCCTCCTGCCTAGCTGGTGGCCTGCTCGGCACCCCCACGCCCCATCGGTGGCCTACCTGGAACGCCACTGGCGGCCTGTGAAGTGCCCCCATGCCCCGCTGATGGCTTTCCCCGCGCCCCCACGCCCAGTCGGATTGCTACCCAACACCCCCACGCCCAGTCGGTGGCCTGCTCGGTTCCTGCTGGTAGCCTGTCCAGCACCCTGGCACCACGACGCCCTGATCGGTGCCTCGACACCCTTTCCAGTGCGCCCGCAGCCTTCCAGTTACCAACCGGCCTGCCCACGCCCCACGCGGCCTGCCTGCTGGCCTCCCGACCACTGGCCTCTCGAGCCGATCCACGACATCCCCTGCAGTGTCGCATGCCAAACCAGACCGGTCTCCCAGACCGAGTTACTGAGCCACCAATGTGGTGAATATCGGGCCGAACCGCCCACACGGTCCGCTCGGTTGGGCCCAGCGGACCAGGTCAAAACATAGTGAGATTACCCACCCAATGGCCCGGGTAAGACCCAGCGAGTCTGACCGGGTCAACCCAGACCGGGTTGGCCCATACTGGGTTGGGCCGAGTCGGTCTGATGGGGTCAGACTAGACCTGGGCCCATTTCTGACCCATTATCTTCTTGGGCCATATCTTTGGCACCGAACTTCCATTTGAAGAACCATCAGTGGCGCTGGTTTTCTTATAGAATTTTGGTCGCTTTGATTATACCCCACTGGAGTTCGAGGTATAGTTGAGTCAGGATTAGGTTGGTGCGTACACGGATCCTACCGGGCCCCCTGGACTAAAATACTAATAAGTCACAGACCGAGCATCCGATTGACGTGCCGTCTATTTCATTGAGACCCCTAGGGCATGGAAGTTCTTTGAGATACTTCTACATGAAACTTCATGACCCTTGAAGTATCAACCAGAAGCTCGTGGAGTGGATCATTTCGGTGACGATCATTCAGAGTGCGAAGACCTAATATCTGTAGACCTAATGATTTCCTGACCGATTTGACTCGGAGAGACTCGATTAGCCTAGTGTATGGAGCACCCGATATTTGGTGGAAGAACTACGACAGACGGAGCACCTGGTAGTTGGAAGAATACCCGCGGTAATCGACAAGAGAAGTACCTCTGTAGGATATTATGGGAATCGCCCGATATTTGGTGGCATACCCACAGCGTACGGAGCTCCTGGTGTTTCGCAGCAGACCCACAATACTCGATATAAGGAGTACCTCAGCAGTCCAAGGTTAGTGAGAAGAACCTCAGAGTCACAACAGGCCCATTGTACCAGATAGAGGAGGAGTTCTCCAACAGCCATGGTTTCAATAATGAAAATCCTAGTTTGAGCTGAGTCAATGAACTTTGTGTTTTCCTCATGATTGAGATGGGTTACTTGATAACTTAGGTATATGTATGGGCATATACCTATGTAATGGTTATCCGTTGAAATTGTAAATTTTGTTTTATCCTTGTTGGATTTTGTGAGACCTTGTGGGTCTTGGGGTCCCTACTGAGTATCGTTATACTCACCCTTGCACGGGCCATGCCTGCACCTCGTTGTGTTGGATGAAGATGACAGACATCGGTGATGGAGGCCAAGGGCGTGAGGACTGGACGGTACCCAGAGGAGGACCTTACGATGTATCGATACACAGTGGAGATTGACGAATGTGGAGTGTTGTGGAGGCCATATATACTTACCATTCAAGTAGGAACCTTAGAGGACGATCCAGGAGCTGCCAGACACCTTCTAGCTATTTTTTTTTGTTTTAACTATTTTGACTTTTCCTTGTACTTTACTGTTGGGCTTGTATTTCTGACCCCTCTTAATTTTCTATACACTTGTTATACAGCTTTTACATAGTGTTTTCTTCCCCTTTTACTCTGGTTGTGTGTGTTTATGATTTATAAAGACAATGCCTTCCCAGATTTTGGGATTTACACATTTGGTGATAGTTGCTAGCTCCTGGCCTATAGAAGGAGGGCTTAGGGTAGTCATGATACAGGCCACGGGGGGCGGTTCGTGACAGTTGGGGTGCGGTGCGACTGGGGAGTGGAGCGGATGGTGACGGTTCGACAGGCAGTGGCATGGGGCTGGTTCGACCGGATGGTCGGGGCGTTGTGAGGGAGACACGGGTCATGGAGGCCACGGGTGGCGGCACCGTCGTCTTCATCGCCTTCCTTCATTTAGAAGAACTTCGAAAATAAACACTGGGTTTACATAGAGGATGGTCCATGTTAGTTTGGCCCCCAAAATCCATATTAGAATGGTAGCAAGAGGTTAACAAGAATAAAGCACATCAAACCCTCCCGCAAATATTCTTCCCAACTTGCAAAAGAAAAAGAAGGTGGTGCATGGAAAGTGATAAAAAAATTTCATTAAACACCTACAACTTCGTGCAACAATTTATTCCCAACCCGCAAGAAAAACATCTGAGAAACAACTCGATAATAAGTTGATCTGTGTTAATTGTGTTTAGAATGAAATAATCAAGGGAATAAAATCATACTTAATGAAAAACCCTACCATATTCGATTTTGGTTGACGTTGGCACGAGAAGGGGGACATCAATTCATTGTAGATGAACACATCCAACATCGAAGGAAGTTCTGAAGAAGAAGGTCAAATTCATATACGTTCTTAATGGAGGAAGTATTTTTCATTGTAGAAGATTTCTCCCAAGAGCTCCTCCTCTCCCCAATTCCTCCAAATAAAAAAGATAACCAATAATAAAAAGTGTTCCTCAATTTAATCGTAGGCACAATTCATATTGGATTAAATTAAATTGGCTCAATTAAGTGGTTCATTGGCAAGATTAATTTTATGTGTGTTGGAAAAATTAAGGTGGAGGACGTCAAGAGGCTCTCCATCATTAATTGTGGGAGTTGAGGGTTTGTCCCAATTAAAGGGGGGTTTCAAGGGGGTTTAATCTTGGGTGGTCCCCACTACCATAACCTCTCATGGGAGGTTATGGTTTGGGTGGTCCCCACCACCTTAACCTATTATGATAGGTTAAGGTCTGGTGGTACCCACTTCCAAATTCCACATGGAGGTTTAGTTATGGTGGACCCCACCGGAAATATCCACATGAATGATCAAAATAAAATAAAATGATGTTTATTTTATTTTATTAATTCCAAAAAAAAAACGAAAAAACTATCTTTCATCATCGTCCATCCGTCATCAAAGTGAAAGTATTCTTAAGTGAATACCAGTGTTTTGAGTTCAATGGTTCCCTCAGATTTCAATTCCAAGCACCGGTTCAAAATTTATAAAAAACCTGCTCATACGTTTACTGAACGTACCCAAACAAAACTTTTGAAATTGATTTCGGGCACACCGGGCCTCAGAATCATGTACCGTCAATTTTCATGGACTCGAAAAATTCCCATTTAATTTTAAAAAAATTACATGGAAATTCTGGTTCATTACAGTTAACCCACCACATATGACTTCCACTAGAGCATACGTTATCCTTAGACCTTACAAAGAGATTTTGAGGGGTTATTTAAGTATAATTTGGGATGATATAAATACGTACATATTAATCTAACAAGTTATTTTATATATATATAACAATTAACTTATCCATTTGAGATTTAGAATTAAATGAGAAAATTTTAATTTTAAATACTAATGCACTAATAAAACTCAATTAATGCACTTAAATAACAAATAAAATAATTTTATTCATAAAATGTATTTTTCTAAAAAAATAACTTTTATACATTATAGATTTTTTTTAAAATATAGATATATTTTTATTCAATGAGGATAATTTTCTATATTAATATTATAAGAATAATTATTTAATTTGTACGTGACATGAAATAGAGAAAATTTATGATTTAGAAATGTTATTTTCCATTAAAACATATATTTCATTATATTCAATATTATTATTTAAAAGTAAAATTAAATACTTTATAAATTTTGATTAAAAAAACCTCATTTTTAGATTAATAATGCCAAGATTATATTTGGTTGATTTTTAGTATTTTTTGTGAAACAATTATTTTTTGGTGAAGAGTGAAAATTACCATTATTATAAACACCATGAGTTTTATGGCGTCAATGTGGTATATTCATAAATTTAAAGTTATGAAATATTTTTATTCCCTATATATATATATATTTTAATTGAAATTACGAATTTAAAGTGACATTGTTAAATTCAGAAACCTATATATGAAATTTTTAACAAATGTTATATGTTTCCCTAAAATTATTTTTATTGTGTTATATATTTATTAATTAGAACTAAATTTTACAAAATTTTCAAATTAAAAAATTTGATATAATGTTAATATAATTCATTTGAAATTATTTGTATTCATAGTTATTTATATTTAATATATTTATATTCATTATAAGAATATTTACTAATTTTCCAATCAAAATGCAAAAGCTCTATTTTTTACAAACAAGGGTTTTCATGATTTTTATGGTTTATATAAAGTCGAAATAAGAAAATTAAATAATATTAATTATAAAAAAATAAGGTAATTTTTTTAATTAATCATTTCAAAATTATCTTATGATGAATTGTTTTTTATTTTTTTTAAAGTTTTATTTGTCAAAGAATAGTGAAAATAACTGATTTATATTAAGGTCTATATTTTCATTTCATGCATCTAAAAATTAATATTATCTTTTATTACTTTAATAATTTAATTAATCCACTTTTATTAAAAAATCAAATTTAATTCTTTATTATTAATTGAATATATCCATTTCATCTAAAATCCATTAGATACATAGAAACATTCACTTAAAAACTGTTTTCCATTATGCTTTGTCGTTTTAATTTCAAAATAAATTCATCCATATATAGAAATTGGGTATTGAAAAATCGATTCAATTAATGAAATCATGCGTTCAATTTCATTAAATTAATTGCTACAATTTTATTCAATAATTAATATTAAAACTTTTAAAGGTTGGTTACCTCATTTATGGAGAAAACCTGTTTTTAAGGGCTAAAATAAAGTAATAAGTGATAAAATAACATAAAAACTTATCTAAATTCTATTTTAAAAGAATATTTAAACCCAATATCTTATAATATTTATATATAGTCTATTTTTGTGTCATTTATAGTGGTTAAAAGGTTCTCATTATTTTATCTTTGAAAACAATTCGAGTGTGTCCTCTCCCACACTTATAGGAGGACGCTTCTCTCCTCTCCTCTATATGCATAAATAGAATTTTAAATCAGATAATACCCAAACAAATACTTTCTATACCCCCTGGTATTTGGGGAATTTTTTTATTAGAATACACAACTAGGGGGGATTTTTATATAAACATAAAGTGGTATTCTGAAGAAGGTGTATATTACTTAAAAAATCATTTTTTATTTTATTTATTTTTCTATAGAATTGAATTATTCTTAAAAAATGATTAAGTATTATAATAGGTATATTCCATATAATAATATGTTTTCTATGAATATAATAACATATATCCCTATCCACTTTTATCAAATAGAAAATGAAACCATTGTTTATTTGTACTACAGACTAATATCTAGAGAAACAATTTAATTCATCTTCAATAACTACCATCAAATCTTGTAATAATTACAAATTTAAGTTATATATGTTATATTCAAGAAATATTTACAATTTTCAAAATATAATATATTATTTACATTATTACATTTTAATAATTCTAAAAATAATAATATCATTCATTTGTATGTTTGGATTACTTGCACTATAAAGAGATGTGATTGGTTTTTAAAGACCATGTCACATGGATACTATAAAAAAGTGTTTTTAGATTATTAATAATGGAAATGTTACTCATATGTGGATACGAGCTACAAACTCAATTATTGTAACATAGTTCATCATTAATAAAAATAACTCATGAAAGGTCAAAAATATAAAATTATTATATATATATATATATAATATTATTTTTATTTTTATATACAATATATAGTAATGATATTCTAAATATATTCAATCTACCAAATTCAATTCGGATATATCTACCTAATATCATCAAAATGTCATGTATTAAATTAACTAGAAAAATAATTTAATATATAAAGGTAATAAATAAAATAAAAGAAATAAAAATAATTTATTATTTATCAAAAAATGAAAACAATTAAAAGAAAATTATTAATGATAACAAAAAACATACTTGATGAATCACACTCAAGGTAGTAGAAAAAATAATTTAAAACCCTCATTTAAAATGATTAAATGATCTATTTTATAAATAATTTTATACCATATCTATATTTATAAAATTACAATATGGATGTATTTATGTGGACTATATATATTATAAGAGATATTTTATGTCTCTTTTGAAAATCATAGATGTTTTAAAAATTAATATTTTTATCAATTTCATACAGAACGTTTTAAGTTACTTTACTAAATGAAAATGGAATGTTCTATTTTAATATATAAAGAATCAATGAAATTTCTATCCACTTTAACTTTTATTTTCTATTATCTATTCCTCTATATAATTCTATTTTTTCTTCATAGAAAACCCTCTATCCCTTGGTTCTAGGAATTTGGGTTTTTATAATTGGGTTTTAAGGGAAATGGAAATATCAAAAACTGAAAAATATTGTTCTTATGGGTTGAAAAGTATAATATTATGATTTTGATGATGTAAATGGGATATTTTATGAGTTTTTTTTTATTTTTTTGTCTTGGTACATTGTCAATTATAATGGGTGAGCCTGATCTAGCCCGTGGTGATGGCTTATACTTATATTGATCAGTAATGTACTAGGAAATGATTCTATTCATTAAATAATTTTGTTAAAAGTTTACCATATTGGGCTCTCCAATAGTAAGGATTCTTATAAGTGTTCTATAATCTTTTTTCCTAGGGAAACTAAATTATTTTTTTGATATTTCTAATTTGTTTTCTTGGGAAAAGATTATTTAAGAAGCTAGATTAATTGTCTTTAATTTTAAAAAAATGATTATACTCATTTAGGATGAAAGGATTGTTTTTAAGTAAAACGTATTTCAAGAATTATCATAATTTTCAAGAAACCAACATTATTTGTATTGTTCCAATATATTTTCTGATAAATTTTTTACTGAAAATATTTTTGTAGTAAAATTGATTTTTTTCTGTAAGTGAACAAGTGTCTGAGAATTAATATTAATATGTTAAATAAAAACTATCTTTTATGATCTCAGGGTTTTAAACTGTACTAATCGGTTAAATTTTATTTTTTATATCCCTTATTCCTCAGTTTTTTCTCGACTTATTTTTTATAATTTTTTTCATAAGTTTTAATGATGTATCAGAACAATAAAGGAAAAAAGTTGAAAATAATTAATATTATCAATGAAAAGAAAACATATTTTAAAAGAAACTTATGTTATGTTGAAAATGTACACTAAGAGTAAGTGTATAAATTTTAAGGTTTTTGTTTGGTGGGTAAGATTTATTACTAAATTCAATAATACTCTAATACATCTGATCCATGGTATTTTAAGATTATGAATTATTTTTCATAAAAGAAATTATAGATTGAATTTGGATCACATCCTTATAGATTGTATCAGATAAAAGTTTTAGCTAATTTTAGTGGTTTTGATAATGGAATTTAATACTATTTAGATAATTTATTTCATGGTTATCTTCGTATAGAATTTAAATGTTACCATTATTATTTATAATTTTTCTTCCAAATTCGTTTTTATTAGTGAAAATCGGGATGCTAAAAAAGAAACGAACAAATTGTAAAAAATACCTCTAAATGAAAACCTATAATGGTTATAATTGGAAAATAATATTTTATTTCAGTTATGGCTCAGTTAAAATAGGCTAAAAATTGGGGTGGTATAAATATTAATGAACAATGACTCTTCCAAAAGAAGACTATATCTATAGTGTATTATTCCATAATACATCACCCTCCAGTAATTAGAGTATCATACTAAATTTTGATAGTTATAGGACATGTTAAATAACTACAGATGATATTTGAATCGAAGTGTGATTTGGATCATTAATATCAACACTTTCTATATATTATTTTGAAGGTGAATTCACTCAATTATGGTTAATGATTAATAATAATAGAAAAATATTAGAGATTAATTATATGAAATAGGATATATTTAATGATTGATAACTGTATAAATTTTTTATATTTATTTTACATATCATAAGAAATTTATTCTAATAATTCTGGTTGAAGAATAAATCCTTAGTATCAGTGTATAAAGAAAACATCACCTGATTGAAAATATATTCTCCATATTTTGTCCATGATTTTGATAGTAAAATTATTCAGTTTTACATTAGATTTAACCCTATGTATCAATATTAATTTCCTTCCCATGAGTCAAAATTTTATAGAAACAAGATCTATTTTAAAATATGTTAAAAATAGAATTATTTCTATGATCATGTTTTCCATGAAAATAAGGAGAACAAAAGGCCTAAATGGTCGATAATTGGTAAACCCAATTTATAGATAACTAAAGGTAAGAAAATAAGGATTAATTATTTTGACATGTTTTGTAAAACAGTCCCTCTATAATGTATTGTAAATTCATGGAATTTGTTTTTCCTATAATGTGTGGACGTGTGTCTCAAGAATGAAACGAAAATAGTCATAATAATAATAATAATCATATGATAATATTATTTATCTGAATTTTGATAGGTTATTATGCAAGTATATTCCAAAGATATGAATGACGGATGTCAATCATCATTATCAGAAATAGAATTGTGTAGCTAAATACATTGCGACTAATTTGGCTAATGTTGCACTATTGAATTATGTAGTGATAGATAAATTGATTTTTCTCTAATTATTTGAATAACTTATTTGATTGGAAGTCTACACAACCTTCCATTTATGATAAATTCTATAATAAATTAAAAAATTATATGTAAGAAATAAATCATGTAATCTAATTAAAAACACATGAGGGATATATTATTGATAAAATAAATTATAAGATGATTCTTATTGAATTTTAGGGAAAGGATTTACCAGAAATCCTTTCTCTAATTTATCCTTGTATAATTTTATATTATCATTTTATCAATTATATTTTTATTTGAACTACTAATATTTTTTTAGACTTAATTAATTTCATATTTATATTGTGTTTCAGTTTTTATAAAATAATGTATTCATAAAATTCATAACAAATCAATAAGTTGGTAAAATCTTAATGACTATATAAGAATGTTATATTAGACATTTTTTTGAGATAATAGAGATTATTAATAATAGTAATGTGTCTATATATAGTAAATATCTAGATATATTTATAAAAAAGTTTTTTAGTATTAAATATGATAAAGATGTTATGCTTACTTTTGAATTAGGAACTGATACAAGAAAATTTTAGAACCCCCATATTGAATTGCTCGTGTAGAACATTTGGACTTGAAATATCAGTTTCATTAATTACTTTATAAAGGTTTCAATAATTCTATAACATCACAATTGGGGATCAATTTTTGTATTTTTTTAAGTAAAATGCTCTAATGGGAGTTTATATTGATTATAGAAATACTAATAAGATCATTTTCAATCAAAACTATCATTTTACTCAACTAATGGATTTATTTGATAATATCTGTGGTGTTTTGTATTATAAAAAGATTTATCATATCTTTGGATAAAATAAATTTATGGCGAGTTAGGAAGATATTCCAAATATATCATTTTTGAGAAGATTCTTTCATTAAGATTTTATAGTAATACCCTTTGGGTTGTCTTCTTTACCTTATATTTTCATAGATATTATAAATAAACTATTCCTTGGAAATATATATATGTTTTTTGGTTCCTTTATTAATTTTTTATATTCTCCATGTCATTAATATCATTAAAATACTAGAGGATTGTTTTTCAAATTCACAATGAAAATAATTTATATGGAAAATGTAGTATGTCTGAATTTTCAGTACACCATATTTCTCTCATCCAGTATACTATTTCTAAAATTTGAATTATTATTGGCCCTTCAAGAGATAAATATATTTAATAAAATCCAATAAATAAAAATTTCATTGATAGTATTAGTTTTTTAGATTAATGGATTACTACCTGTGGTTTGTTGAAGACATTTCTCATCTATCAATCCCACTTACAATGTTAACATGAAAATAATTTAAATTCATATAGAAAAAATAGTATGATGGTTGTTCCAAATAGTTGAAAATAATATTGTCGAATGCCCCATTTTTTCCCACCTATCTAGACATAATTTCATTTACAATTATTGTATTTCATCATTTTAAAGTCTCTTTTGTGTTCTTATGAAAATGACCATGTAATTTCATGTTATTTATATCATTTAAAACCAAAAAATATAAATCATCCTAGAGATCATATTGAATTCGTTGATGTTATTTTTTATTATTAATATTGAGGCATTATTTTTGTAGATACATGTGTGAAATAAATACTGACGATAAATGTTTTATGTATAAACTAACTCAACAAGAGTTAAAAATTATATAGGTAAGATTGATGTAAATGATTTAGTATTATGAATGAATAGTTCATAGCCATAATAGAAAAAATTATTTAATTATATTAGATTAAATGATAAATAAACATTAAACCTATCACCAATAGAAAAGAACTGTTTGGTTAATGATTTCATGAATTTGGGTTAAGAAATTCTCCATGAAAAAATATACATTATTTTATTTTTAATGTCATTATAATCAAATCTATGAAATTGTACTAACAAATCTTAATAGGATGATCATGATTAATAGTAAATAGGATAACCTATTATGAATGGAGTATTTATTTAATTTAATGTTGATTAAGATGTTATTATTGGACCTGGAAAAATATTATTGGTTCCATATGATTCCCAGTTGAAGATATAATTGATTAGTGAGGCCCATAGTTCCTTGTTATCCATTCATCCTAGAATCAATAATATTTATAGTTTCTTTAAATATTTTTAATCATGGGGATGTAATGAATATATATATATTTTAATATTTATGGAAATATTTTACACTTCAAAAGGATAAAGAATAATGATAATTACTGAAGTGGATACTTCCGTATTTTTTGTGACTTAATTGAAATGGGATAATATATCCACATATTTCTTGATTAGATTTCTAAAGTTGTTTTGGGGTTATAATTTTATTTTTTAATTTCTTATTGACAAAATGAATAATACATTAGCATCCCATTTGAGATGATAAGTATTTATATCATGTTTATAAACTATTTCTCAAGTTAAAATTCATGTTATAATGAGTTCCTCTCTCTATTGTATCAGACTATGAACACAGATTCACTTACTGTTTTTTGGAAAGTATAATTGAATTCATTAGGAAATAAGTAAAATTTTAGTACATATTTTCCTCATCAATATAATATATATTTCTAGAAAATAAACTAGAAATTGTAATAAATGATTCGAGATTTTTTAATGGAATATATGATATGTTGGGAACAACTCTTCAAGTAGATTAATTTTACAATAATAGAAGTTTTTATTATATGATAAATATGGAATCTTATAATTTATTATTTGAAAGTGATGTAAAAATACTTATATTTGGGATAATGTAGCCAAATTAATATTTTTAGGACTAGAATTGGTTTGAGAATAAGTATTGAAAATGATATTGATTCAGATATATATGATGATTTTTCAAATTAGGTTTAATATCGGATAAAATATCATTAATTTGATATAGAAGATGATGTTTTTATTTAATTATATCCATGGAAATGTGTTTTGAGTTTTGTTACTATATATATATATATATATATATTCATAGTTTACTGTAATACATGAATTCCTAGAGATTTTTTTATTAATATTTTACCTTGTGGGAGTTCCTATGATTTTATCTTATGATCCTGACATATTTTATGTTTCGTTGCTATGAAACTATGTTCTCGATGCATCTAATATTTTGATCTGTAATGTAGTTCAGTTGTATGAATAATTTTCATATGTTTAAAAAATAATTTACATCCTTAATAATAAATAAAATGTGTGTTATAAAAAAAGTGATTCTCCATGTTATTGTTTTGTGGAATAACTATATGATTGAGGAATCAAGATGGAAATAATAAAATATTATGGGGAAGAATATCCCCAATTTTTCAAATATGATATAATATTGTGAAGACACAATTAGAAATTTGGGGAATAATTAAAAAACCAGTGAAATAAATATATAAATCAATTTCAAGTCATGTTAAAATTCATTTCATATATATATATAGGGTTATATTCTTTATAAGAATATCAGGTAATTATTTAATCAAATGGAAGACGACTTATTTCTAACCAAAATGAAACTTCTTGAAATATTTGGTTTTATTTAAACACCCAATTTCAATATACTTTATTATAAATTTTAAGAAAATAAAATAATTTTTGAAGTCTTCATGTAAAAATATCATTGGATAAATTTTTTATATTATTCTAAATTATTTTAATTTTCAATGAATTCTGAAATATAATGATTTTTATTGGAAAATATATTTTATGTTCAAGTTTCTATAAAGTAAAATTATATTTTATAATAGTTTTAAAATTTAATTAGTTCATTATGATTAAAAAAAATAAAATAATAATATTTGAAATGAATTTTATAATTTATTTTGGTGTAAAAGGATTATTATATTTAAAAAGGCACTTTTTAGAAAACTTATTTTTTCACATTTTTAATTTTTAATGTTAATTATAATTCTACCACTTATATAAATTAAATATTTAAAATTAGAATGTACATTTTTATTCATGGGTTCAAAACTTGGTACATGGGACCATATTACTTTTAGTCATAAATTATACTAAAAATAGTACAATTTGTGACCATTGTTAAAGATAAAACATGTTTATTGAGGGTTAAACTAAATATATAGTAAATAAAATGGCCTATAAAAAATTTTATTCTATTTTAATGATATATTAAGATAATATATCATATAATATTCATAAGTTTGTAGTTTGGTTGAATTTTTCAAAGGTAAGGCATTAATATTCAATAGTTTTTTTTAAACATTACAATCATGTCCTCTCACCCACTTATAATTGAATTTCCCATATCCACTAATATCCACAATTAAATAGAATTTATTAGGGAATAACATCCCATGAAACATCCAATAATCCCTCAAAATATCATAGAGTCATTGGATTCATCGTAAAACAAAACTATGATGTATTTACCTATAAAATTAATGATGCTTCCTGAAGAAGAGTTATGGTTCTTAAATGTATATTTTTAATTTATTTAATTTTATAATTCATAAAATCTTTGTTAATACATGATGGAATAATAAAAAAAGTGTATCAAATATAATAATATTTATTTATGTTAATTAAAAAAATTATATCCATATATTCTTCCATCAAATGTGAAATTAACCATCCTTCAAGTAAATGATCGACTACTAGCTCGATAAATGATGTAACACATTCTATAACACTACCTAAAAAATATGGTTATATATATTGATTTAATCTATATTTAAGATATTAGTAACATATTTATCCTTTGCAAAGGATAAAATATCATATAATTTATGAAATATTCTCCATTTGAAAATTGAAAACATTATTTGTGCGTAAGTATGTATTATCACCTCCACAAATAAAATGTGATTCATTATTCATGAACACATAAAATAGTGTCTGTATATATGTGTATATAATGATATAATATGATATTTATGACATATTAATAATTTTTTATATTTAAAATAATACTTACTTTCTTTATATTATATTCATTAATGAATCAATATGTTAATTGTGGGTATGTATGAATAATTGTATCCAAGATTATAATATAGTTCATATTTTATAATAATATTTCAAGTATAGAATTAAAAAAATATTTTTTATTTATAATTATTTCATGATTATTATTCTAGGGCAGATTTCATAATGAATACTTTGACCATACATGAAGTCATTTTTTATAATTTAATTGAATAACATCAAAACATCTGATGTGAATGTAATTACTAAATTAATTAAATATAAAAAGGTAATAAATATGATAATAATGAATAATAAACATGAAAATGTATTATAATAATGAAATTAATTAACATATTTTAAATATTTAGGATGATAAAAATGTACTTGGTGATTCAGACCTGAGGTAAGGGACACTTTCCATTAAAAATTTCATATGTAATATTTGTATGATAAATAAAAAAACATTTTCTTACAAATTAATATTGTTAAAATTATTTTATTGAATTATTTAAATGAAAAAAATTATAAATAATTTTTTAACTATTGAATAAAATAGATATTTTACAAAGGTAATCTTTATAATTAATTTACCCTGAACATTTTAACATTCATTTAAAATTTAAAAAAGGAATGATCGATTTTAATGTATACATAATAAAAGGACTTTTCTTCCCTCATAATTACTATTTTATGTTTTGGATTTATTTAAAATATTACATGTTAACTTCATTGAAAAAAACCTTATTTTCCATTTTTTTACAATTTTTTTGGAAATTTGGTTTAAATTTAAAGATACAATATATTTAATTGATAAGGTTATGGGTTTAAAAGTATATTAATATAATTATTATTGTAGAAATGTTACATTTTATTATTTTAAGTTTTTTATATTCAAGTTAAATTATATAATTATGGGTATTCCATATAAAATTTTCCAATGCATTGGGTAATTTTTTTGTTTTCTATATAATTTGGTTTATGTTGACTATATTGGTTATTCCATTTTTAAGGATTACAATGAGGGTTATTTTAAGGGTTCTAGGAATATAATATCCTTGGAAGACATCATGAATTTTATATAATTTCTAATGAGTATCCATGAAAATATATTGATTTTAATCGGTAATTAAATGATATTTAATTTTAATCGAATCATTATCCCCATTCATAGAAGAAGTGTATGTTTTTATGAAAAATTATATCATGGGTTATCATTCTTAAAAACATGCTCATTATTAAGATTTTTCCTTTATTTTTTCTTAAAAAGTGTTTTATGAAAAAAATTGAAGCCAAATAGATTTAATGTGTAAGTAAATATTTCTATTCTCTAGATGTTTATTATATACAAGGAAAACTCTCTTTTATTCTCTCATGGTTTTAAAATGGTCTATCTGGTATGATTATTCCATTTATATAAATTTCAATGATTTTTTTCACCAACATATGCAACTGATTTTCATATTTTTTAAGGATGATTAGGATAAAATAAAAAGTCATGTTTAAAATAATAATGTTTTTTTCTTAAAATGAAAAAAATAAAGGTTTTTTATTATTGTAAAAAATGATGCTAAAATAAATTATCCCTTAGTAATTTAGGAGGAAAGTTTTTTTATTATTTGTATTTGTTGTTAGATTTTGTTATTTATTGAAAATAGTTATTAATTAATTTATAATATTTCATTGACATTAATAAGATGAATAAGTTCCAATGTCAATGAATATTGGATTAAGTGTTTTTGTATTATAACTGAAGAAAAATATAAATTTTTTGAGGACATTGATTATAAAATGTGATGAATACATAATTATTATTGATTATATTGATTAAATTAGATGAAATTATTGAAAAAATATCTTAGTAATTACCATGATATTTTAATTGATCTTCACATCAAAGACATGTGTCAAATATGATATGTTGTTTTCGATAATGATCAATATTGGTTTGATATTTAAAATGATATCTGGAATTTATATTCCAAAATGAATAGAGGAAGAGTAATTGATGAAATTTTATGAAATTCAATAATTGAATCAATATACATTGAAGATAGATTAATTTTGACCATTGAAAAATAAATGTCAATATATTTTTCATATATATTTCAGAATTGTTTTCCATGAATTTTGTTGGATTCCATTCTATGTATTTATATTCTAGAACTTTATTACAAATTTGATAAACCACACTTAGTATCTAATCTATAATCAATTAAAGAATATATGAGACCCAAGTGTCAACCAAACCGATGTGAGGCCAGCTCAATCCACCAAGAAAGGCTCACTGTGTATAGGATAATTTATAGATGAAACATTAATGAGGTATGCCCAAGTATAAGGATCTCAAATTGCACTCTCAAATTGAATGAAAAGATTAGTCCAGTATCCTATAGGAATTACAGTGTAGTGATTCAATGTAGTATGGTTGTTCTTTCACTACTTTTACTACAGTTTTAAAAAATTTAAATAATAGTAGTAGGATAATTCAATTGATCTCGACCGCATGATCAAATCTCGTAATCCACATCACACTCCTGATAATTGATAGATTTTTTTTTCTATAGGTAGTTCTACAAACCATGAACCTAACAACTATGGTCATGCTGTTATCTATCATGTAAATAAATATCACAATAAATTATTTGAACATTCATGGATGGTTTTATCTGATACTCATACGATTTGTAACTCAAATAACAGGGTGTGCACAAATAGAAATGAGGTTTTAGAGTATGTTTGATCCTCTAATATTCAAGGAGGCATCTATGTTTATATATATATGCTTCTTCACTTCACTACATGCTAATGAGGTGTCACCATAATGTATAATACCAATTATCAATCATGGACACAACCATTTTTGTCATCACATATCCAGTGATTGATGAATTCAATATCGATTCATTCAAGTATTCCAAAAATTTATGTACATGGAATAATGTTTGGATTTAGGTTGTTGAAAAGGACATGTGATCATTACCTATAAAAGGAAATAAATGAACCACTTAAAGGTCCTTCTAATCATAATATATGAGATATGTCGAGTTTAAAAATACAAAGTTTATCTGAGTCTATCATTTAAATGAGAATGTAACTGGAACTGCAAGCCTTCATGGATTCATGATAAAGGGGAGTCTTGTAAACCTGATTGGTTTCATGTAAGAGACTCATGCACTTATTTTTGTAAAAATTAGTTCCTTAAATAACTTATATTTATGAGTAATAACTTTTGGACTAATGATATGTGACTCAAAAAGTCGAGGGTTTCGAGAAGAGGATGAAATATATCACATGTGTTGATTATACACTAAACTCTAGTGTGAATAATTGAGTTGTGAAACAGTGCTGATTTTAAAAACAATCTCACTATGTTTCCTGAAGATATTAATCTACATATGTGTTTTTCTATGAAAATTGGAATATGCATTCACAAAGGGAACAATCATTCATGAATCATAAAATTTTTTATAACTTTCAAAATTAAGAATGGGTGTACACCACTTCTTAAAGAAGATATGATCTCACATTCTTCATGCATGAAGAGTCTTAAAATATGAAATACATATACTAGATTACATGAAAAATAAAATAATTCAACAATGTGAATGTGTAAATGTACAGGTGAATTATTAAACACTCTTGATAAGGTCGAATATTAATAGATACTGTGTGAACACACCTATTTTAAGTGAATAAAGAGGTAGTGGATGCATATTCATAAACTTACATGAAAACAGTAGTACATACATGCATTTAAAAACCTCTTAATCATTTTATGAATAATATCACATAAAATAACAAGATTATTATTTCATTTGTGCTGGGGTTTTAATTTGATGTTCCATCCAATAATCTCATGATGTTGAGATCACATGATATAGGGATTTCTTATTAATCAAGTGATTTGGGTATTTAAATGGAATAAGAAAGAATAATTTTCCCAAACACATGATTGACTAAGAATACATTATTGAACGAAATTCTATATTTATTATGTAAAATATCAGAGAACATATATTGTATTCACTATTGATATTTTATCTATGATAAATAATTGGCATGATGTTAAGTTAAGATGTGTTTATAGTGTTCTAGTAATCCCAAAGGGTTTGTGATTTTATATGGGATGTAGAAGAAGATTCAATTATGGCTTGTTTTCATTGAATAAGAAATATTTCAAGGAACTAATATACACTAATATATATAATTATGTTCAATAGATTTGAGGAAAACGAGGAAGTGAAGGTAAAAGTTGATATCAGTTGATTATAATTTAGGCCAGGAAAAATTTATTGATCATTAGTCCACAAATTGTTTTTTACAAATATATAAAGGTGAAAGTGAATCATTTATTTTATATCTAGGAATAAGTAAGAAGTTTTTAATTCTATATTTTATTCATGTAAAAAAGTGATAATGAATTTATTAGAATAAATAAGAACAACTATGACATCCAACAGTAGTATCAACATGTTAAAGAATTTATTAGTGTTATAAAGAACCTTATCATAGAAGAGAATTATTTCTTTTTAGATAGTATAATTATCCTTAAAAGTGTTTTATTAAATGAAATTTCATTGACTATAGAGAATTTGATGTGAAATGGTATTCCCTATATTGTTTGATCACATTCAAAGGATTACTTTCACGTGGATGTGTGGTTGGATCATTTTCATACCATGCCAAGGACTAGCTACACTAATTCAGTAGTATACCTTATAAAAATATTACATGCTACATTTACTATTTTCAAAAACATTTATGAAATAGGGAAATGCAAATAAGAGAATATTGTTCTTCTATTTTCTAATAAGAAAAGGGTTATATAATGTTCATTGGATTAAAAATTTCCCCACACTAAATTACACCCCTATCTATTTTAGTAAAGTCCCAAACTAGTCTATTCAAGTGGTAACAAAACAGTGTTCTACCTCTATTCGACTCTTTAACACCCCGAGATATTATGTGAAATAATTTTTTTTTAATTTCTTTGATGTCTTGTGTTGTACCCTACACCAAGATTATCTTGTACTGTAAGTAACACCGTATTATCTTATAGTAAACCCAAACAATATTCTTAGATTGTGTTACATGCAAAAGTGGCCTTCCTCAATAGCGTGTGTTGTACGCAATACCAAGTTTCACTAAACAACGATATATTATTATAAAATTATTATAAACTAGCCATTACGAGTAGTACTAAACACATTTTGAATTTTATAATAGTATCATTCATCTTACACATATTCTAGAACATGATATGATAACAAAATAAATGTTTTGGGTAAAATAAGTATTTAAAAAAATGTTGTTTTGCCACCTTTTGATGGCGCACCCACATTAAATCTAGTTTTTGACATGTTTATAAGTTAAATTTGAATAAATAAACTTATTAATTTCAATAATTATACAAAAATTAACTTTGGAATTTTTTTTAATATTTTTCTGTTAACATTCATATATTGATAAATAGTAAAAATACGATAAATTTTAATTAAAAAAACTTTTTTCATCAAGATAATTTATATGGGTAAATTATAACATTGAATTGTTTTAATGTATAAATAGAATACATATTTACCATTTAATATTATGTATGTCATTATCATTAATTTTAAATTGAATTCATAGGTAAAAACATTTCAATGTTTTGCAATGTTTTAACTTTTAGAATCCGTCTTATCAATAGTGGGATTTATTTGAAATTAAATACTGAACCTTCTGAGTTTCAAATTTGAAAAAATAGTTTCCATTTTTTGAACCATTAGGTCAAAATTATGTTAATATGCTAATTTTTTATTTTTAGGCATTATTAATAGTAACCATGACAAATTTTATTTACTATAAAGGTAAATCAGGTAATTAAGGGTGAAAATAATATTATAAAATTAACCTAACACTTGTATTAATATAATTGGATGATTATATTTCGTCCTAAAACATACTTGGGTGGAAATGGAATATTTTGGAAGCCATATGGATGTGATTAATACCTTTAATTTATTTTATTTAAAGAATGTGAAATATGCCTCACTCAAACATTAATAATTAATGTATTTTTAATATAAGGTTATAAAAAATATAAATTAGATTATAAATACTAATATAAAAGATAAAATTCTTTTATTCATCATGGTAATTTTTTTTTAATTTTTAAAAAATATATAATTACCTTAATAGCTTATACAATAATGATGCAGAAATTATTTATTTTGTGAAAAATCGATAATATAGTTTTTATTAAACTAATAATACCCATAAAAAGGACCCAAAACTTGCCCAAACCTTATAAGTAGAGTATATATATACCCTGAATATCCAAGGGTCGACTTGTGGTCCATTTTAAGCCATATAAAATAGATTATGAGATTTATATTATTTTATATTCAATGATTTCAAAGTTGTCTCTTTCATAATTTAATAAACATAACATTTTAAAAGTTGTGTGTTTTAGAAGTTAAATTCGAATAAAAGTATTATTATGAAAGATATTTTATATATATTAATCATAGTATTTTATTTTTAATTTTTATGCCCTAAATATGTATATTACATAATTATACAATAATGTTGTAGTAATTATTTTATTAATAGAAATATCAAATAAATGATTTTAAAAATATTAAAATAAATAGTATATTAACTAATTAATGTGATCGAAGAATTTTATACATCAATAAGACATGTTAAGAATATATTAATTTTTTTTGTTCTAATATATATTTTTTGGGGGGTTTATTTTAGTTCAAATAAATGAATAGTGTCAAAATTGATACTATTAATATTTTACAAAAATAACGTAATATTAATTTGTTTAAAAAATCAAAAATATATTTTCAACTAAAAATTGTAATTTATATGGTCTAAAATGTCATAAAGTATCCAATTATGGACAATTCACAACACATAAGTAAGTATTTATAACCATTTAAAAATTAGAATATTATTACCAAAAATAAAATTAAATAGATTAAATCAGTATAAATCAAAATGATAAGAATAAAATAAATTCAAAACTTGTATGAATTTGATTGGTTGAAACAATTAAAACCCTATATTATCTCATATTCTAATTTTAGCCACTTTAAAGGTTTTTATGTGGGGTTTGATTTTATTATAAGTTAATATTTTAGAGGTTTCCAAAAGTGCCCCTCTACTCTCTTATAAAAGGCAACATCCTCCCTCTACTCTTCACTCCATTTTAAGCCTTCAATCTTGGCCAACACCTTCAAATAACTCTTATAAAAATCTATAGTTATATTATAGAGGTTATGGTCTTCTCAAAATACCAACTTTAGGGCCCTAAGAGGATGTTTAAAAGTGGCACGTCGAGAAAGAGGTAATCTCTTCTACCGATTCCTTGAAGATTCATTTTTCTTATACTTGCTCTTATTTAGTTGTATAATTATAAAGTAATAACATCATTATCAGTAATATAATTATATATTATTACAAATATGAAAAAAATCATATTTTACATTATACCCATCTGATGAAAAATGAAATCACCGCACGTGCGTACATATGGAATACCGTCTCCATGTCATGGTGTAATCCCTTTTCATCACCAACATTCTTGGATGGGTATAATAATGGAAGAAATTAATATATATTATTATTTTAAAGTGATAATGATTCTGAAATATTTTACACCATACAGTTTAATACCATTCCACAATCATGGGAATTATATCATCGCTCGTGCATACATACGGCTTACCGTCCCCACGACGTGATGAGACTCATTCTCCATGTTAACCATTAAAGATTGATTATAAAGTATATATAATAAATAATCATGAGATATATGAAATAATAATTATTCTGTATTTATGTGTATATATATATATGTCATTTACATTAATAAGGAAACGAAAACAGCGTTCATGCGTACGTATGGCCTACCGTCTCCATGATGTGATGTGATTCGTTCTACATGATCTTCATTGAAGAATGATTATATAAATGAATTTAATGAATTAATAAGATATATATTATACTAATTAAATTCTTTAAATGATATATCTATATCCTAAAAAGAGTAATACAAATTTATTTGACAAGACATGTATATTAACATAAAATAGTTAACACCCGAATAACGAGTAACAATAAAATGTTACTAAAAATCCAATAAGAATATCATAAAAATAAATATGATTATGGAATAAGTAAATGAAATTATTTAAATTGATATATATTAGGTTTGGATATGTTTAAATAAATAGGACCAAGGTAAGGGGTAACTTTTCCAATCTCATTTCTATCTGAGATTTTTTATTTGTAAGTATTTCCTAGGGTTATATTTATCATCCATGTCCATGTTTTATAAAAATGTTTTCCTAAAGTGTTTAATATTCTTCCATGTATTTTCAAATTCATTTTTACCCTTTTTAAAATTTTACCACATTGTATAGAATGAATCATTATTTTTTTTACCATACAAGGTACTTTTTAATTTTTCGGCAAAACTATGAGGAGAATGTTTTTTAACATATATAGCGTGAATGGATTTTTAGGGTTTCATAACACCTTATTTCCATGAAGAATATTCTAAAATATTTCCGGATTATTTTCATTAAAATTCTTATCTTTTAAAATTTCAAGTAATTTGGAGAAAAGAAAATGATTTTGAAGAAGAATGGATATTTTCGTCAAGAATTTATTTGAAGTGTTTATTCAAAACTATTTTTCATCTAAGACTAAATTATTTAATATGGTTATGTTTCAAGTGTAATGTTCATATTATATATATGGTTTTATTTTCTTAGGATGAAATGATATCCATTGTTTTATATGGATTATGTTATAATTGGTTGATGTTTATGAAACCCATTTTATTCATTGTGTTATGATTAATTATTTATGTTAATTTTGAGGAACACGTTAGAATTATTTCATTATGATATGGGTGTGACCTATATCTCCCTAAAATTAATTGGGTAATGATTTATATCTCATGAGATAGACCTGGCTGGAATGAAAAGTAAATATAGTTCAGTAATATATGGATGGAATGGTAGGTAATCCTAGTTCAGTAATGGACTTTGTCCACTATGATGGTCTTGGAAGCAATGCCTTGGCTACTATGGAAATCATATCATGTGATTAATGGTTTTCCACAATTTAATGTTTTTTTTCCATGAAATTTTATCATTATTGATGTTCCTTTATGATCTAGGTCTTACATACTGCGAAGATTTATTTTACAAATCAAGATTTTTATGTTTAAAATTATGTTCATGTTTTTAAGTTCAAATGTATATGGTTTGTTTTATTTTTTCCATGAATACCCTTACTGAGAATTTGAGCGCACCCTTTATATGTTTTCTTTTCCCCATGATTTAAGAAATGGTTTTAGGTATGAAAAAAAAGGGGATGATCTTTATGGAAGATGATGACGATCTTTCAAAATGATTAGAAGACTATGTTCCGAGTTTCCAAAGACACTAAACAACTACGGTCCTTGGGTGTATCTTTTTGTTATGATTTTGGTATTCTGGAAAAGTAACGAAATATCCATGTACATCATGCTTGGGTCATTACAGTTGTTATTAGAGGAAAGGCTTAGTCAACCTTTGGAAACTTGGATGCGAAAACATTAGTGAGACCCCTAGAGATATTTCTATGTTATGTCTAGGGATATCCAT
Organism: Viscum album; assembly: GCA_963277665.1. Lineage (NCBI taxonomy): Eukaryota > Viridiplantae > Streptophyta > Magnoliopsida > Santalales > Viscaceae > Viscum > Viscum album. The sequence continues at coordinate 1,364,120,413 of OY728166.1, read as the reverse complement.
AAGGTTAATTATAATTATAGGCTACAGTCCTAGAAATATGTTAACAATCATGAGTAACCTTGGGTTAACCTAAGTTATCATAGGTTAAAGAAGGTGTCATAAGTTATATATCTTATAAGTGACTTTTTATGATTATGTGGTTCCTCATTATTTTAACTGTTTCTTACACAATGGTTTCTGGTTTTAGTTAATAGAGGGAACCAAAAGGAATTGGGTTAACATTAAATCTGATAGACCAATTGGTGACTTTGAGTAGAGAAATTTCATAATTCCTAGAAAGATCGATATTGTGATTATGCTAAATTAGTCATCATAATATATAACTAACAAGGTGAACTATAGTAGTATTACTAAGTAATCAAATAAGAGGAAGATTGAGTTTTAAGCATGTTATAATAGAGAGTAACATTGAGGAAAAAAGATGAAGCTTTCTATATATCAAGAAGAATGGAATATGAACCTTGAGGAATACATAAATTGGAGGGGAAGATGTTATCTATGTGAGGAAAAGGGGCATAGAGTCATAGATTGTTATAGAGTTCAATGTCTTATCTGTGGATAACATGGGAATTACCCACCTCAATGCCCCAACCTAAGAGGTTAATTCTAATTCAAAGAAGGAATTATTCCATGCCAATCATTAAAGAGGATGGATTGAAGGTATTATGTATTGGAATTCAAGAATAATTTTGTTGAGGTACTTTTATGGTATATTGAAATATCTATGTATTGGTCCATTGTGGTTTTATATAAGAATATGGTACTAGAAACCATGAAAAGTGATTGAAATATTTTTGGAAAGCAGATGATATGCACACAATGAATTGATAGGGATAAAATAATATGTCGGATATTATTAATGAGCTCATGACTGATATAAGGACAAAGTGATATCATTATTTGAGTATATAGAATTTTTTGGGATTTTGGTATGTGGAAAGAGTTAACTTTTAACAACATTCATGTTTTAACTATGGTTCAATGGTAATTCATGTTCCAATAATACATGATTAAGGTATTCACATTTTTAGAATGTGACCAGAAAGATATATATTATGATATATTGGGAAAAATGATGGTATTCACTTGTTTGTTATATGACCTTTCTGGTAATTTTTTTCTTTGTACAACAAGATTCAAAAAATTATTTTGGATAAGCCTAAAGAATGGAATGGATTAATTTGGAAATAAGATAGTATTTTTTAAGGATAAATTTTTTTTTCTAGGATGTCAAAATATTATTGTTTTTGAAAAACGACAACTAGTTGGATGGGTGACAACCCGTCGCGACAGACAAGGTTACGGGAATCGAACCCATAACTAAAGTGTGACAAGCCTTTATCACCTACCACTGACCTACAAAAATCCCAGGCTTGTAGAAATTAGTTTTATTTTATTAATAGATATGATAGATGAAGTATAAGTCCATTTGTGAACCATATACGATTAACCTCAACATAGATGGACTTATGTATATTAAATATCTTATGCTAAGATTTGTTTTTGTGATAGAGACAGATGGAGTGACCTATCAATTTGTCAAATGATCTAATAATACTTCAAGAATGAAAAATTCAATTTCATTTACTTAAAAAAGAGATGAAGTGGAATTTTATCATGGAATGACCTACGATGATATTAAACTGAAATCAAGAATAATGTTTCCTTCTACAAACATTCATCAACTTTAGGGAAATGATCTTGAAAACCAAAAATGATGTCCTAGTACCCTTATATCTGATGAATCATATGGTACCTTAGATCATGAAAAATTTATTCCTTTGTGATTGTTGGATTTTTCATAGCCATGTTCTCTACCATTCTTCATCAGAACATGATGGTTAGATTTCTCTTCCATATTCATATTTTCACCTATATTATCCTATGTGGAAACCTAGTGCTGAGTTACTTTGGGTGACCGTTATGTTTATAAATTTCCCTTTTAAAATTATGTTTTAGTGTTCCTTTTTATGATTTGGGATTTTATGACATAAACTTTCAAGTAGTAAACGATTAGAACCCAAAAAATTTCAAGGGAGAAATTCATTTTTAGGGGGGTAGAATGTAACACCCCTAGATTCAATTTGAAATAATTATTTTTAATTTCATTGATGTATTATGTTGTACGCTACACTAGTATTATATTTCACTATACGAAACACCATATTATCTTGTAGTATATGCAAACACTATTCTTGGCTTGTGTTACATGCAAGAGCGACCTTCCTCAATAGCGTGTGTTATACGCAATACCGAGTTTCACTAAACAATGATATATTGTTATACAATTATTATAAACTAGCCATTATGAATAGTATTAACAATATTTTTAATTTTATAACAGTATCATTTAACATTCACATATTCTATAACATGGTATGCGAACAAAATAAATTTTTCGGGTAAATTAAGTATTTTTAAAAAATGAAAATTTTCCACCTTTTGATGGTGCACCCACATTAAATCTAGTTTTTGACATGTTTATAAATTAAATTTGATGAAATAAACTTATTCAATTTAATAAGGATATAAAAATTTACTTTGGATAATATTTTAATATTTTTCGTTTAATTTTCATATTTTAATGAATAGTAAAAATACACAAAATTTTATTTAAAAAAACTTTTTCATCAAGATAAATTATATGGTTAAATTATAATATTGATTTTTTTAAATTATAAAAAGAATATATTTTTACCATTTAATATTATTTTTGACAATATCATTAATTTTACATTGAATTCAAAGGTAAAAATATTTCAATCTTTTTCAATGTTTTATCTTTTAGAACGCATCTTCTCAACAACGGGATTAATTTTAAATTAAATACTATAACTTCTGTTTTTTGAATTTGAAAAAATTGATTCCATATTTGGAATCATTAGGTACAAATTATGCTAATATGCTACTTTTTTTAATTCATTATGAATAGTAACTACTATAAATTTTATTTACTACAGTTAAAGGTAAATCAAGTAATTAAGGGTAAAAATAATATTATATAAATACTCTAACACTTGTATTAATATAATTGGATGATAATATTTCTTCATAAAATATAATTGGGTATAAATGGTATCTTTTAGAACCCAATTGGATGTTATTAAGACCTTTAATTTATTTTATTTAATGAAAGTGAAATATGTCCCACACAAACATTAATAATTAAATTATTTTTAATATAATATTATACAAGATATAAATTCAATTATAAATACTAATTTGAAATAAAAAATGTTTTTATTCATCATGGTAATTGATTTTTAATTTTTCAAAAATATATAATTACATTAATAGCTTATACAATAATGATGCGGAAATTATTTATTTATTGAAAAATCAATAATATAGTTTTTATTAAAATACTAATGCCCATAAAAAAGACTAGAAACTTGACCAAAATTTATTAGTCGAGTATATATATACCCTAATCATAAAAGGGTCTACCTGTGGACCATGTAGAACCTTATAAAACCGATTATGACATTTATATTATTTTATTTTCAATGATGTCAAAGATTTCACCGTCATAATTTAATAAACATAACATTTTAAAAGTTGGGTGTTTTACTAGATAAAATCGACTAAAATTATTATTATAAAACATTATATATATATATATATATATTCATCATAGTAATTTTTTAAATTTTTATGCAACAAATATGTATATTAAATAATTATACAAAAATGTTGTAGTAATTATTTTATTAAGAGAAATATCAAATAAATGGTTCTAAAAATATCAAAATAATTAATATATGAACTAATTAATCTTCCCCACAAATTTAATAGATGAATAAGACATTTAATGAATCTATTAAAAAAATTTGTTTGAATATATCTTTTTTTTGGATTTTATTTAAGTTCAAATAAATGAATAATGTCAAAATTGACACTATTGATATTTTATAAAAAATAACGTATTATTAAATTGTTTCAAAAATCCCAGAAATATTTAAAAATAACACATTGAAATTTATATAGTCTTTAATGTCATAAAGTATCCATTTATTCAGAATTTACAACACATAAGTAAGTATTTATAACCACATAAAATTTAGAATATAATTACCATAAATAAAAATAAATAGATTAAATCAGGATAAATGAAAATGATAAGATTGAACATTAAAATAAAAACATGTCTAAATATGATTTTTTGATAATATTACAACCCTATATTATATAATATTTGAATTTGAGTCAATTTTGATGTTTTTAAGTGCATTTGAGTTTATTATAAATTAATATTTAAGAGGTTTCCAAAAGTTCCCCTCTACTCTCTGATAAAAGGGAACCTCCTCGCTCTTATATTCACATAATTTTAAGCCTTAAAGATCGTCAAAACACTTCCAATTCCTCTTCTAAACCTCTATAGTTATATTATAGAGGTTATGTTCTTATCAAAAGCCCAACTCTAGTGCCATAAGAGGATGTTTAAAAGAGGCACGTCGAGGAAGAGGTAATCTCTTCTACCAATTCTTCCAAGTTTCTTTTTTATTCTACTTCCTCATATTTAGTTGTTACATTATAAAGTAATAACATCAGTATAAATAATATACTTATATGTTATTATAAATATGAAACAACCCTATTTCACATTCTACCCATTCGATGAAAAATGAAATCACCGCACATGTGTACGTACGGAATACAGTCTCCATGCCGTGTTGTAATATTTTTTCATCACCAACATACGTGAATGGGTATAATGATGGAAGAAATTACTATATATGATTATTTTAAAGAGATATTGATTCTGAAATATTATGCACCATTCACTTCAATACAATTCCACAATCATGTGAATGATATCATCGCTTGTGTGTATGTACAGCTTACCGTCTCCACAATGCGATGAGACTCATTCTCCATGTTAACCATTAAAAATTGATTATAAATTATATCTAATATATAATAATGATATATATGAAATAATAATTCTACTATAATTATTTATATATATATATATATCATTTACCTTAATAAGGAAATGAAAATAGCATTCATGCGTACGTACGGCCTACCATCCCTACGTTGTGATGCGATTTGTTCTACATGATCTTCATTGAAGAATGATTATATAAATGAATTGAATGAATTAATATTATATATATATTACTAATAAAATTATTTAAATGATATTTCTATAATCTAAAAAGATGAATACAAATTTATTCGACAAAACATGTATGACAACATAAAATAGTTAACACATGAATAACGAGTAACAATGAAATGTTACTAATAAATCGATAAGAATATGACCATATATAATATAAAAAAATTAAATATGATTCTAGAATAAGTCAATGAAATTATATAAATAAATATACATGAGGTTCTGATATGTAGAAAGCAATCAGAGCTAAGGTAAGGGGTGACTTTTCCAATATCGTTTCCATCCAAGATTGTTTATTCATAAGTATTTATTGGGGTTATATTTATCATCCATGTCCATGTTTTATAAAAATGTTTTCATAAAGTGTTTACTATGATTACATGTATTTTTAAATTCATTCTTACCATTTTTTTGACTTTTACCACATTTTATGGAAGGAATCTCTCTTTTGTTTAACATACAAGGTACTTTTTGACATTTCCGAAAAAAGTACGAGGAAAATGTTTTTTTAACATATACATCCTAAATGGTTTTTACGGTATCATAACACCTTATTTACATGTAGAATATTCTATAATAATTCATGATTATTTTCAACAAAATTCATTTCTTTTAAAATTTCACGGCATTTGGAGAAAACAAAATGATTTTGAAGAAGAAAGAATAGTTTTCTCAAGATTTCATTTAATTTGTTTATTCAAAACTATTTTACATCTATGATTACATTATTTAATATGGTTATGTTTCGAGTATAATTTTACAATATTTTACATGGTTTTATTTTGTTTATGATGAAATTATATCCATTGTTTTATATGGATTATGTTATGATGGGATGATGTTTAGGAAACCTATTTTATTCATTAGGTTATGATGAATGATTTATGTTTATTTTATAGAGCATGTAAGAATGATTTCGTTATGAGATGGGTGGGACCAAGATCTCCCTCCAATGCATTGGGTAATAATTTATATCTCATTAGATAGACATGGATGGAATGAAAGTTAAGTACAGTTCAGTAATACATGGTTGGAACGAAAGGTTAAACCTGGTTCAGTAATGGACTTTGTCCACTATGATGGACTTGACAACAATGCCTTGGATACTATGGAAATCATATCATGTGCTCAATGGTTTTCCACAATTTTATGTTTTATTACCATGGTATTTTATCATGATTTATGTTTCTTTATGATCTATGCCTTACATACTACCTAGATTTATTTTACAACTCAAGATTTTGATGTTTAAACTTTATGTTCATGTTTTTAAGTTCAAATGTATATGGTTTGTTTTATTTTTCTCCATGTTTACCCTTACTGAGAATTTTAGCTCACCCCTTATATGTTTTCTTTTCCCCAGGATATAAGGAAAGGTTTTAGGTATGAAAACAAAAGGGGAATATCTTTATGGGTGATGTTGATGATATTTCACCATGATTAAAAGATTATGTTCCGAGTTTCCAAATACACTAAACTACTACAATCCTTGGGTTTCTGTTTTTGTTATGTATAAATTATTCCGAAAAATTATTGTAATGTCCATGTACATCAAGCTTGGGTCTTTACAGATTCTTTATCGGATATCTGTTCTCCTTTTGTGATTTTGGATTCATTCTCAATTCAATAATAAACTGTAGTTTTACTAAAGATTTTTTTATGTCTAAGAATATTTCAATATATACGAATACAATTATGAAAATGAAAATTTTATGTAATTTAAAATAGAATAATAATTCCATCATATATAAAAAAATGAATATATTTCTATATGAATTGGAAACAATGAAGACATATTAGGTTTCAAATTTAAATTGATAAAGGTAAAATTTTCACCTAACGAGAAGGAAAAACTACCTACCTATAGTGATTAGGAGGTATGTGTTTTCACATTTGAATACAATCCTCACCATGCTGATTCTATCCCTAGTGGTGATGTTGATCAATCTACATCATATCGATAAATAACAATTTGTAGATTAAGATAAATGCATAATTATGTTCCCATATTAAGAGTATCCCTTTTGTGAATTCATTGAATAAATGTATAAATAGATAATCCCTCTATAATAAAAAGATGGAATTATGGAGAAGCTATTGTAGCTAAAAATTATAGAATGTTTAATTCTCTCTACAGATGATGTAAAAAATAAATTAAAAATTAGGAAATGTGATATATATTAATTAAAATGGTTCAATGAATTTGAATAAAATTAGATACATACAAGGACTCTGGATGAAAAGATCCATTCATATGAAAACAATTTTATGAAGATCACTAATGTCAAGGGTTTATAAATGGAAGAAATATCCATAATGATCAATGATAAAAAATCTATATTACAAACCACTTATAAAAATCATGTAGATAGTGTTGAAATAATGATGAAGTCTTGTGAAGACAACTTGATTACGATTTAATATCTTTAAATAATCTTCGATATGAAATTTCTATATTTTGATGTTCTATTTTCCAATATTGAGAAGACAAATATTAATTCTTCGCTTGATAAAGAAACTGGTGATGGTACTATAGAATGCACACTAGGGTTTTTATAGTTAAATAACCTCAAACATGTTATTAAGAGAGCATGGGATCATTTGGTGATCTATCTCAAGATGTTTTTATGAAATTGGTACCATCAGTATCAACTCTTATAAATTTTTTTAAATCTATTATCACAAAGAGAGCATGTTGTAAAAAAAATATCAACAATTATGGTTGATGAATTATAATGAGAAAACTATAACCAGGATTATGGTTGATAGGAAAATGAGCATGGAATATTGGTCGCAATGATGAACCCCAATATTGTGATAAAGAATCAAAATACAATAAAAAAGATATTAATAGAGCATGATTTATTGGAAAAAATATTTTTCTTTCAATATATTCATGAATTATGCTTTATATTGTTGGTAAAATCCTCAAAAATAAAAAATAAAAAAGGAAGTAGATTTCCAGGGGACAAAGGAAAAAAAGATGAAGAAAAATTCGTAGGTCTAGAAGAATCAATACACTGAAAAAATATATCAAAATCATGATATCATCCATGATGTATAAAATTGAATTGGTAACAAGGATGCTACATGCTTATGTTAATGTGTATCCAATGTTCATAATAATATAATACCACAAAACACTGCTATGAATGATGATGCGACCATAGTAAGAAATAATGTTTTTTTTGTAAACACAAATTATCATATAAAGATTCACTGAATGTATGTTGAGAATAATATTGATTATAAATCCATGAATGTAATGAAATGTATATCATATAAAAGAACTACTAAATTTTTTGAAACATAAGAAGAATCCATGTGGAAGATCTGAACATGATTCCATAATTCTTATTGACCTATTAGTTATCTATCTAGAATATTTGGGAAGATTAAAGAAAATAGATGATTCACAAGCTAATGTAAGTGAAAAATGAAATGAAATTATCTAACATGATGAAAATTAATTTCCTGAGTGTGTTATAAAAAAAGTAAACTCTTATGTTAAAGTTATTTTGCGTGAGATATATAAGAAATCTAGTCATATTTAAAACATTTCTTTTACCATTCTACCATGACAAGAAATAGTCATTAAGATTTTTAATAATTCCTCATCTATGAAGACTGTTATGAAGAAAAACACTAGACAAAAAGGAAAATATAATGTGAAGAGATCAATTTTTCCCTGCTATAAATCTAAATATATGTTTAAAAGTCCAAGCATAAAGACTGATGTAAATAGAAAAGCATGGTTGAGAAAACTATATCAACCTTTAGGTTTATATTTATAAAACAAGGAGGATACACCAAATTATCTTAAACTATGTCATATTATTTCCATTATTATAATTCAGGTAACTGAAATAAAACCATGTTCTTTGGGGGAGAACATGAGAAGCAGTCAATGTTGTGAATTATTTTTAGCAATTCTGGAGAATTTTACTTATTTAAATGATTCCCTAATTGATATTAAATTTAAAAGAACATATAAAAACAAATTTGATGAATTTAAATAGTGTTATTTAATATTATTGAATGCTATGATAACTAAAAATCCACCTTTTATTGATCATATTTTTCATATCCTAAAGAAAATATGTTCAAGAAGATCATCCTTGTTGAAGTTGTTAATGTTTTCCAATCATGATAGTAATAAATTTAAGATCCACATATGTTTATTCTATAAATGGGAAAATCTTGAAAATAATTCTTGAATATATGAATCCTTATAAATATTTTTATTAATGTTCCATTTTAGGGGGAGACAAAGAAAATGATGATCAAACTATCAGAATCATTATTTGAATTGGTATCAAACTAATTATTTATGAAATTTCCAAAATATCATGGAATTTTTAAAGGAATGTATCTCTTGAACTCCAATTATATTTTATCCGAAACAAATAACACTGAAAAATTGGGGTTAAATTTATTAAAAAAATGGCATAAGAAATGTAATGATTCTAAAATACCACATAAGATTCTTATTTCACTTGAATGTTAATGATCTATTTGTTAATGTGAGTCCATACTTTTCATGTTGATTATTCTTTGAAGAGATCATATCAATTTTCTTATCATTAGTATATATTGTAAGTGAATAAAACTTTATGGAAAGTTTATGAGTTCTCTTTACATTAGGGATCATGGTTAATTGATAATAAACATCATTATTGTTTAAATAAAATAAACTAGTTTTCCTTTCCAGGAAAAACTCAATTAGAATTAGAGTTAAATGAAGGATGGTTGATTTAATAAGTATGGACTTATATACGTTTCAAACGAACATTGTATTTAATGTAAATAGGGGTGGAAGGGGGAATTAATTATAGAAATGTAAAGGGTAGACAAAATATTACACATATTGACACTTTCATTTGGATGGTACATTGATGTTATTTTCACCAAATACACAATGCTTGATTGAATAAAAATATTGTATATGGGTTTTATAAATTTTAGATGGTTTTCATTGGTTAGAAATGGTATTCATTAAAATGGTATGATTTCATTGATTTCAATATGAGGAAGATGTTCTGCAGTTAATGGATCTGTAATGATGTACTCAAATATTATAATTTGCAGAAAATTTAAAATTGTTTGAATAATATGGAGTTTTAAAAGAGATTCTCGGATAATTATTCTATATTCCTTAGATTACATTGGATTTAATTCTTGTAAAAATCTCCTAGTAATTTATATGACGAGTGAAATAATATCCATTCCAAATATATGTTTCAAATGTGACATATTTTTTATAAGAAAGATGAATGCCTTTTAAGTATTCAATGTGTTATTTGTAATTTATATTCCAAAAATAATAGAGGAAAATGAATTGAATAAATTATATTAATGCCTTTAATTAGATGTATATAATTTTAAAAAAAGTAAATAGTGTCCATGAAAGAATAAAAGTTTATATATTTTTTATAGAGATTGAAGAATAAGAAGCCATGCACTTTTTGAATTCCATTATATATATATATATATTAGAAGCTTTTATTGAAAAAATGGCCAACCAAACTTAGTTTCCAAAGAAAATTTTTACCAATGATTATGTGGGACCCAAGGGTCAACCATCCCCATGGTAGCTCACCACAAGCCAACAAGAACATATGAAGATTTATATGGTAGTGTATAGTGGAAAAATGCATCAGTTAGGCATGTGTATAAGGCTCTGAAAGTGAATTCCTAAAGGGTACGGATTTATTAGGCCAATAGCCCACATGGCCAATCCCCTTCATATGTGAAATAGATTTTGGGTCTGACCCTAGAACAGGCTCAAGAATGCAGAAAAACACATGGATAAAGTAGAGGATCCTATCCATGTTCAGATTCGATATGGGATGGTTGTACTAATGTTACTATTACTCTTTTTAAAAATACAAACATAAAACTAAGAGTTTTATTAAATTGATCTCAATTTCATTATTGAATACATGAATCATCTCTAACCTCCATATTTCTGATATATGCTTTATCTACTAGATGTTTACTTAGCAAAAACCTGTTTTCCTTAATCATGTTGAGTTGGATCACATAATAAAATATCATTAAAAAACTTATTCTAAAATAAATGGATATTTTTATATGATTATCATATGATAAAGAACTCAAAGATCATGTCCTCACTAAAAAAATAAATAGTATAATAGTCTTTCTAAACTAGGTGTCTACATGAAATTCACATAAAAAATTTAAACATAAAATATGGAAACAAATTATTTTTGAGAATTCCATTATTTCTCTTTTATAACTCTGTATCAATCACAATACACTTACCTATGTCCTAGTGAAAAAAATGTTGATCTCAAATTATTATTAGGGCATGGTGTATATAGGATGCTATGAATAAATAAGTAATAATAAATATAGAAGGGAAAATAACTAAAAAAAATTAAATTTAATCAATAACATTATGATAATATGGGTGTAATAAATTATTATCAAATAATGCAATATAAATAATCACATGAGCATGAAAAATAACAGTTGATATTCTTACTAATTGAATATTCATGTGCAATATCAATCATTGAATTCATAATTATGGAATGTATATTTCCTTTCATAAAAAATATACCATCTAGGACTTGTTTCAAGATATCTAATAACATCTATGTTATATATGTAGACAACTGTATTCATTTGTAAGATTGTTGTCAAAACCCAATCTAGTTTGTTTCTTTACACCTATTGATGCCTCTAGAAGTAAAATAAGTCCAATCCTATCATGTAATAATTCTAATAAATTCAACATATGAAATGGGTGAAAAATAATCAATATAAACATTAAAATTAAAAATATAAGATATGAAATATTAAAACATGTCCCCATTAGTAAACATAATCATAAAAAATCCAATGTAAAATTGTGAATGGTAATAAAATTGTACATCCTTGACCAAACTCGTAATAATCCCTCCATTTAAGGAATAAGAATTATTTAAATACACATTATACAAATTGGATCAGAAATAAAATAAGATAATGATGTAATTTATGAATATAAATACCATAAAGATTCCATTAGAGTCAAATTTTTTTATGAAAATAACATTTTCACAATAAAAATAAATATTTTAAAAAAATCATTCACAATATAGTTTGAAAAAAATTCATTCAAAATAAATATTTTAAAAAAAGGATAATAATGTACAAAAAACGATTGTTCATGATGAAGTGAAATTATATTTATGATGTTCATGTTAAAATATTTATTCCATTCATACCTAAGGAAAAACCCAAATGAAAGTTTTTTTGAAAATAATATGAATACTCCATTAACGAATTTTTTTTAAAATTAAATATGGTTCAAAACTTTGTTAATAAATTATTCAGAAAAGTGTAAAAAAAATTAATTTCTTTTTATAAAATAATGTTTCTTATGAAAATTGTTTTTATACTAAAGGGATAAATAGTTGTATTTTCATAAAAAACATCTTATGAAACAATTTATATACCAAATGGTGTTAAATTGGTATTATTATTTGAAAAAGGCAATGGATAACCATAATTTTGAAAAAATGTATTAAATTAAGATATAAATATTAAATAATGTCAACATGGAAGATGTAAACATAAACAATCAAGAAAAATGATGCCTATGGAAATAAACCATTACCAAATTGGTGATATATAATTTATAAGCCCCATAAAAAAATTACAAAAAATGAATAATTAAATAACATAATATAAATAGATTCATGAAAAGAATTATAGTGGGATTTATATTCACCACACATAGGAAATAAGTGGTAAAAATGGCATATCCCTCACAGATGTAAAAGTGAGATGAGAAACACTTACCCTATGCCCAATTTACTTTTTATGTGTGAATACCACATTTATAAAATATTTAATCTTTTTATTAAATTATAATATAACCGTACTAATAAATATAATATCATATATGATTTCACTATAGAAATTTTTCTGGTTTTAGTATGTCGGATGCTACTATGCAGAAATAGCCATGGTTGTCTCATGAGAACCTGAAGGTTGTTAATGTCTTTAACAGGTTGATATAGGACCTGGATGGTCCTTCCAATTGAAATTTATATTACTAAAATGATAGTTCCAGAGTGTGTGATGGATTTTTCTAGAATGACGCTACTCAGAGAGAAATCCTATTGTATTTGAGTAATCTTGCTTTGGTATAGGTGGCTGGCTGTGATGAGGATGTTACTGCTAGTTCTTATGCAGAGTTTTTTTGTTTTGGAAGTGGATCCTTGATCAAAGGAAGGAAGGGGACTACCATATATGTGGCTAATCAAACCAAAATTCAAAAGTCAGGTGGTTCTTTAACAATGACCCAAAAATCAATTCAATTGATAAATAGCATTCGAGGCATTACCGGGGAAGATTTGTGTATTGAATAAATAGACATAGTCTATACATACAGGGATGTAAGAGGGATCCCAATGAAAATATTCCCAGTTTTTCTGCTAGAGATGCTTCAAGCCCATGAATTAACAGGAGTAAATAGAGTATGAAGGTCAGGAAGGATATCCCTTCATTACCACCTTAATTGGAGAATTGATCAGAAAAAATGATAAAATCTAAGAAGATAGATAGTGAGGTAGTTATCTAGGTGAAATCATATGGTCTTTGTTAACAACCCTTATAATTTCTTTTTATTTTGGAAGTTGAAGTGGTCAAGGAGGTTCTGTTACTCAATTATAATGAAGAGGAAGCGAGTAAAGTTATGGGGAGGTCACTTATGGTGACTCTCAATAAAGAGATATACACCTAGATTGACAAGTAGGACCTGATTCTTGTTAGGGGCATTGAAAATTGGAAGATCATCCTTGAGGAGTACATATAGTCCTAGGACAATCTAGCCTCTGAGTTTGATGATTGGATAATTGATGAACCATGCACTCAGATAACCATTATCTCCTATAATGTTTTTAGGGAAACTGATTATAGTATCTATAAAATACACTTTAATGACTCTTTTTATCCTTTTGTAGTTGAAATTTTAGTTTCTCACTTTTCCATTTAAATTGTTTAAAATAATAAAAACTTAATTTTCAGTAATATATGATCCCATTATACCATTTTACCTCCCAGTTGTTAATAATGTTTCATTATTTTCAATATTTTGTGTCATAATTATCTTATTTTATAATGGGCATTTTTTTCATGAATGCTCTCATTCATGTGAAATATATATATATATATATATATTCTCAACTTTTAAAATGATTTTATAAATATAATATTTACTCAAAAGGTACATTTTAAGAAGAATTTATGAATGTTAGAGATAGAAAATGAATGTAATACCTTCATATAGAAGGTAGGTCATACAAGAAAATGATTTTTGATATCGTTACCTAGATTACTAACAGGCTAATGAGTTTTGTAACATAATTTTATTTTAGAAGTTAATACTCTACTCAGTACCAAGAAAGATATGTAACAAAGTGTTTTAAATAATAAGAGAATCTGATAATTTAAATCTTGCCATTACACCATCTATATTAAAGTGATGTGAAGAAATAGAATTTATAAAATTATCATATATATAAGGTTAATAATAATTTATAATTTATTAACTAATTATTTCCAAATAATTACAAAATTTTAATAAAGGTATTTTATTCTTTTAAAACCAGGTTTTCTTCAAAAATGAGTTTTATTGAATTTTATAAGTGAAGAGTATAACTATTTTTTGGAATTTTTTGAAACATAATTTTATAAAATAAACATTTTTCATTCATAATTCCATTATTTAAATTGGGTAAAATATTTTTATTGTTTTTATTTTTTTTAATTTTAGTGAATAGTGAAAACACTATTTTATTTCAAAATAACATCTTATTTTAATAAAATAAACAATTTAAACTACCCATTATGTATTTCATTTTACTTTAGGTAACATAATTACTATATATTTAAATTTGAACAACCAAAAGTCATTATAATCTTGTTTATATTGTGTTTCAGAATAATTTTTCATTTCAGTATAAAAAAATATTTTTCTAAAAATATTAGTTTATTTTCATAAAATGTCAGTAATTTGTCATACAGTGAATATAACATCAATATTTTTTAGAAAGAATCTTCTTCAAAACCAACATTTTCATCAGGAATGTGGGTTTTGGTTTTAATTTTATTTTTTCCAATTCATTGAATTGAATTTTGTAAAATAGATTCCATATTTGTAAGAATATAGTACAAATAAATTAATATCATCATTTAAATTTTTTATTAATAAATAAATTACTATTGTAAAAAAATATTTACCACAATATAGGTAAAATAATGGAAGAGGTTAATGTTAAAAGGTAGAAGATTAAAATACATAGAAACTTGAATATTAAATGGATGGTTGATTTGTTTCATAACATTAACCAGAAACTAAAAAAATCTATTATCATAAAAAAAAATTGGAATAAATTCCACCCACATCTTGTTGGATTTTAATATAATTTTTTTTAATAACTTAAAAAACCCCCCTCCAAAATTGTCAATACCACTCCACACCATCCCCCTTTCTCCTAATAAGACTTAATGCTATTCAAGAATCTTGTGAAACTACTCATACCCACTTTGTCTATGTCCATGTGATACTATTATAACCCAAATATCAAATCCATTTTCTTTAAGGTATTCTTCATTGACTTGATATTCTAGGGGTACCTTTATCAAACAACCTCTCATAATTTCTTTTCTTATTCTACCTTCCTCTTGAAAAATTCACCAATAAAGGAATAATGATCGTGTAATCATGTTTGTACTAGAATTATATATTAAAAATGTAATATATAGAATGTATCCCTTTACTTATCCCCTCTTATTCAAATAAATGTAACCATTAATGAAATTATGGTTTTCATCCGTTTTCGTAGATGATGAGTTTTCATTTTACACTAGTGCCTTCAATTATGGCCATAATACAATTATTATGGTTAAATAAGATATTAATAATTATATTTTAACTTATTTCATGTTTTAAAATAAAATTTTAACATTTTATTAAACAATATTAAATGAAATTGTTATTGTCTGAAAAACTATGAAAAGAAACAAAAAATTTATCACTAACATTTTATGAAATGAATCGTATTCATGTTAGAAAAAAATGAAATATTTGACCATTTAAACATATATATCATTAATAATACAATTTCATTCCACATCTGGAGTATTATTACTATTTTAGAAGAACATCCATATTTATACACAAGTGAACCCACCATGAAATAATGAAACTAACACACCTATAACAATGGTGTTGAATATCATAAGACATTCAAATAGATATAAATGAATGAAATACAATTATTATAAAAAATAGATATGTGTAATAATTTATGAATTATTTAATTAATTAATCCTAATTTATTATCTATGACATTAAGAGAAATTGTAGAACTTTCAGACATAATGTATGGGACCCCTTAACCTCCCTTTATTCTTTCCCATTCAAGCGCCTTCATTATATTATGAATTTCATTTATAAATCATAGTGGTGGGATGTTATTTTAAAGATAAATGTTTTTTAATTATTTTTTTAAAATGACAGCTAACACTATTATATCTCATTGAAGAATATAATGAAACTTTTTGAACAATCGTTATGCTGCCTAAATTTTGAAAGTGCCTTTTTCTCAATTTTCTTTTATTGAGGCATATTTTGATGTTATTCAAGAATATTCCTTCCTAAAGTGTGTATATATTTTCCATTTGAAAATATATATCATTAATGTTGTCAATATCATGATTTTTAATGTTCTTATAAATTTCATTCTATCATGGGGCATATGATTCGACTGATTACAAATTTCCAAGGGAATTCTAAACATAATTTCCATTCATTGAGTTAAACTTGTATTTCATTGATTATTTCACACTTAATTTATGTGTGAAATTATTGTTTATTTTTTGTTACCAATTTGTTTATATGGATTACATAGGATACACATTATTTATTCAATTAATTAACACTAAATTTAATGACATGACATTTGTAAGGGACTATTAAAATAAGAATTCTATTATTAAATGCCATAAATATTTATTTAAACAATATTCCACTTTTGTGTATGTGTTTTCAAAATGTATTTTTCAACATTTTTTATATATAAACTATTGTTAAAATAAATATAATTTTATAATTTCCCCACTTTTTATAGAAAAGTGATCGTACTATGGTTTTACGTAAGGGTCATTATTTAATCAAATACTCTTTTAACATTTAATTTTACATAAATCAAAGGAAATGTTATATATATATATATGTGTGTGTGTGTGTGTGTGTCTTTCATGAACTAAATTTCATTTTTTCATGTCACTATAATATATTTAATCTTACTTTAAAAATATTTAGGTTTACATTCAGAGAAATTGTTTTCCCACAACATGTGAAATGTTTTCCCAATGAGTGATTTCAAAATAAAAGTAGTATTTTCTTTAAAAAATATTTTTATGATTCAAGTATTCAATTTTTATGATAATTATATATTCTTACGAATTGATTATTATAATATATGGTTACCTTATAAACCATTCACAAGTGGTTCAATGATAAACCAATTAAGGGTGGTCACATGATTAACCAAGGATTGGTGGTTCTGGGATAAACCAAGGATAGATGGTAACATTATTAACCCCAATAAATTGGGTACTTTGGAGTTGGAGGTTGAAAATATTAATTACTTTATTAATAAAAATGATAAAAAAATTATTTCGTAAGATACCGATTTCATTATTGTATGATTTATTATAATTTCTAATGTAAATCAATTTATTTTCAAAAGGAATGAAATTTATCTTTTTTAAAAGATTATTCCAATTTGGGGTGAAATGTTATGTTTTTTTAAGTTGTTTTAATGTTTTTTATTCAACTCACTAATAATTTCCTATCATTATGTACCTTACATTTATCTTTTTCTCAACCCATGTTTTAATATTGGTTCACCTAGTTTAATGGCAAATAGAGACAAGGATGAGATAAAGGATAAACTTTTGATGATTTTTCATGAATATAAACATTTTTTTGTTTTTAAATAATTTTTATGTTTGAAGTAAATTAATAACAGTTTCAATTTTCCACTTTTAATGTGTTGGATTAAAAATTAAGAGTTGTTAATAATTCATTATTATTATAAAACAATATAATCCTTGTAATTTTATGTAAGTGAATTATAGTTTAAAACCAATAAATATGTAATTCTTTTGGTAATTTATTTACATTTGGAATCAAAGGAGGGTTTTGAAATCTTTTGAGAATAGGATTACTTGATTATCTATTTTATAAAGAGTTATATATATCATCATTAGTGTGGATGTTTTATGACTATTAATAGTAAAGAATCTTAAAACCCCATTTATTTTTTAAAGATGTGGATTTCTAAGATATTAATGATGTTTTCGTAATTGTTTTTCTGAAAGGAAATATATTTATGTATAATGGATTTTAAAATCAAAGTAATATTGTGTTTGTATTTGTATAATTTTTATTTTTAAAAATGGTAATTCATTTATTTATTTTATTGATTTTTTTATATTTATTATGGATCATTTATCTGGATAGGTGGATAGTTATCCATTTCAACGATCGTATAACATTTAAATGATTTTAATTTAACTATTATTGAAAAATTAAGATAAAATTATTTTAAAATATTTTTGATTATTCAAATCACATGAAATATACTATTTGAATTATCTAACACCTTTTATTTTATATGAAAAATTTATGGGTCCTGATATATTATTCATTTGATATTGAAATAATAGTTTTACCAACTCGATCAAAAAGGGAACTTATAAAACGTATCAGACCATTAACATTCTAGATATTGACGATATAAGAGATTAGAAAGAAATATCAATGTATGTATTTTATGAATGAATTATCTTCTTATGATCATTGTATGAAACTTTTTTTGGTTGTAATTAATGAATTAGAGGGATATAATTCATATTTTTGTTGTTGTAAGGATGTTCTAAGGAAAATGACAATTAATCCTGGTTAAGGGTTTAATAATGATCTATAAATATTTGTTTAATTAAGTATTCAAGTTTATGATATAGTTACATTTTATAAATATTATGGGAATCATAGAACACTAAAAGATTTTCTGTATTAGGTTTTGTTATCATTCATTTGGAAACATATGATAGATGGATTGGATAACGTTATAATGTGGTAAAATGGACAGATTTTCTAATTACATGAAACCCTTAATTTTATCATATAAAAAATTGTAGAATAGGACAAATTCATTTGCATTTTATGGACATAATGTTATAGTTATTTGATGTATTTTTGGTTTATATGAGCATAGAATTTGAGATAATTTTGAGTTCATAAATTTTTGGAATAAAAATTGAATATTATCAGATAACCATTGATGTGGAATATATGATGGTTATTTTTGGATGTTTCTGAAATTTCATGAATTTTATAATGATTATATTTATATAGGTTTATAAAAAGATATCCCTCAAAATGTGTGACAACACATGGTGTCTGGAAAGGCCTCGGGGATCGATCCTACAACTGAAGTGTGATAAGGGTGCATCTCTTACAACATTTTAACATGAATTAATTTTTAGTATGATATTTTCATTTTATTTATACTATTTTATCAATGAAAAATAATTTTATTTGTGGAAATAATTTATTATATTAATAACCATTGGATTGGAATTTTATTTCAAGATTAAGTGAATAAGGTTATTTCATAAAAAATTTACAATTTTGGAAACCCTATATTATTAAGGTAAAAATAATATTATGGAATTTTATTTGGTGAATACATTTTTATGGGATTTTAGTTTTTTAATGGCCCAGACCTCCCTAGTCTATTACTTTTTGAAAATCCAGTGTTTGAGTTTACTTGGGGTTAGTCTGAGGTGTTTTTAGGGAATGTTATTCATTCCAACCATGATTCATCTCAATATTTTTCTAGTTTTCCAATTATACAATAGTAGTACATTCCAACAGTAACACATGATGGTGACTCTCATAGGTATCTTGTAATGGTTAATTTCGATGGTGACTTCCAATGGTGACTTGTGATGGTAGTTCATGATGGTGGCTTATAACGGTGACTTCAAATGGTGACTCGCAATGGTGTGTCAGGATGGTAGATTGCTGAACTGTGACTTCCAACAATTACACGAGATAGTGACTAGTGATAGTGACTTGCGATAGTTACTTCCAACTATGACTCACAATGGTGACTCATGATGGTATCTCATTAAATAGTGATTTCCAACAGTTATTCAGGATAGTGACACGGGATGGTGACTTGTGATAGTGAATCGCGATAGTGACTTTGAACATTGTCTCTCACCAGTGAATCACAATAGAGACTCATATAATCGTGAGTCATTCCTAATGTATCCCATTTTATTAGTTTTCCAGGTTTTCACTTTTCCCATTTTGATATAATTCTTTGACATAATATAAATTTAATACCAAATTTATGTGGCTTTTAATCTTTTCAAGGACATTAAGATCATTAAATTCATATGTTTCAGGATGATTTTAACTACTCAAAGAACTTAATCTTGACTGGATCTGACTTTGATGGAGAATTAAAGACGTATCTAAACAGCATCACTTTTTTATATCTTACAAGCCTCGAAACACATTACTATTTATTATTTCAATATTTTCCTCTCTTAGTATTAGGTGCCCAAAACCTTTCTTCCCATTGGATTCATATAATTGTTCTGTACTTGTTGGTTCGAGTTTTCCATGAAGTGTCTTGTTATATACGCTCCCATGTCATGGTGAAATTATGAAGTGTCAATCTCTTTTTCATCCAAGTAGGTTATTTTTATCCTTTAATACTTTTTCATCTTGAGGGATGGGTATATGGATATATCTTTAGGATGATATGTGAGGTGGGTTGTGGCCCGAGTGATGGGATGAGGTGTGGTTTCTGGATCATGTGTTTGTAGGAAATATGTGATGTGGTTTATAGAACAAGTGTTTGTGGGTGGGATTTGATGTGGCACGAGGCCCTAGTGATGGGATGATATTTGGTATGTGGGGTCTAGGTGTGTGTATCTAGGTTTTTATATGGATCATTCAAAAGAGGTGGGAGTTTGAGGAAGTTTGTTGTTAAGAAAGTGTAGCTAAAATAGTATAAAGTGGTGTGAGGTACCAAATTCATCAATGTGCATACTATTTTACTTTACGTGACTTTATATAAATGGTGAGAATGACTTGGTGAGGTTGGGATGACTAGTATACCTTTTTAGGTGTTGTTTGATTTTGATGTCCTCTCAGGGGTTCAATAGTTTGCTCCTCACATCTATATAAGAGAATTTATTTTTCTTACATAGTATACTTCTATGCTCCCACTATGTTATAAAATTTATTTCTGGTTTCTAGGTGAAATATATAGACCGTGTAGGGATTCACTGGATTTAAATTTGGGATATATTTTTTCACATCATAGCATAACTTTTGGTAATTATATTTGATTTTTATTTAATTTTAAAAGTCATATTTTAAACATTCATATGAGATATACTTTCTATTATATATATATATCCGTGTTGTTTTTTGATAGACCATATGTATCGCAATCCTATTTTTCAAAATGAAAAGGTATATTCTTCGAATTTTGTGATAATATATATATATATACCCTTGGTTCAAGTAGCCAAACAAGTCCCACTGGAGGCAGGACTCATGGGTCATTATCTCCCTTACTTCATCACCATCCCAGATGTGGTATCTTTGGAGGAAGGGGGTCATCAATGAATGTTATCAAAGATGATGGATGAGAGATAAGATGGAGTTTAGAGTTACCCACAATGAGTATTGCATGTGTTGGTATAGAAATAGTATTAGGTGATCTTGGTGTGTGACATATTACATGGAAGTTCGTCTAGGACACATGATTTTATGGCCCCCATGATCTGATTGATGGACTCTAAGCCAACTGAACGACCAAGTGAGGCTATAAAACATGTACGGCAGTGACCCAATGAATGGTACATGAATCATAATAAATGTTTTTCTTATTTGAATTGGGTTTTTGGGGAAATTTGATATGAATAATGATTTAAATGAGTTAAAATAAATATTACATAAGACTTCATAGAATTATGGATTAGGAATTTCCTAGTTTATTCTTTCAGTTATGGAACCCAGTCATCGTCAGCATGTCACACGGGTGACTGAGGCTTAGAAGGACGATCATGTTGACCTATAGAGGGTTGATATTATGGAGAAGGAAGGAAAAATGGGATAGATCATTACTTTCTTTCCAGTGGTAGGGCTTGTGAAAGTATGAGGGTTGTGTCTCCAACATATAGATGGAGATAAAACATGAGAAGCTTAATATATCCTTTAGATTGATTTGGTCTCTAACGGAGTACTGGGTTCCTTTGGCAGTGATCCAAATGTGGGTAGTTCTACGTTAGTGGAGGAAAATATACATAGGTGAGTGGAAGGTGGATGATGTTCTCTTGGTTTAAATTTATATGGTGTTTTGATCATATTTTTTATATAACATAAAGGATGAGAAGAGGCATGTGTTACTCTCCCTCCACCAAATGAGTTTTTTGGTATGAGAGTTAGGGATTATGTTCAAGGATCACCTTCATTTTGTTGTTGTTATCTTTCTATATGAGAAGTCTTGTGTGAGACACCTAGATAAGGCACTTTATCCTTCTATCCAGTACATGGTTACTCCATTTACATTGTCGATGTACTTGGAGGTTTAGAAAAAGGATGAAGAGATTGAGTGGATGTGCTCACAATGAGGTATACTATAAGGGTAAAATATTGATATTCCATTGATAGAAAAGGATACTAGTAGTATTTCTTTTTAACAAGGTCCATTTAGGTTTTGACAAATGGGGATTCAACCTCATCTGTTTCTGTTTTGGCCTTCTGGTCCTTATGCCATTCCCTTGAAATTGGGATAAAGGTATTTTATATATGCATTTCATGGCCATATTCATAATCAGTTCCCAATGAAAATTCTTACTCAGTGCGGTGGAGGTGGGAAAGTTCAGTTCTATCCTCAATAGTAGTTTCATGAGAGTTAATTTCAGCAGTAGGGGCATCCAACTCCAACTCCACAGATGGGATATGGATATGGTAGAGGTAGACCTCATGATATTCCGTAGAGACTTAAACCCTGGCGTGGTCATGGAGGCGGAATTGTATATGGGAGGTGAATCTAGGTATAGTCATTTACATGCACCAGGGGTAGGTACGAGAGATCATTAGAGGTATGATCAGTTTTTTACACTTTGTTGTGCTTTATTTGATTTAGGACCTTAACACTCCTTTGTTTCAACTACTCTATACCATTATCTAGGACTAGAATTAGTGAGGTTTCTTGAGCCCCTTGTGTTGGGTATGCTAGTTTGAGGTCAAAACCACTTGATCGATGTGTGCTGGGGATGTATAATGATGATGGGACTGCATCAGTCTTGTGGGATCGTTTCATTCTACGGATACATCCTTACGATGTCATTATTAGCAGTAACTAGTAATATTCCATTCATGAAATAATGGAATAAATCTACATTAGAGTAATTTTTATAGATATGGATGTTCGGTATGTGGTTTCCATTTGTGAGTGGAGATGTTAGGTGGGCAGTTAGTTTGTAGGGATCATCTTTTCTTGTTTGCTAAGCTATTAGTGGAATCACTTGACATTGGGACAGTGGAGGTTCTCGAAGTTTTTTGGGAGTCCTTGTATGATTTTCTTGAGGAGGTTGTGATGTTACTCTATCGACGTGATTTTGAGTTCCAGTTAGACCTGTATCATCATGCTTCTTTGATTTTGATGGATCTTTATCTTATAGCACATTCTGAGGTGTGAGAGTTGAGAATCCAAATAGATGATCGGATGTAGAAGGATTTTTTCTTCCCAGTTGTATCACAATGGTGTTCTCTTGTGTTGTTCTCTAAGAATTAAAGTGGTGTTCTGAGGTCATGCATAGCCTACCAAATGTTTAATTGGGTAATAATAAAATATCATTACCCCTACCAAGGATATATGACCTTTTTGACTAGCTGAGAAGGGAAAGTTTGTTTTCTATGATCGATTTTCATTCTGGATATCAACTATTATGGGTGAAGGAGGGTGATAATATATTCCAAAGAATGATTTCAAATGTATTCATGGGAAAATTTATTTTTCAGTGATTCCCTTCGGAGTTACAAACACACTTGTTATGTTCGTGGGACCTAAGCACTTTGTGTTTTGTGTGATCCTATATTGGTACATCATCAATTTTTTTTATGACATATTAGTTTACTCTTGGTCATAAGAGAAGCATTCCAAGCATCTCAAGACCATATTGTATTTTGTTTGATACCCACAGCTCTATGGAAATATATCGAAGTTCGTGTGATTAACAAGGGAGGTGAATTTTATTAGGCATGTGGTGTCTCATAAGGGTGTAAAAGTGGACCCATCAAAGGTAAAAGATGTTTTTTCATGGGAAACACCTAAATATGTGGTAGAAGATCATATTGTTTTTGGTATTATAGGAAATTATCTGAGGTTTTTAATCTGGTTTCACCCAAGATGTATCCCTATTGACATATTTGACCATGAATGACTAGGATTTTGAGTAGATTGGTAGTTTCTGGTATCTTTCGGTTATCTGAAGTGGATATTGGTTAGTCCTATATTTCTTTGGTTTCCTTCGGAGGGAGTGATGTTTGAAGTGTTATTTGATGCTTCCTAACTAGTAATGGGATGTGTCCTGATTCAACAATAAGAAGTGATCGTTTATCGGTCTAGGAAGCAATTCCCTGGGGAGCATAACTAAGAAACCCATGATCACATGTGAGAAGTAGTCTTGTTTGCGCTAAAGCTTAGGTGGAAACACCAAATTGGGGAAAGCTTTGTGGTATAAACCTTTTACAAGAGTTTGAGGTATATATTTTCCCAGTGGGATATGAATATGAAACAATGATGGGAGATGGAGTTTCTTTAGGATAACAATTTTGGGATCCCTCACACCTCAAGGAAGATGAATGGTGTGGCTGACTCATTGTCTAGGATGTTTTAAAAGGAGGTTTTTTTTGGGAATCAGTGGATGATTGGATAGTTATGGAGGAGTTAGAAGCCTTACCCATATATGTAGTAATATATGGTAGAAATGGTTGTTTGTTACAGATGGAAATATAGTATTCTTTGATTCATTAGGGGGAAGAGTCTCAGTGGGGAGTCTTGAACCTAGTGGTGTTGTGCGATCGTGTTACCCTTGGCGATACTCTAGAGTGATGGTAGGAGGATGGTCAAAACTAGACGTTGTTTCATGGAAGATTGTTTTTTCTGATTGAGATGCGCGAGGGAGTCCTTCATGAGTATTGTAAGACACTTTTAGTTTTACTCTTAATAACATCTAATGTGTACACTGGCTTGATGATGTATTTTTGGTGGCCCGGAATGAAGTTGGTAGTAGCTAAGTTTGTGAACAAATGTTTGGTCCTCCAGTGGGTGAAGGTCTAGCACCATTTTTTCAATGGTATGTTTCAACCCATAAATGTTTATGTGAGTAAGTAGGATTACATCTTGATTGATTTTTTCAATGGGTTTCCAAGAGCTCAGGAGATTGCGATGCCATCTGGGTAGTAGTGGATCAACTAACAAAATCGTCTCACTTCGTAGCCATCAAGGAGTCAGTCATGGTGGATTCCTTGAGAAAGAGTTATGTGGATGAGGTGGTTCATTTTAATGGTTTATATATATATTTTCTCATTTTGGGATATATGATTTACCTATGGTTTTAGTGGGGATTGCAACATGATTATGGTACCCAGTTACACCCTAGAACTGCCTTCTATCCATAGATATATGGGATGTTAAAGCCAACTATCCAGCAGATGGTAGATATGCTTCATGAATGCATCTTGGACTTTATAGGATCATGGGTATGCCAATTTCCCTTTGTAGAGTTTTATTATAATAATTTCTATTACTCTTCTATTGTGAAGGATATGTTCAAATAATTTTTTGGAAGGTAATTTACTTCACCTATATGTTGGAAAGATTTTGGGGAGACATCTATTATTGGTCCTAAGGTAGTTTAGAGCACAAAAATTATGGTTTATCTTGTTCATGAGAGGGCTAAATTGATGTATTACTAGAACATTTCTTACGTTGATCAAAGGAGGTGGCCATTAGAGTTTGAGGTTGGAGACCATGTGTTATAGATGGTTTCCCCTTGACATGGGTATTGAAGGATTGGTAGGGGGAGTATGCTTTCTCCTAGGTTCATCAGACCCTTTGAGGTGTTGGGGTGAGTTGGGGAGGGGGAATTCTAGTTGGTGCTACAACTGTAGTTGGAGAGGATCCATTATGTCTTCACCTATCCCAACTTTTTTGGTATATTCATGACGCTTCCCATGTCATTGATTTGATAATTGAATATCAATTACAACACCACATATGGGGAGCATCTAGTATAGATCTATAATCATGGAGTGAAGGTTATCTGTGGGGAAAGAATTCCTTTGTTTAGCATGTTGTGGATGCATGGTGGCCAAAATGAGAGTATTTGGGCATGAGAAGCACGTATGTGTGCCCAATACCCAATTTTATTACTTTTCCTTGTTCAATTTTTATTTTTAATGTGATATTTGAACTTAATTTTCTATAATATTACTTGTCTCCATGTTCTGTAGTGTTTGAAAATTTCCTGAAGCGTAAAGATGGGTGGACTCAATTTCTAATTGAGATGCATTAATTATGATGTAATTAAACCTATGGTGGTGATTCAGTGCTACCTAGAGTGGATATTTTCATGTCATGGGGGATAAAATTCCCTGATTCTCATGTTGATATAGTGTAGTTGTTTTTATTATGTGGTGTGCCTTTTGATGCGTTTGGTCGTTAGCATGTTTCAAGTGTGGCGTGATCCTTGATAGGTATTTCACTCGGTGTTTTTTTGGGCCCCTCATTCTTCATGTCTTGCTTTTGGATTCTTGAGGTTTAGAATGGTTTGTGAGGTATTTAATTTAATGGAACCAACCTCTTTGGTCCATTACATTATGAAAATCTAGTGTTTGTGGTCTCCAAGGGTACTTCGAGGTGTTTTTGGGACATGTATGTCATTCCAATGGTGACTCATTTCATGTGTTTTAAAAATTTATAGTTTTCAAATGGTAGATCATCTTAATGGTGACTCACAGTGGTAGATTGCGATGGTGTCTCATGATGGTGACATCCAATGGTGACTAGTGATTGAATCTCTTGTTGGTGACTCACGACGGTTACTCACGATGATGAATTCAAATGGTGGCTCTTTGGGGCCACTCGCAATAGTTGCTCACTAAATTTTGACTTCCAACAGTGACATGTGATGGTAACTTGTGATGGTGCTTCGTGAAAGAGACTTTCAATGGTGAATCACAATGGTAGCATGCCCAACAGTGACTCATGACAATAACTCACGACGGTGACTCATGATGGTGACTCATGATGGAGACATCCAATGGTGACTTGTGACAGTGACTTATAATGATATCTCACAAAATGATGACTCCCAATGTTCAATTTCCATGGTCACTGACAATAGTGGCTCATATAATGGTGATTCATAATAAAAGTTTTTTATTTTCCCTCTTTTCTTTTCCAATTTTCCAGTTTTTTCCAATTTGAGGACATTCATTGAAATAAAATGATTTTAATACCATATTTATGTGGTTTTGGATCTGTTTCGAGGGATATGTGCAATATATTTAAATTTCTATGATTTTTGTGGATTTTAATTAGTCAAATAACAAAATCATGATTGGATCTGGCTTTAATTGAAAATTAAAATTGTACTTGAATTGAGGCCCTATTTTAGATATTTCAATGGATGATACACCTTTCATCTTGTTATATCCTTCTAGTTCACTCTTGTTACCTAGAACCCAAAACCTTTCTCCCCATAGGTGTAAATTCATTGTGTTTCACTAGTTGGTTCATGTTTTCTATGGAGTTCCCTACAACATATGCACCCCTATATTGGTGCAATAAAAATATTTATCACTATTTCTTCTAGGGTGATTATCTTTCCACTTTCATAGTTGTGTAACCTGTAGGATGGGAATATGGAAGTCTACATTGTGAATATAGTTATTCTATTATGAATAAATACAATTGAATCTGTTTTAAATTAAAAAATAGGGGGTTGGTAATGTAACATATATTTTACGATATTATTGTTAATTTTCATAATATAATGCTTTATATGTGCTAGATACCCACTAAAAATCATGGTCATAAGTGGTACTTGTTTTCACACTGAGTAATGACTCTGGAATGCAAGATGTTTGTTTTTATATCAATCAATTGTTATTGAATTGGCTAAACACATACACCCAGAAAATAAATGGATTACATAGCATCAAACTATATTTGTGATAACCCATGAAATAACAAGTATAAATTTAGTGAGGAATGATTTGTTAAATGTGAATTTGTATTAACTTGGTTCTTTGGGTGGTTTTATGTTTGTGGAATTTATCTGTCTTGTGTAATAGTGGGGTTGTGGGAGTAGATTTATGATGTTGGGTGGTTTTAGTAGTGTAATTGAATTTTAGTTTGAGATATTGATTGATTATGAACCTATATGTGGTTGTAAATGGGTGTGGATATGGAATTTATGGTTGTGGTTTTTTCCTTGTGAGATTGGGTTGGTTTTGTTTGAAGATGACTTGAGTAGGATGAGTTCGAAGAACGATGGTAGTGGTTGATATAATTGGGGAACCCTAAAATTATATATTAGTATCATGTAGAAATAATTCCCTATAAGTGGATTTAGATGTATCATTAATATGTATTAATCATAGAGTAATGTGAATCTACATTTTTTTGTTAGCTCTTCACCATTAGATTTGACATTGGTTGTGTTTCCTATTATGGATTATGTTTAGTAGTTTCTCAGATAGTGATGTAATGATTTAATAAATTTTATAACAAAAAGGATACATGTGGTTAAACACACTATGAAATAAAAAATGAATGTGTTTAAATAGAATTTACAACGAATGTGGATGGGTTTGTTACATGTTTTTTGTTGTTGTGTATTTAGAGGTAGCAACAATGTTGGATGTCTATTGTTTTTTTTTTGTTTAAAATTAATAGATGGGTTTGACTTCATGGTATCATATATGTATATAGTTGTATTTCCTTGTGATTTCAATATACACCCATCATATTTTATTAAAAGGTTCCGAACACCCTCATTGTCATGGGGGAGGGCGTTTTCCCAAACAGCCTAGTGGGAGGATGGATGGTTGGCTACCCACTCTTCCCTTCTCCCTCTTCTAGGTGGTGGTATCCCATGATTCTTTAGGAATGTTGTGGTTTGTGGGTACTATATGTGTGTGGGAGAGTTGTTATTTCCCTGATGGTTTCAAGAAGAGATGTTTTTTTCTTTCATAGGTGTCTTCGAGATGAGATATGATGTGGCTCATGGACCAGGTGATGGGATGAGGTGTGGTTTGCATACATGGTGTCTGCGGGCAGGATATGATGTGGTTTCTAGACCAAGTGTGTGCAGGCGGGATGTGATGGGGATTGGGGACCAGGTGATTGGATGAGATATGGTTTGTGGGGCCCATGTGTGTGCTGGTGGGTTTTGACGTGGATCTTTCAGATGTTATGAGATCACTAAGAATGTTCCGTTAGGTAAGAGTGGCTAAACCAGTGAGAAGTGGTGTGGTTACCCAATTTCTCAATTTTCATACAATTTTACTTTACATGAAAGTAGTTAGTTAGTGAGTGTGCCTTAGTGTGGTTGGGATTTATATTATACCTGGTTAGGTGATGTTTGATTCTATTGTTTTTTCACAGGGGCATTAATATTTTCCTCAATTATGCACGAGATACTTTGGTTTTTTTAATGAGTATACTTCTATTCTCACCATATGTTATTAAATGTATTTCATGTTTCTAGGGAGACTATGTGAACTGTCCTTGATGTTTCTAGCTTTCAGATTGGGATAGTTTCTTTGTCACTAGTTTCCCTAATTTTTTTACTTAGTTTGAAATTTTATCGCATTGTAATGGTTTTATTTTAAACATGGATGTGGGATGGATTTTTGATTTATAATATATATATATTTGTGTGTTTGTGTGTGTGTCATGTAGTTTTTTTTAGATGGACTATTTTATCTCCCGATCATGTTTTTCAAAATTTATAGGGAAATGCCTCAAATTGTTTGAGAATATATATATACCCTTGGTGTTAGTTTCCACCCTAGGGTCTACTAGGGGCGGGAGTCAAGGGGTCATTATCTAACTTTCATTATTTCCAACCCAGGAGGGGTATCTTTGGAGGAAGAGCGTAATGAACAGTGAATTTTATGATTTTAATTTGAATTAATAGTGAATCATTTTATTTAAAGAAATAATTATCATATTATTATGATTATTTGATTATGGTGATTAAATTTTGGAATTATACATTATGAATAATAGGTTTTTTTTTAAGATAAATATTAAATTTATCCTAGATGATTTTTTTATAAATCCTTTTGTATTTTTACGAATCAATTTTAGTTTATAATATTTTAATGAATATTTAGGAGAGTTTTTTGATGAATGATCTATGTTGAATATTGGGTACAAATGTTGATTTTTTTTACTAATGTATTTTTTTATTCATGTAAAGGTTAATTATTTTAGATAATTAAATTATCTTGTACTAACTTTTTATAATTCCTAAGGATAATGGGAATATATATTTATAATTTTGTGGATTTTTTATTCTGTAGAAGTTGATTATGATGCTTTAGTTATGAAAACTTAATATTTAAAACACATTTTTTGGATAAAATATGAGGATGCAATTATACATTTCATGTAATTATAATTCAATGAATTCATATTCTAGTTAGTAAAAGATCACCACAAATACAGAAAAAATAAATATGAAACAAAATAATTATTCTTTTACTTTTTTTATAGAGATATCATTTCCTTTTAATCTTTCATATAATAATTATTGTCATCATTATCAATAACATGTTATATATATATTTCATTAAATCCATGTGTTTAATATTTTTTCTTCCATTTCTAGGTTATCCTACATGGAAACCTATTATGTTTTATTCTATATGACCTTTTTAATTTTCCTTTTCCCTTTTTAAGAGGATTATTTATTGACCCATTTTACGACGTGGGATTTAAAAAAAGATATTTTTAAATTATAATCGATTTAATTTCATGAAAAGTTAAAATTCTAGGGGCATAATTTATTAAATGGAGTATATGGTTATATGTAAATATTTTAAAAGTAAATATTGTCCAATACCATATAAAACACATAATATCAATCTTAACCGAACAATATAATATTATTATTTAAATGTGATAATAATAACATAGCCATAAAATTGGAATGAATATATTCTATTAATTAAATTATGAAATATATATAAGTTTACTACTCATTGATAATATATTAATAAATTATTTTTGAATTATTTCTAGATTTTTTAAAAGACATTTTATTCTTAAAAATATATGTTTTGTTCAAAATAAGTGGGTTCTATTAAAATTTATGAGTGAATATAATATGTAAATTTTGAGAGATTTTGGAAAATGATTTTTATAAAATAAATTTTATTTTTTCAATCATAATGATAATTTTTACTCTGGGTAAATTATTTGTTCATTTTAGATAATATTGTCTTTCTAGTAAATAGTGAAAATATAGATTTCTGTAGAAAGCTAATTTCATTTCAATAAATGAAATAAAAAATAGACAGATTTTTTTTAATATGATTAAATTAAAATAATAATTATTTATATATAATTATCAACATAATTGTTTTGAATCAACTTTATATTTTTATTTATGAAAAAATTTATATTTGGGTGTAGAAATGGAATTTCTCTGAAAGCTGTATTAATTTCCCTAAAAATTCGCATTTTTATTAAATAATATAATCCCTAATATGAAATTTTTTAATTTGAATTTTTATATTATATATCAGTAAATAATAATTTAGTTTATACAGTTATAGTTTTTTATATAGAGTTAATATAAAATTAAATTTTTTCTATAAAAATAAACTTTATGCAAACCTTTCTTTTTTCTCACCACTTTTGGTTTGGTTTTAAATTTAATTATTATTATTATAAGAATATAATTTGGTAAAATGGATTCCAAATTTTGAATTAAAATTTATTGATTATTTAATAATGTTATTCTCATTTCTTATTTATAAAAAATATACCACCATAATAAAATATTTAATGAGTATATATAAAATAATTATACGAGTTAAAGATAAAATGTATAAGATTAAAATACATAAAAATAAAGTAAATTAGTGTTTGGTGTTGTTATAATCTGGATCTATCCATGAAAAATCATTATAAAAATCGTTCTAATTAATTCCACATAAATATGAGTTGGCTTTAAATATAAGATAATCATTATTTAATCACTTCAAACCACCCATCCATAAGTGTAAATAACTCTCCTCACCACCCATTCCTCCTCACGAGACATGATGATATTAAAGTATATGCCAAAACTTATCCTCCCAATTTTCCCCACATCTAAGTGTTTCTGTTGTCCCCCAAAAACAATCCA
The DNA here is from genome assembly GCA_963277665.1 of Viscum album. Lineage (NCBI taxonomy): Eukaryota > Viridiplantae > Streptophyta > Magnoliopsida > Santalales > Viscaceae > Viscum > Viscum album. Next base: position 1,364,087,730 of record OY728166.1, on the reverse strand, counting down.
TGTTATTTTTGGGATCCTATATGTAAGTGATAATAAAGAACTTACTTTCACAAACCACAAATATTAATTTATTTGATTCTCTACCCATTTCATTATGACATTAATCTATAATGTAATGATAAGTACATAATAATTTATATTCTATAATGATATATTTCAAATCTAATATCTTATATTCATCTATTTTTTATCACCCTTTTATTTAAATAAAAGAAACCATTTTCCAAATTATGGAATTTCTCTATGTCTGTGGATAATGTGTTTTTAATTTCATTTTCCTCATTAAATGATTGATATGAAACAATTATTATATCTAAATAATGTTTTTATATATTTTAACTAATTTCCTATTTTGGTGCTAATTTAAAGAAATATTAAAAAATGAAATGAATTCATGATGGTCAGAAAACCTACAATGGTACTAAAAATTTATCATTGATATTTTATTATATAAATAATCCTATTGCAAGGAAAAAATGATATATGGGACCATTCAAACATGTGGAAGTGAAATATTACCATTTGATTCCACTTCAAGAGTAGTATTCCCATTTCAATAGAACATCTACAATTATATGCAGTTGGACCGACCATGAATCCAAGAAACAAACTATAATCGAACAAAAAAATTGAACATCATAACTCAACAAAATGGACATAAATTAAAGTGATAAAATTATTATAATTTTAATGTATTTTAAATTTATATTAATTAATTTATTTATTAATCTATTTTATTTATCAAGGACATGAGTAGAATATGATGAACTTTTAGGCATAAAAGTGTGGTACTACAATACCTCTATCTCTCTTCATTTCCATTCAAGTGCCTTCTTATTTTTTGAATCTTATTTTTAATTCCATATGATGGTAATTTATTTTACACATTCATATTATTTCCATTTAATGTTCTAATAATTATTGACATATTTTCCTCTCATTAAATCATTTTTTAATCATTAAGCACTACCATCATGATGTTGAAAATTAGAAAGGCACATCATCTAAAATTTCTTTCGTTGAGGCATATTTTGATATTATGAACCTATATTATTTTATATGTTTCATATATATTTTTTCTTTGATATTTTATATCATGAATTTATTTGTTATAATAATATTTATTTTTTTATAATATTTATTATTTATTTGGGAATATGATTTGACATATTACAAAGTCGTTTGAGAATTCATGAATCAATTTAATTTAATTGAGTTGCAATTATAATTAATTTATTATGAAATGATAATATTATATTCGAAATTACTATTTATTATCTCATATTTCTAATTATTTTATTTTGATTTAAACTGGAGAAACATAATCAATCCATCTGATTAATGCTCAATCTAATGTTATGATATTTGTAAGGGAATCTTTAATAAGAAAATCTTGTTTTGTATATTATAAAGATTTATTTTATATTTATTTATATATCATATACAAATATTTAAAATTTATTTTCTAGACTAATATATATGGACATTAATATTGAAAAAATAGAGTTTTCTAATTACTGAAAAAAAATTCTAAATTATATTTTTTATGGTTTAATTGAATAAAATTTCTTGTTAAAAATACCTTGTTAATGTTTCTTTTTAGAAAATTAATTTATTTTATATATTTAATGAATAAAATTTCCCATAATCATTTCACAATAATATTTCTCATATTTATTTATATGTTCGTATGGTTACATTCAAATAAATTGTTTTCCATTGTTCATATGATGTTTTTTGAAAGCAGGGATTTCAATATGAAAAGTTTATTTTCTTCAGTGAATGTTATTATGATGTAATTATTCTTGGTTTATAATTGTTATAATTTTATTCATAATTTTTTATAATGACATGTGGTTCGGTTATAAAAATTAAGTGGTGGTTCTGATGATAATCCAAGTATGGTTATTTAAGTTTTTAAACAATGATGGGTTGTTATGGGATAAACCAAGGATGGGTGGTTATGTTATTAACTCCAATACATTGGGTACTCTAATGATAAAGTTTGACCAAATTTTTTACACTATTTAAGTTAATTTTATGAAAAATTATTTCCTATAATTTTTGTTTAGTTTTTATTTTCATGATAATGCTTTTTCGTGGAAATATATTGATTTTCAAAAGACAATATAGTGAACTTTTTTAAAATATGATTAATTATTATGGGTAAAAGGTATGTTTTTAAAAGTATTTTATTGGTTTTTTCATTTGAGTAGCATTTTATTTATTTATTTCTAATAATGAACATTTTATTCTTATTCCATGTTTTAAAATTTGTTTCACAAGGTTTAAGGAATTGTATTGAAAAGGATAAGATCAATGGGCTAACTAAGATGATTATTCATGATGTTAAACCATGTATTATTTCTAAATAATTTTCTTTGTTAAATAAATGTATACTAATTTTAATATTCCAATTTTAATATATTCATTTATTATTTAATACTCTTTCCATATTATTTAAAACTCTGATCCTATAAAATTCTGGACATTGCATGATGATGAATTATAGGTTAAAACAACTACAATAAGTAATGTTTAAGGCCAAACCTATACAAATTAAGGTATATAGTAATTTTTCTCAATCAATATCTTCTCATATATATCAATTATATTAATTAATTTCATACTTATTAAATTCCATGTAATGAGTAAGTGAAAAACGAATCACGTCACTTTGTGAGGTTGTAATCAACCATACAAACAAGCAATGATATAATATTTGAAACAAAATGTATTGTAAATAGTTATAATACATATGAAAATTATTGATATATAATAATATAATAAATACCATATATATATTTTAAATTTGTCATTATATCTATCCTTCAAAATTTGTGATGGGAAATGAATAACATCTAGTTGCATGGAGGTAGTTCTCCATACACAAGATCGATGATTTTCTTTTCCAATTTGAAGGAAGTGGAGATGGATAAATATACTTTAATCAACATAATAAAATATCAGTATATGGTATATAATTAATTTATTTTATTGTCTTTGTTAAAAATTTATTGATTTTGAAAAAGAAGAAATAACAGAAAATATCTTTTTTAACATAATTAACTTCTCTAAGATACCCATCCTTTATATCTCCTCTTAACAACCCAAGGGAAGGTATTTTTGGAGGATCAGAGTGTCTAGAACATGTACAAGGGTGATATAGAGATATTTTTGAATTTTATGCTCTAAAAAAGAGAGTGGTTTTAATTGGTGTGTTGAATAGGTTCCATTTAATATATGGAAGAAAAGGGACCTCCTTCAAAATTACCTGGAATATTTAAAGAAATATTTAAAAATGATAAATTAATTCACATAATAAAGTGTTAAAAACATACAATTTATTATAAATTATATAGGCTAAAGTGTATATATTTTTGTATAATAAGATTTTGAGAATTTAGTAGGTCATTTTAACCCTTATATTATTAGTTTCACTCCACGATAAACTCATTTTTACCATAACTATGGTAAATAATGATTATAGTTATTACTTTTTATTATAGAAAAATTTTATGTTAAATTTATAATATAAGATTAATTATTCTAAATCTAAATTTTGAACTGATTTTTGTAAATTTCAGTCACAGAAAGTGAAAAATAATATTTAAATACTTTTTAACATACATGAAGAGAATTCGAGTTTTCAAAGGGAAACGTTAAAAAGATAATAATGTTATTATATAAAAATTTATTATGAATATGAATTCAATGACCAATGAATGATTAATTGATATGAAATTTTACTAATTTTACTTTTAAAAATATAAAATTATAATTAATATTTATAAATAATTTATAAAAAATGAATTTTTCAATTATTATTTAATATTTTCACTATTTATTGGAAAATGAAACATTTCCAAAAAATAAAATACAATAACCATAATATAAATTTAATATTTTAATTTAAATAACGAAGAAAATTTTTTCCCAAAAAAAAATTCTAGAGGCGGTAAGAATTAACATTAAATTTTATGCATAAATCACACCTAAACCGTCATTTAGAAAAAGTAACATTTTTAAGAAAACTATTATTTTTATTTAATTGACTATTATTTAATTTATAATCAATATATAACCAATGAAATTAATTTTCTCACTTAAAAACATTAATTTTAATAATATAGTCATTACTATTTATACATTCCAATTTAATGGCTATTTTATAGTGGTATATTCTGTTAAAATTTATTTAGATTCATGGATGTGTGTTCCATAAGATATTCCTGATATTAAATTTTTGACAAAATTGTGTGATTTTTATACTTACTAATTTATGTCACATACTCTATTAAATAAAATTTTCATATTTTAGTATTTAGTAGCGATTCATTAATTCCCCTAACATATTTTATTGATTTTTTCTCATGTATTTTTCCTCACGGTGATAGTTTTATAGTTTCATAATTTTTCAATAATTCTTCATTGCTGGTGGTATCTTGGGTTTGTTCAGTTTACATGATTTTTAAATATCTCTTTAAGGTATATGAACATTTTTTATTTTGGGAACATGACTATTTAAATGTGATGGTGTTTCATTTTATCATGCTCTATGATGTGGTTTCCATAGTATCATTCTAAAAGGATTCATCTTTTTTGAGAAATGGAGGTTCCCCTCTAGTAGTGCCTTTTAAATCACTATTGACATGACATTCAATTTTTGTGGAATGTTTCCCCATTGGGTGGATAATACATTAGTACATGATCAGTTTTTATATTCTAAATAAACTAAAAATGTGTCTTAGATATTAAATATCAAAAAAATAAAATAAAAAAATAATAGTAATCAATTATATAAATTTTCCATCTATATGACCTTTCATCAATGAAAATTTATCGAGTAATCATTTTTTAACAATTTCTCGAAATTTTTATTACATATGAGCATCACTCTCTAATTTTTTTTTTCATTTTTAAAACATATTTTCTATGACTAATAAATATTGTTTCAGACCATGAATCTCCCTTACATATTATCAATATTCATTATAATTATTAAAAGAGTAGTATCATGTAAATAAAAAATAGATTCCCACTAAATAACTAGAAGTTAGTCTTGTTGGTACTTTCATGACTATAAAAATGAAAACATATTTACAAGAAATATGATATATGGGAAACTCTAACTAAAATTCCACATTTATGATTTACTCAATTATTAAAAATGTACTTCTATGTCAAGGATGAAACTTAATTTTTTCCACGATTCATAATTTTCTCAACAATTGATACACCAGTAAATTAACAAGATCAAAACCCCTAGACTCAAACAATTATTGTCAATTGTAAACAAAGATATTTTTTCACATCTAAAATATCATAATTCTTTTCCAATTAATATGATTATTATTTCTCATATATTTTTTTGTACCTCATGACAAGAAATTATTCTCAATAAACTTATCTAACCACAACATTAATCGAAATTATCATCTATAAATGTCATAAAAAGGAACAATTAATGTCCATTTTTGATAATTTTTTTTAAAAAAAATCCACTAATCTATATGGATTCTCTTGGACATGATAAACTATTGTACTAAACCCAAAATATTTTCTTATAAATTTTTATTACATGTCCTTTTATGTATATACGATGTACTAATCATAAAATTATAACAAATCAAAATTTTTACACCAATATAAATGGTGTTTGTAATCCAATGGAATCTACATATAATAGGTAATATAAATCCATATAAAATAAAAATTTATTTCACTTTAAACATACCAAACCGTCATGTTAAAAAAATAACATGACTTGGTAAAAATGACATTTTTATTAAATTTTACTCTACAATTTCGAAAATAGGCCCATTTTATCATAGTGATATTTAAGTAAACACTAAATAAACCCTTAATAAAATTATCTCATTTTTATAATAATGGAAAATGATTTTAAAATTATTTTTGGTTATTAAGTCTATGGATTTCCTTATTAAAAGAAATTATAAAATTGAGATATAATCCTCTTTATCTATTTATTAATTAATTCACACTAGAACTATCATATGATTTCCGGATGTATTTAAATTACACTATGAATAAATTAACAAAAATTTATATTCCATATTCAATATCATATTATATTATGTATGGGTTATAAGAAATATATCCATCAAACAAATTATCAAATCAATTACTAAATACCATCTATAAATGTTTTCCAAACATTTATGGAATCACTAAATCTTTAATATTTATGTTCAATTGTTTCTTCTTCATTTACATGATTAAAAAACATGGATTCGGTATCAAAATTATGTAATAACATATAGTATCCCTATTCATGAATCACAATTTTATCATTCTCTATTTACTCACTGTCTAACTAGATATTTCTACATATATTACAATGAATGATTTTTTTACTTGTGGAATATTTTATGGCAATAAAAATTCCATGTGTAAAAGTACATTTAATGTGAAATTAAAAAAATATGATTAAACCTTTTTATTCCATTCATGATTACATATTATTTTGATAAAAGTTTCTTTATAAATTTAGGATCTAAATACACTTTTAACTTTTCACAATGTTTCTATATATGTTTAATGCATTAATAACTATTTATTGGTCTATGTGTTTTAATATAAAAGTTTTTTCATGTATTTTTAGTTTTATCAATTCATATACGACTAAATTATCTCATTTCATATGCATGAAGCTAAAAAATAATCTTTATACCTAAAAATATACTTAGTAAACTTTGTTGGTGTTAGGTAATATTAATATATTTGATAAAACCAACCCTTTACACACATCAAAAAAATATACATTCCCATCTAACTCAAACATCATCATAATATATTTGAATTTCATCATTATTAATGTTTTCAGTGACCCTTATTTGATAAATTCTAGTACCTTGTCAGTGCATTTACACGATGCTATAAATCAACTCTTAATTTCTATAGGAAATCAATTTTTGAAAAGTTAATAATTAAAATTAATTAAAATTAAGTTAAAATTAGATGTTTTCTATAGATAAAATTAGAATAGTTTTAGAACATGATGATACATCATCATAATAGTATAAAAAATGAGATATGAAATGGGAAAAAAAAATTTTTTACCATAGTAAAATCTTATACATGAATAAACATACATTTAAAATTAGAAAAAAATAATATTTAATATTGAATTAGGTACATTTCATTATGAATAGAAACATAAAATAAAATTTATGTAATAAAGAAAACATTACAAAATGTCAACATAGAAACCATAATTTTTGAAAAAAAAGGTTGACTTACAAAATACCATAATCTATTTTTAATAGTATTTGGATAAGGATTCCAATAGCGGTGTGATTTTTTGCTGCAATGGAGCCCCTATACTAGATATTGGGTTCACAATGTCGTAGATCCCTGCAAGAGTTAGTATCAGTGCACAATGAAAAATTGGAAAATATTTTGTGGAGGAGATAGTCATCAAAAACAAGAAAATTCAGAAAAAATCTTGGTTAAACAAAAATTTTATAAACTCTATTTCATGTATAGTTTATAGTAAAATATAAATATAAATTTTAATTTGAAAACAACATAATCATTCATGTTTTTCTATTACCTTGTAATTGCATCAAAAAGTTTCTGTCAATTTTTTCATATTTTTCCTTTATGTTTTCTTTTAAATAGAGATACAGTTCATTAGCATGGATTGATGTGTCCTCAGAGTCTCGATATAATGTAACATTTTGTTGTATTACATTATCATTAGCATCAAAATCAATAAAAAAAATTTCTACACAAATATTTGACTTAATTAATAAGTTAAAAATAATAGTGACAACTGAAATCAATGAAGTATAAATCCGTCATTCAACAGTTTCCAATTATGAAAATGAAATGAAATGTATTTTTTAATCATATAAAAAATTCATATGTCATCAAAAAATGTATTATTGTAATTTCAAATTATTTCATGAAATTAATAGTCAATGATGAAAAAAAACATATACCTGACTAGATGAAATATGTGTAGTTAATGTAACAATTTCACCTTTAGTGTTGCAATTGACTCCAAAAGTTCCAATGCTTTGTTGTTTATGAAAATCATATATAAAATGAATATTATAATAATGTGGTTTTTATTTTATAGTAAATTAAAATAACCAATGTAAAAAAATAGTACCTAGTTATATTCAATGGTAATACTAACCCGTGATGATGCACTATTATAATTTTGTAACCCACACCATATCCTGAATGACATGATTATAACGCAGTTTTATATTATATAATTAGTTATTATTTATATAAATTGTTTTTTCAAATTTTTCTATATATGTTTATATTAGGTCAGGTTGAGTTTTCAGGCCAAATCTGGGAAAACCTCACATCAATCACAAACCATGAAAAAATGTAACAGGCTAGTATAACATAAAAACAACATGTACAAGCCAAGCCAGGTTCAAGCCTTAATTTTGTGTATGTTTTATCAAGACAGGGCCAACCTGGAAAGTCCGCCCCATGTACAGGTCTGTTTATCATAACATTAGACCAATAACTTGACTCCTCATATCATCATGATAAAAATGGATATGCATCATTCAGGGCCTAGCTATGTGGAATTTTTACCAAGCCAGGAATAACCCATTTATAGGTCTGTTTAGAAAATAATTAGACTAATGTTGACAAATTATAGCATGCAAAAAATTCTATTAATAGTGGAGTGTGATAACTTCAGACAAAATAAAAATCCAATACTTGATTTTATATATTTGGAGTTGGATGTATGGTACCAAAATAAAAAATTGTATCTTGTCATTGGAATGAATATCCAATGACACAAATTCCCTAGGATACAATAAATCCTCCCCCTCTATAATTTTATTGTATTCCCACTAACATGATAGTTTGTGTTTCTCAGGACTTCTTCACCATTAATAAATCAATCATCCCCTTAAGAACTAATATGTCACCTTCGCTACACATCCCTGGATTGGTACTAAGGCCTCATCTTGTCCATACAACTATGTCTAGCTATGTCCATGCAACTAATCCTGAACATTAAGAGAGGAGGGTGCCTACAGATTTAAAATAACACATTCATGGATCGATTTTAGAAATTGAAATAAACGTGTTATTACATAAAACCAAATCCAAATGTTAATTTATTCATCCAACAAAGGGGGTGGGAGAAATAGAATAGGGTAAAATCAATGAGCCTACATTTTTATTGTTTCCAAGACATTAGGATCATGAGGATGAAACTTGGAAGTGTCATCTCCCCATTTAAAAACCTCATCCACTACAAAAATAGATTAGATGATCCAGTTTTCAAAAACTTGATTCACAAAAGGTATTTAGTACAAGTGGATGAAGATAATAAATGAGTGCGTAAACTAAGTGGAACTATTTACAATTCTATTTTCACCCATTCCCATCCCTAGATTCTACAGTTATACAATTCTGTCATTATCATAGTGTAGTGCACATAGATTTACATTACCTCAAATGGATACTGACCCTTGCATATGGGTTGTGCACCAACATGCATGCAGATAAGCCAACCATCAACCACCCCAACCTGTGGTATTAAATTTAAATTTTCTTTAATTTATATTACCAATCAACACATTCACTTGAAGATGAGAGGTGATGTTTTACCTTATTATTCAATGCTACAACCCCATTCTTGTAGTTATTTTAATAAGGACAATAGGTAACTGAGAAGTCTCACATCATTTGATAGAAACTATTTTATACCCATCTTATTGATTATAGAATTTTTTTCATTTTCTAAAACTTGAATGAGAATAAATATCGGAAGAGGAAAATAAATGAAACACAATTAGTCCATACCACTGAAGATAAGAAGTGATGACATTCATAGATATGAATGGAATAATATATAATGAAAATTTCTTGGGTGACTTGAATACCAGGGCCTATGTTGCTACTATGTTCTTCAAAATATCAAAGAAAATATATTGGCAGGGGACACAACGAGTGAATCTTGGATTGGAGTCACCCCTTTTATTACTTGGAGTGGTCAAAGACATTCCCAGTATGACCAGTTGCTTTAATTTCTTGAACTCCAATTCAACATTATTGAACCTTTATAGAAATTGAGAAACCATAGGTGGTCATAAAAATGAATCAATTCCTTTTTATTCGGATATAAACCAATGATTTTAGCATATTGAGAAAGATGCATGGAAACTGATATTTATTTAAAAGCAGCAAGACCAATCTGGGAAATAATATAACTCAATAACATAACCACCAGTATCCCCAAAAAACAAAATTAAAGACATTTATTTTAGGAATAATTACAATGTAAAAAAGTCATGTAGAAACTGATATATATATTAAATTCATTAGTTGATTAAATCATTCAGTTTTAAAACAATGTTTAATTTATTTTTAAAGGAAAAAACTAAATGTTTTTTAAAGTTTCACAATTTTTTATTTGACGTTGCAACTGGTTCATCCTATAAAAATTCAATGTGAATTGTTTAACCACAAACATATTTATATGATTTCATGACCTTCTCCAAACCCATTCGGGGAAAAATATTTTGGTGACATAAGAAAACTCCCAACGACAGTGTTCAAAAGAACATCCAGCTTTCAAAAATGTCTCATAGTTTGATTCAATGAATCCTAGAATCTTTTTGATTGAGAACATATCCCTAAAATTTGAAAATTAGTTTACCATTTTAGAGCTCTTAGTAATTGGTAAAGAGGTCTGCTAAAATAAAACGAAATATAAATAGTATACTAAAATATTACTGTTTGAATACATATCGAGAATTTACATGAAATGCACTCATTATGAGGATGTATTGATAATTAGAAGTATACTATACAATCACCAATAACCGGTTCATATTTTTTATGGGCCATAATAACCTAAAACAATAATTTGAATCCCCTCTAAATAACAGATTCACTCAAATCATGATAAAATTAGAATAAAATCTCTAAAATATCGATTATGAGGTGTGCACCAATGATCTAGAAATAACTAAAAATACAATAAACCATATATTATAAAATGAAAAATGTAAAATAATGAGAACAATAAAAAAACATGACATTTTCAAATTAAACAATTATAATTAAAAATTTAATATACATAACTAATTGATTATCGACATGTAACATTAAACTGATTTAGTTGATTGATGTATACAACATACTTATACTATGCATAGACAGTGGTGATGGAAGAAGGATGGTGTTTTGAGTTGGGAGAGCTTACATAATAGATTGACATATGATTTAAAACAAAAATAAAATAAATAAATCAATCAATGTTTAACAACATAGTTTAAATTTATGGAATTAGAAATGGACAGGTTGTAGTTCAAGTGTAGACCTTATTCTCAATAACATCTTTCAATATGTTGTCAAGACACTTCTCTAGTAACTTCAGGTGGCTACAATCTAGCCCAAAATATGCCCCCCATTTTTCTATGTTATCTACTTTGAGGGATTCACCATATAAAAATATATTCATACCATAATTAGATTTATAGATATATTAATGGTTGATAGATATGATTTCTACAATACCTATTAAATTAGCACTCCATATAGTAGAGGGATATTACTGTAAATGAAATGGAGGAGTACACAACCTAATTAAATGCAATTCAAGAGTGGGTTGTTGCTATTATTCCATATTCCATTATAAAAAAAACATGACATTAAAGTATATATCTCATGCTTCATGGAAACCAAGATATAAATAACAGGAAAAGAATATAGAAAATTAAGAATCACATATCGCCATTTGTTAAATTCTTATTCAAAGAACATAATAAACTAAAATATTTTAAAACAATGACAATACTAATGAACTACTTTTGAAAACATAAATAATGGAAAATATCATCTGTAAAATTACATTAGTTATTAGTAAATTTCATCGTACAATGGTGGATCAATAGAGATGAAGTTCACATTAGATTTAAAAATTATCCAAAACTTTCTCACAACCCTTTCTAAATAGGTTTAAAAAAGAAAAATATGTTTGAAAACATGATCATATATATCCTTATAAAATTAATCATCAAGGAAATAAAAAGAACAATGATTCATTTCCAACAAAATCATTTAGGAGGGGATTCAACCATATATTTGAAAATACCTCGAATCCATTATCCATAATATTTACTCATTATCGATGTCACACCTACTTAAAAACATAATGATTTCATGTCACAAACCTAAGTAAGTAGCAGAAGTGAAAAAAATTAAATTTCAATTAACAGAAAAATATATCAAGAGAATTACCTTGAATCAGTGTTACCATTTCATTCAGAAACTGGAGATGGTGAAATACAAACCTAAATTAAAGAAAACATGTAAGAACATTGGAAATCATTAAAATCATTATGGAATGTATAAAAAATGTAAAAATCATGGATAACATCAAATTTTGTAGACCATACATTTAAATAAAATGTCCCACTACCCCAAACTATTATTCGCAATTAAGAAGATACCTTTCTCATTATACCTACTTTTAAAAATCCATTCAACCAAAATGTTGTAGCTATAATCACTTGTGGGTATTCCAAAACTTTATATTTATTTAAAAGTAATAAAAGCATTGGACACTTTACCTCTGAGACACAAACCATAAATAACTACTTCTAAATACAATTTTTGTTGAATGGAAGAATAAATTACAGCATAAAGATAAAAAATATTGGGGAAAATCTAAAAAATCATAAAATTAAAATTATAGACTTTTATGGAAGAACAAATTACTGTATAATGAATGACCCATCACAATTACTTTGAAGGAATAGATGTGTATTGTGTTGACAGATAGAGGATGTTCCAGAAAATCTGATGAGAATCTGGGATTAGTTTTAAGATGAGCATCACGTAGCTTTAGTATATATAATTGATGACAAACTTAATACTCATTCTTTATAAACTTGAAGCAGAAAACATATTCTCTCATAGATAAACATATAAATCTATTACACAGAATATAAAATCAAAGTAACACAAATGTAAACAACTTAATTAAAAATAAAATATTATAATTTAACTATTAATAAAAAAACTAAAATGGAGTCTTTAGTTGAAAATCAAGAAACACATATTCAAATAACTTCACTGACAATAAAAATTAACTACTAATAAAAAATTACAACTAATTATGATTTTGAAACAACAAAAACAAAAGAGAATATTTTTTTTGTATATCATATAAAAAATAAAAATAGAACACATGTTTTTTATTTATAAATAAAAAATTCATTAATAAAAAAATGAAACATTTTTACTAATCATAAAAAAATGAAAATATATTTTCAATTGAAAGGGAAAACCAAAAATAGAAAGCATATTCTAATATAATGAAGTCAACATAAAAAATCAAAAATCACACCTAATCAAATGAAAAATAACAATGTGTGGATAAACAGAGAAAATAATCCTTCATTATAGGACAACCAATGATCAGCATCATCTAGTGAACAGAACTCAAGTGGGTGTGATCATTCATAAAACAACTCACATACAATGACCAATGATTAGCATTATCCAGTGAACAATTTTTATGAAATTCATTTTCAAAGAATATAATAGAAATGTTTTAAATTATTTGAATTCCATCATTCTATTCAACATTATAATCATCCTCATCATCATCTTATCAATATTCTACAACAAAAAAATCCGAAAGAAAATCAATGGTTTGACCCAATACCAAGTCTTAGAGAAATATAGATTGATATTCACTAAGAACCTCGTTGCAATAATCATCCTCACTATGATTTTCACTCTAATCCTAGATCTGATCATCTCCAACATCATGTGTTCCTTCTTTTACTTTTTTCCATCACCCTCATTCCCCTACCCAGTTGGAATTATGAACTTGAACTAAAAAAATAAGATAATATTTAAAAAATCACAATGAACATCTGATAATTGTTTGAGATATAATATTGAAATGTCATAGTTTTAAATTATTAAAACAATGAAATCATTACTTACTATATAATTTATGGTCCCATAAAGTTCTAGAAAAATTATGTAGATAGTTTGTGAACTTAATTTTATAGATTCTTTTGTTCCATATTCTTAAACATATCAAACTTTATCAAATTTATAACATAATCACTCTAGTCAATAAATTTGAATAAAATCTACAAATATAATCCCAAAAGATATCTTCAATGTAACAAAAGAATAAAAATATACCATTATGTAGTCATCTGAGAACAAATGAATCAAAAAAACTAGTAAGTATTTACACATAAGACTAGGAACTAACCGAAGAGAGGTTTCTACCAAAAAAATCATAAACTGATATGGAGTCTAGAATATTAATGGAGTATACATATGAATCAGTGATGGTCTTAATTTATAGGTACCAATTTAATTTTATCCAATACCTTCCCATAAAAAACCTGTTTTTAGATGAAAAACCAACTCCTGAAATCAAAATAATTCACACATTAGGAGCCAGACAAAGAAAACATCAAGAAAAATAAGTGGAAAATACTAAAGCAGCGATCAAAAAGATACTGACCATAGCATAGATTTTTAGGGAAAAAATAAGATTTGGAGTATAGGGTTATAGGAGATATTTCAACCAAATTCAAACCTTCGGAAATAAATTGTCGAAGGACGTCCAAGTCGAACCAGTTTCATGCATCAAAGCAGATCCATAAATCAATTTAATTGGGTTGTCGCTTTAAACATCGTTGTATGGGTAAAGGTTCAAACAATGAAAAACATTTGAATCCAAAGGAGAGGTCATCCTGAGCTTCAAAAACCAAAGATGGGAATAATGATCGATGTTGACCGAATCATATGTGTTGTACATATAAGAGCTTCACAAAGATGAAATCAGCTTGGAAGTGCAAGACTATGTGATTAAAATCATGAGTGGGAGCGGTGCGAGATTGGGGGGGTTATTTGGAAGGGAAGCGGGAGAGAGGAATCATGGAGGGGATCGATAACTCTAGGGGATTTGGTGAGGGGATCGTGAACCTGAGAGGTGGGAGAGATGATTTGGGGAGGGGTTTCAGGGAGTGGAGCGCAGGTTGGAGGAAATTCTCAAGAGGGGGATGGATAATGGGATAATTTTTAGGGTTTCAAGGGTGGAATAGAGAAATAAGGGTGATGTGGAAGAATGGGAAGGTGACACTTAAGAAATAAATATGGCAAGTTTAGTACAAATAATAGATTTTATATTACCCATCTAACATGACATAAATATTAATTTCAATATCATTTATTAGCTACATCAATGATATGACCACTTAAAACATCTTTCGGTACATAATAATTCATATCTTAGATATAACATATCCAATGGAATTATCATCATGAATCGAAATATAGATTATAAATAAATATTTATAATATTTGAGTTTCAATATTTTTTTTAAAAAAATCATTAAATGGTATCTTTTTTCATTATTTAATATTAGGTAAATAATGATATAATTAACAAACTCAAATATAATAAATTTGTTGTATTTTTGGAATATATGATCCATTAGTGATAAAAAACCGAATAAATAATAAACATTAATGAAATTTAGAAGAAAATAGGGAGTCTATACATTATTTATAATGGTATTATTGAAATTTAATCCTCGATCAACATCAACTATAGGTACCCAATCAATTAGTTGAAAAATATAATATTAATATTTTTATTAAATAGTTTGAATAAAAAATAAATTCATGCTAAATTGAAATTATAATTCACTATAACATTATTTAGAATCTATTGGTCGATAAAACATTGTGTTCGATCATCATCCACTGGTGAAAATAGTAATTGGGCTACACTAGGTGACACCAATTGATAGGTTAATCCTTTACACTCTAAATATCCCAATGAATTCTTATATTATTATTGATTTATAATCACCATGAGATACAAACTATTGAATTATTAAACTTATCAATAGCAATATAAAACAAAACCTATCAATTCCCATGATATTTCCCTCATATTAATATAAATATATAAATGAATAAACAAATGTTAAGGAAATGTGCTTAAATATTATATATTCTAGTTACTATAAACTATAATTCAATTTGTTTCATTCCCAATTATATTTTAGTATTAGTGTTTTATAGAGTTGTGTTATAACTCATACACATCAAAACAATGTTTTAAAATGTCTCCACTTCTATAAAATCTCCATTTCATAAAAAATTAAAAATGTTAAACTAAAACATTATTTCATTTCATGAATAATTTTCATGAAATTCAAAATTAGTTTTCCTCTTCCATTACACATACATATTCCATATGAAAAAAAATTAAAATGTTGAATGAGCATAGTAATATCATTAATGTATATTAAAATAATAAATATGTTTTTCTAATGAAAAACATGAAACATATAAACTAATCACATTTATCACATTTATAAGGACCCACTTTTTGAATCGGGTTGAAAAGTGAGTGATTTTGAACTTTTCAAATTACTAAACCGGTTGAATTTAATATCGGGCTTCAGAATGAGTTTCTGAAGGTTTGGGTCCTTCTTTTGAATGTTTTTGGATATGGGTGAATGCCTGATGAGTGTCTCGAGTGGCTCGAGGTGTTTCGGGTGCATCGTACCTGAATGAGGATGGTTTTTAAAGAACACCAGAAGGTGCATGGTTGGTGCACGGTTTCCCAAACCTTGTGGCCCAAACCGTAAGACTTATATTAGGGAGGTAGAGGAGTCTGCATGGCCTGCACACGGTTTCCCCAAACTGTGCGGCCAACCCATGCGGGGTATCTTGGGTGCCCAGTGGGGGATGCATGGTTGGCGCATGATTTTCCAAACTATGTGTCCCATGCCATGCACCGTGCCCAGTTTTGGGTTTTTAAAATATTTAAAATGAAATATAAAATAATAACTAAACTAATAAACTCTCCCCTTTTCCTCACAGAACCTGCACGAACCCCTCCCCCATGGAGCCACCGCCTCATGCTCAAGCCCCCTCGGCCACACCTCCTTCCTCCTCCGTTCTTGGTGATTCCTCCTTCGAACATCCATGGTAAGCCTCCTCCCTCATTCCTCCTCCCTTTTGGGACGATTTTAGGGCTTCCCCTTGCCCTATTTTTCGTTCGGCCGAACCCTAGGGTTAGGATGGTTTTGTGACATCACGTTCTTCTTTGTTTCTCTTGTTATAGGTTGATGCGAAGGGTTCGTTGGGACTCCTTTGGGTGAGATTCAGTGTTTGCCGCCAAAGGCAAAGCGGTTTGTGGTGGTTTCGGTCCGCCGGTTTGTTTCCGAGGTAAGGGTTTTGCCGGTTTATGGTTTTTTCATCCTCTAAATTGATATCTTTAGTTGCTTTAAGGTTCGTAGTTTGTTTTCCCTATTGTGTTGGACCTTTCGGGTTGGTTTCACGTTGCCGGAGATTAGGCGGCTCTTAGTTAGAAAGTGCCAAGAGCCGGAGTGGACGAATAGATCCACCATGAGGTAGGGTCCCTCTCCTTTCCCTTTACTTTAAAGTGAATCATTTAAAGAGTTTGATACCAAATTGTTTTAGTATTTTAATTATGCAAGTTTTTTTTTCAATTAAACGCTTCTGTGCAAAGATTGTGAATTGCAGGGGTAAGATTAAAATGGTTGCTTGGTTACTAAACCCACGATTTAATAAAAAAACCACTCGATCAGAGGTGCGTTGTCTCCAAGATAAAAGTAGGAAGTAGATTCTTATACATTCCTGCTTGATTCTGGTTATGCTTTGGTGATAATTGATGAATTGGATAAACTTGAATTAAATGGATTAGGATTGTAAGACAATGCTTGAGGAAAATGGAAGAAGCATGGCTTATGTCAATGGAGTGGGTCTAGTGAAGGGGACTTACCTAGGAGGGGTAGTCCTTAGCACCCTTTTATGCTTTGTAAATCCTTTTATGTCTTTTAAATGAAATGAAAGGAATAAAGAATGAATTGGGGGTTATCCCATACCGTACATGAGCGGGTTTCCTCATGAAACTTATATAAATGTTATAATGATACTTGAGATGGATTGCCTTAAGTGTATTTGTATGATTGTGAATGTGGAATGACTAATTGAAATGCATAAGTGGTACTACCTTATGAATTTTCATATAATGCTGGTAATGAATTTTGCATGATTATGGATGGGAGGCATGCATACTCTATGCCAGTTTATTTTGAGTATTGTTGGGTGGCGTGTCTACCCCACGCCAGATGTGAACATTATATGTGTCTAGAACGGAGGCATTTTTACCCCTTGCCAGTTGACATCTGTTTATGAACATGTTTGGATGGAAGCAGTTATACCCCATTCCAGTATTATGAATGTGATGGAAGGGAGGCATTTTTACCCACTTTTAGTTGACTTCTGTTTATGAACGTGTTTGTATGGGAAGAAGTTATAACCCATTCCAGTATTATAAATGTGATGGAAGGGAGGAATTCTTACCCCTTTCCAGTTGACCTATAGGGATGAGAGAAATTCTTACCTCGTGCCCGCTAATCTCGATACGTGTATGGAAGGGAGGCATTATTACCCCTTGCTAGTTGGCCTATAGGGATGAGATGCATGCTTACCTCGTACCCGCTAATCTTTACTAATTGGTGGGAGGAATTCTTACACCATTACATCTATGATCTAAATGTATATATATATATATATATATATATATGGTGACATGATCAGGTTACTTTACCGGCAACGAGCCGAAGCAGGTATAGCCGTCAGGTTTCCTTGGGGAAACTGGGACGAGTGTTTTTATTCCTTATTGATCTGTTTATTGAATCTTATTGTGCTTGCAGACCGATTTAATTAATATTACCCTGTCTGGACTGGGTTAGACACCGGTGGTGCTAGCCTACTACGATTTTTATCTCACACCCTACTTGGGCCGCCATTGCGCCAGGGAACTCGAGTAGAACTTCTTGGTTACATGACCTAGGTTGGTTGCTGTGTTGTTTGTACCTGAGGAGGTAGGAGAAAAGGACCAAGCGGGAGCTTTGGATACTCAGGAGATCACCCGTCAGGACTTACTATTTTTTTCATTTCGTTTGTATTGTATTGAAATCATGATGTATTTTTTCCTACTTTTACATTGTAGCATTCATCATTCCAGTAACGTGTAAACTGTCTTTGGCCAAATTTTATAAAAATGATCACCATCTGTCTTATGCTGTTGTTTGTTCATTTTTTATCTATTACAGCTTCCGTTTTTTGAATGTTATTTACTCTGAGATACCACTCTGCAACTCTGATAAGACAGTATAGTCTCCCCACTATCACCCACCGGGACCTTCTCTACTAGTTGGCAGCCTCTAGCGTACGGGGAGATGTGCTTGAGGCCATGTGTCCTACCAGTCCGGACACTAGGTCGATGGTGCGCCGGGTCGGGATGTTACTAAGTGGTATTAGAGGAGTTTTCTCTTCTGAATTGTTTTACTGTAGGGAGACATTAGACAGGGAGAGGAAGGAATTGGAATTTGGTAATGAGTTGTGTCCGGTATTGGCCACCCCGTGCATAGGGAAAATCCAAATTCCCTCAAATACAATTATTATTTTAATGATTTTCATTGTTACGGTTGATTTGATTTCACTGTTGGGTGACACACATGTTTTCTGTTGATACTATTGATGCAATTTTGGCTTCTATTTCTGTTCCAACCCGATGATATGAGGGTATGCCACCTCATGCATCACATAGGCACCTTGTAAGGAATCGCATACCATGAATTATGCCATGGCATCTAGGATGCATTTGTTGATGCTTTCTGTTGTGATAGGTGATGTGGTATAATTCCATGCTTTTGTGATATAGCATGTTTATATGTTACTACTTATGATAATATGTTGTTTTTGATTAAGATGAAATTGGTTTCTTTTTCTAAATTAAGTGATTTTGATTATGACAGGAGCCAATTTTCAGTTGTATGTTGTATGCGTGCCTTAGAGCTGAGAAATGATAACCTGTGTAATAAGATTTCTGAAAAAGGGATGCTAAAGTTTTAATTGTAAAATTGAATTGATTTTGATTAAAGGGATCCAAATTCCAAACTATAAAGTGTATGGGAGCTTTACAGATTGGTAGGTGTCCACCTGTATGAATGGATGATTGCTTTGAGCATGTTTATTTCTGAAATTTGTTTTGTTTTTTCTGATGGGAGCCAATTTTCAACCCATGGAGTGTATGGGTGCTTCATGAGTTGGGGACTGGAAACCCATAATTAATTTCATGACAATGTGCTTTGCGAAATTATTATGTGTGTAAAGGATGTTTGGTTATGAATTGGTGTGTTTTGGCTTGTTGGGACCCTTGTAGGTCTCCTTAATGGTTTAAAAAGGAATTTATTAAGAAAAAATTCCTAGAAAAGATGGAATGTCTGATAAATGTTTAATGGTTAAAAGGAATATTGTTGAAACGTGCTTGTTTTGCTTTGACTTTTTGGTTAAAAATCAAGTGAGTGTTGATTTTTGGTTTTTAAAGGTTACTTGAAGTTTTGATTTGAATCTATAAAGTGATTAAAAGAATAAATGTGAATAAATATAATGGTCTTGGAAAAAGGAATCTGTAGTTGTGTCCTCTGTAGAGACCCCATGTGTAGTTAAGTTAAGTCTATCTTGTGTGTACCATGGAACGGGACCTTACACGTTTTCCGTAGGCTATTTTCTTTTCGAAATGACATTAAATGTTAGGATTTAAGCTGATGACTTTTGTTTGGAATGACCAAGTGCTCGGGTCAACGCTTGTTTTTCGTGAGGGTCCAACTGTGGTAGGTAGCGCCCTTAGAGCTTATTTGCTTGGTTTGTTCGGTGATCTTTCTAATGTTTGGTACTATTCGGGTACTGTTGTCCCGTGTAGGACTTCTAGTTTTAATGTTACCCTTGGTTGGATGGGTGGTCATGCTTCTTTTGATCTTGTTAAAGGTTTGAGCATCGGGTAATTCTCTAAATTAGTTGGCTGGACATGCCTCAGGCATGGCCGGATGCCTTGTTGGTCGTTTGACCCTTTCTTTTTACACAGTAATGGATGACTTGACATGTCATCATCCATGTGAATGGTTTTATGGGGCAATACAACGTTTCGTTGTATCTCTTGTGCTGATGTGTACGGTCTCGGGTCATCTCCGTGGTAGAGTGACCTAAGAGTTTGAGAATCAAGTTGTCCCAATGCTATGGATGATTTTAAAAAGACTCTGGTGGTTGACACACCAGTCTTGTTGCTTTGGTTTCCTTGTACGTTTGACGTGGTGATCGTAGCTCAGAGGAGCATCACACATCGGTTCAGTTAATCATGAACAAGTATGCTTATGAGCAGCTTGTCTTTCCCCTTTCGATGAAACCGACCCTTCTAAGGTGGCGAGTGTCATGCCAATTTAGTAAAATGTGTCATTTTGGGTAGATGTGGAATGCCAAGAAGTTCTATCTTGGAAAATGGTCGGATTCTTCTCGAATGCTTTTGGGTTTTGGTGGTAAGGTTGATCGATGAATGCCTCGTGTGGGAAGAGGCATCGTGGTCGGTTGAAATCTTGATGCATCGGTAGGTGGAGCCAAGTTTCTTTTCTAGAGTCGACCAGGGGTGGTTCGAATGATCTCCTTTCTAGTTTTTTGGTATCAATAACTGGAATCCATTTTAATCCTCTTAGTGTACTCTACTACGCGAAGAGCTTTTCCCCTATCTTACTTTCATGTTTGATGCACTAAGATAGTGTTGGTCTTACGCCATGCTAAATCTTTAAAGTTGTTGAGCTCTTTGGGTTGTTTTATTTCGGAATTTCACACGGGATGCGTGGTTTCTTTCGTGGTTTGATCTTTGAGATGTCACCGAGATTCAGGTATGAGATTTTCGGTGAATGTTCTCGTGATGAATGTGGATACCTTGGGAGAAGGCATCGTTGGTTTGCTTGTAAAGCGTTGGCCGCCTAAGCCGAGCGTCTTCTTGAATAGTCAGCTGGAGTGGCTTGACTCTTTTCAACATGGGTTTATAGGTCGATGGGGAAATCGACGGTTGATTGTCTCAAATTCACGCTAGCTACGTCGTTGGAATTCATAGAGCATGTTTTTGAAAGACAGTTCAAATGGTGGCGAAGCTGTGGTTTGAGTCTTGGCCGTTTAACGCAAAAAATCTAAGGTGGGAAGTACCCATGTTTAGTTGCATGACGAGACGACGATGTGATCATGTCTCTAGTGGAATGGGCTTGGGTAATAGCTTTCATGTTGGTTCGGTGGAAAAACGAGCGTTTTCTCGGGGGTTTACGACTTAAGTGTCGTGTGCTTAAGTGGATGATCGTGGAGCATTGAACGTTTGGAAACGTAACGTGACCATTTGAGTGAAACTTTGTGACACTTGTAGGTCGAGTGAGGGATGCGTTTTTCTTGAAGGCTTCTCAGGGATGATAAGTTCTAAGGTGGGAAGGTTGTAAGGACCCACTTTTTTAACCGGGTTGAAAAGTGAGTGATTTTGAACTTTTCAAATTACTGAACCGGTCGAATTTAAGATCGGGCTTCAAAACGAGTTTTTGAAGGTTTGGTTCCTTCTTTTTAATGTTTTTGGACATGGGTGAATTCATGATGAGTGTCCCGAGTGGCTCGAGGTGTTTCGTGTGCATCTTACTTGAAGGAGGTTGGTTTTTAAAGAATAGAAGAAGGCGCACGGTTGGCACACAGTTTCCCAAACCATGCGGGCCAAACCGTCCGACATAAATCAGGGAGGCAGAGGAGTCCACACGGCCTATGCATGGTATCCCCAAATCGTGCGGCCAGCCTGTGTGGGGTGACTTGGATGTCCTGTGGGGGACGCGCGGTTGGTGCACGGTTTTCCAAACCGTGCAACCCAAGCTGTGGGCCACGCCTAGTTTTGGGTTTTTAAAATATTTAAAAATAAATATAAAATAAAACCTAGACTAATAAACTCTCCCCTCTTCCTCAAAGAACCCGCAAAAACCCCTCCCCTTTGGATCCTTTGGCCTCGCGCGCATGCCCCCTCAGCTTCACCTCATTCATCCTCCGTTCGTGGCGATTCCTCCTTCGAATCTCCGCGGTAAGCCTCATCCCTCCTCCCTCTTCCCTTCATGGCCAATTTTAGGGCTTCCTCTTACCCTGTTTTTCCTTCGGCCGAACCCTAGGGTTAGGATGGGTTTGTGACTTTGCGTTCTTCTTCTTTTCTCTTGTTCTAGGTTGACACGAATGGTTCATTGTTACTCCTTTTGGTGAGATTCAGTGTTCACCGCCAAAGGCGAAGCGGTTTGCGGTGGTTTTGGTCCACCAGTTTGTTTCCGAGGTAAGGGTTTTGTCGGTTTATGGTTTACGCATCCTCTAAATTAATATATTTTGTTTCTTTAAGGTTTGTAATATGTTTTTCCTAGTCTGTTGGATCATTCGGGTTGGTTTCACCTTGTCGGAGCTTAGGCAGCTCTTAGTTAGAAAGCACCAAGAGTCGGAGTGGACGGATGGATCCACCTTGAGGTAGGGTCCCTCTCCTTTCCCATTACTTTAATGTGAAGCATTTAAATAGTTTGATACCTCATTGTTTTAGTATTTTAATTATGAAATTTAAGTTTCAATTAAATTCTTCTGTACAAAGAGTGTGAATTGCAGGGACAAGATTAAAATGGTTGATTGGTCACTAAACCCACAATTTAATAATAAAACCCCTTGATCAGAGGTGCGCTGTCTTCAAGATAAAATTATGAAGTTGATTCTTATACTTTTCTTCTTGATTCTTGTTATGATTTGGTGATAATTGATGAATTGGTTAAAATTGAATTAAATGGATTAGGATGGTAAAACCATGCCTGAGGAAAATGGAATAAGCACAGTTTATGTCAATAGAATGGGTCTAGTGAAGGGGACTTACCTAGGAGGGGTATTCCTTAGCACCTCTTTATGATTTGTAAATCCTTTTATGTCTTTGAAATCAAATTAAAGGAATAAAGAATGAATTGGGGGTTAGCCAATACTGTACATGAGTGGTTTTCCTCATGCACCTTATATAAATATGATAATGATACTTGATATGGATTGACTTAAGTGTATTTGTATGATTGTGAATGTGGAAATACTAATTGATATGCATAAGAGGTACTGCCTTATGCATTGTCATATAATGATGGTAATGAATTTTGTATGATTATGGATGGGAGGCATGCATACCCCATGATAGCTTATTTTGAGTATGGGTGGAAGGCATGTCTACCCCACGCCAGATGTGAACTTTATACGTGTTTGGAAGGGAGGCATTTTTACCCCGTTCCAGTTGACTTCTGTTTATGAACGTGTTTGGAGGGGAAGAAGTTATACCCCATTCCAGTATTATGAATTTGATGGAAGGGAGGCATTTTTACCCCTTTCCAGTTGACTTCTGTTTGTGAACGTGTTTGGATAGGAATTAGTTATGCCCCATGCCAGTATTATGAATGTGATTGAAGGGAGGAATTCTTACCCCTTTCCAGTTGACCTATAGGGATGAGAGGCGTTCTTACCTCGTGCCCTCTATTCTTGATATGTGTATGGAAGGGAGTCATTCTTACCCCTTTCCAGGTGACCTATAGGGACGAGAGGCATGCTTACTTCGTACCCACTAATCTTTAATAATGGGTGGGAGGAATTCTTACCCCACACCATCTATGATCTAAATGTTTATATATATATATTTATATGTATGGTGACATGATCGGGTTACTTTACTGGCAACGAGGCGAAGCTGGTATAACCATCAGGTTTCCTCGAGGAAACCGGGACAGGTGTTGTTATTCCTTATTGTTCTGTTTATTGAATCTTGCTATGCCTGCTGACTGCTTCAACTAATATTACCCTGTCTGGACTGGGTTAGACACTGGTGGTGCTGACCTACTATGATTTTTATCTCACACCCTACTTGGGCTGCCATTACACTGGGATACCCGAGTAGACCTGCATGGTTGCAGGACCTAGGTTGGTTGCTGTGTTGTTTGTACCTGAGGAGTTAGGAGCAAAGGACCAAGCAGGAGCTTGGGATGCTCAGAAGATCACCCGTCAGGCCTTGTTGTTGTTTTTTCATTTCGTTTGTATTGTATTGAAATCATCCTGTATTGTTTCTTGTTTTCACGTTGTATCATTCATCATCCCTGTAACGTGTAAACTGGCTTTGGCTACCTTTTATAAAAATGATCACTATCTATCTTTTGTTGTTGTTTGTTCATTTTTTATCTATTGCGTCTTCTGTTAATGAATGTTATTTACTCTGAGAAATCGCTTTGAAACTCTGATAAGAGGGTATAGTCTCCCCACTACCACCCCCCGAGACCCTCGCTGCTAGTCGGCAGCCTCTGGTGTACTGGGAGAGCCCTTGAGGCCATGTGACCATCCGGTCCGTCCACCAGGTCGATGGTGATCCGGGCCGGGATGTTTCAACATTACTCATTCATCTTATTAAATAAATCATTTCCACATGAATATAAAGAATTTTTTATCATGAAAATTTTTAAATATTTTTGTAATCATATATAAAATATTTTGGAAACATGGGAATAATTTTCCTATCACTCTTACATATGTAGTGGCCCCCAAATATATACATGGAATAACTATCGTGGATCAACTCGGAATAACCATTGTAGTATATTTCAATATTTTATTAGAAGAAAACATATACGTTAAATCCATCCCATATTTGAAATTACCATTAGAATATATTCCCATATTCATTTAAGGGAAACATAATTTGTTGACTCCGCCCCATTAACCAAATCATTAGGGAGATATAATGGGATCACCTACCATTAGTATATAATAGAACCAATCATACTAATTAAAGATTCTCACAAACAATAATGAACTACATAAAATATTACATCATAAAAATACTCTTTACACCCATAATAAATCAGGTTTTGATATTTTTATATAAATTCTATTTTAAAAATAATATTGAAAATAAAAAAAACCTAAGTAATTAGGGTTTTATTTTTTTAGAGAAAATTAATCTAAAAAATAATATAAATTTTAAGGTGGTGGGAATAATTATTTTTGCTAAATATGTTAAAATATAATAATTATTTTATTCTATTTATAAAGAACATTATTAAATTCTGAAAAAAGATTAATTTGGAAAAACCATGCAATAAATTAAAAAATGAAGGTAATTGTTCATTTATAATTTTTCATACATACATATAAATACATTTATAGTTAATTTTATAAATATTGAGAAATAAAAATTATAGTTTTAAAGGAAAAAACAAAAGTGGATTTTAAAAAAGAATTTCCCTTGCATTGAGTCTGAATAATCACGTACATTATTTATAGTCTAGAATATTAAACATTTTTTTATAATAGACATTAATGAGGAAATTTTTCATGTTTATTATTTCTTTTACCTCAATTATTAACATGTTAAAACACATAAATAATCATTTAATTTTATGTTAATGTTTTAAAGACATTCAGTTCGTAAGTCAAGAATGAATTGCATAAGATAACTATGGTCTATGTGTTAAGAATTAATTCAGCTGAGAAATCAAGATAATGAAAAAATGGTCATTTTTAAACCTAATTTATTTTTTAAAAATATGTAATGAAATATGGTCAGGAAAAATGAACTACCTTACGATCATGGATACTCTAGGCCGTACATATGTGTTGTTAATGATTCAGTTTTTTAAATATCATTATGGAAATAAGGTATGGAACATTACATTATTACATTTTTATCATCATATCAAAAATATTATCTTTTGTAATTAATTATACATCTTATGTATCACCCATGTGATGTGGTGATGAAAAACAAAACACATCACTTTATAGAGGTTGTAGTCACACGTACAGAAGAAAAAAGTTATCATTTTCTAGTGTAAGGAAATGTAATAAAATATAATGAAAATATGTACAAAATAAAATATATATAAATATATAACATAAATAAATAATTATAACAATACATGAGAGAAAATTATGTAAAATAGATACATAGATTCCCAATACGGTTGTCTGACTTACACATGACTATTGAATTTCATTCCCAGTTGATGGATGATGGAGATAGATACAGTTTATTCAACTAATATAATAACATCTCAGTATGTAGATGATACTTGACTTATTATTTTATATTATTTAAATAATAAATTACGGATGTGGAAGAATAAATAATACTAAACCATGCAGTTAAAATATATACCTCTCATTTGGAAGTACTTCATTACATAATACATTAAACGTCAAAGATTTGTATTTACCTAAAATAACACCTATATAACATGGGGAGAAATTATATAAAACAGTTTTAAATGGTATTTTATGATCAATTTACTTTACAGTTTTATGGAATGAGAAGAAGTGGAGCCATTTTATAAGAGAGGGAAGGGGCACTATTCAAATTTATTAAAATTATGAATTTAATATAAATTAATTGTGATGTCCAAATGGATCAAAATTAATATATTAAACTAAAAGATTATTATAAGTCAAAATAATGTTATAAATTAATTTTTGACATGTTTGGATTACATTTTTATCCATATAATTTTGTTTTAATCTTTTGTTTACCTTTTTTAAAGTTATAGTAATATTATAGTTTTCAACCCTCTAAGGGTTAATAATTTTACTATAAAACTCATATATGTACCATAGTTGATAGAATTTTCTAGATACCATTAATATGAAAACAAATTATAAGATCCTTATGACTTTTAAATAATTTAATAATTATTTATTTTTTATAAAATATCATTAATATAAATTTTTGAACTATTCATTTTTGTTCATTTTAATAACTGCAAGAATACAAATGGATTGTGGTCCCATTATTACAAACCTCTATGATGTGTCATATTTATCAAGAAAATTCATAGGTCACATTAATTCTATTAAAATATAACAAATATAATATTTTTAAATAATTTATTTTATTAATTTATTTATTGAATAATTACTACATCATCATTGTGTATGAATTTATGGTAATAATATTTTATGTAAAAATTTAAAAAAGTACCATAATGAAAATTATTTATATATATATAATGATAATTTATTACCAAACATATCCTATGGTATCAATATGATACAAAATATTTTGTTATTAAAAACATGATTGTGAAATTTTGTTATTTTTATTGAATATAACATATAATGGTTAAAATCACATCCCAACCATATAATACCTAACAATTTAACAAACTTGGAATTAATTTATTTATTTTTTATGGAAAATTTATATAATAGTCTATAATTAAAGAATTAATATAGTAAAATTATTTATATAAACATTTACTTGGGTGTTACAATAATCCCATTTTTTAATATTACATACTCATTATATTATTCAATTACTAAACATTTGGGGATATCATTCCCTAGTACAATTTTTAGACTCCCATGTTTCTTCTTCAACAATAAGTTTTTCAAAAAAACCGTAACCTGGTGAATTAGTATGTTCCATAAAACATTACCTCTATGTTGAAG
Organism: Viscum album; assembly: GCA_963277665.1. Lineage (NCBI taxonomy): Eukaryota > Viridiplantae > Streptophyta > Magnoliopsida > Santalales > Viscaceae > Viscum > Viscum album. The sequence continues at coordinate 1,364,059,341 of OY728166.1, read as the reverse complement.
AAACTGAATAGGTTTCTCCTCATATGATTGTTTATCATCTGATTAAAATATCATAAGGTTGAAAACATGAAATAAATCTGATAAATATATTTCATAAAATAAAAAAATTTAAAAAAAGTTTCACGTGATATTTAATTAAAACCAAGGCCACTATGTAAGAAACTAATCCAACTTTTCTCAAATATTGTATGGTTTAATTAAATGATGACCTAACCTCCTCTTTTAATATACCCCCATATCACATTTTGATGGTGATAATTTATTAAAAACATGATCACATACTTCAAAAATAATGATCTATTATATGATTATCTATTTAAAATTTCTCCATGATTTGAGCCTTTCACATATGTCACTAAATCATATTTACCATCCAAACCATTTCCATTCCATATCTTCTCCAATTAACATCCTTTCTCATACTTCATCCTAAAAATCTATTGTTTGAAATATTTATAAAAATAACACCTCAAATGGTGTGTCTATATATTGGAATAAAAAATATTATGATAATAAAACTGAAATATTTGATTATTTTGATGCCAAAAACCAAAAAATACATTTAAGAATATAAAATAATAACCCCCATGGACTAAATAATTCATTAATACTATTAATTAGTTGGATGATGAATGGTTATAATGATATTTAATTGAGTTACTAATGTCCTCTGATGTCCTTTGCAAATGTTAGAAGTGATATTTAGATCGTGGTTAGATACAACGTAGAGTGGAACTATATATAACATTAATATATCTGTATGAGATAGTCTAGAAAGTTTATGTAAAGAAATGTTATCTTGAGATGGCATAAAATTCAAATATTTTTTTAGTCGGTCGATAATAACCCAAATCGCATTATCACCTTGATTTTTCTAGGGAAATCCCACTGTGAAATATGTTGATGCACTTTATTATTTCCACTTTGGTACCATAAAAGGATGAAGCATCCACTTAATAATTTTTCATTTTTCATAAACCTTTTAATAATTAAAAATTTTATAGTTAAACATAGAAATATCTCATTTTAATTAATCCCCCAATAATAATCTCTTTTGTCTATATACATCACAGCACATACAAGATGAATTGAATATGGGGAACTATGATTATAACTCAAAAAATATCTCTTCAAAATGTAATATCTAGACTCAAGTAATATCTTCCAAAATATCAAAAGAAAAAAATCATTACCAATGTTGAACTCACAAAACATACCCTTATTAACAAATTCATTAACTTACTATAACTCATGTTCTTCATTATTTTATTTCATAAATATATATAAAAAGGTATTCTACATTAAAACCTAATATAATATAGACGACTTTCTACATAGACCACTTCTATAATAGAATTCATCAAATCAGTAACTAATGGATCATGTTTGAAATGCAACATGGTTATTAAAACATTACTTTTCCTTTTCAAATAATATGTTTCATTGTTTAATTTTCCTTGATTATAATGAATTTTGAAGTCATAATCATTTATCAATATTATCCATCTCTTATGTATCATGATAAAAAATTTAATACTGACTACCTATTTTCAACATTTATTATTATTTTATATTTTAAACCTATCTCCATATAATTATATCTCATCTGTTTTTAAGTAAACACTATAGCTTCACGCACAAGGTTATGCATAGGAAAATATTTATCATTTTGTTTTACTTGAATTGGATGATAATAAATTATACGATCATTCATTGTTAGTACCCAACCATGTACTTATAATTAATCCACATGTTATCTGAAATAGACTCATATTTTGGAGGGATGTACCAAAACATGAGAATTCACTGATTTTCTTTTCATTTGTTAGAATGAAACATAACATCATTTTCTCCAAATGAACCTAAATTCCATTTCATTTAATATAGATAGTGTAATGTATGACCATTAAAATATTTCAACAACCAAATGGTAATTACAAGATAATAAAGAGAACTACATATCTAGTAAATTTTATATTACTTGTCAATTCATCAACAAATTTAGTTTTAGTGTGAACAAATATTATAAATTAATTATTTAATATTTTAGAAGGAATGAAATATGGTACCACATCATTTGATGGAACCACATCTTTTGATGTTGTTTCAAAGGATTTAAACATCCCATTATTCTTATAGTCTGATACCATCCCATCATTTAGGTTTTTTTCTCATAAAAATTTCCATAATTAACAATCTACTTGAATTTAAGACACATTAATACATGTCCATTATATTTATCCTCACTATTACCAAGATATTTTTCATTGAAACTATGATCCATATTCCCAAAACTGAACACATCACAAGCACATACCAAAATTCATAAGGCATTATCTTATGTAATTTTATCCATAACTCCAATAAACTGAAAAATTAATAAATATAACATTATATTTATTTTATCAATTACTACCCTATTTCTTACACCCAAGGATATTTTCTATTCATCATTTCTTGGTTAACATGTTTATAAAAGGCATAACATAATCCTTTCATCATATTTTATGGGTTTCTCATTAAATTGGGATTCATTGGAAGATGATTTCATTTTTTATCTTGGCTTCAATCCGAAGAAAAAATAATTAATTTCACTATCATACCTCAATAAAATATAGTTCATGTGATTCCAATATGGTCAAATTTTCTTCTTATTAAACCACATAATTTTCATTCTTTTATTTCAATTCTATGAATTGACTTTCCATCCTAATTTTAGCCACTTTAAAAAAATATTTCACAATAAAAAAGTTTAGAATTCATCTCATTTTATGGAATTGATTATCATTATTTACCAAATATAATTAACTATTGACCACCATTAGTAAAATTCACATTCAAAATAGTAAATTTTATTACTTAACTTTTAAATATCTAAACATCCCATGAAATCAAATGAATTTTATATGGATTTAGTGCATCTATAAATTAAAAATTGGTTAGATGATACAATGAATGTCGGAGGACCTTGTCTTATAAAATTATACACCACCAGTACATTCCATAATTAATGATATAACTACTTTCTCATATGTATGACACCACCATATATTTATTTTTTAAAATAGTTATAACTATAAATAAAAAATTCAATTTCAATTCCAAACATTACTTGTTATGTATTTGAACAAATGATTTCCACTTAGTTACTTCTCTCAAATACAAAATTTAAGGACACGACATTAAACAATACATATTGTAGTAACTATGAATAATAATTCAATATCTTACATTACCAGTAATATTTTTGTAATTATGTTTTAAAGAGTTAATTCAAAACAAAAACTCAAAAACTATATTTTATAATGAGGAAAATTCTATTGGGTATCCAATTTTTTCAAAAAAAATTAATAAAAAATGATATTTTTTCTTAGAAAATATTCACAATAATCAAAATTTCTTAATACTTTATCATTTACATACTTAATCACTTTGAATTTTTTTTAAAACCTTGGATGTTCACAAAATAGATCTCAATGTAAATAAAAAAGAATAAATATGTTAGTTTACTAAAAAATATGACAACCCATAAAATTCTTACCTTTATTTTATAAATCATTGAAACTATTAAATAAATCATTTTCATATGAAAATTACACTGTTTTATCTCAATGGATACTTATAAAACTCAAACAAACCATTCATCAAACATGTTAGACACATTGAAATCATATTTATATTAGTATTATAAGTAGAGTAACCCTAATGGTTACACACAAAATAACACCATGGTTATACATTGAATTCCCATGAAATTATATTCCCAAAATCCCTTATGAGAAACCTAATTGGATAACACGGTCTCCTATTTGGAATAACCATTGATGTGTATTCACATATTCTCTTTGGGTAAAACTAATTGGTTAGCTACATTCCTTTACCAAATGCATTACACATCTTTAAAAAGCTTACCCACCCTCAGTATATAATAAAACCACTAATCCTAACAAATAATTCCCATGAACCATAACCTAATAAATAAAATATTACATTATTTAAAATATTTTTTTCACCCCTATGAAATAATTTTTATATGTTATTATATAAATTCTATTTTAAAAACACATTCTAAGATAACCTAATCATAAGGATTTAGGTTTCTATTTTTAATAATATATGCATTTAAAAAAATAATATTTAAAAAAATTATGGTGGTAGGAAATTTCATTGTCATTGCATATTTTAAAATAGAAAATTATTTTTTTTCTTTATGTATTGAACTTCAAATAATTCCATAAAATGATTCCATTTGAAAAAAATTGAAATATATACTTAAGAAAAATAATTTTTTCTTTAAAATTAAATTATTTTCCCAGGAATTCATCCATAAAATAACAATAAAAACATGTATATTAGAAAATTTTTTCTTTTAGGTGACCATTAAATGATGATTTTGCAAACAATGTCTCGTACTTTTAAACTGATACATCTCATAAATTATTTATCTTCTTCAATAATAAAATTATTTTAAGTATTTAACATCATGAAAACATTTCCTCATATTATTATTCCTTTTATCTAATATACTACTATGCTATATGAATTAAATAATAATTTATGTTTATGCCAAATTTTTTGATGTATTTTGGTTTATAAGTCCAAATTTAGATTGATATGTTAATTATGGTCAAACATGTAATTATTCTATCATCTCCAAAATAATAAACATTAATAATTTTTCACTTTGATACAACTATTATACTTTTAATATCGATCATGAATAATGGTTATGAAAATTTGAACTACGATAAAATGATATAGAGAGTATATCGTACATACACATGAGCAACGTTTAATTTTTTAAATGATCATTAGGGAGTAGAGTCAGGTATAATTTTTACATTATTGAATGAAAATAATTTCAGAAATATCCTCTTATTTCTTTAATTATAATTATATGTTCCATTCACGGGATGTTGTTATGAAAAAAATCACATCACTTCATGGAAGAGGAAATCAACAAGTATGCACAAATTATAAGGACCCAGCCTTAAAACCATACATAATCTTGAATTAAATGAATAATTCACATTGAAGATATTTAATGTTTTAGAGTTTTAGATAATTAGGTCATAACTGTTACATTACATCCCAAAAGTTACAAAGTAGACACTTCTACCCAGTTCCCATATTTTTTAGAAAATAAAAATTATGGAAAAAAAGAGTCATGTATACATTCATGTTATAGAGAATGTGACTTTTCCTTGATCCCATCCTTGACTATATTTCACATTATTTCCTATGAAAAACATTTCAAAAACTTAGGATGAGCCTAAAAACCTGATTAAGGGATACACAAAGAGGAAACCAGTTAGTTTTTTAAAAACAACACGTAAACCACGAATACTTTATCTTAAGTAATATATTTCACCTTTATGAAGTAGTAAATACTCTTTACTAAATAAAAGATTATTGATTACCCTTTTGTAACCAAAATATTACCATAAAATATATATAAAGAAAACATAACATATAAATGTATCTTATGACATAAACATACATAAATAAAATAACCATACAATCAACATCCGCACATATCACTAAATGGAATAGCCATACGGCCGACTTCCATACCCAATGCATTGGAGGTTATAACGTAACCACCCATCCTGGTTTATCATGGCACCAACCGTTATTTGGTTTATTAGGTAACCACCTGTCAAATGTCCATGTACCATTATAAAATCATAACACATATAACAAATATAAAGGAATGATAACATTTCCACATTTCAATCACAATATATCACATAAATATATTGACATAAGAAATCCTTTATCAAAACCATTTTCAAAACCAAAATACATAAAATAATATTTTGAATTTATTTTCCTTTTAAAAACAATATGTCCTGTTAAGTAAGCTAAAGATCAAATAATACTCGTGGCGGCTGAAAGGTCGTTGTCACTACTAACATTAAAAGAAAGACACTTTTTTGTTGTTTAGTAAAAAAATTCATAGAAAAATATTCCCTTTGAATGAAATGAAAAGTAAAAGGTGTCTATAAAATGTATAAAATAATGTTGTCTATTGATACAAAATATGCCTCAATGAAAGGAGATTGAGATGAAGTCCCTTACCTCATGTCCGACTTGACCCATTCATTATTTAATCTCCTAAATAATAAACTAAAGATAATTTATACCTTCTTAAGAACCTTTTTTTTTAAATTTATCATTCCTTTTAAATAATTTATTACCATGTTATAACATCATGTAATCATTTATGTTAATAACGGTCGTTTTGTCAATATTTGGTTCTTGAGTCAAAAATGAACTTCTTATAATCACATGTTGTTCATGTGGTCAAATATCCATTATCTAGAGAATGATATTCATGATTTATATATCATATATATCCTATATATATAGTATATGTATTTATTTATATTAGTACATAACCATTGGAAATAATAAATGAAATGCACCATTCATGGAGATGGTAAGTCGTACGTACGCATGAATGCTACTTTATTTCTATTTATTATTTTAATGGAACTAAAACAAAATGATAAATAGTTATATTATAATTAGAGTATAATATCATATATAATATCATTAATTAAATCTTTTATATGTCTCAAATATGGCATTAACGAGTCATATCACTTTGAGGGGGAGGTAGTCCGCACTTCCACAAATGGGATTATCGTATTTTCCCACAATGGAAATCATAAAGTTATTAATTAAATGAAAAATAAGGAAGTATGGAATCAGTATAAATATAAAATATATCATTTATAAATGTATTTCCATCATAATGGACACCAAGATAGGTGGTTGGAGATATTTGAACAATCATCGTTTCTTGAGCCAGCAATTCACTGTCCAAAGAAACAGTATGTTTTTACCCATTAGATGGAGGTTTGTGTAAGTGTAGTTAGAATTATTCTCATATAAAATTACTATTATATTGAGGATACTAGTGTTTTTATAATATTAATAAATAAAAAAGATTTTATGTGGTTGGATAAGTAAAATAAAATAAAAGGACATAAGATAAGATGATACATTTAAATCGGGTAACTCCCTTTGGTTTGAACCAAAAGGGTTTCTTGAAGTGCCTTCTGACTATGTTAAGGATTATAGGAGGAGTATAGGGATGTAGGGAGCTTAATTGGGAAGAGTTTTGATGATACAAGGGGTTGATAGGTGTGAGGAATGGGTTAGAGGTGAGGGATTTTTATAAGGGGGGAGAGGCTCTTTAGGAAAGTGTGAAAATATTATTTTATAATATAATGATTTTTAGTTTCAAAAGGTCCAGAACTTATTAAATTAGAAAATAAGATGACTCATGGTCTAAATGAAATCACACAATAATAATTGGATAGTTTTGGATATTATTTTAATCTTTATAATCTTATTTACTAAAATCATTTATTAATGAGGTAAACATTTCATCATTATTGTTTCATAAATAATTTAATTTTTTTATGTCTAAAAACTATGACAAAAATACCATCATGTAAGAAAAAATTTTATCATTCCAAATAATATTTATATTTGAAAATATAACTTCTATAACCCGATGTAAAAATAAATTTAGTAAAAGATATTTGTTTATGTCATTTTTCTTATTTTAAGTTAATTAAAATAAAGTATCATTATCACTTTTAAGTGGCTCTATGGGGTCCCAAAATCATGACAATTATGACCATAGTCAGACAAGACTCATCCAATAAGGTTATGACAAGTGTTAAGGTAATTTTTTATTATTATGATAATCTTTTTACCATTAATTACCATAATTACCTCTAATCGCGGTAAATAAGTCAAAAGGTACTATTCACCAAAAAAAATTTGTTCATCTTATTGAACCAAATATTACATAATAATAACAACCATGTATGTATTATTTTTTAAATTCAATCCACAATATTGGTAAAATTTCATTTAAATGAAAAGTCAACTATTTAACTATTACTCAGTGTTTTCACTATTCATCAAAAATTGACGTTTTTCAGAAAAATAATAAAAAATAAGCCTAAGATATATTTGATATTCTAAATTAAAAAATGGTGTCTATTATAATAAATTAAAAATATAGACTTTGTCTTAATTAAATCAAAATTAATTCTCATTGTCAAAACAGAAGGTGTGTTTTTAAGAAATATTAACTATCAAGAGGTTGACAATTGTTTATACCCAATTTCAAAATGAAATTAATTAAAATGACAAAAATTGGATTAAATGGTAAAAATATAATCTAATTACGCTTTAAAACCAATTAAAAATATAATCTAACAATATAAATAAATTATATTAAAAGTCAGTTTTGAATTACAATACAGTATTTTCCACAATTCATTAAAAATGAATTTTATCAGAAAAATTAAAAAACAATACCCGAAGTAAATTTTGATATCCCGATTTTAAAGAAGAATTTTATTTGGTCAAATAAAACTTATTAAAGTGACCAAAATAATATTTAAATAGGTTTCTCAAACAAAAGGACATAAATCAACTTTTTGAAGTAAATTATACTTAAAATTAGATTCATTCACATTTTAAGCCGCTAAATGTTATTGGATAAATGTAAAAAAATTTAACTAACATGTGTAATCATATTTTAGTTAGTAATATTCATTCCTGCCAATACAACATGTAGGCGTTAACTACCATTAAAAATAATTATATTATATTGATAGTGTGCAATGTATGATTTCAAAGAAACCAGTTGTTGTGTATCGGGTACGCCATCGAACATAGAAACCCATTAAATGTAATATTATTATTTAATTCACATATATTAATAAATATGAAAATTTCATATTTCTTTATTTATCTAGGATGTTACATCCTTCCCCCTTTTAAAAATTGCATCCTCACAATTTTATTCACTTATAAAATAAATGTCAGTATTTATCCCTAATTGGATTGTTAGATTCCCATGTTGCCTCTTTAACCATATGGGTTTTCCACAAAACCATTACCTACTGAATTACCTTATTACATAACACATTCTCTCTACGGTCAATAATCTGGACTGGTTATTCCTCACAAGAGAGATTCTCTTCCAACTAAACAACCTCTAGGCGTGAAACATGAAATTGATCTAGCATATACTTTCACAACATTGAAAAATGAAAAACATTGTTTACCTGGGACAAACATGGAGGTAAATCCACATTGTACACAACTGATCCATCTTTCTCCAAGATTTCATAAGGTCCAATAATCCTTATACTCAGCTTTCCATTCTTACCAAAACACATCACACTCTTCCGAGGAGAAATATTGAAAAAGACATGGTCACATGCATCAAAAGAAATTTCACTCCTTCGATTATCCATATAACTTTTCATCATGATCTGAGCTATTCTCATGTGCTTCTAAATCAACTGAACTTTTTCTGCCATCTATTCTACCAATTCTGGTCCCATCATCTTCCTTTCACATACTTCATCCCAAAAACATGGTGTTCAAAAACACTTTCCATATAATTATTTAAACAGAGCCATCTGTATACTAGAATGAAAAATGTTATTATTATAAAATTCAAAAAAAAGAAATATGTTGGTCCCATATTCTTGGTAATCCATCGAGCAGGTATGTATCATATCCTCCAAGGAATGAATTGTTTGTTCTGACTGCCTAACTGGTTGTTGATGAAAATCTGAACTAAAATTTAATTCAACACCCAACAACTTCTAAAGGGATTTCCAAAAGTTAAAACTAAACATGAGATCTAGATCAGATACAATGGAGGGAGGAACACCCTGTAACCCGATTATCTCTTTAACATACAATCGATAAAGTTGATCTAGATTCAAAATATATCGAATATAAAGGAAATGAGTAGATTTATTCAATCAATAAATAATAACCTAGATTGATTTATTACCTCGAGATGTCTTTGGTAATACCACAACAAAGTCCATGGATTTATTTTCCCATTTCCACTCTGGCACAGGTAAAGACTGAAGCATTTCTTTCAGTAACTGCTACTCTGCTTTAACCTGGTGATAGGTCAAACACTTCATAGTAAAATCAGAAAAATATATTTTCATTCAATCCCACCAGTAATAATCCCAGAGATCTCTGTAAATATTTGTACTGCCAGGATGAACTGAAAATAGGGAACTATGAGCTTCACATAACAACTCATTCGTCAACGTTGAATTACAAGGCACACATAATCTCTTCCCAAACCTCAAAAAAATTATTATCAAGGTCAAAATCCGGAAACTTACCCTTCTGAAGAAACACAACCTTTTTTTGCATCTCACTGTCTTCCTTTTGCGCTTTCCTAATACTATCTATTAGAGATGATCTCCCGAACACCTGAAACAAAACAGAAGAATTTCTTGCGCAACCAATTTCTATGCCAAAGGTCATCAAATTAAAAACCAAATGATATCGTTCCAAATGTAACATGGTTAATGAAGCATTACTTTTTCGACTTAAAGCATCATCCGCTTTATTTTATTTTCACAGATGGTAAAGGTTCATTGAATCATAATCCTTGATTAATTCCGACCATCCCCTCTGTATCATGTTCAATTTTTTTGAGGGAATATATACTTTAAAATTTTGTGGTTAGAACACTGTGAAAATTTTTCAACAAACTTTAGGTAATAACCTACTAAAACAAGAAAACTATGGATATTAGTTATTTTTGTGGGTCTTGGCCATTGTCAACAACTTATATTTTTTCAGGATCAAAAGTTATGCCATTTTTTTAAACAATGTGACCAAGGAAAGAAAATTTTTCTAACCAGAACTCACACTTTCTAAACTTCCCATACATTTTCCTTTCTTTTAAGGATTTCAAGACAATCCTTAAATGACATTCATTTTTCTATTTGATTTTAGAATAAACCAAAATATAATCAATGAACACAACCAAAAACATATCCAAGAACTTACGGAAAATTCTATTCATAAGATCCAAGAATACAACAGGTGCATTGGTTAAACCAAAAGGCACAACTACACATTCATAATGGTCATATCTATTATAAAATTTGGTCTTGTGAATTCCTTCTTCCTTTACATTCAACAGATGGTACCCTGACCTCATGTCAATCTTTGAAAAATACGGAGCTTCGTAGAGCTGATCAATCAAATAACTGATATGAGTCAAAGGATACTTTTTATTTATAGTGATGTTATTAATTTCTATATAATCAATGAATAGTCTCATTGAACTGTATTTTTTTAACAAACAAGATAGGATAACCCCATAATGAAGTGCTGGGTCAAATGAAACCTTTATCTTATAACTCTTGTAATTGCTTCATTAACTCTAAAAGTTCAATTTGATCTATTTGATAAGGGGGTTTTGAAATTGGATTAGCATCAAGAACTAAGTCAATTGTAAATTTAACATACCAATTAGGTATAATACAAGGCAACTCATCATAAAAAACATCAATATACTCATTTAACACTGGAACATCATTAATCTGAATAGTTCCTTTGTTTTCAAAAAAATGTGCAAGGTAACATTCATTTCCATATTTTACTAATTTCTCAACTTCTTGATATGTTATCAAAAGTAAGGGTTCATTCTTGTACACAAATTGAAAATATTTCTAAAAAGAAACTCATTAGCTCTGTAGTCAATATTATCATGATAAATAGATAGCCAATCCATGCCCAAAATAACATCAGACTCTACTAGAGGTAAAAGAATAAGGTTTGCAGGTAGATTCTTTTCTCACACAAGGACCAAAAGGTTCTTATAATTTCATTTTGTCTCAACATTTTTTCCAGGTGTTTTTACCATAAGTTCAGGATTATTATCATGAAATGGAATTCCCAATTTACTAGAAAACTTCACAGAAATGAAAGAATGTGTTGATCCTGAATCAAAAAACACACTGGCATGATCTGAACAAACTAATAGTGTACCTGATATTACTTCATTTGATGGCCCAACATCTACTGAAGTAGTTTCAAAAGATTTCACCAGCCCTTTCTGTTTGTTTTCTGGCTTCTTTCCCTTAGTTGTGTTGTTTTTTGGACACTCATTTTCATAAAGACCCATTTCATTACACTGAAAACATCTTACGGCTGGCTTTTCATTGCCTGATTGATCATCTTCCTTATAGTTACAAGAAATATGACCAGACTTACCACACCAGAAGCACTTTATGGGCTTTGATAAACATTCTCCAAGATTATTTTTACCACACTTCTCATAAGATTTATATTTAGTTTTCTTACCTCTAGGATTATTTGATGCATTCTTTCCCTTTTCCAACCAATTGGACCTCTTATTCGGTTGTTTTTTAAAGAACACATGATCATCTGAAAACTCCATTTTCACCTTCTTCGTGCATCCAAGAAGTGTTTCATAACTTCTGAAATCCTGAGAGGATAATGCTCTTCGATATCATGGATTTATTCATGAGTAAAATAGGTTTATCTAACTATCAAGTTGTCAGAAGAAATTTGGAGCCTACTTTTTCAGTTAAGTGAAATTTCCTTCATAAGAAGCCACTAAGTCATCCTCCTACCTCAATTCTAAAAATTCTATTTTCCATCCTAAGATGAACCACCTTGGGAAAATATTTGTCAATAATCAAACCTTTAAATTCCACCCAATCAAGAGCATCAATCTCCTCACTATCTCTGATAGTTTTCACCATCGACCACCACTGCTCATCTTTACCTTTAAAAAGGTAAACAGCAAGACTAAACATTTGATGTTATAAACACCCCATGACATCAATGATTTTCTTCGGTGCTTTAATCCACCCTTCAATTAGCATAGGTTCAGATAATCCTCTGAATGATGGGGATGTTGCCTCATTAAATGCTCCACGTCTGACATGTTCCTCTGTAGTTGATCTGGCTGATCTCATGCATAGATCCTACCACCATTTATAGCCTTAGTCAACTATGACATCACTGTAACAAACTATTCAGTTCCAATTCTGACGATCTCAGGTTCCTGATTTGGAAGGTTTTCATCCACCTGATGTCATCCCAACATAGCTGCCCTATTTCCACTTTGGAAACCCATTATGAACAGAAACATATCTTATGTGAAAAAATATGGTAACCTGTAAATGAAATATAACATCAATATTAACATAAATTTCTTTATGTATTTCAATTTAACAATACCTTAACTCATAATTTTATCTAAACTGACCTATGATACCAACTATAAGGACCCGACCTTAAAACATTGCATAATATTGAATTAATAGAATAATTCTCATTGAGGATCTTTTTAGGTTTAGTGTTTTAGAGAATTAGGTCATAACTATAACATTACATCCCAAAAGATACAAATTAGACACTTCTCCTCAGTTCCAATATTTTTCACACAAAAAAATTCTTAAAAAAAAGAGCCATGTCTGGTTCCATGTTTTAGATAGCATGGATTTTCCTTGATACCATCCCTGGCCATAATCTACTTTTTTTCCGATGAAAAACATTTCAAAAAAATTGGATGAGAATAAAAATCTCAGTATTGGATACACAAAGAACGAAAACTATTAGTTTTTTTTAAAACAACAAGTAAAACCTGAATACATTAACATAAGTAATAATTTCAACCTTTAGGAAGTAGTAAATACTCTTCACCAAATAAAATATAATTTCTTAACCTTTTGAAACTAAAATATTAACATAAAATCTTTATAAAGAACACATAACATATAATGGTAACTTGGGACATAAACGTACTTAAATGAAAAAACCATACGGTTGATTTCCACACATATCACTAAATGGAATAGCCATATGGATGACTTTCATACCCAATTAATTGAAGTTTATATCATAACCACTCATCATGGTTTATCACGGCACCACCCGTCATTTGTTTTATCATGTCACCAGCCATAAAATGTTCAATTACCATTATAAAATCATAACACATACAACAAATATAAATGAATGAAAATATTTGCACATTTCAATCAAAATGTATCAGTTAATTATATTGACATAATAAATACATTATCAAAACAATTTTCAATATCAAAAATACATAAATGATTATATGGTATTTCTTTTCCTTTTAAAAACAATATGGCTTGTTAAGGAAGCCAAAGATCAAATAATACTTGCGGTGGATGAAAGGTCATTGTCACCGCTTACGTTAAAAGAAACATTATTTTTTGTCATTTAGTAAAACCCTTCGTAGAAAAATATTATCATTTAATGAAATGAAAATTCAATGGTTTTTATACAGTGTATAAAAGTGAGTAATGTATTAAAACAAAATTTTCCTCAATGAAAGGAGATTAAGACGAATTCCCTTACCTCGTGTCTGACTTGACCTGTTCATTCTTTAATCTCTTAAATAATAAACTAAAGTTAATTACTAATTTCTAACGAACCTTTTTTAAAATTTTATAATTCCTTTTAAATAAATTAATACTATGTTATAACATAATGTAATCATTTATGTTAATAATGGTCATTTTGTCGATATTTGGTACTTGAGTAAAAAATGAACTTCTTATAATTACAAGTTGTTCATAGGGTCAAATATCCATTATCTCCAGAATGATATTAATGATTTAGATATCATATATATCATATATAACCAGTATATGTATGTATTTATAATATTACATAACATTTAGAGATAAGAAATGAAATTCACCGTTCATGGAGAAGGTAAGCCGTACGTACGCATGAACGCTACTTTCATTTATATTTTTTATTTTAATTGAATTTAAAAAAATTATATAGCGATATATTATAATTAAAATATAATATCATATATAATATCATTAACTCAATCCTTTATATGTCCCACATATGGCATTAACGAGTCATATCACTTTGAGGGGGTGGTAGTCTGCATTTCCTCAAATGAGATTATCGTATTTACCCACTTTGGAAACCATAAAGGTATTCTATAAATGAAAAATATATAAGGATGGAAAAAATATAAGTATAATATATATCATATTTAAATATATTTATATGATAGTGGCCACCATGAGAGGCAGTAGGAGATATTTGAATAATCATCGTTTCGTGAGGCAGTAGTTCACCGTCCAGAGAAACATTATGTTATTTACCCATTAGATGGATGTATGTGTAAGTGTAGTTCTAATAATTCTAATAAAAAATCCTAGTAGATTGAGGATATTGGTTTTTTTCTAAAATAAATAAATAAAAAGTGTTTAGGGGTTTGTATAAGTAAAATATTATAGAAGAACTTAAGAGAAGATGTTACCTTTAAATCGGGTAACTCCCATTGATTTGATCTAAAGGAGTTTGTTGAAGTTCTTTATGCCTAAGTTAAGTCTTCTAGAAGGAGGATAGGGATGTAGAAAGCTTAATTGGGAAAAGTTTTTATGAGACAAGGTGCTTTATAAGAGTGAGTAATGGGTTAGAGGTGAGGTAGTTTTATAAGGGGGATGAGGGTCTCTTTATCAAAGTGGGAAAATATTATTTTATTATATAATGATTTTCTTTTTATAAAGGTCCAAAACTTATTAAAGGTGAAGATAAGATGACTCATGGTCGAAATAAAATCATCCAATAAGAATTGGATAGGTTTCTGATATTATTTTAATCCTTATATTCATGTTTATTTAAATCATTTATTAATTAGGTAAACACTGCATCATTATTGTGTCATAAATACTTTTATTTATTTTATGTCTAAAAATTATAAAAAATTACCATCATGTAGTAAATCATTTTACCTTTCAAAAATAATTATATTCTAAAAGATAACATATATAACCCTATGTAAAAATACATTTAATAAAAGATATTTGTTTATGTCATTTTTGTCTTTACATTATGATAATTAAAATAAACCGTCATTATCACTCTTAAGTGGCACCATGGGGTCCAACAATCGACCGAAGGATGACCATGATCAGACATGACTCATAAAATAAGGTTAGGATAATTTTTAATGTAATTTGGTATTATTTTGATAATTTTTTACCTTGAATTACCCTATTTACCTTTAACTGAGTAAAATAAATGTCCAAAGATACTATTCACCAAAAAACAATTTTTATTTTATTGAACCAAATTTTACATACTAATTACAAACATTTATGTTATATTTTCTAAATTAAACTCACAGAAGTGGTAAAATTTCATTTAAATAAAAAATTCATCTTTTTAACTATTACTCATTATTTTCACTATTCATAAAAAATGGTTCTTTTCAGAAAAATACAAAAAAAACAGCATAAGCTATATTTGATATTCCGAATTCAAAAAAGTGTATATTTTGAAAAATTCAAAACATATAAGTTGGATTAATTAAAATAAAATTAATTCCCGCTGTCAAAACAAAAGACGTGTTTTAGGAAATATTAACTATCAAAAGACTGACACTTCTTTATGTCTATTTTCAAAGTGAAATTAATTCCAATGAAAAACATTGGATTAAATGGTAAAAATATAATCTAATTACATTATAAACCCAATTAAATAGATAAAAACACCATATAAATAAATCATATTAAAAGGCACCTTTGACTTAAAATACAGTATTTTCCAATACTCATTAAAAATGAATTTTATCAAAAAAATACCAAAAATTTACCCAAAGTAAATTTTGATATCCCGATTGTAAAGAATAGTTTAATTTGGTCAAATATATCATATAAAAGTGACCAAAACTATATTTAATAAGGGTTCCCCATCAAAATATGGTAAATCAACCTTTTAAAGTAAATTATCCTTAAAAATAGATTCATTCGCATTTAAAGCCTCTAACTTTTATTAGATAAATGTAAAAGAATTTAAAAAACAGGTATAATCATATTTTAGTTAGTTCTGTTCATTCCCACTAATACAATGGCTAGGTGTTAACTACCATTTAAAATAATAATATAATATTGTTAGTGTGCAACGTAAGATTTCAAAGAAACCCGTTGTTGTGTATCATGTACGCCATCGAACATAGAAACCCATTTAAGGTAAAATAAAAAATTTATTCACAAATATTAACATATATGAAAATGTCATGTTTTTTTATTTACCTGGGATGTTACACAAATGATATTATCATTTTCTAGTGTCTCAAAATATAAGAAACTATGTGTCATGTTATTTTACCAAAATAATAAACATTCCATTAATATCATATATATAACTGAAATCAATCATTATAGGCATCCATTGGAGATAGTGATGGAAAAGGTATTACATCGGTTCACGAGGGTGTATCCCCCCATATGAAATATTGATGAATCCCTATAAAATTTGATGAAGGATGGGGATGGATATAGGTTTTGAAATTAAAATAATATCATCTTATGATATAGAAGATTATTTTTTATTATTTCGTAATGGTTTTAGCAGATTTTATGGATGTGTAAGAGGAAATAAAAAATAAAACATGCATTAAAAAACTACATATATTATATATAGATTCTCATATTGATAATACGTCAAAACATATATGATTCGTATTATACAAAAAAGGCCTCTAGAACATGGATATTGATTCTAGGAAGGGATTTGGGAAGGGATTGGCAAAAACAAATGTCTTTTATGTGTGAAATAATAATAAGAAGTGGTTCCTTTTATTAGAGGTTGGAGGGTAACTCTTGGGACTTATTGAAATATTAATTTAATAAAATTTATGTTTTCTATCCAAATGGTTCCAAATTGAATCTAAGATGAGAATAATTTAACAATATCCCATAAAATAATTTTTTATATGTTTAGATCGCTTTTTTCCCTCATAATGTTTTAACAATTTCTTAACCCTTTTATCATTTTCCATAACATTAATATTTTTTACCCTTTAATAGATAATAATGTATAGACCTGTTTTTTTTCTATAAGACTTTGGAATATTTTGACATATGATTCTAAAGCTAGGTGCAAAGACGTCTTGCAATTTCAAGTCCCGGTGTGCCCGAAATAAATTTTATAAAAATTTTATGTGTTTTTATAGTATGCACATGGAGGTGTTGTGTTTTCTCTTAAACGGTAGCATGGATTTCAATTCCTAGGGCACGGTTGCGTTCGTAGCATGCCATTTACCCTAGGAGGGGTGTAAAAGTTATGGGTGTGGGACTACTGTGAGAGATGTCACCTAGGGGAAAATCACCATTTTTGAAATAATGACTTAGTGATTTTTATCACTAGCGTTCATTTTAAATAACATTATAACGAAGTCTCGGAATGGAAATCTGAGACGTCCGTCGAGTTTGAAATGGGGAATTTTTCCTAAGCATGATATAAAGCGAGATGGCATGACAGTTTCAGTTTCCGCGCTAAGTGGGTTCATCTATAAATAGGAAAATGAGGATTTGGGGTTAAGGTTTCCTCTTATCTATCTCTCCCTCCCTCTCTCTATCTCTTTCTCTCTCTCAACTGTTCTTTGGTGTTCTTCACCATTCTTCATCGGATCGAGGAGCGATCTCTACCAGAACATTGGCGGATCGAAGTGGGATCGCAGTGGACTCGTCGCCAACGAAGAACGACTGGATTGAGGTAGGGTTCTTGGTTAATTTTCAAACATTCGTCAATTCTGTTGTTTAAATTATACAATTAAAGGGTTGAGATGATGGCAGAACGAACACAACCATCGTCTGAGTCCCGTTATTATTTCTCATTTTTGGGAGTTCTTCGTCGAAATTTTTGGACGCGTCAAATCTTGTCGGATCGTTGATCAGGGGCAAGCGCTGGAAATGCCTCCTCCCGAAGATCCCAAACCCGCGTTCGGTTTTGAGATCGGCCCACCAGAGTGGTGGCAACGGCTGCTGGAAGCCCCGTCTCCAGCAATAGTGGTGGCCTGTGGTCGGGGTGGCATGGTAGGGACCGGAGGAGCGTTTGGAGGTTCAGATGAGGCGACGACGGCATCGGTGAATCCGGGAAGAGGTGAATCCATGGCTCTGGAGGGCATCGTACGATCGGCCGGAGTAGTGTGGCGAACCCCGACGGTGAAGAGGGGAGGTCAGGGTGGAAACCGTGTTCAGAAGAGGCGACGACAGTCACGACATTTGGACTAGGCGACGACAGTCGCGACATTCGGACGAGGCGACGACAGCGTGCGGCGGGCCACGACGGTCGGAAGAGGCGACATCAATGTGCGGCGATGCGTGTGGCGGCTACGGCGTTGGCGGTTATCATGGGGTGTGGGCGGCTTGTCACACTTGTCTGGGGGAACCCAAGGCGGTCCATGCCTCGGGTGTGTGGATGAGACCTTGACCCGCGTTCTGTGGGTCATGCTGGAGCGACGTGGAGAACGTCCAAAGGCCGGTCTCCTGGGGAGAACCGGACACAAGAGAGGGGGTCCGGTGTGTATAGAGTGCGCCGTAACCAATGGGCCATGATGCGTTAGGCCGGACCCGCCGCTGGGCCACAGGCTGACGGTTTGGTCCGGGCCGACCCGGGTGAACCGGCCCGGTTGTACCCCCTTTCCGTACGGAGGGGGAGTGTAATTTATAAACGGCGCGATCGTTTGATGTGCCGTCTGTGGCTGCAGTTCCGTGTCAGCAAGACCAACTTTTTGTATTATTTTTTAGGATTTTTGGGTTCTTCACCTGAATACGGGTGACCGAGAGCTTTTAATTTTAAAAATGTTAAAATTTTTTTAAAGTTGCGACGAGTGTGGTTCGCGAGCGGGATGTCTGTTTGATGCGCCGTCAGAGGCGATGTGGCCCTAGAGTTGAGATGGTCCTTTAGAAGTTGGTTCAGAACCATTTCGGTTAGGTTTCGTTGCTCATAGGCACAAAATGCTTAATGAGAATAATTAATTAATTAATTAATCAATTAATTATTCTTGCGTCAGACCTAACTCTTTCTTGGGATGTCCGATTGACGTTCCGTCAGCGGCATCATGACCCCAGTCCTCATGCGGACTTTTTGAGATGCTTTCCGAAGCATTCGGGTTGGAGACAAGGATTAGGCCCCACATAGACTAGTTCACATGTTTTATGGTGAAACACCACTTTTTCAACCGACATCTGTTTAGGGTGTTTGAGTACTCGTTTTTGAGTGCTTTTTCGAGGGGATTGCAACAGCGCAATCTGCCCACCTAAATTCAGGCACAAGGAATGGGCCTCATGAGATGGTTTTTGGTCATATGATGTATTTTTATGACTTATGCTTCATATGTCCGTTCAGGGAAAATGAATAGCCTACGCCGGATGGTTATCTGCAAGGAATGCAACTGTATGATCTGCGTGGCATGTTTCGGGGTCGAGGTTTAGGCCCCATAGGTCCCCATTAGCATATAACACGAGGAGTTGCAGCTTCTGCATTGACAGTATATTTTAGGCATCATCAGTGGCGTTGTGACCCTGACATCGAGGTGAAATTGACTGAGGTGGTTTCAGGCATTGAAGCTAGAGTTGAGGCGTGGGCCCCACGGGCCGTCTTATAAGTTGTGTGAAACATTTTGCGACTTTTTCATCAGACGTCTGTCTGGGGAGAATGAGTATTTGTTTTGGCATGTTTCTCCGAAAGCATCCTGATGGCGCAGTTCGTCCGGCCTCTTTAGGGACTGAGGTGTGGGCCCCACGAGCCGTTGTATGGGCATAAAGTGGTGTTGAATAACTTTTACACTAGGATACCGTTTCCAGCGAGTATGTAGTCTATCTCGCGTGTTTTTCTGTGAGGGTTACAATGGTGTAATCTGTTTGGGAGATCCAATCCTCCTTCGATATCTCATTAATTGTGGAAACATGAAAGTGTGTTGTTCAGAGGTTCCTTTGACGCACTCCGAACCTACACATGGTAGCAATGTTAGTGATACCTAGTGATGGAACGGGAAGTGCGGAGTTATCCGACAAGTTCCAGTTTTTCCTTCCTACGAGGCCGTGTAGTGGGTTACCCATTGACTTTAGGGTTTACCCTCCAGTGGGGCTGGGAAGTGGGTTACCAGACGACCTTCAGAGGTTTACCCTCCAACGGGGCTAGGCAGTGGGTTACCTGACAACCTTTTGTGGATTGCTTTCCAGCAGGGTTGGGTAGTGGGTTACCTAACAACCATTTGTGTTTTAACCTCCAGTGGGGCTAGGCAGTGGGATACCTGATGAACTTTTGTGGTTTACCCGTCATTGGGGCTGGGCAGTGGGATACTTGAAGACCTCTTGTGGTTTACCCTCCAGGGGGGCTGGGCAGTGGTTTACTCGATGACCTTTTAGGGTTTAACCTCAATCGGGGTAGGGCAGGGGGTTACCCGGTGACTTCTTTCAGACTCGGCCCTTTCTATGAGGCTAGTGAGTGACTTTTCTGCGTGATTACCAGAGCGGGACCCTTGGTGGGACGGTTTAGCGATGAGTCAGGTTTGGGGTGTGGGACTGTTGGGCATTAGTGATGGATATCCTTTGAACTATTGGCAATTCATCTTAGGCTGTTCTTGGAGATATCGATCCCCTTACACACTCGTTCTTGTTTCTTGTTGAGCATATATATACACCCTACTTTTGTTTCCACTCCTTGGGTTCAGTTACTCTTCTTCTAGTAGGGGCGATGATGCGTAGGGTATGTGACGTGATTAATGTGTCTAGATCCTCTTGGTTTGGCTGAGTCTACTTCCTTCCTTTTTGGGTTGAGTTGTACTCTCTCTTTTGTACTCTTACACAGTTCTTTGTTCTACCTACTACCCACCGTTTTAGTACCTCTTTTGTACTCTTGCACAGTTCTTTGTTCTGTCTACTGCCCACTGTTTTAGTACCTCTTTTGTTTCTCCCTCGAGCTTTAGGGGCATCCTACTGAGTATCTTTATACTAACCTCTACTTGGGATTTTCCCGAACATGGTGTTCCCTTTCAGACAAGGGACAAGTCGATCGAAACTATGAAGGACTGTAGAGGACACGGGATATTGGGATGCGTTCAGTAGACATAGGAGGAATTCCGGGTGTGAGACTCATCAGTTGTTTACTTTCGTTTACCAATTTCCGGGTAGTGGCACCTTTTTATTTGGGTGCATGTTTTCCCCTTTTTCTATTAAGTTATATTTTCCATACTTTTCAGCACATTACTTGTACGGGTTAAGGGTCGATGCATGTATGTGGGTTTCCCTTTTGTAGCAGGGGCTGTATCTTGCTTTCTTACCTCTACACATTTTCGTTGTGTTAGCAGTGTGTGTGTTTACAGTTTATTAGGCAAAGGCCTCCCCTATTTTGTTTTGCCTTCGGCGCAAGTCGCCATCCCCTGGCCTATGGAGGCGGGCTTGAGGTAGTTGCGGCTGGAGCCCCTCTATGGGTCGGTTCATGACAAATAATGCTACTATGTTATGGTCTATGATTTCATGTATTCTTTCAATATTATCAAACATGTAATAAAGACCTATATACAAAGAGAGAATTAAAATAATGTTTTATTTTATAAAAAAATAATATAACCATACCCACAAATACTTTTTCATATCTTCATAAATTTCATTGTAAAGTCAATTATTAATTTTAACAATATAATATTTTAAATTTGAAAACATGTGAACCAAAATCCACAAATTATTTTATAAACCCTCAAAAACACTTATTTATGTAACTCTCAGTCATTAGAAATATCAAAAAAATACTAATTTCAATTCTAAAAAAAGTGTTATGCCATAGTCCTTTATAGTTTATACAAAAATTATGAATCATTTAGTATATGGATGTATTAAATCATTACCTCTTGAAAATTCTCCACATTACTAATGATGTAAAGGTAACAACAATTATATTTATAAAAATGTATATATATAATTTTTTTCAATAGAATTTATCATATATAAGTACTCATAATCATGTGATAAAATCTTCCAAGAAAAATATATAGCATCAATGATCAGTTTTCTCAATCTCAAATAGTCTATTCTTATATAACTAATTCTAAAATTACATAATATCCAAAAGAAAAAAATATCATAGGTTGTTCTACCATTTGGATTACCATGAAACATGTATTTCATTTGTATATATATTCACATCACATGTAGTATATTTAGGAGTGGTTATAGACTTTGTTAGACTGTATCACATAAGGATTCAAATGTCACACTCATCATAAGTATTGAAAAAATCTTTATCATTAAAGCCTCAACCAAGGAAATTATTTCTATTATAACCAACAATCCTTTATCTAATAATTCTCATGGATAAAATAAATGTTGTATCAAATTTTGGTTATTATTATGATATGAATCCTAGAAACCTCGGGTATGGGGATTCAATATGTAATTGGAACCCCTAGAATACAAATGACATAGTGAGCAGCACAGTGTTTGTTATAAAAGGTGATTCATCTAGTATATAACACTATTTTTCAATTTAATAATTGTATAACATATCCCTTTATGATATATTATCCATGTTAGCATCATCATTTCTTATAAACATATAATACCATGTAATGAATTTTAGTTTTGGATAACATTATTGACTCAAATACCTATTATACAAAATAACACAAGGAACATTAAAATATAAAATAATTTTTATAACATAAGAAATAAAAAAAATCAATTCAATATAACTAGAATGGAAATAATTACACCCCCACCATGCACTGAATCATTTTGATGTAAGATAAGACCTTCCAAAAGTAAAATCTTCGAAAATAAAAATATCAAAAAAAAAATTAAAAAATATAAGTTTTTATCAAGCTCATAGAAATCCATTATGGAATAGAGGTTACACTACAACATTTATTAACAATAATTTGATGATGTAATAATGAAACAATTATGATGACTTGTCTATAGTGATTCAATTTTAACACCTACAAATAGATAATTAATAAAAAATTTATCATTATATGTAAAGATATATATCTATTCATTTAAAAGATATGCTTCGGTCATCCAGTTTTATTTTTTCTCTGGTGTTAATATTTAATTAAAATATTGGCATTGACTAAGATAAACTCCAATATCCCATTACTTCATATAATCACCCACTTTCTTCTAGTGAATATTTTATATGTTTAGAATAGATCCCTTCACAATTATGAGATTATCTATCTAGAGGGATGTAGCCACTGGAACATGTGTAAAAACTTTTTATTTGTTGATCCATTTTTTTCTTATAGATCCCAATCATTTTTTAAAAATATAACCTCCACAGAACATAAAATTTATACCTAATTTTTTATAGTGAATAATATTATTATTTTACAGTAAGACTATTTTGGTCATGTCTCCATGTACACTCTGACACTATGACATCTATACCAAGATTTATATTATCTGTTGTTTTAGAAATATTTTAATAAAACCATGAACCCAGTCATTCAAAGTATCACTATGACCTTAAAAATATAATCTGATTTGAAAAGGATAAATTTTTATCTTTAACAAACATTTAATACACATCCCCATCAACCTATTTACAACCAGGAGATATCTTATATCAATATTTATATAAAAAAATTATTAATTTATTATATTATCTCTCCCCATGAACATAATTGATTCATATTATCTATATACCACATATGAATGATAAAAAATCCATCATTGAACATAGTTTTATTAATGAAATGATACAAATTTCCTGAAAAAAATAGATTCTTTACCATGAAGGAATCAAACTTCATGTATAATTTCATAGTATACTTTTTTATCCTAATGAAGAATTAGTATAGTAAACAAATAAGTCCTTTAAATCTATTTTACATGAAAACGTCATGTTTCTACAAGAAAATATCATCGAAATAAAAAAATTAAGGAATATCATATTCTATTAAAACTAAAAATGTATAGACTCTCTATAGGACCCATTCTAAGAGTATTCTGATAATTAGAATACTCAAAAATAGGAAAAGATATATCATTTAAATAAACATGTCTATTTTATTTAAATTGGTTAACAAATGGTAGTGCCTTGTACCATATCCTAACATATGATTCCTCTCTCAGCTATTATACCCACGTTTTATATTGTTTCTTTTAATAAAAACATGTTTTGTTAACTCATATATTTTGGAATCATGCTAGGAGTCCATCACCTTCTTCATATCAAAATCGAACTCCCTCAATGCATATATGAATTATTCATATTCTAGGATCTAAAATTTTCCCTTCCTTTAATAATAATATAGAGACCCAAAGGATGACATATAGGGACATTACATTACTTTTACAGAATAATGCATACATAACAAAAACATACAACAAAGGACCGTAATAGTTTGGTGCCTTTGGAAACATGGAACATAATTTTCTAATCTTGGTGAAAGATCCTCAACATCTCCCATAAAGATATTCTTTTTTTTCTTACCTAAAACCATTCTTTATATCCTAGGGAAAATAAAACATAAAAAGGGTGAGATCAAATGCTTAGTAAGGGATATCACAGAAAACATAAAACAATGCATAAACATTTGAAAGCAAAGAACATGAACATAAAATTTAAACATCAAAATCTTGAGCAAAGACATAAATAGTGGAAGTATGTAAGGAATATATCATAATGGAACATCAACCATGATAAAATATAATGGGAATAAAACATGTAATGGTGAAAACCATTCATCACATGTTATGATTTCCATAGTAGCCAAGGCATTGCTTCCAAGACCATCTTAGTGGACAAAGTCCCTTTCTGAATCGAGTTCAATCCAAGTTTCAGTCCTGTAACACTGAACCGGATTAACTTACCATTCCAGCCATGTCTATCTCATGAGATTTAAATCTTTACCCAATTCATTGGTGGGAGATAATGGTCCTACCAATATCATAATGAAATCGTTTTACTTGTGCCACAACATAAACAAAAATCATTCATCATGACCTAAAGAATAAAATGGGTTTCATAAAAATCATCTCATCAAAACATAATCCATAAAAAACAAATGGATATCATTTATCATAATAAAATTGAAACCATATAAATCATAGAGACATTATACTTGAAACATACACAAATGATGTAATATCATCTTAGATAGAAAATGGTTTTGATAAAATACTTGAAATAAATTCTTCAATAAAATATCATTTATTTTTTTAAAAATCATTTTCTTTTCACAAAATGCCAAGAATTTTTCAAAGGAAATTATTTTTTTGAAAATAATCATGAAATATTTTAGAGAATGATTCATGAAAATGAGGCGTTATGAAACTGTAAAAATCCGTTCACGCCGTATAAGTTAAAAATAACATTCTTCTCGTACATTTGTCAGAAAAGTCAAAATGTTCCTCGTATGGTAAATAAAAGAAATATTTCTTCCATAACATGTGGTAAAAAGTCAAAAATGGGTAAAAATGACATTAAACATACATGAAAACATTTTAATAAAACATCGAAATGGATTATAACAATAACCTCAGTAAATACTTACGAATAACAATCTCGGATAAGAACGAGATTCGAATCGTTATCCCTTACCTTAGGTCTGATATGATTTGTATGTATCTGAACCTCCTGTAAAATGATTTAAATAATTTCATTGAATTATTAAATAATCATATTCATTGTTATCATGTCATATATGGTTCACTTATGACTTTATATTACCCGTTCTTTTGTAAATTCATGTTAAAGTAGCGTTTTGGGTAAAATCTTTTCATTTATTATCCGTGTTTTGACTTGTAATTATTAATATGATTACTTAGATCATGTTTACATAATTCCATAATATAAAACATGATTTATATATAATATATATTCAGAATATACATAATATATCTATAAATGGAAAGAAATACATCGTTCATGGAGATGGTAGGCCGTACGTACGCATGAACGCTGTTTTTGTTTCCTTATTGAATTAAATGGAATTAAGTAAATGAAACATATAAGTTCATAAATCCAGTATCATTATTATGTAATATGTTTCATTATTATTTATTATATATAATTTATAATAATACTTGAATGGTTAATCATGGAAAATGAATCTCATCACGTCCGTGGAGACGATAGTCCGTACGTACGCACGAACGATTATATCATTCCCATGATCATGGAATTGTATTGAAGTGTTTTTATAATATTTTAGAATAATTATAACTTTAAAATAATCATATATAGTTATTTATTTTCACCATTATACCCATACAAGTAAGGTGGTGGTGTAAAACAGATTACACCACGACGTGGAGACGGTATTCCGCACGTACGCACGCGCGGTGATTTCGTTTTCCGTAGGATGGATAGAAGGTGAAATAGGGTTGTTTCATATATATATTAACAAATCAGTATATGATTGATACTGATGTTATTACTTCATTATTAAACAACTAAATAAGAATAAGAAGAAGAAGAAATAAATCTGAAAGAATTGGTAACGGATATTACCTCTTCTTCGACACGCCTCTTTGAAACCTCCTCTTAGGGCACTAAGACTTCTCTTTGAAGCAGAATAGGACCTCTAGAATATTTCTAGGGCAGTTTAGAAGGGGAATGGGAAGGGGTTGTCTGATCTTGAAGGCTCTAAATTGTGTAAATAGGAGAGGGAGGAGGTTCCCTTTTATTAGAGAGGAGAGGGGCACCTTTGGAATTATAAGAAATATTAATTTATAATAAAGTCCAACCCCACTTGAAAACCACAAAAAAATAACTCAAATCAAAATAATAGATGATATAGGGTTTTAATATCATCAAAAAATAAAATTTATACATGTTGGGAATTTTTTTTAAAAAATTATCAACTTGATTTATCCTTATATAATCTATTTTATTTTATTTGGGGTAGTAATATTATAAATTTTAAATCATTATAAATAATTACTCATATGTTGTGAATTGTACAAAAATGTACAATGTATGAAATTTTGGACCATATAAATTTTAAATTATAATTTTTAAATATTTTTTTAATTTTTAACCAATTTTATATTATGTTATTTTTATAAAATAACAATAGTTTCAATTTTGACACTATTCATTTATTTGAATTTAAATATTATCCTCACAAAATATATGTTCCAAATAAAAGAATTAATAGATATATAACATGTCATATATATCTAGAAAAGTATTGGATCACATTAAATAGTTCATATAATTTTTATTTTAATATTTTTATAACCTTTTATTTGGTATATCTCTTAATAAAATAATTACTACAACATTTTTGTGAAATTATTTAATATAATAATTTGTTGCATAAAAATTTAAACT
This sequence comes from Viscum album, assembly GCA_963277665.1. NCBI lineage: Eukaryota > Viridiplantae > Streptophyta > Magnoliopsida > Santalales > Viscaceae > Viscum > Viscum album. The sequence goes on along the minus strand of OY728166.1, from coordinate 1,364,031,375 downwards.
AAAATCCTATGATTAAGATAAATATAATAACTTTCATAATAATATTCTTACTTCAATTTATCATCTTAAAATCACAACATTTAAATTGATATATTTATTAAATTACGAAGGTGACATCTTTGACATCATTTAAAATAAAATAATATAAATGTCATAATCGGATTCATAAGGCTAAAAATGGTCCACAAATCTACCCTTGGATGATTAGGTAATATATATACTCTAAATATAATTATTGTTCAAGTTTATAGTCCTTTTGATAGGTATTTTTATTTTAATATAAACTATATTATTGATTTTTTACTAAATAAACAATTTCTGCATCACTATTGTGTCACCATTAATGAAAATTATTTAATACCTAAAAATTCTAAATATATTTTAATGATGTAGATAATTTTGTTATATTTCTGGATACTATTCAGGTTCGAAGTCTCAGGATTTTTATCACTAAATTAAAATTATTATATTTATAAGATTTAAGAGAGTGACATGTTGTCCCTTTCTTTGGTTTTAATAATAATTAAATTATTTTCATGGTCAAAAGTCCATAAAATGAATCTAATACGACCCTTAGGATATATGGGTCGACTTTTAGTCATCCAATAGGATTTTGGAAAGTGTTAGGGTAATTTTTAATCTTATATTTACCCTTAATTACCCGATTTACCTTTAACTGCAGAAAATAAAAATTACTGTAGTTACAATTCATAATCTAAAAAAAATGTATTCTATTAACACAATTTGGACCCAGAGAATCCAAATTTGGAATCCATTTTTCAAAATTCAAAACAAAGAAGTTGCAGTAATTAATTTAAAATTAATCCCGTTGTTAAGCAAACGGGTTTTAAAAGTTAAAACATTGCCAAAGATTGAAATGTTTTTACCTATGAATTCAATGTAAAATTAATGCTAATGAAATACATTATATTAATTGTTAAAAATATATTCTATTTATACTTTAAAACCATTCAATATTATAATTAAACCATACAAATTATTACGATGAAAAAAGATGTTTTTAATTAAAATATAGTGTGTTTTTACTATTCATTAAAATATGAAAGTTCTCAGAATAATATGAAAAATTTATCCAAAGTAAATTTCTATATCCTGATTCCAAATAAGAATTATATTTTGTCAAATTAAACTTATAAATATGTCAAAAACTAGATTTAAAGTGGGTGCGCCATCAAAAGGTGACAAAACTGCATTTTTTGAAAAATACTTATTTTACCCGAAAGATTTATTTTGTTCTTATACCATGTTTTAGAAAATGTGTAAGATGAATAATAAGGTTATAAAATTCAAAACTTAGTTAATATTATTCATAACATGTCGTTCATAATAATATTATAATAATATATCGTTGTTTAGTGAAACCCGGTATTGCGTACAACACACGCCATCGAGGAAGGTTGCGATTGTGTGTAATTCAAGCCAAGTCAGGGATGTGTGTAGTGCAAGACTCCTTTGTTTTGCGTATAACAGAATCCAACCATATTTCATTTATACATTGAATAAATATAAAATATATATATATATATATACACTCAATTTGCGTAGAATAAATACTATCAAACGAACTATAAATTGTTTTTAACATGATCCAAGATTAGTTCTGCGTATACTAAAAGCTAATATGGTGTTGTGTATAGCGCAAGATAATTTTGGTGTAGCGTATAACAGAAGATGTGAAAGAAATTAAAAATAATATATCTTATAAAATCTCATGGTTTTACATTCTACCCCCCTTATAATGAATTTCACCCTCAAAATTCATCAGGGTTATAAATCATTTACTATTCATAGAAACTTACATCGAAAAAATGAATATTAAAACATAATTATAAAAACTAAAGTTTGAAATGTAACGATTACCCAAATTAACTAATCACTGGGTTTCGACATAGGAGAACATAGTTGAAAATATGGACACGGAAGAGAAATCTTACAATCATGTTCTGATGGGGAGTGGTAGAGAACATGGCTATGATAAAGCCAACAGTCACAAAGCCATACATTTGTGAGGATCTAAGGGACCATCAGATCCATCAGATATGAGGGAACTAGGACAAAATTTTTGGTTTTTAAGATCATTTCCCTAAAGTTGATGAATTAAAAGAAATATTTACTTGATTTTGGTACAATATCACTATTGTTTGTTCGTTGAACAATTTATACTTCATCTATTAATGAAATGAAGTTGAATTTGTTATTCGTGAAGAGTTAGCAGATCATGTGATAGAATGATGGGTCATTCCATCTGTTTCAATCTAAAGGTTAGCAAAAGTTATCAAATATAAATAAGTCCATTTATGGTGAGGTTAATCGTATATGATTCCAAAAATGGACTTATAATTCATCTATCATACCGCTTAATAAAATAAAACTAGTTTTTACTAACAAGGGACTTCATGTAGGACATTGGTAGGCGATAAAGGCATGTCACACTTCAGTTGTGGGTTCGATTCCCGCAACCTTATCCGACGTGACGGGTTGTCGCCCATCCTGCAGGTTGTCCTTTTTCTAAAACTACATTTTTATAACATCCCATCAAAAAATATTATAGACTTAGACAATACTAATTTATGTCCAACATAATCCATTCCAATATTTAGGCTTATCTAAAGTACTTCTATCTAATATTATTGCATAAAGAGAACGATTACTAGAAATGTCATCAAACAAGCATGTGAATACCATCATTTATCCCCCATATATCATACAATATATCTTGTTGGTCACATTCCAAACATGTGAATATCTTAATCATGTATTCTCTTGAAAAATTAATACCCATTGAACATTAGAGAAAACATGAATGCTGTCAAAAGTTAACTCTTTCCACATACCAAAAACCCAAAATTACTATATACTCAAACCATGATATCTATCATGAGCTCATTTCATTTTCTCTTTATCCCTTTATTATGCTCATATCATCTTCTTTCCAAAATATTTGAATCACTTTTCATGGTTACCAGTACCATAAAATTATTAAAAACCAAAATAGACCAATATAGAGATATTCCAATATTCCACGATAATATAAATGAGATTCCACAACATTATTTTGGATTCCCGTTACATAAACACATTATCATTCCACCACATTTTTTTCATACTCAACATCTCTAATAGTGATCGCATGTGACTTCCCTTTGTCATTTTCCTTAAGTGGTTGTCGATGTCGATCATCATTAACCCTTAGATTAGGTCATTGGTTAGCATAATGCCCCATTTCTTTGCACTTTTAGAACTGAAGTGTTGGTGGAGCGTTCTCTGTAGTCGTTTCTCTATTCACATCATTATACACCTTTTTCCCATTATTCGGCACTCAACTACTTGATAACCTTCTTTTACAAACATGAAACATTTTCTATTACCTTTTAGACAATCTCCACCATGATATTTTTCCACACTTTGAGCGTAAAGAAACATTCACCTTCTTTTCACCATTGTTCTAAGATTTTCCCTTGAACTCCATCTTTCATTTCTTGTAAAAAACATGATATGGATATGTTACACCAACTTCCAGTTCTACCTTGATAGCACAACGCACAATTTCTTCATAGCTACTGAAGTATCTTATAGCTAATGCCCTTCGAAGACTTGGTTTTAAGCCACTGAAGAATCAATCATCTTTACTTTCAGGTTGGATGATAAAGCCTAATGCATACCTTGCAAGTCTTGTAAAATTCGCTTCATATATACCAACAGATTCATCGTCCTTCTTCTTAAGCTCATGGAACACCTTTTCCATCTTTGTTTGAAGAATACGAGGGAAGTACTTACTAAAAAACAAGTTCTTGAACTCGTCCCATTCCATGGATGCAATTTCATCTTCCGGCCTTGTATTCATAATAAGATTCCACCACTGGTCTGCTTCACCTTCTAAACGGTAAACAACTAAAATGAGTTTTTCATGTTATGAATAGCGAAGTATGGAAAATATCTTTTCAATGGTACTGATCCATTTTTCAGCAACAAGTTGATCTGAAGACCCATTGAAAGAAGGTGGACGTTGTCTCATGAAGGACTCAATAGAATATTGTTTCCTTTTCCATTCATTTGGAAGTCTAGAATGATTCATATCTTGTGTAAGTATAACAATAATATTTTTCACTCCATCTCCCATAACATTGGTTTGTTCATGAGGAAAATCAATGCATCGTTCGTTACATTGATCAACATGGTTCATTCAGGTTCCAACCATCGTCTTAAACCCAAAAAGAGTAGTGTGAAAGGAAAAAATCATGCTAGGTAAAACAACATAATAAAGGGGGATTACCTTCAATATCTAACATCTTAGGTTTAATTCTGAGATCGTTAGTGCAATTCAAGGACTATAACCTATACGTACACTTAACCTTAGGGACATCACTAGACATACCATAGAAATATCTCTAGGGATCTCACTGAAGTTTTCACATCCTAGTTTCCAAAGGTTAACTAAACCTTTCCTCTGATACCAACATTAGAGAACCAATGCATGACGTACATGGAAATTACATTACTTTTTCAGAATACTTAATACATAACAGTAACAGACACCAAAGGACTGTAATAGTTTAGTGCCTTTGGAAACGTGGAACATAATCTCCTAATCTTGGTGAAAGATTCTCAACATCTCCCATAAATATATTCATTTTTTTCTTACCCAAAACCTTTCTTTATATCCTGGGGAATGGAAAACATAAAAATGGTGAGCTCAAATTCTCATTAAGGGCAAACATGGAGAACATAAAATAATCCATAAACATTTGAAAGCAAAAAACTTGAACATAAAATTTAATCATCAAAATATTGAGCAAAGATATAAATCTTGGAAGTACGTAAGGCATATATCATAATGGAACATCAACCATGATAAAATAGAATGGGAATAAAACATGTAATTGTGGAAACCATTCAGCACAGGTTATGATTTCCATAGTATCCAAGGCATTGCTGCCAAGACCCTCTTAGTTGACAAAGTCTATTTCTGAATCGAGTTCACTCCTCATTTCAGTCCTGTAACACTGAACCAGATTAACTTATCATTCTATCCATGTCTATATAATGAGATAGAAATCTTTACCCAATGAATTGGAGGGATATATAGGTCTCACTCATCTCATAATGAAATCATTCTTACTTGTGCCACAACATAAACACAAATCATTCATCATAACCCAAAGAATAAAATGGGTTTAATAAACATCATCCCATAAAAAATAATCTATGTAAAACAAATCGATATCATTTATCATAAGAAAATTGAAACCATGTAAATCACAGAGACATTATACTTGAAACATACACATATGATGTAATATCATCTTAGATGGAAAATGGTTTTGATAAAATACTTGAAATGAAGTCTTGAGGAAAATATCCTTTATTTTATAAAAAATAATTTTCTTTTCACAAAATTCCATTCAGTTTTCCAAGGAAAGGGTTGTTTTTGAAAATAATCATGAAATATTGTAGAGTAATCTTCATGAAAATGAGGCATTATAAAAACGTAAAAATATGTTCACGCCGTATAAGTTAAAAATAACATTCTTCTCGTACTTTTGTCAAGAAATTTAAAAAGTTCCTCGCATGGTAAACAAAAGAACGATTCCTTCCATAAAATCTGGTAAAAATTAAAAAATGGGTAAAAATGACATTAAACATACATGAAAACGTTTTTAGAAAACATGTAAATGGATGATAACAATAACCCTAGTAAATACTTACGAATAACAATCTCAGATAAGAACGAGATTGGAATAGTTATCTCTTACCTTAGGTATGTTATGCTTTGTATGTATCTGAACCTCCTGTATAATGATTTAAATAATGTCATTTAATTATTTAAGAATCATATTCATTGTTATGATATCATATATGGTTCACTTATGACTTTATATTACACATTCTTTTGTAAATTCATGTTAAAGTAGCGTTTTGGGTAAAATGTTTTCATTTATCGTTCGTGGTTTGACTTGTAATTATTAATATGTTTACATAGATCATGATTAATTAATTCCACAAAATAAAACATGATTTATATATAATATATTTTCAGAATATACATAATATATTGATAATGGTAAATAAATACACCCTTCATGGAGACGGTAGGTCGTACGTACGCATGAATGCTGTTTTCGTTTCCTTATTGAATTAAATGAAATTATGTAAATGAAACATATATGTTCATAAATCCAGTAAAATTATTATGTAATATCTTTCATTATTATTTATTATATATACTTTATAATCATACTTGAATGGTTAATCATTGAAAATGAATCTCATCGCGTTTGTGGAGACGATAGTCCGTACGTACGCATGAATGATGATATCATTCCCATGATCATGGAATTGTATTGAAGTTTTTGTACAATATTTCATAATCATTATCAATTGAAAATAATAATATATAGTTATTTATTTACACCATTATACCCATCCAAGTAAGGTGGTGGTGGAAAACAGATTACCCCACGGCGTGGAGACGGTATTCCGTACGTACGCACGCGCGGTGATTTCGTTTTCCATAGGATGGATAGAAAGTGAAATAGGGTTGTTTCATATATATAATAACATATCAGTATATGAGTGATACTGATGTTATTAATTCATAATTAAACAACTAATGAATAATAATAAGAAGAAGAAATAAATTTGAATGAATCGGCAACAGGTATCACCTCTTCTTCGACACGCCACTTTGAAACCGCCTCTTAGGGCACTAATAGTGGTCTTTAAAGAAGAAAATGACCCCTATAATATTTCTAGGGAAGTTTAGAAGGTAAATGGGAAGGGGTTTACTGATCATGAAGGCTCTAAATTGTTCAAAGAGGAGAGGGAGGAGGTACCCTTTTATAAGGGAGGGGAGGGGCACCTTTGGAATTATAATAAATATTAATTTATAATAAATTCTAACACAACTTGAAAACCTCAAAAAATGTGTCAAATCCGAATATAAGATGATATAGGGTTGTAATCGCATCAACAAATAAAATTTATACATTATTGGAATTTATATTAAACATTATCAACTTGATTTATCCGTATATAATCTATTTAATTTTATTTGGGGTAATAATATTTTAAATTTTAAATCATTATAAATAATTACTCATATGTTGTGAATTTTCCATAATTGTATAAATAATGACATTGTGGACCATATAAATTTTAATTTATAATTTTTAAATGTTTTTGTAATTTTTAATCAATTTTATATTATGTTATTTGTATAAAATAACAATAGTGTCAATTTCGACACTATTAATTTATTTGAATTTATATAAAATCCTCCTAGAGGTTATGCTAGAAATAAATACTTTAATAGATTCATAACATGTATTATTTGTCTAGAAAATTAGTGGAGCACATTAAATAGTTCATATAATATTTATTTTAATATTTTTAAAACCTCTTATTTGGTATATCTCTTAATAAAATAGTTACTACAACATTTTTTAATAATTATTTAATATAATTATCTGTTTCATAAAAATTTAAAATACAATTCTATGATAAATATAAATATAATACCTTTCATAAGAATATTATTACATGAATTTATCATCTTAAAATCACAACATTTAAATTGTAATATTAATTAAATTATGAAGGTGACATCTTTGACATCATTTAAAATAAAATAATATAATAGTCATAATCGGTTTTATAAAGCTTAAAATTATCCAAAAATAGACCCTTGTATTATTAGGGTATAGATATACTCAACTGATAATGTTTGGTCAAGTTTCTGGTCTTTTTGATAGGTATTATTATTTTGATAAAAACTATATTATTGATTTTTCACTAAATAAACAATTTATGCATCACTATTTTGTCACCATTAATGACAATTATTTAATCCCTAAAAATTATAAATAAATTCTCATGATATAGATAATTTTTTTAGATTTCTGTATACTTTTCATTTTTGAAGTTTCATGAAGTTTATCACTAAATTAAAATTATTATACTTATAAGATTTAAGAAGTGACATGTTGTCACTTTCTTTGGTTTTAATAATAATTAAATTATTTTCATGTTAAAAAGTCCATAAAATGAATATAATCCGACCCTTGGGTTATATGGGTATACTTTTAGTCATCCAATAGGATTTTGGCAAGTGTTAGGGTAATTTTATAATCTTATATTTACCCTTAATTACCAGATTTACCTTTAACTGCAGTAAATAAAAATTACCATAGTTACTATTCATAATCTCAAAAATTAAATGTAACCTATTAACAGAATTTGGACCCACTAAATCCTAATTTGGAATCCATATTTCCAAATTCAAAACACAGAAGTTGTAGTAATTAATTTAAAATTAATCTTGTTGTTAAGAAAACGGGTTTCAAAAGTTAGAACATTACCAAAGATTGATATGTTTTTACATATGAATTCAATGTAAAATTAATTCTAATGATGTAAATTATATTAAATAATAAAAATATATTCTATTTATAATTTAAAACCATTAAATATTATAATTAAACCATATAAATTATTACGATGAAAAAAATTTGTTTTTAATTAAAATATAGTGTGTTTTTATTATTCATTAAAATATGAATGTTATCAGAATAATATGAAAATTTTATCCAAAATAAATTTTTATATCCTGATTCCAAATAAGAATTTCATTTTGTCAAATTGAACTTACAAATGTGTCAAAAACTACATTTAATGTGGGTGCGCCATCAAAAGGTGACAAAACTGTATTTTTTGAAAAATACTTATTTTACCCAAAAAATTTATTTTGTTCTCATACCATGTTCTAGAAAATGTGTAAGATAAATAATGACGTTATAAAAATCAAAACCTTGTTAATACTATTCATAATGGCTATTTCATTATAATATTATAATAATATATCATTGTTTAGTGAAACCCTGTATTGCGTACAACACACACTATCGAGGAAGGTCACGATTGCTTGTAATTCAAGCCAAGTCAGGGATGCGTGTAGTGCAAGACTCTTTTTTTGTTACGTATAACAGAATCCAACCATATTTAATTTATACATTGAATATATATATATATATACACTCAATGTTGTGTAGAATAACTACTATCAAACGAACTGGAAATTGTTTTTAACACGATCCAAGATTAGTGTTGAGTATACTCAAAGCCAATATGGTGTTGAAAATAGCGCAAGATAATCTGGGTGTAGGGTACAATAGAAGATTTGAAATAAATTAAAAATAATATATCTTATAAAATATTGGGTTGTTACACATACTGTACTGTATGTGTCTTTTGAACAAATGTACTACTATAATTTTCCAGTTAGACCTTATCCAATCAACATATGCCACTCCTCTTACTTAAAATACAACTTCCTAATAATCACCTTTAAGAACCATTACATAGGAATCAATGGTTCTTTAGATTTTTTTATGTCTACTATTTTTTTACAATACAATTGAACAATCAATCCAAACAAACCTTCGAAATTATGGAATATCTATAACTATCACACTCTCTAAACTAAATAGAATGTCTATAATTTTAGCAAGAAAAAACTGGTATATATAAATTCATTATTCATAATTGAATAATACACAATGATCTGATACTTCTCCAAAGACACCTCATTAATGGAAATTTTACAACTTTTGATGACCTTCAATTAATTTTTATCCCAGTAATGTAGTCAAATGTTTCTTTCACAATTACCTTTAAGTAAATATTCATATGAATCAGATTGAACAATGTTTTTATCCATATACTATATTGGATAATATGAAATGATTTTGAATACATACTTGTGTGAGATACAAAATTGTCATGTAATTTAGAGTTCATCATAAATATCATTTTTAGAATCGGTGGAGGGACTATAATTAGATAAAAAAGGATGAATAGTTTAATGCATTGATTAAAAAATATATTGGAAACCAGTGTGCAAACTCAAGCATGTTTCCCTCCCATTAATTTTATTATTCAGATGATCCTCATAACTTTTATTTTTAGGTGTTTTATATTTTCTCTTATCAAACAATATTCCTTTTTATAGAGGTTCTTATAAAACATATTTTTTATATAATATCACATATTTCTAGACAACTATTTTTTAATCCTTATTATGGTCGTATATCCACCATGGGACTCTATTTAAGGTGTTTTGAATAATACCTTGGATATGGGATTCAAAATGAACATGCACACATTTCATGTTGTATCTTTAATTACAAAACAATGGTATAAATACCAGATATGATAACTATGACTCCCCATGTTTTTGATAATAGGGTTTTTATGTATTATTATCTGATAAAATGTGTTGGTTTTCACTCAAAATGTATATGTATAATTTTGAGAGGATTTCAATGTTAATTTTAGGGTTCATGATTTGTATATGTTTATTGGAAACTATGTAGATTCCAATGTAAGTTATTCTAGTATGAAAGGGGCCTAGGAAGAGGCACATGGTTAGTGTATTCATTTACTAAACCATATGAATTTAAAAATTATTAGATAGTGTTTATTTTTATGGTTGGAAGATTTCTTCAAAACCCATGCGGCTAAACCATGTTTTTCATTAAAGAGTTCTTAATATTAGTTTAGTAACCATGATTTTACACAAGAACACCTGTTCTTTCTCATTCAACTAGGGATCTTGAAATAGAGAGTTCTTTTGGGTTCTTATTGTTTTTCAATTCTTCCAAAATAATATTCCCTTGGATTTATTGAGTTTTGAACCATGAAATTGAATTTATGTTCTATTATTATTCTCTTCCACATTTTACATCTCATTATATCATGGGAAAACCAAAAGTATTTAGATTTTTTTATCTTATTTGGGGGTTGAATTATGTTTTGAATGATTTTTTTGTTGATTATAAGGGGAGGGTATTTAGGGATTGAAACAGGAATGGGGTTATTTTTCTACATTATGTGACTACATTTTGTGTATATGGATTCACATTATATTTATTTTTCTCCTAGAACATGAAGTTGCAATTTTTTCAAATGTAATTGGTTATTATTCATGGTAGAAATCAATTCTGAAATCCTTATTATAAATTCATCATTATTGGTTGGTCATAAAATTATTTATTATGGTGATTCCCAAAACATGAATCATTGTATAACACCGCAATATTTTTTGAATTTTTTCTCTTTAAATAAATTCATTTTTCAATAGATTTTGTTCTACGCAAATCTTTGTTTAGACAAACTGTGTAATATTATTAAATTATTAAGTGTATGTTATCATATAGTCATTAGATTGATGGATATGGATACTGATAACTAAATTGTTCAGTATATATTCCATACACATTTAGAAAATGAATTCATTATTTAAAAATAATAATTAAAAAATAAAATATTATTTAGAAATAAAAGTCAGATTTTTTAAATCATTTTTTTTATGTGTGAAATATGTTTTTATTATAAATAAATAACTATTTTGTTGAAATATTATCTCAAAATGTATATATTATTTCCATTTTACTTTTTTTTAAAAATTTAATAAATATATTCCTAGGAGTAGGATTAGAAAAAATCCATTTTTATTCTTGAAAATATATTCTTTGCTAAAGATATGTTTTTGACATAATTTTTTCACATACTATGAATTTAAAATATTCCATTTATATTTATTATATTAAATAAAATTTAATAAATATTTACAATCATTAGGTTAATTTTTTTTATTTAGGACCCTAATTTTTAGTTAATATGAATAGAACTCAAGGAAAAATTTATAACCTTAGTAACATGTAAATCATGTTAAATGTAAAGGAAAATTTAATAGTAATAATTTTAATTATATAATGGTATTCTAATCATAACACGATAAACCTTAAGAAGTGTTTTTAGTGTATAATTGACAAGAAAAATGACTTATATATTATTTAAATCAATTAATGTTACAAAATATCACTCTATTCATTTTTTATTAGGACTTATGTGTTCACATAGGGGAAAAAGAATGTTATAAATGGATATAAGTGTTTATTTTTACCTTAATAAAATTATTTTCATAAAATTAATTTTTAAAATATTTATTAATTATATAATTACAGTAATTTGTTAGGCAGTGCTGATATAGTATTTCCCCATTTAAAAACAATTAAATAATTTTTTTAATGTAATAAAGAGTTATATAATTCAAATTATTTAAGGTGTCCCATGAATTTTACTAATTTATAAGAAAGGATATTTATTTTTCAAAAACTAATATATTAATTAATCCTTTTTATTGATGTAGTAAATGTTACGTAAACTGGATTATGTCAAAACTAAAAATTATTATATTTTTTTAGAAAATATATTATTATATTTTTTGAAAGTCATAAAAATCCAAAAAGTATACTATTATGGTATAATATTTCAAAAAATTTCAATAGTGGACTATTTAAAGTCTTATTTTTTCTTTATAATTACAAATTACAAACTTTATCATTAATTTTTTTATAGTAATTAAAATTATAAATAGCTAAACTATAGGTTAATCAAAATGATAATGATTAAAATTAAAAAAAAATGTGTATAAATTTTACTTTATTGATTGGATAAAATTCTTAAACTACCAGACCATAGAATATATTTCCAATTGGATGAATTTTTCCAGAAAATGAATTTATTATAATTTAATATTTTGATAAATAATAAATATTTCCCTTTCCTCAATTATAAAAACATAACGTCATACCTCACTTTGTTACAAAACATTATACCCTATATATTAACACAATTCCATGATTTTCCCATCTAAACTTCTATAGAAACATTCTATAGGGTTTTCTTCATTACAAAAATACTGGCTTTAGAGCCCATGATAGGATATATAAAGGACTTGTTCAAAATAATAGGTAATCATATTATTGATCACTTTATTCTATATTCCTATTTAAATCCAATAAATATACATAATTTTTATTAATCTAAAAATGAATAGAGTTATTAATATTATAATGTTTTAATTTGATAACGGAAAAAAAATTAAACTCCCTCTTTACCCTCAAATGAGATGTGAATGTTTCGCTTTAGAGTACAAATGTATTATAATCTCCACACTATGATTAAATTCAATTTTAATCAACATTTTCATGTATGGGTATTATGATATATTTAATGATTATATATGATATTAATTAAAAACTCATACCTCTATAAATTAATAATATCATAGGAACCTTCATAGAATCCAAGCCTTTGAGAAATGAAAATGTCCCTTCTGCGTACATGTATGCTACAACCTCCACAAAGTGATGTTATTCGTTTTTCATTTATATTTTACAAGGATGGAAATGATGATGAATTTCACTATTATATATATTATATGTGATATAATAATTATCTTTTAAATATGAATTAATATTTACCATTATTTCATTCCATCCACTGAAAAAAAGAAAACAACTTTCGTGCGTCTGTACAACCTACAATCTCCATGAATGGTGTTATTCAATTTTATATCTGATTTTTTTATTTATGACAAAAAATATGTGTATAATCAATATATATATATAAATTATATCATGATAAATATTATGGTGGATATATAACCTTGATATATGTACTAGGATGGGATCTACATTACTTGTGTATTCATTATAAACAAAACAATTAACACCTTGAAATAAAATATTTAATAGGAATTTATTGAAAAGAGGGGAGGCTGAAATTTTATAAAATGATAATATATGATACTATAAGTATTAAAATCAATGAAATATAAAATTACGATAAATATTTATTTATTATATAATAAATTCATATGCTTTCAAATCAAGGTGAACTAGAGGTAGTTGTTTATTTGAAAATCTAATCAATTTTCTTGATTGTTTATGTTTAATTCACCTTGGTAGAATATTTCTCTTCCATATCCTTGTTTTATAAAATAGTTTTAATTTTTTTACATTAAAAATTATTTTTTAAAAGTCCATTATATTCTTGTTTAGCTTCTAAAATTTTTTTTTTGAATAGAATATATTTTCAATATTTTAAAAATGTAATATGTGACTTTTTCCACAAAAATATGGAAGGAATTGTTATTTCAACATATACAGAATTTAAAAAACCAAATTGTTTTATCTAGATCATCCACCATTGTCAGGGTATTATGGTATGAGGTAAAAATTAATAAAAGGCTTGTTTATAAGAAAAACAAGACATATAACCACGTTATCAATCAGACACATGGGATATTCAACTAATGGAAATAGGCTAAACTAGAAAGAAAGACACGTCTAGATAACAATTCTCAATGTGTCCAACCATCACCACCAAATACTATCCCAAAAAAAATACATAAATATAAGATAACATGAAATATAACTCTCTTACCTTTACCTATGTTATATAACCCTTGATCTTTAACCACCCACATGAAGAAGTATGGTGTCAGATATAGAGCCTAGTAGGATACAACCATGATACCTATATAAGTTATAATAACATGAGTTCACAACTTCAATCCTTAAAAAAAATTACCAAATGTTTTTTAGATAAAACAATTTGAAAATGTTTTTCCAACAATCCGAGAGTTTTCACAGTCCATTGATATCCAAGAAGTCACTTCATATTGGTGTCACACACACTATGTCTACCATTGAATCTCTTCCAACATACCCAAGGTTCTCATTGATGATTTTTTTTTCAATTTCTATTTTAGAAAATAGGATAAAATATTTATAGAAACATTTCAATGCTAAGAAAATCTGATTCATCTTTTAAATACCCATTTCTGTTAAAAATCGTTGTAATTAGGTTTACAAGGGAAACCCATTTAGAAAAAAAAACCCATTCCCATTTTTCAATTTCAACACATAAAATTCCATATAAAATCTCAATAATATAATATGAAAAATAATAAATTCCAAAAATTATAACAATTTAGTTGACACGCCTAAATAAAGAGTGTATTAGACCTTATATACCATGAAAATGGGGATTAGAAACTAGAATATCTTCTTAGGAAAGATAATTCACAGCAAAAGAATGAAATGGATTTTTAGAAATCATTATCTAATTACGAATCTCTATAAAAACGGTTCCAAAACAACAAGAGAGAGAAAAAAAGAGAAATTATTGCCTAAAGATATGAATCACATTTCTCTATTGATAAATAGATGAATGGAGAGATCCATAGGGATGTAATTCACTAACATATGTCTAGGGAAAGAGTACATGCCAAAAGGAGGTGGTAAAAAACAATCAAGCCTCAAACAATCTCACGATAGCCTAATTTTTTATCTTAGGGAAATACCTATCTTAAAATATTATACACATCATGAAAACCTTTTTTCCCTATTATTCCAACAAACACATCACCTTTTTAATTAAAAACCAGATTTTCACTTTACACAACATGTAACCCTTAAAAGTCATGTATGGTTTCCTACTATGTATTTAGTTAATGGTATGTTACCAAATATAATGAAACATTTGGAACCTTATTAAAATTCATGTAACTACATAGCAAATAGAAGAAACAATATGTTCATGCTCAAAATACAAAAAATCCATAACTTTACCATTACAGGTATCCTCCCATTTCATGGATGGAAATTATCGACCAATGAAGAAGGGAATCCAAAAGTAGATAATAGAACTTACCTGATAGAATGTTAATGGGAAGTTATAATTTCACCACCATATACTTTATTTTCCTATAATGAGTTCACAATCATTGATCCATGAAAAGAAAATGCCATTTTATCCTTATCAATGACTCTCAATACCATGTATCATGGTGATCATGTCCACATTACAATAATACTCAGACCAGGTGTTATTTTACAATGAAATAACTTATCTCGAAGATCCATAATCTAAACTGGATACTTTAAATGTGTACTTTGAATCAAAATCAATATCATCCTATCTAATATCATGGTAAGGATATGGTATACACCTCCTCAACTGGAAAAATTGAAACAAATCATGTATAGATGTCAATCAAGATTGTAAAATACACCAATGAGACACCCTCCCCAATCACTCAGATATCTGAAAGGGTCTCACAAAACATGGTGCCAGCTTACCCTTCTTACCCAACCAATGATATCCCATGAATGAGGAAACTCTAAGAAAGACTCAATCACCAACCTAAATCTCTAGCATCCGAGGATGATGGTTCATATAAGATTTTTTATAAATTTTGTTTGGAATCAACTAACTCTAGATCAACTTCCCCACCTCTATCATCTCTTAAACAACACTCGGCCAAACCAAGGACCACTGTCCCAACTCCACTCAGCACAAGAGAGATCAACATAAACACCCATATAAAGTCTAAAATGGGTCTATCATGATCAAATCATCTTAAATATTTTTATAAATAAACTAGACCAAATGAAAATTCATATCCCAATATATAATGAAATCAATCTCACAAGACAGAATCATATCCTTAAGAACCTAGATAGCCTTGTCTCTCTCTTTCCATCCATCTTTGGATGATAATTTGTGCTCAATTTCATCTAGGAACCCATTTTATCCTTCAAAACACTATATAATCTATATTTGAACCTCGATTCCATATTAGAAACAACCAAAAAGGAAACCCCATGATGTCTTGCAATCTGTTGGACATATAGGTCACCAAGATGTTCCACTTTCCTCGCTTCCATTATTGGTCATAATTTCACTGATTTGGTGAGTATCTTAATAATCACCCAAATCACATCCTTCCAACAAGGAGTTTATGGTAAACCAATTTGGAAATATATAGAAATCTCATCCCACTTCCATATCAGAATGAATAAAGGCTACTACAACTCTATAAGTCTCTGATGTCCTTCCATTACTCTTTCACAAGTGATACACCATGATACAAAATTTGATACTGATATCCTCATTCCCCAAAACAAATATCTACATCAAAAATCATGTGACATGTTTGTATCCTAAGGGTGTAAGGACCAACATGACTTCTATTCACTTTCTATAAAATCTTCTCTCAAGGATAATGAACAACCAAAATGCTATAGAAGAAAAAAGCTCCATTAAGAGACAAAGAAAACAAGCACGATGTCTCCCCACAATTTGGGATTTCTCTTAAGAATCAGGTATCTATGTCTATAATCTTCTCAAATCAAACTCACTCATCAAAAGAAGATTAAACCTCTATGAAGCCAATAACACCTTTAAACAATCACATATCAATCGCAATATAATTCTATCAAAAATAATCCACATATATCACGTCTAAAATGATTCATTCTAGGAATGTGCTGGTAATTCAATTCTCAGTTCATTGGAGACCACACTTCCTTTCCCATGCATATATAGTACATCAATGTCAATGGTTAGAAGATATTGAACCCAGTGTCTCTAAAACAAGTTCAGATCCCTCTAATTGAAAATATACTACTTTTTTGTTATGATATTAATATAATATAAACAGCCCTCAAAATAGATAGTGACTCCATGTTTTGAGTTTATTCATAATAGCCTAAAACACACGGTCATGGGTAGGGTAGTTCATCTCCTAAAACGATACATCCCAAGTGTTGTCCCATTCAAACATTAAACCCTTGTAATTTAATGATATAATTGATGAAGTAATCTTGGAGAATCCCCGAACAAATTTTTATAGTAACCTACCAATCTAAAGAATCTATGGATATCAAAAAAATTCCTAGGATACTTCGAAGAAATATCTATATGTAGAAATTCAAGATATACTTAGGCTCTCCTATCATATATAATATGTCCCAAAAACATGACCTCTCTTAAAAAAACTCACACATATAATGATTAACATAAATAATATGTTCCCTCAAGGTTCGAAGAATGATATAAAAATATTATTTTTGATCTTCCTCTATATTATAGTATACAAACATTTAATATACAAATACCACAAGATAAAAGACTATGAACTGATGAAATATTAATCTCATCAAATCCATAAATACCACATGAGAGTTACTGAGTCTATATGGGATAACCAAAAACTATAAATACCAAATATTGAATTTTAATCAATGTTTTCGGAATATCCTCTTCCAGGACAATTAAATGGTGGTACCCCGTGTATAGTTCAATATAGGAAAATCAGCTATCCCCTCTAAGATAATCAAGGAGTTGATCAAATATGGGTAAATAATTCTTGTTATTAACAATCACAAAATTCAACATTTAATAGTCAAAGGATACTCTATGTATCCAATATATCTTCTTAGAAAGGAGTACATGATAATCCCATTGTGACACACTATTATGGTTAAATAATTCAACTTCCAAGTCATAAATCATGATCTTACATTCCACCAACATGGTAGGTTCCATTCGATATAATGTCATACAAATAAGCATAATTCCCAAGAACATGTTAATAGTAACCTAGACAACACTATGTGGTGGTAAACCTGAGATATCCTCCAGAAAGGCCTCATGGTGCACACACATAATAGCATGTAGCTGACCACTCATGAAAGGGTCAACTCTATTATGAAACGCCTCTAACAACTAACAATATATTATACGTGAATAAATAATAACATGTAATTCTATTCCCAATCTATAGTCCCACTCTTCCGGGATTATTTGAGTGACTACATTGGTAGATAGGAATTGTACCAAATGATAATATTATTCAATTTTAAACTCCATGAAAGTCATCAAATCCATAAAAATAACATAGTCGAAGATGTTAAGAACGAGCATTATGAAGTTCAAAACCACCTCAAAGGCACTCATCACAACCTGACACATTGGACACTTCAAACATTTTTTATACAATTTTCCCAATGTTGTGGAAAATTTCAATAATAATGTCACAAGTTTAGAACTCTAACCCAATACTTCAACCAAAATTAACGATATAAAAGAATGAGTACAACCTGTATGAAACAAATCTTCCACCATAGAAGGAGAAATAAACATCGTACCTATAACAATAGTTATCCTTTCTTATGATTTATATCAGAAACATTCTACCATATATAGTTTTCTAGACTTAGCCACCTAGATTTTTCTTTGTTTTGATAATGAGACCCACCACCCTTGGAAGAATAAAGATGAACTATTAACCCCTTGGTGAAGGTGGATCCTACCATTCTACCTAGGGATATCATATAAAAAACATTTTTGATATCATGATCACCCAAAGATGAAAAGTAATATTAACCTCGGTATAATGAGTCGCAGTATGACCACACCTCTAATACATGTCAAAAATAGCCTATTATAGCCCAAAAAAAGCCCATGGAACATGGACTATATAAAATTGACCACTCATGCAATTATATATTAAATAAAACAATAACCCCAGCTAAACAATGTAGCAACTGAAGATTCATCCAAACTTATTGTTCTGTATATATCTGCAACATCTAAATCATCTTTATCCACTACCTCCAAAAATGATGAATGGAATAAAATAACATTCATTGACTAAATATCATACCTCATACCTATGTAGAACATTCAATCCTTCAATCTTCCATTTGTGACATGATTTGGTCCCAGACTCACCAAGTCAGTGAAGCAGGTAGAGGAATCATGATTGGTATTCTCCCCTTACTCTATCAGCATAAACTCTCAAGGTTTGTCCACATGTAATTTCTCAGGATAAAATAGATGAATAATGATATTATTGAAAGAAACTCATGAAATACCATCATGAAACATTCCTTGCACTATCAATTCCCACCTTCTCCATCCCAGTCCTTCGAGCATTTACTTGGAATAACCCACTATGGAATCCTCTGGTGTCTTCAAAAACAAGAATATCATATCAATATTTCAAGAAAATCCCCTAACTCATGTGGTCCTTTGGCATGAAACACGACATCTGGATGCTAAATGGTAAATTACGTGTTATTATTGACATCCCTTAAAAAGATTACTATGCCCAATGAACTAAGAGTCTAAATGGTTCAAATCAAAATTTCAACTAATTAAGGGGCCACTAGAGGATCTCCCTATAGAACCTTCCAAATAAATTCACCAATTTTATTTGGTAAATATCTAATATGATGAACTGTCTATTAATTACATTAAAATAACTAATCATACATGAAAAAATACAAACCAATTGAACCAAAACAATAATCCAAAATAATGATTTAAAATAATATTAATTTAAATCAATTATGAATTTTACCATAAAAAGAAAGCAACATTATTACGAAGTAGGCCCATCTAAATAAACACCCCACATAGTTCGTTCAAATGACTATATGGGAACGAAGTCCTAACAGATAATATATATGGTAATTTAATTCAAAATACTATATAATTTATTCAAATGAAACTATATACTATGTGTTGGAATTAGTAATGATTTTTTGACCATCTAGGTAAATTCAGATTCAATCATGGGAGTAAGCTACTTAGGGCCCTTTTTTACACCTACAATTTGAATTATAATAATACTTCTATGGTCAACCCAAAACATAGAACCAACTCAAGAAGTGCCGAAACACTTCAGAGAGAGTAACCCATTTGATACCAAATTGTAACAGACCAGCATGGGTCAGCCAAACCATCCCACCCTAGTCTTCCTATTATAGTGTGATGTAAACAAATATAATGAAACAATTCTATTAAATAAGTAAAGAAAGACATAAAAAATAGAGTACAATGTGGAAACAATGGAGATAAAAATGATTCAAATTGAAAAACAAATAATGAAAACTCATGACAAAAAGTCTCAATGTGATGAACTATAACCTCCACATACTATCCCAAATCAAAACAACAATGTGAAGACAAGTCTATATACTGCAGACTTCACCTCTAATTATCTGAATCCAACAAAAAAATCTCTACATAAAATAATAGGTTAGAGTAGGATGTGGGTATTAGAACATAGTATCATTCCAATAAGATACCATATCAATTTATAATAACAATAATTCAAAAGTTCAATATGTATGACTGATCATACAACGACTCACTATGTCATTTTCACCCTTACACCATTGTATTAAACTGAATTTTTATTCTAAATTACAAATATAATAACACAATTCAATTCATGTTTTATTAAATTATTTTTTGTTAGAAAGGGCAATGTTACTTGTTTTGATAATTTTATTGAAGGTAAAGATGATTTGGATGCCTGGAGATTATCGAGAAGAAAAATGGGCCAAATTTCATGGCATCCCATGGACATCTTTCCACTGTTTTGAATAGTATGATAAATCCGTGCATAAAAATGGGCTGAAATTTTGTGGGAAGGTCCAGAATTTATTATTATACATTTCATATCAATGAATCCAGTCCTGATTCGCCTTCTATGGGGCCCATCCGAACCGATCTATCCAATCCACTGAATATGCACAAAGTCAAAAGTGGCATTCTGTATTTTATCAATATCTTGAGCTGTAATTTTCCAAAGAGTTCCAAAAATTATTTGATGATAGATAATACATGGGGATACAATGTTCCAGTTTTTTCAAAAGTGATATTTTACTGTCTAAAGCCGAAAACCTTTCTCCAAGTGGTTTATCAAAATCTGGGTGCCCAAAACCACTTCCCATTTTTGCTATAAAAAGACACCTTGGGAACCTCATTTGTAAGTTCGACCAGGAGGAAAGGTTCTACTATTTCGGAGTCCCCCAAGAGTCTTCTCAACATCCCTAGGAGTTCTGGAGGCTATGGGACGTTCTACCCCCAACATCTTTCACTTCCTCCTCTCCTATGCGTTTCTAAACCCCTTGTGATCACCTGGGGAGGAACATGATGTAATTCCGAGCACAATTTTTGTATTATATTGAATGATATTTTTAATTCCAGGTTGTAGGTTCTTTTTCTTCATCATCTATTTTAATTTTATTGGGTTATGTACTGGTATGTCATGCTCAAATCATATGATCATGTTTGGGGGTACCCATTCATGTGTTGTTTCACACACTATTCTCCACTTCCTTTCCCCCCCTTTCAATTACGGTGTTTGTGTGGTTCATATTGGTCAATTGAACTCACATAAGAACTATCAAGGCAATGAAAACTTATTTAATAGTATCACAAAGAAATAAAATACAAACTTGGAGAGCGTATCGAGTTTTTCATGTTTTTCCTTGGTGAGTTTTGGTTATGAAGTCAAACACAAATCACCAAATCATCAGCGGTGTCTGGTGTATAATTGCGTGTTTTCGACTGAAACCTAGGAGGTATCCTAGTATAATCATAATAACACTACAGTTCTATGTGTTACAAACCAGGTATTAAAAGTTAATAACCCTATATCAAGAAGCGATGAAGGATAAATATCATGAGAGTACTCCGGGTTGATCACACTTAATTAATTATGGTAAACTCTACACTGTTTTATCGTTTTCATTTTCTATTTTCATCATTAATCATTAAAGTCCCAAGTTATAAAAAAACTTCATTAACCTTATAATTTCATAATAAAAACCCTCTTTTTAAATTAGTGATCTAAGGCTCTATCGAGAGACGACCTAGGGGTGCTGTTATACGGTAGAAATTCTAGTTAAAATTAAACAACTGATTTAACGCGCTCGACAACACGATCATATTTTGGCACCGATACCAGGGATCCAAGATAATGTTTCTCTTTATTTACTTTTATTTATTTATTTTACTTCTTCATTAGTACTTTTTTAAATACCCCACCCCATTTTATTGTTTTATTTGGGTTTTGTCTTATTTTTGGTTTTTGTGTGTGTTTTCTCTCTCTCCCTCTCTCTCTCTCTTATTCTCCATCTCTCTCTCTATAATTATGTATTATAACATTATATTATATTTTCACCCTTCTTAAGTGATTTTATCCATATTCAAAAAAAAGACACTTCACAAATTATTTGCATGACTCGATCTGGTAAAGAAACATTACTTGAATTTGACCCTGAAATTGAAAAGTCACTTCACAAAAAAATCAAGGGATATAGAGAAGTTCAATGAAGTAACATTGAGGAACCTATTTTGGAACCTCAAGTGGTCCTAAACCTATCCAAAATTGAACCCAATCAAAACCAAGAAAACATGGCTAAAAATAATCGAACTTTAAAAGAAATGACCTCCCCTGATGTGGAGTACCAACCTGCGTACATCCAATATCCCGAGGAAGCAGCCAATATTGAGTTGAGATCAAGTCTCATCCACCTTCTTCCTAAATTCCATGGTCTTCCCGGTGAGGACCCTCACAAGCATCTCAAAGAGTTTCATATAGTTTGGTCCACCATGAATTCCCAAAATGTGTCTGAGGACCTAATTAAGTTTAGGGCCTTCCCTTTCTCCCTTGATGGTGTATCCAAAGATTGGATATACTATTTTCCAACCACATTTTGGGGATATAATGACCTTAAAAGACTCTTTAGAGAGAATTTCTTCCCAGCCTCCCAAACTGTATCAATTAGGAAATAAATATGTGGAATTAGGCAATCACAATGAGAGGACCTTCATGAATACTGTGAGATATTCAAAATACTTTCCTCAAGCTGCCCCCACAACTAGATTAGTGAACAACTATTAATCCAATACTTCTACGAGGTAATTATTCCCATGGATCGTGGAATGATTGATGCTGTAGCTGGTGGTTCCCTAGTTGATAAAACATTTTCTGCTGCTCGTGACTTAATAGCCAACATGACTCAAAATGCACAACAATTTGGTACACGAGAAATTGTACCAACTCGAGGAGTTCATGAGGTAAGTCATTCAGCCCTAGAACAAACGGTAGATACTAAACTTGATGAGATTCATACCCTTCTAAGGAAATTAGTTCAAGCACAAGGTAACTCGCACTCTACTTCTATTCCATTACATTGTTGTATTTGTTCTGATAACACTCATTTTTCTGACCAGTGCCCACAACTTCAAGATTCATCTGAGTCTTGTGTAGCTGTGTTCCCAGGGAATCCATTCCAACAAGAACCTCCCTTCAAGCAAGAACAAATCAGGCCAAATCCAAATCCAGGGTAGCAAGCACAACCCCAGTACCGACACGGAGGAAACTCAAGCTACCCCAAGAAAAAATTTTATCCACAAGGCCAAGGTATAGAACCTTCTTATCCTTCAACTTCTTAAAACAATCCTCCTCCTTTAAAATCTGAACCCAGACTTGAGGATATGTTGAAGAAAATGGAAACCAAGAACCTCCAGTTCCAACAGACCACACAATCTTCAATTCTAGATTTATGAACTCAAGTGGAACAATTGTCAAACACCATCGGTGAAATTAAGATGCAAGGCTCTAGACAACTACCATCTCAACCCATTGAAAATACGAAGGACAAAGGTAATGTATTTTTAATTACACATAATAGTGGAAAAGAAACTTCTCCTTCTATTGATTCTATGAAACAGGTCTGTTCCCCTCTTGAAAACACTCCTTCCCAACGCTCAAAAATTTCATGTAATGAAAAACAAAATAAAAAGGGAAAACAAATTATCATTGATGATTCAAATAAACAATCCATTACCATTCCTTTCTCATAAAGAATCTCTAAATATAAGAAATTTTTTTAAAATGATATTGACAATGATATAATAGATACATTTAAAAAAGATCAAGTTAATATTCCTTTATTGGATATAGTCAAGAAAATTCCCCGTTATGCCAAATTTCTTAAAGGACATTGCACCCATAGACGAATGATGAAGTGGAATTAGAGAGTCAACTTGGGTAGGAATGTCTCGACCTTGATTCAACCAACAATGCCAACCAAATTCAAGGATCCAGGAACATTCACGATACCATGTGCCATAGGGGAGACCTTATTTTCTAATGCTATGCTATATTTAGGTGCTTCCATTAATGTAATGCCTCACTCTGTGTATACTTATTTGCAGGTTGGAGAGCTTCAACCAACAGGCATTATTGTACAACTTGCCAACCAGAGTACACCACATCCAAAAAAGAGTGATTTAGGATGTCCTTGTTAGAGTGAAGAATCTCATCTTCCCCGCTGATTTCTACATTCTTGAGATGGAAGATACCTGGACCCAAGGACATGCTCCTCTCATACTTGGGTGGCCATTCCTCAAAACAGCATAGACGATTATCAACGTTCACAATGGTATGATGTCCATGGAACTCAGAGAAGAAAAGGAAAGTTTTGACATCCTTGAGGCTATGAATCACCCCGTTGAAGAGCACTCCACTCTTCCTGTCTATTTGATTGAAGTTCTCTCAAACTATGCACACACACACAATTATCACCTCAACCCAAACTCTGATTCATTTTTGTTTTCTTCACCCTTGGATGATTTTAGTTTGGATTTATGTTTTGAGTGTTGTGTGGGTTCTTAAAAGTGTTAATATTGTTGTTTTATTGATGAGTGTGTTCATTCTGAGGCACCCATAACCGTCGATGATTCTATAAATCTCATTTCTATAGACTGTCTATCTTTAGAGAATAAACATGAGAAGATAGAAAGTTTAATAGACCTCACTCCCCCTAAATCCCCTCCCCCAATGTAGAGACCCAAATCTTGACATACATAGACATTACATTACTTTTTTGGAATACTTAATTCATAACAAAAATAGACACCAAAGGACCGTAATAGTTTAGTGTCTTTGGAAACGTGGAACATAATCTTCTAATCATGGTGAAAGATCCTAAACATCTCCCATAAAGATCTTCACCTTTTGTTTTCTTACCTAAAACATTTCTTTATATCCTAGGGAAAAGAAAACATAAAAACGGTGAGCTAAAATGCTCATTAGGGGTAAACATAGAGAACATAAAAGAATCCATAAACATTTGAATGAAAAAACATGAACATAAAATCAAAACATCAAAATCTTGAGCAAAGACATAAATCTTGGATGTATGTAAGGAATATATCATAATGGAACATCAATAATGATAAAATATCATGGGAATAAAACATGTAATTGTGTAAAACCATTAATCACATGATATGATTTCCATAGTAGCCAAGGCATTACTGCCAAGACCATCTTAGTGGACAAAGTCCCTTTCGGAATCAAGTTCACTTCTCGTTCCAATCTTGTATCACTAAACCGGATTAACATACCACTTCAGACATGTTTATCTCATGATATATTAATATTTACCCAATTAATTGGAGGGAGATATATGTACCACCCATCTCATAGTGAAATCATTCATACTTGTGCCACAAAATAAACCTAAATCATTCATCATATCCCAATAAATAAAATGGGTTTCATAATTATCATCCCATCATAACATAATCCATATAAAAAATGGATATCTTTCATCTTAAGAAAAGTGAAACCATGTGAATCATAGAGATATTATACTTGAAACATACACATATGAAATTATTTCATCATATAAGGAGAATGGTTTTGATAAAATAATTGAAATGAATTCTTGAGGAAAATATCCTTTCTTATTCAAAATCATTTTCTTTTTAAAAAATGCCATGAAATTTTAAAATAAAATGATTTTATTGAAAATATTCATGAAATCTTGTAGAGTAAAAATCATGAAAATAAGGTGTTATGAAATAGTAAAAATCCATTCATGCCGTATAATTTAAAAAAAACATTCTCCTCTTACTTTTTCCATAAAATTCAAAAAGTTCCTCGTATGGTAAACAGAAGAAATATTCCTTCCATAAAACAATGTAAAAGATAAAGAGGGGTAAATATGACTTTAAACATGCATTGAAGAATATTAAAATACATTTTTATGGACATAGATGAAAAATATAATCCCAGTAAATACTTACGTATAAGCAATCTCGGATAAAAATGAGATTTGAAAAATTATCCATTACCTTAGGTATGATATGCTTCGTACGTATCATAACCTCATGTATAATGATTTAAATAATGTAATTTACTTATTACAGAATATTATTCATTGTTATGATATCATATATGGTTCACTTATGAATTTATATTACCCATTCTTTTGTAAATTCCATGTTAAAGCAACGTTTTGGGTAAAATCATTTTATTTATCGTGCATATTTGGACATGTTGTTCTTGGTATTATTATTACATATATCATGATTTACTTACTTCCAGAATGTAAATCATGATTTATATATCATATATATTAAGTATATATAGATATATAAATAGATAAATGAAATAAAATACACTGTTTATAGAGACGGTAGGTCGTACGTACGCATGAATGCTATTTTCCTTTCTTTATTGACTTGAATGGAAGTAAGTAGATGATATATATATATATAAGTCCAGTAGATTTATCATTTCATATATTTCATTATTATTCATTATATATACTTTATAATCATTCTTGAATGGTTAACATGGAGAATGAATCTCATCGTGTCGTGGAGACGGTAGTCCGTATGTACGCACGAGCGATTATATCGTTCCCATAATTACTGAATCAGAATAAGTATGATGTTATAATAACCATATATAGTTATTATTTACACCATTATACCTATCCAAGTAAGGGGGTGGTGGAAAAACAGATTACACCACGGCGTGGAGACAGTATTCTGTATGTACGCACACGCGGTGATTTCGTTTTCCGTATGATGGATAGAAGGTGAAATGGGGTTGTTTAAATTGTATAATAACATATAAGTATATTAGTGATACTTATGTTATTACCTTATAATGAAACAACTAATGAATAAGATGTTGAAGAAGTAATAAACTTGAAAGAGTCAGTGGAAGAGATTTCCTCTTCTTCGACGCACCTCTTGTAAGCTTCCTCTTAAGGCACTAGAGTTGGTCTTTTGAGGAGAATAGAACCACTATAATGTTTCTAGTGAAGTTGAGAAGAAAATGGGCAGGGTTTGGCTGAGAATTATGGCTCAAAATTTTGTAAAGAGAAGAGGGAGGTTGTGCCCTTTTATAAGGGAGGAGAGGGGCACCTTTGGAATCCTCAAAAATATTAATTTATAATAAATCAAACCCCAGTTAAAACCTTCCAAAATGAATTAAATCTGAATCATAGATTAGATAAGGTTTTAATATCATAATCCAATAAAATTTAGACATGTTTAGAATTTATTGTAAACCTTATCAATTTTATTTATCCTTATTTAATTTATTTATTCTTATTTGTGGTAATAATATTCTAGATTTTAAATTGTTATAAATAATTACTTATGTGTTGTAAATTATACATAATTGGGTACTTTATGACCGTTTAGACCATATAAATTTCAATTTATAATTTTTAAATTTTAATGTGATTTTTAATCAATTTAATAATATGTTATTTTTATAAAATAACAATAGTGTTAATTTTGACACTATTTATTTATTTGAATTTAAATAAACTCCACACATAGGATATGTTCGAAACAAAATTTTTAATAGATTCCTAAAATGTCATATTAATGTATAAAATTTGTTGAGAACATTAATTATTTCATATAATGTTTATTTTATTATTTATAAATCCATTTATTTGATATTTCTGTTAATAAAACAATTACTACATCATTTTCGTATAATCATTTTATATACTTATTAGTTGCATAAAGATTAAAAATAAAATCCTATGATTCAGAAAAATATAATAAATCTCATAATCGTATTTTTACTCGAGTTTATCATCTTAAAATGACAACATTTAAATTGTTATATTTATTAAATTATGAAGGTGACATCTTTGACATCATTTAAAATAAAATAATATAAATGTCCCGATATGTTTTATAAGGATCCAAATGGTCCACAAATCTACCCTTGTATGATTAGTGTATATATATACTCGACAAAAAAGTTTTGGTCAAGTTTCTGGTTCTTTTGATAGGTGTTGTTATTTTAATAAAAACTATATTATTGATTTTTCACTAAATAAATAATTTCTACATCATTAATGTATAAGCTATTATGGTAATTAAATATTTCATAAAAATTAAAAATAAATTACCATGATAAATAAAAACATTTTATATTTAAAATGAGTATTTATAATTGAAATTATATTCTGTATAACCTTATATTAAAAATAATCTAATTATTAAAGTTTGAGTGAGACATATTTCACTTTCTTTAAAATAAAATCAATAAAAGGTCTTTATCACATCCAAGTGGGTTCCAATGGATTCCATTTCGACCCAATTATTCCTTAGGATGAAATATAATCATCTAATTATATTAAAAAAAGTTTTAGGGTTATTTTATAAAATTATTTTACCCTTAATTACTTAATTTACCTTTACCTGTGGTAAATAAAATTTATAGTACTTACTATTCATAATGCCCCAAAATAAAAAAGGAGCCTGTTAACATAATTTGGACCTACTGATTCCAAACATGGAATCCATTTTCCAAAATTCAAAACACATAAGATTCAGTAATTAATTTAAAATTAATCCCATTGTCGAAAAAATGGGTTTTTGTTTAAAACATTGCAAAAGATTGAATTGATTTAACATACAAATTCAATGTAAAATCAATGATAATGACATAAATTATATTAAATGGTAAAACTAAATTCTATTTATACTTTAACAAAATTTACTATTATAATTTAACCATATAAATTATCTCGATGAAGAGGATGTTTTTAAGTAAAATTTAGCGTGTTTTTACTGTTCATCAAAATAAGAACGTTGTCTGAAAAATATCAAAACTTTATCCAATATAAATTTTTATATTCTGATTCAAAATAAAAAGTTTAATTTGTAAAATAGAAGTTTTAAACTTTTCAAAAATTATATTTAAAATGTTTGCGCCATCTAAAGGCGTCAAAACAACATTTTTTAAAAAATACTTATTTTGCCCAAAAATTTTATTTTGTTCTCATGACATGTTTTAGAAAATGTGTAAGATGAATAATAATGTTATAAAATTAAAAATGTAGTTAATAATATTCATAACGTCTAGTTCATAATAATATTATTACCATATCTTGCTGTTTAGTGAAACCCGGTATTGTGTACAACACACACTATCGAGGAAGGTCGTGATTGCATGTAATGCTAACCAATTCAGGGTTGCATGTAGTGCAAGACTCCATTATTGCTGCATATAACAAAATCCAACCATATTTATTTTATACTTTAAATATATATATATATATATATACTCAATGTTGTGTATAATAACTACTATCAAACAAACATGAAATTGTGTGTAACATGATCCAAGAATAGTGTTGCGTAAAATGCAAGCTAATACGGTGTTGCGTATAGCACAAGATAATTTTGGTGTAGCATATAGAACAAGACATCAATGAATATCACATCGTAAAATGAATTTCTCCCTCGAAATTCATTGGGGTTATAAATGGTTTACTACTTGAAAGTTTCTTTCATAGAAACCCACATCGTAAAATGGAATACCAAAACTTATCTTTAAAAACTAATTTATGAAACATAACGGTTACCCAAATTAACAATTCACTGGGTTTCTAGATAGGATAACATAGGTTAAAATATGGATATGGTAGAGAAATATAACCATCAAGTACTGATGGAGAGTAGTAGAGAAACTGGCTATGAAAAATCCAATAATCACAAAGCCATAAATTTTTTATGATCTAAGGTACCAAATAATTCATCAAATATGAGGGAAATAGGACAACACTTTTGGATTTCAAGATCATTTCCCTTAAGTTGAAAAAAATTGGAATTAGAAGAAATACTTTCTTGATTTTGGTACAATCTCACGGTTGGTCGTTCCATGAACAATTCCCACTTCATATCTTAAAGAAATGAAGTTGAAATTGTCATTATTGAAGTGTTAGCATAACATGTGATAGAATGATGGGTCATTCTATCTGTCTCAAACAAAAGGTTATCAAAAGTTATCAAATATACATAAGTCCATCTATGGTGGGGTTAATCATATATGATTCCAAAAATGAACTTATACTTCATCTATCATAACACTTAAAATAAAACTAGTTTCTACTAACCAGGGACTTCCTGTAGGTCAGTGGTAGGTGATAAAGGCTTGTCGCACTTCGGTTGTGGGTTTGACTCCTACAACCTTGTCTGACGCGATAGGTTTTCGCACGTCCTGCAGGATGTCCTTTTTCTAAAACTATACTATTATAACATTCCAGAAATAATATCGAAAAAATGTTCTATCCATAAATAATACTATATAATGTACAACTTAATCCATTCCAATATTTATACTTATTCAAAATACATCTTTCCAATCTCATAGTATAAAGAAAACAATTACTGGAAAGGTCACATAACAAGCACGCGAATACCATCATTTATCCCTCATATATCACAAGATATTTCTTGTTGGTCACGTTCCAAACATGTGAATACCTTATTTGTGTATTCTCTTGAAAAATGAATACCCATTGAACCTTAGTGAAAACAAGAATGTTGTCAAAGGATAACTCTTTCCACATACCAAAATCCAAAAATTTCTATATACTCAAACCATGATATCACTTTGTCTTTATATCAGTCATGAGCTCATTAATACTATCAAACATATTATTTTCTCCTTATCCCTTCATTATGCACATATCATCTGCTTACCAAAAATATTTTAATCGCTTTTCATGGTTACCGGTAGCATATAATTATTTAAAAACACAATGGACCAATACATAGATATTCCAATATACCATAAAAGTACCTCAACAACATTATTCTTGAATACCAATACATAAACACTTCAATCAATTCTCTTCAATGATTGTAATGGAATAAGTCCTTCCTTGATTTAGAATTAACCTCTTAGGTTAGGGCATTGAGTTGGGTAATGCCCACGTTCTCCATAGATAAGACATTAAACTCCATAACACTCTGTCACTATATGACCCTTCTCTCCACACAGATAACATCTTCCCCTCTATTTGATGTATTAATCAAGGTTCTTCTTCCCTTATTTATAAATCTCAATCTTCTTTTCTCTATGCTCCTCACTATGAAAATATGAATAATATTTTACCTTCCTCTTATTTGATGTATTAGGAATACCACTAAAGTTTACCTTATTAATCATATATCATGATGACTGATTCAACATAATCACAAAATCTTTCTTTCTATTAATTACACAATTTCATTGCTCATAGTCACCAATTTGTTTATTGTATTCAATGTTGACCCAATTACTTTGGATTCCCTCCATTGACTAAAATGAAAAACCATTTTGTAAGAAACAATCAAAATAACAAGGAACCATATAATCATAAAAAGTCACTTATGGGACGTCGAACTTATCACACATTCTTTAATCCAGGACACCCTAGTTTCAACCTAGGATATTCATGATCGTCAACATAATTCTAGGACTGTAACCCATAGTTATACTAGATCATAGGGGAATCCTGAGACAGACCTTAGAAATATCTCTAGGGATCTCACTAAAGTTATTGCATCCTAGTTTTCAGAGGTTGACTAACCCTTTCCTCTGATACCAAATCTAGAGACCCAAAGCATGACGTACATGGAAATTACATTACTTTTGTTGAATACTTAATACATAACAAAAACAGACACCAAAGGACCATAATAGTATAGTGTCTTTGGAAACATGGAGCATAATTTTCCAATCATGGTGAAAGATCTTAAACATCTCCCATAAAGATCTTCCCCTTTTGTTTTCTTACCTAAAACATTTTTTTATATCCTGGGGAAAAGAAAACATAAAAAGGGTGAGCTCAAATTCTCAGTAAGGGTAAAGATAGATAACATAAAACAATCTATAAACATTTCAATGCAAAAACTTGAACATAAAATCTAAACATCAAAATCATGAGAAAAGACATAAATTTTAGAAGTAGGTAAGGCAAATATCATAATGGAGCATCAATAATGATAAAATATCATGGGAAAAAACATTTAATTGTGGTAAAACATTAATCACATGATATTATTTCCATAGTATCCAAGGCATTGCTGCCAAGACCATCTTAGTGGACAGAGTCCCTTTCGGAATCGAGTTCACTCCTCGTTCCAGTCCTGTATCACTGAACCAGATTAATTTAATATTCCAGCCATGTCTATCTCATGAGATATAAATATTTACCCAATCATTAGAGGGAGATATATGTCCCACCAATTTCATAATTAAATCATTCTTAATTGTGCCACAAAATAAACATAAATCATTCATCATAACCCAAAGAATAAAATGGATTTCATAAACATCATCCCATCATAAAATAATCCATATAAAACAAATGGATATCCTTTCATCATAAGAAAATTGAAACCATGTAAATCATAGAGACATTATACTTGAAACATACACATATGAAATAATTTCATCGTAGATGGAAAATGGTTTTGATAAAATAATTGAAATGAATTCTTGAGGAAAATATCCTTTCTTCTTCAAAATAATTTTCTTTTCACAAAATGCCATGAAATTTTAAAAGAAAATGAATTTATTGAAAATAACCATGAAATCTTGTAGATTAACCTTCATTAAGATAATGTGTTATGAAACCGTAAAAATCCATTCATGTCGTATAAGTTAAAAAAAAATTCTCCTCGTACTTTTGCGGGAAAATTCAAAAAGTTCCTCCTATTGTAATCAAAAGAAATATTCCTTCCATAAAAAAAATGTAAAATTCAAAGATGGGTAAACATGAATTTAACCATACATTGAATAATATTATAAAACATTTTTATGGACATAGATGAAAAATATAACCCTAGTAAATACTTACGTATAAGAAATCTCGGATAAAAAAGAGATTTGAAAAATTATCCCTTACATTAGGTCTGATATTCTTCGTACATATCAGAGACTCCTGTATAATGATTTAAATAATGTCATTTACTTATTATAGAATAATATTCATTGTTATGATATCATATATGGTTTACTTATGACTTTATATTACTCTTTCTTTTGTAAATTCAATGTTAAAGCGGTGTTTTGGGTAAAATCATTTTCTTTATCGTATGTATTTGGACATGTTGTTCTTGGTATTATTATTACTTATATCATGATTTACTTACTTCCATAATGTAAAACATGATTTATATATCATATATGTTCAGTATATATATATATATAATAGATAGATAAATGAAATGAAATACACCGTTTATGGAGATGGTAGGCCGTACGTACGCATGAACGTTGTTTTCCTTTCCTTATTGACTTGAATTGAAGTAATTGGATGATATATATATATATACATAAGTCTAGTCTCTTTATCATGTCATATATTTTATGATTATTCATTATATATACTTTATAATCATTCTTTAATGGTTAACATGGAGAATGAATCTCATCGCGTCGTGGAGACGGTAGTCCGTATATACGCACGATCAATGATATCGTTCCCATAATTATTGAATCAGAATCATTATGGTGTTATAATAACCATATATAGTTATTATTTACACCATTATACCCATCCATGAAAGGTGGCAGTGGAAAAACAGATTACACCACGACATGGAGACGATATTTCGTACGTACGCAAGCGCGGGGATTTCATTTTCCGTAGTACGGATAGAAGGTGAAATGGGATTGTTTCATAATTATAATAACATATGAGTATATTAGTGATACTGATGTTATTACTTTGTAATGAAAAAAATAATGAAGAATAAGTTGAAAATGTAAGAAACTTGAAAGAGTCGGTGGAAGAGATTACCTCTTCTTCGACGCACCTATTGTAAGCTTCCTCTTAAGGAACTAGAGTTGGACTTTTGAGGAGACCAGAACCTCTATAATGTTTCTAGGGATGTTGAGAAGGGAAATGGGCTGGATTTGGCTAAGCATGAAGGCTCAAAATTGTGTAAAGATTAGAGGGACGAGGTTCCCTTTTATAATGGAGAAGAGGGGCACCCTTGGAAACCTCAAAAATATTAATTTATATTAAATCAAACCCCACTTAAAAACTTCCAAAATGACTCAAATCCAAATATTAGATTATATAAGGTTTTAATATCCTCATCCAATAATATTTAGACATGTTTAGAATTTATATTAAACCTTATCAATTTGATTTATCCTTATATATTTTATTTAATCTAATTTGTGGTAATAATATTCTAGATTTTAAATTGTTATAAATAATTACTTATGTGTTGTTAATTATCTATAATTGGGTTATTTATGAAATTTTAGACCATATAAATTTCAATTTATAATTTTTGAATTTTTATTTGATTTTTGATCAATTTTTAATATGTTATTTTTATAAAATAACAATAGTGTTAATTTTGACACTATTCATTTATTTGAATTTAAATTAAATCCACAAAGAGTATATATTCAAATAAAATTTTTAATAGATTCCTAACATGTAATATTTATCTAGAAAATTTATAGAGAACATTAATTAGTTCATATAAGATTTATTATAATATTTATAAAACCATTTATTTGATATTTCTCTTAATAAAACAACAACTACATCATTTTTGTATAATAATTTAATATGCTTATTATTTTCATAAAGTTTAAAAATAAAATCATATGATGCAGATAAATATAATAACTTTCCTAATAATATTTTACTTAAATTTATCATCTTAAAATAACAACATTTAAATTTTTATATTTATTAAATTTTGAAGGTGACATCTTTGACATCATTTAAAATAATATAATATAAATGTCCTAATCTGTTTTATAAGGTTCAAAATGGTCTAAAAATCTACCCTTGAAATCTTAGGGTATATATATACTCTACCAATATGGTTTGGTCAAGTTTCTGGTCCTTTTGATAGGTATTAGTTTTTTTAATAAAAACTATATTATTGATTTTTCACTAAATAAATAATTTCTAAATCATTAATGTATAAGATATTAAAGTAATTAAATATTTCATAAAAATTACAAATAAATTACCATGATAAATAAAAACATTTTATATTTCAAATTAGTATTTTTAATCGAAATTATATTTTGTATAACCTTATATTAAAAATAATCTAATTATTAATGTTTGAGTGAGACATATTTCACTTTCATTAAAATAAAATAAATTAAAGGTCTTCATCACATCCAAGTGGGCTCCAATGGATTCCATTTCGACATAATTATTCCTTAGGACGAAATATAATCATCTAATTATATTAAGACATGTGTTAGGGTAATTTTATAAAATTATTTGTACCCTTAATTACCTAATTTATATTTAACTGTGGTAAATAAAATTTATCGTAGTTACTATTAACAATGCCCAAAAAAAGTAGCCTATTTACTTAAATTGTACCTACTGATTCCAAATATGGAATCAATTTTTCCAAATTCAAAACACATAAGTTGCATTAATTAATTTAAAATTTATCCCGTTGTCAGAAAAAAATGGGATTTTGTTTAAAACATTACAAAAGATTGAATTGATTTAACCTACGAATTCAATGTAAAATCAATGATACTGACATAAATTATATTAAATTGCAATATGATATTCTATTTATACTTTAAAATAATTTACTATTATATTTTAACCATATAAATTATCTCTATGAAAAAAGATGATTTTAAATAAAATTTAGCGTTTTTTTACTATTCATCAAAATAAGAACGTTGTCAGAAAAATATCAAAACATTATCCAATGTAAATTTTTATATCCTGATTCAAAAGAAGATTTTTATTTTTTAAAATTGAACTTATAAACTTTTAAAAAATTATATTTAAAATGGGTGCGCCATCTAAAGGTGGAAAAACTGCAATTTTTGAAAAATACTTATTTTACCCAAAAAAAGTATTTTGTTCTCATACCATGTTCTATAAAATTTGTAAGATGAAAAATAATGTTATAAAATTCAAAATGTAGTTAATACTATTAATAACAGCTAGTTGAAAATAATATTATAACCATATTTCGTTGTTTAGTGAAACCCGATATTGTGTACAAGACACGCTATCGAGGAAGGTCGCAATTGTGTGTAATGCAAGCCAAGTAAGGGTTGCGTGAAGTGAAAGACTGCTTTTTTGTTGCGTATAACAATATCCAACCATTTTTTAATTATAAATTATATATATATATATACTCAATGTTTCATAGAATAACTACTATCAAAAAAACATGAAATTGTGTGTAACACGATCCAAGAATAGTGTTGCGTATACTGCAAGCTAATACGTTGTTGCATATTGAACAAGCTAATTTTGGTGTAGCGTAAAACACAAGACATCAATGAAATTAAAAAGAATAATTCTCGTAAAATCTTGGGTTGTAACACTCAATCCAGAAACCACTGGTGTTGGAACTTAAACCACTTCCTTCTAATTTAAAATATGCATATCTTGCGGGTATTGACCAACTGTCTGTCATTATTGCCAATAACCTCTCTCCAAAACAGGAATCGAAACTGCTTGACCTTTTAGGAGAGTGTAATAAAGGAAATAGGATGGACATTGGCAGATATTCCTAGGATTATCCCATCTATTTTTATGTACCATATACTTTTGGATGACGAGGCTAAGCCCGTAAGACAATATCAACGCCGGTTGAATCCCACTCTCCTTGAAGTGGTAAAATTGGAAGTCAGTAAATTAATTGCTGTGAGGATAATTTATCCAATATCTGATAGTAAATGGGTTAGACGAGTGCAAATTGTACCTAAAAAATAGGAATAAAAGTTGTGTCAAATGAAAGTAATGAATTGGTTCCAACACGTGTGCAAAATAGTTGGCAAGTCTATATTGACTACCGTCGACTGAATCAAGACATGCGGAAGGACCACTTTACATTACCTTTCATTGAACAAATGATTGAACAATTGGTTGGTAAGTCCCATTATTGTTTCCTTTATGGCTATTCGGGTTATTTCCAAATCCATATAGCCCCTAAGGATCAAGAAAAGACCACATTTACCTATCCATTCGGCACATTTTCATACAGAATAATGCCTTTTAGCCTATGTAATGCTCCTGGTACTTTTCAGCATTGTATGTTGAGTTTTGTTTCTGAGTACCTTGAGAGTTTTATGGATGTATTTATGGATGATTTCACGGTTTATGGTTCTTATTTTGATGATTGTTTGGAAAACCAAGGTTCTGTCCTCCATCACTGCATTGAAAAAGATCTTGTTTTAAGTTATGAAAAATGCCATTTAATGTTTGAGCAGGGGATAGTTTTTGGGAATATCATTTCAAATAATGGAATTCAATTTTATAAATCTAAAATTTAATTAATTTCATCCCTTCCATTTCTTAAATGTGTTTGTGAGGTGTGGTATTTCTTAGGTCATTCAGGTTTTTACGGCTGATTCATTAAAGTCTTTAGTAAGATCGCACTTCCCTTATCTCGGTTATTACAAAATGACTCTGAATTTTTTTATGATAAAAATTTTGAAGATGCTTTCAATTCACTAAAAAAGAGTATCACATCGCCTCTCATCTACCAACCACCAAGGTGGGATCTTCCCTTTGAGCTTATGTGTGATGCCTCTAACTTTTCAGTTGGGGTTGTTTTATCACAAAGGGTTGAGGAGGCTCCTCATGTCATTGTGTATGCCTCGCGTACCCTTGACCCTACCCAGGAAAACTACACAACCACTGAAAAATAACTCCTTTATACTGTGTTTTCCTTGGAAATATTCCATTCATATCTTCTTGGGTCAAAAGTGATTGTGTTTTCTAACCATGCTGCTCTTCATTTTCTCGTAAAGAAACCTCATGCTAAGCCCCACCTCATTAAGTGGATGCTCCTCCTCTAGGAGTTTGAACATTAGATTAGAGAAAAGAGAGAAGTGGAAAATGTGGTAGCTGACCACATTAGTGGGATTTTCCCACCACTGGACCATCATGTTGACTCACCTCTCCCCATTGGATAATTCTTCCATCATGAGAAACTTTGTGATGATGTGTACCTTACCCCTGGTATAAGGACATTGTGAATTTTCTAGCAACTTCTAGGTTCCCCACTGATTTTATCTCTTAACAATCCCAGAGACTTAAACATGATTCTTGATGGTACATTTGGGATGACCCATATTTGTGGAGGATCTGTAGTGACCAGGTTGTTCGTAGGTGTGTCCCTGACAAAGAGATCATCTCTGTTTTAACCTTCTACCACACTTTGGCCTGTGGGGGCCACTTTGGCTCTCAACGTAAAGCTCGAAATTTCCTTGAATGAGCATTATATTGGCCAACATTGTAAATATATTCCCATAGGTTTTGTAAATCATGTACTCGGTGTCAATTCATAGGGAATATCTCAAAGAGGAATGAAATTCCCCAACAGCCCATGTTATTCAGAGAAATCTTCGATGCATGGGGAATTTACTTTATGGGGCCTTTTCCAAATTCATTTGGGTTTGTGTACATCTTACTAGCTATTGAATTTGTTTCTAAATGGGTAGAAGAAAAGGATAATAGGACTGATTCCTCTTGATTTGTTGTTGATTTTGTGAGGTCCCAAGTTTTCCGTAGGTTAGGTTTACCAAGGTTCATCATTAGTGATCAAGGTTTACATTTTTGCAATCGCAGCATAAAAATTTTGATTCGTAAGTATGGGTTTGTTCATAAAGTGTCTACAAAATATCACCACCAAAATAATGAAAAAACAGATATCTCAAATCAAGAAGTTAAACAAATCTTGGAAAAAACGGTACAACCCAATAGGAAAGATTGGAGTTTGCGCTTGGATGATGCACTTTGGGCGTACCGTACAGATTTTAAAACCCCAATCGGAATTTCACCATACATAATTGTGTTTGTAAAGGCTTTTCACCTCCCATTGGAGGTAGAATACCATGCATATTGGGCAGTTAAACAATGTAATATGAACCTTTCAGATGCAGGTGAGTAAAGAAAGAAGCAGATTCAAGAGTTGGAAGAAATTCGATGTTATGAATATGAGAACTCCCCGATCTATAAAGAGAAGACAAAGGATATTAATGATAGCATGATTCACCAGCGGAAGTTCCAAATTAGTGAGAAGGTCCTCGTGTACAATTCCAGGCTTAAGCTCTACCCAGGTAAGCTTCACTCCCGATGGCTCAGTCCTTATACTATTACTAATGTTTACCCTTTTGGTGCAATACAGATTTTTCATGATCAGAGTGGATGAAGTCTTACCATCAATGGGCAATGACTTAAACACTTCTATGAGGATTTTCCAAATAATTTGGTAGAGTAAATACATCTTCTCGATGCATCATACCAATAAAACACACTAGGTTTTATCCTTCCTTCTCACATTCTCAATTATTTCTGTGAGTTAACTGCACATTCTAGCTATGGGGGGGGATACATTCCTGGGTTAGTTAGTAATTTTCATTTTTTTTCTAATTTCTTCTCTTTTTGGACTTCTTTATGGTATTTTCATTTTTCCCCATCAACAATTTCAATGTTCCAAGATTTGATGATCATAAAGGGGGGAAAGTAAAAATACCATAACAAAGGCTAAAAAGAGTATTTGTATGAATTTAACATCAGGGAGTGACTTTTTTTTAGTGAATTGGTTTTCTGTCAATGATATAAATGGTCGTATCTATGCGAAACCTTTGAGATGATTGATTCCCCTTGTGTGGGTCGTTTTTGGGAAAACTGTGTCACTAATAACTCCAAAAAAAATTCACTAAACCACAAAGTGTGAACATTTCTTACATAATATATGGTAAATATATGTTAGGTTAATATTTTTCATCTTTAAATGATATTTTCATATGTTCGTTCCTTATCTGATCTATTTCATTACTCTACCAGATTGACATATGCGTGTGTACCTAATGTCTTACTATTGTATGCCCTCAAAAAAAAATTGTGTCTTGGGAAGGTCAAAAACCACTCCTCCTCAACCTTTGATCTTGTTATAACTATTGCAAGTAGTGTCGTGATGAGATCAAACAAGGGTTGAGAGATGAGTGTGATATTTGTTCCAAATTCAACATCAAAAACAAAATATAATAAATGAGGGGAGTGAATAAATGTGAAACATATGGGGATATCTAGGTTAGGAGCTTATTGTTTGACTTCTACGAATGTTTATGTGAGTGGGTCTTGAAATATGATTTCAAAGGATGTTGGATGGGTTCGGTGAAAAATAATTTAAACCTGAATAATGTTAGAATAACCTATATTTATTTGATAGAAAGTGCAAAGAATAACATGGAATGGGTTTCACACACACACATGGATATTTAGTGGAATGGATGAATTTTGAATTAATTTCTCATGTTGGTGTCGTGTATCTCTTTAAATTTAATTGTGATATGATTTATGAGATATCGTTTTCCATTTTCACTGGGAAGAACTCCTTGGTGTTGTTTTTGCATTGATAACATTACTATGGTGAATTAAAATTTCCTCAAATGATAAATCTTCATGATGTTGAAAATTTATATATATATATATGCATCATTTTATTTGGATATGTGACTTTTCCCAGGAGTGCAAATGTTTAGGTGTGGGGGTGTGATCGTACCATGATTCACTGTGTCATTTTCACCCTTACACCATCGTATTAAACTGAATTTGTATTATAAATTAAAATATAATAACACAATTAACATCATGTTTTATTCAATTATTTTGTGTTAAAAAGGGAAATGTTACTTGTTTTGATAATTTCATTAAAGGTAAAGATGATTTGGAGGCCCAGAGATTATCCAGAAGAAAAATGGGCCAAATTTCATGGCATAGCATGGACATCTGTCCACTATTTTGAATAGTATCCTATATCTGTGCATCCAAATGGGCTGAACATTTGTGGGAATGTCCAAAATTTAATAATATATATTTAATATCAAAGAACCCAATCCTGATTCGGCCTCTATATGGCCCATCCATACTGATCTGCCCAAGCCACCGAATATGCACAAAGTCAAAAGTGGCATTCTGTATTTAATCAATATCTCGGGCTGTAGTTTTCCAACAGTTTCCAAAAATTAGTTGGTGATATATAAGATGTGTGGATACAACTTTCTAGTTTGGTCAAAAGGTATTTTCAACTGTCTAATAGCCACAAACCATTCTCCAAGTGGTTTATCAAAATCTGGGTGCCCAAGGCCAATTCCCATTTTGGATATAAAAAGACACCTTGGGAACCCCATTTACATGTTCAACCAAGAGGAAAGGTTCTGCCATTTTTGAGTCCCAAAGGATTATTCTCAACATATTTAGGAGTTATAGAGGCTATGGAAAGTTCTACACCAACATCTTTCTCTTCCTCCTCTCCCATGGGTTTCTAAACCCATTTTTATCACCCAGGGAGGAATGTGATGTAATCCTGAGCTTCATTTTTTGTATTATATTGAATGATCTTTTTAATTACAGGTTGTATATTGTTTTGCTTCATCATCTATTCTAATTTTATTGGGTTATGTATTGGTATGTCATGATCAACTCATATGATCATGTTTGGGGGTACCCATTCATTTGATGTTTCACACACTGTTCACCACTTCCTTTTCCACTTTCAATTGCGGTGTTTGTGTGGTTCATATCGGTCAATTGAACTCACATTAGCATTGTCATTTCATGGTATCAAACATAAATAACATACAAAATTGGATAGAACATTGAGTTCTTCGTTTGTTGCCTTGGTGAGTTTTGGTTATGAAGTCAAACACAAATCACCCCATCATTGGTGGTGTCCAGTGAATCATTGTGTGTTTTCGAATGAACCCTAAGAGGTATCCAAGTATAAAATCAGTAAAATTATGTTTCTAGGTGTTACAAACTAGGGATTAAAAGATCATAACCCTATATTATGAAGCGATGAAATATAAACATCATGAGAGTACCCCGTGTTGATCACGTTTAATTAATTCTGTTAAACTCTACATTGTTTTATCGCTTTCATTTTCTATTTTCATCTTTAATAAAAAAACTCCAATGTTTTAAAAAAACACCATTGACCTTATACTTTGAAAATAAAAAACCTCTTTTTAAATTAGTTATCTAAGGCTCCATCGAGAGACAACCTAGGGTTGCTGCTATACTGCAGAAAATCTAGTCAAAATTAAACAACTGATTTGACGCCCTCGATAATGCGATCAATGAAAAATTAGTTTTACAAAAAAATTTATAAATAAAACAATTTTACATCATTTTTTTAATGAAATCATAGATTTTTCACAAATAACATGTCATATTTTTGAAATATATAAACAATGATGGTAATACTCTTGAAATATACAGCATCCATATGATCTAATACCCATGATGTAATCTACCATGAAATAAACAATCATAAATAAAAATACACCTATCAATTAGGATATATCTGATGATAAAATACATATTATACACTCAAAATCCATATATGGTATATGGTAGGATCTAACAAGTATTGAGTCTTACCAAATTCCATTGATATACAAGTGGTTACCTCCTAGTGGTGTCAAAAACACTAAGGCTACATGTCTCCAAATCTCAATGAATGTCAATGTTCCCATTTTTCAATGTTTGTAAATTTATAATTTAAAAAACCATATGAAATAATTATAGAACAACTTCAAATCCACGAAAATATTCCTTCAGGGTTAAAAATTTGATTTCTTATCCAATAAGAAAAATTCTATTTTCAAGAGAAACCCCCCATTAAAACAAAATCACTTTCCCTTTATCAATTCTTATTCATGAACTTCCATTTCAAATAGTAATAAATTTATATTAAAAATAATAAATTCAATAAATTAGAACAATTGAACAGTTCTACATAATTCAAGAGCATAGAAAACCAGACTTCCTTGAAATCATGGATTAGAAACAATAAGATCCACCTACAAAAGGCAAGTAACAATAAAGTATAATAAATTATTGATATAAATCATGATATGATTACGAATCCCAAAAAAAGATTATTCCAAGACCGTAATAAAGAGAGAGAAAAAGAGGAAGGATTTCCCAGAGAGGTAAAATGACTTTACTTACATATAAATTGTTGAACAGAGTGACCCAAAGGGAAGGGAGTCACACAAAATGTTCCAGGGTAAAAAACTTGATCGAGAGGGGTATGATAAAAATAACCAATGAATCCTCATACT
This sequence comes from Viscum album, assembly GCA_963277665.1. Lineage (NCBI taxonomy): Eukaryota > Viridiplantae > Streptophyta > Magnoliopsida > Santalales > Viscaceae > Viscum > Viscum album. The sequence goes on along the minus strand of OY728166.1, from coordinate 1,363,987,646 downwards.
CTTGAATGACATCCTAAAAGTTATAACATGACGATATACATGGTATATTATCCTTTAAACATTGTGAAAAAATTTCATATTATGTTGCCCAAGAATATCTTAATCTTTTTAAATTTAAACCATATTTCCACATTACATGTTATGTAACTCATGCATATCATGTATATATTCAAACTATATATTCATTTCACATGATTTGTCATACTAGCATTACACCTCATGAATCTCAATGACAGATCATGTCACTATAAAAAAAATAGAATAACTTGCTGGTTCATGATGATTTTCTAACAAATCCATCACTTCCCCATTACATGTATCCTCCCATATTGAGGTCTTAAATTCTCTCCCAAAAAAAAGGAAACCAATAGTAGAGATTAGAACATCACTGAGATAATGGTGATAGGGTTTTCCTGGCATGAATAAATTTTCCCACTTTTATAAATTTAATTTTCATTGAACATTATATTAGATGTATATAAAGTTATTTTCAATAAATATGATTTCCGTTATAATTTATCATATTTTTAAAAAGATCTAATTACGAAATATAAATTTTATGTTCTCTAAGAATTATTCAAAGATAAATTTCAATATTATTCTCCATATATAATAGAATTCATTGATGTTTACTTTACATTTATAGGGATATGATCCAAGGATACCATTATCAATCATTATTTGTATAATATATTTTTATAAAGAAATCATGAAGTGTCTATGAATCCAATTTCATTTCATTGGGTTATGTTATGATGAAATAGTTATAAAACCCATTACCTTTAATTCATTATTATATAATGAATGTCTTATGAACTTATGTCACACATATTAATGATTTTCAATATGTGACAGGTAAGACCTATATCACACTTATATGAATTGGTAATTATTGATATATCATGAGATTAATTGGAATGGAATGGGAAGAGAACCCATGTAACCATTGGATATTTTCCAATTTGATATTATTGGGTGTCCACCATAACAATTATGAGGGATTGGTTAATGAACCCATTAAACAATGATAGTCAGAGAAAATATCTATGATTATTAAAAAAATTAATTTATAAATTTATTATTTACAAAATATTATTTCATAGGTTGATGTTATTATCTCTAGGTTATGTTGTTTAATATCATTATGATTCATGTCTTATGAACTTCCAAGCATTATTAGATGACTTGAGATTATTATTTTTGATATGTAGGGTATTTTTTAGAAATACTAATTTAATGTTCTTATGCCCTAATTCTCATGTTATTCTTATATGATCATTAATATCTCCCTTGTTTACACTTAATGAGTATTAAATACCAACCTTTGTAATGGTTCATTTCCAAGATTATGATGAAATGTATTAATTATGAAATTTTTATAAATGGTGTTGGTTTGGAAGAAATAAGAGGGATATGATGTAGAAATTTTAGGAGCTAGTTTTTTCTGTTTCCATGGGTCCAAATATACTAGACCAATATGATTCTGGCATGGGTAAAATGTTTTGTAATCATTATTCATATATTAAGTTATAATTTCAATTTAAGAAAATTATGGATTTCTATAGTTGATTCGCAAGAAAGGTTTGGTTAAACTTTGGATTCTAGTAAGGTAAAACTATAGTTATAACTCTTGGTATAATTCTATGTATAGGTTAAAAAACACATGTATTGATAATCATTGTGATTGACTTATGTTAAAACGTGGGTATCATAAAAGAAGGTTTCATTATTTAGATATCCAATAAATTGTTTTTCATTATTATGTAGTTTTACACTCTGATTATTGTTCTTTAATCAATGATTTTTTTTTATTCAATGTCAAGAACCCAACTGAGACACATTAATGATATGTGAATTGGAAAATAACCTCATTGTTATATAGAGGAACTGAATGTTATGGAAGTTGGAATAAAAAAATCATGTTTATATGTTCACAAAACCCTCTCAATGGTTTAATCATACTGAATCATCCAAATGATAAAATTAGTGAAAATTATATGTTTATTCCTTCATCAATCAGTGTTTACCTACTTTTAGTGGGCACATCGATCCAATTGTCATTGAGTAATCAACCGATACCCCTAAAATGTTTTTTTCTGTTATTTAGTATTTGAAACATGATACACCTATTTTGGTTTTATATCATTTAGAAGGATAAGTTGATAACTGGTGGAATCCTCTTAATAACATTATAGAAAAAACTAAAATAGAATATTTGGATTGGGATGAATTGAAATGATTATTTTTCAACAAGTACTATACTCATATTCATCATAAAAAATTATGAACAATTCGTTGAGTTAAATTATAATGTTGATGAATCTATTGGTACATAGGAATAAAACTTCAAAACAACTCTAAGGTATTCTTCTTGTATTATAATCCAATGTAAATATAATGTCAATTAAATTTTCATTGGAATAAAGAAAATCCTTTAAAGGGTGTTATCTGTAAGGTACTACAATAGAATTTAAAAAAATTATAATGTTATATGAATGTGGAAATATATATTGGAGTTCCCCATAGCTCTCATGGTATTGACATGAATAGAAAAATATAATAAAATGAAATTATGAAAATCATAAGGATATAAAAATAATATTTTTCTTTATTATAAAAATTTTGAAGGAAAAAATGTGGATATTATCAAATTTGAAGTGTAAAATGATTCAGGTGTGGAATGAATGTCATCATGATATTAAATATTGTTGTGATTGGAAAGAGTGAGATAATAATGAAAATAGAGAGAAATATACATATAATTCACTACCCACACAATAGATTTTTATATTAATTGATTATCATTATTATGAGAATTGGTTCAAAAATTCAAAGGTTAAGGCTTTTGACGACATCAAAAAATTCTAAATCCCATAGATAAAGGAACTTATGTTTTTATTCGCTTTTTTTATGATCAGTATGATTATGATGTGGGGAGAGAAATAATTACCTTCCACTCTATAACAAAAAAGTTACAACATGATTGATGATCCACTCACTATTTTACAAATAAAAAATCATCTGAGGGTGTCATAATACCACCTCCAAAATTTATATTTATTTATCATTAAAACACCCAATGTAATGATAATCTCATCAGAAATCATTGATTCATATCTATTTTAATTTTGTGATAACATTTTCTTATAAAACATGTCATTAATCCTATAATTTCATTTGATGTAATTGTTAGATTTTATTGGACTTATTTATATATAACCCCCATAAATTACCTAACAAGGGATGTTACATTTAATATTTCAAACCATCCTATGATCTCCTATCAGTGTGAAGAGAAACATAAACTTCCAATGGACATTGCAAACCTTTTATGATTCATGATTAAAAATAAATGGGTGAATTTAATTTAGAGGGCTATGGAGAAACATATCATTTATTATATTCGTATTGTGTAGGGTATTATTGATGAATATTTTTGGAATTGTTTTTGGTATTCTAAAAATTATTGAATTTTAGTTCATTATAGAACCCATACAAGGTGCTATAACTATTTCCATGAATCTATATAAATCAAACCTGTTTGAGTAGCAAGAGTTAAAGAAGAAGCTCCAGGAGAATATTTATACTCTATTCATTCATCCATGTGCATCAGCTTGGGGTGAACCTATTTTAGTTAAGAAAAAAAATGGTTCAATGAATATTTTCATTTATTTTAATGAACATAAAAGAATCACTATCAAGAACAAGTATCCTCTTTCCCATATTGATGAATTTTTTAATCAACTTCACATATCATAATACCTTTACAACATTGATATTTGATCTGGATATCATTAATTCAAGGTCAACAAGGAAGATATACCCATGAAATCATTCCATTCTAGTTATATACACTATGAATTTATAGTGATTCCATTTGGTATTACAAATTACCCTACTATATTAATATAATTAATGAACAAAATCTTTATAAATGACATAGATCATTTTTTGAAATTTTTTGAAGATAATATTATTTTATATTGAAATTAAAATGAAGATCATGAATGCAACATGAGGATTTTGATAGTGACTACGAGGAAAAAAAATATTAACGTTAGATTTACCATATGTGAATTTTTTTTCTTAATTTTTCCTTTTGGGGTCATATAATCTCATTTCAGAGTATATTAGATGGCCCATAAAGTGATTAATTTATTCAGTATTAATGAAAGCCGACTACTATGATTGAAATCCAGAAATTTCTTGATTTGGATGTATATTTTTTGTTCTTATTTTAGAATTGTTAATAGATATTGAATCCACCAACCAAGTTAACTATGAGGGATCTATGTGCCTTTTGATGGATGAATTCAAGGAATGATCATTGGAAATCGAATTAAAGATAGTTAGTGAACCTATGTTTACAATACCTTGTAGTGGAGAAGTTTTTTTAACCTATAGTGATGCATCAATTAAGGGACTAGGATGTTTCCTCGTGTAGACCAATATGGTTATAGAATATACCTCATGAAAATTTTTGGTCCATAAAAAAATATCCCAACTCATTATTTTCAGTTCTCTAGAGCATTTTTTCATTAATGATATAGAGGTATTATATTTATGAAGAAAAGTGTGACATATATAATGATCACAAGAAGTTTATTGAGTGTTTTCACTTGAAAATATATAAACAAGATCCAGGAATGGTTGTTGGAGATAATTATTGATTATGATTTCACTGTACATAAACATCCTCTGAAAGGGAGTAAGGTAGAACAATCTCTATGTTGAAATGATATTTATTTCTTATCTGATATGATTATAATAAATGATAACTTTTTTATCGAAATCAAATTTATGGATCATGAAATATAAATAGAAGAGTGAAAATATTATCTTTCTCAAATTATTATTCAACCATATATCCATGTGAAGATTAAAGATACATATAAGAAAGATATAGAGATTAAAAATTTGGTGACAAATTTTCATGGGTTCATCATTTATTGTGATGGAATTATAAAGGTTAAGAACTCAGTTTGTCTCCCATCAATTATGTATTTGAGGAATGAGATGATGGATTAAAATCTTAGTTCTTTATTCTTTTTTCATCCTAGATTAATGAAGATGTATAGATATTTGAATGAATATTTCTATATGGAAGACATGAATAGAAATATTAAAGAGTATGTTTCTATGATATTATTATGATAATAGGCTTGGGGTAAAATAAATTAGTTTATTGTTGTGTAAAAACACATAACCATACTACAATGTATTTGGGAAAAAACAACACGGATTTTGTCATCATACTCCCTGAATGTTCTAATGGGTATTATATAATATGGGGTCAGGTCGATCACCTAATGAGGTAACAATACTTAATTATATTTAAAGAAAATTGATCACTTTTTTAACATACTCTATTATAAATTATTTAAATGGTAATATTTCATGTTGTGGAATTATAAATTTTATTTTATTGAGATAAGATGTTTACATTGATGTGATGGAGAAGTATTCAATAGGATATTACTATAGAGTTTCATTTTCGCACTTCTTATCATCCTTACAAAGATGTTCATTGTAGGAGGAGAAGTAAATATATTGAATAAATTATGATACCATAATCTATGGATCTTAAATGAGGTTGGGATCAACATTTTCTTTTGGTGTAATATTTCAATAATAGTAGCTTCCACTCAAGAATTTAGATGTCTTTTTTATGAGGCCCTCAATAGTATGTAGTGTATAACTCGAATATGATAGAATGATGTTAGAGAATGAAAGTTATTGGGAGATATCTATATGTGTTAATTCATGATATGGATTGATCTATTAAATAAATCATATGTGGAGAATAGAGTTGATAAATTATTAAATCTGAAAAATTATTGAACAATATAGATTATTAATTCATTGAAAATGTATTCATATGAATATCTCCCATTACGTGGGTGGTGATATTTTGATAAAATTCAAATGTAATCTCTAGTAATATTATTCTTTTTTAAATTTATGATCATAACGGGGTAGTATCTTATCGATTGGAGATTCCATGAAATATCTCTCAAGTTTATGATTTGTACCATATATCTCTCATGAGGAATTATATTCCCAATCCTTCAAATTTACTTACATATGAGGTTTTAAAAATATAGTATGAAATTTATTATGATGGAAAACAATAATATAATATAGACCGGATATAGAAAGTGATATGAAACATGACCACTCACCTAGTAAATTTTCTATTGAAAAACCACGATTTTAAGAAAGAAATATGGGATCCTAATGAAGTAATAATGAAGAAGTACCCTCTTATGTTTAAATCATAGTTATAAATTTCAAGATAAAAATTATTTTGAGGGGTATAATGAAACAACCAAAAAAATTATTAAATATTAAAATTTAAATAATTTTATATCATTGATATCATGTGTTACACACAACACCAAGTTTAAACGAACAAAACAACATTATTAAATTTTTATATTTTTATTTTAATATACCTAATGGTTTGTCATGTATTAATAGTTACAACTAAATTATGAAATAAAAATTATATTCACTTTTATAAAATTAATTCAATAGACCGAATTCTAAATAATTAAAAATATTGTGGAAGAAGAGATTTTTTTATAAAAAAGCGTCTTTATTCATGGAGAAATTATACTAAATTAATGAATATGGGTGAATTATTTAATTAAAAATATATATTATTTAGTTTATCATATTTTTTACAAATTAAACATATATTTTAATAAGAATATTATAAGAATAAATCTGGTTTTATGGTTAAAATTTAATTTATCTAAAAAGTAGTTTGGTCACATTTTTTCACATAAAGTAAAAATAATCTTTACCACTTATAGGTTTTAAATTAGATAAAATTAATTAAATATTAAGAATAAAATTTATTATATTTGGTTATTATTCATCTTTCATGTTTGGTCAATATTAATAGTAATCGTGGTAACATTTATCACCAAAGTAAAGGTTAATTTTGGTAAATCTAGAATAAAATATAAGTGATAAAATAAATAATTATTCATAAAAATTATTATTGAGGTAAGATAATTTGAATATTAAAATATTGTTTTAAAAATGTGTTTATAATTCAAATTATGGTAAAAATGACTCATATATATTTTATAAGTCAACGTTACTCATAAAATTTTCATCTTTTCAGAAATAAATTATCTGTCCTAATGTGGAAAAAGAAAGATATGATCAAATATTTGGGTTTATTTTGAGATTAATAAAACATTATTGATAGAAATTTAATTTTCATTATTATTAATTAGATGAAGGCATTTATTTTGAATTCAACATATATGAAGCAATAATCGTTTTAATAAAAAATATATAAATGATATTAAGAGTATTGAAAGTGATTTTGTTTGAATAATTTAATACGAGTGATGCTTTTTATTGATATATATGAAATATTAGGATGGTTTTAAGTAGTATATTTTAATTCACCCTTTCCCATGATGTATTAATGTAAAATGATATGAATACTATCAAAATTGACAATAATAATATTTTATCGAAATTATATATTATTAAATTATTATAAAATAATAAATATATTGAAATCAGATAAAGAAGAATTGAGAAGGTATAAAATTTCATATAATAATTATTAATGGTCCAATATTCAACTTTATGATTAAAATTATAACCATTATTATTAAAAAAAATGGTTATAATAGTTAAAATTAAAATAAGATAATGACAGGTTAATCAAACTGATATGAATTTAAATAATAAGAAAACATCTCTATGTTATATTGGTGAATGGGATTACAAATATAGAGTAAATGTTCTTTGAATATATTTATATTTGGAGATATTATTATTTTATATTAATTTATTATAATATATTCAATGGTTAAATTCAAAAACTACCCCTCACCTCAATTATAAACGGGAACAACTTCCCTAATTTCATTACACCACATAGAGCCTTCTAGTTTGAAAAAAATAAACCTATTTAACTCATAATCTTCCCTAGAAACAAGATATTGGTTTCTTTATCCAAAAATAACAAATTTAGATCCCTTTATAAGATATCTAAAGTAGTCATCCGAAAGAAGAGGTAATCACACATACATATCACATTTTTTTCTACTATTCTTTATCATTACTAAATATATTTTATTTCTTATACAAAATTATTTAATTATCCAAAATATTATTTTGTTTTCATATTATTATGAAAAAATATTATACACCCACCATCCCATCAAATGAAAAATTAATGTATCACTCATTCATATGTACGAATTATCATCTTCACATAGCGATATAGTTCATTTTTCATTAAAATATTTTATATGTGGGTATTATAATATTTTTAATGGTTTTATATTATATAAATCGATCAATTATACGTATGGAATAATAATTTCAATTATACATTCTTACCACTCGTTCCTTTCAAAAATGATAATGTTGCTCGTGCGTATGTGTGGACTACCACTTCTACAAAGTAATGTGATTTTTTTATACAAATATTAATTTAATTTTAATGAGAATTAATTTGATTCATATATGTGAAATATATGATATAATAATTATATTACATTTTTTGAATTAATATTTACCTTTCTTATTCTCCATCCCTCAAAAAATGAGAACAACATTCCCACATACGCACGACCTACCGTCTCCACGAATGGTTTAACACATTTTTATATCTTTATAATTTATTATTGAATATAAGCATGTATATAAAGAATATATATTATATTTATATAAGTATAAATATTATGAAGATAATGGAACCAAAATACTTTTACAGTGACCAGAACAATGAAATTGATATACTCATGATAAATGAAACTGTTATCACCATAGAAAAAGAATTTTAATAGTGAATTGTTGATAAAAAGTGGTTGTTTAAATGTTATAAAAGGGATCATATTTGATATTATAATTATGAAAATTATAGTTATATATATATAATAAATTTAAGTTTATTAAAAAATATTATTTTTTTGTTTCAATGAAATAATAACAAAAATCTCATTAATATTCTTGATTCTGTATGTTTTAGTCTATGCTGGAGAATATTTTTATTTAATATCCAGATATTACAAAAAAAATATAATATATATTCACCATTTACAATTATTATTTTAATTTATTTCTACCCATGTTTTATTTTTTACAAAAAATAGTTTGTATGAAATCTATTTTCCATTCCACAAATAATGTTATTTGTGACTTTTTCAACAAAAAATATAGAAGGAATTGTTTTCTATCATATAAATCATGGATGTGTTTTTTACAAAATAATGACTAAATTTTTATTTGAATCTATGTAATTAATTTTACATGGTAATATAAAAAAATCCTTTATAATTGTATGGATTTTTAAAAAGAAGTGATTTTGAAATGGAAATGTATTTTTTTCTCAATAATTATTCTAACTAATCATTCAATATCATTTTCCATATATAGTGACATAAAGTTATGTTATAATTTCTTTACTATTAATTTAATCTAATGATACCATGTTTATTACATCTACTAATGGGTTATGTTAATTATAAAAGGGTGAAATTACTATGAAACCAATTTTATTCATTTGGGTTCTGTTATAATAAGAAGTTTATAAACCCCATTTAATTTAATATGTTCATATATCAATAATTCCTTTTTATCTTATGGAACACATATGTATTATTTTCATTATTGTATAGATGGAAAATATTACTCCCTCTAATTCATTGGTTACTAATTGTTATCATAAGAGATACATTTTACTAGAATACGGACTGAATCGTGTTCAGTAATGGATATTTCCACTATGATGGTCCTAGGAGTGATCCTTCACTACTAAAATGGATTAGGGAGTGTAATCATTCAACTATGATCGTATTTTAATGTATCATTGATTACTAAAACCTCACAACATTATTTTTTTTAAAATATATTTTTTTCAATTGACATTTCCCTACATTATATTGATGAAAAAACCTTGAATATTCACTGACATAAAACATATAAAACTAATTTATACCTTCCATTCAAATGATTTACATTTTATACAAATCATTCCTCTTTAATTTTTATTTTAGATGGATTATAATTCCCATGTTCTACTTCTTCTGATTTTAATGCTTCTTCATAATTTAGTCATTAATACTTCTCTATTTAATAAATCATACTATATGATTCCTTATATGTATGGAATTTTCTTTCATCAATAAATAAATATGGTAAAAACTATACAAGATGAAGGTAAATTTCATGACTTCCATAAATCACAAAATTATTTGTAACACAATCCACCTGATAATAATAACACAGTATAATCGTTCTATAACATTTAATAGTCAACATCTAAAAGTGATTAGTCACTGTATGTTTATTATTGAACATCATATAATATTTCTCTCAAATAAATAAGTGAAACACAACCTTCTTCCTAGAAAATAATAACTCCAAATCAAAACTCTAGGCCATAAATTATAGTATCACATCAGCTGAGGACTGCCTAATAATAAGGGAGAATAATAGTTTTATAACTATATTTTGGGAGTTGAAATAGATCAATGTTCCCCTACTGGTTTAAAATGATTGTTGGAAATACTCGGAATAAAAATTATTATTCTAGGGAGAGTATAGTTTTAGATAATGGAATCCTCTATAAATTATATGTTGACTGGGAAGATTTTATAAAATTACCACTTGAAGAGACCCTATAGAGAAGATTCCATGACTATTAATAATGTTTTCTTATAGCACATTTCATTTACAAGTAAAAGTGTAAAAGAAAAGTGAGCTTTTAGAATATAAGGAATAAAAAGTACATTTCCATTAAAATATTGATATATCTAACAGTGGTCATATATATGATAGTGTTGAAAAAAAATCTAAAGGGGGGAATCTTTTATAGAAAAATTATTTAGTGATGTATTTTTTTAGATCCATAAAACCAAGAAGTATATGTTGTGTATTGGTATACATTAATTTCTTGAGAGAAAAATATACACATGAATAATATTAGTAATCTAAATAAAAAATAATATTATGGTATGAAATGGTTAATGGGTAGTGAAATATTCTCTATTTCTAGCACAATGAATATGGTGATGACATTTAAATATTATCCAATAATGGATAATGAATTAAATATAAATTACTAGAGGATATAAATTTCGTATACAATGGTTTTGATCTAAAGTCTTTATTTATAATAATTCTTATTGTGACCCATACTATTCATACATATATATATATATATATTCTAAATAGATGGTTATTTATTACATAACATAAGGATGCACTCCAAAATCATATTGGTCTATTTCCATTGGAAACATGTTCCCATAAATAAAAAGGTCATGAATGATCTACAAAATCTCCAAAAAAGTTCTTCATAATTAGAACCCTTCTTAGAAATAATATTTCTGATACATTGTCTCATGACCTGGGGAAATGAAACATAATAAATGATGAGAACATATAATATGTATGGGTTAAAAAAGTATATATCAGTAATCACATAAGCATTACATTATCATAACAGTGTGAGAACATGAGATTTACACTATAAATAAATGTCCTACACATCATATAACATAATCATGATTCATGGAATGAATAATTTTATTTCATAGGATATTAATCATAATGGAATCAAATGACCATCTTCATGGGAGTATAAAATTTTCATAAAACATGGAATTTTTTCATAAAAATAAAATTATAAGATTTTTGACATGTATAAATAAAAATAATATCACTCATCATGTTAAGGAGAGGAACATTATCCCCCACATAATATTATTTACATGAACCCAGGTCCCTCATTATCTTATAAACATGATAAAAAGGTCAAAACATAAACTTATAGACTTGAAAACAGTTTCGTGTATTATCATATAGGGATTAAAAACCATTATCCCACATAAAAATGTTGACATGAAAATATTTTCATGAATAAAATAATTAAATCACGATTTATTAATAATTAATAAATTATTTGGATAGATATATATTTCCCACCATTCAATAAATTATAATAAAACATATGAGTTCTATAAGATCATAAATAAATTATAATCTTAGAACAAATAAAGATTTAATTACCATTTAATCATACTATATGAAACTTGAAATGGTATGACGATCATAAAAATATTTTGTTAGTAACCATTAACCATGAATGTAATGAATAAATATGGTATACTTGGATCATACGCATAATAAGTTTTAATTGACAACAAATTATTTCAACTTATATGGTAATGTATTTTGAAATATCACTTCAAATATTTCATGAGTAGAATAATAATTCTAATTTGAAACCATTAATTTAAAATATAAAAAATTAAATGTATTATTTCATAATTTTTTCCAATATAACCATGTAAAATGTAAAATAAAACATAAAGTCTTTGAGCACTGTTGATGGCTTGAAATCCCATTAATTTAATATAAGTAATAAAATTCCTTTCGTAATTTTGTAAAATTCAAAATTTTCCCTTTTTCAAAATAATACAAGTATATTCATTTTAAAGTATTTTTTTAGAAAATATAAAACATGGGTAAAAATGAGTTTAAAAATCATTACAAAATATTAAAAAAACTTCTTAAAAAAACATTAGAGGCCATGAATATCGATGAAAAAGGATATTTGACTGAATATGTATACAATATGGATTTTTTTTAAAAAATATATTTTATTTATCTAGAATACATGTGGTTAATAATACTAAATGAAAATATATATTCTCGTTAAAATAATAAAATTATGATAATATTCACTAGTTTATTAAGATACAGATCACATTTTTTCATCATCATAAATATATACATAAAAATTCCCAAAAATTAATGATATTGTAGCATAAAACTCATAAAACATTGCTATGATTTTAATCATAATCACTATAAAATTATTAACCATAAATTGACATGTAAATAATCATAATTTTTATGAGAATAATCATAAAAAAAATTCATTGGTGTTATATACACCACAAAACAGAAACAAGTGGTGAATACTCAAGATGGTGAAACCATGGTAAAGCCTATGGTTGAAAAATATATTTAAAAAATAAATATAAAGTATAAAATAAAATGGGTAATTCAAAAAAGTGTTGAATATTTCATGTGTCCCATAGAAATAAAAGTGGGACAAAAAATCTATAACCCTGAGATTGGGTTACATCGAATGTTACATATCTGATTTTATAATAATGTTAATGTATTTTATATTTCTATAAAATGATCAAGTAAATTATTTTTATATCATATATGTGTGTGTGTGTTTGAGTGTGTGTTTAGATTCAAACATAATGAGAGGGATAGATAAATGAATAACACTTTTCATAAAGTTGGTGGGCAGAACATATGCATGAATGATGTATTCATTTTTTATGGATAGAATATAAGAAAGATATAAAATAATTTTTCTTTTTAGAATACTTATCATATTATATAAATAATATATATTCCTCAATTGAAAATTCCTTAAAATCCATGTAACATCCAAATGAAAAATGAAACAAAATTCTTCATAGACATGGTAGTCCACATATATGCATGACCAACATTGTCTTTTCCCAAAAGTTTGGATGGTAGGAAATAATTTTTTTAATTACCATTATAAATGAATAATTTGTTTAAAAATATCATATAAAAACATTAAAACCATCATAATACTAATTTATATAATACTTTTCATCAAAATAAATTTTATCATTGTGTGGAGGTGGTAATTTATATGTACCCATGAACAGTACCTTCAGTTCTAATTTGATGAGAAGGGGTGGATAATTTTTATTTTATAGTAATAATTAAATTTAATTAATATTATTATAATTAATTTATTATATTTTATGATTATAACATATTTATTTGAGTTAAAATAATATTTAGAAAATATTGATTGATTAATGTTATTACGTCTTCTTTCAGACGACACCTTCAGATATCCTCTCATTGATTCCAATGCTAAAATTTTAGGAGGAAAAAAGATCTAGATTGTGGATAAGGATGTTGAAAAGTGATTTTTAGGGTATGGTTGATCTAGAAGGCTAAAAATTCTGTGACTAATAAAATGGTGGGGTTCCCATTAATAATTTAGTGGAGTCTCACTATTGGAATTTCAAAAATATTAAATTAATATAAATTAATTTTAATATCCAATTGTCTCCAAATTGATAATATTATAATATAATATGATTAATGTCAGAATTAAACTCATTAAATAAAAAATTATCACATTTGGATTACATTTATTAACCTTATATTTTTCATTAACCATTCGTTAACCCTTTTGACAATTACAATAATAATAAAGTAATATACTCTTTAAGTGTTAATAATTTTACTATTAAATGAAGAAAACCAATAGATATAATATATATTATTTTTTAAACCATGTACCCATTATTTGGAGATATCTAAAACCTTTTTAGAGTTTTAAATCACATCATAATATATTGTTTACTATAAAATATCAATGATTTTATTTTTAAATATATTCATTTAATCAGGCATTAAATACATCAATATAAAGGGGAATTCAAATATAAATCATTCACACATATTTAGTATTTCAATTAAATCTATTAAAATTGTTTGAATACATTAAATCATTCAAATTATATCATATTTGATATTTTTCAAATCATTTATTTATTTTTATTGTTGTTTTAATAAATACTATAGTATATTTCCACCATAATTTACGTTAATTATATAATATATAAATAATAATAATAAATTAGTATCATGAAAATAATTTCTTCTATCTAAAAATATTAATTTATATACATTGATAAATTCTTTTTGAACCTATTTGGAAATGTAATAGATATTTCAAATGTACATTGTGACGTTTTTTATCAATCATTGCATAAAATATTAAATATGTAAATTTAATGGATAAATATCTATTAAATAAATATATTTTTATAATAATATGATAAGGGTCAAATTAACATTATCTAATAAGAATTTATATGAAAAAATTTCGCATCATCACTTTCTTTTAACATAGATTATGTCGATTTACCCTCTACAGAGTTGATAAAATTTAAGCAAGTTACTACTCAAAATAATTAAAAAAAGTAAACTATTGACCAAATTAGAAGATCATAATTACTAATGTATATTAAATTTTATCCAATTAAATTACAAAATTATATAGAAATTAATTTTATAATAAGTACACAAAATGAGATGTAACTATATTTTAGAAAAATACGATTTTTAATGCCTTTTTATATATAAAAACGTTCTCGTGAAAATTTAAATAATAAAAATGATTTTATTACACCAAATTTTATGTTAATAATAAAGGGGAAAAATTTAAATATTATAATACTATAAATTAAATGAATATTTTTAAATGTTGGACACGAAAATTTAATTTTCAATAAAAACTGTATTTTTCACAAATGAATGAAAATAAGTCTTTTTAGAAAAATCACAAAAAATAAAACATATATATTTTTAATATGAATTATTGTAAAATTATATTATATTTATAAAAGAATATTTATATTCATTCTAGAAACTAATTATAATCCTTTAACATAAAAAAGAAATAATAATTATTTTTGAATAATTTTTTAAAGTGTAAAATAACATTTCTGAAAATTTGTTACTTATTTCCGAAGAGTTAATCATGGAATTTTCAATGATAATTTCTTTTATATATATGTATTAAGTTATTTAATTGTATTAATACCCAAAAATTTAATGTCTATGTAATAATTTCTATATTTCAATAATAATATAATGGGGTTTGTTTTTTATTGTTGTTATGTTTCATTTATGCTCTTGAATAGAGTGTTCATTTAAAATAACAGGGTGTTAAATCCCCCACCCCATTAAATATATTATTCCACAATAATTTTGGCTTATTTTAGGTGATTTTTTTTGAAATTAAAAATACCTATATGGAGTATCCACATCAAAAAATCCTTAATAAAAATCATGTTAAAATTATTGAAATAGAACCCAAAATGATTTAAAAAAACTACGTTTCATATTGTGATAATATTTTAGGGATGTAAAAATATTAATATGGAAGAGAAAAACTACTCCCAATGACTAATAGATAATGATATAGAACATTTCCATTATAAATTCAACCATCACATAAATATAAACCATTGACAGGATAAATGATCATTGACTTCTCTATAAGAAATGTATATGTAAAATTATTTTATTTAAAGTTAATCTTATTAAATTTATTAGAAGAGTTTTTTATATTGATAAATATATAGAGGAAATAATAATAATTGATTTATTTCTATTTTATAATCACAATATCATCCTATAGGTGTGCTTCTATTAATATTCATATCATTAATTATATAAAGAGATGATTATTTGAGTAAAAAATACATGATTAAAGAAAATTTAAAAATTAATTTTATCAATAAATAATTCATTTATCCTCTAAATATTTTCTAAATCCTATATGTTTATTACTTTTTTTGATAAATTAAACTATAATTTTTAAAAATAGCATCCCAATTCTTTCTTAATCCATTCCAAAATTAGTTAACGTTATGACTTCTAGAAAATATTATATACAATATTGAATAACAAAAAGATATTTGATCTCATATCCTTCCATGAAAAAACATATTAATAATTTTAATCACTCACTATATCTTATACAAAAATGTATAAACATTGGTTATATATTATACAATGTATACTAATAATTTCCAAAAATGTCACAAAAATCATAATTGATTATAAATGATAATTCACCCATTATTCATCAAATATATTTTATTTTAGCAAAAAAGAATATGAATATAATTTTTGGGTTCATCCTTGTACTGATAGATGGTCATAGGTTTATTAAAAAATTTATTTCTTTATTCTATAAAAATCTTTGAATATATAATGGGAGATATGTTGAATTCTGATAATATCATAAGTTTTATATAAAGGATAAGATCATCATATGGATTATTCATATAAACATAAACATGGAATCCCATATTCTACAGTGGGTGAAAATTGTTACTTAATTATCATGATTCACTTAAACTATTGTAGTTTCATACGCAGTCTCATTTTTCCTTGACTTCAAAAGCTTTTGTGACTTATAATATTAATTGGACCATGGATTAGTGATTTTATTTTAATAATTACCAACTCATTTTGATTATTTAACTTTAGTGTGAGTGAATTATTATATAGAGATTTATCTCTAGTAATCCTCTTGATTAAAATATTTACATTACTTTGAAATTATATTTCATGATGTCTAGTATGTAGAAACCTGAAACATTTTCCTCATTCTTTTAGGTACTCACTAGTGTGGTCCTTTCTATTTTTTTGAGTATGTCGTTGAATATTTTTCATCCCTCCTTGTGAGAAACCACTAGAGCATCCATGAAGTTTTTTCCTTGTTTTCATGTCACTATAAATTTGAGGGTTTCTAGCTTCCATTTCAATTTTTCTTTCATATAAAACTATTTATCCAATGATTAAAAATTCAATTATGACTTATGAATTTAAATGGATTGACATTAATGAAAGAAAAAACTTCAATAAAATGTTTTTAATGGAATATTATTAAACCATAATAATACATTTAAATTCTTGTAAAATTATCATCATATGTTCTAGTTGATTCATCATTACTCTTTTTAAGATCAAGGTATTCCTTATCTTATTTTTTAAATATAATATTAGGAAATAATTAATGAAAAATATTTCCATAAACTCATCTCATTTCATGTATTCAATTTACTTCTCTTCCATTTTATACATAATAATATTCCACCCATTATCTTCTTCACTTCAAAACAATAAACAACTAGGACATGTTTTTTAGGGTATTATCACTGGTTTTTTTAAAGGAATAACCGAAGATAATTATTAAGTAGAAAATGATTACAAGTGTCTAAAGTACGGGATCATGTTACAATATTTTTCATGAAAAGTAATCAGATCAGAGGGGAGGAAATCAAACTAGCTGATTTCATGATTGACCCCCCATGTTGGCAAGGCCATCTACATCCGTGTTGGCTTCCTGATATACTTTTGTGATAATACAATTGGTATCTGTAAGCGAACAGTTTCAATCCATCCAATGAGTAGTAATTGGCCATGAAAAATTAGTTACACTATTCCAAATTGCTTTCACAATGGTCGTCGAGTCACTTTCAATCCATAGATTTTTTCAACCAAAGAGGATGGCAAAGTCAACGACATGGATCAAACCAAGCATCTCAGCTTCTAGGGATGTTTCACAGCCACATTTCCAATGAAACAATCATGAATATACCTGATATAATTCTTAAATACCTCACCACACACTGTAGGACCCGGGTTTCCCTCGAAGGCACCATCAATATTGATTTTGATCCATCCAGGTAGAGGGGATCTCTAGAACAACTCTAGAGTGTGATGTGGTTGACAGAAATTTCCATTTATTTGTATCCACTTCAAGATACCTATGTATTGTATGGTGTTGTGACAATGACACCTTTTTAGTAAATCAACATCATGTATAGAAATAAGGATCTTCAACCATCCTCAATTCCGATTCAGTGATCAATTGTGATGGATAATAGCATTTCGATCATACCAGATCGCATTGTGGAGTTTAGAAAATACATAGAAGAAAAGGTTATTGATTTGTTAAGAGCTTTCCATTTCGACACAATTTTTTAGTTGAGTTCTAACATAGTCAAAAAATAACCACCAATAATAAAAAGTTTCAAGAATATACTCCCAAAGAGAAGAAGTAGTATCACAAGAAAGAAAAGGGTATTTGGAATATTCCATGTGTTGATTGCAGATTCTAAAATTATATCAACGTTGGATACCAAAGGGTTGAAGGAAAATTTGGTTGGGGACTCTGTTGTGAGAAAGACACCATATGAGATTGAATCTCGCAGGTTTAATCTAAGGTTTTCTAAAATGTTTGATCCAAATTTAATAAACATCAAAATCATCACAATAATGATTGTAGAAATTTTTAGAGCTGAGCATACCATTGTGATATGGTTCCGAAACCAAAAAATCATCAATGTGAGAAAAAGTTTAATTTTCAATAACATTCAAAATAGTATCAGGTAGGTGATCATGCTGGGAATTTAGAATATCTTTGATAGTGAAGTTGTTGTTTTCAAGAGTGTGATCTGAAGAAATAATAGAAATTAATGGCGTGCCAGCACAGTTTTCCAGTCCAAATTTCATCTAAGAGTGACGAGAGGCCATCAATCTGGCATTAATCATAATTTTGTTGAAGGTGTGATTGATGGATGGCCAAATGGAAGAATTAATGAAAACAGATTTTCCCATATTAAGTTTGGTAAGTAATATATTTTTAATAATGATGACAGGATATGAAGGATTATAAAGAAGGATCCAAGTAAGTCGTGTCTAAAGGGATTCATTGAACAGTTTTAGATTTTTAATACCAATACCACCATTCTCAATGTAATTGAAACAGGTTGACCAAGGAACAGTCACAAGATTTCTTTACAGGGTACTACCAGGCCAGTTGAAATTCTTAATGGTGATGTTCATTTTTTTAATAAGACCAAAAATCCATTTATAAACTATCATGGAGTAAACCATTTTGGACACAATAGTTTATCTTACAAGGAAATCCCTACATAACAGGGACAAAGCCTTACCTTTCCACGAGGATGACTATTTAAGAACATGGTCAACAATAAATGAAAAATTACAAGATTTGGGATTTCCCAAAAATATAGGGATATAAATTATGTGAAAGTAATCACACCTTATTTAATGCCGATTTCGTTGATAATGCTACATTCTCAGTTGGGGGGATATTTTTCTGAAATAAGATGCAAGATTTGTTCCACCTAATGGTTTGGCCCAAAACCTCTTCATAGTGTGAGAGCATAGTTTTGAGGTTGAGGATGTTTCTTTTATCACCTTGAAGGAAGAGAATGATGTCATCAGCATAAAAAAGGTGAGTAGGAGAATTTAAATTCCTAGAGACATGAATGGGTTTCATCTTATTCCAGGCCACCAACGATTAATCTAATGGCTAAGATACTCTTCCGCTATTGAGAAAAGGATTCAAGAGAGAGGATCACCTTGTTTGGAACCTTTAGTGAATTTAAAATTACCTTTGGGGGAGCCATTAATCAAAATAGAGATATATGCCGAGTTGAAAATAGTTATTATTGCAGATATGAATTGTGTATTAAATCCAAAGACTTGAAATACTATGAATATGAATCTCTAGTCTATGGTGTCAAAGGATTTCCTAATGTCAAGATTAATAGTTATATTACCTCATCTGTTGGGTTTATTCAAGTTGTTGACACTTTCAAAAGTAAGACTGATACAGTCTTGAATGGATCTTCCCTTTATAAAACCAAATTAGTTCTAGGAGATAATTTTATCTATAATGGTGGAAATTCTGTTAGCAATGATTATAGTTATAATTTAATAAAGAGTATTTATAAGAGAAATGGATCTAAACTAATGAATCCCATAGGCATTATCCACTTTAGGGATTACGGTGAGAAACAGAGCACTGAGGGCATGAGGGAGAACCCCATTGAATAAAAATTATTTGACAAGATTACAGACATAATTATGGATAATATCCCAATAATAATGAAGGAACCATTATTGAAGCCATCAGGACCTAGGGCACTATTAAGATTCAGATTAATGATAGTTTAATTGATTTCATGTTCCATCGTAGTGGTAAAGATGAAAGTGTTGTCATATTTAGTGATCACAATAGGAATGAACTCCGAAAGAAGGTCCTTATTAGTTTCAGGACCATTAGATATTGTTTCATAGTATGAGAAAATATGATGGAAAATATCTTATTAATTATCAATCAGGTTTTCCCCATCCTTTATAAGTGATAATGTCTTGCATACTTTTCTGATATGTTGAAGAGAATTATAGAATTTGGTATTTCTATCACCATCAGTTAACCATTTATCTTTCAACACATGTTTCATCATATTTTCAATAAATGTGAGCATGAAGTTGAGTTTGATTTCAATATTTATCTCTTTATTAGGATCATTGATATGGTCAGATTTTGTGTTATTGGTTTTAATTTCATTGAGCTCCTTCTTGAGAAGCACTATTTCATTATTAGATTGTTTGGATTTGGTGTTACACCTGAATTTAAGGGATTATTTGATATGTTTTAATTTTTGGATACATGCAAAGGAATATTTGTTTTGTGACATTTAGGACCAAAATATTTGGATGAAATAGGAGAAATCATCATTAGAGAACCATGCACTATTAAATATAAAAGGCATACTGGGTTTGATGGATTTGGGTGAGTCACATTCCAGGATGGGGTGATGATCAGAGTTCAGTCTATGGAGAGTGGTGTTGGAGATAAAGTCACATTTATCTAATGAAAAAACATTTATGAAGGATCTTTCTAATTTGGAAGCAATCAATTAGTTATAATATCGCATATACAAGGTGTATTTTACACCCGTAAGAGTAATTTCAATGAGGTTTTTGTCCTCAATCAAGGCTTTAAAATCACTAGTAGAAATAGAGGTAGGTGAAGGACCAATATTTTTGCTTTTGTTATGAATGGCATTAAAATCAACAATAAGAAATCAGGGTTCATTAATGTTATTGCTTAGTATTGAGATATTTTACCATAGAATACATCTTTCTTAGTATTGGTTTTTAGTATAAGAAAAGGATTAATAAGAAAGAGTTCCCTCAATATTAAAAGAGCATGAAAATTTATGATCAGATTTATTGAAGATGCTTCAATTATATAATGAAGAGTGTGAGAAAATCAATAGAGAATCAGCGTTTGGGGTGTTAATGATAGCACCGATGAAAATGTAATTGGGCTGACAGGAATATGTGTATATATAAGAGAAAGGGATTTTAGGTTTAAAAATAGATAATTACATGGTATAATGGGTATGAACCATTCTTTTTAAAATGTTTAACATTTCAGGATTAGTGATTCCCTGACAATTAGAAAAGTGAACATTCATTTAAACTGCAATTTGGAGTTAAAACTCCCCTTTTTCTTTCTACCGGAGAATTTGTTTCTTTTAGACCTTATATACTGTAGAGTTTTAGTAGTTCTTTCATGTTCATTGGTGGATGTGTGAAGATTCATCATTGATTATTCCTTTACTAATTCATGAAATAATGAGTCTATGGCCTTCTTAGTACACAACAACAAAGGTTTACTAATATGGTTGGAATTAAAATTTTCATTATTTCGTAAGAAAGTTTCACTATGTGATAGAGAAGTAGTAGGCGTACTTGGATATTTTGAAGGATATGCATTATGATGTTTGAAAATTCCCAAATTCGAAGGATATAACTATAGCATTGGTAGTGTATCATTATTTTCCTACATTTTAGGAGAGTCTTGTACTGAGGGATTTTAACCATGACGTATAAAATCCAATTTTTTTTGAGTTATAGGTTGCACAGTCATGTGGGTGTTGTTCTGTTTTTTAGCTCTTAATGGGATGCAAGGAGAGGTGTGGGTAGTGGGGTAATCAATTATTATAGCTTAATTGGTTATGGTTTCATTCTTTATATAAAGTTGTGGAATGACTATCCTAGAGTCCACTGAGGGTTGATTATTTCTATAGAAGGTTTTGAGGGATAACTTAACAGTTTCATGAGTCATGGTTGAGCAATCCTGCAAAGGATTGATAGTTTCCAGAATATTGGGAGAGGAATCTTTCACTATAGTATGCGACACTTTAGCAGAGTCTTGTTCAGTCATTGGGTGAGACTGTGAGGTCCCAACTTTCAAAGCATGTCCAATTGAGTCTAGAGATTCAACATAGATTAAATGAGAAGGGTTGAAATGGGAGGGAAAGACATGATCGTATGTAATTCCATTATCTTGATCCATAGTCCTGAGAGGATTATAGAGGGAGGGATCCTAGGGATGTTCAGGACTCAATGAAAAGATAAATATAGATAACGATGCATTGTCACAAGATATTGAAACCGAACTATTAATAAATTTAGTTATTCATTAGAATACTCATTAAATTGGGTGCCAAATTCATTATTCATATGATTCCTTCAGGTTCCATCCATTAACTAAAACTAAGAAGAAAATTTGTAGAAACAATAGTTATAGAAGAAAACCAAATTCTCATTAACTATGAATAATTTGATTTATAAATTAACAAAAAATCATTTTAATGTATCAACCAATAGGTTTAACCCATATCATCCAAGATAATTGAAAAAAATTATGATTTTCTATTATATATAATTCTCTCCCCATTTTTCTCTTGGTAATGATTTCTCATCCCATATACCATTCAAATATATATAACACATATTTAATGGTTAAAAATATTTATGTAACGTAGAGATTCATTATAGAACTATAGTGTTCCCGTGAATTTAGAAAAATAGACACACAAGAAACTAGTTTGAAAATAATCTATATCATCTCCAATGAAATTTTTTATAAAAATAACCTTTAAAGAAAAATAATTTCAAAAAACATTCATCAAAACATAGATAATTTAAAAATATAAAAGGGTGAGATACGATGCTCATTAACTATGAAAAATATATATATCAATTTTATTTTAATTAAAATGAGTATAAAGTTGTGATAACATGAGATTAACATTTTATATCCACACCCAACATATCATAAATTGTAATTTGGATTCTGGGAATAAATATTGTAAGCTCATAAGACATGAATAAAAATAATATCCAAGAAAATAAGCCATGATATCATAACATTGTCATAACACATGGAATTGCATCTTACATAGAAACTTGTAACTTTTTAATGTGTTCAATAAGAAAATGTTTCCGTAATTATGTTATAGACATGAATTCAGATCCACCTATAATAGTAGGTACCTGATATCCATGTCTATGCATAGTCCAATAGAAATAATATCCCATTCTAAACATAAAATTGTGAATATGAAAATAGGGTTGAAGATAATATATTTCTCCATGAGTTATCCGTATTTAACCAATTCATTATATAGATATATAGGCACCACAAATCATATAATGAAAATAATACATATATGTATCAAATTATCCTAAAACATTCATTATCTGAAAACCCATAAAAATATTTCGATTTCAAAACAATTTCAACATATTATAACCTGTGGTAAATTGAACAGATTTTGTAACCACCTTTCCATTATAACCATTAACATTCTAAAGAATAAATATGGATTTTATCCATGGATCATATCACTATTGAATACTATTTAACATAGAACAATTAAATATTATAATGATAATCATTTGGAAATACAACTTGGAGAATTTCTTGAGGAAAATACCCTTTCAATTTTTAAATTACTTCTTTAAAATAGAAAAAATGATGTTACTGTAGAAAACAATTTTATGAAAAATAGCCATTGAATAATAAAACATAATCCTCAAATAATATAATGGTAAATATAGGATGAAATTTTTTCCATTCCATATAAGTTGAAAAACATTCATTTTATATATTTGAAAAATTCAAAAAGTACCTAGTTCGGAAAATGATAATATTATTCAATTTAAAAAATATTTAATTAAATTAAATCAAGGGTAAAGAAAATATAAAAAACATAGGTTATTTCATTAAATATTTTTTTAAACATTTCATGAAAATATTAATATGCAATAAAACATATTTTCAACTAAAGTGACATATAAAGTCAATTTTCATTAAAAATGTATTATATGTGTGTTTAATACATATGGTGATGGAAATAAAATGAAAAGATGTATAATAAAAAAATTAATAGATTAGAATAATGTTAATGATTCTAATTATAGGTATATTATATTAATTCTTCTTAATTTTATCATGAACAATTCTAATAAAAAATTAGATTGTAACATAAAAATCATAACACTTTGGTAACATGTGAATATAAAACCAAATAAAGTAAATGCAATTTCATGGATTTTTGAAGACACATAATTTAATAGAGATGGTTTGTAAAATTAATTCATGGTTATTATATACTCCTCATAAAATAAACATGTTTTGAATATGTCATGTGTCCCACAAAAATAAAAGGGAGACAAAAATCACTTACCTCAAGATCTATTTTCTTAGAATATTATTTAACACCAGGTATAATAAATTTTAATTTATTATAATAATATTACAGAATAATTTAAATGATTATTATATCATTTATAATTATTAATTATATATTTTTAGAGTGTTCCATAATGTTATAAATAAAAATTTACTTACACTATTTATTTAAATGGTAGAGAATACATATGCTTTAACACTATTTTTATTTATAGAGTGATCGAATTAAAAAAGGTGAATAAAAATTCACCTTTAAAGAAACATTATAAAATCATATAAATTATAAAAATTTATAAATTCCATCCTAATTACCCTTCATGTTAAATATAAATGAAAAGTTATTGGAATTACTTCTTGGAGGTGGAAGTCCACACATACGAACGATCGACATTGGTGTTTTCAAATAGTTTGGAAAGATATATGTTAGATATTGTATTATCAATATAAAATCATAAATATTTTATATGTTTTATATCTAATATTTTTACCAATCATAATACTCATCCATAATTTATAGTAATAAAAATTAATTTTATTTCTACATAGATATGGTAAGTTATATGTACGCGTGAGCGATACATTCTTATCTCATTTGTAGAGAAAGAGGGTTCATAATGGTGGTTTCATAATCACCATAAAATTTAGTTATATTTAAGTTATTTATTTTTTTATTTAATGATGAATATAATATATTTATAATTGGTAAGATAATAATTTAAAAAAATTGATCAGTTTAGGTGATTAACTCTTCTTTGAAATAACTCCCTTAGATATCTACTTAAGGATCATTTGTTAGGATTATTATTTGTATAATCACCTCTATAATGATTCTAAAAAATATTAGAAGTGAGTTTCCAGTGATTATAGTTCTATAAGGCTAAAAGTTCTATATTGGGGAAAAATAACGGGTGACATTTAAAATTTAGGGGAGAGTTTTTTTTAAATTTCATAAAATATCAAATTGATATAAACTAATTTTTAGGTCTAAATGGATCCAAATTGATAATATTTAAAGATAACATGAAAATCAGTCAAAATTATCTCATATAAGTAAATTTTTACTTTTTAAAATTTTATTTTACCTTTATCTTTTTGTAACCCTTTATTAACTATTTTGACAATTACAAAAACATTGATGTTTTGGAAGCTTAAGGATTAATAATGTAACTATAAATTAAAAAACAGACATGAAAATTACAATAGATTATTTTTTAAAACCATATCACACAAATTTCAATATATATAATATTTTTAACAATTTTAAATAATTTAAATAATTATTATTTATTATAAAATATTGTTAATGTCATTTTTAATAATGTTCATTTAATATTAATTTAAAAACATTAACAAAAAGGGTAATTTAAATTTATTTCTTTAAAACCTCTATAGTATTTCACATAGATATATTAAATTTTATAAATATATAAAATAATTCCAATTATATAAATTATAATTTTTTTAAAAAAATTTATTATATTTCTGTTTTAATTTAATAAATATTTTTTAATGGTTCAAAATTGATTGTGGTAATTATATCGTCATGACCCCCTACACACAAGGTGTACCCATCCTATTCCGGAAATGTGAGAAGGGACACAGTGACCGCCAAGTCCCACCTCCAGTAGGCCCCGGGTTGGCGACTAACACTGATGGTATAGTAAACACACTTATGGAAGGAATTACCCTCGAAGAGAAAACGTGCGAAAATGAGAGATAAGATAGACACGAGCCAACTCCAACTCAGACTATAATATAAATGAAATCCCAAGTACACATATGCAATGTGATGAAAAACTACTACAACTAAAAGGGAAAAAATGAAAGTGCCAAAAAGAAAGTAAAAACAACAGCAACCACGAAGTCCAAGCAACTCGTGCAACCCCAAGCTAGTAAAAACTAGGCTGATCTCCAAACTACACCATGTGACCTGGAAAATTAGTTTATATAACCCTAGGGTGATTATAATTGTATAATCGGTAGGATCCTCCTCGAAGCCTCTCGTGTAATAGTAAAGAAATCATGCTAAACCACAGTAAACAACAAGTGAAACTAACTCGTCACCTAATAAGGCATACTATGTTCCCAACCTCTCCATGGATACTATCACCAAGTAACTCATACAAGAGTATATAATATAAAAAATAATATCAAGGGTACCTCGATACTACTTCCCCTCTAGTTTTCTGCTTTTCCCCAACATCGCACATCCTAATCATCTCTCTCTAAAATGTTTTTCCCGCAGACACCTAGGTGAAGAACCACAACCTATACCTTGTGCAACAAAACCACCACATCTACATAAGAAATGTAACCAGGTAGTTTCTGGGAGCCACCATATCTCTCATAACATGTATCTTATGCTGGGTATTAAACCTCAAGCCATTATATCACATACACCGAATAAGGATCCTCAAGCCATCATATCATATACATGTTACACCTACAGTATTCCATAAGAAACTATATCTTGAATATATGTGTGTGAATAACCACAAGACATTACATCCCTCTACACACATATATGAGAAAAAAATAACCATTGTGCCTACTAGCACATGTAACTACCAAGAGAATATAGCGGGGCCAAATGGGGTAGTCATTCATCCATCCTCCCTCCAGAATTTTGGGGAAACCCCCCCCCCCCCCCCTGAGGGGTCAGAATCATCGGGGATTCAGTTTCCCTAACTGATAGGGTAAATTATCATATAGAAACACAAAAAGTACAGAGTATACTATATCTCACAACAACACTATGGGGATAAGCTAGTTTTAGAATCGAATGCAGCTAAATTCTCTCAGACTCGCAGTTTCCACTTCTAAAACTAGGTAACATATAAGAACACAACCATTTAAAGAGATTTAATACCTTAATTCGTTCCCTTTTTATCTGATTCACTTTATGTTAACTAATTCTTTAAAAATAAATTAACCATTAACAATTCCACATTATATTTTATTAGCCTCACACCCAATGTCGGATGTCCTTAGCATTGCTTCCCAGCAAGCTACAACCCCATGGGTTAACATCATTTATTCAATTATTTATTTACAACATTACATTATCATATTCCTAGGAATTCTAGAAAAAGACATTATATGCTACAATACACAAGGGGGCTCAAAATGGTGAGTAGATGAACTACCCGTTGAGTCTTTGCCACCTATAGCAATAGTGTATACCCATCCTCCTTTGAGAAGCTAAATACGAAAAGTAGATGGCATACCTCATGGTTCTTCACCCCTTTTGGAGGAAGGGTAGAGAAGACCATATGCCTTGTGTAGTTGGTAATGTAATGAAAATAAACAACCAATAAGAAACAATAATCATCCAAACATTCACATCTAACCTGTTCCATCATCCACGATGTCCCCCCAAACACCCACATGCATACACCGAAGCATCTCGCCACACTAGGAATCAACTACTACCATAACCAACAGGCCTCCCTACCCACAGATATCACAACAGCCTTGTAGGCTCACATCACAAAACATGCAGCTGGAAAACAACCATCATATCAATTGGGTTCATGGCCCTTAAATAAGCAAGATGGTAACTCAGAACCATACAAGGAATTATCTTTTATCAAACAACCAGTTCTTTAATCCATATTGGATTAACCAATTTATTATTTTTACATTACAACTTCAGGAAACCTAAACAGTATGAAATCACAAATAATTAAAAATCATTACTACACCAATTTGATTAACATCAAATTACAACAAGAATGACCAGATAAATTTACATGCCACTTTATCTTTAGCCAAACAATTATCAATTAATTCAATCTTTATTTTATTTAACAATTTCCATCAATAACAAAAATCTAAACAATGTAAGCATAGATATCACACTATATAGAAAAACAAGAGTCAATAACATACGATCGATATCAATTTATTTATCCGGTGGAGATATTTGTTGTGTCAATTCCATTGTAATCTAGTGGGTTAAAACAAGCTAATTATACAGTTGCACATAAAATAAAAGAGAAGTCATGAATCCCCAACCTCAAATTGTTCTTCACGTTCTTTATATGAGAACAAGCTACACAACAGGTTATGATCTCCTCCCCCCATGAAAATTGTATCCACCCGAGCATGCAGAGAAACTACCACATCAATCAATACCCAAGAAAAACCAATTAGGTACACAGAGATAGAATTCCAAAAAATGATCAGGGAGAAACAGATAGAGATGATCCCAAAAAAAAGAAGATAGATCATAACTTATATCAAATATTGATTGATACTTCTTGGTTGCATCAGAAACAGAGGGGGACTAATCCATGGAAGAATTTTATCGCACAACTCCTACAGGATGGAATGAAAGGTTCGAGCATCTCACAACTAAGAAAAAGAGAAAGAACTAGGGAGGATGATATCTCATCCCTTTAGAAGATTTAACAAAGCATCATTTTAATATACGAAAGATTTTTTTTGTTAAAAGAAGATCTTATTAAACCATGTGGCTTGACAAATTAAAAACATCCCAAGCCATAGGGAAATTAAAATAGGGGTTACAGACTTTGAATCTGCATTAGATTCTTTAAAACAGGGCATTAAATGCATTTTACGTCAAAAAAAATGTCAAAGGGTCGAAACTGTAGGAAGCTCGAATCATTGTACATGAACATGAAATTTGGAAAAGGAAAAAAATTGTTCATAGACCTCACCATTCTAGAAACACTGTTCATTAACCTCACCATTGAAACCTCACTGTTGGAACCTCACCATTCAGGAAAGATTGTTCATGGACCCCACCATTGAAACCTCACTGTTGGAACCTCACTATTCAGGAAACACTGTTCATGAACCTCACTATTGAAAATTCACCGTTGGAACCTCACAGTTCTAGAAACACTGTTCAAGAACCTCACTGTTGAAACCTCACCATTGGAACATCAATGTTCTAGTAAACTTGTTCATGAACCTCACCTTTGAAACCTCACCATTTGAACTTCACCGTTCTGTAAACACTGTTTATGAACCTCAACATTGAAACCTCACCATTGGAAACTCACATTTCTGGAAACACTATTCCTGAAGCTCACCATTTTGGAAACATTGTTCATGAACTCTAAATTTGGTAAATGAAAGAGGTTACCATTGGAACCTTACCATTTTGGAAACACTGTTAATGAAATTGAAATTTGGAAAGGGAAAAAGGTTATTGTTGGAACCTCACCATTCTGGAATACTGTTCATGAACTTAAATTTTGGAAAAAAAGAGGACACCAATGAAACCTTAGCAATGAAACTATTCACATTGGCATCACTGATGGAACTGCTCACATCGACCTCACTGATGTAACTGTTCACATTGACCACCATGATGGAACTGTTCATATCGACCTCACCAATGGAACTATTCACATCGACCTCACCGATTGAACTATTCACATCGACCTCACCGATGAACTGTTCACATTGACCTCACCCATGGAACTGTTTACATCGACCACACCGATGAAACTATACACATAATAAGAAATTTGGAAAAGTGTTGGTGATATGTCACCTTAACCTCCAGGAACACCTCAAACAACTAATTTCAGCAAAGGAATGGACCAAAGAGGTCTAGTCCATTACATCAGAGACCTCTCAAATCATTATCACCCTCAAGAATTCCAGACCATCCTAAAAGGGAACAGAAAATAAGTCTAAACAACCACCCATCGATAAAACTCTCAAAAGAGAGCAAGCCACAAGAAGTAAAAAAAAGGCATATTATAAACACGAATGTTCTATAACCATAAAGGGGATATCTTTACATATAAATAGTTAAACCTCAAACAAATCAGGGTTTTGAGCATGTATAAGTGACTCACATTCCCAAGTACTCTCATCCGTGCCATTGTGTCACCACAAGAGATGAACCAAGGGGATTGAATGCTCGTGCAACACCTTCTCTTTGTGGTCTTGGATCTCCACTGGTCGCGCATCAATGGTCGCATCATCGTCAACATTGATCTCTCCCAAATCAATGATGTGAGAGTCATCATGAAGTTAATAATGGAACTGTGACACAATGAAAAACATCATGTTTCCAGCTCATCTGTGGCGGGAGTGCTACTCGATACGCCATAGCTCTAACATGAGCTAACACCTCAAATGTCCCAACAACCCGAGGGATAATTCTTTCTCCCACGACCAAACCATCGCTTCCCATGACGGGGATTCACCATAAAAAACACATGATCGTCAAAATAAAACTCTAAGTGACATCTCCTTTGATCGGTATATGATTTCTAATGATCATATGCTATCTTCATCCTCTCACGAATCACCTGAACCATTTCTGTTGCATTCTTCAATTGTTCCGGTTCGAGAATTGCTGAATCTCTAACCCCAGTCTAGAACAATAGATAACAATAAGGCCAACCATTCACGGATTCAAACGACGCCATACCAATAGTGGAGTAAAATCATTTGTTGTAAGAAAACTCCACCAAGGGTAAGTTCCTCATCCACGAACCTCCAAAATCCATTACAGAAGATTGTAACATGTCTTCAGGAGTCTGGATGGTCTGCTCTGTCTGACAGTCCATCCGAGTATGAAAATTAGTGTTACAGAATAGCTAAGAACCAAAAGCATGTTGGATACCTCTCCACACCATAGATTTAAAATGAGGATCTTGATCAGAAATGATCATCCATTTATATCCATTAAATATCACCACCCTCTCTAGATACTACCTTGACAAAACATAAACTGAACATGACTCCTTGATTTCTATGAAGTGGGCTGATATAGTTAAATAATCCTCTACCACCCAAATAGAATCATGTCCTCCCTAAGCTGACGGTAAACTTGTAACAAAGTCCATTGAGATGTCCTCCCACTTCCACTGAGGAACATCTAATGGCTTGAGTATACCACCAGGAACATAGTGTTTGGACATTACCTTCTGGTAGACAAAACATTAAGCACAAACTCTGAAACTGCATGCTACAACCTAGACCACCAAAAATATATCCTCAAGGCTCGGTACATCTTTGTCATGCCAGGATGCACCTCTAAAGGAGGACTATGGATCTCTATGGGAACCTTCTCATACTTCTTCAAAGGAAAAAATATCCTTCATTGATATAGCACTCGGTATTGTTCTTCATCAGAAAAACCATCAGGGGCCTCACCACAAACAACTCAGTCTCTCCATACCTCCAACTCTAGATCCCCCAACTGGGACTCCTCTACCTTCTGCACCAGAGCTGACTACACCTTAATCTAAAAAAATAACATCTACCCTCAATATCTCCCATATCAATATGTAACACTGATAGTTCTTCCATTACTCTATAAGGGTCACTAGATTCACACAATGCATCACTACATGACTTCGGACTCAGCGCATCAGCTACAAAACCACCCTTTACAGGTGTATATGATTTATCAAAGTCTTATTCCGGTAAAATCTCCATCCACCGACATTTTTTTATGTTCATGTCACGCTGGGATAAAACATACCTCAGACTCTTATGATCCGTGAAAACTGCAATGTATTCACCAATGAGGTAATGACATTAAAACTTCTGAACAAACACCATAACTCCCATATGAAGATTGTGGGTGTTATAGTTACATTCATGGGGATGTAACTACTGAGAACCATAAGAAACAACCGACCTATCATGCATCAGAAGATAGCCTAACCCTAGATGTGAAGCATCATAGAAAAAATTATCCTGAATTCCCTCAGTTGGAGGACAACGAACTGGACCACATAATAACTTCTCCTTTAGATACTTGAAATATTCCAGGCAATGATCAGTCCATATAAACACATGATCCTTCCTGGTCAATACTTTTAGAGGAGTCGCACCTTGAGAGAAATCGGTTATGATCCTCTGGTAGCAGCCTGTGAGACCATGGAAACTTCACACCTCTGACACTATCATGGGGGCTGCCCAAGACAAAATGGCTTCTATCATCAATGGATCCACAACTAATCCTCATTGGGACACACCATGCCCCAAGAAACAGACTTCATGAGCCCAAAACTCACAGTTCAACAAAATCTAAAATATATGATTTTGACGAATAACTCCCAATACAGTGTGTAGATGCACTTCCTTATTCTCCTCAGACGTGGAGTACACAAAAAAGTTGTCAATGGAAACCGCCATTAATGTTTCTAGGAACTCATGTAACACAAAGTTCATCAATCACATGAATATAACTAGAGAATTAGTCACACCAAATGATATTACAAAAAACTTATAATAACCATCATGACAATAGAAAGCAGTCTTTAAGATATCATCATCCTTCACACACAAATAATGATATCCTGACTGATATTCGGTCTTTGAGAACCAACATTCACACTTCAGTAGATCGAATAAATCATAAATCCACAAAATAGGATAGAGATTATTCATTGTCACTTTGTTTAATCATTGATAATGGACACACAATCGCAAACTACCATCAGCCTTATTTACAAACAAAACTAGTGCGCCCCACAATGACATGCTCGGCTGAACAAAATTGAACTATAATAGACCATAATTCTATATATGTATCTCTCGTAAATCAGAAGGAGTTATCCGATATAGAGACATAGAGATAAGAGATGCCCATTGTTGTAGCTGGATCCCAAACTCAATCCCTCGTTGAGGGGGAAATGCTATAACCTCTTATGGAAAGACATTAGGTTACTCTTCTATGACCCTAGAAAATGCCAACTCCTGAACATCTAAAGAACTCAGCATTAGCTCATCCATCATGGATGATAAGGACGGAAAACGTCTCTGACCCATCCGAGGGTCTCTCTCTCCAGCAAACACCACTGGATCTCTATCTTCATCAAAGAACACAACCCGCCTCAAAAAGAAATTCATGATATCCTACACGGAATACAACCAATCCATGATGAGGATGACTTCATATGGTTGTATTCATAAACATAGGAAATCTACCCAAGAACGGTACTACCTCAACACTAGATCACTGTCTCTATAGACTTCAAACAAGTTAGATTGGCCTCCAGCTAGTGTAGTCAACACCAAGGGCACTGGAAGTATCTCTACCTCAAATCCCAAAGCATGGAAATTGGTAGGTGATATGAAGGAGTGTGTTTCTCCTGAATCAAACAAGGAATACACCATGGTATAAAACAACCAAAGGGTACCTTGAATGATTTTGTGCTCTCCTAGAGCTGGGAATGATTATGCATGAAGCTGACCATGCACTACTCCATGGCCTCACTAACCCTAATGCAGACCACCACCATCGTTGCGTTCTTCCCTATGAGGATGGGGAGCATCATGGGGTTTTCCCTTTCCAACCCCATCTACCCTATACTAATATAAATCCGGTGCAACCTAAAACTATTTCCTTGGATGGAACTGGCTCAATGGAGGAACCTAGTGCGGAACACCTGGTTCATGACTAATGCTCATAAATTTCAGGAATTCTCACTAATGATGACCTCAACCAATACGAGAAAAACAAGTGCCAGATCCCTTTTCATAGGCCTGAGGTTCACCGCCCCTGGAGAAACAAGATGCGGAGGGTTGGGACCTACCCCAGGATGAACGGAAACTCTTCTACCCTAAAAAACCGGGAACCCCGGACCATATCTCTATTTTTTGTGGAATCATGAAGAATCACATCTCGTCATGATATGGTTCTGTAAAATGTCCTCTCGATGACCTCTACCCTTTCCAGCACCTCATGATATGTCTTCAGCATAAATGGGATGACCTGGCACTGAATCATTAGATGCAAAGCCTCCTTTAAATGCCTCACCTTGGCCTCCTCATTTGGAAAATGGTCCAAAGAATATCGTAAAATGTTCCTAAAATGGATTCCAAACTATCACACACTAGATCTCCCCTATCGAAGGGTAAGAAGATCCTGACGACCGGATGCCTTCGTGGTCGAAGAAAGAAACTTGACTCTAAGCATGTCTTGGAACTCCTACCATGAGATCAATGAATCCTTGTGATCCTTGAGGAACAAGAACCACTGCTGACTCCCTTCTCCACGTAGCATCATCACAACCAGGGACACCCAGTTCTCCTTCGAAGAACAGATTAACCTAAATCTTATATCGACCTCCTCCATCCATCCTTTTATGACTGCATCTGAAACAGAGCCCTAAAACATCTTTAGAATCTAGAATTTAAACTCTTGGAGTGTCCTCCTTTATATGTCATCGTCGTCAACCTCAACCCTGTGGTGATTTGTTTGCATAGCCTGGTGGACATATTTTATGTGATCTTGACGAGGAGGTAGTCCTAGAACCGTAAATGCAAAATAACTAAAGGTTGAGCTCTTAAAACTATAATATGGAAGACTTGAAATTAATTAATTGATTGTTTTCTTTTATTTATTTTATGTTAACCTATCACAATGTCTACCCATTAAAACACATGCACAAGGAAGAATGATGAATGATCCAATCCTAGGTCTCTACCATGTAACTTATATCACCTAGTTTTGTAGCCATTATAAACTTAAATTTCTGCACATCAGATCATAGGGGGGGCCTAAATGTTATTGTCTCATCCAGTCTATAGTGTTTAAATCACTTACTAAACATGACTGACATTGTTACCCTACCAACCAATGCGACCTCACATGTGCCTAACTCCAAACTCCATCCAATACCTCAACCAGACCTCTGATAACACTGTATCATGACACCCTCTCCACACGGTGCACCCCTCTTGGGTCGTCGATGTGATAAGGGAGATACTTACCCCCCAAGTCCTACCTGTAGAAGGCCATGGGTTGGTGACTAGCACCAATGGTATAGTAAACACACAAATGGATGGCATTACCCTCTAAGAGAACACATGTGAAAGAGAGAGATAAGATAGACCCCAACCAAATCCAACTTAGAGAGCAGTATAAATGAAATCCCAAGTACACATAGTTAATGTCATGCCAAACTACTACAACTGAAATGGGAAAACAGCATGTAACCAAAAGAAAGTAAAAAAACAACAGCAACCACAAAGCCCAAATAGCTCATACAACCCCAAACTAGTAAAAACAAACCTGATCTCCAACCTGATCTAACTGACCTGAAAAAATAGTTCATACAAACATAGGGTGAGTATAGAGGTACAATTAGTAGGATCCTCTCTGAAGCCTCTCATGCAACAGTAATGAAAGCATGCTAAATCGTAATGAAAAAAGTGACACTAACTCGTCACCTAAAGAGGCATACTATGTTTCCAGCCTCACCATGGATACTCTCACTAAATATGTCATACAAGAGTATATAATATAATAAAGAATATCCAGGCTAACCTGATACTACTTCCCAATTGGGTTGTCGCTTTTCCCCAAAGTCGCACGTCCTAAGAATCACTCTCCAAAAAGGCTTTCCCGCAGACACTAGGGAGAAGCACCACAACATGAACCTCATGCAACAAAACCACCATGTCCACATAATCAAAGTAACTAGGTAGTTTAGGGTAGCCACCACAGCTCTAATAACATGTATCATACATCGGGTATTAAACCTCAGGCCATTATAGATCATACACTGAGTAAGGATCCTCAAGCCATGACAGCCTATACACGTTACACCTATAATAGTACATAAAAAACTATATCAATAATATATGTCTGTCACAAGCCATTACAGACCTCTACACATATATATGGGGGAAACTAACCACGGTTCCTACCAGCGCAAGTATCTACCAAGAGAAGAGAGAGTGGACAAAGGGGGTAGTCTGATATCCATCCTCACACCAGAATGTTGGGGAAAACACCCCCAGGGTTCAGAATCTCTGAGGTGTCTGTTTCTCGAACTGATAGGGTAGAATCATTTATAGAAACACAAAAGGTAAAAAAATATACTATAGATCACAACCACACTATGGGCATAACCTTGTATTAGACTCAACTACAGCTAATGTCTCTTGGTCCCCCAGATTCCACTTCTAAGACTAGGTATCCTATATATACACAACCATTTAATGAGATTTAATACATTAATTTATTCCCTTTTCATCGGTTTCACTTTATGTTAATTAATTATTTAAACATTAATTAACCATTATCAATTTCACATTATATTTCATTAGCAACTCACCCAAAGTCTGATGTCCTCAGCATTGCATCGTAGTAATCTCCAACCCCATGGCTTAACATCATTTATTCAATTATTTATTTACATCATTACTTTACCACTTTCCAAGGAATTCTAAAAATATAAATTCTATGCTACTAAACACAATGGGGATGAAAATGGTGAGTATATGGACAAACCATCGAGTCTTTACTGCCTATAATAATATTTTAAACCAATCTTCCCTCAATAAGATAAACATAGAAAGCATGTTGGATGCCCCATGCTTCTTTTCCCCATTCAGGTGGAGGGTAAGAAAGACCATCTGCCATGAGAAGTGTGGAATGTAAATCATATAAACAACCAATAATAATAATAATGCATTCAACCATTCACATCCAACCCATTCCATCATCAACAGTGTCCTCCCCAACATCCACATTCATAAACTGATGCATCTCACCTTTTTAGGAGTCAACTCCTACCACAACCAATAGGCATCACTACCCCCAAAAACCTTTTAGGATTAAATCACAACACAAGCTATAGGAAAACAACCATCATATCAATTGGGATCTTTATCCTTAAACAAGAAAGAGGGTAACTCAGAACCCTAGAATGAATTATCATTTATCAAACAACCAGTTATTTAATCCATCTTGGATTAACTGATTTATTATTTGTAGGTTCCAATTTCAAGAAACCTAAATAGTAAGATATCACAAATAAATAAACATGATTACGGTACCAATTTGATTAACATCAAATTAAAACAAGAAGAACTAGACTCATTTACTTTCCTCTTTATCATTAGATAAACAATTACCAATAAATTTAAGCTTTACATTCTTTAAAAATTTCCATCAATAAGGAAAATATAAACTATGAAAGAATAGATATCATACTATCTAGAGAAAAAAAGAGGCAATAACATATGATTGATATCAATTTATTTATCCTGTTTAAATATTTATTATGTCAATTCTATTGTGATACAGTGTGAAAACATCCTAACAATACAGTTTCACATAAAATAAATTAGAAGCAATGAATCTACAACCTCAATCCTTTCATGGAATTCTTTATTCTGGAATGATCCACACAACAGGTTACAATATCCTCCCCCCGTGACAACTGTATCCACCCGAGGATGTAGAGACACCACCCCACTGGTCAATACAGAAATAATTCCCATTAAGAACATGGAGATAGCATTACAAAAAAGCAAGGAGAAACAGAAGAAGATGACCCAAAAATAACAACAATAGATCATAACATATATCTAAGATTGATCAATACTGCTTGGTTGCATCCGAAATAGAGGGGGACTAATCCAAGGAGGAATGTTTGATCGCACAACTCCTATGGGAAGGAATGAAATGTCCGAGAATCTCATAGCATAGAACAAGGAGGAAGAACTAGGGAGGATGATATCGCTTCCCTTTTCAAGATTTAATGGAGAAACGATTTAAGATACTCTAGATTTTTCATTAAAAGGAGAACACATTAAACAAAGTAGTTTGACCAAGTAAAAAACTTCCTGAGCCTTAAGAAAATTAATATAGGAGTTATGGCCTTTGAATCGGCCTTATAGTCCTTAAAACAAGGCTTTAAATTCATTTTATGGCAAGTGAAACATCAATGGTTTAAATGAGTAAGAATCTAGAAACACTATTCACAAACTAAAAATTTGGAAATGGAAAAACATTTTTCATGAACCCCACCATTGGAACCTCACCATTCTAGAAACACTATTCACGAACCTCACCGTTGAAAGCTCACTAATGGAACCACACCTTTTTGGAAGCATTGTTCATGAACTTCACCATTGAAACCTCACCATTGGAACTTCACCGTTCTGGAAACACTATTCATGAACCTCACTGTTGAAACTCCGTAGTTGGAACCGCACCATTCTGGAAGCACTATTCATGAACCTCACCATTGAAACCTCACTGTTGGAACCTCACCATTCTAGAAACATTGTTCACGAACCTCACCGTTGAAACCTTAACATTGGAACCTCACCATTTTGGAAACACTTTTCATGAACCTCACCATTGAAACCTCACCGTCAGAACCTCACCATTCTGGAAACACTATTTATGAACCACAGCATTCAATCCTCACCGTTGGAACCACACCGTTCTGGAAACATTGTTGATCAACCTCACTGTGGAAACCTCGCCGTTGGAACCTCACCGTTCTTGAAACACTATTCCTAAACCTCACTATTGAAACATAACTTTTGGAACCTCACTGTTAAGGAAACACATTTCATGAACCTCACCATTGGAACCTCACCATTCTAGAAACACTATTCATGAACTCAAAATTTGGTCAAGGATAGAGGCTACTGTTGGAACCTCATAGTTCTGGAAACCCTATTCATGAACATGAAATTTGGCAAAGGAAAGAGGTTACCGTAGGAACCTCTCCATTATGTAAACACTGTTCAAGAACATGAAATTTTGAAATTGAAAGAGGATACCATTGGAAGGTCACCATTCTAGAAAACTATTCGTGAACTCAAAATTTGGGAAAGGAAAGAGGCTATCGTTGGAACCTCAACAATGGAACTATTCACATCAACCTTACCGATGGAACTTTTCACATCGACCTTGCCAATGGAACTGTTCACATAGACCTCCCCGATGGAACTATTCATATCAACCAAACCGATGGAACTATTCACATCAACCTCACCGATGGAACTGTTCACATCAACCTCACCGATGAATTGTTCACATCATCCTCAACAATAGAACTATTTATAATGGCCACACTGATGAAACTATTCACATACCTAGATATTTGGAATATTGTTGGCTATATGTCAACCTGACCACC
The DNA here is from genome assembly GCA_963277665.1 of Viscum album. NCBI lineage: Eukaryota > Viridiplantae > Streptophyta > Magnoliopsida > Santalales > Viscaceae > Viscum > Viscum album. Next base: position 1,363,947,746 of record OY728166.1, on the reverse strand, counting down.
CGGAACACCTCAAACACCATATTTCAGCAAATGAATTGACGAGAGATGTATGTGCCCTTAAATATATAATTTATAAAAAATATTAATAAATTTATATCATGAAAATAATTTCATTAATCTCAAAATGGGTATTTATATTCACACATACAATTACTTTATCCTTATGGGGATATATAAATAATTCCAATAATAAGAGAGTAACATTTTGTTACTTTCATCGCATTGAATATTATATATTTAATTTTCATGGAAAATATCCCATTAAAAAATATATCAAGAAAATTATTATTAGTCCTCATGTATAAAAATGTTCAAATATTAATTTTTAGTCCAAAAATTAAATTTTCTCATATTGAAGATATTTTTAGGATTAGTGTTTTAAATAATTAGGACATAATTCATACAAAAAAAATACATAAAATTAAAATGTGGAGACCACTGAATTGTATACATTTTTCCATAGTCTTAAACATCTAAAATATGTAATATCTATTTTATAAAAAAATCATCAGAAAAACAAACATGAATTCTTGTAATCCCTTAATCACCGTTATTTACTTCAAAAAAATTAAAAACATGGGATGAGCATAAAAATATCAGAAAGGGATTTAAAAAGAAGAAATTTTTTATTTCATTGATAAATATTTAAAATATTGAAATTCTATTAGTTGAAAAAAATAACATTTTACCCATGGTGGTAAATATCTTTCTTTATTAAATTTATTTTATTTTATATTTTAAAAAATAGATGATGCATTGAAATAAATTAGAAAACATAGATAATTCAAGTAGGAACATTGGTACACAATCACGTTGAACCAATTACATAATAGAAAAACCAAACAACCATCTTCTTATATGATTCTCCATAGAATAAAATCATTACCCAATGTATTAGAGCACTATCTGGGCACACCCATCATTTAAGCTATAAATATATTACTCAAGACTATATAGGTGCACCAATAATTTTTAATGTCAAAGAGAAACAACATGGAATAAAAAATTTCATCATTTTAAAAGCCATTGTAAACACATATTAAAATTACTTTCAAATATGAATAAACCATTATCATTTAAAAACAAGATTTTCAATAAAAAATAAAGGACTATTTTGAAAAAAACTTTTTCAATACCAAAAAAACCAAAATTAAAAAATGTTAGATTTTTAAAAAATCATTAAATCATTACAAGGAATGAAAAAAACAAATTAATTGCAACAACGGTGGAGAAGTAATTTTCACCATGTATGTTACGAATAAAACATTCATTTTGCCATTTTTAAAAATGCATTGTATAATACATGTAAAAATTTTATTTTTTGAAAAAAATATGAATGAAATTAAATATATATATATATATATTAATTTATAATCCATTAGTATCCATATAAATAAATACGTTAAATAATATTGAGAATATTGAAAGGAAGGGATTAAATCGTTAAACATTGAAATTGTCTCAAACAACATCAAACTTTTAAACCATAATCGACATAAATTCATAAAATTTATAAAGAAATTAAATAACATGATAATACAAAAATATATGGAAATGGAAGGTATAAGGGGTTGTAGAAGAACCTCATTAAATAATAAAGGTTCATTTCATCAAGGAATGCCTTGAATAATGGTGATTGATTTGAAATATCCTATATTGAGTATGAATTTCCATGTGTGACATTATCATCCTGAATAATGAACAAATTTTAATTATTTACTTTATTTAGAAATATTTTCATGTTTATCATAAATTTTATTTTATTTTTATAATTTTGTAAACAACTAATTTTACACCATGTGTTTTGACCACATTTAGTTTACGTGTTAAAAACAATATTGGAATGTTAACTATGGTGACATAGGTCATTATATAAAAAATACTAGATTGATAATAATGAAATATTTATGGTATATATAAATTATTTTTTATTTTTAATCCAATCATAAAATATGGTTATTAGAAATGGACAACAGTTACAATCATGGAGACAGTAGGTCTTATATATGCATAAGTAACGAACCTGTTTTTCAATGCTAATTTTAGAAAGTAGTTAACTGAAATTTATGATTATATAGACATAAACATATAATATATACTATATTATTTAATCATACAAATTTATATGGATAATTATTGTGATTTAAAATGAATGACATCATGTCGAGGAGGCGCTAGTCCACACGTCCATGAATGGCGTTATCACTTTTTCGGTGTGTGAAATGGTGTTAAAGAAAATCATAGATTATATTATATGAATGTTAATTATGTCTTTAATATCATATAGATTATATTTATTTCAAATATTATTATTTATACCCACACTTAATACATTCATTATAGTGTGTGAACATATCACTTCGCTTTTAGGAGGCAGTAGTCCACATGTCCACAATCAAAGTTATCGTATTTACACAAAATGGAAATAAGAAATGCATGTTTAATATAATATTGATAAAAGAAAGTATAAATGATAAATACAATATATCTCATATAAAAATAGATTTCCCATCAAAATCTCCAACTATGAGAGTTGATAAATGAAAACATGAATAAAATTGTTTCATAAGTATCACAACTCGTCCCTCGGGGCCCGTGCTGTGACTACCCCATGCCCGCCTTCCATAGGCCAGGGGCTGGTGACTAGAAACAGAACAAAATATACCTATAATGGGAAGGAATTTCCTTTTTACCCTTTACAGACACACAGTCCAAGAACCCAACAATAAGAAACAACAATGTAAACTACTATAGTAAATGTGCGATGAATGTAAAGAGGCCTGAATACAATCCCAACTAAAAGTAAAAGAACAACTGAAATGTAAAATACAAATAAAAAGGGGAATATAGCTCTTGGACCATCCATTGAGGATCCTACCTAAAGGGTAGTTTAATCTCACGGTAATAGTCCCTACATCACATCACGCAAAATAGTCCACCTCCGACTACCTTCCAGTCCTGGCTCTCTCAGCCACGATCAATGTTGTTTATTGTATGCACAAGACACAACAAGGTGTGGGAACAAACCACGCAAGGCTGAGTATAATGATACTCAGTAGGGACCCCAACACCCCCGTAGGTCTCCTAGAGTTCCACAATGGAAGATAACACAAAGAAATACCCAAATCCCAAAGCACGTATCAATAGACATCAAGTAAACTTAGTTATATTCCCATACATATACCTATGTTATCAAGACATACTCATCTCATACATGAGGGAATAATACATCATAGGTGACAACCCTAAGGTAGAAGTACCACGCAAGTAACACCACAAAGACAATATCACGAAGCTAGAAGTACCACATTGGAAACACCAAAAAGTTAGAAGTACAACACAGGTAACACTACAAGGGTAGAAGTACAACATAGGTAAACCCACAATGGTAGAAATACCACACAGGTAACACCACAAAGAATGAATTACCACACAAGTAACACCACAATGATAAAAGTACCACATTGTCAACACCACGAAGATAGAAGTACCACACAGGTAACACAACGAAGATGAAAAGACACATCTCACAATCATGTATAACTTAGTTACAGAACTAAAGATGATTAGTCGTAAGGATATATCATATTATTTTGTTTAGTAGAACATATTATGATCCTCATAGGATTGATAGGTAACTAACCCACACTGACCCATCCAGGATCTGACCCACACATGATCAGTATGCGCTGACCCAAATAGGATCACTGACCACTAACCCACATAGGATCGGACCCACACAGGATCAGTATGTCTCGACCAAATAGTATTTCTGAGCACTGACCCACATAGGATCTGATAGATGCTAATCCATATAAGATCAGTGTTCTTTCTTCACATTACAGTATGCCACATGATTCCTCGCACCCGGTGCGCTCGAGTTCTATAGAATATGCCTCTTGAGATATCGGTCGTAGAAATACATACAATAAGAGCCACTAAGGAGTATACCAAAGGTCCCCCATTTCATAAGGGTTCCAACGCGATAGACAGTATGTCAATTGGACACCCGTTCTATGAGTTATAAGCTTTTTAGATCTGAGAGCCCGGTTTTATTCATGTTCGGTCCAACCCGACATACTCAAACTATTTCCAAAACTCATGTGGAGTATTCTAAAAGGAAAATATCTCTCCAAAGGTCACTGGTGCACAGATGGTTCATCAAACGGATGCCCAAATTTAATGATATGGATCCTTTAGTGTTTCTGGGTTATGTCCCACCCAGCCTGACCCGGTCTAGGATGGGCTGCGGTGGGCTCGGCCCGTTGATCTGAGGTCTGGCCTATCCGACAAGGGGTGACCCATAATAAAGGCCCAACGCACAAGTGGTATCCCATTGAACGAGTGACCCACAGGGCACGCGGCCCACTGGCAGGAGGCCCGACCTGTGTAGAGCGCGGTCCACAGGTGGTGAAGCCTAGGGCGGAGCGGGGTCCGCCTAAGCTGGAAAGGGTGGAAGTCTCCCCTCAGTATTCTAAACATCCAAGAGGCTACACAATTTGGGTAAAAAACAGTTCCACATGGGCGCCGCCAGGTCACCACGAAACCCGCCTGATGCGCGGGTTATGCCTCTGCTGCGGCTTCGGCCACGACCCTCCGCTTTCCGGCGGTGCTCTGGTCGCGCACCCTCACCGCTCGCTAGCGGCATGCTAGTCGCACCGCCCACTCTTTCTCTATTGCGTGTTGTCTCGACTGCCTCCTCCAATAGTCTTGGCTGACGATCCATGGTACCTTCTGCAACAAAGGCGCAGGAGAGCCCGCCACACCTCCTCAGTGGCTGGCAGGTGCCGAATGCTCCAAGGACTGTTGGGGCTTAGTGCCGCATCATCCTCTTGTAGCGTGCATCTGCGCACCTCCTCCATCGTAGTTGGATAGTTTCTCCCCACAATTAGTCTTCCACGGAGGACATAAGGATAGAAAATTAGCAGAGGGTTCGGGCTGGGTTCGTTAGGCTTGCACCCTCTACGTTAGCTTTTAATAATATGGGAGGATTTAAGGGTTCAAGAACATTCATAGTAAATAAGAAAGACTCAAACCCCTACCTAAGGTTGTTGAGAGCCTCCACACTTTAGGAATGGGTCGGTGCTCATTGTTCTGCGCAACTATCTTCCAATGATGTCGCTCATACGTAGTCCTTCGTTTCGGGTTTTTGGTGTCTCTCATCACCTCCCGCTAGAACCGGCTCCATCCTCCAAGGGTTTGGCATCTCGACACTTAGTCATCACTTCGTTTCTTCGTGAAGTAGTGCTGATACCCCTCCCCAAGCTCCATATAAATAGGAGAGGAGGAGGTAAAGTAACGAAATTGTGATTTAATGGTGGCTCATTAATATGGAAGCTTCCTGATTCTTCAACATTTTTGTTACATAGATTGAAGGGTCAAGACATTTAATGGCTAGACACTTCGCTTGACCACCAATCCTCTTTTCCATTGCAGGATAAGAATACAAATAAAATAATCAAAATATTTTATTTTATTTCTTTTAAAAAGTAAAAGAAATAAATTTTTCACCTGACCTACTGCGGTCAAAGTAAAGTCTCCCTTAATCAAATTTCGGGGCTGTAGTTTCAACCTTGCCCTCATATTTTTAATCCGATCACTAGTTTAAAAGTTATAAAACGCCACTCACGACTTTACTGAATATACCTTAAAACATTTCAGAAAATTTTTATAGGTTCTCCGGGTTTTAGAATCATGTGCTGTCACTTTTTGAAGACTCGTAATAATTCCATATAATTAATTAAAATATTACAGGTAAAATAAAGTTCTTTACATTATCCCCACCTTAGGGATATTTTTCTATCAAATCCACAAAAATGACTAAGAGAAAAAATGGGGTTATTGAGCACGAATATGAGCATCACGCTCTGTTGGGAAAAAATCCCTCAAGGTAACATTGCAATATTTTTGGGTTGATTGTGTTTGTTGAAAAAGCAGGTTTCCATGGAGAATTGTCAACTTCCAGATAATTTGTTGACAATCCTTGTTGACAAAGAACGATGACAAAGGAATGGATAATCTGGAGGCGGTACAAAACAGCAGTACAAGGTGGCGCCGTTTCCCAGTGTTTTCCAAATTTTTGGGGTCCAAAATTTGGAGTTTGGTGAGCATCAAGAAAATAGGATATCCTTGAAGATCATATTTTAATATGGAAAAGGCATGAATTTAGTGAAGAGAGGATTCACGGATTGGATTTTGTGGAGACCAGAAAATGGACGTGGTGATGCTTCGCGGTTACGATGAGATTCGCGAACTGAAGAGTTGAAAGGAAACACGAGGGAGCTTCATGGCAGTGGCGGGAAGTAAATGACGGAATGCTCCGCGATTACGACGAGCTTCGTGATCGAAAAATTGCCGTGGTGCTTCGCGATTTAGACAGAATTCCGGCGGAAACTTCGGAGCTTCGCGATTTGAGATGACATGGCGATGACTTTGCGCGGAAGGGTTGAGGGTCGGTGGAATCACCTATAAATAAAGGTCGATCCCATCGAGAGAAGTAGAGAGAATTTTCAGAGAAAATCATTTTCTCTCGGTTTGTGAAGGTATTTCGCATAGCCTGTGTTCTTCGCGAAAGAAGAGCTTCGCGATGGCTATTGTAGCTCTGCAAAAGTCGTGTGCTCCGCGTTGGCTCAGTGAGATTCGCGAGAGAAGTCATTTTGTGATGACTGGAGCTTCGCGAAGTCCTAAGCATTGTGAAGGCTTTAAATTTGCGATGGTCTAAGCTCCGTGAAATTGTGAGCTTCGTGAAAAGAAAGGTGCTTCGCGAAGGCTTGTCTGAGCATTGCGAAATTGGGAGCCTCACGAAGTAGGGTTCTTTGCGAAGGTACCTTCCAAAGGTAGTTGTCTAATGTTCATAGGCAAAGTGGTATTCATCTATGGATGAAATTTGGACTCCAATAGAACATGTATCAACAGTTGGGTATGTGTGCATTCATGAAAATGAAGAGACCTACAGGTCTATAAACTATGTGTGGATCCCTTCCAAGTGCAGTGAGAATAGGAAGTGGAAAAAGGTGATCCTCTCCACCAGCAGTGAGCCAGAGAGAGTGAAACAAGGAGTGACCCTTGGGAAAGCAGTGAGCTAACCCTAAAATTTTTAAAGGCAGTGAGTCTGGGCATAGAAGTGATCTAGCCCGAACTTTGTATCCACATCTAGTAGAGAATAGTGGAATTTGGTACGACCTTCAACATGTCGGTGTATGCTCCTCGGACGTAGCCCATTGATGGTGAACCACGTAAAAATCTCTGTGTCTGCTTGTTTGCTTCCCTGCATTGCATTCAAAGCATCATCATTAGATAAAGATGTAAAGAAGTGATCATAGTATACACATAAGAGCAAACAATGTGACCCCTGTAATAAAGAGGTCAATATCTAGTGGGGAAGGAATAATTTTGAAAAAGAATATCCATACCCTGATTCACCCCCCCCCCCCCCCCCCTCCCCTCGTAGGGTATATAGGCCCCTATTGGTCCTAAGAATTGGTATCAGAGTGTTGGTTTCTTTTATCAGATTTGTTTCCTTCAACTTGGTGTAGTCAATCTATGTGGTTGAGATACAGTTTTCTCTTATCTCAGTCTACCATGGGAAAGGGAAAAGCATTAAAGAAGAATCAGAAGTCAGGTAATTTCCCTCAGTGTGGAAGTGTGTATGGAAAAAGTGCGATTTAGTTAAAAGAATCAAACAGCTTACTAAAAGAAGTTCTGGATGAATCTGAGAGGGAAAATATTGATTCAATCAATCACGATGTAGGAATGAGTGAAGTACTCAAACATCAAAGTGATACCGAATCAACTGATGATGAAGAAGTTGCAAGAAGGAGGCCAGTAGTAGATGTTGTCAACAAGACAAAGATATTGTACTATAAGTTGGATGAAGAAGTAAAATATAAAGATATCCGGATCAAAGTATTAGAGATTGTGGTCAACAAGCTAAGAGGCTTAAATCAATTCCTTATTGATGTGGTTACTGACCTAGAGGAGAAGAATGATTCTGGAGGTGATAAACTACAAGAAATGGCAAGAATGAACGGAAAACAAAAGGCTGGTGGCTGTGAAGAAAATCAAAATTATAATGAAGTTCAAAATATGAAATCCATAATTGATGATCTATCTACATAGCTGTCTGAGCTAGTTCAGAATAATCAAAGGCTACAACAAAAGAATGTATATTGTTTAGATTCTGTTGAAGAAGAAAAATTAAAATTTAAGAAGAAAAGTGACATGGTGGGAAAGCTCACACAGAAACTAGAAGATGAGATGAATAGCAGAAAGAATCTAAGAAGAGAACTCAATGCCCAAATTGAATCAAGGGATATGAAGATTCAAAAGTTGGAAGAAGAGCTAGAATTAGTGAAGAAGGAAGTGGAGAAATCCAATGCTAAAGGAAAGCCCAAAATGAAGGATGCCTTACACTTTCTATTGGATTATCCTTCTACAGGTGATGACGAAATGATAAGAAAAATTTCTATTTCTGAAAAGAGGCAAGAACAAATTTTCTCAGCTCAAAGACCATACAGTCATGGAACAACTGGTATCGGATTTTTTGAATCCCCTCCCTTGCAAGATAGAAAGAGATCATTGAACAGTTCCATATGTGAAAAAAAATCCTATCGGTGCTGGAGATAGGCCTAAGAGGATAGTTACAAAACGTAGTGATGACATGGGCTATTTCTGTGGGATTCATGGCCACACATCAAGCTTCTATTTAGAGGCTCATGAATACATATCAGGCTATGAAAATAGAAACTTTTTTGAATATAAGAATAAGAATAAGCGTCCTGAGAAATTAGAGAGTAGAGTCTCTCAAAGGAAATCATTCATAAAATTATATTACTGTGGAAGAATGGGACACACCATGAATATGTGTCAGGAAGCTCAGGAGCTCAATGTCAGAGGAAGATCTATAGCTACATCAACATCTTGACATAGATATGATGAAATGAGGTATTTATTTGATGGAAGATGTTTCATATGTTCTAATCATGGGCATTTTTCCAGACAGTGAAACAAGAAGAAAACAGGGAAGAAAAAAGAACCCAGAAAGAGAATTTTGACTCTAGTGATGCATAATGAAAAATTATAAACTGGAAGACAAAGTGGTAAGGTGAAGACTAGGCTTAGAGTCTCAGGGGAATCACATGGAGCTGAACAAAAGGTGTATCTGTCACCCCTTCTGTCACACTCACAACCACCCTCTAATAAAGAACATGAACATATATGGAAGAAAAAGGGAGGAACAACAACAGTGGTGAGTATGGAGAATGTACGTTCAGTGGAGGACCTGCCACCATTGAAAAATAGGGTGGCGACTCATAAATCTGATAAAAGACAGATAAATAAAAAATGCGTTGAAAAATTCACAAGTCATGTGTCACAGAGAGGACTGGAAGAAAAAGGAAAATCCCTGCAATGGTGGAAGAAGTAGGGGAAGATGGAAAGCAAGGAGATTCCTGCTCAGAGAAATAATCAAGGAAAATGGAATTTTGGAAGAACCTAAAAGAATGAAATTTGTACTAGTGGGTCTATACCCCAAGTGATGAGAATGGTCGGGCCTACAGAATCTATATATCAGAAAAAGGCTCAGCATGTGGATAATGAATGCTTAGTCATATAGCCAGAGCAGTTGAAGTTGGCCAGGCAGCTGGAGGAAGCAAGAAAGGAGTGTGGCACACTCCAAGAAAGAACCAAAGGGTTGACCCATCAGGATCAACCAATACCCTCATCTTGAGGATTCGAGAAATGACTCCCTTATCCCTATGTATATAAATGATATTAACTGATGATTCAAGTGTTTTAGGTTTTAGGGAGATACGATCCAAGGGGAAGTGGAATCTAAAGATGCAAAGTGGTGAAGTGATATGCTCTAGAGATTCAGTTGATTCAAATCAGGTACCAGAGTTGAAGATGAAAGGGAGAATCATAGAACAATAGGAAGTGATTGTGTTATTAACTATATCGCTTGTTTCCTAGACCGAGTTCCAACTTAGTAGGCTTAGAGATTTCGTTAATTTCTAAATTCCAAGTGGAATATGAGAATAGAAGATGCCGGAGAAGAATAATTTTTATGGGCCTAACTCTAGTAAGTGTTGCATAATATAGGGGGAGCATTAAATAACACAATCAGATGCAAGATCCATCAATACAATAATTTGATGGATCAGCTCAGGCATTCCCTATCAAGGGAAGAAAGAAACATAGGGATAAGTAGCAATAATCATGCATCTCATGCTTATTTTTTTGATTTGACAATTTGGTATCAGCTGACTGCTTTCAGGATACCAAGAAGCTGTGAGGGAAAATCAAAGGAGTTTTAACAAAAATATGAGAGAAGAAGTTCAAAGAAATGACATCAGTAAACAGTGACATAGCAAAAAGTAGCTGAAAGAAATGAATCCACTGAAAAATGATTCAGTGAACAACTTCCTGATGAAGGTGTTGTGGAAGAAAGAAACACAAGGAGAGCAGAAGTGGTTGATACTGATTCAGAAGAAGACACTGATGATGAACAAGAAAGTGTCAAGTCTGTGTCTAGAAGAAATCCAAAGAGCTGAGTTGAAATTGATAGACATAATATCATTGGTGATCAGTCAGATTCAGTTCAGACAAGGAAAATTAAATCATTACAACAGGTGTCTTTTCTATCTTAGGTTGATCTGAAATGCTTTTCTGATGCAGCTAAATATGAAAACTACGTTCAGGCCATGAATGAAGAGCTAGATCAGAATTTAGAAGAATCATACATGGGAGATTGTTTCGAGGTTAGAAGATAAAAAATGCCATCAGGACTAAATGGATCTTTCACAATAAGATGAATGAATGTGGCACAATTATTCAAAACAAATCATGACAGATGTGTAAAGAATAATCCCAAAGATAGGGTACTGATGTTGATGAGACATTTTCACCGGTTGCAAGGCTGGAGACAATCAGATTCTTCCTAGCCATTGTAGTGCAAATAAAGTTAAAATTGTTCCAGATGGATGTCAAGTCTGCATTTCTAAATGGGTTTCTGGAAGAAGAGGCGTACATTGAGCATCCAGATGGTTTTATCATTCCTGAGGATGAGAACAATGTTTTTAGGATGAAGAAGGCGTTATATGGGCTGAAACAAGCACCAAGAGCATGGTACTGAAGGCTATATCAGTATTTGAAGAAGATTGGTTTTCAGTGTGGCGTATTTGATTACAATCTGTATTTCAAGAATAACAGTAATCAAAGGATAATGAGGCTAGTCTAGGAAGAAGACATAATATTTGGAAGATCAGATGAAGCATAGTGGAGACAATCTTGTGAATTCAAGAAACATGAGTTCGAAATGTCTATGATTAGTGAGCTGATGTTTTTCCTTGGTTTACAGGTTACACAAGGCAGGAATGACACGTTAATTTATCAATCCAAATAGTCCAAGGAGGTTTGTAAATGATTTGGAATAGAAAATTCCAAGGATATGAAGACTCTGGTTGCTACCCGGATAAAATTATCAAATGATGATAATGGAAATGCAGTTAATATCACAGAATACAGGCAGATTATTGGGTGTATACTGTACCTGAAATTGACGAGACCTGATATCGTTTTTGCCACCTGCCAAGCAGCAAGATATCAAAGCAATCCCAAAGAAAGCCACATGCTTTTAGTGAAAAGAATAATTTGGTGTATCAAAGGCACTGTGGATTTCGGTCTGATGTATAATGACAAATCTCAATCAGTGTTATTGGGTTACACAGATGTAGATTGGGCTGGTTCAGTAGATGACAGAAAACCAACGTCAGGAGGATCATTCTATCTTGGTGGGTTGTGTATTTCTTGGCTAAGCAAAAAATCAGGATTGCATTTCATTGAGCACCACAGAAGCTGAGTATATTGCGGCCACTCAAGCGTGTACATAGTTATTATGGATGAAGCAGTAGGTTGAAGATATGGGAGTTGAGGTGAAGTCTCTGATCAGAATCCAGTGCGATAACTCAAGTCCTATAAATCTTAGAAAAAATATCTTCAATCACTCAAGGACAATGGAAATTGAGATAAAGTATAATTTCATCAAGGAGAAGGTGGATTAAGGCATTGTGAAGTTGGAGTATGTGCCTACCAAGCTACAAGTTGAAGACATTATAACAAAGGCCTTACCCAAAGAATCTTTTGAGAGGCATCGACTGGATCTGGGAGTTCAGTCAACTCCCCACACTTGAAATAGTGTGGATGTGGACCCCCCCCCCCCCCTCTCCCCGTGGTATGATGTGGTTCCCCTAATGTGCTGATATGTGTTCTCTGCTATGTTACAGACTACAAAGGAGTGACCTTTGGGTTCGTTGACAAAGGGGGAGACAATAGTGATTGTTTAAGGGGGAGATAGTGTGGCTATTTAAGAAATCATGATAGATACGGGGAGAAGCTAACCAGTGGAGCAGCCAGATAGGGGGAGAAATGAGAAAGGGGGGATTTTTAAATATGATGATGCTTGAAGTGATTGATCAAAGCATAGAAATCACGATAGCTGAGGATCATGATAAAAGAGGAACATTTCTGTTGGAATGGTGAGAGAAGGTTTCCAGCTATCACCAATTAGGATTAGTGTGGTTCAACAATTGTAATAAATTTATGAATTGGTATCAGGTTGGAATCGACAATTGGTGTTTGACGTGAAGTGATTCATTGATAAAATTTTCATACTAATCTTGTTTCTAATGCCAAGCATTTCTCATGTGGGCTTAGAGTACATGTTATGTGAATCCTTGAACACTATCAGAATCGCAATAGACGAATGGTGGTAGCGTTGGGAAAAAGACTCAGTGATGTATCAACATACAGAAAATATTTCTGAGAAGAGTTATGAAGAGTTGTCAACAAACCCAAAGGAGGAGATTGTTGGGAAAATATCCCTCAAGGTAAAATTGCAGTATTTTTGGGGTGATTGTGTTTGTTGAAAAATCAGGTTTCCATGGAGAATTGTCAAGTTCCAGAGAATTTGTTGACAATCCTTGTTGACAAAGAACGATGAAAAAGGAAAGAATGATCTAGAGGCGGTACAAAAGAGCAGTACAAGGTGCCGCCGTTTCCCAGTGTTTTCCAAATTTTTGGTGTCCAAAATTTTGTGTTTGGTGAGCATCGCGAAAATAGGATATCCTTGAAGATCATATTTTAATATGGCAAAGGCAAGAATTTTGTGAACAGAGGATGCATGGATTGGATTTCACGAAGACCAGAAAAATAGAGGCGGTGATGCTTCGCGGTTACGATGAGCTTCGCGAACGGAATCGTTGAAAGGAAACGCGAGGGAGCTTCACGGCGGAGGCGCGAAGTAAATGTCGGAACGCTTCGCGATTACGTCGAGCTCCACGATCGGAAAATTTCTATGGTGCTTTGTGATTTAGACATAGTTCCGGCGGAAACTACGGAGCTTCGCGATTTGAGATGATGTGGCGTTGACTTCGCACGGAAGGGTCGGGGGTTGGTGGAATCACCTATAAATACAGGTCGACCACCTTGAGAGAAGTAGATAGAATTTTCAGATAAAATCATTTGCTCTTGGTTTGCGAAGGAAGTTCGCATATCCTGTGTGTTTCGAGAAAGAAGAGCTTCACTATGGCTATTGTAGCTCCGCGAAAGTCATGTGCTCCGCGTTGGCTCAGTGTGCTTCGCGAGGGAAGTCTCTTTGCGATGACTTGAGCTTCGCGAAGGCCTAATCATTACGAAGGCTTGACATTTTCGATGGTCTGAGCTCCGCGAAATTGTCAGCTTCGTGAAAAAGAAGGTGCTTCGTGAAGTTTTGTCTGAGCTTCGCGAAATTGGGAGCCTCGCGAAGTAGGGTGCTTTGCGAAGGTACTTTCCAAAGGTAGATACCTAGTGTTCATAGGAAAAGTGGTCTTCATCTATGGATGAAAGTTGGACTTCAATAGAGCATCTATCAACAATTGAGGATGCGTGCATTAATGCAAATGAAGAGACCTACATGTATATAAACTATGAGTGGATCCCTTCCAAGTGCAGTGAGCATAGAAAGAGTAAAAAGGTGATCCTCTCCACCGGAAGGGAGACAGAGAGAGAGAAATAGGGAGTGACCCTTGGGAAGGTAGTGAGCTTACCCTAAACTTTGTAAAGGCAGTGAGGTCGGGCATAGAAGTGATCTAGCCTGAACATTGTATCCACATCTAGTGGAGAATAGTGGAATTTGGTACGACCGTCAACTTGTCAGTGTATGCTCCTTGGAAGTAGTCTAGTGAGGGTGAACCAAGTAAAAATATCTATGTTTGCATGTTTACTTCCCTGCATTGCATTCAAATCATCATCATTAGATAAATAAGTAAAGAAGTGATCACAGTTTACACACAAGAGAAAACAAAGTGACCCTTGTAATAAAGAGGTCAAGATCTAGTGGGGCAGGAAGAATTTTGAAAAATAATATCCATACCCTGATTCACCCCCCCCCCCTCTCAGGGTATATAGGCCCCTATTGGTCCTAACACAATCCCATGTGCTCTCCTGGAGGTTCTGGTGCTACAATTTAACTCGCACTAGAGGTATCGACTCCCAATGAAGGACCCAGTCCGGTCGATCCACAATCTCTATTGGAACCTTCATAAACATCGAAACATCATGAAACTCCACCTCTCTATGGTAAATGATGTGAAATGGGTCTTGCACATATCTCCTCGGATATGATACTTGGAAGATGTCATGCACCCTCTCTAATTGTGGTGGAATTTCCAAGTGTTATTCCACCTCAACTATCCTTTTAAGTATCAAAAATGGTCTCAAAAACTCTGTGATAACTTTTCAACTCGGCCAAATATCTATAGTCCCCATTGAGTTGAGCCCCGCAAGAATACGTGGTCCCCCTCTTATAACACCAAAGGTCTTTGCCTCCTATCAACATATGACTTCTATCTTTTCTTGTAGTCTTCATTTTCTACTGGATGATCTGCCCCTTCTCAGTGGTAGCCCTTACCAACTATATACCCACAAGTGCTGACTGCCCTGGGTCTATCCATCATAGAGGTGATCTGCAAGGTCGGTCGAATATGGCCTCTGATGGTTTCATACCAGAAGTGGATTGATAACTGTTGTTGTATGTGAACTCCACCAAGGGCAAGTGATCCTCCAAACTATAGCCAAAATATAGGGCGCATGAACGAAGCATGTCTTCCGTTGTCTACACGGTCTGCTCTATTTGACCACCCGTCTAAGAATGAAAGGCAGTGCTAAAACATAGCTGAGTCCCAAATTCCTCGTGTAATCCTTTCAAAAATTGAGATGTAAAATGTGTGTCAAGGTCAGAGACGATCGTCAATGGAACCCCGTGGAGTTTCATAATCTCTTGTATGTAGAGGCATCCCAAGACCTCTACTGATCCCTCCACTCGGATAGGTGGGAAGTCAGCTGACATGGTGAGTTGGTCAATGATCACCCAGATAGAATCATGTCCCCTAGACATATGTAGAATCCCTACCACAATGTCCATGGATATTCCATCCCACTTCCACTCTGGAACCTCTAGTTGTTGTGCTAATCTTGTTGGAACCTAATACTCGCCCTTCACTTGCTAAAAAGTGAGGCATTGAGAAACAAACACTTCTACTGATTTATTTATTCCTAGCCACCGGTACTTACACTGGAGGTCCTGGTACATCTTTGCCACACCAGGATGTACCGTGAGATGGGATGTATGGAACTCCCTCAACAACTCCTCCCGTAGCGCCACAGGTACCATGGTACATCCTATGAAGAAAATTTCATGCTCCCCACATTCAAAAAACAACAAGGTGGATGCCCTGAGAATATATAAGCACATCGAGCCTCACAGTCAATGTCCCCAAGCTGTACCTCCCACACTAGCTAACGGTGTGGGGGAGTGAATGTCATATACTAGAGGTATGCTACTCCAACTCTATCTACGAAGGATATCTGCATCGCAGCTAGCTGCTCTATCACCTCACTCAGCAAATGCATACCAAACCTCATGCTAAGTTTGTTTACCACCACGTTATCCTTATTATGAGTATAGACTATCTCAAAGTCATAGTCATGGAGGAACTCTAGCCATAACCGCTGTCTCAGGTTAATGTCATTCTAAGAGAAGATATACCTGAGGCTCTGGTGATCAGAGTAAACTGTAAAATGTTTGCCTATCAAGTAATGTCACCTCATCTTCAAGGTGAAGACCACTACTGTTAACTACAGGTCATGGGTAGCATAGTTATGCACAGGTTGACTTAGTTTCCGAGAAACATAAGTGATCACTACTTTCTCTAGAATTAGGCAACATCCCAATCCGGTCCCTAATGTGTCGCAGTAGACTACATACCCAATACCCTCTTCTGGTAGCCTCAAGATGGGAGCACTCGTCAGTCTCTACCTAAGCTACTGAAAACTCTACTGGCATCTCTCCACCCACTCAAAGGGTTTTCCATTCTACGTCAAAACTGAAAAGGGTGTCACAACTTTGGAAAAGTTATGTACAAATCTCTGGTAGTATCTAGCTAGCCCCAGAAAACTCTGCACCTTAGTGAAACTCCTTGGTGTCTCCCAAATAAATACAACATTTATAATTTCTGGATCCACTGCAACTCCAACCACCGAGATAGCATGTCAAAAAAGTGGAACTCTCGTATCCATAAATGGAACTTTGAGAGATTTTCATAATTTTCGTGCTCTCGGAGTGTATCCAGAACTATCTGTAGATGATAGGCATGCTCCTATTTCATCATTGAGTAAATCAAGATGTATTCAATGAAGAACACCATAAATCAATCAAGTTATGGATGGAAGATCCTGTTTATGATTCCCATTAACAATGCTGGGTCATTGGTCATTCCAAATGGAATAATCAAGAACTCATAGTGGTCATACCTAACCATGAAGGCCATCTTCTCCACATCCTCATCTCGTACCCTGAGCTGATGATATCCTGATATAGGGTCAATATTCAAAAACCAACGAGCTCCCATCACCTGATTGAGAATGTCATCAATCCTAGAAAGTTGATACTTGTTCTTCATGGTCACCTGGTTTATGCGCCGATGGTCCACACAAAGTCTTAAAATCTCATTTTCATTTCTAGAGAACAAAATCAGGGCTTACCATGGAGAAACACCGTGCCTTGTGAACCCCTTTCTCTTCATTTCCTCCAACTGTACCTATAACTCAAAAATATCTACAGAAGCCATCTGATATGATGGTGTAGATATCAAAATTGTCCGGAGGAACAGGTCGATGTAAATGTATACCTCTCTGCATGGAGGTCATTCGGTAACACCATCAATAATGACATCAACATACTCATCCACCACTACATGATATCTCAAACACTCAACATCAACTGGCTCGAGGGTATGGGTGGACACCTCATGTGTGATTAGCTATACCCTCTTCCGGGTAAGTATATCATGTACTGCAATGGATACCTTCTCACTGGAGAAAAAAACCTAGTCCAATCCTTGTGGACACACCGCACTCTGTGCCTCATACAGTCAATCTGAGCATGAACTATGGATAATCAGTCCATACCCTTGATGATGTTGTAAGGCCTTGACACCGCTACTAGAAGATCCCAACAGAAGCTCTCACCTCCCAGAGTAATCTCACACTACCAGAACTAGTGTGTAATCATCGAATCCACTCCCGTAGGAGTCTCTACTCATAAGGATCGAGTCAATATCTCCACCAGAATCTCTGAGCTCTGAACGAGGTTCGTGGTAATAAAAGAGTGAATGGAAGCTCTGTCTATAAGTACTATAGCTAAGGTGGAGTATACAAAGATAATACATCTAATATTTTCTGGAATGACGTGGTCATAGGCCTCAGCTACATCGAGCTGAGCTCACCCTTGTCCACCTGCTCCCTGTGGTTGGGGTAGACCATGTAGAGGTGGTGGTAGTAGAACCTCGAATATCCACCCACAACCTGATGCAAGACCGCTCCACTTCAACCTCTGTATGCTACCTACAGACCTCCTCGATCAAATATCTACCTCTAACTCGGTGATCCCTCAACCATATACTAGTCATCTGTACGGCAGTTCGGGTCATCGTGAGCCATGTGACCTTGCCCACCACACGTGTAGCACTGCCTGATTCACAGTTTTCCTCCTCTATCCGGTAGGCCCCTTAAAACTAACCATTTATCTCGAGGTCGTCCACCAGATGGTATGGCCCACTTGGTCCCCTACATCATCGGCCTACAGCCTGTGGCAAATGACTCCACTACCTGATGTTCGGTGGTGGCTCTCACTATCTGTGCATGCTCTGCTAGGATGGTCTCCCCCAAAAGAGCCTGCTCTAGTACCACAACATGTGTCGGAATGCTGAGTGATATCATCAATGATCTAATATCCCGTCGGAGACCCTGCTCAAAGTTCTGGTCCTTGAATAATGGGTCTCATAACATGTTAGTGGAGTAACAGGGGAGATCAATGAACCTCGCTGAGTACTAGGCCACAGAGTCATGTTTCCCTTCTGTAAGTGCAACAACTCCTATATACGCATTGAATGTAAGGTCGCTGGGATGAACTCTACCCTAAAAATGATCTCTATGTACTCCTAGATGAGGGTCACCTCATCATGTATCTCGAGCATCAAGATCCACTATCTCCTTACTGCTTCCTGAAAATAAAGAATTTTAGGATTACCATAAGGTCAACTAGTGTCCCAACTAGGTAGAAAACTCTGACAACATCCTCCAGCCAGTCCTCAGCCTCTCATGGGTCCATCTCACCTCGGAACATTGGAGGCCTCTACCACTGGAACTCGTACAACGCGTTCAGTCAGCATTCACCCTCTACAGGTGGGTCTGGTGGAAACAGCTACCCAACGGGTGGTCGTGCGGTTGGTACACCACATGAAGGTTCTAACGTCATAAGAGGGCCATGCACCTAGGCTCCATTGCTCGGTGGGCCTTTACTGCATACTCTCTCAAGAATCCTAGCTGGTTGGCTATGTGGTGGAATCCTGAAAGAGAATAGGTGTGCCACCATCAATATGTTATACCTAGTGAGGTGACTCAAATGATCCTAAGAAAAACTTTTCAAAAAACATTCAATACATTTTTTTCGTACAATGTGTCAGAAATTAGAAGTCAGGGTCCTGGTGTATGGATACGTCGGCCGCCGTACGAACACTGGATTCCCCAAACCAAAAATGACACTCATAAAACTGAACACAATTGCAACATAGAAATGATCAGAGTCATATTTATTCGAGAGGACATACTCCTCTAATAACACATTGTCATGCCCCATCCCTCAGGGCTCGTGTCATGACTACCCCATTCCCACCTTCCGTAGGCCAGGTGCTGGCGACTGGAATCGTAAAGGTGTATCACTATAATGGGAAGCCATTTCATTTTTAACCTATATAGACACAAATTCCAAGAAGACAACAAAAAGTAACCACAATGTAAATTTCTGTCATAAAAGTGTGTTAATAGTAAAGGGGATGGAATACAAGCCAATCGGAAAGAACAAGTACAACAGAAAATTACAATACAACTTAAAATGGAAAACAACTCCTAGATCATCCATCAAGGATACTACATGAAGGGTTGGTACAACTCATGATTAGTAGTCCTTGCGTCACGTCACGCCAATATTCCACCTCAGAGTACCATCTAGTTTTGGATCCCTCAGCCTTGATCAATTTTGTATTTAATCTACACAAGACACAACAAGGTGCAGGCATAGCCCATGAATGGGTGAGTATAAAGATACTCATTATGGACTTCGAGTCCCCCGTAGGTCTCATAGAGATACAAAAAGGAAGATACTACAAAGGAAGACACAAATCTCAAAGCATGTAGCAATAGACATCAACTCTACATAGGTATATGGGCATATATGTACAAAAGTTATCAAGAAAAACTCATCTAACACATGAAAGAAGAATACCACAATGGTGACACCACAATGGTAGAAGTACCACAGTTTTAACACCACGACGACAATACCACTAAGGTAGAAGTACAACACATGTAATACCATGAAGATAGAAGTACCACACAGGTAACAACACATGGGTAAAAGTACCACACAGGTAACACCACAAAGATATAAGTACATCATAGGTAACACCACGATTTTAGAAGTATAACATAGGTAACACCGCAAAGATTGAAAGACCAGACAGGTATCACCACGATGATAGAAGTACCACACATGTAAAACCATTAAGATAGAAGTACCACACAGGTAACATGACAAAGATGAAAAAAATAGCTCACAATCTGCTATAATTTAAGTACAAAAGTATAGATGATTATTCATAAGTCTAGATCATATTATTATGTTATGTAGCACTAATTCTAACCCACGCAGTATTGATAAGTAACTGACCCTTATTGTCACACACAGGATCTGACCCACACATAATTGTTATGTGTTGACCCATATAAGATCACTGAGCGCTGACCCACATAGGATCTGACCCACACACGATCTTTATGTACTGACCCACACGAGATTGTTGAGAACTGAACCACACAGGATATGGTATATGTTGACCTACACATGATTGGTGTTCTTTCATCACATTACTGCCTTCCACAGGATTCCTCGCACTCAGTGCACTTGAGTTCCGTAGAATATTCCTCTCGAGATATCAGTCGTACCTTGACTGCCACTATTCTCTACAATGAGTAAAAAAAGGACCTACATGTCATAAGGGTTCCAACATGATAGACGATGCATCAATAGGACACCCGGTATGTGAGTTATAATCATTATAGTTCTGAGGGCCCAGTTGGATTCGGGTTTTATCCAAATCGGCCATACTCCAATTTTTTCAAACCTCATTTGGAGTACACCAAAAGTACTGTTTTCTCTTAGTGTCCCAGTGCCACTAAAGTTTCATCAAAGGATTCCTGGATTTCAAGATATGGATCCTTTATGGTTTTCGGGTCCGGTTGGGCACCTTTCCGATCCGACCCTGTCGGACCGACCCGCCCCGACTCTGTCTTGGCTAGGTCGTGGTAGGCTTGGCCCACTAGGCCCTGGGGGGCTTCACCTACTAGGCTGACATCTGGTCCCGCCCGCAAGGTCAACCCATCCGGCAAGGGGGCGGCCCAACACAAAAGGTGTGTCCCGATGCACAATGGGAATCCCATTGGAAGGGCGGCCTAACCCACACAGAGCACGGTCCATAGGGGGCGTGGCTCGGAGTGGAGTAGGGTCCGCCTGAGCTGGAAAGGAGGAATGTTTCCCCCCAATATTCCAAATAGCCTGGAGGCCGTTCAATTTTGGTGAAATGGTGGTGCAACATGGGCATCGCCCCTTCGCCATGAAACCAAGTGAAGGTGTGGGTTATGCCTTCGCCATGGCTTTGTCCACGGTCGACTACTCGCCTATGGTGCGCTGGTCGCACCACCTCCCCACTCGCTGGCGGCTCACTGGTCACACCACCTCCCTTTTTTGGGATGACCATTGATCCACCCACCTCCTCTGACTATCGCGGCTATAAAGTCACGGCCCCTTGCTCATCAGTGGTGTGTTACATCACGTCACACCTCCTTTGTTTCTGGTCGGTGTCGGATGCTCTGATGACCACCTCGGCTTAGTGTTGTGGCCTCCTCTTGCAGCGTGTGTCGGCATGACGCCTCCTTCATAGCCGATTGGTTCTACCTCACCGGCAGTCTTCCACTGGGGGATCAAGGGTAGCAAAGTAGCAGAGGGTTTGCGATGATTTTTTTGGACCAGTTCCCTCGACATTAGCTTGAAATCATAAGGGAGGATTTAAGGGTTCAAGAAAATTCACTAGAAATAAATAAGAATAAATCCCCTAACTAAGGTTGTTGGAGAGCCACAACGCTTGAGGAAGGGGGTCGGTGCTCGCTATCCTCCATAACTAGCTTGTAACTATGCCTCTCATACGCCGTCCTTCAATTTGGGGTTTCGGTGCCCCTCTTCACCTCCCGTTGGAACTGGTTCTTTCCTTCAAGGGTTTGGCGTATCAACACTTGGTCGACACTTTGTTGCTTGGCGAAGAAGTTCCAATACCCCTCCCAAGTCTCAATATATATAAGAGATGGGGAAGGTAAGTAATGGTGTTTAGAAGTAATGGATTCTCATTAATTATCAAGCTTCCTAATTCATCAATGTTGATGTTATTTATATTGAAGGGTCAATCCATTTAATGGATTGACACATTTCTGGCCCCACACTCCGCTTTTCAATTGGATAATAGTAATGAAAATAAAATAATAAAATTATTTAGTTTATTTCTTTTAAAAGTCACAAAACAAAAAATTTTCTCCATACCAACTAAGGTCAAAGAAAATTCACCATTAAGCAAATCTTAGTACTGCAGTTTCAACAGTGCCCTCAGATTTTTAATCCAAGCACCGGGTCCAAACTTAGAAAACACCACACATGTGTTTAATAAATGTACCGTAAAAAAGTTTAGAAATTAATTTATGGCACTACAGGCCTCAGAATCACGCACTGTCAATTTTTTTAGACTTCTAATAATATCACATAATTAATTTAAAAATATTACATGGAAAATATGGGTCTTTACAATAAGGTTGTAGTTAATCATAAACAATAATGGTATGTTTGTTAGCCATTACAGCGATGTGTGTGAAATTGTATGTAGAACCATTAGAATAAAAAATATTATTATATTAAAGATGATTATAATATTATATATTCATGAACTAATAATAATAATTGAGGTGGTAGAGAATGAAAATATTACGAATGAACTTGAAGAAGTATGTTACCTCTTTTTTGGACAACTCATTTTGGTTTTCACCAAAGGAATTCCATAGACGACTTTATATCAAAAGGTATTATTCTAGGATGAATGGGGGGATTTGGGAAGATTATATTATCATATTTCAGGTGAGCCAATGAAATTTAGAGGTGGGATAAAATGTGAAGGATGAGTACCTTTTATAGTAGAGTAGTAGTGTCATTCTAGTAAATAATTGTAAAGGGGATTACACCCACACTTTTCCCAACTGACATGAATCCAATAATAAACAAAATTCTAGAAAAAGGAGTATAGGTTAAAAATATAAACATCCAATTTATTGTGGAGAAATGTATTATTCATTTTGTTTCTTCAGTATAACAATTAGTCCCCTGTTAAGCTAATTTTCCTATACATAGATGTTATGAAGTTTAATTATGTTCACTTTTGTTTGGGAACCATAACTAATTTTATCTTTTTATAAATTATAAATTATTCTGATTTAAAATATTGAATACAATTTTCTAATTTCCAATAATATATGTAGTGTAAATTAATTTTAACTTAACCCTACAAATGTGATGAAAAAAGGGGTTTTATAGTAAAAGTGTTAAATACATCACTATGTTTTTATATCCGAATTTAATGTGAAATTATTTAAAATGATAAATTTATTTAAAATATATAAAATATATCTTATAATACTTTTTAATAAAATATAAACTTGATGTAATGATATAAATAAATTTTATGAAAACACAACTTTGAACTAAAATTAAGTATTATTCACTATTGGTCAAAATATGAATGTTCTCAAAAAAAATACCATTAAATCACACAAGGTAAATATTATATTTCTATTTAAAAAATTAAGTATATTCTTCCATATTATAATTATAAAACTGTAAAAATTAAATTTGACATGGGTTCCCCATTTAATGTTGAAAAAACTACATTTAAAAAATAGAGTGTTTTTATCCTTAAAATTGGATTTATTATTATTTTGAGACAATAAATTTATTGTATTAATATAAAAATATTTAATAAAAATGTGTAAAAAATAAAACTTTATTTATATTCATTCCTGCTGATTAAACAGCTATGTGATCACTACTACTTAAAATAACAATATTACAAATATATTATTTTTTTGGTATGACTCACTCTTGCATGAAGCACATGATTTAATACAAACACATTGTTTCATTCTAGGTAATCTACTTTACAATGTGTCTATTTTAAGTTCAAATTACTATCTAAATCATAAATATTTTCAAATAGTTAAAATATGTATTCTATCATTACCTAGAATGTTACATCCTTCCCCCTTATTGAGATTGTGTACTCCCAATTTTATTAACTTATCAAATAAGTAGGGATATTTTTTCCTAAGAGAATTTTCAGATTATCATGGTTCCTATTAATCAATATAGTTTTTCTATTAAACCATGACCTGATGATTCACTATATTTTACAAAACATTCACTATGTAGTTATGAACCTAAACAGGTTGTTACTTATAAGAAATATTCTCTTCCAAATGAACAAATTCACATCCCAAAACATAAGATAAATCTATTAAATACTTCCATGGCATTGAAACATGAAATGCATTGTGTACTTAGGATAAAATCATAGAAAATTTTACTTGGTAGGGAACTAATCCATATTTATCTTGGATTTAATATGGACCAATGAAATGTGGTCTCAACATCCCCTTTTTTAGAAAACCCATTACACCTTTCCATGGAGAAACTATTAAAAAGACTTGATCACCTACCTCAAAAGAACTATTATTCATCCAGTTATCTATATAAATATTCTACCAACTTTGAGGTTCCCTCATGTGTCGCTGAATCAAATATAATTTCTATGTTGTTTCCTCTACCAACTCTTCTCCCATAAACTTCATTTATCCTATATCAACCGAAACATCAGGAGTCCACTAGCTATTTCCATATAATTAAACAGTTGATTTCATCTATATAATAGAATGAAAGAAGTAATTATAATTAAAATCAACCAAATATATATGTAAATACCAACTTACCTAATAATCCATTGATGATGAATTATTAATATCCTCTAATGTCTAAATCCTCCACACAAACTGTTCCTAAGAAAGAGGATAAATACATGTACTGAAATTTAATTCTGTACCCAAAGACTTCTAAATTCCGTTAAAAAAATTGTAGGTGAAACTTGGATCACGACCCGATACAATAGAGATAGGCAGTCCATGTCACCTAACAATATAATATAGATAAATTCTATAATGTTATTCTAAATACATCATATCTTGAATGGGATAAAATTGTGTAGATTTTGTTATTTTATCAAAAATTACCCTAATTTCATTAACACCTTGATAATTAATGGGATAACCAACCATGAAATCCATCAATATATTTTCTTATTTCAAATTTATGACTAGAAATTGTTGATGAAAACCTTTTAGTTAGTGATTCTCTACTTTAACATATTGACAATTAAAACACATCTCTATAAATTGAGCAATATACCATTTTATCCCATCTCACCAATAATACTCATGAAGGTCTCTATACATCTTAGAGATACATATGTGAATGGAAAACAAAGAACTATGAGATTCAGTTAAAAATCATCTATCAAATGTGAATCATAAGGAAAAAAAATATTTATCCAAACTATTGAAGTCCATATTCACTAATATTAAAATCTAGAAAATGACCATTCATAATAGATTCTATATTTTCTTGCAAATACTGGTCCAACATATGATCCCTTTTGATTATTTTTAACAATGATGACAACACTAAAACCTGAAAAATATAGGATGTCCTTATATCCACAAATTGATGAAAAAATTTCATCAAATCATTATCCAAATGGTCATGTTTCAAACGTAACATAGTTAACATAACACTAATTTTTCAAATCAAAGAATAAGTCACATTTTTTTCTTTTTTTATGATGATAATGAATCAAAAAAATCATATTACTTGATTAGTTACAATCACCTCTCTATCTCAAAATAAATTATTTCACAGTGAATATATACTTCAAACTATTGTGACCAGTATATATTTCACACTTCACCCTATAAAAATGGTTCTTCTAGGTTTTTAATGTAAAAAATAAGATAAATCTAAATCTTGGAAAGTGTATTTCATTTCATGAGGTTTCAAACGATGTAAATTATAATAAGTTAAATATTATTTCATCATTAGGACACAACCATGTCCTTCCAAAGAAGAATCAGTGGGGATGATGAATTCACTATTTCAGGAAGCCAAGGCCAAAATAGAATAATTTTCAAATCCTATTTTCAGTTCCTGAAAAAAATCTTTACATTATTTTTTCTAGATGAAAAAAAATCATTTTCAAGTTAACTAAGTTTGTATTCCATAAAACCATGAAACGTTTTTAACAAATATGTGATAGTAACGTGATAATCCTATAAAACTGTGATTCTTGCTAATATTTGTGGGTCATGCACATTAATTATAATATTTTATTTTAGAAGTGTCAATAGTTATTTAAAATTTAGAAGCAATGTGACCAATGAATGAAATTTGTTCCAAACCACTATTCATAGTTTTTAAATTTTCCATATAGTTTCTTTTCATTAATTTTGGAATAAATATCATAGATTCCATTCATTTTCCTATTGAATTTTTAGAAATATTTAAATGTTGTTAGGTATACTAGGTTAGATACCCTGGGGGTGGTGAGTAACGATATGATAGATTAAAATGACTTCCCCTATTGATATTTTTTCACAGTTAAGAAAAACATTCTTCTCTCTCTTTCCTGTATCAAAGTATAATCACAAACTAAATCATTCATAGGACACAGTGATTTTTACATGGTTCAGCCTCACTGGTCTACATCTAAGTAGCATACACCAGTAAAGTGATGATGTACTAAATCCACTAAAAGTGCACTTTGGTTTACAAAGATCGGGCTAGATCACTTCTATGCCCAGGATCACTTCCTTTTAAAAGTTCAGGGTTAGCTCACAATTTTCCCAAGGGTCACTCCATGTTAATCTATTTTTGGATCATTGTCAGTGGAGAGGATCACCTTCTTCCTCTTCCTTTTCTCACTGCTCTGGAAAGGTTCCACTCACAGTTTATATACTCATTGGTTTCTTAATTATCTCTAATGAAATCTGTATCTACAACTGTTGATAGATGCTCTATTGACGTCCAACTTTCACCCACAAATGAATCTCAATTTCCACCAACTGTACCAGGAAAACCCAATTTTTTTCACACAACCTCTACACTCCCTTGGTCTTAATTTTCTACTTTTGCGCAAAATTCACTTTTTGTGCAACACCACTTTTACGCACAACCACTTCTTTTATGGGAAACTTTTTCTTTACGTGCAAGCAATTCTTTTATGCGCAACTGTTTTATTTTACGTGCAACCTTTTCTTTGCACGCAAATAATTCTTTTATGGGAAAACTTGTCGTGTTTGTGCAACTCCCTTGTGCCCTAAAATTTCATGCACCATAGCTCAGATACTCTCTATGTCTTGAGCTTATTTTAATGAGGGGTTCAATTCATATTTATAGGCAAAATCAACCCCTGTGTGAAAAACCCTCTTAGAGCACACAATTCCCTTCGAGTGCGAAAAACACATCTTCCGCGCAACGTCGTTTTTCGTGAACTGCTCCAATAATTTTCACACTTCATGCCTTTTCCAATTTTGGAGCTTCTAATCTCGAAACACATCTTGCGCGAAAAACACCAATCCTATATTTCATTCACCACAGAAATATTTCTCGCACCACTTTTCTTTTTCACGCACTGCACAAATATTTTGTGCACCACTTTCCTTTTTTACGCTACACCCTTTTCCAAAAACACATCTCTTCATTTTTTTTATTTTTAGGCCGAAATATTTACCAAACACTAGAAAATGGAACCACCTTGTATCTGATCTTTTTTTACCACCTCCAAATCATGTGTTCCTTTATCAAGGTTCTTCTGTTAAACATGGATTTCCAACAATATTTCTTGATCCCGAAAAATCTCCATGTAAACCGCCATTGTCAACAAATTTGTACATCATGGCCTACTTTGTCAAAAAACACAACATGGAGGTCCACTTTTTCAACAAACACAATCACCTCAACGATGATTCAATGATAAATTGAGATATTTTTTCCCAACAGTCACCCCCTTTGGGTTTGTTGACAACTCTTATCATAAGGATTCTATGCACATTGATACCTCATTAATTCTCCTTCCAAACACTACCACCATTCCTCTCCTATGATTATGATTGAATTTAAGGATTCACTTAGCACGTAATTTATTACCACATGAGAAATGATCGCCATGAGAAACAAGAGTAAATGAAAAGTTCATCAATGAGTCACTTCATTTCGAAAAAAAATTGTTGACACCAAATTGATACCAATTTCTAAACTGATACCAACTATGGATCATTGGAAAACTACTCACACTATTACAACGTCACACTTCTGCTATAATCACAATATTTTGCTATTGTGATATCTACTCTTTGATCAATAACTTCTAGCATCCTCATATTTTAAACTCTCCCTATCTTCTTATAGCATCAACTCCTCTTCCTCTTTCAAATCCCCATATTTTATTTCTCCCCCCCATCTCGTTGCTCCACCTGTTCGCTTCTCTTCGTGTCTTTGAGTAAGACATTTTCTCCCTTCTTTGGCCATAATATCTCCCACATGAGGAGTCACTATTTCTCCCCCATTGTCGATGAACCCAAAGGTCACTCTTTTGTGGTTTATAATAGAATAGAGAACAGATATCATCACATTATAGAACAATAAACCATACCTCGATGATAGGGGTTCTATATCCATAATTTTTCAAGTGTGGGGAGTTGACTGGATTGACAGAGCTAGTCAATGCCTCTAAAAAGCATCCTTGGGTAAGGCGTTTTTCAAAATGTCTGCAACTTGGAGTTCTGTAGGCATGTACTCCAACTTCACGATTGCTTTCTCATACTTCTCCTTGAGAAAATGTTATTTTATCTCAATGTGATTTTCCCTCGAGTGATGGGATGAATTTTTTCATAGATAGATAGCACTTGAGTTATCACACTGGATTTTGATTGGAGACCTCACTTCAACTCCCATTTCATTAAGATGCAGATTCATCCACAATAATTGTGTTTATGTTTGATTGGATGCAATATACTCATCTTCTGTGGTGCTTAATGAAATTCAATATTGCTTCTTGATTAACAAAAAAATTGCACATTCCACCAAGATAGAATTCATCTCTTAATGTGGATTTCTGACCATCTGCTGAACCGGCCCAATCTCCATTAGTATATCCTAATAACTCTGACTGATATTTGTAATTATATATCAAGAAAAATTACATATTTCCCTTTATTGTAATGGACCGAACCTCTCCGGCCCATTCCTTTGTCAAAAATAAGGCCACGAAGTGTTCTGGAGCGTGAAATGGACTTTACCCACACTTTCCAGAATTTTGAAACTACACGCCATGTAGTGTTAGCACACGCCATGTACCCCCTCACCGGGTATACCCCGTGTTGATGGTCGTGTACTTGTCGTGTGAAATAAGTGGGTACACGCCATGTGTGAATACTACACGTTGTGTACCACCTTTCCAGGTATACCCCGTGTTGAAAGTCGTGTCCTTGCTGTGCGAAATAATGGGTGCACGCCGTGTGTCCAGTTCTACATGCCGTGTAGTCCTTCCACGCGTACGCGTTACCAGTCAATGGCCGTGTACTATGTTGGAGTCGTGTCCTTGCCATGTGAAATAAATGAGTACATGTCATGTGTCTAAACTACATGCCATGTAGTCCTTCCTCGCGTATGTGTTACCCTCAAACCGTGTGTTGACCAGTCAAAGGCCGCAGAGCCCTGTTGGAAGCCACGTGGAGACCATGTAAAATAATCGAGTATATGCCGTGTACCATAAAGTAAAAGCCGTTCACTTTTGCTTTTCTCACCTATAAAAGGAGGGTTCCTCTCCTCCTTTTCAACTCACTCCTCTCCCCCTCATTCCTTTGAGCAGAGCTCTCCCAAGAGACTCTAAGGCTCCTTTTCTTCCATAACTTCTTCGTCCGAGCTCCGATTTACGATCCGTCAGCGGCCACGGGATTGTAACGATGAGGAGGAACATCCGAGCATGGATCTGTTGTCTTTACATCAGCCTTTCCTTTCCTATTTCCACCCGTGTAGGTTTTTCCAGGACCCGACAGAAGTGACGGATGCCGACGGACGTCTTCTAAGGTTGATCCGGGGGAGCGTTGAGATCGGAACCTGTTGAGGTAGGGATCTTACCTTCATCTTTCGAATTTGTACATCATGAGGGGTGGACATCTGCTTGTTTTCATGATAAACAATTGAACCATTAAATGTAGATAATAACTGGTTAAAGAACGGGGTTGGGAAGTTTGTGATTCCTTTTATCTTTATATCCTATGATGTTATGTTGTGAATTGAATGAGCTTATGCCTACTGAAAATCATGGTCGTTGGGGGCTTTGTTTGCACAATTAAATGTTTCCCTATCCTTCTAGACCGTTTTGTGGATGGAACTTTGTGAAATGTGGAATTTGGTTAATCATGTAATGTTGGCTGTTTAAAATCTGGAACCCTTGTGTGATCACCCCTGTAAAACAATGGAATAATGAACATGTGGGTGTTGTCTTGGATACATGGCATGTGATGGGGGTGTCTTGTGGGTTTTTTTATAGGGTGAGTAGTGTGGTTGTGGTTGGCTTGATTGTGGTTTGGTGTAAATGTTATGTTGTTGATGGGTAATGGGGCTACAATAAGTGGTATTAAAGGGATAATGATGTACGGGTTTTGGTGCGGTTGTGGTTATGGTGGTTGGCAGCGGGGCTGCGGGGATGGGTTGAATGTGAACAGACTATGGTTTGTGATTAATAAATAAAAATTGGAAGAGCTAATGAATGGTGGGGCTTGGTAACAGAACATAATTAATAATCAATGGGGTTGTTTGGTTAATAAGAAGGACTTGGTTGTGTTGCTTGTGTTTTCCTAACTTGATTTGTGGATGGAAGGGATATGTTTAATGAACAATCGATGTGGTTTGTTGTGGATAGTTTCCTAGTAGTTAATGAACTAAATAAACTAATTCTGCTGAAATTTAAAAATGAAAATGGGGTTGGGGTTGTTTGTTTTATGCATGCTTCGTAGTAGCAGTGTCGAGGTACGTGATCAGTTTCTCTGTTTAGAAGCCATAGGTTGGGCTGTGTGTTTGGTATACACATATATATATCTATATCTTTTGTGTTTTATCACACCCCACCCATGTTGAGAATATAGTGCCGAACACTCCCATTTCATGGGAGAGAGTGTTTTTCCCTTAGTTACTAGCTCCTTCCTACTCCTTCTCCCCTAGGATCTGATGGCCTGAGGCGACCTTACACCTAATACTCTTCAGGAAGGTTTTGATTGGGGTGTATTTAGCCCAAGACTCTTCGGGAAGGTTCTACTATTTCCCAAGAATCTTGGGGATGAGGCTCAGGTGTTTGCGGGGCGGGATTCGTGGTTGTGAGGCCCAGGTGTGTGCGGGTGGGATACGTGGTTGTGAGGCCCAGGTGTGTGCGGTGGAGATATGTGGTTGTGAGGTCGAGGTGTGTGCGGGCGGGATACGTGGTTGTGAGGCCCAGGTGTGTGCGGGCGGGATACGTGGTTGTGAGGCCCAGGTGTGTGTGGGTGGGCAGAGTGTGGCAGTTTCAGGACGTTCACCGTTAGGAAGAGCAGCTAACCAAAGGGAAATGGTGCGGGGTACCTATACTGTTGTTTTGTATATACTACTACCTGTTGTTCTTGTGTTTTGGTGAGTGTGGCTGGAGAGGTTGGGTGGATAGAATTCTTATATAGGTTTCTTCTGTTGTTCTCACGGGACATTAGGATGTCTCCCCAAATGTGCACGGGAGCTTTAGGTTTCCCTACTGAGTATACTTGTATGCTCACCCTACATTTACTTTCAGGTTTCCAAGAGGACTACCAGGGTCATGCGGGACCCTACTAGTCGGAAAGTTGGAGTTTTTGATGTTTTTGTACTCTTGTTTTCTTTTGGTATTGTTCTTTGAGCATTCTTGTACTTTCACCTTGTTGTAAAGTTGTTTAAACATGCATGTGGGCTTGGTTCGGGTTATTTCTATACACTTGTTATTTTTCCTTTTTGGTGGTTGGCTTGTCCTATTTCCCGATCCTAAATAATAAATAGGGTAATTCCTCCCATATTTGTAAAAACTCATACCCTTGGAGCTAGTCGCCACCCCGGGACCTACTGGAGGTGGGACTCGGGGGTCATTATCTCCCT
The DNA here is from genome assembly GCA_963277665.1 of Viscum album. Lineage (NCBI taxonomy): Eukaryota > Viridiplantae > Streptophyta > Magnoliopsida > Santalales > Viscaceae > Viscum > Viscum album. Next base: position 1,363,915,747 of record OY728166.1, on the reverse strand, counting down.
TTCACCATTGCCAGCTCAGGAGGGGCATCTTTGGTGGGAGGGGGTCGTGACAGAATGGTATTAGAGGTGATGGTTGGGAGATAGAATGGAGTCTGGAGTTAGGCACAGTGAGGATTGCATGGGATGGTAGGGCAACAGTGTTAGTTAATCTTGGTGTGTGACATAGGCTAGAAAAGACCGGCTAGGACACAAGATTTTAGGGCCCCCCGTGATCCGATGCACGGACTCTAAGCCTACCAAACAACCAAGTGAGACTACATTGATGGCAGGGTAGAGACCCTAGGGAAGGTACAGGCATCATCATGATTGTGTTTTAATTTATTTGGGTTCTCTGGGAATGAAATTGAAATAAAATGATAAAATAAAACTTTGAGATATTCTTTACTACTTGGGATAAGGCAATCCTTGTTTACCATACAACTATGCCACCTGGACGTCATCCCCGGGTGGCTCAGACGGCCGAGGCCTAGCAGATTCAGGCAGTCGATCAGTTGAGGATTGCCCGAGAGGAGGAAGATAGCCAGTGGAAGAAGTCTCTCCGTTCATTTTAGTGACAGACCCTCAAGAAGTACGAGGGTAGTACTTCAGATACGGAGACGGAGGGGTGGCTTGAGGAACTAGGGATCTCTTTTACCTTGATCCGTGGTCTGAGGGAGTACTGGGTTCCCCTAGCAGTCAGTCAGCTGAGAGGTGCGGCGCGACAGTGGTGGAAGCTCTACCTCGGAGAGAAGATAGAGGCAGAGGTTCCATGGGCTGACTTTGAGAAGGAATTTTGAGAGGAATTCCTTTCTTCCATGATCAAGGTGGAGAAGTGGTATGAGTTACTCTCCCTTCCGCATGGGATTATGTCAGTATGAGAGTTTGGGATCAAGTTCAAGGACCTCCTGCACTTTTCTCTGGATCTCTTTCCAGATGAGGAGTCTCGGGCGAGACGTTTGAAGGAGGCACTTCATCCTTCGCTCCAGTATGCTGTCACCCCCATCACCCTTCTGACGTACTTGGTGGTACAAAAGAAATTAGAGGTTGTAGATAGGATGCACTCGCTAGGAGGTGCACCCCGGGAGGAGATCCATCTGGGCTCGTTTAATGGGAAAGCAGTCAGCATTAGGTCTCGTACGACGAGACCTTCTAGGTTCAGGCCAGTGGGGAGCAGGCCCCAGCAGTTCTAGTTCAGATCTTCGGGTCCTCGTCCCTTTTTCACAAGCCCAGGACCGAAGTGTTTTTCTTGTAGATGTTTCGGGCACGTCCAGAGTCGGTGCCCGACCCGAGCCCAGTACAGTGGAGGTGGGAAAGTTCAGTGACCAACTCAGTAGCAGCAGTTGCCGGTGAGGCCCTTCCAGCAGCAGCAGGACCATGCTCCTCCGAGGGCAGACTTTGCGGGAGGAGGCCGATCTCAGGGTGCTCCTCAGGTACCTCAACTAGGGCATGGTCGGGGAGGTGGACAACATTAGAGAGGCAAGGGATCTGGGCGTGGACAGTTTCACGTAGTAGAGTTGACAGCTCCAGCAGGACCAGAGGTGGTGTTAGATACGATTTGTTTTTTTAGAACTCTTGTTTCTGATTTGTTCGATTCGGGAGCTTCACACTCCTTTTTTCCACCTAGTCTAGCCCATGCTTTGGGACTAGACGTAGAGAGACTTTCCATACCTCTAGTGCTAAGTACACCAGTTAGAGTCCAGACCAGCATATCTTGTTTTTTTTTGGGGATGTGGGATGACGTTGGGACCACATCGATCTAGTGGGGACTTTCTTCTGTTACAGATGCAACCATATGATGTCATCTCAGGCATCGACTGGTTGTTTTCTGTTAGTTTCGTTATCGACTGCTTCCTGAGAAGAGTCATGTTCTCCGACGTAGACGAGAAGCGTGTATCTTTTGTTGGTGAGAGGAGCTATCAGGTGGGAAGACGTTGTGTGGAGCCTCTCCTTTCCTTGTTAGGTGGGCTATCAGTGGTTCCAGCTGATACATAGATGATGAATGTCCCAGAGATTGTTGGGGAGTTCCTCGATGTTTTTCCGGAGGAGGTTGTCAATCTACCCCCCTAACGTGACGTTGATTTTGGGATAGACTTAAATCCTGGTTCCCATTTAATTTCGATGGCCCCTTATCGGATGGAAACTTCGGAGTTGTGGGAGTTGCGGATTCAGATTGACGATCTGATGGAGAAGGGTTTTGTTCGACCCAGCATATCGCCATGGGGTGCTTTAGTTTTGTTCGTGAAGAATGCATATGGTGGTCTCAGGCTATGCATAGACTACCGATGGTTGAACCAGGTAATGGTTAAGAACCGCTATCCCCTCCCAAGGATAAATGATCTCTTCGACCAACTGAGGGGAGCAGGTTGGTTTTCCAAGATTGATCTCCGATCAGGATATCATCAGATGAGGGTAAAGGACAGTGACAGCTTGAAGACAGCTTTCAGTTGTAGTTATGGGCACTTCGAGTTTGTGGTGATGACGTTTGGAGTTACGAATGCACCAATTGTGTTCATGGGACTTATGAACTTTTTCTTCCAAGAGTTTCTGGACCGGTTCATCATTGTGTTTATCGATGACATCCTGATCTACTCAAGGTCAGAGGAGGAGCAGTCTTGAAAGTCCTTCAACACCACTAGCTTTATGGGAAATTGTATAAGTGTAAGTTCTTGATGCAAGACGTACCCTTCCTTGGGCATGTAGTGTCTCAGCATGGAGTGTTAGTGGACCCGTCAAAGGTGGATGCAGTTGTTTCTTGGGCAGCACCCAAGAGCATGGCAGAAGTTTGTTGTTTCCTGGGGTTAGCAAGTTACTATGGGAGGTTCGTTTCAGACTTCTCTCGAGTTGTTGCTCCATTGATTGCTTTGACTAGGAAGAACCAGGACTTCCTATGGAGCGAGCAGTGCCAGAAAGCTTTCGACTACCTGAAGGAGAAGTTGGTCAGTGCTCCCGTACTCAGGTTTCCAGAGGAAGGGTTGTTGTATGAGGTGTTTTGTGATTCTTCTGGCCTTGGTCTGGGGTGCATGCTAATGCAGAAGAAGGGAGTGATCTGTTATGGGTATAGGCAGTAACACCCTCACGAGCGTAACTATGCCACCCATGGCCTAGAGCTTGCAGTAGTAGTGTTCGAACTAATGTTGCGGAGACATTACCTATTTGGGGAGCGCTTTGTGGTCTTATCAGATCACAAGAGCCTGCGTTATATCTTATCCCAGCATAACCTGAACTTACTATAGTGGAGAATGGTTGAGTTTCTCCAAGACTATGACTTTGCGATCACTTTCACTGAAGTTAAGGGCAACGTTGTGGATGATGCCCTGAGCAGGAAGTTGCATAAGGAAGTGGTTCGGGAGTCCACTGATTCTTGGAAAGCGATGGGAGAGTTGGCCGCCTTGCACTTGGATGCCAGGGTAGAAGGTGTTAGAGGATGTTTGTTTCAGATGACGGTGCAGTCCTCCTTGTTGCAGCAGGTGGAAGAGTCTCAGTGGGGGGACTCCGAGGTGGAAGTGATGCAGGATCGTGTCGATCAGGGGAAAGCTCCAGAGGGATGGTCAGAGGACAGCTGACATCAGATGATTTTCCATGGAAGGTTGTTTGTTCCGAAGGTTATGCATGGGGGAGTTATCCGTGAGTTCCATAGCTTAGCCTTGGCGGTACATCCAGGAGTTTCAAAAATGCACCAAGGCCTGAGGGAACAGTTTTGGTGGCCCGGGGTGAAATGGGCAGTGGTGGAGTTTGTGGCTAAATGCCTAGTGTGTTAGCTATTGAAGGTTGAACACCGTGTTCCCAGTGGTTTGTTGCATCTTTTAGATGTCCCCAAGTGGAGGTGGGATGACATCTCAATGGACTTCGTCACCGGACTACCCAGAGCTCGGGGTGGTTATGATGCTATCTGGGTAGTTCTGGATCGACTGACGAAATCGGCTCACTTATTAGCAATTAAGGAGTCGGGCCCGGTGAGTACCTTAGCACATAGGTACGAAGACGAGGTGGTGCGTTTTCATGGAGTCTCGAAGACTATCATCTCAGATCGGGACACTCGGTTTACCTCACAAGTCTGGAGGGGGTTACAACATTCCTTTGGCACCCAGCTATGCCTTAGGACTGCTTTCCACTCCCAGACCGATGGGCAGACAGAGCGGATATCCAGACATTGGAGGACATGCTGCGGGCATGCGTTCTGGATTTCGGAGGATCATGGGTACTACACTTTCCTTTAGTAGAGTTTTCCTACAACAACAGCTTCCACTCTACTATTGGCATGGTACCATTTGAGGATTATTATGGGAGACCATGTTGTTCATCCATTTTCTGGGCAGAGGTTGGTGAGACAGGTGCTCTTGTTCTAGAGGTAGTGCAGAGCACCATAGAGAAAGTCCAGCTAGTACGTGAGAGGATGAAAGCGGCTCAGGACCGAAAAAAGTCTTATGTTGATCGTCAGAGGAGGCCCTTGGCGTTGGAGGTGGGAGATCATGTGTTCTTGAAGGTTTCCCCTCGACGGGGGCAGCGGAGGTTTGGGAAAGGGAGCAAGCTCTCCCCTAGGTTCATCAAACCTTTTGAGGTGTTGAGGCAAGTCGGTGAGGTGGCATATCAGCTGGCCCTGCCACCTCAGTTGGAGAAGGTTCATGACGTCTTCCACGTATCCCAGCTTCGCCGGTACTTACACGACGACTCCCACGTTATCGACTGGGGGTGTTAGATATGGGAGATGATGTGACCTTTGAGTAATGAATAGTCAGAATCGAGGATCGTAAAGAAATGGTGATCTGTGGAGGAACCATTCCGTTGGTTCGTGTATTGTGGAGGCATGGCAGCCTCGATGAGAGCACTTGGGAGAGGGATACCCAGATGCACGCTCAGTACCCGGAGTTGTTTTGACTTTTGTTTTCCCTTTTTCTTCTGAGCTTTGTGTTGATGTTGTACTTTGTGCCTTTGATATATGGAATTCTTGGGGTGTCAGTTGTCAGACCTTCTGTTTCCTTGTTCCCTGGTAATGTGTAACATGTCCGGATGTGTGGGAAAGGGGAAAACCTAACCCTTAATCGAGACCCATTAATGAGGATGTGATTGAACCTGTGCGGGCGAGTTAGTGCCACCTAAAGCAGATAATATCTCTACATAGGAGAAGGAATTTCCTAAAACCACGTGTTCGGGTAGTGTATTGGTTTTGTGGTGTTGGGGGTAGTGCGAGTTGAAAAATCCTAATGTATGAAAGTGGGAAGACCCAATTCTTAATCGAGACGCATTAATGAGGATGCGATTAAACTCGTGCAGGTGAGTCAGTGCCGCCTATAGCGGATAATATCTCGACATAGGATAAGGAATTCTTAACACATATGATTAGGGTTGTTGATTGGGTTCCTGTTATAACGAGAAACCTAAGAGGTATCTTGTTGGGTTCCTCTGGGTTGGGTTTGAATTCTTGGGGATGAGAATGTTTTGCGAGGTATCTGATGTAATGGCCCATACCTCTCCAGCCCATTCCTTTGTCAGAAAGAAGGCCACGAAGTGTTCTAGAATGTGAAATGGACTTTTCCCACACTTTCCAGAATTTTGAAACTACATGCCATGTGGTGTTAGTACACGCCTTGTACCCCCTCTCCAGGTATACCCCGTGTTGAAGTTCGTGTACTTGCCATGTGAAATAAGTGGGTACATGCCGTTTGTGCATACTACACGCCATGTAACACCTTGCTGGGTATACCCCGTTTTGAAAGATGTGTCCTTGCTGTGCAAAATAATGGGTGCACACCGTGTGTCCACTTCTACACGCCGTGTAGTCCTTCCCCGCATATGTGTTACCAGTCAACGGTTGTGTACTATGTTAGAGCCGTGTCCTTTCCGTGTGCAATAAAAGAGTACATGCCGTGTGTCTAAACTACACGTCGTGTAGTCCTTCCCCGCGTATGCGTTACCCTCAAACCAGGTGTTGACCAGTCAATGGGCACGGAGCCGTGTTGGAATCCGCATGGAGACCTTGTAAAATAACCGAGTACATGTCATGTACCATAAATTACACGCCGTGTAATTTTTCTTTTAACACCTATAAAATTAGGGTTCCCCTCATCCTTTTCAACTCACTCCTCTCCTCTCCATTCCTCTGAGCAGAGATCTCCCAAGAGACTTGGAGGATCCTTTTCTTCCATAACTTCTTCGTCCGAGCTCCGATTTACGATCGGTTAGCGGCCATGGGATCGTAACGATGAGGAGGAACTTACGAGCTTGGATCTATTGTCTTTCCTTCGTACTTTTCTTTCCGACTTCCACCCAAGGAGGTTTTTCCGGGACCCGACAGAAGTGACGGACGCCGACAGACGTCTTCTAAGGTTGATCCGAGGGAGCATTGCAATCGGAACCTGTTGAGGTAGGGATCTTACCTTCGTCTCTCTAATTTCGGCATCATGCGGGGTGGGTATCCACTTGTTTTCATGAGAAATAGTTGAACCATTAAATGAAGATAATAACTGGTTAAAGAATAGGGTTGGGAACTTTTTGATTACTGTTATCTTTATATCCTGTGATGTTGTGTTGTGAATTGAATGAGCTTGTGCCTACTGAAAATCACGGTCGTTGGGGGCCTTTTCTTGAGCAATTAAATGTTTCCCTATCCTTATAGACCATTTTGTGGATAGAACATTGTGAAATGTGGAATTTTGTTAATCACGTAATGTTGGCTGTTTAAAATCTGGAACCCTTGTGTGATCACCCCCGTTAAACAATGGAATAATGAACATGTGGTTGTTGTCGTGGATACGTGGCATGTGATGGGGGTTTTTTGTGGGTTGTTGTGGATAGGGTGAGCATCGGGCCTTCAGTTGTCTTGATTGTGGTTTGGTGTAAATGTTATGTTTGTGACGGGCAGCAGGGCTGCAATAAGTGGTATTAAAGGGATAATGATGTACGGGTTTCGGTGCGGTTGTGGTTATGGTGGTTGGAAGCGGGGCTGCGGGGATGGGTTGAATGTGAACGGAATATGGGTTTTGATTAATAAATAAAAAGTGGAAGAGCTAATGAATGGTGGTGCTTGGTAAGAGAATGAAATTAATAATCAATGGGGATGTTTGGTTAATAAGAAAGACTTGGTTGTGTTTCTTGTGTTTTCCTAACGTGATTTTTGGATGGCATGGATATGTTTTACGAATGATCGATGTGGTTGGTTGTGGATAGTTGC